>OU342971.1:22764708-25164708 GCA_910592155.1 Ypsolopha scabrella
AAAAATTGTTTTGTTCCGAGACATCGATATTTAGACCAACAACAACCATATTTTTTCCATAAAATTAAATGCCTATTATAATTATATGGTAATTGATTGACCTGCCGTTAGTTTTAAAGAAAGTAATAACAAGAAACCTACAAAGTAAATAGTTTTTCACGCGTGGCCCCATGACCTCATAATTTGTGCCATACAAACTTCAACCTATTAACATTATATCATTGCGGTATAGAAAAGCACAAGTAAGTCTGGATGTGAGGAGCTCTGAACCGGGATTCGAACCTGGGACCTCTTGGGAACCGGACGATTGCTCTACCAACTGGGCTGATACAATGATATTGGTTATCTACTTGCGATGGATAAATCGCCAAGTATTTAAAAAATATAAATTGATTTCTATCATAACAAGAACTGCTTAGCGGGATATTGCAAGTTATATTCATAAATCCATAACTTAGTGATTCAATTAATTGTATCATAATAAAGTTCACACCTTGGTATAGTGCATTCAGAATTAGCTGGCGTCTTTCCACTTGAACATAAACAATAGGGGTGATAAACCAAACACTCATAGAGCCCATCCATTTTTAAAGGAGCCGTTTCGGCGATATCGGTTTTGTTGCAAACCAACCAGTGTTGATACTTTCCACTGAACTAATCTCTTCGAAGTTTAAAAAACAACTGAGTGGTATTTCTTTTTCCTTATATTATTGAAGGGAAGATAACATAAGAAAAGTATCAAAAACGTTTGAAAGACCGCCTGCCGCACGTGTTTTACAAGTGTTTATTGTTTAGTTCAGGCGAATATACCCGCCACGACTTAATCCTATTGTTATTGCTAATGACACGGTCTCAAGTGGAAAGACGCCAGCTAATTCTAAATGGACTATGAAGACTAGTGAGAGTGAAAATCAGGGGTAACCTGCCTAAGGTGTTAAAACCGAATCCCGGTGCAAAATGCGCATCATAATATTGTTTTCCTTACTTTTGAATAAAAAGCATATAAGAATTGCGTTTTAAAGCACTTGGCGGAAATTGATTCGTAATAATTAGGGTTTTACATTCAAATTCTATAATTTAATGATTTACATTTTGATTGCATTCGATTAACAAAGTTAAAAGAGTATTTATCGTTGTAATCGAATGTAATCAAAATGTAAGGCATAAAATAACATAATTTTAATGCGAGAACCCTACTATTAGTAATCAATTTCCGCTAATTGCTTTAAAACAGACTTTTTGCATACTCTTTATTTAAAAGTAAGGAAAACAATATTATGATGTTCATTTTGCACCGAGATTTGGTTTTACCATCTTAAATGAAGCTCCATTTTAGTAAAACAACTGAAATGATAAAATCCAAACCAAAGTAGGCTTACAGTTACTAGTTCAAAGTAAAATCACTGGCGTAATCTTTATCTATGATTAGTTGTCCCGCAATGGCCTTGACCGTGTGAACGAACAGCGCCCTGTTGAAGAGTTAAGAAGGGTGTGTGATGTCATCGTTCAGTAGTTAGTATTATAGGTACTTCCGTTTAGATGTGCCTGCCTTAAGGGAGTGCATAAAGACAGATTGAGTACATCATTTTGCATCAATCAGAACATGGCGTTTCTTTTCTTTTTAATATAAAATATCGCGTTTTGAGCTGTAGCTGTTACGACAACCGAGAAACCCGCGATCACGAAAAACTGAGTTTTGAGATATCAATTATCAATCAATTATCAATTATTTATTTACTGAAAATAGTTAGTAATACTAAAACTTAAATACTTAAATAGACCTAACCTAGGGTTAGTAGAATACAAAAATATACAACGGTTCGGACTTATAGTATAGGCAGGATCCGACCCAATAAAAGCATTGTACACTATGTATAACCAACATGTACGTTGCACATGTGATAAGTTTTTTTAAAGCATAAGTACTTAGTTTTGCTAATGTTCAGCGTTAGTAAATTCTTGTCGAGCCACTCTCTAATCAACGCAACTCCACGATTTGCTTTGCTGAAGACTGTATCCCAATTAGAGTCAGTAAAAATGAGGGCAGTATCATCCGCGAAAGACACTATCCTGCCATCTATAGTATTTAAATCCGTCAAACTATTTATATATATCAAGAACAATACTGGGCCCAGCACGTTGCCCTGTGCAACTCCGTAGGTTACAGGCAAAGATTCACTAATTGTTCCCTCAATATTAACTTTTTGATGCCTATTCTCTAGATACGAGCGGAACCACAGATATCAGTAAAAATGAGGGCAGTATCATCCGCGAAAGACACTATCCTGCCATCTATAGTATTTAAATCCGTCAAACTATTTATATATATCAAGAACAATACTGGGCCCAGCACGTTGCCCTGTGGAACTCCGTAGGTTAAAGGCAAAGATTCACTAATTGTTCCCTCAATATTAACTTTTTGATGCCTATTCTCTAGATACGAGCGGAACCATAGATATCAGTAAAAATGAGGGCAGTATCATCCGCGAAAGACACTATCCTGCCATCTATAGTATTTAAATCCGTCAAACTATTTATATATATCAAGAACAATACTGGGCCCAGCACGTTGCCCTGTGGAACTCCGTAGGTTACAGGCAAAGATTCACTAATTGTTCCCTCAATATTAACTTTTTGATGCCTATTCTCTAGATACGAGCGGAACCACAGATGTAGGTAGTAAATTTTTATAAAATCGCTTTTTGGGGCTCTTGCTTATCCATCCATCAGCCTGTTTCGTCCACTGCAGGACATAGGACTTTCCAGGATTTCGCCACTCTTGGCGGTCCTCCTGGAAGAAATGCCCATACTCACACACGCTGGGCAGGCGGGTTGGTGAGCGCGGTGCCGAAACCTTTGCACTAGTGACACCGCTGCCCGTCACCAGTCTGTTTTATATAAGGCCCGGCAATTGGGGATGGATATACCGCTATCCATCGGTCCCAGGCAAGGGTGGGCCGCCTGGTTTTTCCTGAGAGCTGTTCTCTTACTCTCCCCCGAATAACTTCGGGAGGATTTGCGAGTAAGATGGTGCTACCTCCACAGTCGAGCCCGGCATGAGCTCTACCACCAAAAACCACCACCACCTCTTGTTTATATGAACGCGATCTTATGTACCACTACGAGTAAACGCGATCTTATGTACCACTACGTACAAATACGAGTAGAAACTCTGTCAGAACTAGAGCTCACATCATCTATTTTTTTCTATGGAGGCAATTTAGTTCCTTCACGTTTTGGACCATTATGTGCTCTCACGATTATAATGTCCCATCCATATATTACGTATATTTGTTTTTTCAATTTTGAACTTAATTTAACGAGCTATAGATAATTTCGTCGTAGCTTGATTTAGTAGTCTGAAATTGAAGTTTAGAATTGTAATTAGTCTTTATGCGCCCTCTTAATAAGATCCCGTGCGTACGGCCCTGGAGGTCATGGTATCAAGATCAAGGACATGCATTTGAATGCACAACAGTTATCTCTTTTTTTTCTATAGTACTGTCCTACCGCTTATTTAATAATTTATCGAGCAATGTATCGTTGCTTACTATGTGCATGTAGGTAAGTACTTTATGTTTATTTTGTAGGGATATTTTTATATGCGTCTGTTTAGCGTAAGAATTATGTCAAAAAATTATGCCACCTGGCCGTTTTCGGTCACGGTGACTAATCAAGGCTTAAGGCTTCGCTGTTGAGCCCTCCAATGGCTGACACAGCCTATCTTGGCCTTAAAAGTGCGATCGCACAGGCTACATGTCAAAATTGCATTTACATAATTATATGGGATGGTCGTAGGTGGTCTTGCGTTGATCTCATCGCGCTTGGCGTCGAGAACAGCTTTAAAGTCTGACTCCATCCAGAACGGTCTTGAGCGAAATCTTCCCAGCAGGACGGGTCGATTTTGCACGTTTTCATGTGGCGTTTTTGCACATCCTTGAACCGCAGCAACTGGCCGCCCTGCTTACGCTTGCCACTATGCAGCTCTGAGTAGAAGATGCGTTTGGCAGTCCTCTCTTCTATCATCCACAGAACATGACCGCACCAACGTATACCACCGTATAACAATGCAGCTTCATAAAACAGTTGTGTTTCTAAGACGACCTGACCACTTGACGTTCAGAATATCACGTAGGCATTTTAAGTGGAATCTGTCCAACGTGCGGATGTGTTTTCGATATAAACATCATGTCTCAGAAGAGTAAAGGAGGTTGGGAATAACAATTGACATATAAACAGCCACTTCCGTAGACAGATGGAGGTCATGGGATCGGAATACTTTCGGTCGTCCTCTTCCAAAAGCCACAGCGGCCAGCAGCGATTCTTCTGTTGATTTCGGGAGTGCGGGCCGTTTCATACTGACATGTATGTACTCGCCCGCACTCCCGCCGTCGCGTAGGTACTATAGACGATATTGTGCTACCCAAGTATCTAAACTTTTTAACCTGATTCAGAGTTTCATTCTCAAGTTCAATGAGGATGTGAGGTGCAATTGTGTAAGCCAATCTTATTCAAATTCGATTGTCATAATGACTATTCGAGTAAGCAAATAAGCCCGTTGGTTGTCAACAACAAAACAAGACAATCGTATTCATTTGATAGCAAAAACGTACGATTTCAATTGACAAACGGGCTAATTTGCTTAGCCGAATAGCCACATGACAATCAATTTGAATACGATTGGTTTACACAATTGCACCTTAGGATCAAAACCCAAAGGAGTATAAATATAATTAAGAAAAATATACTCCAAATTGATTCATTTCAAAAATGTAAGTACCTACACTACATACGAGGGGTGGCTGAAAAGTAATCTACCTGACTATGAAAGAAAATACATGGATTAATAATTTATTTTTTATTTTTCAATATAGTCCCCTGCAACTGAAATGCACTTACGACATTTGTCAATAAGTGACAGCATACCATTAAAATAATAATAATTATTTTGATCGTCAAAATAGTCATTCACAGCGTCCTTCATCTCTTCGTCTGTTGAAAATCTGCGCCCTCTCAAATTTTTCTTTAAATTTTTAAATAAGAAGTAGTCAGAGGGAGCCAGGTCTGGACTATAGGGTGGGTGGTTGATCTCTGTAAAGCCGTTTTTTGTCAGAGATGACCGCGCCTTAAAGGCCGTGTGCGCGGGTGCATTATCATGCAAAATCAAAACGCCTTTGCTAAGTTTGCCCCTCCTGTCTTCTTTTATTTTTTTGCGTAGCTGGTCAAGTAAGTTCGCATAGTATTCAGCATTCATCGTGGTGTTTTTTGGCAGGTAATCTATCATAAGAATCCCCTCAACATCCCAAAAAATGGTTGCCATTAGTTTGCCCGCTGACAGCCGGACCTTAAACTTCCTTGGTGGTTTTTCCCCTTTAAATTTCCATTGCATCGATTCTTGTTTGCTTTCGGGATCCCACTGACGAATCCAAGTTTCATCACAGGTCACTATTCGCAAGATAGTTTCTTCCTCTTTATCCTTTACCAAGTCTAAAAATGACTGACAACATTCCACACGCCTTTGCTTATCAAACGGGGTCAACATTTTAGGCACCCAACGTGCGCTCACCTTGGACATTCCCAAATGTTCATGAATTATTTCATGAACTCGTTCCTTGCTAATGCCAACATCTCTAGCTATTTCCCACTGCTTAATTCGCCGATCGGCAAGGATCAGTTTCTTCACTTTTTCCACATTATCTGCGGTAACTGCAGAAATGGGCCTTCCACTACGGGGATCGTCTTCTAAGCTCACACGGCCTTGTTTAAACTGCTTTGACCAAAACTTTATTACAAATTCGGAAGGACATGAATCTCCGAACACCTTAAACATGCGCTCTCGGATCTGCGTCGGCGTATTCCCTTCTTTACCGAGGAATTTAATCACAGCGCGATACTCAATTTTATCCATTTTTAATTTTATTGCAACTTGATAAAAACGAAGACGCGCCAAAAAAAATTGAACTCGTAGAAACAAATAAGTGTCATAATTTTTAAAAAAGGAATAAACAAAGAATACGAGAATATAGTGGCCAGTAACATTTTTTAAACTTTCTTTAACAAAGGAGATTTTATATCAGCCACCCCTCGTACATCGTGAAATAAATAATTGTTTTATTTGTATTTTTTCGTTTTATTCATTTCGTTTTAATATACTTTTATTAGTATAAGATCCTTTGACCAACTCGTAAAATCCAAATTTATTTCCCGATTGTTGCTTTATTGGCTTACTTTTTCTTGGACTTTTGTTGGTCCTTATTTTGTCGTCGCATTTTAGCGGATTTTTTTTCTTTAGTTTTAGGTTAAATGCTGTCAAAACTAAAATTTATTAATTAAAATACTGTACTTAAATGGACTTAATAAAAGCTAAATTATCGTGCAAAAATATTACTTTTAACAGTACTAAAACTAAAATTAAAGCCTTTAAAATCAGCTACATTTTTGACTGGTATTTTGTTTGCTTTAAAAAGATTTATGTGATATGTAGTATTTATGTTAATAAATATTTTAGCTTTATAAAAGCTTTTTCATTGTTTTTTATTAATATATATATATATGTATGTACACTTTTATGTATATGCAAAAAAAGAAATAATAACTTCGAAATATATTTCGATCCACTCGGGGTCGTCGTCAGTCGAATATGGAACAGTATATAAATATAACCATAGATAAAAAGTAGACATAAAAAATTAAGGACTCAAACCTATTTTCTTATCCTATTTAGCTTATTGCTCTCGTCCGAACTGCTTGTGTAAAAAAGAAAAAATATATACGTCTTTGTGGTTGAGACTGGGTGTTAGGAATGTGTACAGTACATATGTCGGTCGGTCAGTGTTGTTTGTTTAGTCCGGCTCCGTAGTGGGCACCAAGTGACCAAATGTAAGAAGATTCCCAAGTCCTCAGTTCAATGTCAGTTAAAGGTGTATTTATTATTTAGTATTTTTAATCAGTATTTATGTATCTTACTTAACTTCCTCTTTATTTAAATAGATTTTTAATTTATACTGTTGATTGAAATTCTTGATGGTACCGTTTTTAAGGAGTTTTCTAGTAATCTGTGGCTCCATATCTACTAAATCTTTTTAAATCTAAATTTTAGCTTTAGAAACTTATGTGATCAGATCAGGGACGGAACGGTAATTTTACGGTAACGGAACGGTAATATAAAACTACTGGATCAAAAACTACTAAAAATATATTTTTAGTACCTAACCTTAGAGGAAGCTCTTTTATTTATGATAACTCACACGATATATTAAACAAAACTTTTTTTCTTTGGACCGATCTGACCCTTTTTAACTTTAATCTAAAATATATATTTTTTCGAATCGTTGACTGACGATATAATATTATGTGTGTGTCATCAACGTTTATTTCTTTAATAGCTTTTGCTCGCGGCTCCGCCCGCGTGTTATTCGGTTTAACGACATGCTTTTTTCCGGGATAAAAAGTAGCCTATGTGTTAAGTTAGGGTATAAGCTATCCATCCATCAACCTGTTTCGTCCACTGCTGGACATAGGCCTTTCCGGGTTTACGCCACTCTTGGCGGTCCCCCTGGAAGAAATGCCCATACTCACACACGCTGGGCAGGCGGGTTGGTGAGTGCGGTGCCGAAACCCTTGCACCAGTGACGCCGCTGCCCGTCACTAGTCTGTTTTAAGGCCTGGCAATTAGGAATGGATATACCGCCATCCATCGGTCCCAGGCAATGGTGGGCCGCCTGGTTTTGCCTGAGAGCTGTTCTCTTACTCTCCCCCGAATAACTTCGGGAGGATCTGCGAGTAAGATGGTGGTACCTCCACAGTCGAGCTCGGCATCAGCTCTACCACCTACAACCACCTATAAGCTATTTCCATTCTAAATTTCATCCAAATCTGTTCAGCCGTTTCAGCTTGAAAGAGTAACAAACATACACATACACACACAAACTTTCGCATTTATAATATTAGTGTGATATTTCACATAGTTTTCAAGAAAAACCTCTATGACGGACAGGAGAGTGATTTTTTTCCCTTTTCGAATTAAATGTCCACCTCATCTGCTGTTAGTGATCCTTAAGATCCACAGCCCAATTACCGTATTTCTATGACGCGAACGCGAGGCTGAAGTACGTAAAAGTTACAGTCACCGGGTCACCGCGCAAGCGAAACCTGGTGTAACTTTTTACTTTAATAATTACCTAAATACTCCCTACACGTGCAAAATTATCAAAAACTTAAGGTAACTTCAAATTATTTTAGCACTTGGGAAGCGAATGGAGTGCTTCATATGGTAATTTAATTAATAAGTTAAAAACGAGAAACGAAGTGCTTTATTTGGTAATAAATAAAATGAAAAAATGGCAAGTTTCGCCTGCGCGGTGACTGTCACTTACGCACTTCAGCCTCGCGTTCGGGTAATAGGAATACGATAATTGAGGTGCTGGATGAAAGCGAAGCGTATCCTCGAACATATTGCATCGACGTCGACGGAACCCGTTCTCTATGTACGCCGCACACTTTACAGACTTATTGTTTTTAATTGAACATATTCCTTCTCGTATTACACGCTTGTGGTCGTGGGTAGCGCTCGTAATGGGAGCTAAATAAAAAACCCATCGAGCCGAGGTAATGAAAGCTCCATGCACAAGTATGTGAACTCCCCAGGGTGTATACTTCACCCTGGGACTCTACGCCGTTGATATAAAGTTGATTTTTGAATGTACTTGAGGTTTCGTTGTGGGGTGGTATGTTCTTTATGGAAGCCCATAAAATCGATTCTCGGAGTTCAAGGGCGGTTGTGCCCGTTTGAACTTCGAATGAAATGAATAATTGCCCGTTTTTATGTTCGCGTATTTTATTATATTTTCTATGAAAAGAATGAGGGATGTAGGCGTACTGTAGCCTGAAAGTTTCATTCTTCCATATTACGTATTATCTTTTAATTTGCTTCTGTAACTTTTTAATATTTTGTGGAATAAAGTGCGAGAGTTTGTCTGTCGTGTGTTGAAGATGTTATTTCGCCAAGGACTTCATCGGATATTCGTTTTATAAAGGTCATAATCGACGACGGTGCCAACACTTTATGACCTACATTTTGTAGACTCTTCGACACAAATTCCATTTCCCTGTAGTATTTTTATCGCAGTGACCGATCATGGTCACTAGAAGTAGTTAGGAACACAAGTTGATCGTTTATTACCTAGTAATAAGCTAGTGCTGTGAAAACGGATCCGAATTAAACGGTGGTTCGGTTTACGGATGTTTCGGTTATTTTTTTACATTGGGTATATTGTATTTTTTTAAATCTATGGTTCATTCCACCATTCTCTATGAATATGTAACCGTCTGCAGATGCAAGCGACAGTCGTCTGCTTATACATATCATTTCTATTTTCAATTATGGTAAAAATAACTGGAATTTGCGACTAAAATTAAAACATAAGTCCACAGAATTTGGGTAGTCGAAAAGTTTTAGGAGCATTGTCGTTAAGAATGTTGAGATTAATAAATCAGAGATGCAATTGTGTAAGACAATGGTATTCAAATTGATTGTCATATGGCTATTCGGCTTAGCAAATTAGCTCGTTTGACAATTGAAATCGTACATTTTTGTCTGTCAAATGAACACGATTGTCTTGTTTAGTTGTTGACTACCAAAAACGTACGATTCCAATTGTAAAACGGGCCCATTTGCTTAGCCGAATAGCCATATGACATATGACAGTTGAATTTCAATACATCTTGATGAAAACCACTTGTACACTGTTTACACACATGCTTTCCATGTTTCACCAAGTGCCGACAATCGCAAGTATAAGTTATATGAATTTCAATACAATTGTCTTACACAATTGCATCTCAGATGTCGTGATTAAACCCTACAATTTTGTTTGGTCACAAATTTACAAGAAATCCACGTGCGTAGTTGTTCTTTAATTGTTCCAATTTTTGCAATAATTGAACTGGCTAAGTTAAATCTGCAAACGGATGACGTTTTACAGAAACGCCAGTGCTGGTTCGAATATCCGGTCCTGGTTTAACTAGAGTTAGTTCGATCCACTGTAATCGACTTTTTTCAGCGAATAATTTTTTCATCAAATTGAAGCCAATATTACCTTTTTACCGGTGATTTATTAATTTTGAACGACTTTACAGAAAAAGTTCATTTCTTGAAATAGGGTTCGCTTTAAAGATCATTAGTTTCCCAGGAAAATGTTAAAAGTAGTAGTTTTCTACACGACCTAGAATAAAATATTAAAGTATGACGTGTTAGCCTCTTTTGCCAAGTTAAATATATAAAAGACAAAACTGTGTGTTTCACCAGACTGCATAGTTAACCCGGTTTATGTACGTATTTTTGATTTTGTTTTCATCTTTTACAGGTAAGTTCCGGTCAGCCTATACCTAGAAAATAGCCTGCTTGCTATATCTAGAATAGAAAATAGCCTACTCGCTATATCTAGACCGTCTGGGAAATTAAGGTTTGCTATTCTAAGATTTCTAAGCTCCCGGGCTAACAGAGCTTTGTGTCGATGGATGAGTGCGAAAAAGTGAATGAGGTGTGTGAATACCGTAGCAAATTAGTGTGGTATATAGGCTTGCTCATACATAAAGGATTTTTTTCTCCCGGTGATGGTAACTTTTTAGAGAGCCGTTTTGCCAAGGACCATTTTGAGATTCTGTCAAAAACAAGCCATCAAAGTAATAATGTATGGATTTCAATAACATTGCTTTAAAAATTTAGGTTTTAAATGAGGACACACCATTTTTGGAGTTATTTTAATTAAATAAGATGTATTTACTAGAATCTAGAATACTAGATGACTTCTCCATGGCAACACGCCCCAATTGAACAATTTAATTATCATGTTAGCACGCTGAAATAGTTAGCCGCCATTTTTCATGATACGTCAAAAATGAACAACGTTTTTGGCATGTCAAATTAGTGTCTCGCCTAGAATCGGCCTCGGTGGCTTTCCACCAAGTTCATGGCCTTCTACCAAGTTCATGAAGGTGCAGACACCTTTCATTTTGCTATTTTAGGGCACCGTTGGAATACGTTGGTAAACTTGATAGTACGTTTTACCATCGATCTAATTGCCGTTAACTCACTTTTCGCTCTTATTTTCATTGTAATGCTGACAAAAAGTTTAACTCCGGATTTTTCTATGGTATACCGGGTGTAAATGAAATAAAATGAAACCGCATACTCTACTGATCATACTGACCAGCTTTACAGCAGAAACTACAACACACAAATTAAATAAATTGTTCACCTTTCAATAATCATTTTAAATACTTGCCGTAAATGTTGCATGGGAAAGTAATTTTTTAGGGTTCTGTACCGAAAGGGTGCCAATGCCAAACAGGCACCTATTATTAAGCCCCCGCTGTCTGTCTGTCTGTCTGTCTGTCCGTCTGTCACAGGGGTCTAGAGCTTCAACCGTAATAGGTATAAAATTTAAATTTTTACACAATACGTGTTACTGTGACCGCTATCACGCAAATAAAAAAATAATTATAGGGGGGTCCCCGTACAAGAAACCTCGAAATTTTAGCGCCTTCTTTTTTAGGGTTCCGTACCCAAAGGGTAACCAATGGGACCCTATTACTAAGACTCCGCTGTCCGTCCGTCCGTCTGACACCAGGCTGTATCTCATGAACCGTGATAGTTAGACAGTTGAAATTTTAACATATGATGTATTTCTGTTGCCGCTATAACAACTAATACTAAAACCGGCCAAGTGCAAGTCAGACCCGCGCACTCCCATACAACAGACATGATTTTTGCCGTTTTTATAGATAACTAGCTTGTTATTCGGTTTAAAAACATGCTTTTAAAAAGTAACCTACGTGTTAAGTTGGGGCTATATAAGCTACCATTCTAAATTTAATCCAAATCCGTCTCGCCGTTTCAGCATGAAAGAGCAACAAACATACACAACACTCACAAACTTTCGCATTTATAATATTAGTGTGAAGTGTGATGAGATAACATAGCCTTGTCATATTTCCCCACAAATGATTACGCCCCGCGCTAATTAGTCACCTGATGTATGAAATAACAAAGCCTTGTATTGTATCACCACGAACGAAAAGGACCGCAGGAACCATACATTTTTCCGGGATAAATATAAGCTATATCCATTCTAAATTTCATCCAAATCCGTTCTGCTGTTTCGGCGTGAAAGAGTAACAAACATACACACACACACACGCACAAACTTTAGCATTTATAATATTAGTAGGATAGGATAGTAGGATTAGTAGGATGGTACAGAACCCTTTGTGCGCGAGTCCGACTCGCACTTGGCCAGTTTTTATAGCCTTGATGTCGCTTTGGCCTACCATGAGTTTTCGTCATGATACACGTAAAGTCTAGAAAAAAGTGAAAGATTATCACCATTTGGTATGCTGACGCGTCAGAGGTGTAGTTAATAGATTCATCATGGCCTCCCGTCTGTCCACCGGCTCGTGGACTCAAGTTCATGGGCGTATACTCGCGCACCTCGCTCGGAGTACGCGTTTTTGCGACTCTTGCGCAAGCTATCCATTTAGATTGTGACGTTAGCCGTTCGAATTTTAAATTTTCAGCTAAAGGCCGGTTAACCTAATGGCAGCTAAGCGCTTTGCAGGCGATAAGTATTTCTATGAATTCTCGAAAGGATAGGCTGAGTTTATCTAATGATTCAAAAACCTTTCTCTTATATGTCGTCGTATTATTTTCAATTCAATAAGTACTTCTTATTTTACTGACTTGTAATAACTGTATATGTATAATGTACCTATATTACATAATAAATGTATTTATATTTTTAAATATAGATAATCAAGATCTCATCATTCATTTGATGGAATGTTCTTGTATTTTAGTATCGCTGTAGAAGCGTTGTGGATCGAACATGTAATAAATAAACAATCCTCGTGTTAGTTTGTCTATGTATTGTATGATTTTGCGAATGTTTACAAACAAACTGCTGCGCCCCCGTGGATAATTTTGGCAAACTGATAGGCTTAATGTTTTTGAGCCATTGTCATGGTTTGTCAATGTCACAATGAGAACACAATCTCACTCTTAATAAAAAAACGACCGAATTCAACATTTTGACAAATGAGTTTTAGTAAAATTATAAAGCAAAATTCAAAATTATTTCATAATTATTTATTAGTCCAACACAGGTTCATATGATGCCATGTATAATTTTTAAAAGACCGTGATGAGCCATATATTATAAACTGAAGGCTTTAATTTAAGTTTTGGTGCTGTCAAAACTAAATTTTCTATTTTCCAAAATAATTCCTTAGTATTAACAACAGGAGCTATATTACATTAAAAAATTAAGTTTCGACAGCACTAAAACTAGAATTATGGCCTTCAGAATCGACTTTATTGACCTAAAAAAACCAAGCTTCCGTAATAAAACAAAACCCGAATACGAAATTTTGACAACATTATACCTAGTTGCTTGGCAATAGAGGTGTTGATTTTGTACCCAGATTGTGAATCTTTCTTTTTTTTGGTCAGTATTTTGCTTAAATTCATTTTGTCAAAATTTCATATTCGGTCGTTGTTTGCTCAATAAGCTTTGTCTCTACGGTAGTAATTTAAACTTTGATAGTATCCGCAATCTTTTTATTTATCAATCACCCAAGAAAACGAGAAATTCACATTATTAGTTTATATACTTAATCGGTTTACAAGTAACTAATAATAGACTGTTTGATACTCAATAATTGCTATAGATTTGAATAATACGTAATAATCTCCGCCGCGTCGTAGTATGGTTCGAAAAAATGTCTGCTCATCTTATTTTCGCTTCTATTACAACATAGTAAGAACGACCGCGGATTTCCTGGTAATAAAACATTTAGCACTTTTTATTCTGTCGGTTTGTCACACACGAATTCACACGATTACGCAATAGGCCGGCCGAATGCCTTAATTAAGGAAAGCCGTAAAATTTGCGTTGTCTGCGCCGGCGCCGGTTCCGAGACGACCTTGCGTGGGCGTTTATGGGCGGAATTTGATGATGTGTCGTTCGTTACACATATTGTGTAGGGTATACCGGCAGTAAATGGACAGCTATCTTTAAATGAAACCACATACGTGCTGACGACCATACTGAACAACTTTATAAGTGGTTGTAGGTAGACACGTGGTTCATACTGAAAGGTTCTGGAACTGGCCATTTGTATTCAAATTATTTAAAAAATAATAACGGGTTTTAAAAATGGAACTCTCCGGAAGTTTGTTACATTTCATGCTTGTGTGATTTGTCGTTTGTTTTTTTGATTTGCGGCATGCATCGGTTTGAAAATTGTGTGGTGGCATTACAATGGAATTAAAATTCGAGAAAATATTCGCGCCATGATTTTTCATGATTTTCGGTGTGGCTTTAGTCAACAGGAAAGTTGCCAGAGTCTCTGTGTATTCCTGGTTCAGTGAATTCAACAACCTGAAATAAAAAGCCAAAAAGTCAAAGCATATTGGTAAGAAAATGGTTGCTTCTTTTTTCGGCAACTCGGGACATTACACTACAGTATCACTTGAAAACCAAAAAATTGTGATATGTAAATAAAATACGTGCTTGCCCCAGAAGTGTTTGAAAAATATTCGCGAAAATCGGGTTGCGGAATATTCGTCCTCTTTTATATTTTTGGTAAAATTCGTCCCTTTTTACTCAAGCAAAGTAAATTCGTCCCTCAACGCATAACATACATAACCGTTAGGTACTTAAAAATGGTATTTCTTTTCGATACCTAGTACAATGAGAGTGAAAAGTGAAATCAGAACAACATAAAAGTTAATTTGCAATTAACATTATGTTTATTAAAAATCAACGATTTATATAACTTCAACTAAAGTATACTTAATACTCACACATATATTATAAAAATAAAAATGCTACAATTTTCATTGCATAAATTTTAATAAAATACAAAAAACGTTCCAATTACAAAGTCATAACTAAAACTAATACATAAAAATTCTTACAATGTATAATCAACAAAATATTTTCAAACCAAAGAGTAGTAAACATTTTTTTTTGTATAGTGAATATATTCCTTTTAACTTTTAATTGTGACTGATAGTACTTCTATATAAAATAAATAGAAACCTATTAGGTATAAACTCCATTGTCAAGACGAAGGGGACGAATCGACACGCAAAAAGAGGACGAATTTACACCAAAAATAAATTACGAATTTCTGGAGGACGAATGTACCCCGACCCTGAAAATCGTCCTCGCAGCCAAGTCGTCCTTCATCACGGCTAAGGTAACGAATGAGTTTTTGGTGGCCTTAAATCTAGAACTGATGAAGCATTCCGCCAAACAGACAGGACCTTGCTCATAGTGTTTTTTAGTAATTTTTGTAAATTAAAGATGAGCTTAGAAGTAGGTACTTATACGATTTACGAGAAAATATGATGTATGTAGGTAGACATTGTCAATGGTCTGGTTTGATCTACCTTCAATAAGTCATATCGTCACGACATGAATCTCCGAGGGGGTGTATCAGAGGTGTTCCCGATTGTTTCACTGACGATTATTACGTCATCGCCGTACTTCGGGCACAATTACACGCTTTTTAGGGCATGCAGGTTTCCTCACGATGTTTTCCTTAACCGTTCCGCAAGGGACAAGTATTAGGTAAGAACACAAATACTATGCACATAAATTCAGAAAAACTCATTGGTGCATGCCAAACCGGAGATTGAACCTGGGTCTCAAGATTGAGAGGCCAGCGTTCTACCGCTGAGCTACAGCCGCTTTTCAATAAGTCAGTTGTTTCAGTACAATAAGGTTTTCCGTTTAATGACGGAACCTCGGCCACGGACAGGAAAATGCTTCGAATACCAAACCCACATTTCGTGGTGACATTCTTGCAAGTTCAAAGTCCGTATTAATTCTGCGCGGTGACTTCATCCATTCACACACACACACACACACACACACACACACACACACACACACACACACACACACACGCACACACACACACGTCACATACGCTACTGATGCCGACCCAAGAGGGCTCTAAATGTATCTTGATTTAATTTAGGTATGTGTATATTTTAATTAATACTATTGTATCTATATATATTTGTATAGAAAAGCCGAATATTCACAAATATAGTTCATTATAATACAACTTACCAGCGATTTTTGTAATCACGTTAGTTACCTAGGTACTACATCTAGTTTCAGAAGTTGAATACGTGTTTGGATAATGTTTTTCATAAATTGTAAACATATTCTATAAAACACACAGTAATTTTAAGTTTTTAAATTTGAGTGTTGGCGAAGAAAAAGAGGTGTGTTGTGTAAGGATTTTAGCATTATGAAGGTTGCCTGGAAGAAATCGCTTTAAGCGATAAGACCGCCAATTGTTGCCACTTTTTGTATACTAATGCATAATAAATTTAATAAATATTCAATTTACTTTATCTATCGCCTAACCTACTTCATATCCGTTTTAAAATGTTTAAAAAATAAAAATAAGTACTCAGAACTTGTGTTTTGATTTGATCTCCAACTTAAGTCTAAACTTAACTTTAGTCTATAACGAAAAACAACAGAGAAACGGGTCATTAAATTTTGTACTTAAGGTGGTAAAACCAAATCTCGGTGCAAAATGCACATCATAATAATGTTTTCCTTACTTTTAATAAAAAGTATGCAAAAATTGCATTTCAAAGCAATTAGCGGAAATTGATTAGTAATAGTAGGGTTCTTGCATTAAAATTATGTTATTTTATGCCTTTTATTTTGATAACCTTCGATTACAACGATAAATACGCTTTTAAGTTTGTTAATCGAATTCAATCAAAATGTTAATCATAAAATGATAGAATTTCAATGTGAAAACTTATTTATTACTAATAAATTCCCGCAAATTGCTTTAAAACGCAATTTTTGCATACTTTTTATTCAAAAGTAAGGAAAACAATATCATGATGTGCATTTTGCACCGAGATTCTGCTTTACCACCTTTAAATAACAACTTATTTTTTTGCATTTGAAAACATACAAACCCCCTGGTAGTTTATAAATATTTGAAAAATGCAGTAGTTTGTTATGTAGGATATAGGTACCTAATATAAATAAAAAGGTACTGCTAGTTTAATAAGGTGCACAAAAAAGAGTATTTGTTTGTGTTTAAGATAGACCTATAGTTTTATCTACTTAAGTAGGTATATTCATCTGGGACACGGGGATAAGCGAGTATAGTGCAGAAGGTGAGACTGGAGAATTGCGATTGTGTGCGTGCAGACCTTTGACATTTTGGAAAACAACTCTTATAGCAATCCAGGCAAGGTCTGTTTTCAAAAAATTATGGTTTGACTTTTATCTTATTCTTCTTTCGTTTCTTTTATACATACTTTATGTTTCCATCATTTTTCAAAAATAGACCTTTCCTGCACTGCTATAAGAGTTGTTTTCCACAATGTCAATGGTGTGTACGCACACAATCGCAATTCTCCAGTCTCACCTTCTGCACTATATGCTTGCATTACAAACTAAACTATGTACAGATATTCTGTCTCACGAAGTCCGTTTGGCTACGGTTGTAGTTGTAACGTGTACAGATAAATGCGTTTCGTGTGTGTGACGCGTTTTGTAGCGGTCCCGAGGTCACGCACACTACAAAAGAGTGCGTGTGCACGCACTACTATAATCATATCCAAACGGACTTCGTGAGATAGAATACTTGTAAGTATACATTTACAACATAGAACACTCTTATAACAGCATGTGGAATGTCGTATTGAGTCATAGTGACTCCAGAGGCCAGACATCCTTTCTCAGAACCCACTATTAACGTACCAAATAATTGTTACTATCCTTTATTGCAATTATATAGAGTTGAATTTACATTGGCAACGGAATACGTAGATTTCCTGCGCGTGAGTTTGCCCGATAGAGGCTAGTGCATCATACTGATAAATTGTACAGTCAATTGACTTGGTATAGTATGCACTGCGGCAATACCACATGAGAATTTTTTTGAATGCAGTTTTAGTTGCGTCCTGTGTGTTAGACTAGGGTTACTCCGTGTCCATCTGGTATTTTATATATCAAAACCATCTATGTAAAAAATTGTTAAAAATATTTAAAATTATGTTGTAGGATGCTGAACTAATCAATAACATTCAGCATATTCAAATGTATCATTTGAAGATAATAATTTGGCCAAGTGCGAGTCGGACTCCCGCACAAAGGGTTCTGTACCACCGGGTGCGGAACTCTAAAAATATAATGGTAAATAACGATAATATACATGCCAATGCAACATCCAGGCTACAAAAATACAAAAATAGCAATGCGTTAAAATAGTAGTGACTGACAAAAAATTTGGTACCGTCTGCGTACGGAACTCTACTTTTTATTATTTTTTATTTTACTTTAGAGTATGTCGTACAATCTGACTAAATTTAAAACCTGTATGTATTACCGTCTATAAGTAAGAAACAAAGCCAATACCGTTTAAATAACGCAACTTTCGAGGTTTCTTCTATTTAAAATACAATTAATTTGAAATTTTAAAATGTTTTATTATTTATTGAGGCCTTAATAACACATATTTTGTGAAAATTTCAATTTCTTCTTATTACGGTTGAGGCTCTCAGCCTCTCTTGAGACGACCCCCGTGACAGACAGACAGACAGACAGTAAAAGGGTCCCGTTGGGCACCCATTCGGGTACGGAACCCTAAAATGTGTTAACCACAGCCAAGGTTTCCTGCAGCTTTTGTTCAAAACCAGTAAGTACCTATTTAATTATTTCCTTAATCGCGTTAACACAACATAACATAATATATACTTATGCTTTAAGATCGTATTGTTTGCAAAGAATGTCAATCACAAGCAATACGCTTGTAGACAGGGTAAACAAAATATTATTCTATTTAGTCCGTCATTTAGATTATCAAAAAATATTGGACACGTATTTTTTCTTTTGTCAAAAAGCGCGGCAAAGTTTGGGAGTGGGGGAAAATGACGTCACTTCTAAGTAAAATTGTACATAGATGTGACGTCACGCGGAACTTCAGCGGGCTATATCTTCATCGTTGTTTGTTTAATTGAAAAAAGAAAAAATACGTGTCCAATATTTTCTGATAATCTAACTGACGGACTAACAATTTTTTTTTGTCATCATGCCTTTTGCAGTTGCAAGAAACAAGTGAAATATTGAATTCCGGTCTGTTATTCTAATGCGATGAATAACAAATGTTTCTCAGTTTGTTACAAATAAACGAGTGGCTGGTAGCAACAATGGCTGAATCATACTACAAAGGTTATCTGTGTGGGGGGGTATTGTACTACAAAACGGAACTGTGACGTCATTCTTCGGGGAAGTAAAACGGACATGGAGATCTCGCTTATCTGCATATGTGGCCCGCGTCCAACGTCCAATGCTGGTACCATTATAGACCATATAACACGGGACTAGGCAAGCGCCCTTATCCCCCTCTGCCGAAGTACATGAACGATTTGTTCATGTAAGTTTGCTTGTGTGCGCGTTTTGTGTTTGTGTTGCAGCTTCTGATTTAGTGTGATTATTCGCAGGAGTGTGCGTGAATGAGTAAATGTGTGCAGTGCGTGTTTACCTCCCCTCCCGTGGAAAACGGCAGAATAATTTGGTACTAAGAGTCGCGCTTTGCCAGGTCCCGTGTTAAATGGTCTAAGGCTGGTACAGATATTCTATCTCACGAAGTCCGTTTGGTCGGAGATGGTTGTAGTAGTGACGTGTACAGATAAGCATGTTTTGTGTGTGTGGCGCATTTTATAGTGCTCCCGAGGTTACGCACACTAGAAAAAGTGCATGTGCACGCACTACTCGACCATAGACAAGCGGACTTCCTGAGATAGAAATCTGCAGTGGAAGAGTGGAAATCAATTTCCTTGGAACATCATACCTATAACTTGTTAGATGTGTCTTTTTGAAAAAGCTGAATTTATTACATGTGCTATTGATAAATTATTAAAATAAAACATTAAAATTATAATAATTACAATATATTGTTATGTGTATTGCGATTTTGATTTAATTAATTTGATTCCTACTACGGTCTAAGAGTGATAAGGCCCATAGATTTTTTGCAAACTAGGAAATAATATATTTTCACTCATGTAGAGCCAAAACTCGATGGAATCCACGGATGTCTATGATGGAATCTTATGGAAAGCCAAAATTTCATGTTGGTACGCCAGAATTAAAAGGCCGTGTTTCTTATTGCTTACCAAGTCTGTTGCATGAATTTGGCTTTATTCGTTGGATGTAATTAAAGCGACGCATTGGAAATTTTGGCGTCATGGATCTCCATTTTTCTCAGCAATAAAAAAACATATGTAATTACCTATTTATATACCAGATTAAGCATTTCAATGAAATCATATTGCCGGAAGATTTAGTTGATTTGATTAATTTTCATAGCAGAGAAAGAAATATTTAGAACACCTCTTTTAAAACTGAGATTTCTATTTTACTAACAAACGAGAGCGAATGAAGCCTCTAAGTTTTTTATTTAAATTAGTCTACAAATACGTTTCAATATGGCCGATTGGATTTATTAAATTACTTATAGTTTTCATTTTAAATAAAAAATACTGTTTTGCCGCATACGACCTTACGGCATAAGCTAGTTCGTGTGGAGTAAGTCCCCCTCACTCCACTCCCCTAAGGCGCCGATTTGAAATTGAAAGTTTATCAATGCCTCGCCTTAACAAAACAGAACGGTACGAAAGTTATAGATGTATTAATTACTTATTTTCAACTAGTATATTGATACTATTCTCATAATATTAGAATCTCTTGATGTTTCGAGAACATAACTTCTTATCTGTACTATCTATACTAATAATAAAGTACTAAAAAAGTCGTGTCTGAATACTGAATAATGAAAAAAAAACTAAGTATTTTACTGAAGCCAAAACTACAATTTTTATTAAAATTTTTGTATGTCTGTCTGTATGCATGTTCCGTTTTATCTCGAGACCTACTGAATGGATTTTAATGTGGCTTTCTTATCATCTTACTGATTATAGGCTAAAAGGGATGTTGATAAAATAACGCCCAAGTCATAAACGGGGCAGAGATTGAATGAACGCGGGTACAGGCGTTGCCAAAACGCTAGTTTATGTGTAAATATTTGAAGATGAAACCTAATGAAATAAATTACCATCAATTATGAATTAATGAATAACATGTGTATCATTTCCGTATGTTTGCGACTCATGTTTCTTCCATTTAATGGCATCTCATCAGCTTATTTTTAGTTTGACTAATCAGAAGTCAGAACAAAGTTGTCTTTTATGGGAGTTTTTACTTGGAACAAATTGGCGTCGCTTTGTCATCAATCTTTTCCATTAAACTATCGGTCACTAGCTTTTGCCCGCGGCTCCGCTCGCGTGTTATTTGCGACTCATGTTTCTTCCATTTAATGGCATCTCATCAGCTTATTTTTAGTTTGACTAATCAGAAGTCAGAACAAAGTTGTCTTTTATGGGAGTTTTTACTTGGAACAAATTGGCGTCGCTTTGTCATCAATCTTTTCCATTAAACTATCGGTCACTAGCTTTTGCCCGCGGCTCCGCTCGCGTGTTATTTGCGACTCATGTTTCTTCCATTTAATGGCATCTCATCAGCTTATTTTTAGTTTGACTAATCAGAAGTCAGAACAAAGTTGTCTTTTATGGGAGTTTTTACTTGGAACAAATTGGCGTCGCTTTGTCATCAATCTTTTCCATTAAACTATCGGTCACTAGCTTTTGCCCGCGGCTCCGCTCGCGTGTTATTTGCGACTCATGTTTCTTCCATTTAATGGCATCTCATCAGCTTATTTTTAGTTTGACTAATCAGAAGTCAGAACAAAGTTGTCTTTTATGGGAGTTTTTACTTGGAACAAATTGGCGTCGCTTTGTCATCAATCTTTTCCATTAAACTATCGGTCACTAGCTTTTGCCCGCGGCTCCGCTCGCGTGTTATTTGCGACTCATGTTTCTTCCATTTAATGGCATCTCATCAGCTTATTTTTAGTTTGACTAATCAGAAGTCAGAACAAAGTTGTCTTTTATGGGAGTTTTTACTTGGAACAAATTGGCGTCGCTTTGTCATCAATCTTTTCCATTAAACTATCGGTCACTAGCTTTTGCCCGCGGCTCCGCTCGCGTGTTATTTGCGACTCATGTTTCTTCCATTTAATGGCATCTCATCAGCTTATTTTTAGTTTGACTAATCAGAAGTCAGAACAAAGTTGTCTTTTATGGGAGTTTTTACTTGGAACAAATTGGCGTCGCTTTGTCATCAATCTTTTCCATTAAACTATCGGTCACTAGCTTTTGCCCGCGGCTCCGCTCGCGTGTTATTTGCGACTCATGTTTCTTCCATTTAATGGCATCTCATCAGCTTATTTTTAGTTTGACTAATCAGAAGTCAGAACAAAGTTGTCTTTTATGGGAGTTTTTACTTGGAACAAATTGGCGTCGCTTTGTCATCAATCTTTTCCATTAAACTATCGGTCACTAGCTTTTGCCCGCGGCTCCGCTCGCGTGTTATTTGCGACTCATGTTTCTTCCATTTAATGGCATCTCATCAGCTTATTTTTAGTTTGACTAATCAGAAGTCAGAACAAAGTTGTCTTTTATGGGAGTTTTTACTTGGAACAAATTGGCGTCGCTTTGTCATCAATCTTTTCCATTAAACTATCGGTCACTAGCTTTTGCCCGCGGCTCCGCTCGCGTGTTATTTGCGACTCATGTTTCTTCCATTTAATGGCATCTCATCAGCTTATTTTTAGTTTGACTAATCAGAAGTCAGAACAAAGTTGTCTTTTATGGGAGTTTTTACTTGGAACAAATTGGCGTCGCTTTGTCATCAATCTTTTCCATTAAACTATCGGTCACTAGCTTTTGCCCGCGGCTCCGCTCGCGTGTTATTTGCGACTCATGTTTCTTCCATTTAATGGCATCTCATCAGCTTATTTTTAGTTTGACTAATCAGAAGTCAGAACAAAGTTGTCTTTTATGGGAGTTTTTACTTGGAACAAATTGGCGTCGCTTTGTCATCAATCTTTTCCATTAAACTATCGGTCACTAGCTTTTGCCCGCGGCTCCGCTCGCGTGTTATTTGCGACTCATGTTTCTTCCATTTAATGGCATCTCATCAGCTTATTTTTAGTTTGACTAATCAGAAGTCAGAACAAAGTTGTCTTTTATGGGAGTTTTTACTTGGAACAAATTGGCGTCGCTTTGTCATCAATCTTTTCCATTAAACTATCGGTCACTAGCTTTTGCCCGCGGCTCCGCTCGCGTGTTATTTGCGACTCATGTTTCTTCCATTTAATGGCATCTCATCAGCTTATTTTTAGTTTGACTAATCAGAAGTCAGAACAAAGTTGTCTTTTATGGGAGTTTTTACTTGGAACAAATTGGCGTCGCTTTGTCATCAATCTTTTCCATTAAACTATCGGTCACTAGCTTTTGCCCGCGGCTCCGCTCGCGTGTTATTTGCGACTCATGTTTCTTCCATTTAATGGCATCTCATCAGCTTATTTTTAGTTTGACTAATCAGAAGTCAGAACAAAGTTGTCTTTTATGGGAGTTTTTACTTGGAACAAATTGGCGTCGCTTTGTCATCAATCTTTTCCATTAAACTATCGGTCACTAGCTTTTGCCCGCGGCTCCGCTCGCGTGTTATTTGCGACTCATGTTTCTTCCATTTAATGGCATCTCATCAGCTTATTTTTAGTTTGACTAATCAGAAGTCAGAACAAAGTTGTCTTTTATGGGAGTTTTTACTTGGAACAAATTGGCGTCGCTTTGTCATCAATCTTTTCCATTAAACTATCACACTAGCTTTTGCCCGCGGCTCCGCTCGCGTGTTATTCGGTTTAACGACATGCTTTTTTCCGGGATAAAAAGTAGCCTATGTGTTAAGTTAGGGTATAAGCTATATCCATTCTAAATTTCATCCAAATCCGTTTAGCCGTTTCTGCGTGAAAGAGAAACAAACATACACAGTCATGTATATAATATTAGTGTCATGTGCAAGTGGAACTAAAGCGTCGAGGGTTCCGTCCGTACTACATTCGAAATATGTATGTGTAAGGTAACTTTCGCTTATGTACTTAAATTCATATTAGAGACTCGGCACTCGTTGGGGCCAAGGTTTTAGATTAATTAAAATTTTGGAAATCTATGATCACACTAATATTATAAATGCGAAAGTTTGTGTGTGTGTGTATGTTTGTTACTCTTTCATGCTGAAACGGCTGGACGGATTTGAATGAAATTTAGAATGGGTATAGCTTATATCCTAACTTAACACATAGGCTACTTTTTATCCCGGAAAAAAGCATGTCGTTAAACCGAATAACACGCTGGCGGAGCCGCGGGCAAAAGCTAGTAGGAAATAAAGTGGAACGTTCACTTGCGGTACCATAACGGTTGCTTTTGTACACTTTAAAAACAGAACCCTTATAACATGTGATGTGTTAGCATGACTAACATTTAAAGATTCAGGTATGTAAATAATGTGTTAGGTAGAAAAATAATTGTATGCATAGTTGTCGTTGTTTTAGCTGTCAGTATGAGTCAGTTTTAATATTGTAACAATTAATAGCATTTGTGTTTTAAAACACATACCTACGTTTGGTATTTACTTATCATTCTGCTTCCTTTTGATACTTGTTACTAAGACATTGTTACTCAAAATTGTATGGCGGGTTATCTAAGTTCAACCACTTGATTACTCGGTGCCGCTTTGTAACAATAATGAAATATACTCGTGATTTTCTGTTTGTATTAAGGGGGAACGTTTCGAGCTCGGTGCAAAATGCACAACTTATGATTGTTTTTCTTACTATTGCATAAAAAGTACTAAATAAATGTGATATATGGCATTTCGCGACCATTATTTAGTGTCAATAAGGCTTTACTACCAAAATTTTGAAGTTTTATGTATTACGTTGTTAATGAATGGGCATACAAACTTAAAACACGCTTTTAAGTTTGTATACCCGTTCATTTACAACGCAATGCATCCATCCATCCATCCATCAGCTTTGTTTCGTTCACTGTTGAAGACAGGCCTTTCCAGGATTTCGCCACTCTTGGCGGTCCTCCTGGAAGAAATTCCCATACTCACACACGCTGGGCAGGCGGGTTGGTGAGCGCGGTGCCGAAGCCCTGCACCAGTGACGCCGCTGCCCGTCACCAGTCTGTTTTATATAAGCCCGGGCAATTGGGGGTGGATATACCACCATCCATCGGTCCCAGGCAATGGTGGGCCGCCTGGTTTTGCCTGAGAGCTGTTCTCTTACTCTCCCCCGAGTAACTTAGAGAGGATTTGCGAGTAAGATGGTGGTACCTCCACAGTCGAGCCCGGCATCAGCTCTACCACTTATAAGGTCCACCTATAACGTTCTGTCCTTGCCTTTTCGATAGAGATAGTCTCTAGATCTAAACAAATTTCATCTTTGCAAAATTAAGGATTTTGAAGTCAAATCCGTTTAATACAGCACCAAATTTTTTTTCCTTAATGAGGAGCTGGGAGGACCCCATCCCGGCACTAGAAACTCCCGTAAGGAGGATTTTCCGACCACAGATTTTTTTCTGCGTTTCATAGTTTTGACATTTAAATGTAGATGTTGACTGTGTGAACAATGTTCTGTGTTGTGAACGAACGAACACGTTTGCTTGGACTCGAATTCCTCCCAAAAAATTCCAAAGACAATTGTATTATAATTTTGTTCCAAATAACTGTTTCTAAAACGTTGCGCAATTGTATGGACGATGACATTTTTTACGTAAACAAAGAATTCGATTGGTTTTCCTGTTGGTACGAAAATTCCAAGAAGCTCTTTTTCTGTTCGCCGATGTCAAATAAAAAAGTTTTGTTTCCGACAAATTCTTTTATTTTCATCTAACGGCTATATTATATGATACTAGCTTTTGTCGGCTGCTCCGCCCGCGTTTATTTAATCTCTGTCCCGTTTTCGGCTTGGGCGTTATTTTATGAACACCACTTGGAGCCTATGTGTTGACCAGGGTCACTACGATGATAATAATAAAAACCGCGTCCAATCCATTGAGTGGTTCTCGAGTTAAGATGGAACATAGATACAGACAGACAGACAAAAATGTATTCATTCGGTTTTGGCCGCAGTACAATCAATACGAAACACCCATTTCATTTAAAATTTCGCGAAAATATTAAGTGTACAGACACGACTTTTTACTACTTTAATTATTATTAGTATAGATGAATGAAGAAGATTTTAGTTAATTTTTATTATTGTAGAAACTTTATGAACGTATTTCAGTAATTTGTTGTTTTACTTTCTACACACGCTATTTTGTATATTTGAAATGATCTTGATAACTACATCTGTTGGATTTTATAGGCAAAATTCTGTCCGGTTTATATCTTAATTTCGCATCGGATATAAATATTTTTGTAATAAATCCTGGCTATATCAAATATTGTGTATTACTGGTATCTTTTGAAAACATATGAATTAAAGTCACCTTATATTTACACCCGATATATGATAAAGAGTTTCAGAAAGTTTTCTATTCGAACTGTTGTCGTAGTTGATAACCCGGGGGTTTCGGTAATGACAACCCTGGGTAACACATTCAGTACGTAGAGAATTAATTTATTTGATGTATTGTTTAACATATTCCGAAACGACCGTGAAATATATAACGTTCCATTGACATAAAATTAAAAAGTACCGCTTTATTTCTCTCAGCCTGTCTGCACTTAAACTAGACAAGTATAATTATTTATAGACTGGGAGCGCTACTTCTAAATATAAGGTGTCTTTGGTTTATTTAGTCGAATTCATACTGGAAGTGGTCAGGCCCAAGGTTCTTCAAAGACCCTGTTTGCGAAATGCGAAAAATATTTTTTATGCCTCTATACTTGTTCAAGAACAACCTCGACTCAATCTAAATTTTTGTTTGCGTTTTTCACAGAAAGGGTCATTGAATCTTGGTCCATTTACCGAGTCTCCAGAATGAATTTGGCTAATTGTTTATACAGGATGTAAATGCAAAGTTAAGAATCCCTTTAGGGTATGAAAGTATAAACGATTCTGATGTCATTACGAGAAAAAAAAATATCTTGAATTTTCACCAAAAATTCCATCATTTTTCTAAGCTATGTCTACGCAGCTCACCGGCCTCCCCACACACCTAATTGCACCCCGCAACCCGCACTCCTTATCCGAGTGGCCAGCGACCAGTGAGGGTGTCCACGCGATTAGTGTATTTTGAGTAAAGAAAATCGTCGTATTATGAGGTACTAGTACTTTATTTAGAGATCCCAGTATTTAAAATAATATCTTTACCGATAATACTAATACACCCATAAAGGATTCTTGCCTTTGCTTTTACACCCGGTATAATAAACGAAAGTCACCCATTTATATGTCGACTGTTGTTTTTTTTTATATTATACCCTCGGGTCTATGAAAGAAAATATTGAAAAGTAAAGCTCTCTCTATCCTTGTTTTGATCGAGTGTTGTGAGTGTTGTGGCCTAGGCCCAGACGTAGACTGCTATGCTGATGACAGTGTTTATTGTCACACTTTGGCTCAATCGCACCCTTTGCTAACAGACGGATTGACATCAACCAAAGGTTTGCTAAGTTTCATTTCTACTGTTACCGATTTGTTCCAATCCTTATAATCATTGGTACCTCAGTATGACGTGTCGCATTTCTCCGTGGCTCCTGGTCCATCACAGAGTTCACAGACGTCTGATCGGACCGGTCCCGACAGATGGTCCGTACCGGTCGTGACCTTGCGCTCTTCGCCATTGTTGTCGGCGTCCGCAAATGGCGTAGGCGGGAAAGGGTTAACCTGGTAGTCTTCTGTTGTTATATCTTTAAAGTTCGCGTTTTATAAGACTATTCTTAAGAGACAATTTCGATAAAAACGGTACTTTTTGAAGTTGTTACCTGCTTTTTAGATGAAGCCACCAATTTGATAAAATAGTACTTATATACTACATTTCGAAACCTTTTTTTTGTTTTCTGTAGTATAGAAACACGATTTCCTAACTTTCGCTCGATAGAAATAATTATTGAAATGATGTCTTCTTCTACATTTTCATAGTATGACAAATAGGAATGACATACAGAACTCAACCATATTTTATTAGATAGATTTAAATAATATCTAAATTTTGTGAGTTTGAAATTTTGATAGCTGTTTTATTTCATTTTGTATTAATTTAAAACCGTCACTTTGCTATTTTTTCCGGAATCCGTCCCTCTCGCACTGCGGGTCGTTCCGCATAGAGTAACAGTGACTGATGCAAGCAAGACATATCCTCATAAAAAGACGATATTATTTTTAAAAGTTGAGTGTCTTTTATTGTACCCACATATTGGTAGTGTTTAGAGTTACTGAAAAGCTGAAAATTATAAATATTACTCGTATATACGCTTTTATTTGGAGGCCTACACGAAGACTGCGAAAAGAAAAGCGCAAATTATTTAAGTGAATGCTTCGTATGTCGCTTGTCGTCTCTTCACTCGATCATAGAGGTAAGAATCAATGAGGGCCATAGACTTCAGTAATATGAATTTTTTTTCAATTATTCATATGTATTTTTTATAATATTCTGATTAAATAAGCATATGATAACAAATAATTGACCATTAAAAAACGTTGTAATCTATAATCACAAATCAAATTATCTTTCGTTACGATGGTCCCCAGCCGCTCTCCATGCAAACTTGTCGGAACCAGCAACCACGACAAAAGCATTATAATTTCGTTGCATTGCTTCTTTCTTCACGTTCCATCAATAATTCTACACCCGCGAATAATCAGTTTTTTCGGAAAAAAAAATGTTTTTTCTATCAAATGCTGTTTAAAAATTTATGAAAGTATTAAATGGCAAAATTAGATTGTAAAACCTTTTTTTGTGAAAAGATTGTTTATTCGCGGGTCTAGAATTCATTGAAGTAGAAGAAAAAAGTCAAAGAACGAAATCACAATGCTTCTGTCGTGGTTGTTGGTTCTCTCTCACAACTTTCTATGGAGAACGGCTTTTGGGTCATTCCGGAATTGATGTACATGTTCTGAATAATCTGAACATGGCCCCGAACAAAGAAGTATTCACTAAAAAAATGTCTAAATACCTAGTGAGTATGGGTTTAAATGTTGATACAAGTTTTCTTTTAGTGATCAAGTGTTTCTCTCCACGCAAATTTAAATGGTAAAAAGGGCATTTTTTTCACATGCCTGATAGTCTCATATCAGTCAATGCAATGTACACTTAGAGACCTCTAGCAAAATAAGAATAGAAGGAAAAGTAAAAATAACACTCTTTGTCCTTTATAATTAATTTACAGAAGAAAAAAAAACATAACATAACAAGCATTTTTACTGATTTTAAATTTAACATTGCGCAGTTTAAAGTTACCGCAGTTTATTGAAAAATGCGTGTAATAACTTTTACGGCTGGCCATTATGGTGGTAAAGGTACAGACAGACACAAGAATATTAAGATTATAGAAAAGGACAGAAATACTGACCGTGTTGATTTTTTTCCGTGTAGCTCTTACTAGCTTTTGCCCGCGGTTTCGCCCGCGTTGAGTTAGTTTTTGTGTACTCCTATAAAATCAGATATTATTCGGACTCTTACCCACAGTAAATACAGCTGGTGAAATGTGTGTGGGAAAAAGTAGTTTTTATCCTATTAAAATTCTATAACTACATTTATGCAAAATTTCAGCCTAATCGGTTTCGTAAGCATGCCGTGAAAGGATGACACATCGCTTTTATATAGAAATTTGAAAGCTCATTTTCATCCTGATTTATGAGATAAAAAGTAGCCTATGTCCTATTCCAGGTCTAGAACTATATTCATGTACAATTTCAGCCCAATCGGTTTAGTAGTTACAGCGTGAAAGAGTAACAAACATCCATCCATCCATACATCCAAACTTTCGCATTTTTAATATTAGTGGGATGGAAGTGTTAGCGGAACAGAGGTGCAATTGTGTAACAATCGTATTCAAATTCGATTGTCATATGGCTATTCCGCTGAGCAAATAAGCCCGTTTGACAATTTAAATAGTTGTCAACAACAAAACAAGACTATTGTATTCATTTGACAGCCAAAAATGTCCGATTTAAATTGTCGAACGGGCTAATTTGCTTAGCAAAATAGCCACATGACAATCAATTTTAATACGATTGCCTTACACAATTGCACCCCAGATCGTGGTTTCAAAAAAAAGTTGCGCTGTTTGCATTATTTAAGTTGACATTTGAAGATGGGTTCTATAATATTTCTGTACATCTCTTAGCCTAACTGAGAACCTGTAATACTATAATATTCTAAATTTATTGATTTTTCATCTTAATAATAGTAATTACGTTATAAAGTATCAATAAGAAAAAATTGCGATATATAAGGTTAAATTAAATAATAATTGGTCTATGGGGACCATTGACCACTCATAAACAACTAGACACACAGTCTCTAAGAGAAGTTGGTCAGAAAGCGTCCGAACGGCGACGTGCATAATAGCAAAAATCCATTCAACCAAATTAAGACGTTATATCGTTAAAATTAGATTAGATTTATTAAATTATCGTTTAATTAGTACAATGCCAGTTGTACGCAATCGTCATTCGATCTTGTCACGTCATAGCGGTGACAAAATGATACATCACGGACACTTTTTGAGCGATATTGTGAGTGTAGTTATTTATGAGAGGTCAATGATGGGGACAATGCAAAATTATCATTTGTTTTCACCTCAAACAAACAAACACTCTTTATTGTGCACCTTTTTAAAAATAAATAAAAAAGAAAACATTACATATGATAAAGAATGTAACAATTGACGGTCTTGAAGCTTAAAGCGATTTCTCCCAGACAACCTTTGGGTAGAATTATTGGACGGGAAAAACACTAAGGCGGTGTACATATATTAGAAACAAACCATAGAAAACCAACCTTACAGACATACTTACCTGGTAGCAGACCAGACGGCTGATACGGCAATTTTATGAGAGGAATAGTTGTTTATGTGGACGATATACTACCTATGTTTTTTATTATTATTTAACCTTATACCTATTATATAGCTATTGGTTATACTACGCGTACTTGACAGTAAATCACGTGACATATCTATGTAAATGTTACGTTATTTTATATTATTATTTCTTGCAGCAATATTCATACTGAAGAATCGATAAGTAGTCGGTATCAAAGTTCGATGACACTTTATGGGAAATTCATTTAAAAGACTGTTCCCTCCACTTCAAACGCAAGCTTAGTTGATCATCAAGATGGAGAGCAAAATTTAATTTTTGAATTTCGTAGAAATGTTATTGAGTCTTAATACTAATCAATCACTTACCAACCTTCCTGAATGAATTTGGCTGCATAAATTAATGTCACTTTATACTTGTGAGTAGATGTACAAATCTTTGGGTGACAGTACCCTACTTAATGGCTACCATTAAATATATAGCTGCATTTTAAAAGTAAATGTCAAACCGCACCGTATACTCAGTGGCAATAAAATATTATTGCCATAATTAATAATAAACAAGACTCGTAAATATACATAAATACACATACTCGTACGTATACTCACGCCTGTCTCCCAGAGGGGTAGGCAGAGATCAAAGATTTCCCTCTGCTACGATCTTAACACACCTCTTTCGTCTGAAACCATGCAAGCTTTTCTATTCCGGGCACTTTTGACATTTGCCCTTCTTCAGTAAGTCGCAAATTAGGTCGGCATACGTCCATATAGGGCGGCCCGGTCGAGCTTTACTTTACACCTGTGCACCAACATTTTCAATTAAATTATTCTATAAAGAAAAATTATTCTCGTATTTCGCAAACAGGGTCATAGAACGTTGGTTTTGACCCCTTACCGAGTCTCCTGTACGTAAAGTCACTTTATATTTATATAGTTGCAATCCGTACTTTGGTTCGGTCGGTTCGATCAATACTGTCACGAGTGACAGACACCGGAGTAGCGACCTAGTTACTGCTACAGGCAGCTGCGACAATACCAATATAGAAAACGGGCTGCTCGCCTTCGTGCAGAACCGGCTGGACGTGATGGAAGGGGTCAGCGTTATGTAGATCTGCACCCAACTCCAAGGAGGCCGAGGTAAGCGCTGTTACAGAAGACTGTCGTAACAACCGTGCGCCTTTTAGCGAGACAGGGAGACGAGACGGGAAAAAGGTGTCTTTAAGAAAACCGAACCGGATGATGTCCCACCATATGTGGCCAAGGACCTCAACAAGCGACTGTTGGAACTGCACCTTTTAGCTAGACGGTGAAATATAAAGGTGAAAAGGGTCACTTTAAGAAGACACCCCTGGGTGATGTCCCATCATGCATGTCCAAGAACCTCAACAGCGATTTATCACCCTGCTTTTTAAGGATATGGTGCTGTTGAGGGCTGACGTCACTGAATTGCGAGGCCAGCTAGAGGCTTCCGAGAATGTTTGCGCGGAGTTGCAGCGTAAGTTGATATCACAGCGCAACGCAAGCCCGGCGCTGTCCGCGTCCTCGATACTGCGGAATGCGCCGACGCAGAGGTTTGACTGTCAGCAAAATGTTGCCTCGCCACTCATCGAAAGCATAAATGCAACTGACCGAATAACATTGAGAGTCAATGACCCTGCGATGCCTTCGTCCGGTAACAAAATGATACACTTAAAGTCAGCAGCGTCTGTCTGTGTTGTCTATATTCAACTGGCTGCATGGGGCATGTACTGTGAAGTGGAGATTAAATCTCGCTGCCGCCCACGTCACCGCAAGCAGTCAGAGCCGTCGTCGGTGCCCAGTTGTCCACTCCAAAAACAGCTGCCCGCCCCAGCCGTTTCCGTTGCCACCTCTCCACGCCTGCTGAAAGCGAATACTGACAAAGATGGCTTCACCTTCGTCGAGAACAGGAAAAGCGTTTTCGTCCCGTCAGAAACGCAACAAACGCGGCAACACCCTTGCAGCAGCTTCTTCCGATGTGAAGGCTGCAAAGACCAAAGAACAGAAATACTTCTCCACACTCTCAGAAGTACACAAGTGCGATGTTGGAGGATCTAATGCGTCACGATAATGAAAAAAAAAAAACCGGCCAAGTGCGTGTCGGGCCACGCGCAATGTAGGGTTCCATAGGTGCCCGGTACATATAAGTGGGTCTACTAATATATACTAATATAAATATCTAATACATTCTATGGGACCAAAATTTTGGCGCATCCTGTACTCGTAAACCTGTAAAGCCTACTGAGCTGTGTTAGTTTTCCTTTTAAATTCATTATATATACTACTTCTCTGAATTTTCATCACATTTCTATAAACAACCGTTTAGCCAGCAGGGGGGGACGCTCCACACTAACTAAAATTTTCACTTTAAAGTTTAATATTTCGCCAATGTTTTTGAACGGCCTATCCAACGATACCCCACACTATGGGATAGACGAGAAAAAAATAATTCATCCCCAGTTTACGTGAATGAGAAGTACACTTAAAAAATTTTTTTTTCAATATTTTACTATTTTGTCGGCGTGAGTAATATTTATATCCATGCCAAATTACAGCTTTCTAGTACTAATAGTATCTGCGCTAAGCCGCGGACAGACGGACATGGCGAAACTATAAGGGTTCCTTGTCGGACTCCGGAACTCTAAAAAGGGGTCTTATTATCTAACTTACTATCTATCGTTATCACTTTTAAATGTATCGCGTAATTGGCTAGTAATTACAGCCAATCACAATAACTTTGAAAACAGTTGAAGTTTGATAATAAAGCCCCTGGTTGTACGGAGCAGATGTGAGGGTGGAGATCGTTACACTTCTTGCCTTTAAACTTCTGTATCTTCGTGCATCAGGGGCTTATGCTGCTCATATTTCCCTCAATACCGACTTCTGGTTTGAGGGTATCGTATTTCGACACTTACGGGGAAGCGATATATAATAAAATCCCGGAAATAGGCTAAAAGTCTCAAAGTGACAAAAATTCGAAGGTTTTAAACTACTGACTTTAAGTTAAAATCCTTAAAATACTGATACACAAAGAAGTGTAGGTACTTGTTAGTCCAAAATTCTTTTTGCTAAGATCTGCAGTCATAGAAAAACCCAATAGCTCTTATTCATATTCAAGGACGATACACTCATCAAGGGCGTTGTCACCCTGAATCACGGGGAAAGCTTGGCAAGACGAAGTTGAAGGTTTACACGGCCGTTCGGGATGACGTCACACGGCCGTGACGTCACGCGCTTCATTCAGAAGCTACAACCTAATTATATTTGTGAGTCATCAAAAGACCTATTTTAGGGAGAGTATTGCCTTGCATAGTTTATTTTTTTCTTCCGCGCTGAACTACGATTTAAGCTTAAAATATTGGCAAATAAACCATAATAACTTGATCATGAGCATGAGGAGTTTCATTTAATATAACTTCTTACAGATTTAATATTTTTTTTAAAACATGGTCCGTCGCTTATCTTTTGAAAAACGAAGCCCCTGTTTTGCCCTAAGAAAAGAAAACCACTATCCATGCCTCGGCGGAAATGGGTATTGCCTGACTCGTATTAAAGCAGGCCTGCTCCCCTCGGATATAATGTATTATTATGTATTATTTAATATTTAAAGTTAAATATAATATTGGTTAGTAACGTCACAAAGTACGAAATTGGAACGAGAATGCAAATATAAAATTACAACAATCTAAAGTTTACTCCCCTTGCTTCGGATACTTGTGCCCATTAATCTACTGAAAAAATGGAAAACTAATAACAGTATGAGTTTAAAAACAAGAAGTTTGCTCAAAAATACAGTTAAAAACAAATAACATTACTCAAAAATGTAATTTAAGAACCATTCCATTTTCTTCTCATTGTAAATGCAGTGTCGTGCATAGAACTTTTTTCTGGAAATGAAATGAAAAGGACAAATTTTAAAAAAATATGAAAAAATTTAAATGTTACTTTGAAAAATAATTGAGTAGGCAGTGCCTACCCTAGAGAATTAATATGATCCAAAAAAATTATTTTCAAACAAATTTTTTCATGTTTTTTTTGTCATCAAACTTGACCTTATTGCTTTGAGACAACTCAAATTTATATATATTTTTTGAAATTGTGTAACTACTATACGCAATACAAGCAATTATTTACATCAGAAAACCACTTTCTTACTTCATTGACCTACAATGAATTGGTGCAAAAAGCCAATATATTGCTTTAATTTAACAGACATTTAAATCTCGTAACTCTCAGATGGTTTTAAACATTTCTTTTCACTACGATCCTGCTACACCTCACCTCTTCTTCATCTTTTAACAAACTCTTCTATTCTGGGTACATTTGTCTTGGTCCAAATTCAGTATGTCGCCAATTTGGTCTGCATACGTCACCTGAAATAGAAGAGCTTGTATTACTAGAACTAGGTTTGGAGTTAAATAGTGAAACAGTAAAAGTGATTTTATCTTGACGTTGATGACGTTTCAACAAGTGAACCGACGGTACCGAACCATACTAATTTGGTGTATCTAATGTTTATAGAAAACAAATTAGTTTTCTGTGCGTTATCGTATGTTAAGGGCCCATAATACCTCAATTCGCAGTCCTGAAAACAACAAAAAACATCAGTTATTTTGAAATCGCGGCTACACTGATGGTTTTTTAATTTTTATGGGACAGTCTGCAGCTGCTTTATACTAATATCAGTTATATTATGTAAAGTTTCAGATCTGATTTCAAGTATTCATTGTATGCTATCGGTTTATTGTACGGTTTGGAGTTTTTTAATAGAATCAAGTTTTCACCATTGCATTGACATAGAATTAGTCCTCAACTTTACCATATTATTAATTTCAGAGTGATTGTTGCAGTATTTGTTGCTATAAACCAGGATCATGCGAAGCGAGGTGAGGTGTTATACACCCTTAAGGCGGTAACAATCTATGTTTTACTAAGCTCTTAGTTTTATTCGACTACCTTCTCTGAACAATACACGTATATACATCATAAATTCATAACTTTATCTTCCTTGACGTATTTCACTTCTGTTTACTTTCACAGTGTAGAGTCAAATTGTACAAAAATGTTTTCTTTTAATTCTAAATGTTTTTATGCGCTTCTTGGAATACGCAATTATTCATCTCTACCATTAGGGATGACAAAAAATATTTAAAAGTAATATACAATATTAATTAATTAATCATGTCTTTCCCATAGGAAGGCTGTTCCTCAGTTTGTAAAAAAAACATGTCGGTATAATGTCTATAATAATGTCTATGTTAGCGGCCAAACCTGATTTTAGGATAAAGGCCTAGGTCAAACTTGTTCTTGGGAGATTTCAGAAATCTTTCAGCCCGGAAGCGAGTCGATAGGTTACGTTGTAGGTTCAGTATACATAAATACATAACCTTCGTGGTGCTTTTTTTATTACAACCCTGAAATCAGTTTGGCCTTGGTAAAACTAGTTTGTCCTAAAATCGGATTTGGCTGGTAACAGCTATAATTACATAGATCTATACCGGTTGTCCAAGTGTATACCAATTTTACGTAATCTGTAAGATAGTTCCGAGCCACAATATTGACTGCGTAGAAGGTATTTGAAAATAGCGCTATTATAAATAACGGAACCCCAAAACCAGTTGGCGCGAATCCGAAATCAAACTCCCGATATTATTCTTGCATCTCTCGTATTGAAAGCGGTCCATTCATTTCGCAAAACGAGTCAGGTCCATTGTAGTGACACCACACGGTGCTACTTTGAAAGATTTTCTCCAGGACATAAATCAGGAATCTTTTCACTGGCCAGGCAGGTGTCCTTTCGGTAGTACTTCACAGACGTAGCTTTGTGTCTGATTCCCTTTCATTCACCTGCCCTTCATCGGTACATAACCTACCTCATCATAATAACCTACTTCATCATATTTGTGTACGGTAAGTTAAGGCTAGACAGTAACTTTTTACCGTGATTTCGTATCCTAGCTTTTGTCGTTTTATTGCTACACATTCCAATCTACTAGATTTTTCAAAATTGTATGAACTACTGAGAAGTTAATAAATTTTCAAATGAATAAAACAATTGTTATTTAAGAGAAATCTATGTGAAAATGAGACGTTTTGGAGGTACTTGGTTGAATTTTTTTATCATGTTGGTTACCCGGAATTTTAAAACGGATAGGAAGTATAGGTTTGACAAAAATAATCTTAAAATTTAATTTTGTTTTATGCATTAATTACGAGAAATGATAATCTTTTTGTATAGCATTAAAATTTCAAAATCTGACGCTCTTCCTTTAAAAGGAGACCTTCGTTTTTTCAGGAGTTTTTGAATGATGACACTTCGAGTCTACCACAAATTGTTTGACATGTTCTTTCACACCTTTATGTTTCGGCTGTAAATAGCGTGACCTAATTGATAAACTTTCGCTGTATATTTCATGGAAATAGTCTCTTTTTGAGTGTTTTTACGATTACAATTACAATTACAACGAAAATCTTGTTTATTATCGCTTTTAAAAAAGAAAAATACGTTAATCCGAAATTGTAATTTAAATAAATTTTAACCAGACTCATTCTGAAATATTTCTGCGCACGGGATTTTGAACTTTATTTAAGTCGGTCTCGGTTTATAATAGGAAAGCCGCTGTGTGGCGAAGAAAGGTCCTCTTAATGGTCAATTCTTCAGAATTCTGACAAAAAAGAAAATCCCAAAAGACAAAAGAAATAAAAATATAAACCCGAATTTTTTTTAGCCCTTTGGATTTAAATTTCTTTTTTTAATTATTATTTGGCCTGATAGAAGCCATAGTAACATGTAACCTGTGATAACTGGCTACCTATTACGGCTGAAGCTGTAGACCGCTGTGACGGACACGGATAGACAGATAGAGTAGGCTCAGTAATAGGGATATCCAGATAATCCTTCGGGATTCCGTGGCTTATATAAAATGTAACATTTGTAACTTGAATAAATAAATTTAAAAAATAATAAAACCGGTCAAGTGCGTGTCGGGCCACGCGCAGTGTAGGGATCCGTGGTTGCCCAGTACATTTTATAAGTTGGTCTACTTGCGCCAAACTTCTAGTCCCATACATTTAGAAGAAAGGCCCATACATTTAGAAGAAAGGCCCATACATTGTCGTGTTTAGAGGGGACTAAAAGTTTGGCGCGACCTGTACTCGTAAACCTGTAAAGCCTACTTAGCTGTGATAGTTTTCCTTTTAAATTCCTTATGTGTATATACTACTTCTGTGAATTTTTTCAGATGTCCATAAACAACCGTTTAGCCAGTTTAGCCGGCATAAGGGGGGGACACTTGACTGTAACAAAAATTAACACTTTAAAGCTTAATATTTCGCCAATGAATCTCTAAATCGAAAAATGGTTTTCACACACCCACAATGTTTTTAAACGACCTATCTAACGATACCCCACACTATGGGACAGATAAGAAAGAAAAAATTTACGTGTATGGGAATTAAATAAGCAGGAACCACAAAAAAATTTTTTTTTTATGATTTTATTTTACCGTTTTGTCGGCGTGATTAATATGTACATATACTCATGCCAAATTACAGCTCTCTAGTACTAATAGTCTCTGAGTTAAGCCGCGGACAGACGGACATGGCGAAACTATATGGGTTCCTTTTCGGACTACGGAACCTTAAAAAAGGGTCCCATTTGACACACTTTAAGCAAATCTAATGTTCGTATAATGATGATCTATGAATGTGCTAACATTTTAGCTCATCACCACGTTACTATGTCTAAACTCATAATCCTCTCCCATAACAATGTAATTCGATATTTTAGAACGTATCCACTAGATCTTAAAGATGATATTTCATTGTGGCGTTGCATAGAATATTTACACCGGATGGAGGCTAAAACGCTGTAATTTGGCCGCACAATACCAGGCTATGCAATAACAAGCGCCGGCCATCGTAATTGCTATGACATCCGCTCCTCTCAGACCGCTCATATATCTTGATATTCAATAAGTATTTCTACTGCTTACACTAAGGCATCTCTTTAACTACCAAACGAAAAAATGCCTTAAGGCGTTTGCTGAAAGATCTCATTTGCGTGTACAAAAAAGAAGCCAGTGTACAGCAGAAGTGCGTGTGAAAGTTCGTCTCTCAAACATGTGGACAGAATTTAATCGAAACCCGTTTATTATAGTAGTTATGGACTTTTACAGATGAAAAGATATTCTTAAGGTGGTCGAACCAAATCTCGGTGCAAAATGCGCATCATAACATTGTTTTCCTTACTTTTGAATAAAAAGTATGCAAAAATTGCATTTTAAAGCAATTGGCGAAAATTGATTACTAATAATAGGGTTTTCGCATTCAAATTATGTTATTTTATGCCTTACATTTTGATTACATTCGATTACAACGATAAATACGCCTTTAAGTTTGTTGACCGAATGCAATCATAAAATGATAGAATTTCAATGTGAAAACTTAATTATTACTAATACATTTCCGCCAATTGCTTTAAAACGAATTTTTTGCGTACTTTTTATTCAAGAAAAACAATATTATGATGTGCATTTTGCACCGAGATTTGGTTCGACAGCCTTAAGAGTGTATAATACCTCACTTCGCTTCGCATGATCCTGCTTTATACCAACAAATACTGCTAAAATCACTCTGAAATTGATAATGGTAAAGTTGAGGACTAATGCTATGTCAACACAATAGTAAAAACTTGATTCCATTTAATTTTCTCTATAGAAAAAAATTACAAAGTTACCTCCAAACCGTACAATAAACCGATACCATTTAATGATTATTTGAAATTAGATTGAAGCGTTAGAGCAGTACTGCGAATTGAGGTATTATGGCTTAACGTCTCGAAGACGCCCGATCGAGGTACCATTTCCTTTTAAATGCATACGGAGGAATTTAATTTACCTTAACGACTCGAAGTTTTATAAAAAAATAGAAAAGACTTCGTTCAAATTAGTTTTATATGAGTAAGAAAAATTAAAATTGAAAAAAATAGTTTGAGAGAGAGAAAAAACAATGTTTTAACCGACTTCAATAAAGGAGAAGTGTATTTTTTTACAGGTCCGATAATTCTGCAGAGCTCATTATTAATTTCAATTTGATTTTGATACATTTATGGCCGTTCCTGAGAAACAGGGTCATGTCATAAGTCATGATCATGACTAATCATGGCGGACAACAAAGTGATCCTTTAAACTTTAGGTTTACTTTAAACTTAAGCTAAAGGTTCCGTTTTTTTTTCCGTTTAGGGCTCGAAGGTTTGATTTTACAATAGAATTACTAAAAATTTCTCACTTAATTCGTCAACCAACTTGGACTTATGAAAAACAACAATAGTTCAGCAACATATGGTGAAGTTTTCAAACGAAAAATGGTCACGCGATTATCACTTTAAAAAAATGATTTTTTGTACCGGAAGCGATATGAATGAATTCAAAGAAGTCTTTCGTCGGTGCATCGTGTGGTCACCAGCAAAAAATGTCTGCACTTTTTGTGTAAAAACAACATAGTAAATTTTGTGAGTGACAATTGATATCCGGTATACAATGTCCGGTTTTCGGATGGAGAAATTTCCTAAACGAATCTCTGCGTTGTGATGTTATCTATTTGTTTGAATTATTTTTAATGGAGGTTTAAGTGGCGCAAACGCAGGTATATCAAAAATAAAAATAGTAAAAAATTCAATTAAAAATGGATACCGTATAATCCGAATACATTTATTTTCGATTTCAAGATGCTTCTTTTTAAACATGATTTCTCACAGGTGTTGTATTTTGTTTGACAAAGAAAAAGAAAAAATGGTAGCGTTTAGATTTAAGCGTGGGATCTAAAAAGCGGATATCCTTTATTGGGCGGGATGGTATTAATGTTACAAATTGTTACGAAAAAAACGCAATTGAATTGATTATGATGGCGTATAATGTTCGAGCCCTTAACTTGATTAAATTAGCTTCTGATTCAAAATAAATTTGTACAGTATTTTTCTTCAAAGTCGATGCATCAAACCTACGTGTTTGTGTGTGATTATTGAATTAATATGTTGTGTATTTATTTAAAATTCTTTGCGGAATTACGACGTTTGATACAAAAGGGTATGAATATTACACGTTCGAAATTCGACCACTTTACGGTATAGGCTACCAGTCTAGACGGTTTTCTATACTTTTTGCTTTATGGGAACCAAATACTTCGGTCTTTCAAACAAAAATTACCTCTATTACAATGATTCTAAGAGTCAAGCCGGTGTTGTCTTTATCACCCAAAGATTGAATCACGATGGATTCTGGGAAGACGCTGAGTAAAACTTTTTGCCAAACCGCCTTTTTGGAGTTCCTTAAAAATATTTGGTTTAAGGTTTCTTGCGAAATTGTTTTGTTTGACTGATTGAAGCGGATTCGTACATCTATTTCTCCCCGCAAGACTTTCGGTCAAACAAGTACCGACATGAGTACGGGAGTTACCATTTTAGAACGCGTCATATTGTACTACAAATACTAGTTGATCATTTAAAATCCATGTACGAGCTCCTGAAATAGGTTTTCCATTTTTTCATTTCATCCATTCATCCATCAGCCCGTATTCGTCCACTGCTGGACATGGGCCTTTGCCACTCATGTCGGTCCTCCGTCCTCCTGATCCAGCCGCCACCCACAACGTTTTTTTTTTTTCATTTACTTCAATGGAATTTTGGTAGTTGTATAATATAATATGACGGTGTCAGTTATCGATGCTTTTTTTTTCTGTGTAAATATATAATGAACAAATTAAGATTATGTTTTTATTGCGAAATCCATCGCTTTGGAATACTCTAAATATTATTATTAGAGTGCATTACAAACCAGAAAAGATAAATTAGAAATAAATGTAAAGACGAGAATTTGAAAAGGTTCTTCGGGCCAGGATTCGAACCTGCGACCTCTTGTTTCCCAGACAAGTTTCACCAATTGCGCTTTGAACCAATTGGTTCGAATCCTGGCCCCAGGAATTTTTCCAAATTCTTGTCTTTACATTTTTTTCTAATTTATCTTTTCTGGTTTGTAATGCACTCTAATAATTAATAAATTATTGCCTTAACAGGGTTTCTTTTTGAATAATCATTTATATTATTCATTGCCTACATAAAAGTACAATAAATACAATAATGTATATAGGCGAGCTTATCCCTAAACTTAGTGTATCTCTATTTCAATTTCCTCTAATCCTGTAATTTATCTTTACAAAAACCTTGTAATAATTTATAAAAAAAGTTGTTTCGATTCCATAATAACCAGTAAAAAGAAATCACATACGGAACCACTGAATCACTCTCTTCCCCACACTTGCCCAGATTTTTTCCACCGGCAATCTCCTATGAATCGTGAGCCAGGTTTTTTTTATAGCCCCGTTATTGACTGTCCGTCTGTCAATAGTCAAACCGCCATGCCATAGACAGCACTGAATGATACTTCTAGTTAAGTTATACACGACCCATCATATGTAGCTATAGATAGCCTTCATAACCAAATTGTGCGGGTGTTTCTTTGTAAATGTTGTGTATTATAGCCTCATTATCTACTGATCATAATGCACAACTTGATTGAACCTCGCTCCTGACCACTTACCGAGTCTTCAGTATGAATTTGGCTGTATAGGCGAAAGTCACCTGTACCTGCGGAAATTAAAATTAAATATTTGCGTTTCCTTACTAATTTTGAAAAACTACTGTGTATTTTAGTATAGGCATGTCCATTCCTTTTCATTTGCTCGTTTGATTCTTTTTGAAAGTTATTCAGTATGATCAGTTGGTTACCGGTTTCAATTAAAGATAGCGGTATATTTATATGTTCTTTCTTTGCGCCTCAAATGTGTCCGAGTTTTTAAATTGTGATTATTTTAAAAATAACAGGTGCCTGTTTGCGTGTCAATGTGTTTATTTATATTTTAGTTCTAGAGAAGTCCAAAACTGTTTTTAGTACTTGTCTATACGAATAAATTAACTATGAAGGTATGTACCCAACCCTGAAATCTAAAAAATTACATCCGTTTTTTCGATAAATTTTGGTCAAGCAGGAAAGAACTTTGTATGCATTATATGATTATTAATAAATTATACACAAATTCTTCTACTTTTTATTCCATAAATTTTTTGGAATATTTGTGGAATAAAAATACAAGAATTTGTGTATAATTTATCGATGATATTCCACCAAGAACCATCAATCGAATCCATCCAATATTTGATTATTTATACTTGGATGCCCGCTGGGCCCGAAGGACGTTGTGGGTGGCGGCTGGATGAAGAGGACGGAGGATCGACATGAGTGGCGAAATTTGGGAAAGGCTTATCTCCAGCAGTGGACAAACACGAGCTGATGGATGGATGGATTGATAATACTTGGGATTGCCGACACTTTTTAAAACTTGGATACAACATGATGAATAACACAGTACTTGTACTCGTTTCGCAGTATATTACGTTCTGTATAATGCATTGTTAGTATTCCTTGAATGTTAACTTAAATGGACATGGGCAGTATGGTTTATTCTTGTAAAATTAATGACCGATCGATCAATCATGACAATTATACCCCGGTCAATGGAATTACAATAATTCTTGTTAAACAAATTAATATTTATAAGATGCATTGTGTTTTTCTTATCAAGTGTAATTGTTACATTCATGAATGTTGTTCGTCTCATTTTTTATTTGCTTTTATTTTCTAAATTAACCTTTTCAATAGCACATTATATCCGAGGAATGGAAAGAAGGGTCTTGCCTGATGAGGCGAGTTACCAGGCTGAGGCCAGCAATAGTCAAGTTACCAATGAGTCGAGCAATAGGTACTCTTATCTCCAACAACCTGCATAAGCCGGGAATCGAAACGGACAAAATATATGTGAAAAAAAAACACCCTGTATTTTTATGATACCGATCGAAAGGGTCAAACATATGAACCAAATTCTTCTGAATAACACAGTATCGTAAATTAAAGGAAAACCATGAAATTTTACATTTTAATAACAAAACTTTCCAAGATGTCCCAAAAGAAAAAATAAAATATTTATCTCTTTGAATGCAGTTTTCCTTAACTTCAAAAATAAAATAAAGGTTCCTTTAAGTAAAAGTTTTATTGTTATATTTTTATTATTATATTATATTAAATTTTAATATTTAAGTTACTTTCCCTCCAGGGGGCATTCGTTTGATTCAACCTGTATATTTTTTTATATACTCCATATACTTCGGCCCACGGCCACAGTATGGAGCCGTCATCAACCAGTCGAATATAGACAAAGAAATAAGTTAATAAATAAAAAAGTAAAAGTGACACATTTTAAACATATTGTAAACTTTTTCTGAATAAATAAGTTTATAGCACACCGTGCGTAAAATGACCACTTTACGCACGCTGCGCTTGCGTAAAGTCGGCATTTTCCGCACTTTTGCTATAAAATATTATACGAAACTCGTGCGAGAAACTTTTTCTCGACTCGTGTGATTGCAGCACTCACCTTCGGCTCGTGCCGCAAACTCACACTCGTCAGAAAACGTTTCATCGCTCTCGTATCGTAATGTACTATAAATTTATCGGATGAGCTGCTAGGCGGTGTTTCTAATAATGTTAATTACTGTTCTTCTTAAGGCGCTATGTAAAAAATATTAGGATGCTTTGTTTCTGTGTGTTTTATAAAGTAAACGGAAAATTGCAATGAATTTCTGGAATATGCATTTTGACTATATAATCTAGGGTTTTGATTTTGGAAAACACGTTTGGATACATTTTCCTCGATAGAAATAATTAATGAAATGAGATCTTCAAACACACTTTTTCTCCTCGTTACAGAAATCAAACATATTTTATTAGATGGGTATTAACAATGTCTAGATATTTAATTTTGGAAATTTTGCTAGGTATTATTGTTTTTTTTATAAAATAAAAAAACTAACTTTTTTCTCTCTTGCGCTCTCGCACTGCGCATTTTTTCGCTTGGAGTGAGAGTGACAAAAATAAAATTTACATAGTTCCTTAATTGTTATGCATAATATAATATGTTGGTGATGGTGGGCGGCTCTGTTTGTGTTGCGGTGTGATGTGGTCGTTATTATTGCTTGAAATTTAGAGCGGCCAAGTTTGTCAGTGCTGTCTGTTGACTCCAGGTCTATGATGGGCACCAAGTACCTGGGAAACGTAGAACATCTGAGGTGCAATTGTGTAAGCCAATCGTACTCAAATTGATTGTCATATGGCTAAGCAAATTAGCCCGTTTGACAATTGAAATCGTACATTTTTGGCTGTCAAATGAATACAATGGTCTTGTTTTATTGTTGACAATCAAAAATGTACGATTTCAATAATAATTGTCAAACGGGCTAATTTGCTTAGCCATATGATAATCAATTTGAATACGATTGGCTTACACAATTGCACCTCTGGTCACGTGGTTGGTCTCTATTTTTGAAAGTTTGTCGGGCGATTTTCATGCATTTATTTTTCTCCTTGGGTAAAAAAGAGGCTCTTTTCGCATCTTCTGTTTTCAAAAGAAAAGCGCCTATTGACGAAAACGTTTGAGAAAAATATTTTTCTTCGATTTTTTTTTATTTAAATGGCTCCAATGGATACATATTTTAAGTCTTTCTCAAAGATTTGCTGGCTTTAGGCCTAGTTAAAGTTTAGTTTTTCTCTTTTAGTTTTACTCTCAAAGAATCATTAAAACCCGTGTAGTGGCTCCCATGTTATTAGCAGTTATTGAATAGTTACGGAAATACGATAGGTTTAATTAATGATGAACCGCGCCGCTGGCAGGGACCGAATTTTATAAATCTTTATTTCGAAATCGTATGCAATGTCGCGCACCTATCGGCGACATTTACGAAATTGTTGGCTACACAAAGAAATTTAATATCATAATAATAAATTTATATCTTTTAGCTACCATTTTTAGCTGCTTTTATGTACCCAATAAAGAAAACTTTTCCAGTCAATTTATAATACAAAGAAGTTAGTTAGTAACCATTTAAAATGTAACGAATGTTGTATATTTTTAACGCATTGAATTTAAATTAAATTAAATGATATGTTATCATTGAAAGTGTAATACCGAAAATAAAGTATCTATATCACAAGATAAATTGTATTAATATTGATGATATTTTCTTAATTTATAATTTGTAAAATTAAGAAAAAATATATAATAATATGCATTTAAAACTGATTCTTGTGTATTTTTATGCTAAGCCACTTTTTGCTGAATGTTTTTTGTATCTAGCAACTTTTGACTGAGGTATAGCCACTTTTTCCCTGACAGAAACTAAAATGTATCTCCGTAGTCCGTACCTACATTGTGCACACACAAAATACTTTATGTATGTACTTACACCAAAAGGTTTTACCAATGTGTGTGTACAGCACGCCCAGTAGCACCACCGTACAAACCAGCAAATTAGTCTGTTCAGCATTGCGTGTCGCGCTGTTTACGTTGTTTGAACGGCTAACTATCGGTTGTCGGCGGTTAACTAGTAGTTAAACGTTGTTATTATCGGACGCTGTTGGCGCCGGCGTCTGAAATTGACCTGGGCTAAGACTGAGTCTTATTGGGCGCTTATAGGGCGCAAAATGGATTGGCAGAGTAGTCTATTTAGGGTGTACCTAAACGTTGCACGATGTTGTGCAACGCGATTTTTAATGTTCAAAAGTATTAATGGTCTACATACATCATATAATATTTATTTTAGTGTACTTTTAAAACTTACAGATATCCAAAGTTTTTCTGAATTTTAAACATTATCTTTTCATTTGCGTGGAGTACGATTAGGATCATAACATAACATAAATACTTTTTATTGTTCACCAAAATAAAAACAGTCTGTTTTATATAAGGCCCGGCAATTGGGGATGGATATACCGCCATTCATCGGTCCCAGGCAATGGTGGGCCGCCTGGTTTTGCCTGAGAGCTGTTCTCCGTCAAATCCTGAAAAAGCCTAACATTGTTCAGTGTCACACATCACTAGAAAACGAAGTTTCCGTAAAAGTAGTACCTAAGTATGAGACTTGATCTGTTACATTGCCATTCTACTTGGTGATGCCTGTGATACTGCTCGAACAGTGTTAATATGCTATTCAATAATAAACCCTCATTCAAGGCGTTAAGGGTTAATGTATATGTAAGTTTGTTTATCTGCAATGACACGGTATGATTCCCATCTTCTACGTCGCGAAAATTAACCAGTAATTGTAAGTGTTATTTTATGTTGTGATTGAAATTGTTATTATAATAATTGTAGCTGTACTATGCTGTAATTAATTGTGTTTTTATAGTGTTCCGTACTGTCAATTCTCATTGTATTAAAAACAACTGTAAAACAATAGATTGCACTCCAGCGGTGCAATTGTGTAAGCCAATCGTATTCAAATACGATTGTCAGATGGCTATTCGGCTAAGCAAATAAGCCCGTTTGACAATTGAAATCGTACGTTTTTGGTTGTTAATAACAAAACAAGACAATTTGTGTTCATTTGACAGACAAAAATGTACGATTTAAATTATCAAACGGGCTAATTTGCTTAGCCGAATAGCCATATGACAATCAATTTGAATACGATTGGCTTACACAATTGCACCTCTGATCGTGACTCGGGTCCATATCAAATTAATAAGTTAAGTGTTTGACCAAACGTCTTTCACAAAAAAGGTACACTAATGTGTTTTTTCAATACCTATGTTTTTGGAAGGTTTCTAATTATATTTGTACATGGTAAATCAATTTGAAAATAAGAATCATATTAATGGAATAGAAACTTAATCAGTTTTCTATCAGTAAACAACGTGCGGACCATCCACGCGCGAGTCCGACACCTACCGGACCGGTTTCTTTAATTACATATTTAAGTTGAATGAAATCTGTGAATCAGGTGCAGTCTTATTTTTTCTTCGGACTTTGAGAAAATATCATGTATTTTTTCCATTTTTGTCAAATATTTGTAGCGGTGGTAGCTCTGTGGGAACGAGGGTGGTTTGACACCAGCGGTTGTCAACTGGTTGCCAACAACCAAAAACGTAGATAAAAACTAAACTTTCAAAATTGCCTTCAGTGGTAACTGAACCAATGCACTGTGACGTCACTTGAAGGGTTAAACGTATCCTTAGATAATCGGGATTCGTGTATATAATATTCGATAGGTATATCTATATCTTATGAAAGATGAAGATTAAACTAAAATAGCTAGGAAAATTTCCCCAATCCAAAACCTAGATATTGCTAAAACCCATGTAATTAGTGATGTGAACCGGTTTCAAGAAAACCTAAAAAAACTTTTAGTTACAAAAACCGATTAAGTTTGGAATCATATTCATATTCGGACCACAACCCACATTTATATTGTCTTCGGTCGAGGAATCCCGTTATACAATTCAAAGTGAAAAAAATTTAAGACTTGATAGGGTATCCCTAATAGTCCACTTCCCAGCTTCCCACCGAAAAAATATTTCAGTTAGACAACTTCACTCTGTCTTTATGCATGTGTTTTATTCGCTTTTCTTCTTAAAGCTTAACCAATTGTGAGGAAACTGATTAATTAAGTGGACTTTCGGGAGTAAATCATCCAAAAGAAATAATTAATAATTGAGAAATAAAAAACCTAAAAGTACCTAAAAATACCGGTTTTTTTCTCAAAATAATCGGTAAAAACCTGTCCTAAATTTTGTAACCGTTTCACATCACTACATGCAATAAAATATGTTGGAGTCCCGCGTACATAATTCCCGTTCCTTCAAAGCATTTGATTGTGATTGAAGACCTCCTATAATTTCTATCCATATAACGTCTTTCCCAAAAACAAAATCCTGGACTATATTGTCAAAATACGTATACCAGAAATTGATTGTAATTTTCTAGATATTTCTTGAAAAACACAAGTAAAAAAGACCCCTATTTTATTTAAATCAATTTTGCGCAATCTTCTTGTACTTAGCACTAACACGCTGAACGGTTTCTTCACCGCTGTGAAAGAAAATGTGATGAAACCTGTGTCTTGAAGAGCATGTGTTTGTCTATGACACTACGTCCGTTGGTTCGACAGGCGTTTTTTTATATGCATAAAGTCACTTGAATGAACGTAAGTGTAAGTGCGATAAAGAAGTAAATAAATTTAACAAAGTCTATCTAAATCATTGGGCATAGACAAAAAGACATCGGTCGTCTATTGTTCTTAAACTCTCTAAATTGAATTCTCTATTTAATTTAATTTACAAAGGCCCTTATTTTATTTTATGTGTGAGTTAAACTATTACTTAATAATAGTAATAGTACTATTAATTTATTTTATAGTTTTTACCTTTTCAGGTTTTAGAGTTTAAAGGTCGAATGCATTGCACAACATTTTAAATCGTATTTGGTTCTGCCTATTGAATTTAATTCTACATAAGGTATTTCGTTGACAATTTGCTAATAAAAACAAAATTTTTCAACCAAAAAACACAATCTCTTGAAGTTGAGATAGATAAACTATACAAAATAAACTTATCAAAGTCCTTCTACAATTTGAGTACTTAACACCTACCTACACGTACATTATATGATAAGACTAAATTATTTAATATTAAACAAATATACCTTAAACAAAGAAATACATACGGAAATTAACCTGGAGTAAAAAACATTCAAATATAATCTTAGGAACAACAATAAACTAAAATCATATTGTCCAAGGACTCAGAATGGTAAAAGAAATGTATTATTTGGTGGAGTGCAACTTTATAACAAATTGCCAAATGACATAAAATACTGTGATTTGATAACTACTTTTAAAAGTAAACTTGAAACTTATATTGCAACAAACATATTTTAAAATAAAACTAACATTTGTATGTACGCTGTCGGCAAACCTAAATTTTATTTTCATTACTAAACATATATTCAGTGAACTATGTTCTTATGAGTAAAATAAAAATTATGACTTAAAATGACGTCTATTTTTGTCAGAAGACTCTCGGTCTATAAGCGAATAGCAACTACAATCTAGATTCTAGATGTTTTAATCGAGATGCAAAACAATCTAGAACAAATATATCTTTCTATAAATAGACCCGTCTGGTCGACCAGAGACGAGGCCTTTCGGAAGTCAAACGGATAAACCTGAACGTCCTATATTCTAGATTCTAGAATCTAGAACAATCGAAACTGAACTCTATTACATAAAGCTATAGAACGATTTATGGTATGGGGTAGAAACAAAAATGTAAAGTTTATAAATATGGAATTTATAGTTACGCAATAAGACAGTTTTTACAATGTCAGAGAGAGAAGTCAATGCGCTCAATGCTGCATCGACATTACACTATAGTACTCGCGTAGTAATAGCATCTGTTTGTGTAGGTGATGTAAGCGTTGCGTGACTGCAGATTTTATGCTGGTGTGGGTTTATGAATGAGTCTCTTTAGATTTTTTTGCCGACGTATTTTGTTTAGTGATTTTATTTTCTTGATGTAAGCTCGTAATTAATGTAGCTATTTTAAAGCGCTATGTTTGTTTTCGTTCCTTTAAATACTGATATGTTATTTTTTGTTTCAGATATCAACTTGGTCCCTGGCACTATGGCTATCATCTTATCCTGTCACTTGCAGCAACGGTAAAAATAGTTTTTATTGTTTTGTCTTTTTTAATTTGGCGAGGTGTAGGTGATTTATACTTTTATACTTTAAAAGTTATAAGACTTAAGTATAAATTATAATAAGATAAGGTTTCAATAAAATAAACGGAAGTTGTCGCTTAAAAATTCTAAATGAAACGTTTACGAAACGAACGAGTGACGAAAGCCTATTTGTATTTTGCTATAAATATATAATAAATCTGTTGCGATTTCTGTTCTAACGAAAACTTATCTAGAGTCGAGCAAGAGTGAACAGAACGGACATACTTTCCACGTAAGCGATAATCTGACAGGTACTTAATTTTTTTTTAATCATACATAATATTGAAAAAATCTCGTAGTTAAAAGATAGACAATTATCCAAAAAAATATTCGTATGAAGTTTAGCAACTAATACGATCCACATTACAGGCATAAAACGTGATAAATACATTTTGAGAGGTCTCTTTACGTTTTTTTTCCTAAATGTGAAAGTTTCAAATCACGTTTATAAGATTATAGTCAAAAGATTTCTCATATCTTCGAAGACAATATGTATTTTTATTCTGCTTTTTATTTATATCTGGTTTTCTGAAAATCTTGTATAGCCTTGGATTTCCTAACGCCCACGTCGTCGTCCGAATATTAACTTAATATTGGCGGTGTATTTTTTGATTTTCGTGTCGCTATTGCAGATTTGCAGCCCTACACTTGACATAAAAAAACCGGCCAAGTGCGAGTCGGACTCGCGCACGAAGGCACTTGGCCAGTTTTAGTATTTGTTGTTATAGCGACAACAGAAATACATCATCTGTGAAAATTTCAACTGTCTAACTATCACGGTTCATGAGATACAGCCTGGTGACAGATGGACAGACAGACAGACGGACAGCGGAGTCTTAGTAATAGGGTCCCGTTGGTTACCCTTTGCACCCCGCCTTAAAGAAGGAGAGTCGATAATTATTTATCTCATTTACGCAGCTTATTTCAGTCATTAGTAGAAAATGTGATTATAATAAAGGTTACTAGTTGTTTTCAATTGATTATTCAGATATGTCTATTTGCTGAAACACACGTATTCTAAAGGTCTTTTACAATATTGTTTTGTTAATAAAGCATGCAAAAAAATAGATTATCATGCCCCGAGTCAACCACTATTGGGAGATCGATATTTTATTTTTCGAAATTAGCAAAAAGTGTTATCGATCCGTCATACCGATTACTTAAGCTTACACTATTAATTTGGCTGCATAAATAAAAGTCACCTTACATTGTATGCTTATATGTTTTCTTTTAGAATAATTTTAAATTTGAGTATTAGTATTTTGTATTGTTTTGTAGTTTAAATTTTACTTACGATATGCGATACATGTTCTGTTATGTAGCAGTATTTTTATGTATGTTGTGTCTGCCTGTTATTGGGTATGCACTCTAACTAAGCAAATCGCTTAAGCTATTTTTGTATATATGTCATAGTGTAATATCTGTTGGCAAACCTTACAAAATATATATTATAGTTTTATTAAAAACAAAATAAAACCAAAATCATGACTTATACAATAAATGAAACAATAAATCGGACATGAGTTTTTACACCCTGGGGGCATCCATTAATTACTTGAGGCGTTAAGGGGGGGTCCCCAGCCGATTCTCACCCAATCTCACGTGGGGGAGAGGGGGGGTCCTGGCAAGTATCACGTAATTTTTTCCGCAAGTAACAGTATAAAACTGCGAGAAAACTGGGTTGAATTCAGCAAAACGTGTTTCTCTATTAAATATGACTAAATTCTACACAATGATATTTATCGCGGCTAGCGAACGCACAAAGTAGCACAATAGCTCTTCGATTGTTATAAACGCAATGAAGCATAGATTAACGTATTCACACTGAAAATACGCATTTTGAACAATCTCACGTGAGATTAGAGGGAGGGGGAGGGGGGAGGGGGTCGAGCCAACAAATCTCATGATAGGTAATTAATGGACGCCCCTTTATGTGATTCAGTTACAAACAGACGGCAAAATAAACTTTGATGGTACCATGATAAGCGGTTTCGCAAAGTAGCGACAAATTCAATTAGTTTTATCGTGGGTATCGCAACTGTGCGGCCACTCTTTATCTATTGCTTCTGCCCTCGAAGTTAAATCAAATACATACATAGCTACTTTTCTGAAAGATTTGAACTTCATTTGTGTGAAGAGCTAGTTCTTACGGAATCCCTTGAAATAACAGCTGACCATATAACTACTGGATCGATTAAGGTGCTGAAAATGAAAACGGTAAAAAAGGCAATTTTTTATGTTCCTCCATGTATCTATCAAACGGAGGCATATTTATATTTTAAAAAGGAAGTGCCTCAGCTGCCGGCGCCGGTTGCTGAATTAGCTGCCAGCGCCGGTTTCTGAAATGGCTGCCGGCACTGACTTTAGAAAAAGAAGCGGGAAATGGGGTTAACATTTATTTATTTATTTATTTATTTAACTTTCTTACAGCTATCTTTACAGGTCTGGACCTAAGACGATAGAGTAGCATAAATCAGTAATAATATATACAATAATTTTAAATTAACACCCTTGTACCAAATAACACATAATAATTACAATATAACAAAACAATTTCAAAATAAAATAATAAAAATAAAACTACATATTTTACCCTACATAACACAATTTACAAGCAACATGTATATGTTCATGTACGATATGAAAGGTAACACAGTGTCACCTTTGTAAATTCACTCAGTGAGCAAGAAAACAGATCAATCACTTGTGCCACCTTGTTAAGCGATCGCAAAGCTCTTGAAAACGGTGAACAACTCAGCAGGTTGGTCCTTCCAAGTGGCACCACTAACAGAGGTGGCCGGCGACGTTTCTCTACGTACTTATCAGGCACGCACAGTCCCACGTATTGTAGTACGCCAGGGTTAAACTGCTTGCCTCGCAACAACTCAAAGATATACTTTGCCAGCACGAGGTCTCTTCTCACCTCTAGTTTGATGTATCCAACCATACCCAGAACAAATAAGGTTGGATACATCAAAGGGTAGAACGGATAGACCCCGTACTGCTTAAGGTACAAGTACCTAGTAAATTTATTTTGAATCCGCTCCAACATGAGGCTGTATTTGGCTTCATGTGGAGCCCATATGATCGCGTTATTCTCCAGCTGACTTCTTACAAGGGCGCCGTACAAGGCACAGAGTGCCTTAATGTTCGTAAAACTATGAGCTTGGCGAAGAACGAATCCCAAGTTTCTATAAGCTTTTTTACAGATGTTAGTAATGTGATCACGAAATGTTAGCTCAACGTTGAGCTGCACTCCTAGGTCCCGTGCTTGCTGTACTCGTTTCATCGGGGATTCGCCTACTTGGTACGAGTGGAGAATAGGATTGCGCGCTCGACTAAATGTGATCACCGAGCATTTCGATGTGTTAAAGAACAATTTATTCTTTTTGCTCCAATCAACAACTTTATTAATGTCTTGTTGCAGTTTCTCACTGTCTGCTTTGTTGGTAACAGCTTGAAGCAACTTGAGGTCGTCTGCAAACAAAAGACACGTGGCGCTTGCGACTACCTCAGGAAGATCATTAATCATGATAATAAATTCTAGAGGGCCCAAATTGCTACCCTGGCTAACCCCTGATCGAGTAAAGTATGGCTTAGACCTGTGACCGGCGTATTCAACGTACTGCTTCCTATCCCGCATGTAGTTGGCAAAAAATTCAAGCGTATGTGGGGTGCAACCAACAGCCGCGAGCTTCTCCAGCAATATATCGTTGTCGACCGTGTCGAATGCCTTCCTGAAGTCGAAATAGGCGGCATCGACTTGTATGCCAGCATCGATCGAAGGCACCACATAGTTCATGAAGTTAAGTAAATTGCTTGCAGTGCTGCGTCCCGGCCTGAATCCGTGCTGTGCGTCCGATATCTGTGCTCTCACCTGCGAGTACATGTTCTTCTGCACGGCTGATTCAAACACCTTGGCAGGCGAAGACAGAACTGCTATCGGTCGATAGTCGGCCACGTTCGTACCCCCTCCCCCCTTTGGAACAGGCACAACCCGAGTTAACTTCCAACATTCAGGAAAAGTCGCCGCCCTGAGGCACACGTTATACAGGTGGAGCAGTGGATCCTCTAGTACTGCGCGACAGTCTCTGTATATATAAGCAGGAATACCATCAGGTCCTGCGGAGCGTTTCGGCTTGAGGGTTGAGAGAGCGGCACGTACCTCAGCAAGTTGTAATTGTGCCACGTGTACCCGTGCCCCTCCCATTCCTCCCGCTGCCACCGCAGTCTTTACATCTAGTTCAGCCCTTTCCGTACTGTACACTGACTGAAAGAACTCGGCAAACTCGTTCACACACTCACTTTCTGCAATAATGTTTCCGTTCTTTAAGAGCCTTGGATTGTTCACATTGCCTCTTTTTGTTCTTATATAGCTCCAAAATGCCTTAGGATCCCTTGCAAGATGACTCTGAACTCGGTCCCGATGCTGATCGTGTGCCAATGCTATGTTTTTTTTAACCCTAGCCCTTAATCGAGCAAACACGTCGTAATCATACCTTAATTTACTCAGTTTATACTGCTTGTGAAGTTCAGCCTTCTTTTTGATGTCGCGTATAATATCGGAGGTGTACCACTCTGGGTAACTATACTTAGACTCCATAATATTTCGCTTTTTTCTTGGAACGCAATCATCGGTGATACTATTTATTTTATCGTAAAAATAATCTAAAGCGTTTTCTGGGTCATTAATTGTATAAAAAGTTGTCCAGTCTACAGACCCTAGTGCCGAATACATTAAAGGGAAGTCTGCCTTTGCGAAGTTCCACTGCGGAGTGTCGGAATGAGCCGTGTCATTAATTACTGAGGTCGGAGTTTGACAAGATCCGCGTGTAAGCGGTACGCTTATTGCAAGCGGCGGGTGGTACTTGTCTACGGGCACCAGCCCATCCTCCAGTCCTACAGACACTGAGCCCGAGCCGCACATACTCAACGAACTCAATACTAAGTCCAGCTGACGATTGTTGCAGTTAGGAATTTCATTACACTGAGTGAACTTACAAAATGTTAATAAATATTCATAATAGTTCTTAGTATTATCATTGCATGAAAATAAATTTAAATCTCCTACTACTAGAATCCTATTCTTATACTGAGTACTCAGTTTTTCTATAACACTAAATAAAATCATATATTCACTTTCGGCACTGTCTGGAGGAATATAAAAAACGCAACACAAGAATAATAGTCTATTATTGTAATGAACAGTAGCACACACTAGTTCAAACACACGCGAATCAATGTTAACGTTGTCCGGTATAAGTACTCGTCGCAATTCGTATTGGGGTGTAGCCACCAGGCACACGCCCCCCTGCTTACGTCCGTCAGTTCGATCGCAACGCAATATTTGATATCTCGGTGGAACTAATTCTTTATCATGAATACTTTCGTAACATCCCGTTTCTGTGATCGCATACAAATCAGCGTTAGACGATTCAATACTTGCTTTAAAACAATCTAATTTCGTGCGAAGTCCCCTTACGTTCTGATAGACAATTTCCACAGTTCTATAATTTTGTCTCATTTGGTTTATTGGTCGGTCTCCGAAACCAAATCCACTCACAAAATTCTGCATTTAGTGGCCATACTTCCGGTTGACATAATTTGTCATAAACGCTTTTTGGTATTCCTATAATAAAAGACGCGTAATCCCGTTCAATTTTATAACATATTATGTATAGGCCTAGAAAGGAAGTAATTTTGGCTCTTTATAGTCATAATAAAAAGAAAAAAAATAGGTGCGGCGACGAGCGAAGCGAGGAGGAGCGTGTTAGGTTGACGTTTAAGATAAAATAAGGAGTCGAGTGAAGCGAAGCGGAGCGAGGCGACGACGTCCCTAGTTTTGACAGTAACTCAAATTTGTATTTTCAAATTGCCGATTTCAACGATTTCCAGAAAAACAAACATAATACATACACAATCTCATACTTTGAAATTTAACGTCCTTTGCGCGTGAGAAATTTCTACCGTCAGCGCCGCGGCCGCGCCGGTCTCCATAATGGGAGCCGGCGGCGCCGGTAGCCGATGTTTTTTTCGTCTCGGCTGCCGGCAGTAATGTACTGCCCGTTCCCACCGGCGTTATTTTTGGGTTCCGGCGCCGCCGGCAGCAGAGGTACTCCCTTTTAAAAAAGCTGGCCAACGGCTTTTGGCCTCGCAGAATTGGTTTTCGTACCAATACTAAAGGGAAATAGATAAGTTAAATATTATTCAATTGAAAAAACATTTTTTAGCAGCTATTGCCTTGTCCTAAAAACCTGCAGTTTTTCGGTAATCTGTTACTTAGTATCTACTAATGCTATTAAAATCTAACTTTTTGCTTTAGAAACCTAAAATAACAGGGGAAGGAATCCTAGTTTTTGGCAATTTTTAAGCTGGAATACTCTGTTTTTTTTTATCTTTGATTGTCATTATCTGTCAGCAAGACCTAACATTATGGCAAATTTCAAATTCCTACGTTATTCTTATAGTCTTCGAGAAAAGCCCCTTACACGGGATGCGTTTTTCCTTTTAAGATACGGAACCTTGAAAATATTAAATTTTCAAGAAAAATTTTATATTTTTGGGCAGCCAATGTCGGAACTCAAAAAACAATGAAACATACTTCGATGCATGCTGAGTTAGACAGGGTTCCGGATTAAATGAGGACAATTTTTATGTAAATACATGGATATTGTCTATGATGTAGAAGAAGCAAAAGTGGTGTGCCAGGATCGCGGAAGATGGAAATCTGTAGTGTCTGCCTACCCCTCTGAGAGACAGGCGGGTGTATATGTATGCATGATATTTTCCCTGGTCGTAGCTTCAACAATTTGCCGTTTTGTTTAAATTTTTGTCTGGATAAGAATCAAGAAAGCACAAACCTAAAAACGAAATGTAATAGATGGCATAAATCTAGTTGTAGGGCTAGCACGCGTCATAGGTAAAGAAGCATTCCATCGTACTTGCTCTTTTGACTTTGATAAACGCGGTATGCGTGGCAGCGCCAGTTGGATAGATGAACGCTGTGTATCTATAGCGCGTGCTAGACACGCTGGGCGTTAAACAATCAGACGAACGTGGCCGTGCAATAGGCCGTTAGTTAAACAGAATTTAAGGTCAAGGCTATGAATCGCAATTTTCTCGTATTCTTTATAATATCTTCAGTTAGGCAGTATGCACACTGGATAGGTAAATATTTTGTATCCGATTATACACATGTTTGCCAACATTCAACATCCACCCATCATCCATCCATCGGTCTGTGTTCGTCCACTGCTGGACGTAGGTATTTCGCCACTCATGTCGATCCTCCGTCCTCCTCATCCAGCCGCCACCCACAACGTCCTTCAGGTCGTCGGTCCAGCGGGCACGCACATTCAACATAAAGGACAGTAAAGATACATAATAATATAATACACGTGCCTAACGCGCTAGAAAGAATCGGATAAGAATAGATACTTACGGCCTTAAAAAAATTGTCATACTGAATGCTAAATATTTATTTAGAGTTAGTAAAATACAAAAAAGTTAGAAGTGATACAGCCATGCTTCCGACACCCCATTACTAAGACTCCGCTGTCTGTCCGTCTGTCCGTCCGTCTGTCACCAAGCTGTATCTCATGAACCGTGATAGTTAGACAGTTGAAATTTTCACAGATGATGTATTTCTGTTGCCGCTGTAACAACAAATACTAAAACAGGCCAAGTGCGAGTTGGACCCGTGCACTCCCATACAACAGACATGTTTTTTTTTTGCCGTTTTATAGATAATAGTACGGAACCCTTCGTGCGCGAGTCGGACTTGCACTTGGCCGGTTTTATTATTATCGTATTATTGTATTTGTAAACTAACATTCACGTAATGTTCCGATACTAGACACTAACACGGAAGCACTAAAAAGTTATTTATCTCGTATTTTCATACAAAAATCCCACTCACTGACTGATCATCAAAACCGGTAACTACAATTTGGCACGTGTGGGCCGTTATGTCGTCTGAAAAAATAAATCGTAAAATCTTGAATTTCCAATTCCATATATAATATTAATACTTGATTAACTTTATTTTGTAGTTTCATTCATACGTTGTTAAGATAAGTTTGTAATATTAATGTTAAAAAAATCGATTGTGCTATTCTAATTTAAATGGTACGAAAACTAAAGGGCGCACTTGACCGGTTTATTTCTTGTTTTTTCCGTGTTTACGAATATACCTGTTGATTTGGCAGTCCTTCAGTGTTTATAAATTATAGTCTCACGACAAATCGTTGAAATATCTTTAACAACGATACACGTTCAACGATATTTTTTTGACATAGTAATCAACAGAAGCGATAACTGTACTTGTGTGATATCTTCTTTATTCCGAGTTGGAGCACGCGCTACAAAAGAAGCCGTTCACCAAAGTCCTTACATACGTAGTAACAAGAGCCGAAATGCCTTGATCCTATGGATTGCTGTATTGGCACGGGCTTAGCAACAGACTCCGGGCGTGTGTAGGAAGAGAGAACTAGGTCGATGTTTTCAATGAGAATAATGGGTTTTGCTGAAATTTTCCTAAGGCTGGCTTATCTTGAGATATTATTTTTAGGATTCTTATGAGCCCTAGATGAGGCAATAGACCAACGGAGACATTATCTCGCTATTATCAACGAGTTGGGATTAGGTCGCGGATGTAAGCGGAGGCTGATTTGAGCGGCCATCATAAATTTAAGAGCTATAATAATATTCTTATTCGATCAAACCGCCTGCCCAGCGTGTGTGAGTATGGGCGTTGCTTCCAAGAGGACCGCCAAGAGTGGCGAAATCTTGGAAACGCCTATGTTCAACAGTAGACGAAACAGGCTGATGGATGGATGGATGATAATATTCTAGGAGGCCGCGAAAAATCTGGTAACGATCTGGGTTCACAGGATAAATGGCACCGAGATTTCGCCACTCACGCTTTCTCCTGGAAGAAATACCCATACTCACACAAGCTGGGCAGGCGGGTTGGTGAGCGCGTTGCCGAAATCCTCGCACCAATGACGCCGCTTACATTCAAATAACTAAATTTCAAAACCCATTAACACAATTTTTGTGTACTATAGGCAGGGCCTAAATCTCCCAGCGAAGCCATTAAACTGAAAATAGAAAAAGAATCCGATTTAAATGTCAACCAGAATAATTCCTATCATTTGGCAAGATTCCCTTCGGCATATTTCATGGGAGGCAGTTACACTGTCTATAGCTGTCTCAGCATTGAGGGCAGACAAGAAAAATCTAAATCCAAACCTACACAGCAGTTTCAGACGAAAAATTTGATACCAATTATTTTTTTGTTTAATTTTTTTGCTGTTGGCCTTTTGGCCTTTACGGCTTTGCCATATGGGTGAAGGGACCGAAAGTACCCAGAGTATTATCTTTTCTTGGTCATCGCTAGGGAACTCTTAAAGACGTAGTTTCAGCAAGGGTCAAAATGTTGAATGGTTGTATTCGACAGATTTTCTGAAAAATGCCTACAGATACCTGAAACCTTCAGCTACAGCGTTCGGCTTCCTTTTCGAAAACCATTGTTTTTATACGATAAAATTAAATTTCCCTAATCTCCTCCCGCGTTAACAGCGAAAACATCTTTTGGTAGAAATGTCTCAATAACTGAAGGATTTTGATCAAAAACAAAAATGACCTCTATAGGAAAAAATATGAAATTTTATATGTAGGGTGAAAGAAAATTTTGAAGTGTTTAAAGAAACGTAAAAAAGAGACCTCATTAAGTTTGCTGTATCACGAAAATTTATCTTGCACGGAATATGGTTAATTTACTTAATAATTTTCACATTTATTTTTTGTCAACTTATAAAAGTCGACCACAAGACAAGACAAGACAAATACTCTTTATTGTGCACCAAATAAAAATAATAAAAAACAATACAGTATAAAAGAAGGTAACAGAAGGCGGCCTTATCGCTTACCGCGATTTCTTCCAGACAACCTTTGTGTGGAAATTAAAGGTAGGAGGAAAAAAAACGCGGTAATTTCGTCATTTTAAGAATGCACCTTTTAGTTTATTGGCTCGGGTCATACATAAAGCTATAGGCCAACCGGGAACTTCTAAAATGTAAGGAATATCCCTTTTACAATAGGAGTCTCGAGAACACCATATGGTTGCAATCACGTAGTCTGTGGCTGCGATGATAGCATCTGGCCCTTCAAAAATAAGATAAACTATCCCTTATCTCGACATTCATGTTGGCTACAAAGTAAAAAGCTACCAAAGTTGCATGTCTAATGGACAAAGTCCCAAGTAATCATTGATTTGATTACATATTTACAAAACAGTTAGGTTCTTAAGACGTGTGTCTGTGTGTGAAATTGTTCTTGACTTAAAAATGAAAAAAAAAACGATTCTAGGCCAAGGCTAAAATTGTTGTTCAAATTATCACCTATTCTAAGTCGCTTCCCATATTCAACAGACCTTACCTGTTCTAAGTTAAGATTTGATTTACTTTCGGTTTTCTTTAAATCCTTTAGTATTTAAATATAAATAATAATATTATTTCAAGATTTAAAGATTTTTATTAATAAAATACGAGTATATAAGATTAAGTTAACAAAATTCTGTTAGGGCGTGGGTGGAATGGAAATGAGGCCGTAATGATACTACCAGATAACCCGACGTCGTCTATTCTGATAATAACATTTGGTAACCATGTCATCACGTCTCCTTAGCGAAACAGCGCTAGATTACTTCGTACAAATCATGTTACCCGAAATATATGCATATGGAAGCCTTTTTCGGAATCCATAGTTTTACACTTTGCTTTTTAAACTTGTTATAAAAGTATCTACATTTAAATTGTTAATGATAGTCAACTTGTCACTACAACGGCTGCATCTGGTTCTTTAAAGAAATAATTTAGCGCCAAAATGGGGGCCTTGGGCAACTGCATATATTTCTGTCACTACGCGTTAAGATCCTTCAGCTACCGTTTCAAATTAGGCTCGGTATTGTTTTCCATATTTACGATGTTTATTTTATGTTTTTCACGTATGTTATAATTTCTTAAGTCACAAACGGTTTCCCGAAGGTGCTTGAAATCAAGCGAGCTGCTCGTTGTGAATTGTAATAATTAATAAGATATTGTTATTTTAGTATTCAATTGATAATTGTGATTGGGGAACAAGGACATAAATATTTTTAACATACCAATTTAAAATATTGGAATAAATTACAATATAATAACCATACAGTATAAAAATCAAAACAGTAAAATAAATGGTGTTATAAAATGAATGCAACATTCCGATCTGTACTGTAATCGCTACATATAAGTTTTATACAACAAAACCGTTTTAAAGCCAAAGTTCGAATTCAAAAGCTTGAAGCTGAAAATGCGAACTCATTCTGCCAGTATTAATCTTATTTGCCCCCAGCGGAATAGCCCAGAAGGGATTCGTCACCATAACATAATACAATCAAGATGTACTTCAATATTGTTCTCAGTTTCACACTTTAACGTTCATACTTCGTCTATTTTAAAAAACCTTTTAATCTTTATAAGCGTGAAGTTGTTAATTGTAGCTTGGGAATATTTCATCATCATTATCAATCATTCATCGTCGTGTAGTTCATTGACATTATGATTTTTGGCGCTTATGTCATGACATGACAGTTTTAGCTCTTCCAAATTCCATTTCAGCGGTAACGCTTTGTGATTTTTCGATTTTAATATCAATCGCCACAGCTACAGCTGTTTCTTTTTGTTGATGAAATATCTTTTGTCGATTTTGTCTATACTGCTTGGATTTGAGTTTTTATCATTGTCTTTAAATCTTATGGGCTTGTTAATAAAACTGTAAATCAATTTGATAAAACTGTCTATTGTGCTTTTATTAGCGCATTTACATGTGGTTATCGAAGAATGGTTTTTCATACTTTGTAGTTATCTATATTATACTCATGTGTATGCAAAGTATTTTATCCTTGGTTACTTTCTAAAACATTTAACTTTTATGAACTAAATTAACCTGTCGACCTGAACCAAACAGTTGCGAAAGGCTATAAGATTTAATGAGGACTACGAAAGTCACAATTTAATAGACTATAATTCAACGAATGGTTATTCTAATTTAACATTTGTCTTGTTTCAGATTCAACATGGCCGCCTGACACTGATTTTATTGATAAAACATAATTATTACTATCAACGCTCACCATAACATATTTTCTTAATTTAACCTGACACAACAATCGAGTTTGTTCAATTAAAATAATAAAGTTGCGAAATAGGAACAAAATAAAATTTGCAATAGATGCATATCATCAGGTTTCTTATTTCTCTATTGTGTTGTAATATCTAGATGTAACATGATATTGTGTATTGCAGTTTTGTTTCCATCTTGTTCCAACTACTCGATTGTAGTGTAAGCAGGATATTTGCTGTTTCCTTTGTCCACGTTTTTAATTTAGGTTAGGTAGAAAGAATTTGATCCGCGAGGAAAACGAAAAAATGATTCCTTAACTTGTAAGACTTTCGCTGATATCATGATCTTTATTACATTTTTCTGTTTTTCTTTCGGATCCTATAACTGACTGAATTATATTGTTTTTTATTTTAATTTATTACTATTTTATTGTTTTTATCGTTAAATGTGTCGTTACAAATGTTTTGAATTATGTTGACTAACATTAACTAACAAATCTAACGCATGACTTTTTAAGATATTTTACTATTTCAACTCGCGAGTGTGCATGACAAAAGATATTTTAATAATTTTAATACTTTGTTTTTGTTGTGTTGTATGTTTAGACAACATTGAACAATGACATGTTACTAAATAAGTTTGATTATTTAATTTGAATTAATGATGGATTGGCTATAGTTTCATTATTATGAAATGTTTACTTCAACAATTTGTTATTGAATATAATCATGCTTATAATGCAGCAACCAATGTAAATAATAAATAGAGATATCGTCGCCTTGCTCCAAAAACTTGGTTTTAGGTTTAAAGGTTAGAACCACGTAGAAATTTGAAAAATCAGTTTTCGATGCATGGCAATATCCGAGGATTGCATATTAGTTTTTTTAATGGAAAATTTTGATTATGCAATCTGTTGATTTCTTGAGATTAAATCGATTACACAATTTATTAACTTATCAATATATAATTGGGCATGACGTTTTGGTTTCATTGTTATCGTAGTTCTCCCACGTCTCCCGGCGATCCTCAGAAGGAAGGAGTTTTTTTATTTGAATAGGTCCTCGAGCACTTCTGTCAGTTATTGTTCAATTATAGCCAATGTCACCAGGACGCGCTGACATTTTTCTTTGACTCAGTGACCTACAAGCTTCAATTTTGTTTAATTTCGAACTTAAGCTCTTAAACAATACGAACTCATTTTGAAGTTTTTCTGTAAGAAACAAGTTGGTGAATTAATTATTTAAGTTTCAAGTCTTAATGAACCGTGAAGCGGCTGTGTAAATCTTTTATTCAGATGTAATTTATATGTCTTGTAGTTGTCTTTCAAATGCTAATATTTGTAATAAATTGTTTCGGAGGATGTAATGTAACATCCAGACAATGTCAAAAAGTGCAACTTTTTCGGTTTTCCGTGAAAACATGTGTACTTTTTACGGTTAGACATTCCCGATCGAGTGGAACCGCGGTAAAAAAGCTAGTCCAACATTAATCCAATAGAAGCAAAAAAAAAAAACTAAAGACACATACAAAAATCATATTTGTGACAAAAAGGAACCATCTCAGCTTTTGCTGTAGATTGCAAGCAATTCTACAACGCTGGTTTTCAAATGAACGTACTTGTAATTAATTAAAAATAAATTAAGTATATGAGATTTTTTTACTTTCGTGAAGAAAAACTACTACAAAATTATTGATAGCGATTATTTTAATGATATAAAATATACGATCAAACTTTATGGTTAATACTTATCTCGAAAGCTCTAACAGAATGAGCAAATTTTTATCCACCACACACTTAAAAGCAATATCTACTGATCTGAGGTGCAATTGTGTAAGCCAATGGTATTCAAATTGATTGTCATATGGCTATTCGGTTAAGAAAATTAGCCCGTTTGACGGTTGAAATCGTACATTTTTGGCTGTCAAATGAATACAATTGTCTTATTTTGTTGTTGACAACCAAAAACATACGATTTCATTTGCCAAACGGGCTTATTTGCTTAGCCGAATAGCCATATGTTACATGCCCGAATCTATAGTGTATACCATGGTAATTCTCTATTCGTCTTCTATCAGGATACTAGGAACATGTGTGTCAGGATCGTGTAGCAGCACAACAACCACTTACGTAAGTAAAATATTCATACTATTTACAAACAATACAACAACCTATGGATGAACAACTCTGGTAACGATAAGGGAAATGGCTGAATCTGGGTACAAGGGATAAAGGGCACCTCTCTGTTGTCAAATTTTTTGGTCTGGCTGCGCGAAGTGGTTGCGTTAGTTATCTGTCTAAGGCAAACTATGATAGAAGTCAATCTTTATAATATTACACACTAGGCGATTCATCCATCACAGGGATTTACAAATTTACATTATATCATAGTCCTTGTTGTTGCAAATGAGGGGGTTTTTCAGTTTTTGCGTTCTGTAACATGCTGTTTCCTATGCTGTGTCACTGTCTATTTTCTTTAGTGTCAAGTATGGACTTTCCCCTTGATTCAACTGTTTCATCACTTGCTGTTTTTATTTCTTAATCTGGTCTATGTGATTTCCTTTGTATCCATAATTAACAGATTTGAATGAAATTTAGAATGAATATAGCTTAACTATATAGGGTGAAATTTAATCAACCGACCAAATTCATACTAGAGACTCGGTTGGTGATCAAGAACTAGGTTCAGTAATCCTTTTGGCCAATTTCGAAAAATATTTTTTTTTGCTCCCGTACTGGTTGGACTAGTTTATGTACAATTCCTAGTGCAGGTTCTACGGGAAAAAATTTTTTTTTTTTCGAATTTCACCTGGAGGGTCATTAAACCTTGTTCCTGATGACTAACCGAGTCTCCAGTATGAATTTGGTCGGTTGATTTAATTTCACCTAGTATAGACGGATTTCAAAAATTTTCACAAGAAGGATCATCGAACCTTGATACCTATTTGCCGAGTCTTCGATATTATTTTGCTGCATAAATTAATGTCACATTATATTTCCTTACATTTATGTCGGTACAAAGGAGGAACACGTACATTAGGCACAGATATTGTATAAGCAAATAGGTTTTGAGGTTAATCCTTAACCTGATACGATGATTAATAAAATAACTGATAACTGACCTACCCTATTCAGTGCAAAATGTAGCACAAAAAATAGCCCAATTAATTGATTACGAGATAAATCTAGAACGACTTTTGAGGTCATATTCACTATCATTTGCGTAGTTTTTAGGATTCCGTCAAACCTTGAGGTTCAATCGCGGAGAAAACAGTATTGGCTAACATTTAAAATGCCAATAAAATACTTATACTCGTCCATATGAACAACTTTTACTATGAAGCCAACCATGAAGTCGTGAAAAACAAATCAGCTGTTTCATACATTTGGGTCGAGTAGGTATTTAACTTTTCTTTTCTATTTTCACGATTTCAGGCTTGTCTGGGACACAAGAGGTCGCTGGTTCGAATCCTGGGCCGAGGAATTTTTTCAAATTCTTGTCTTTACATTTGTTTCTAATTTATCTTTTCTGGTTTGTAATGCACTCTAATAATAATATTTAGAGTATTCCAAAGCGATGGATTTCGCAATAAAACATAATCTCAGTTAATGAGAACTGTGAATTTCTTAACTGTCTGATGAAACACATATTGTAGCGACGACAGCGCCATCTGTTTCTTTAGAACAAGGCGTGAAATCACATAACGCCCGCGTGAGCGTCAGTATGTGCATTACAAGCTAGTTAGATCAAATAGTTACAAAAATATTCGGTGGACAAGTATGGTAGAAAAATTCAACGGTCTAGGTAAGTACCTCGGTGGCGCAACTGGTAGCGCGCTTGTCTGGGAAACAAGAGGTCGCAGGTTCGAATCCTAGCCCGAGGAATTTTTTCAAATTCTTGTCTTTACATTTGTTTCTAATTTATCTTTTCTGGTTTGTAATGCACTCTAATAATAATATTCTTTGTATCTGTTCCTTACTACATCACTAAAGCATAGATAATTTCGGGCAGCCATTGTTGTTTACATTATTGGAATAAGCTGGTGGAATCGACTATGTTAGTTACGCACGGTTGTTTAAGTCCTCGTTGACGGAACCATTACAGTAAAAGACGTATACTTGACAAGCCTTTTTTAATGGGGCATAGATAAGTAAATAAAATAATATATTAGGTACTACTCGAACATATCTAGTAGATTAAAGTAAAGCAGGTCAGATTGATTTGTTACTTTTTTAAGCATATGATTTACATTACATTTTTAAAGCATGAGATTACGAGGTCAGTGAAATAAAATAAATACAGGATGACATTTATTTAGACAGCCAAATTCATACTGAAGACTCGGTAAGTGCTTAGTATCAATGTTCGCTGATTACCCTTTTGTGAAATTCGTAAATTATTCCAGCTCCCAGCCCCGAAGTCAATTACTATGGGACGTCAACATTTTTATTTGCGAAATTTACAAAAAGTGTTATCGATTCGTGATACTGATTACTTGCCAAGCCTTCAATATGAATTTGGCTTTATAAATAAATTTCACCTAATAAAATGGTTAGGAAAATATGAAAACATAATTTGCCTTGAAAATGCTGAAATATAGTATCGGTGAAACATTTGTCGTGTAGATAATAATAATAATCCACTGCCCACTGGTGTGTCCAGATGGCGTCGGTGAGTGGTGGTGATGGTGAGTGGCCACACCTCGGACCCTACCTCCAGGGTAAACACACACACATGCACTTACACACACATGCACTTACACACACATACACAAGGATCTTGCGCCCCGTAGACTCACCTCTCGATAACCTTAGCTTCTTACATAGTGTTGCCCCCTGGCCGTCCCATGGCGGCTAGAGAGGGGGCCCACAATAGCTATCCTTCTGGGTAGTCAACTATGGAACTATGCAACTATGGGGGACTGTCCGTTAGTGTATCCCAATGGTACATTGAGGGAGAGGCCTCCGTGGATGCGGCTATCTCACATTTAGATTAATTGGTACTAAGGCCTCTTTAATGTTGGCTTCGGCCCCATAAATGCCTTTCAAATGACCGGGTCCCTATGGGCCCGTGACTGAAAAGTGTAATACATAATAATAATATGTGAGTGTTAAAGCCGGTATTTAACAAAAATTTGCTTGATTATTAATAAATAGCCATTTCAGTATAATATTTAATTAAGGACGGACGTCAAGAGCGCAGCAACTCAGTTGCAGGCGCGACCAATATTTAATTTCCCTATTACGTGTCCGCTCAGTGAAACTTGTGAAGGCAATTACAATCACACCGATTTTTTCGCGGGCACAAAGTTAAAAACGTGTGTCAGGAGAAACAAAATTTTTGCAATACTTTTAAGATTAAACAATTTTTTTAAATAATTAATAATATTATTAATTACTCTATGACCTAGAGTGTACAAGTTATATTTTCGATCCTAAATTGTGTATTAACTATAAGATTTCTTCTTAAGATATTATTAAAATTTCCCGATTTTTAGTCCCTATTGGGCATAGATCTAAAGTATATTTTTTTGCACGAGAAATCATGCTAGTGGAAAATGCGCCTTTAACTCGTATGATGCGTGAGCTATTTCACATTGCAACATTCAAAAGTTCGTGACAATGTGAAATGGCTCTTGAACCATAGGAATTAAAAGCGCATTTCCTACCATCAAGAACTGCAAATACATATACTTTAGATAATGTCATTGGAATCAGCCTAAACTATAAAATAGTAAATTATATTTATGATACAAGTGGGTTGCGTTGGACAATACCACAGAACAGAAATAGTATTTTAATGTTCTATGGACAATACAGTCGAGAGGGGAATGTGCAGGCCGAGCCGAAGGCGAGGGCGTACGTAATGGAGCCGAGATTGTAATGTCTAATGCTTACACGTTTCCTACGATGTTTTTCAACACACTTGCAAGGAAAAATTATAAAATTTCACTGTCTTATTTTTCCACATAATCAAAACACAGCTATGAATTGACAATTTTCTTTGGAAAATGGCGGCGGAGGTTTTGTTTATGATGGTAACAGATGGAAGTGGAGGCACTGACACACCCGCCAAACAGCCAAATATTAAATATTAACAAACTGAATATTTCTGTATTTACAACAAAAATTAAAATTAATTTGTTGATAAACAATAAATAATTTGATAAAATGAAATGATAAAATTTATGATATTTCAACTAATACAGTTTATTTATTCGCAAAAATTTTACTATTTCTCAAGACATCAAAACCCTTTGCCAAGATTTTAAAAAATACTGTAATGTAAAAAACACTAGTGCAATAATGTAGAGTAAAAAACGTGTTTTATAAGCTACATTAAGACCCTAAAAACGCTGCAATAATGTATCCTTCATAAGCAAGTGTGTTGAAAAAAATATTCCAAAACCACATCACTATTTTGTGTTTGTATTTGTATGCAGGTTTGCGTGTGATGGCTATCCTTGGAGGTGAAACAACAAAAAATGGCGTTACCCAAAACTACCGAAATCTGCTTGGAGTTCCGTATCAATAATAGAACATTTTAATTAACTCCAGTTAAAAGTCTCCATGTATCATGGCGATTTTAATGAAAATAATGATAATATAATTAATTCATTCATTAACATTATAATCTTTGGAGACCGACAAAGCATATCTGTTCTCCGCGATCTAATATACTACGATTCTCGATCTATTCAAAAACGTTCTCTATTATATTATAATATAATTCATTTTCTATTAACCAAAATGTATGATCGCGTTTGTGATAAACATTAATTATGGGCGAAAATTTACTTTATTACAATAGGATAAGAATCAGATGTACTGATTATGATTAGTTATTAGATTGAATTGTCAGCGCGAGATAGAATTTTCTTAACTGGATTAAAAATGGAACATTTTTCATTTTTAACATTTCAATGTACAGATATTGATGATTTGTTTACCGCTTGAGAACTTACAGAAATCTAATACTTACTAATAAGTAAATTGTAAAAAGTTGTATCTAAATATTAATATTATAATCATTGCGGTATAGAAAAGCAGAAAAGTAAATCTGAATGTGAGTAGGTCTGAACCGGTTCATATGATTATACAACTTAAATAATTTCACAAAGTGCAAGTTGGACTCAAGCACAAAGGGTTCCGTACCACCCCACAATACGGGTACGGGATCCTAAAACATTATGGTAGGTATATACCGGGTGTAAATAGAGTGCGACCATTAAATTAAACCACATATTCTACCGACCCTACTGAACCACTTTTCCCAAGAGTCATACCCGCTGACACCCTTAGCTTAGGAAATAATTGAGTTCCAAACAAAAACGCGCGAACCCTAACGCACCGACATACAGGCGAGTTTAGAGAGAGCGTTGATCTCAAACAGCTGCAGGTTTCACGGACGACGCTCTCTCTAAACTCGCCCGTATGTCGGTATGTTAGGGTTCACGCATTTTTGTTTGGAACTCAATTATTTCCTAAACTCCTAGACTCTTGGGAAAAGTGGTTCAGTAGGGTCGGTAGAATATGTGGTTGCATTTAATGGTCGCACTCTATTTACACCCGGTATATACAACAACAATACACATTAAACATGCCAAAAGCGACATCAAGGCTACAATTTACATTTAACTAAAGTACCTATGTACGTGCCATTTTGTTCGATAACTTTCTGCCATCTTGTAGGTAGAGACATGATCCCATTGCTATAGAAATTCTGGGGCTACTGATAAAAAAACCGCGACAAGTGGTTTTGGCAGTCCTCTCGTGATGTTAACCTGACACTGCCTAAAGAATTCTGAAGAGACCGAAACAAGTGGAAATCTGAAGGTGCAAGGTCAGGATTATACGGCGGACGCATTAATACGTCCCAGCCAAACTCTCTTAATTTTTGCTGAGTGGCTAAAGATGTGTGAGGTCTAGCGTTATCATGATGAAAAACAATACTCCTGTTGAAAAAAATTTTTTTTTTAATGTATCGAATTTCTTCATTAGATTCACTCATCTTAACAGTAATAAAAACAATTGAAAATCACACATTTTACCTAATTTGAATTTGGAATCATCTTTTTTAAAATTTAAACTTTTTATTAACACCAAAACCAGCCAGATACAAATGGTATAGCCAAAGAGATTTTATTATAAGTTCATACATACTATTTGCGAAAAGAGTTTTTCCCCAACCTATTATAAGCCGCTAAAATGGTAGCACCTAGCAAAAAAATTTGGCACCGTCTGCGTACGGAACCCTACTTTTTAGTTTTTATGTTTTTCGAGTGTTAAAGGGCCTTCCATAAATCATACAGCCTTGAAATTTGTATTAAAAATAAGTCAACAAATGACATCGTCAGCTCGTCTTAGAATATTTAAAAAATTGCATCTAGAAGCAGAGTTATTAAATAAAAACGCGGATTTTTGTAGGCGCGTGTTTCTTGGTGGTCGTAACAGCCACGGCTGAGAGCGCGCTATTTTGTACGAAAAGGAAACGTTTTCAGTTCTGATTGATGCAAAAAGAGGTGCTCAATCTGACCTTATTATGCAGCCTTAAGTAAGAGCCAAAGCAAATAACGTTAAAATAACATTTTAGAGGTTTCGTGTATGGGAACCGCCCGTTTAATTTAAATTTTATGTATATGTTATTATTTGTCGTGATAGTGGTCATAGCAACAAGTATTCTGCGAAAATTTCAACTTTCTACCGATTACGGTTGAAGCTGTAGATCCCTGTGACAGACAGACAAACAGAGGAGGCTTAGTAATAGGGTCCCGTTTTGGTGACTATTTCATGACAAATTTTTGGCATTGTCAAATTTGGTTTTCATTATGTTTTCATAAGTGAGGATTATGGCGTGTCGTGTAGGACGCACGGATATAGACTCACTTGATCAACTTGGGTGGAACAGGTCGAGCTTTCGATGAGATTATGTTATGATATGACTCATCCAGCGAACGAAAAAAGCACAGAAATCTATAATAATTCCATCCATCCATCAGCCTGTTTCGTCCACTGCTGGACATAGGCCTTTCCAGGAGTTCACCACTCTTGGCGGTCCTCCTGGACGAAATGCCCATACTCACACACGCTGGGCAGGCGGGTTGGTGAGCGCGGTGCCGAAACCCTTGCACTAGTGACGCCGCTGCCCGTCACCAGTCTGATTTATATAAGGCCCGGCAATTGGGGATGAATATACCGCCATCCGTCGGTCCCAGGCAATGGTGGGCCGCCTGGTTTTGCCTGAGAGCTGTTCTCTTACTCTCCCCCGAATAACTTCGGGAGGATTTCCGAGTAAGATGGTGGTACCTCCACAGTCGAGCCCGGCATCAGCTCTACCACCTATATAATAATTAGCGCTGAAATATTACCCCACGACAAACTGTGTTCAACACCATTTATTATGGCGACTCCAATAGCGTTCCCTGTGTCATTGTGTCTGCCAATCACGGCTTGCCCTTGCGCCGCGTGACACTCAGTACAAACCAATTATGAGCCTTTAGCCCTTTTGAGTCTCTTGGGCGGCTATTCCGGCATTATTGCGCATTCGCAATATCAGTAATTAGATATTTGTTTAAAGTTTGATATTTGGCATGCGATGGAAATTAGAGTTACTAAACAACATCAAATAGAAGCTATAGGATGTCAGGAATGCTTAATACAAGTTTTCAATCCAAAAAATCAATACATATCTCTACAAAATCCCTTTTAAAGTGGTCCCTCAATTCTGGCAAGTGCGCAAAAATTGTGTGTTGATTTTTTTTATTAAAATCTTTTAGTGCATTCCTTATCTCCTATAGCTTCTATTTTTCGCCGCGTTTTTTGAAAGTATAGAAGGCTAGTTACACATAGGTTGGGACTGCTCACGTATAGATTCAAACTGTAATAGGACATCGATTCCTTGGGAAGTATACATGATTATTATACACTTATCGCGTATATATTCCAATACTTGCGTTAACATTGTGTACGAAAAATATACTGCACTAGTTACCATCATGATATTATTATGGTGAGTGGGCGAAAAATCTTTCACCAAAAGTAAAAAAATAGGTGTGACGACGAGCGAAGCGAGGAGGATCTTAATAGGTTGACATGTAAGAAAAAATAAGGAGCCGAGTGAAGCGGAGCGGAGCGAGGCGACGTCCCTAGTTTTAATAGTAAAGTCGCCGTTTTATGCAGTGTTAGTACGTGTTGGTTCTAGCCTTGTATAGTTTCCAAAACAATTCACTTCATTGTTATTAGAAAGTACAGGCAAATCGTGTATACTTTCCGAGATTTTTTTTTGCTAATAAATTTGAAAGTATACCGTGTAACTTTATTATGGATACGTACTGGCCTTGTATACTTTCAAAAGACGTGCCCTCGCCCTGATGCCATTTTCGAATAACACTCTGTTAGAAACGCGTCTTCTGTTTTTTTCATTCGCCGTATTCATCATCTTTAAGGCTCTTCAGGAGTACGCGCGCGTGAGTCATTCATATTCTCATCGAAAGCTCGATTTGTGCCTCCTTGCATAGTTCAACAAGTGACTCATCTCCGTGATCACAACATTTACCACGTCAAACAACTATAATTTCAATGAAAGTATAACAATTATTTAGCGAATCAAAAGAGAAAACCAATAACGCCATATCAGCTGTTCAGATTTGGCATTTCCTATAGCACCCATCTAGAAACTCCATTTACGATAATATTTATCAGGTTTGAACTCAAATAAATCAGACATAATGGAATGTCGTATAAAGAGAGAGTTGATATCTAGACTAGGCTGATACAAGCAACTGACATATGGATTCGAAAGTCGCCGAAACAACTGGTTTTATTGCATGTGCATTAAATTGAGTACCATTGACTTGTTTTTTGGGTTCCATTACAGATCGGAACTTTGGTCTTTAATCAGAATCAGAATCATTTCTGGAACTTCCAAGTTTAGTTCTTTTATTACATGTTTCGCAAGATTGGGGGTTCAAGCTTACCCCCCCCCCCCGCTAAAATAGTTCAAAATATTACAACACTTCTACTTTTCCGGGTCAAGTGCCACTTCTGCTAGCAAAATCAAATCAACCTTCTGGTTTTTTTTCACAATAATATTGAGTATTAATTTTGTACTAAAACGGTGGCGTGCCTATGCGCCTTAAGTTACCCCATCCATTAGACAAAAAGTTTGACCTTTTCCTAATCCGCAAACACAAAATCAAAGCCTCAAACAAAACATCAACACAAATTATGGGTTCCACAGTCAAACACAAAACGGTTCGTGTGCAGTTTCTCTATACCTATAATTACAAAGTTTATCTGTCAGACTATGTCGGGAATTAAGTTTCTCGGTATTTAACCTTGGCTCTAGGTTCCTTGTTGACCTAAATCAAAAGTGACGTCAAGGTCCCAAAAACTACGCAAACCAGACGGACAACTAGAACAAAAAATCCCCAGTTAAAGTACTTACTGTTTGTTGTAAAGGAATAAATCTGTCCTGTTTCAACGCTTTTATTTCACACTTGTTCATCCAGCTCATTGGTGCTTCGAAGTGTTTTTATTTATTGTTTTGGAATTAGACGAATATGTTTCCGTTCTTTATTACATTTTTACTACGTTTATTTTTGAATAAAATGATATTTAAATCATAGTTTAGTCTTATCTTTGCGAGTTTATTGGATGCAGGAAAATGCAAGTAATCCTGTATCGAACGGCTGAAGTATCAAGATCATAGAGTAAAATATGACATATTGTATATTTTTTATACATTTAATGTCGATCGGGTATCGTTCGGTCGTATTATATTCATCTCTATCACACTCGTAATGCGTGCGTCAGAGATGGACGTATGCTCGAACGATAAACGATCGACAGAATCTTTTGGGAGTACCGGACCAGGGTACCTAGCATAGTAGACCATATAGAGCTTTGACAGCTCGATATACACTGTCTGTCCCTCTTTAGGTAGATCAACAGAGTGAGACAGAGCACTGTATCAGGCGCTATCGAGTTTGATATGGTTTGCTATGCTAGACTAGCTGAGGTGCGATTGTGTAAGCCCATCTTATTCAAATTGATTGTCATATGGCTATTCGGCTAAGCAAATTAGCCCGTTTGACAATTAAAATCGTACATTTTTGGCCGTAAAATGAATATAATTGTCTTGTTTTGTTGTTGACAAACAAAAACGTACGATTTCAATTGTCAAACGGGCTAATTTGATTAGCCGAATAGCCATATGACAATCGAATTTGATGACGATCGTCTTACACAATTGCACCTCTGGTTACATAAAAAATAATTGAATTTTCCTTTGCAAATGAAAATCAGAAAGAGAAGGCAAAACGGTCTCATTTTACAGTTTTAAGTTACAATTTTACATGTTAAGCATGTACACAGTATCTAGCCGATTTTCAGCCTGGGCCATATATCACTCGTCAGTGGGTCTTAGATAAGTGTTTGCACTCTTTTGCTGACAGTACGTTCGATCATGCATGTTGACAAATCCATTGACTCCATTACAAACTTATTTTAATTGGATCGTATTATGTTCGTAGATCGATGGGTTTTGAAAACAATAGTCACTAACTCATGGCTTTCTGACCAGTCCATTGGTGTACTGTACACTGACCTTTATTTTAGTTGTTTTAGCTTTGTTACATTCACATTCGTAGCTATGATACGGAGGCAAAAATAAAAGTAAAAGCTAACCGTAAAATACGCGTCGTAACGTAACTTTCAAGTTTTCATACAGTAATCAGAATAAAGACATTATCGTACCTATACAAAATACAGACATTCTCGTTTACTAAACATAGACATTCTCGTATATAGAATACAGACATTCTCGTATACAGAATACAGACATTCTCGAATAAAGAATACAGACATTCTTATATACAGAATACAGACATTGGGATGACTATCATCTATTGAATTTTTTTCACTTTGAATTGTAGGACCTTATTAGCTAAATTCACACTGCAAACTCAGTAAGTGCTCAGGACCAAGGTTCAGTGACCCTGTTTGCGAAGTACGAACAATTTTTTTTCATACAAGTCCAAGAACAACCTCAACTCAATTAGTATAGGAGTCTAAATTTTATTTTGCGTATTTCCATAGATAGGGAAAATTGAACCTTGGTCCTGACCACTTGCCGACTCTCCAGTATGGATTTGTCTACATAAAAAAGTCACCTTATATACATACATTGTATATAGGGCGAAATTAAATCAGCCGACCAAATTCATACTGGAGACTCGGTTAGTGATGAAGAACTAGGTTCAGTAATCCTTATGGCCAATTTCTAAAAATATTTTTTTTTGCTTCCTTACTGGTTGGACTAGTTTAGTATAATTCCTAGTGCAGGCCAATGGGGGAAAAATTTTTTTTTTTAAAATTTCACCTTGAGGGTCATTAAGTCTTGTTCCTGATGACTAACCGAGTCTCCAGTATGAATTTGGTCAGTTGATTTAATTTCACCTTATATGTATAGTATATTTATTCATTGTACCAGTAAGTCGATGTATCGCCAGGTCCGGAGAGAGTTTCGCCTACGTCCCATTGTCGGCGAACTGCTCGGAATGGCTCACTTTCATAACCACCGGTCCTTATTGGAGTGGGCAGCTGAGATGTGACTTGGAATGAGCTATCCAGATTGGTTTTACAGCATCAATATGTACTAAACTGAATTAATTATTCGTCTTTATTGATGAATAGGTACTGCAACTGTGTATAAAACAGATTCTATTGTTTGTCTATTTTTAAGTCGTGTAGTGTGTCCATCCGCATCGAAGATCAGAAGCAGGGATGCCAACTTAGGGGATTTCCCCCTAAATTTAGGGGGACAAGATGTGGAGTGGGATTTTTTTAGGGACCCATTATTTTAAATTTTTAATCAGCTATTTGATGAGTTGTTAAAAGGAACATCTAATGAATATCTCGTTACTTTAAGTTTGACTGGGACAGCTAGATATCGCTTTTCACCATCACTATTATTCGTTTACTACGTTATAAATTTATAATGGTCCGATTCTCTCTGCAAAGGAAATGCAGATTTAGCGTCAATTATACCGAAAAAAATAATTGTTTATTTAATAGTCAAATACTAGGTGAAATTAAATCAACTGACCAAATTCATGCTGGAGACTCGGTTAGTCATCAGGAACAAGGTTTAATAATGCTCCAGGTGAAATTCGAAAAAAAAAAATGTTTTTGCCCCATAGTGCCTGCACTAGGAATTGTACTTAAACTAGTCCAACCAGTAAGGGAGCAAAAAAAATTATTTTTCGATATTGGCCAAAAGGGTTGCTAAACCTAGTTCTTGATCACTAACCGAGTCTCCAGTATGAATTTGGTCGGTTGATTTAATTTCATCCTATATGTGACTTTAATAGTGCTTCAAATGGAAGTGATTTTTTTCGACAAAATAATATTGTGGAAATAAAGACTTTTTTAAGCTTTAGATATTTTTTCTTTTTTAGGGACTTTTAGAATGATTTTAGAGCATTTTAGTTTTCGTTTTGGTTTGTGGGATGTTGGTAACCCTGATCGGAAGGCGTAGGCAAAGCGTTTTTAAATAGAAAACGAAACGCGGCGCTGAAATAATTAATGCGATTTTAATTAGTGGGTTGGGTCGATAACTATCCAGTTTTAAATAGATCTACAGTCAGTCTGGGGACTCACGACCAAGGTAATAAAATGCTAGAGTGGGACGGCGCATATAGCCACTGTCTGTTTGTTTGTTATAGCCGCCCTGCTTTCGCATTTTATTGCTCGGCGGGCCGCAAATACTGACTGAGTCTGAGTTTAGACAGTGAATTATTGCCCGGTAGCTTATGCTGTAGAGGCCATTCTTCGTATCATTCAACATTTAAAAGCTTTGCTCTTGCCGATCTAGCTATCCAAAAGGCGGCGTTAGCAGGTCAATGTATTTTTATGTCTTAAGGGCAAAACGATGCCCTACTAATGTCACTCTGCTTTCTGTCCTTCCATCGTATGTCAGGGTTCCTAGAGTGCGTTCCATCAAATACTCGTAGTACATCCGCTGTAATGTTGGTAGCAATGCAATCCAGTTTAGATCATCCAATCCCTATTCATAAAATTTTGTTTTATCAAATCATTGGATATTGCAACGCCTCTGACATGTTCGCGGAAGCATGAGTCGAACTCGAGCCAGTCCCAATAGTATCCTGAAGGTATTATCTGATAGATGGTGCTCGCCCATTCCTAAAAAGTAGATAGAGCTCCACAATAAATAATTTAATTATGCTTGGCACTTGGTGGAACTTTTGATACATTTTTGATTGAAAAACACTTGTACTTGTCCACTTATTTATATTATTTCCATTACCGGTTTCGCTGTATATAGCATTATCAAAGGTTTTTTGGTTGTTTACGTACAATATATGGGCATGCCAAGCGATTCATATATTCAATCAAAAATATAATTTAATTACTATTTTATTACTACTTTTACTTGCTGATCTCTTACTAACACTAGCTTATAAGCAGGGATAGGATATTCGGATCGATATACATCTAAAGTTGGAAAAATCCTTGAAAAAGTTTGTAGGTGTGGAGTCGGCTTCTTATAATATTATTGTGATAGTCAAATTCCCGGAATTATGGAATTACTCGAAACGTTACGATAATTTAATATGTTTAATGATATGTTACCGGAAATGTAAATAATAAATAAATAAATTCAGGAATTGAATACAATTCCTAGAAAATTTATAAAATGCCAAGCTGATTTAGGCCGAATAGAGCAAAAGTCAAAACAGAAAACCAAAAACTAATTATATCGGCCTAAATAAGCGTGGCATTTTATAAATTTCCTAAGACTTGTATACAATTCCTGAGTAATATACATTTACGGTAACATCTGTTAAGTATTAGGTATATCATCATAACGTTTTGAGCAATTTCGTAATTTTTACTATCAAAATAAATAATATTTTAAAAAACCGACTCCACACCTACAAACTTTTTCAAGGATTTTTCCAACTTTAGATGTATATCGATCCGATTATCCCATCCCTGCTTATAAGTTATATTGTATTACTAACACTATGGATCGTGTCCGAAATAAATGGTTACGTTTCGAAGACAGCATCACAGCAAAGGTACTATCCGATGAAACGCACTCTAGCTCGTAGAGAGAATGAGTTATAAAACCGAAATTTTGATATTTTGTCTAGACTGTTCACCTAAAATCGAATATTAAACTGATAAATTCAATTAAATTATTTTCTTATTCTTATTCTTTAAAAATTGAATTTAAAAAAATCCAAAAGAAGGAGGTGAATTGTTTTTATTAACGCCCGCGTTTGGGGTGTCATTGTCTAGACTCTATATGTATAGAGCTCATTAAGTACATTAAGACTACAATTGTTTTTTTTATAGAAACATATCAACATATCGTTACGACATGAATCCACGAGGGGGTGTCAGAGGTATTGCCGAGTGTGAATTGTGAAAATGCAAGTCACAGTCCACACCCGGTACACCCGCGTTTATAAGTTTAAATTTGTCAGTTTTAGACTATTTTTGTTACGGGGGTATATCTCAAAAACTAAACTAGTTGGGAATTTCTGTATATTATGTACCACTAGCTTTCACCCGCGGCTCCGCCCGCGTGTTATTCAGTTTAACGACATACTTTTTTCCGGGATAAAAAGTAGCCTATGTGTTAAGTTAGGATATAAGCTATATCCATTCTAAATTTCATACAAATCCGTCCAGCCGTTTCAGCGTGAAAGAGTAACAAACATACACACACACACAAACTTTCGCATTTATAATATTAGTGTGATTATACCGCAGTTAAACACAAATTGTGAAAACGCTGTTTTTATGTAGTTTTGCAGTTTTGTCTCATACATTTTGTAGATAATAATAAGCTTGCAATTTTTGTTCAAATTATTCGAGTCTTTTAACTTATTTGAATCGTACGGAACCCTCAGGACGTGAGTCCTACTCGCACTTGACGGGTTCATTTTTTACCTTCCGCTTTGTAGTGGTAATTAGGCCATCTACGCAGCTACGTTCAAAGAAAATACATCAAAGTCGTGTCCAAAGAATTTCTATTCAATTGCTATTTTTAATAGGAAATCATGGTAAACCTATACTTTCAAAAGAAATTAAAATATTTTTTAAACTAGTGCAATGCAAATAAGACCTGTAAATTAGCGAGAAAGTTCAAAGACTTTTCTAAGAACTGAGACAATATTAAGAAACGTGATACTTTTAAAGATAAAAGGATGTGTCTCCAAAATAATAAAATAGTAAGCTGTAAAAAAACTTTGTGAACTAAACAAAAAATAGCATATATTATTTATTTATTCAAAAAATATAAGTTTTAGAAATGTAATCTAGTCCATTTTTAGGGTCTCTAGCTCGTTTATGGAATGGGTTACAGACCTGAAATTGGTACTAAAATAATGTTGTCCCAAAATCGAATATTGAAATAGATATTGATTGAAATAGTTTATCAGCGTGGGGAGGGGGGGAAGAAAACAAAAAAAGCGAGCCGAAAAATAAAACGCCGGTAGTGTGGAGTGTCATTGTCTCTAGAACAATGAGTCGATGCCATCCATCCATCGGCCTGTTTCTGCTGCCACTCTTGGCGGTCCTCCTGGAAGAAATGCCCATACTCACACACGCTGGGCAGGCGGGTTGGTGAGCGCGGTGCCGAAACCCTTGCACCAGTGACGCCGCTGCCCGTCACCAGTCTGTATATAAATAAGTATATAATTGCCGGGCCGGCAATTGGGGATGGATATGTCGCAGTAAAGTAGTTAAATCAGAGAGTTAGTTGAATCTCTAGACAGTTAATTAAAGATCGACATTCAATCAAGTCGCTAAAGTTCCGTCAGACAAGTGAGTGAACGAAACGTTTAACGAGTTTCCTAAACGTTCCTAGGCGCATTTCAACTTTGGTAGGGTGACCTTTGTGAGGCGTCCCCGAGTAGGATACTAAATAGTCGCATAATGGATAGGTCGAAATGTATTTAAAAACACTAGGTTAGGTTAGGTTTGAACATTATGAAACAACTCAGAGCCGAGCGAAGCGGAGCGGAGCGAGGCGTCCCCGAGTAGGATACTAAATAGGTGCATAATGGATAGGTCAAAATGTATTTAAAAACAGTACGTTAGGTCAGGTTTGAACATTCTAAATGTAATCAGCTGTTGTCGTGACCGCCATCTTGTTTTACATTATTAATCAATCAACACGCTGGCTTTCGGTCAGACAGATAGTTAAACGTTTTCGACGCTGCTTTATTTAAATCAAAATGCTAGCGACTTGATTGAATGTCGATCTTTAATTAACTCTCTAGAGATTCAATTAACTCTCTGATTTAACTACTTTACTGCGACAGATATACCGCCATCCATCGGTCCCAGGCAATGGTGGGCCGCCTGGTTTTGCCTGAGAGCTGTTCTCTTACTCTCCCCCAAATAACTTCCGGAGGATTTGCGAGTAAGATGGTGGTACCTCCACAGCCGAGCCCGGCATCAGCTCTACCACCTATAAATACTGAGGGTATTTTTTCAACAACAAAATACTGAAAACATCGGCTTGGAATGTAGTTTGTATATTAACAAACCAATAAAAAGAAGTTAATTGTTCACATTTACGGAACCCTAATAGAGCGAGGCCCGACTCGTACTTGGCGGGTTCTGTTCATTGTAAATGTAGGTACCTATAGGCTTGGACGTGGTCGACAGTTTTTGTATAATCTGGCAATGTACTCCAGTTCAAAGAACCGACTTCCACTCCCACATAGACGAGCTAGATTTCTAACGGTTTTTAGGGTTTCACAACAAAGCGGAACCCTATTAGTTGGTCCGGCTGTATTTGCTGTTTGTATTTAATTTCAAACAATCTAAAGTTTATATTTTTCAGTCTAAAATAGTTTGAATATATGTTGCCTTGAAAAAATGTCAGCCATATCGTAGAATTGATCATTTCATGATCTGCCCCCTGATTCTGTATCGTAAAATCAGTTGGCCACCGAGTGCCTATCGTCGAAAACATACATATACTATCGAATCCCGCTTATCTAAGGATACGTTCGCACTTGAAATTACGTCATAATGCGTAAATGGTTCAATACCTATTTTGGCAGTTCTGTTGATCACGCTGTATCCAACATACCAAAAGAAACATGAAATGAATTCATTTTTCACTCTTCTGTACTTTAAATGAAAGGCAACTTTTGTAAGTTTAGTATGCACAAGTAATGTTATTTAACTTGCACCCTTCTGTTTAAAAAAAGTTGTTCAGTTTAAAGATGGTTGCTTTAATCATAATCGTTTAAAAAGAGATACACAAAAAAAGGTGTAAAAAGAAACAATGCACAAACAAAATGCCTCAAGTATATTAAAAGTTAACTGCCTAACGAGAGTTTGTTTCTAAAACCAGTCTTCAAAAAAAAACCTACTTGGAACTGAAATGATTCATTAGTTTTTGCGGAAGTGGGCGAATGCCTATCTATTGAAATGGCGATCTACTTTGAATTTGCATAAGTTATTCTTGTTACATCCTCAGTGGTCTAGAAAAACTTGTTAATTTATAAATTTTGTAAAATTGATAAACCTGTTGCCTTATTATAAAATATAGACTAACATTGATTGCGACTTACGTCTTGATTTTGCCCGAACGCGTTTATTATTCGTCTTTTATAATTAGTAATATAAATAAATATATTATTAATTTCATGAATGGTAACAGTACAGCTAGAGGGAACACTTTCCTTCATGCCAAAAAAGCGTCTTCCGACCTCCCTTGTCACGTCATTAGCGGAATAGAAATGAACCGCGATTAGGAATCGTCTCGGGGTAAGGGACCTGGCCAGAGAGTACAAAAATACAACGAGCGGCCACACAACTGTCCTATTGTTTCATTTTTGGCACAGAACTAGAGATCTGATGGGACAATGATGAGGTAGACGAAGCATTGGCGCCAGATCATTACGAAACTGGATTATACGTTCTTTTGCCAGATTCAAGTAAGTACATAGCTTTCTCTAGTCATTCATAAATTCGGGGCTGTCTCCCAGAGGGGTAGCTATACAGATTTACATTTATTACAAATTCCAACATTTTCCCTTTTCTGTTCTATCTACCACATTCATCAATCGACTTCTAACCAGCCAACTGCCCAGTGATGGCACAGTTTTCTGTACGTATGAAAATAAGTACTCTTACAACAGAGTCTCCAGATTGAGGGTTTCTCCTCAGATTTGAGAAAAAAATTTAGCTCTAGGGAACTTTTGAGGAATGGAAAAGGTTGGGAAAAAAGTTTCGCTACTGGGGAAATGGGGGAATTTAGGAAATAGGTAAAATACACTTTATTCCCGCTACGTCCATTCTCCGCTCACACTACAGTACAAAGGACATTTTTTAAAATAAATGAAAAAAGGGTGGTTAAAGTCCATCGCTATGATTTACGGCCTCATTAATTTTACTTTTTAAATTATTATTTAAAGTGGGGTTTGTGAAAATTTTAATAATAATGGTCAATAAATAATATGATCCTTCATTATTATTAAAAACAATGTAAAATTGAATACATTTTAATATAATATAGAAAGAGGTAGTTTTAAGATATTAGGGAAAAAGTAGCTGAAATCGTATCTTTTTGGGGATTTTACGTAAATTTTCATAAAAAGAACGCCATTAAAATTATTTTGTCGATACAAAAGGGCAGAACCTTATAGAACAAATATTATATTTTTCAAGTAAACGTTTTCTTCTGATTTTTTCCGCAGTGTAAACGGAAAAGCGACAAAAATAACTAGTTCATAGAACTCAATGCAACTAGCTGAAAGTTTCCACAGTTCTAAATGTTTGGATATAACCGCCACCCACTCGGACGAGGTGAACGCGCCGGGACGCTGCGCCCGCGCACCGCGCACGTGATTGATGTGGATGACGTTGCGATGGTGTTCTATTATGTATCTTGTTAGTCATATCATAATATACTGTATGTAATAAACTATATAATACAAGTATGGTTAGACTTCTATCAACGACACCAAGTATTCGACTGAACAACATTCCCGAAGAAGCATGCAAAGAAAATTGTTTACTCATCAAAATAAGTGAATATGTGTTTCCTTGAAAACGTCGTTCAGTTTTATCAATTTATTTGCGATTTTATTTCACCTGTCTATTAACAATCTGTATAAAATACCAATAATTGTGGAAGAAGAACTGCATATTTCATTCTGCTATGTGTATATCGAATGTCCTATGTTACAAGCGTTTTTTAAACACTGCACACCCTCAGCTCAATTCTTTGTTTTATGTATGAAATTCAATAAAACATGTTTATATCCATAAAAATGTATGAAACAGCACATTAAAACAACAAAATATGCACATTGTCTGCCAACAAAAAACAAGAAAAATATCTGCAAAAAGGCACTTCTCCATCATCTTGTTTCATATTGAGTGATTAACCGACCGAGTCACGGCAATTCAGTGGTCTACCTAGACATGACAAGTACGAGTAGAACTCGCGCCCTGAGGGTTCCGTACAATTCAAATAAGTAAATAAATAAGCCTTCAATATTTTAAACAAACATTATTAACTTATTTTCACTACCTACAAAATTTATGAAACAAAATTGCAAAATTAAGTTGATACAGTATTCAGGTAAGTAACCCTAAAACTAAATAAAAAATCAGCGTTTTCAGTATTTGTTGCTATAGGTACCGTGGTAGCGTGGTACCTGTATAGGGTGAAATTCAATCAACCGACCAAATTCATACTGGAGACTCGGTTAGTGATCAGAAAATAGGTTCAGTAATCCTTTTGGCCAAATTCTAAAAATATTTTTTTTCGCTCCCGTATTAATTGGGCTAGTTTAAGTACAATTCCTAGTCCAGTCAGTAAGAAAGCAAAAAAATGTATTTATCGAATTTCGCCAAAAGAGTAATTAAACCTTGTTTCTGATCACTAACCGAGTCTCCAGTATGAATTTGGTCGGTTGATTGAATTTCACTTAGTATGGTACATAGTAAACAGAAATTCCAAATTCTTAATTACTATAGTTTTTGAGATAGACCCATAATAACAATGGTCTAACTATGACAGCCGCTATTTATTTTTAAAGGTGAAAAAAGTGAAAAAAAATATTTGTTCTCTACCTAGACAAGTTTTTTTTCTCCTTTTTCTTGTGTGGGTACCCCCTGAAAAGTATTAAAATTTTAGTCTGTTGGGCCGTCTACGAGCTAGAGACCCGTGACATAGACGGACGGACAGCAAAGTGATCATAATAGAGCTCTGTTTTGCCTTTTGGGTACGCAACCCTAAGTCTTATTGATGAAGCTTTTCCGGTGTCCACAAAAACTTGTTGTATTAAAAACTTGCCAATTTCGATAAGCTCGTTTGCAAAAGTAGTTTTACTGGCTATTTAAATTTCCCTTTCTCTAAAACAAAATTATTTTAGCTCCCCGATCTCGCCTGCTACTGTTTAATCTGTTCAGTTCTCATTATCGCTAAAACAATGGATAGCAGGCAAATTATTGGATAGAAACAGTTAATTAAACAGGGTAATTGTCTTAGAAATAGTGAAAACTTAACAGATTAAGTATAATACTGATTTGATTTCTTATATAAGTAATCAATTCAACCGACAGATCTGTTTAATATTTATTATCTTAATCTTAAGGCCTTAAGTGCTGCGAAAGTGCAGCCACTTAAAAAAAACTAGAATAATTATTGAAGGTCTGCTCAATTAAATGTCTAGACATGAAATATCAATCAACAAAAGAGCATAGTTTTCTATAGACAATATCATTAAAAAGTAAAAATTTAAAATTTTGTTAAAACCATCAGCTTTTAGCACAAGTTTAAATTTGAGCTATAAGTAGACGTTGTTTATGGAAACTCTGCTATTTGAAAATAGTTCATTGCTAATAGCGCAGAGCAGATTATCAATAATTATTCCGGTTCTTCGGAATTTATGTGCGTATTTGTGTTCTAGCACTTGCTGAACGGTGAAGGAAAACATCGCGAGGAAACTTGCATGCCCCTAAAAAGCGTGTATTTGTGCCCGAAGAACGGCGATAGGGCTCACCACCCATCATGTTGGGACGTATTACGTATATCGTCGGTGAAACGCGGTTGTATCGGGTGTGGACTGTACCTTGCATTTCACAGTTTGCACTCGGGAGCACCTCTGCCACCCCCCGGGGATTCATGTCGTGACGATATGTTTAATGTTTATTCTGGTAAACAAGAAATTATTTTTTGTCTAAAGTGGCATCACTATCACAGTTTTTAAAGACTTGATCAAGCATTACTCAATCACTCGGTGACCAGTTTTTCACGACATTATAATTTTCCTATGCGCTAGATATTTCTGTACTTGCGTTGGGATTTTCCATTGTAATTTTAAGCACATATTTGAGATGGTAATATATGTAAAGTATGGTTTTTAATTTTTCCCCATTTTCCTTCCTCCTACCACAAGCTATTTTACATTTGTCACTTATCCAATAAGTTTTTACTTTAAGTTAGCCCGGTATCAGTTAAAATGTTGGATCCACGAAGTTTTTCTTTAAAATACCAAATGGTAGAACTTTTCCTTTTCGGTAATCCACAAGTTTGTTTGTTTGCCGACGACTTGAAATTGTGCCTGAAAGTTGCCAGCGTTGAGGACAGTACTCGTTTACAGTCAGATATTAATAATGTAGTCGAGTGGAGTAAAAATTATTTATTGTTTTTCAATTATGCAAAATGTAATATAATGTCATGTACAAGAGCTAGAAACCCTGTGCAGGGTTACTACCTTATTGATGTAGACCGGATAGCTAAGGTAGATGTAGTAAGAGACTTTAATGTTCACGTAGGGTCGGACCTAAGGTTTGACAACCATATTAATATGATTTGCAAAAAAGCATTTCGTAGTCTGGGGTTTATTATTCGCCAAACAAAATAATTTCGGGGCACCACAGCTGTAAGAGTACTCTACAACACGCTGGTGAGAAGTAAGTTAGAGGGTGCATCGATGGTCTGGAATCCACATGAGGCTAAATATAGCCTTATGTTGGAGCAAATCCAGAAAAAGTTCATGAGATATCTCTACCTGCGACAATACGGCTACCCGTTTTATCCTCTTATGTATCCAACCCTATTTGTGCTGGGTATGGTTGGATACTATAGACTGGAAGTTCGAAGAAACCTTGCACTGGCCAAATATTTCTTCAAGTTCATGAGGGGTAAAGTGGTTAACACGGATGTACTAGCTTCATTATCTCTGGAGTACCAAACCTCCGGCAGAGGCAAGGAAGTAGGCAAAAAAAGTTTACTGTACCGACCGCTCGTACAAATTTAGTAAAATACTCGCCACTGGCCAGGGCTATACGGATTTTAAATGATGTGACACTTCTGACCGACATAATGAATTGTTCTATGACAGAATTCACAAAAATTGACTTTGAAGACATATTAAGATCAACTGATTATTTAAAATGTCTAGTAGATATAAAAAAATGTATTTCTCATTATGTAATTATTTTTTATTTTTAATTGCTTACTGAATTGGTTATACCCTGTAATGGTTTGCAATTTGTTAGAAAAAAAAAACAAAAGTTTTCATTCCTGTTAAGGTAAAAAAATAAAAAATCTATGGGGATATCTTTTTATTCTTATTCCGAAAAGCGTTTGAATATTTTTTTTATTCCTTAGTTCTAGAGATATGTTGAAAAAAAAATTCAAGGATATGGGCTGAACAGCTAGAATACATTTGCCTGGCAATAAATAAAAATACTAGCTGTCAATGTCAAGTGTCAATGACATTTGATATATTAAGCTCTATGGTCATGCCATTTCGTTTTTTTTAAATTCAATCAAAGTAGTTACTGGCACTGGTACGAAAGTCATTATGCCTACAAGGCTTTTGTTGAAAAGTCAAAGTTTAAAAAAATCATTTCAGTATGTAAAATTCAAAATTTTGGGGAAGGGATACATAATATAAGTCCCTTAGCTTTTTACCTACTTTCTAAATAGCTAATGAAATTAACGGGTTAGTATTTTGAAATGTTATGGATTGGCTAAAATTGACAGCGTAAATGATTTTATCCACAGAGTAACTCGTCTGTGGTGATGGTGAGTGACAGGGCGCGCCACTAACTCCCAGATAAATACCCAAGTTGTTGCCTCTTTTTAATGTAAGACCATACTATCTTATGAACTCTGAACATTCATTTGCAAGAGATTGATGAACTACATATATTGGATATGTATGTAACTTATACAGGCTGTCATCATGACGTGCTTATTAAATTAAACCACATGCTCTACTGATCATCCTGAACCACTTCCATAGAAAAACTTTTGAAAAAACGCGAAATAAAAATTTACTTCCCTGTACAAATTTTTAATACCTCCTTATCATTTTCTATGGAAACTTTTCTTTTTTTCGCCTCTTACAAAAGTTTTTCTATGGAAGTGGTTCAGGGTGATCAATAGAGCATGCATGTGGTTTAATTTTATGAGTACGTCATGTTTACAACCTGTATATTACTGATATGTTGAGTTTCCTATAGAATTCAGGATAATTTTGGATTCAAGGCCCTGAATAACGTAAATCAAAATTAAAATGTTTTGGTTTTGAAACTTAAAAGCCTTTTTAGATGCATTTTTTTATTTAATAATGTTATGATCTATCTGTTTGTTGCAATAATGTGCTGTACGGATACGAAAGAAGGAAGCATGCTAGGGACTTTAGACATTTGAAATGTGGATTCTGTGCAAAATGCCCAGAGCTAATGTCATGAAAAAAGACCACCTTCTTGGGACATTTTAAAAGATGTTTTCCTCTAAAAAATTTCAAGGTTGATCCTCAAAGCAAGATTCTCGGAAAAAGAGCACCATTACATCAACGTTACAAGACTAAAAAGCTTTAGAGACTTGAAGAAAGCGCGCTTTTTCGTGAAAAACCGAATTTTGGCGTAAACGCACCGAAATCCATCGCTTTGGATACTGTAAAAGTGCGACCTATTGCTTTCACGGTAAGTGCGCTACCGTTGAAATACAGAAAGATCTTTAAGGAAACCAAACAATGCGAGGTCCGCCTTATAAATCAAAATCGGTCGACATTAGTGCATAATTTCAATGTCCGATGTTCCGTTAGTAGTTTATACGGCGCGTACGCATGTCACTTCTTAGATAATATCTTATAGTCGTCGTCCGTCCGATAGAATCTAATGTTTAATTAGGACAAGTCACAAATGTATGAAATCTGTCCGAGATGAAACTTTGGTATGTACAGCCAGATGTTGGAGATTATTTTTTATTTAGAGCCGGGTAAGAAACGTGGACCCTATTTAGGTTACAAATCGTTATTTTATCTGTCTTCAAAAGACGTATCTACGTGAAAGTGGTAATTAATTACAAACACGGGAATTCCTTAGAAATACTAATAATGCCTTCACAATTTTTGTTCGATGTAAGTGTTCGTAAAAAATCATTTTATTAGCATCAAAACCAGTGGCTTTATTTTTTAATTTACTGAAAAATGTTGGCAATTTTTCCTTGTGTACCATAGATTACCTGACGGAAATACTGCGTTAAGTTTGATCTTCGGATGACCCTCGCCTAACAGTGACAGCAGGACAGTATCAAGGCTTGTGAGGTAGGTGTCGCCCAACGATCAAACTGAAAGCAGCCTACGAACGCATTGCTAAATTGTGAACGCAGTTTATTTTTGTCCAGGTGGCGAATTGCGTGTAGAGAAAAAGAATGCCCCCCTAAAGTTCATTTGGAGTATTTATTGTTAGTTTCTTTTATTTACTAACACTGTGCATTGAAAAATGTAACATGATACACGTGAGTCAGGGCAGTAACCTACTCGTAAAGTTTAAAACACTCGCTTCGCTCGTGTTTCCAACCGTCCTCGTAAGCTATTGCCTCCTTGCCGCACTTGTAGCATACACGACGGCACTCGTATAAAAAAACTTAATTTCGTAATTTATTAAAAAACCATTTTCCTATGACATAAAAAAGCGGAAATGCGCTTAAAACACGCCACACATTGCTTTCTAATACTCCTTAATGAGTGACCTTTACGTTATTTAAATACAACTTCCCGTAACGACCATACTTTTTAGTAGTATGGTAGATACCAAAAAAAAACCACTTAATCTATCCGATTAACATGGCTGAGGCATTAGTTAGCTTTCGTGCCGCCTGTTTAGCATATTTATTAAGTTGGCTATCCTATCGTTACGGCCATGCTTTTTGCGTTGAGGCCACCATCGCTGTAATATGCTAGTTAAATGAGATGCACTAGTTTTTCATTGAAATTATCATACAAGGTATATTTTTCTGACAGCGTTTGGTTTTTAATTATTATCCAGCTTTTTTCCCGGATTTTAGGACAATAAAAGGCGACTGATCCAATATCAAATATTACGATGGTCGATTTGTGATAATGATAAATACACATCCATTCAAAGATGCATCTGTTTGCGCTTTGTATTAATAACCATATTTTGCTTATTTGAAAATTGCGGGCAGCCAACTACCACTATCCTTTTATTTATAATATATCCATAATTGCATTTATGGGTATATATAAGGCGACTTTAATTCATACAGCCAAATTCTAACTGAAGATTTAGTAAGTGCTCAGTAACAAGGTTCGATGACCCTTTTTGTGAAATTCGTAAATTATTCTTTTCGTGTCCCTTACAAACGCAAGCCCAGCCCCGAGTTAATTACGATGAGAAGTCAAGATTTTATTTTGCGCAATTAGCAAAAATCGTTATCGATCCGTGATACTGATCACTTACCAAGCCTCTAATAAGAGTTTGGCTGGATAAATTAAAGTCACCTTATATATTCTTTTCGTGTTTCTTACAAACGCAAGCCCAGGCAGCCCCGAGTCAATTTTTATGGGGATTTTATTTTACGAAATCAGCAAAAAGTGTTATCGATCCGTATTACTGATCACTTACCAAGCCTCTAGTATGAGTGTAGCTGTACCTTATGTATATATCCTACGTATGTAGAAGCAAAAGAGGTGTGTCAGGATCGTAGCAGATGGAAATCTGTAGTCTCTGCCTACCCCTCTGGGGGACAGGCGTGAGTTTATGTATGTGTGTATGTATGTATAATATCCTTGAATTATCCTTGCAATATTTAAAGGCACATACATTAGAGAAGGGGCTATTCTGATACAGGCCTCAATAAAACTTATTTAAGGAGTTACCAAAACTAAATGACATAAAATTGTAAGGAAACATAGTTTTATTTTTATTGTGTGGTTAGAAACAATACGTTTATTTTAGATTAACCTCTGCCCGCGGTTCCGCCCGCGTTTATTTCATCTTTGCCCCGTTTTCGGCTTGGGCATTATTGTATGAACAGCCTTTGTAGCCTATGTGTTAACCAGCTCCCTGATTCTGTATCATAATATCAGTTGCCAAACCGAGTGCCTATCGTCTAAAATCTAAAACATATAGGTACATATCCGTTTATCTAAGGATACGTTCGCACTTGAAATGACGTCACAATTCGTAAATAGTTCAATACCCATTGAACGTTAGTTTGGAAGTTCATTTTTTGACTGTTTTTGGTGAATAGTAACTATAGATGGCAACCGACACTGAGTTACATAATAGGCCCGTAGGTCACTACGATGAGAATAAAAAAGCTTTGGTTCTCGAGTTAAAACGGAACATACATACAGACAGACAGAATTGTGGTTTGATAAGCCACAAGTTTCATTTTATTTCCAAAAAAAAATTCTTGCCCTGTATACATTTTTATTGACACCTATTCTCTTGTAGCAAATATTAGATTTAGAACTGCCATAACCTAAAACTTTTCATTGCAAAATAGGCTTTAACGCAGATGGATAAAAGTTAAATGAGCTTGTATTATTTTAGGTTTTTCAACTCTAAATTTAAGGTTTGCTGCACGAGAATAGGTCACATTATCATTTTTATTTTCGGACACCCTGGTTGTTTATGTATTTTTCTTTTATATATGCCTTATTATGTGTCATTAAGTCTCCAACCAAAGTGAACAGTTTCTTTTAACCTTTTAACATTAACTAGTAAAGCCGAATTGGCCTATTATTTCTTGTGCCTCCATGTTTGTTCAAGAACAACCTCTACTCAATTAGTATTAGAATTTTATGTTGCAATTCTCACAGAAAGGATCATTGAACCTTATTTAAAGTTACAAATAAAGTCTCCAACATGAATTTGGCTATATCAGCCAAAGTCACCTTTATAGTGATATTTGTTTGTAGAACTTTCGCTACTGCAAAAAAATGTTATGAAATTCACGAAATTTTGATATAAGAGTTTGGAACACTGAGATTCACGGGCAGCATGCACTTAAAATTAAAATTGCATTTTAGTACATTTGCCTGCCAGTTGAAACTGCTCCAATTGCTATGTCAGCGTTACAACAACTATATAGACCATTGATGGTGCGTGGGTGACTGAACTGACCATAGGTGAAATTCCCGCTAACCCACTTATCGCACTAATTACTATTGCAATACGAGTGGTGATTAGGGTTGTGGACTTTTCTTCGATAGGGGCCGTTCAAGTATTACGTAAGCACTATGGGGGGGGGGGGGGGTCTTTGTTTTGCTTATTTTCGATGACATGGGGGGTAGGGGAGTCTAGATGATGATTACGTCATCGGTATATTTTTGCCCCTTACTCTATGTTGAATACTGTATCAGTAAAATCTAATCTCTATCCTAAATCTATTTTCTTATTTTTAAAATTATAATTATAACATTATAATATATAAAAATATATATTTATAATTGAAAAATGTTTACGTAAGCATGGGGGGAGGGGCTTTGCTTACTTTTGCTGACAAGGGGGATGGGGGGGTAAATAATTGTAATAAATCTGCTTACGTAATACTTGAACGGCCCCATAGTACATAATATGTACATGATTTAATAAATATTTGACCTGGAACTTCTATAACAATTGTCGACGACGGTGAAAGATGGATGAGTTCAGTTGACCTTTTAGTTGAAATAAATACGTAAGAAAGATCCACGTTAAGACTGCATATAAGGTCAGATTGAGCATCTCATTCTGCATCAATCAAAACTGAACTCTACGACGTTTGCTTTCAGTTTAAAATAGCGTGCTCGCAGCCGTGCCTGTTACGACCACCACCAAGAAACACGCGCAAAAATCTGTGTTTTTATTTTAGAAATGCTTCTAAATAAATTTTTTAAAATATTCTAAGAAGAGCTGACGATGTCATTTGTTAACTTATTTTTAAAACAAATTTCAAGGCTTTATGATTTAAGAGAGGCCCTTTAACAATCGAAAAACTTGAAATGAAAGGTAACTTCATAATTCTTTTCTATCAAGCGAACTTTAAGATTTTGCATTTTTTCTAAAATGAATCTCTTAGTCTCATAGTCTTCTATCTATATTATTTTTATTATACCGATTAACCAAGTTACACAATGTGATATGCTCAGTTGAATTTATGCATTTAGCCTTATACGAACCCTTAACATTTTTAGTGCAGCTTTCAACCTCTGCCATGGAGTCACGGATGGAGCAGTCTTATTTTATGCGTTAATGATATATGACGGACCTTAAATATGATGTTATTATCATAAACAATACATTATATAATTAAATTAAAGCATAAAAGGAGTAAGGAGGTTTGTTGCCTCGCTTCAACGTCGCCCATTAAAACTTTATGTTTTGTATTTAAAACATTGAATTAAAGAACATGCAGAAAATTTTAATAACATTCGAAACGTAAAATTTGTCATTGATAAATTTATTTGGATTCTATCTATCAGAAATACCCCAAGCATAGCCCGCTCCATAGCTCGCTGAGCGACTTTAAATCGGTGGATCAAGCCCTTTGTAAGAGACCACGTCTCAGCGCCATACGTCATCACAGGAAGGACGCACTGGTCTTTAAGCTAAGATCCGTCGGAGATCGAAAGTAACCGACATAGCCTGCAGAATCAGTAAGTTGAAGTGGCAGTGGGCAGGACATATTTGTCGCCGAGATGGTGGCCGTTGGGGCCGAAAGGCTCTAGAATGGAGACCACGTACAGCAAAGCGTAGTGTAGGCCGACCTCGTGCCCGCTGGACCGATGACCTGAAGGACGTTGCGGGGGGTTGCTGGATGAGGAGGACGGAGGACCGACATGAGTGGCTAAATTTGGGAAAGGCCTATGTCCAGCAGTGGACGAACACGGGCTGATGGATGGATGGAAATTTATTTGGTGTTTATTTGTCTTAATCGTTCGATGTAGGTGCCTAGTATGTTTAAATTGTGGTATATTTGGATGGTTTTTAGGGTTCCGTAGTGCGACAAGGAACCCTTATAGTTTCGCCATGTCCGGCTTAGCTCAGAGACTATTAGTACTAGAAAGCTGTAATTTGGTATGGGTATACATATTAATCACGACGACAAAACAGTAAAAACCGGCGAAGTGCGAGTCGTACTCGCGCACGAAGGGTTCCGTACATTATCTATAAAACCGGCAAAAAAATCATGTCTGTTGTATTGCGAGGGTCCAAATCGAACTTGGCCAATTTTAGTATTTATTGTTGTAGCGGCAACAGAAATACATCATCTGTGAAAATTTCAACTGTCCAACTATCACGGTTCTTGAGACACAGCCTGGTGACAGACGGATAGACAGCGGAGTTTTAGTAACAGGGTCCCATTGGTTACCCTTTGGGTACGGAACCCTGAAAACCATACACGATACACGTAAATTGGGGATGAATTTTTTTCCCGTCTTTCCCATAGTGTGGGGTATCGTTGGATAGGTCGTTGAAAAACATTATGGATGTCTGAAAACCATTTTCAGATTTAGGGATCCGTTGCGGACATATTAAGCTTTAAAGTGCAAATTTTTGTTAAAGTCAAGTGTCCCCCCCCCTGCCAGCTAAACAGTTGTTTATGTATATGTGAAAAAATTCACAGAAGTAGTATATTTAATGAATTTAAAAGGAAAACTATCACAGCTAAGTAGGCTTTACAGGTTTACGAGTACAGGTCGCGCCTAAATTTTAATCCCCTCTAAACACGACAGTGTATGGGCCGTTCTTCTAAATGTATGGGACTAGATGTTTGGCGCGATTTGTATTAGTAGACCAACTTATAAAATGTACCGGGCAACTACGGAACTCTACACTGCGCGTGGCCCGACACGCACTTGACCGGTTAATTATTTAATTTTAATATAAACAATTATAGTTTTAAATGTGATTTAATGTTGTAAAAAATATAAAAAAATTACGATAAATCAAAGTGTTTTCCTTTGCTTTCAGCAAAGTATGCAAATACTGTGCACAAATTCGGAAAAAGTCATTACTGCAAGGATGCTCGACTGCAGCATTCGAAAATTCGTATAGATACAAGTCAAGTATGTTAAATATACGTATATATACGAGTCAAGTATGTTTAAGATACGAATAGATACGAGTCTAGATGTTAAACACCACCAAAAACATTAATGTGAAAAAGGGGCCGAGTTCAGTACAAACGCGGTGCAGGATTGTCGGCTTCCCCAAAAAAAATAATTGAGATCAAATTGGGTGCTAAGACTTATGGAGATTCCTTCAGTAATTACTGCAGTAATGTACAACGTTCTTCACTTGTTTTAAAAGAAAGCTTGGTAGGGTCCTTGCTACTGAAAATGTTGAACTTGCCAAGTTTTCACCGATAAAGTTTAAACGTTTTAAAGTTACGTCATACACGCACATATGTAAATAAAATTGACAATGAAAACTTGCCAATTTAGTGGCAGGGACCCTAACAAACTTTCTTTTAAAACAAGTGAAGAACGTCCAGTAGTTTTTTTAAATAAATTTGTCGCTTCATGGTCTTCGTAAAATAAATTTCTTGGTTTTTTCCTTGTTTTCTACGAGTTTATTATAAGTTAAGATCAAATAATAATAAAAAAATGGCGTCCACTAGGCGCCTTAATGAGGCGGAAATAGATCGCGTGCGCGGGCGCATTGTGCAATCTATCAGCACAGAGACAGTATAACTCCAATGACCACACTAAAGACAATATTCCGCAATATTCGCCTCTATTTTCAAGTAAATATGAATCAAGCCAGTAGTCCTAATACCGCGGTCGTTAATAAGGAATGATAAATCGGACTCGTTTTTTGCATTATAGAGGTGCTAATAATTGCTTGATCATCCGCGAAAAGCACCTAGCAAGACTGTCTGGACTACTCTATGAATATTAAAAAGTTGTAACCCCTCTTCCCTCTGTTCATACATTAATAGACCTGAGAGGGGGAAGGAGTTCTATGGTCTGCTGAGTTTTGATTATGACGGAAAATAGCGTAAATAAAATATGGAAATAAAATCATTTAGGATTTGAAACTATAGTGTGGATTCATAATAAAATTATTTGCTCTTGCTCAGCATTCCCCTAATTATGATATTCGGTTTCAAAAGATTTAATGTGGCGCCATTTTTGTAGAGTTTCGAGCTCAAAAAAGGATTTTTAATTCATCATTTGCTTAGCAGCAGTTATGACAGGTTACTTAGAGAGCGGAGCGGAGAGTAAAATAAATTTTATATTTTATCTTTGCACTTGATTACTTTATACAAGTTCTAGGAACCAATCAACCTCATCCGAGCTCAGTTCGTGACTCGAGTCTGCATTAGATGAATCATGGATACAAAAAATGGCCATCGCCTATATTGATATGCGCCGTTCTAAATCCGCTGTGTATTACTGTGATAGATCTTATAGTTCAATGACTTTTAAAGAGAAAGGCTTTAGAGCTTTTAGACAGTCGCGAGACAGAATATGTTTCATTCACAATTGACGTACTCTGCGCTGACAAACTTTTCACTTTTCTTACACTCGTGATACAGGCAGACAGGAAGTCAGCACAATTTTCCTCAACAGTAGAACGGTCACCAAAATAGACAAGTAACCATGCCTAATCACTTTGATTCTTGGACCCACGGGGATTTGTTCGGTACTTGCCCCCTTTCTGCCTTTGTCCCTAATTCGAGGTGCCCATAGTATTTGAAGAGCTTTACCCACTTTTCAGATAACATTATAATTAGTTATAACTTTACCCACTATTGCACGCACATTTCATTGTTTTCTTGTTATGACTCCTTTTTGAAATGTTTTTACAATAAGAAGACCATTGCCCTATTTTGTACTGTCGGATAGAAAATGAAATTGAACAACCGTCAAGTATTACTTACTCAGATATTTATTTTTTAAACCAAGGTCTTCACTGTCCTGCGTAAACACTAAACACTTTAACTACCTTAAAATAACTAATCATTACCTAGTACGCTTAACTAAATTTAACTTTCGCCAATCTTAACAGACACTCTTCCACGCTAATCTTATTTGAGAATAGATCTTCCACAGTATTAAAAAAAGACGAAAGAATTTCTAATAAATAAAAGCTATTACAAAATAGAAGAATACTTTAACGATAAATCTACGGGACACACACAAACTATATGACAAATTAGACATTTGGCCAACTCTGTAACATCTGAAGGCTCGTTGTATCTCTTTCAGTGGCTGTATCCTCTATTATCTGTCCTATATACGAGTACATATAATATATATATTTTTTGTCATTTAATAATAAATTTAATTTAAAACATTTCTTGTTAATTAGGTAGTTAAGTTAAATAGGTAGTGTAATTTGTTAAATTGAAATATAAATTGTGACTATTAATCTACTAAGTATGAAATATGATAATGAATAATTATTAATCTAGAAATTAAGTTTTAAAATATTGCCACGCCGTAACAAGATATCACATGAAACTGTATTACTTTTCCACCTGTATTGTACACTGTGATATGCAATAAACAACCTTAATCTGAATCTTACTTGGCTGAACGTGGATGCAAAGTAAACGTATGTCGTAGCCATCTTGTAGAATTGACCGGCTAAAATCATGAAATATACTAGGTGAAATAAAATCAACCGACCAAATTCATACTGGAGACTCGGTTAGTCATCAGGAACAAGGTTCAATGACCCAACAGGTGAAATTCGAAAAACATTCATTTTTTGCCCCATAGTGCCTGCACTAGGAATTGTACTTAAACTAGTTCAACCAGAAAGGGAGCAAAAAAATGTATTTTTTGAAATTGGCCAAAAGGATTACTGAACCTAGTTCTTGATCACTAACCTAGTGTCAAGTATGAATTTGGTTGGTTGATTTAATTTCACCCTATATTAACACTATAGGGGTTTCCCCGCTCCGCTTAGCTTCGGTCAGCTCCTATGATCACCAGCAACTTAAGGTGACAATTACTGCTGGTGACTTCGGATGCGTGCTTCTCACTCACTCGCACGACTCGCTCAACGGAGAATCAAGTTGCGAATGCGCTAAAATATACCTAAATAATTAATTACAACTATCAAAACTAAATTATTCAAAAATAATGAAGGGTAATCATTTGTACAGTGGCGTGCATAGAACTTTTTGCTGGAAATGCAATGAGAAAGTCAATATTGACAATAAAAAAAAATGAAAAAATTTAAAAATGTCACTTTGAAAAATCATTATTTTCATGACGCCTACCCTAGATGATTTACATGATTTCATAGAGTTTTTTTTGCTTGCGAATTGGTTTTTAATTTTTTCATGTTTTTTTTTATCGTCATTATCGTCAATCTTGACCTTTCCATTGCTTTTCCGGCAAAAAGTTCTATTCACGCACGCCCCTCGTTTGTTTTTATAATATCTTCACTTCAATTAGACTTAGTTTCAATTAGTTTCTTGAAAAGGTGAAAAAAGGCGCATGTATGGAGCCCTTGGCGAGGGCTTCATATTTGTGCCTTTTGCTGTTGAAACTCTTGGGCCGTGGGGTCAAGAAGCGCGACAACTTTATAAAGAAATTTCATCGCGTTTGGTCGACGCTTCAGGTAACCGAAGGGCTGGAAGCTACTTTGCCCAAAAAATAAGTTTGGCCATTCAACGTGGTAACGCTGCCAGTCTTTTGGGCACCCTTCCCAACGATGGTAGCGATCTGGCCAGCATTTTTTATTTGTTATAAATATTTAAATTTTTAGGTTGTATTTGTTAGGTTCTTTATTTAAGATTATTTTTAGTTAAGTTTTGTAATATTATTTAAGGTCTTAACACATTAATTAGTTTCTTTGCATACTTAATTAATTAAACCGGATATTCGTTCGAAATTAGACCTAGAGTTGGTATTTACTTAGTTAAAGATTTTGATGAAAATTTAAAATTCTGCTCAAGGCATATCATTCCAGGTATTCTGTAGTTTAAGTAGTTGAGTTTTGATTCCATTTATTTTATTTTATAACTTCTGATTAACAGCCATCAATTTCAGATTTCAAGGTCACCAGCAGCATGTATTGCCCCCTTAAGAGGATAGGTCGTGCTTGCATCAATCACTGTTACTCCATGCGGCAAGACCACCAGTGCGAGAGGGACGGATTTCGGAAAAATTGCAAAATGTTCATCATCTTTAGTCATTTAATTTAATTAAACAAAAAATTTACTAAATGTTGTATGGAATATCTGTTTTTATTAAAGAATAGTAGTTATGGGTTTTTCCTCATTTAACATTAAAATCTCGTCATGAAACCTTTTATTTAGAGCCAGCTTTGGTTTTTTTTTCAACATTGAAATGTCTTTAGAGGATTCTGTCTCGATGCATTATATTCTTGGCAGAAGAAAATAATATATTTTTGAAAAACTAGATTCTTCAAACCAGGAAGAATAAATTAATGTTTTGCGGGGACTATCGTCTTAACACGCTTCTCCTCGCGTCACTGGTCGTATTTTTTATATTTAGTTGTAATTTTCTTATATCATACCTAATGGTGTTTATGATACGGCCACGATCTATATTACAATCCTATGTTACACAAACATTAAATATGTAAGTAATTTTGTCCGGTATCTGCTATAATGCTACTGGATCATTAGTGGATATAGAACATTCAGAACACGACGCTACACTGAGAAAAATGTCTTTTTGGCTTCATTATAAAATAGCATTATTATTGTTTTTAAATTTGGTGATAATTGGGAAATATTATGCTGTAATTAAAACGTTTGAGGAAATAATCGAGTTTTTACGGTAAGTAACGCAATATTATGATGACAATCACCGTAATCATGCCTTTCCCATAAAAGATGTCCGTCACACTACGGTATGCTTACTGTCACCATAAAAGCTGTAACGAAGAGCATAATTCTATTTGCTTTCTACAAAGTCATAGTGACAGTGCGTCAACCTATCAGTAGTTTCATCGTATTTTGTTGTGATGTCCGTATGCTCCCTACTTTACGTGAATCATCATAATTTCAGGTGAATTCACTTTGTTTTATGATGAACAGTTTTCTCAGTGCATATTCCATTCAAATTATTACCATACTTTGCGCACTTTCCGAAAAAACAAAAAGCTGCCTTCTTTTACTCAACTGTCAGCGATATTTTATGACGCACCACCTTCTAATATGACTTATTTGTAATATAATAAATTAACTAATAAATCTAGCAAAACTTTCTATGCGTGGTCGACAACGCCTTCTGCGCAGGAGTCGATCTGGCAAACAATCGACGTTTGACAGCTAATTTCCATCTGACAAGTGTCTGACATACGATATTAGTACTACCATTATAGTTATAGCTCAAGTGCAAAAACTATCGAGGCTTTTGCGATTACGAGCACAATATTCCTCGATAAACGAATCGAAACTTTAATTCAGCGTGTTAAGTTGCTTTATTGAGTAAAATACCTAATAGTACCGTACGGTGGGCACCAAATATTGCACTAGATAGCTAAATGTTCTTTTTTGCTGTCTGTTATACGAGTAGGTCTCTACGAATTCTCAATCAGGTTATAAAGATGTATGGGTGTTAACTTTATACATTGTCAGACGCATTCTGTTAGGAATGGAGAAGATTATCTGATATCGCGTGTTGTTGGCGGGATTTACTATGGAAATACATATTATATGGAAGACGCAGACGCCACACAGAAACGCCGCCACTCTCATACAGAGACTACACACGCTAGCACATGCCACGACAACGCCACGCTTTCTGTCTGCCGAGGCTTTATTTATAACAAATTAAAAAGAAAAAATATCCCTTACTGGTACTGAATGGTTTTTTATAAGGTATTGTATAAAATGTATTTACAACGTTAATTAGCAAAAGTATTTGTACCCTCATTGCAGATATGGTGTGATATGGTAAAAACTTCGCTGCCTCTTTCTTGATGCCGATTTTTAAAAGGGTTCAAAAACCAAGCGTACACAAAATTTTTTTCTTCTTTTATCACAATGCCGCTCACTGATTTCGCCCTCATTTATCATTCGACAAAACAACGTAATTAATGGAAAAGTCTCACATAAATCCGCCCCTGTACGTATAGACTTCTTAAAAATACAGTGAAACCACACAATTATATTAGAGTTGTTTCTTAAACCAAATCATAAACGCAGGTTTTTTCGATGCGCTCTGACGTTTTCTGGACGTTTTTTCTGATGCTTTGATGTTTTATCATATTAAATTGTAGCAAACGCGTCAATGAATCCACTATACTAGAACTATACACTATGAACATTGCTTCGGATTCTTTCAAAGTACGACGTGGTCGTGATTACATTGCGAAAGTAAAAAGTTGCATGACATTTTGGAGTCGACTCATTAAGCTGATATTGGTAGACATGGGGGCACTTTAGTCAGACCCCTGACACTCAATACAAGCGAATAAATGTATTAGCTTACCAAGCATGGTACGTACTACGTACGCACTCCCAGCGCCCACCAGCCGTATATCCAATATGCGGCCTACCTTCCTTTAGTATATTGCTATTTGCTTTAGTATATTAGAGTCTATTCTGAAGGCTTTAATTTTTGTTTTAGTGCTATCAAAACTAAATTTTCTCCGTTTCATAATAGTCCTTTGGTGTTAACAACAGAAGCTATATTACTTTGGAAAAATTTAAGTTTTGACAGCACTAAAACTAAAATTAAACCCTTCGGAATAGGACCTATGTATTAGCTACCTATTTTTAATGAGTTCACGATAAAAAAAACCTTCCAAGTGCGAGTCGGACTCGCGCACGAACGGTTCCGTACCATTATCTATAAAAACTGCAAAAAAAATATGTCTGTTGCATGGGAGTGCGCGGGTCCGACTCGCACTTGGCCAGTTTTAGTATTTGTTGTTATAGCGGCAAAGAAATACATCATCTGTGAAAATTTCAACTGTCTAACTATCACGGTTCATGCATTATCCATAAAAACGGCCAAAAAATCATGTCTGTTGTATGGGAGTACGCAGGTCCGACTCGCACTTGGCCAATTTTAGTATTTGTTGTTATAGCGGCAAAGAAATACATCATCTTTGAAAATTTCAACTGTCTAAATATCACGGTTCATGAGATACAGCCTGGTGACAGACGGACAGACGGACAGACTGACAGACAGACGGATAGCGGAGTCTTAGTAATAGGGTCCCGTTGGTTAGCCTTTGGTTACGGAACCCTAAACATTGTAGGTTCACCGCCTTCTTTTCAAAGTATGTCTGAAAGTTTCAAGACCGCCAAACGTAGAGTACATTAATTTTGTCATTGTAACCTTATTTTTGTTAGTTCAGGTGTTATTCGAATATTTAGTAGAAATATGCTATTTTTAATCTGAGGACCACGCTGAGACGGTATAATGCTTTTAAGGAATGTAGGTACACTAATGTAACTTCCTGTTATGAACACTAACCAGAATCTATTCCGACTATAAACTTACAAAATAATAATATTTATTTGTCACTTCTGTTATGCTATTATCATGTCGTTTGCTAAAATGTATTGCAAGAAAAGGAAAAGCACCAAACACAGAAACCTTTGTATATCCTTGAAAATAATTTTACTTGCGGTATCTGTCAACTACCTACGAGTTTCTTGGACAAAACTCAAGTGAGCTCACATTTATGGGTTTATTTCGATAAAAATTGCACTTTTTGAAGTTGTATACCCGCTTTTCGGATGAAGTCACTAATTTGATAAATCAGTATATAAATTTCGGAACCTTTTTCTAGTTTTGTTCAGTACAGAAACGCGATTGCGTAACTTTCGCTCGATAGAAATAATTATTGAAATGAGGTATTCTTCTACACTTTTTTCATACAAACAGGAATGACATACAGACCTGAAAGATATTTTATTAGATAGATTTTAACGATATCTAAATTTTCTCAGTTGGAAATTTCGATAGCTATTTTAGTTCATTTTATATTAATTGAAAACCGACATTTTGCTATTTTTTCCGGAATCCGTCCCTCTCGCACTGCGGGGCGTTCCGCATGGAGTAACAGTGACTGATACAAGCAAGACATATCCTCTTAAGTCGTGGGACAGTTTCTAGTATAGTATAGTTTGCGTCATTCAATAAGGCGAGTATAGTTATCTGTTAGCTGCGAAGTGCCCCGTGCTCCCGCATTCCCCGACGACGCTCTCCGACAATGCGCAACTGCAACTCTGTTGATATACATACCCGCTTTCCTTGTGGACGCGAATTGTAAGGCTTTACATCTACAAAAGTAATCGTATGATACAATTTCATTACCCTAATATTTATAATGAATGTTATGTTTAATTAATGAAAAATGTTACTAAATATCGAAGATATTTTGCCGGGAATAACACTAAACGAAATAACATACTCTTCTATCGTACTAAACAACTCTACCAAAGAAACAATAGGCATGATGAATAAAAAAAAATTATTAGTCCGTCAGTTAGATTATCAGAAAATATTGGACACGTATTTTTTCTTTTTTCAATGAAACAAAAAATTATGAAGATATAGAACGCTGAAGTTCCGCGTGACGTCACATCTAGGTACAATTTTACTTACAAGTGACGTCATTTTCCCCCACTCCCAAACTTTGACGCGCTTTATCTCTGTAACTTTTTGTTTGATTGACAAAAGAATAAATACGTGTCCAATATTTTTTGATAATCTAAATGACGGACTAAATAGAATAATATTTTGTTTACCCTGTGTACAAGCCTATTAAATGTATTAAAAAAACCTTCTTTTGTTATAAGATAAAATAATAGAAATGAATACGATAGTCGTCACAGAAGTGACCCCGCTGGACGAGTTGCAAGCCGAAGTCGATTCCCAAAAATGATCCAATTAATAATAATAAACCGCTCGGACACTGCGCAAAAACAACGATACAACGTGCGATTTTCGTACCGAAATTGGTCCAAATACCATCGCCTCCGGTCCTTCGGAGGTCTCTGAACCCTCGAACTGGTTGAATTATTTGGAAGGAAAAAATGGAACCCTTTGCTCTGCCGTGGGACAGCACCGAGATAATGAGATCGCGTTTCCATGGCAACGGCGGAACAGGTAGAATGTGGTGCGGCTGCGAAGTGCTCTCAATTTGGACTGGTTTCTGATTTATTTGGTTTTACAGTACACTATGCATTAACACAGTTTAAAATGATTTTTATACTGTATTATTATTAATATCCGATCGTTTACATACCATGACAGTTCTTACCAAGCGTGCGTAAAAGGTTATCGTAGTTACATAAAGGCTTTAGCGTGTGGCGCTGTGTACTATTCGGGAAAATTGAGTTGCCTCATGTTTAGCCTTTATTGCCGACGAGCGAAAAGTGGACCAGGGTCTGTTCTCGATTATAGTTGCGGTTTTTAGGGTTCCGTAGTCCGACAAGGAACCCTTATAGTTTCGCCATGTCCGCCTGTCCGAGGCTTAGCGCAGAGACTATTTATACTAGAAAGCTGTAATTTGGCATGAATATAAATATCTATCACGTCGATAAAATGGTAAAATAAAATCTCGAAAAAAACATTTTTTAACGGTACCTACCTCTCATACACGTAAACTGGGGATGATTTTTTTTTCTCGTCTATCCCATAGTGTGGGGTATCGTTGGATAGGCCGTTTAAAAACATTGTGGGTGTGTGAAAACCATTTTTTTGATTTAGAGATCTGTTGGCGAAATATTAAGCTTTAAAGTGAAAATTTTAGTTTTAGCGTCGTCCCCCTGCTGGCTAAACGGTTGTTTATAGAAATGTGAAAAAATTCACAGAATTTTTATCTTTACATTGAATAAAAGACAATTCCACGCGGACGAAGCCGTGGGCCAAAGCTAGTGAATGTGAGATATAAGTACGAGGTCACTGTAATCAACATAGTTCCTTGTAAACTCAGTGATAAAAAAATAAACGACTCCAAAAATTTTTATCTCCAAAATTCCAAAGAAAAAGCGAGGGTTTATGCGTTTTACGCGTACCGTAAATGATACATTGTGTTACATCGCTGTGTGTGTGTCATTAATTAAGTTTTAAGTACTGCGCCTCAAAGTTAAAAATTGTTAGAGTTAAGTCTTTTTATTTTGTCATGTCATGATTAATAAATGCTTATCTTGTCTTATCTTATCTTATCTTATCTTACCGTACGTATTACAAGTAATCGCTATGATACTTATTGGGAAACCTTTTTCGCCATCATTTTCAACCTATATTTGTTAGCTAATATTATTATTTTGTAGAAATGCAAACTAATTACGTAAACAACAGTTTCCAAACTGGCGTCTCTCTAAATCAACGTCGAAAGGGAAATAATTTAACGTTTCATTTTCGACAAATTGCAAATAAAAACGCGTTTAGGATGTTTAACGTAATAGATGCGTTTTCGGTTCATTAACCTGGGATATTTTCAAAGAAAATGGGTCTTGTCAGTCACTAATGGCTGCTAAATTGAGAGTTAAAGAAATAAAAATAAGAAGCATTATATTCGGGCCTCAGACCACCGGAGGTTAAGTTGCTCTGATGTTTTGCTGTAGTTTTTTATTCAGCTTTCTTTTTTATCGTATCGCAAATTCTTTGAGGGTTCCGAAAATATTAATTGGTACACACTTCATAGTCATGGGTGATCTCAAGCATTAGCCGTCCCTTTATTGTGACAAGAACCTTGTAATTATAATGTTGTAAAGTCTTAGAGACTGTTATATAACGAATACGTCGTGAAGTCGATGAATACATGTTATGTTATAAATTGTAAAAGAAATTGTAAAACAGCATTCTTTGGCATCATTATTTAACCTTAGATAAATAAATAAATCTTCAAATATTTGACGAAAGTGTTATCAAAAGTTAAACTCGCATAAAGCGTTACCCATAAATATATCTTTGTGAAGGGTATTTTTATAAAAATTGACCTGCGAGTGCCAGTTTTTTGGCAATGTAAGTAATAGAAAATAATTTAATCGTTATAGTTATTAGTTAGTTGACATGGAAACTCTTGTATAATCGGAATAAATATAATTAATCAACTTGTTTGTCTTTATTATAAAGTTTATATATGGATAAACTGATGAATAAAATAACATTAAAATTGAGAGTGAGATATATTCCGGATGTGACTGATGCCGGCCCCAGGCGAGGGCCCGAAATATATCTCGCTGTCAATTTTAATTTAATTTAATTTAACAGTTTTTCTATGTATAAACTGTATAATTGAAGTGATTCGCTTGACTAAAAAGTAATTTAATATATTAATTAGACGATTGAACTGAAACCAATACAAGATTGCATGTTATCTGTTGTATAGACGGTATAAACGTTGTTATTATATACTCTTTAGATTATAAGACTTTAACGTATACCTATATATAATGATCATTTATTTATGTAACTTTTTTTGTCGGCAGTACGACCTAATGGTCGTTATATTGTTATGTTGTATATTTCAACAAAGACCATATACTATCGTCACGTTTAAAATGTTGTATAAATGTTAAATTGTTCTTAACACACAACAAAATCGAAATACACTTGTATAAAACAAAAAAAAAAACATAACAATATAATTAAATATCTGTTATAGAACTAATAGTCGTATCAGCACTTTAGTTGTATGACAATTTTGCCTAGTCGGGACTCCCAACGTACCAACCGACTTCCGTACCATTATCTATAAAAACCGGCCAAGTGCGAATCGGACTCGCGCACGAAGTGTTCCGTACCATTATCTATAAAAACGCCAAAAAAGTCATGTCTGTTTTACCGGAGTGCACAGGTCCGACTTGCACTTGGCCGGTTTTAGTATTTTTTATTATAGCGGCAACAGAAATACATCATCTGTGAAAATTTCAACTGTCTAACTGTCACGGTTCATGGATCTACATATACATCTACATCTACACTATTATACCGGGTGTAAATAGAGTGCGACCATTAACTGAAACCACATATTCTACCGACCCTACTTAACCACTTCTCCCAAGAGTCATACCCGCGGACACCCTTAGTTTAGGAAATAATTGAGTTCCAAACAAAAACGCGTGAACCCTGACGCACCGACATACGGGCGAGTTTGGAGAGAGCGTCGTCCGTGAAACCTGCAGCTGTTTGAGACCAGGGTCTGATTATGGGACTGGAAGATGAGTACGGGATCTCCTCAACGGATAACAGTCGACCCTTCGAGTTTGGGCTTATTTGATTGGTATTTATTAGCAATTTGGTAAAACATGGTGACCAAGGTCTGCTGATGAGACTGGAAGGTGAGACGGAGCACTGTATCAAGCGCTACCGAGATATGGTCCTTCATGCTACAGGTGCTGATGGTCTATAGGTCGCGTGATAAATTATATTATGCATAGGTTTATATTTGTTATGAGTGGACTATTTGTTCCTGCTTGTCGGCGATGACAGCCACGACACAGACACGGCAAACCGACGATACTCGGACGATAACGATCCTCGCTTCGGATCCGATTCTCGGAATACAGAGTGCAGAATTCGCTCCAGATTGCATACTTTTTTGCTTTAGTATTGCCATCGCTACGGTCTTGTTAAATGTGTAAAATAATAACTCTCTCGACTGAGTTTACTCGTCCTATCTTCAAATAGTAATATGTAAGATATCTTTTTGCTTTAGTATTGCCATCGCTAGGTTCTTGTTAAACCTGTAAAATAAAAACTCTCTCGACTAAGTTTACTCGTCTATCTTCAAATAGTAACCTGTAAGATATCTTTTTTCAACGTAATTAAATTACGTTAAATATGCGTAATTTGTTTTGAATTTACCATGAATATGAACTGGATTTATCTGTACTGTAACACATTTTTAAATGAATAAATCTACGACACATTATTGGTTTGTGAAATTTAAATTAGTATTTTATAGAAAAAGGTAAATAATAAATTGGAAAAAAGAGCAATAAGCTCAAGATATATTTCGGGCCCTACTGGGCCCGGCGTCAGTTGAATATATCTTGAGCTAATTACTCTTTTTTTCCAATTTATTATTTACCTCTTTCTATAAAATACTAAATAAAAGCTTTTAAAAAAGCACATATATTATTTATTTATTGGAATTTAAATTATAATAATATAAGCTGTAATGTGAATCTTGCTTGATAGGCTTTTTTGAGAATTTTCTGGGCGTTTAGGTTGTTTTTTTATAGAAATGTTGTGTGTGAATATGGCAACCCTGTCCCGCACTGGGCTGCTCGTGAAAACTTGCAGCAAAAGAAGCCGGCAAAGTACAGAGTAGGCAAACACTAATGAGAAAACTCTTACAAAAATCAAACTTGAGGAAATAAAATTGTTATATGAATCCGATAATTGAAGGAAACCTTTATAAGAATAGGGCGTGAAATCACATAACGCCCTTGTGAGCGTTCAGTATGTGCCTTACAAGCTGGTTAGATCAAATAGTTACAAAATATTCGGTGGACATGTATGGTGGAAAAATTCAACAATCTAGGTAAGTATAGTCTTGATAACAAGAGGTCGCTGGTTCGAATCCTATGGGCTGAAAATAATTTTTTCAAATTCTGTCTTTACATTTGTTTCTAATTGATCTTTTCTAGTTTCTAATGCACTCTAATAATAATATTTAGAGAAACCCTGAAGGCGAAGATTAGAAGTTAATAATATCGCATATACTTAGGTTTATTTCATTCGACATTCGACCACCTAACACTGAGAACGCGGGTTCAAAGCCTGATAGGGCATCTTAAATTTGTGTTCGGTCTGCGTTCTTCGGAAGTCACGTTAAGCTGTTGGTTCTTACTTGTGCCCGAAGTACGGCAATGGGCTCACCACCCATCACACTGGACGTAATAATCGTCGGTTAAACGTGGGTGTACGAGGGAAATGTGACTTTTTTCACAGTCCTTACTCGAAAACTCCTCTGAAATCCCCTCGGAGATTCCTTGACGATGTATTTTTTGTCATTGTAATGAACGTGAAATTTAAGTAATTTTGCTAACGAAAACTGGTGATAGTACTCGTCCATATGAACAACTTTTACTATAGAACCAACTCTGAAATCGTAAAAAAAATATCAGCTGCTTCATACATTCGGGTCGAGTAGGTATTTAACTTTTTTATGGAACAGCTGATATTTTTTCACGATTTCAGGGTTGGCTCCATAGTAAAAGTTGTTCATATGGACGAGTACTATCACCAGTTTTCGTTAGCAAAATTACTTAAATTTCACGTTGTATTTATATTTTTTTTATAATTTAAATAATAAAATTTATATAAACATTTATATATACCTAGCTAGCATTTGCCCATTACACATTAATATTCAGACCCAGACTGGCTGGCCTATCATTATCATTACCACCACCACTACCATCATAATCGAAATCATCATCATCTTCATTATCATCATCATCATCATAATCATCATCATCATCATCACCACCATCATCATCATCATCATCATCATCATCATCATTAAAAAATAAGACAGATTGTAAATAGTTTAAGTTTTTTTTTAATAGGTCACTAATGTCTATTATGTCATGTCATTTTTATTTTACATGACAAATGTCTATTTGTATTTATACTCAACTGATGCCGGGTCCAGGTTGGACCCGAAATATATCTTGTAAATAATTATTTATATAAATATTATTTTTATTGTACAGTGATAATTATATATAATATATTAAATAATAAAAGAAAGAAGCTGTCAGCAGTTATTATATTTTATATCATTCCATATATATATAAAATAACATAAAAAATTCAGCAACACGACTTTTTTACTACTTTATTATTAGCATAGATACGTATACACTAGCATTTTGCCCACGGCTCCGTCCACGCTGAAGGAGTAACAAACTTCAAAAGTCTGCTTCACATTTATGTTACATAAGATCCTTATGTAACTAGTCCTAGATTTTTAGACGATAAGTTTTTAGATGATAAGTTCTAAAGATAAAATTTAATTATATATAAATACATAAATATATTATTTTAATTACTGTATAATTAAGTTAATTTTACTTAAATTTGCAATGCCCTAACTGGGTCATGTATGAAACTATGATTAAGTAAGATCTATACAACAATATGAGCAATAAAGATTTGAGATTGAGATCCTTCCTTAGCAGGTGGTATACGGGACCCAACTGCCAAATTTCATGTTTCTATATAGGTTCTATTTAGTTTGGTTTTCGCTTTTGTATACGTATATCTCGTGGACATTTTGTAAAATAATTTGAAATATGAAATCGAAGGCCATTCAACAAAAGTCAAAAATAGGTGCATAAAGAGCGGGGCGAGGAGAAGTGTGTTTTAGGCTTACAGTACTCCCAAAGAGTACTTGCCACTGTTCGGCAAAGTTCGTATTTCCTTACACATCCTATAAAATCAATGACAGATTTTGCACGTCGAGTCGCTCGGCTATAGATTTCTATGCGCATTATAAATTTGGGCGTATTATACATGTAAGTACACATTAGGTGCAACTCACATAGAAGTGGCGCGGCGCGCATCGAGCGCGCGGGTGTTTCAAATTTCGTACAAAACGCATGGAAATAAAGTTGCAATTTGAACACACCGAATGGTTTGCTTCGGGCGGGCGGTGTCGGGCGTGGAACGTAAATTGCCTTTATTTCCAAGCGTTTAGTACGAATGAATGACGCCCGCACGCTCGATGCTCAGTTTCGTTTCTTTGTGGCTTGCACCTTAGGGAGCCGAGCGAAGCGGAGCATATTGGAGTAACTAGGTAGGACACCGATTAAAGGTCGCTCAGCGAGCTATGGAGCGGAATATGCTTGGGGTATCTCTGATGGATAGAATCCGAAATGAGGAGATCCGTCGGAGATCTAAAGTAACCGACACAGCCTGCAGAATCAGTAAGTTGAAGTGGCAGTGGGCAGGCTATATTTGTCGCCGACATGATGGCCGTTGGGGCCGAAAGGCTTTAGAATGGAGACTACGTACAGCAAAGCGTAGTGTAGGACGACCTCGTGCCCGCTGGACCGACGACCTGAAGGACGTTGCGGGGGGCGGCTGGATGAGGAGGACGGAGGAGCGACATGAGTGGCGAAATTTGGGAAAGGCCTATGTCCTACAGTGGACGAACACGGGCTGATGGATGGATGGATGGATGGATGAAGTAAATTCAAACCATTGGCAAAATTTAATATTAGATTTGTTTAGTACAAGTGGATACTCTTCAGAAAAACGAAAATCTTATCTTGCTTTTCAAGGAAAGTGAAATATTTCAATATATGAGGTGAAATTTATTTATGCAGCCAAATTTATACTGGAGGCTTTGAATGTGATCAGTATCACAGATCGATAACACTTTTTGCTAATTTCGCAAAATTAAATGTTTACGTCCCATAGTAATTGACTCGGGGCTGCGCTTGCGTTTGTAGGGATCACGAAAATCATAATTCACGAATTTCAAAAGGGTCATCGAACCCTGTTACTGAGCACTTACCGAGTCTTCGGTATGAATTCTGCTGTATAAATAAATGTCTCTTTATATTTAGAGAAATACAAAAATATTTTTTTGGATATTTTCACCTTAAGAGATATCACAGACATGAGTTCAGTGAAAAGTTACTGTTTACTGTGAAAACTCATACTCCACTTTTCATGGACGAATATTCGCAGTACTTCGGGTGCTTCATGTGCTTTGCTGGGGATGTATTGCTTTTCAAAAGACGCATCAGTGCGTACATACTACGTTTTAATACTCTATGTGAATATTGTGAGCTGCCCCAAGGTCTATATCATTTAATGTGGAGCACCAAATTTCGCGGACGTTCCCATCATTTTATATGAAATAAAGGCACATTGGTTCAACCACCTTACCTTAATAGCACCATATTCTATCTTAAACCTTAACCCCCTCTTAATAAAGTTCAATTTCGTCCCGATGTCAGTTACGTGGTAGTTTCGGCAATGTTTTCAAGTCGCGTACAGATCTACCTACTCATTATGCGATCTGCAATTTTGCAGTGCTCTGTATAATTGCGTAGCATTTTGAACTTTAATGTTTTCAGTGTATTTATGAAATACGGTACTTAATTGTGGCCACTTCGTTATTTATGCCTTCATTTTGATGCGTGAATTTCGGGCAGTTTGAGTCACTTAAAGGTTGACCGGTAATGAGGCTTCAGAGAAGGTGGTATTTTTTGGTGCTGATTTCGGTGGACCTCCCTCAGAGAGTTTCGGGCCTTAGTTTTAAGATCCTAGGCTTTTTCTCCCTCTCTTAGCAACCCCTGAATGGTTTACTAACTCATTTAATCTTTGTTAGTGGCTGACATTACTTACCACTATATCTATAGCTTTTGTGATTGATAGAAAATCTCTACAATTATTAATTTTATTGATACTGCGGAAATGTATTTTTTATGGACCGCACAAATAGTTATGTAAAAAATTACATAACTATTTGTGCGGTCCATAAAAAATACTTAGTCTGGCTGGACAGACAGAAAGCGTGGCGTGGTCGGAGCGCGATTAAAGCGTGTTGATGGCGGAAATTTACTTTGAAAGCTCAAATCGTATGAGAGACTTGGTGTGACGTTCCTGAGCGGCGTTCCTCATACAATCTTAGTAAATATTCCGCCAACTACACGCTTTATTGCGCCCCGAGAACGCCACGCTTTCTCCTCATGCCTTCCATAAAATTAGGTCCCCAGTCTGATGAAAACTGGTCTGAAGAAAATCCTGTCATGCATACAACTGCATTAACAGTTGTTACCTACACACTTCGGTCTAAGCCTACACACGACAAGATAATATTTTCAGAATTGGTCCCATCTAACTTTTCTTATTTCTAGTTCGATGAACACGTTGCCCTTAAGATGGAAATACGAGTGCATTTGTTGTCTACAAAAGTTTTTAATTTGATTGTGTTTTCCCCAATGTTAACGAATCAGGCCGTTTTTAGGGTTCCGTACCCAAAGGGTAACCAACAAGACCCTATTATTAAGACTCCGCTGTCCGTCTGTCACCAGGCTGTATCTCATGAACCGTGATAGTTAAGACTGTTGAAATTTTCACATATGACGTATTTCTGTTACCGCTATAACAACAAATACTAAAAAACAGAATAAAATAAATATTAAAGGGGGCTCCCATACAACAGAAATGACTTTTTTGCCGTTTTTAGTCCGACTCGCACTTGGCCGGTTTTTTAACCATGTAATTAGATTTCTCAATCCATCGATCGCATCACTTCGATCGTCGTCATCATTCAATTTTACAAAGCATTAGCCATTATATACAAATACAAAATTATTTGGTTTTCGTTTTATGCCAGAAACTTGAAAATTACCCGACACTCCCCACACCACGTATCAAAGGTTTCGTGTTAAAAAAATATAAATACTAAATAACTTAGTAATTTAAAGGAAAGCACTGGGCGTGCGGATTGCTATCTCCATAATTGGCTCAAAAATTATACCCTACTACCCTCAGTGTTATTGTTACGTAGCCATGTTGCAGGGCCGGCGCTACTTCGGGTATTGATGATCTTGTCACGTCAATTTGTTTATAAAACAAGGAAACGCAGATATTAATATTAAAGTTAAATGTATTTCGACCATTTAGTGTTGATCAGCTACATTTACATTATTTAGATATTAAAAATAATGTGATGGAAACAGAAGGAAAGACTAAACAGTCAAATGGGTTATTATGTTTATTATAGTGGTGTAGACGGACGACATTAAATTTAACTATTCTACTGATCATACTGAATAATTTAATAATAATAATAAAAGAACTTTTGTTTTTACAATTCTATCTTTTTAAATACATATGACTTTTGTGTGGGCGAATCTATTTTTATTTCGTGCGTGTTTGTTTCTTTGGAAAATATTTTTAGTATAATAATTTGTAGAATATGTTGTTCAAAGAACACAGTTAAATTTATTATTATTATTGTCAAATAAAATACCTAATTAATTTGCAATGATTGTGTCAAACCGCAAAGATTTCAAAAACATTATATTATTTTCAAAGCAATTTCCGCACTGGTATAATTTTGATAACTTGCAAGGTTATTTATTAGAGTTATTATAATAGAGTATCGTACCTAAAAAGTTTATTAAGAGGATCCATCAAACTAATTCTTTTATCGTCATAATAAATAGTTATGTGCAAGATTTTAAATACCTTTTCCCTGACTTTTCTCAAAACTAAATGTACGGAACTCGATCTCTGCCTCGTACTTAACCAGTTTTTAGAGTTAAAATGGTAAACGGCGCGACAAGATACGTGAATATTTTTAGCCTTAAATACGTTCAGCAAGTTAAGAAAATAAAAATAAACAATAAGTAAATATAAAACCGTGGTTACCTTAATAAAAGGATTCGTTTAAGGTCCAAACTGTTTAAATCGATTATTTGACAGCAAGTCAAAACACTTTAGTTGCCTTGATGGTCGTTTCGAAATACGACTTAAGTTTTTATTTCACTGTGGCATTAAATGATAATTTTGTTTCGCCAAAAATTGAGTATTAGTCTGCCAATCAAATGGAGGCTAATTTAAAAGTGCACTTTTAGAAACAAGTGTGTGTTTTATCATATCGAATAATGTTTTTATGTTTCGGTTTCAAAATTCTATATTTGACTGTCGTTATGTCGTTTGGGCCCACGATCTGAGGGATGTTCCGGATGGCGGCTGGATGAGGAGGACAGAGGACAGAATTTGGGAAAGGCTTATGTCCAGCAGTGGACGAAACAGGCTGATGAATGGATGGATGGATGGATGTCGTTTTGAAACATTTAAATCATATTAAAATAACAGTAGGTTTAGGTGGTAGAGCTGATGCCGGGCTTGACTGTGGAGCTTCCACCACTTACTCGCAAATCCTTCCGAAGTTATTCGGGGTAGAGTAAGAGGACAGCTCTCAGGCAAAACCAGGCAGCCCACTATTGCCTGGGACCGATGGATGGCGGTATATCCATCCCCAATTGCCGGGCCTTATATAAAACAGACTGGTGACGGGCAGCGGCGTCACTGGTGTAAGGGTTTCGGCACCGCGCTCACCAACCCGCCAGCCCAGCGTTTGTGAGTATGGGCATTTCTTCTAGGAGGAACGTTAAGAGTGGTGAAATCCTGGAAAGGACTATGTCCAGCAGTGGACGAAACAGGCTGATGGATGGATGGATGGAAAGTAACAGTTACCGGGCGGATAAATACACCAAATTTGGTATGACAGATAAAGTATTTAGTATTTTGGTAGGTAGGTAATTTTTCTGAACAGCTGAGTTTTATTTTCGTGTTTTCCATGTTGGCGTCATATCGGCGTAAACGTTGTTCATATGAATGGGTAGAATATCCCGTTTTAAGAAAAAAGGTTATCATGGTAACATCTTGTATACCTAATAGTATGTGGAAAATTTTGCACGTATAAAATTTAGCTCGTAAAAATTTCAAAACCTGTGCACACCATGTTTCATACAAAGTAGCATTATTTTATGAATTCATACAAAGAGCATGTTTCCTCTTAACAACTTCTGAAGTTATTTCTCTGTCTTTATGACAACAGTTGCGAGACATTGTTGCATCTTTGTGTTATGGTTTACAATGTCAGTTTCTATTGCATCTAACTGTGGGTCCAGTGAGTGAATAACGATATAACTTGACTTAGGGCCGATTCGACCAACTACGGCTTTAAACCAGAATAACTAATCTCGGAATATATTTACTCCCTAAATTTTAATCTTGGTATAATTTGTTGCATTTTTCCAGACCATTTTTATACTCGAATAGCAACTCGAAAGAATAAGAACGGTACGTGAACGAATGTTGAATGAACGTATAAACCGACAAAATAACTGTGCTAATATTCCTTTAACCAAAGTACCAAATGTCGCATTACTTCAATTTTGCCGGCTTACAGGCAGGCGTCAAACGTCAAAAAATAATTTAGGAGGTTATTATTCTGTCGTTTGTTGCTTTTGCGTGTGTAAATTGTTCTTTGCTCTGTAAAAGTTTATTGATTATTGAATCGGTTTATAAATATGGAAAATGACAACGAGAAACGGAAGCATAGTCCTTCCGAGCATTACCTTCCGAGAAGCATTTATTGCTGGACCTTGTGGAGGAACATTTTGGCGTCATCGAAAATAAGAAGATCCTGAAAAACAATGCTTTTCTTTAACCACTCTTGGACGCCTAGGTCTTAAAATCTCCTCGTCACTGTCGGAATCGTCAATCATATCTCTTAGGCGGCGTGACATCATTTTAATTTCTCTGTTCATTCGTAACATTCTCTGTTATAATGGTCAATAAAGAATTACTGATTACTGATTGCTGATTACTAATTGGTAGATAATTACTTTTCACCACATAACAATAAAAACTTATCGATGTACTTTCACGGACGGACGGAGTGTTTGTTTGACATAGCAGCTGTTCTCTTCGTTCGCCATTTTGATTTTTGAACTTAATCTATGGATAAGGGTCGGTATACCGCGAGAATCGGTAGAATAGCGCTATACCCGGAGTATTACGAAAGTAACCCGGGATTAGTGGTTGGTAAAACGTAAAATGGGTTTACTCCAGAGTATTTCCTGATTTATTCTAGAGATAACACTTATACCAAGCTTAAATTAGCTTGGTCGAATCGGCCCTTAGACCCAAAATGAGATTTTTTTACCACTTCCGCTTTTTTAACTCTACAAAATGGTCTAACTGGAATTTTAATAGTTGGAGATACACGAGTAAAAAAAAATTTAAACGAGTGTTCTTTAGGAAAATATTAAAATAAAATAAAAAATAAAAGAGATAAATCAATTTACATTAATACGATTTATTTACAAGAAAATAATAATTTAGAATTTAGAGTTTAGTATTTAAATTTTCGAATTAGAAAATTAAATCGGGTCGGGGTTTTTACGTCTTTCAAAAATTACAATTAAACTTCTACTACCGCACTTCCCTTTATATGTTTTGTAGGTTGTGTAGAAACGTAGAGTGGTCTTCTTTTGTAGTCTTCTAGAGATTGTGTAGAACTTCTTTTGTAGGTCTTGTTGTAGTTTAATTAAGGAACAAAGAAAATACACAATAGTTTAAAAAGAGTTAGTCGCGTACTTATTTGTGAAATTAGATGTAACTTGAATTAGATCGATTTTCACGTTCTTTTTTATAACACGTTTACTACATTATAAGGTAAAAGGTACAAACTCGACTGAAATCATAATGCACTTAACAATGCATAATTTTTTTGGTGCGAAATGGTTGAATTCATCTTCCGAACGATATATATCTAAGATGGTATGTGTTCTAGGAGCTGAACGGATACACAGGAATAGAACTTAATGTTATCTACATGACCCTTTGATTCCGTGTACGAAATGTGAATGGTTGGCAAAAAATGATTTTTTTGTGTGCAATTGGTTTTTTTGAGTTAAATCCTTATTCACCGGAGGCACAGTATTTCAATAATCTCTTCGAAAAGCACTTGGGATAAATCATATATCGTCACGACATTAATCCCCGAGGAGGTGTCAGAGCTGCTTCCCAAGTGTGAACTGTGAAATGCAAGTCTCAGCCACGATGGGTACACCCGCTTTTTACCGACGATTATTCTGTATGATTACGTAACAGTTTAAATTCAGTATCAAAAGAAATAATAAGAATAGTACTTCGGGAACGAACTCAGCCTCAAAAAACCGGTCAAGCGCGAGGAGGACACGCGCCTGAGGGTTCCGTAGCATTCAAATAAGTTAAATAGACTTAAATAGGTCGAATAAAAATTACAAAGTTATAAAATGTATGAAACAAAACTGCAAAATTAATTTCTTCAAATATGTTACACTCGTTTAGCTAGCAGGAGGTGGGGGGGGCAAAATTTTCATTTTAAAGTACAATATCTCGCAAACGGATCCCTGAGTCGAGAAATGGTTTTCACATGGTCACAGTATTTTTGACCGACCTATCCAACGATACAATACATAACGGTAGTAGACGCGAAAAAAAATCGTACCCCCTTTACGTATAGGGGAGGTCCTTATTGACTACGGAACCCCAAAAAAAACTGCGGTTTCGTTCACAGAACCCTTAAACAAATAGAAAAGGCCACTCCTAATTTTATCACAATTTCTAATTACGTGACTGTCACGTCGTCACACACACAAGCGTAGACATCCATCATCCTACACACACACGCACCCGGCGTGGTTCAAACGCTTTCGTTCATGGCCAGCCGTTGAACCACCACGTACTCATACAAACTTAAATAATACATATTCATAATTTTGTTCAAATATAAAATTTGCTTCAGAACTTAGTTATAAGGGTCATTAAATTGACTTTGAACACTCTGTTGAACTATTGATTTTATTAACTCTTTATTATTCGATCTTTGAATCTCCTTTTCTCTGAGTAATCACAGGAGACCACAGTTCTGTTAAAATAAATTATTTCTATTATTATAATTCATGTCCCAAAAAGTGTGTACGTAATTGCCTTGAAATTTCAATAATTCTGTCTTGTATAGTGCAGCAAACTTATCTAACCCGGTGGCGAGGACTGTCGCTTCTTGAATATAGAGGTCATTTTAGTTTGGCTTATAGGGTCAGACAAGCTCGTGGCGCTGTACCTTAAAATGTATCTACATATGGGTACTTAATTTCCTATGACTGTTATCACTAGATTGATGGATGTGATGAGGCGAAAGAGGTGTGTCAGGATCGTGGTAGATAGAAAACAGGCGTGAGTATGTATTCATTTCCCTACAACTGAGTTAGAAACCTAATAAAATATAAATAAACTGTTGTCTTTCTAGGGTTCCGTAGTCCGACAAGGAACCCTTATAGTTTCGCATGTCCGTCTGACCGCGGCTTAGCTCAGAGACTATTAGGTCCAGAAGCTGTAATTTGGTATGGGTATAGTACATATCAATAACCCCGAGAAAACGGTAAAAAAAATCACGAAAATTTTTTTTTTATGGTAAAGGAATTCTAGTTTAAAAAAACATATACAATAAACATTTCCCGAGTTCAGTGACTTAGACCCTTCAGTTGAAATTTCGTAAGTAAACATCTGTGACGGACAGACAGACGTTTTGGCGGCCATTCCGTTCCACTGTGATAGAAATACTGAATGAGTTTACCTAAAAATTCTTTGCGAATGATTAATTTTGGCAAGCAGTTGTAGTGGGGAACCAGCTGGATAAGACGTACAGAGGGACTTCAATTAATTGTTACAGCCGGATTCATACTGGAGACGCAGTAAGGGATCAGAACCACAGTTTTTGCATATACGAGTAATTGTAATATGACATTTTAGTTCACAGAAACCAATGGAAACTGCGATGACAGCACAATACTAGGTTTTGTAGGGTAATAATTTAATCAAATTTGAAGTGTTCACTTTGGATTAATTGGAAAAAGTCGGGTTCTTTACGATTCGCCTGCAATTTGGCTCTTATGTGTCCCAAAGCCAAAGACTCAGCCGTCTTAAGAACAAAAGGAAGCTTTGCTCGCTATAAGGGGGCCAGTTTTTGACGGAACAACATTATGAAGACGAAACTTCGTAAAGTTGTTTGCTGCTTACCAAAAGAAGCTACAGCTTAGTTTGAGTTATATAAATTTGATAAATTTGTATAAATGCCGTCGGCATATCGTAAAATTGGGTATATCAAGATTTGCCTACTTCTGTTAAACTTAAAATCATATCATTGCACAAGAGACTTATCATATTCCGCGCTCCGCTAAGAGCTTTTCGATTTTTCATTTTCATACTCTTGAAGTATGAAATCGAAAATCTTTAACCAAAAAGTCAAAATTAGGTGCGAATGTTAGGTTAACATGTAAAATTCATGAAAATAAATTTGGAAGTAGGCAGATCTTGATATACCCAATTTTACGATAAGAGGCCTGTAGCCGGCGCGGCGGCTTGAAGTCAGTCGCGTACGGGGTCCCTATGCTTGCTATTTCATTCTACATTCAACTTCTGACTATAGAGCACTGACTGACTGTTATTGGTTAGCCCGAACGTTCATTTCCCGAGCTCGTACGGAACTAACCGAACACTAAGCTAACGCGAGACAAAATTCATGTCTTGAAAAAACTCGAGAATGGTTTTGGGTCTTCCTATGATTTCAGGAGAAATATCTCATAAATCGAAATAAAACAAAAATATTTTTGAATAGAATAAAATATTCTATGCTGTGAACCTAAAATTATTTGATTTGTTGTGTCGCTTCTAGGACATTACGGTACATAAAAAACATTTATGAAAATATGTGTAAGATCCAGGACTTGTAAATTTTGTATGTATTTGATTTTGATAAATGTTTTAGGTTCACGTCATGGATATTGTATGGGATATGTTGAAAAAGAAACAATAATAAGCAAGTGCCTTTAAATAAGGATATTATCAGCGAACAGCGCTAGTATGGGAGTTAAGGCAAATAGAGTCGCCTTAATTAAGTCTGCCCATATAAATTTTGGAGCATTTGTTTGTAGAACAGAAACGCGATAGCAAAAATATCGCTCCATAGGAATCATTAATTGAAATGAATAGGTCTATAACGACTTTTTCTCATAGTTCTGTTAGTATGAAAATTTTAAAAGCTGTTTTAGTAGTTTTATATTAAAATTTATAACTATCTTTTACCCGCGGCATGGAAGTGACCGTTGTTTTATCAACACCCCTTAGTACCAGGGTCACTACGATGATAATAAAGAAAACGGCATCCAAGTCCGTTCTTAAGTTAAAACGAAACAGGGAGACAATAAAAAATACCTCATTATTTAGTTTATGCAATTTTAAATTTTGGTACAATTCTAAAAAATAAACCATTTTATTCAGAACTTCGCAAAAATATTCAATGTAAAGACACGACTTTCCTATACCTACAGGTTGAAAATTAAGTCACTAGCTTTACTGAACTCTATATGGTTCAGAATCACTAGTAGCACACAAAACCGTACAAAAAAGTTCTGTTATATGAACATGTACGGTCTATTGTCAGTTATATGTTGCAAACCTACGCGATGCAACATGTAACTGACAATAGACCGTACATGTTCCCGGTAAGTAATGCACGTAGGCTATGTACACATAGGTTTTGTCTCTGTCACCGGAGTATTAGTGCTTCTTTTGACGGTCGATATCTTTTTTTTTATATGAATCATGACAAGTAACAAAACATGTATTTTTCATTTCGTACATAGAACAGTTTCCTTTGTTATAGCTAGAGGTTTCATTTTCAACCGGTATATATTATTAGTATAGAAAACCGACTTTATAATATTTTCTCCGGAATCCGTCCCTCTCGCACAGCGGGTGTTTCCTCATGGAGTAACAGAGACCGTTGCAAGACCGACATATGTCCAAGTGTGAAATATTCACGGAACTCGTGCAAATAGGACGCACTGTTCTCCACAATTAGAGCCGTGGAGGTCACTTCTGTTTGAGAATTAACGCGAATAGGCGCAGCACGACACGCCTACTTTCCTTTTTAGAGTTCCAGCTACACCCGTCTAAACCGTACAATACAAATATTTTTATTGACATGTAAGTGGGTAATATTATTATTTGCATATAAGTAGGGTAAGTAGGAGATTTGTCGGAGATCAAAAGTAACCGACGTAGCCTGCAGAATCAGTAAGTTGAAGTGGCAGTGGGCAGGCCATATTTGTCGCCGACATGATGGCCGTTGGGGCCGAAAGGCTTTAGAATGGAGACCACGTACAGCAAAGCGTAGTGTAGGCTGACCTCGTGCCCATTGGACCGACGACCTGAAGGACGACAGTGGGCTGGATGAGGAGGACGGAGGACCGCCAAGAGTGGCGAAATTTGGGAAAGGCCTATGTCCAGCAGTGGACGAACACGGGCTGATGGATGAATGGAAGTGGGTACACATTAAGAAGTACAAATTTATGCTTAAAGCTAAAATAAAGTTATCACTATTATGTACCAAAAACGAGATGAAGCTGTTCTGTTTCTTAAATAGGTAACCTAGAAACAAAAGATGTATTTCGCAAATCATCCTAATTTCTATTGAATGTTTTGATGCATCATTTATTTTATCTTCTGATATGTCGTAAAAACCTCATAAAATAGTCCGTCCTGTTGCATAACTTTATTTTTATAAAAGTCAGACTGTAATAATGAGAGTGTAGGTAATTATTCTCTTCGTAGTGTTGCTCTAATTTGAATACTAACTATAGTAATATACTAATAAGGGCCTTATTCCACTTGCTTTAAAGCGATATCCAGAACATACGTCTTAATATTTAATTCGTTTTATGTGCTCTGTGATTATCAGGGATAGGATAATCGAATCGTTATATACCTAAAGTTGGAAAAATCCTTGAAAAGTTTGTAGGTGTGGAGTCGGCTTCTTAAAATATAATTTATTGTGATAGTAGAAATTACGAAATTGCTTAGAACGTTATGATGATGTACCCAATACTTAACAGATCTTACCGTAAATGTATATTATTTAGGAATTGTATACAAATCCTAGGAAATATATAAAATGCCAAGCTGATTTAGGCAAAGATAATGTTTTTATAATCGTTTTCGGTTTTCTGTTTTGACTTTTGCTCAATTCGGCCTAAATCAGCTTGGCATTTTATAAATTTCCTAGTAATTGGATTCCATTCCTGAATTTATTTATTTATTATTTCCCATCTTTTATCCCTTTACTATTGCTGTTTTTTTCAGTCCTGTATATTTTTTCGACACTTTATTAAGAAATTATGAAAACTAGTTATAATCTCGTATAATTATTTTTTTTATATTAGGCCAACCAAATACATCTATGTATAGACAAGCTGTACCGCAGTGAAAAACTTATCCACAACTTCTTTGTGACTGAGCGAGACCTCCGCCTCCATCGCGACACAAAATTCCATTGTGTCAGTTGTTTTTAATGTATTATTAATTACGTTATTCGTCAATAATAATTGTTATGTAAAGCCAAAAGAACCATTTTTTGATTTTTCGTCGATCGGTCTGTATGTATGTATTGTATATATATATATATATATATATATATATGTCAAAACAGGAACGTCAGGAACGGCAATAGGAGGGCTACCGTGGGTATTGGACATGATGAACACGCGTAGACGAACAATACAACTTTTATTGTGATCAAAAACAGTCTTACAGCACTTTTAATTACAAGGAACAAAACTACGTGGCGGGAACAGACAAGTCTCTTGGCACATGAGTTACCTCGACCCCTTTCCGAAAATAAGTCCCCTGAAAATTATCTTTTTCCTTGGAAGTCGTACGTAACCCCCGCCAAGAGCCATGTCCAAGCGCGGTAAAACTAGGCGCTTGCGTTTCCACCAATAAAATAAAATTAGGTACCAAAGAAAACAAATACTTCAGATCTGATTGGATAACATAATCAGTCCTGCCAACCTTACAATCAAACAGAACATCGTACAGACTCCTAGGTCTATGGTACAGACAATCTACCAACTTAACACAACAATTCTTTCAAATGTGATTGGGCAATTTAATCAGTTCATCCAACATTACAAATCAAAATATTTAGAACAGAATAAAGAAATAAATCACCACAGACCCACTTAATTTCTATTGGCGTATAGCGCCATCTGTCGGCAACGATTGTAAATCAAAAGAAGAGAGAACCGACCATAGATAATGTTTTCGTTCGGTTACTCATTCGATCAAACAGATTCTTAGCTCGTTCTAAAATATTCGCTGTCAACTAGTGGCGCCACACATCTCAATTCGACACGGCCATCTTGACATTTACACGCCCTCGTGTGTCTGATCTGTGGACAAAACAACCGAAAAGTAATATGCTCGGCTATCCTGCCGTACGATCCTAACAGCTATGACTATAATGAAAACAGTCTCAATAAAATCTCAAAGCTAACAGGTAATTTAGAGCTTACAGACAGAATGTTTAGCATGCTCATACAACAAACAATACACAAGGAAAAAGTTACTGTATAAGTCAATCTAATATTAAGTCAGGTCAGGACCAAACGAACAATAGGTTCAAGTTTTACAATCTCAGTAGCGTTTCAATCCTAGAAACATAAAACATGGGTGGGATTACTTTAAACAAACGTTATCACAATGCTTTACCAGTGCGTCGGCATATAGCCAGTCCGTCGGCTTGTTATGATTTGCCAGTCTATCGGCAGGTAGCCAGTCCGTCGGCTTGTCACAATTTTGCCAGTCCTTCGGCAGGTGGCCACCACATCGGTTTGTCATTATTTGCCAGTTCATCGGCAGATAGCCAGTCCATCGGCTTGTCACGATTTGCCAGTCCATAGGCACTGTGATCATCCACAGAAGCTAACCATCTCAGCCGCGTAAGTGCTACCCCTCGCAAAGGATATCCTGCACATAAAAAGCAGGCCATGCGCACCTCTTACATGCTCCGGCGCAACTGGAACGCTCACAAGACACACACCAGCTCATGGAGTGTACATTAAGTTTGAATAAAGTGAACCCCGTTACTTACTGACAATCACTGATAGCATCATCATTCTCATCATTATTATTGTACACGTCCAATTCGAGGGGAACCTGTTGGTCGGGTACCTTCCTGACTCTATCATGAGGGTACTTGTATGTCCTTTTTGAGGTTAACGATTTTAGCAAATATCTATCACCATCTAACACTTTGATGACCTTAAAAGGTCCTTTAAATTTAGTATCTAATTTGACTTGATTCCGTTCCTCGTTTTCAATTAGAACAAAGCCGCCAACTACGCATTTCTGGATTTTAGCCTTAGTCGTATCGAATCGCTGTTTATCGTAGTTAGCGCTTTCAACTATACCACGGGACGCTTGCTCCCTCATGAAATCGAGGTCAATAATTTCGTCATTGTCATCTACGGTCATGAGGTTAAGTGGTCGAGCAACCTTACCTACTAACAACTCCAGAGGACTTGCTTTTGTGACTCGGTTAATAGTCGAATTCATGGCCAATTGAATGTCACCTAGCGCATCCTGCCAAGAATGTTCTTTAGCAGACTCTACAGCCGTCAACATACCCTTCAAGGTACTCATTACCCTTTCAACCTGGCCGTTCGCGCGACTGGCACCGGTCGCGATGAGTTGCAGCTGGATGTTGTGACCATCACAAAAGTTGGAGAAATCTTTGCTGGAAAAACAACGACCTTGGTCTGCTATGACTCTTTGAGGTGCGCCAAACAGAGACATACCAGTCTTGAGGGCCCTAATACTGCTGGAGCTGAGAGTGTGTGCTTAGAGTGGACCAAAAGAACGAACTTTGTAAAAGCATCGATCAGTACGAAAACATACTCTTTGACGTCATTTTTTCCACTTAGTTTACCCGAAGCATCGATGTGAACTGTATGCCATGGAATCGCAGTTTTTGGGATTGGATGAAGTTCCGCTTGGACACGACCAGAATGAGTTTTGGAAACTTTACAGGTTATGCAGCTGTCAACAAACTTCTTAACGTACTTCGCCATACCTGGAAACCAATAATGATCATAGACCTTCACGAGCGTTTTTTTTTTTTCATCCAAGGTGCATGATCGCCTCATTGACGTTATTGATGACGGCCCACTTGAAGGCACGAGGAACCATAGGAAGACACCTAGTACGACCATTTCTCTGCACTTTACGATGGAGAATATTAGAACGAATCTCATAAGTCTTCCTGACATCCTCAGGCAGGATCTCGTTCTGTAAGTCAGACTTAATTTTGCTGATCTCTTCGTCTTTTTCCTGTTCTGTTTGCAACCAAGTATCTGAAAGAGCGGCCACATCAACCCGCTTTTGTTCAACGCAATCAGCCGGAGATTTAAGAGTGACGGGATTGCGTGAAAGACAGTCAACATGGGACATCCTTGTACCTTCACGATGCTCAATGTCGAAGTCAAAAGATTGGAGGTAAGCCCACCAACGGTGTACACGAGGAGACAAGTCAACCTTGGTTTTTGACGCCTTTACCGAATTGCAGTCAGTCACGACTTTGAATTTTCGACCTTGTAAATATTGGCGAAAATACTTGACCGCATTGACGACAGCCAAGGTTTCTAGTTCGTGTGAGTGGTATCTGGATTCCACTGGAGATGTACGACGACTGTAATAGGAAACAACATGCTGTTTGTCTTCAACCTTTTGAAGGATTATCGCACCATAGCCGTCGGCACTCGCATCAGTGTGAAGTTCAATCGGAAGATCGGGATTGAAGATCATTAAAACTGGCTCATTGGTCAACTTAGTGATGATTTTCTGACGAATTTCTTCGTGTGATGATTGCCAATCAAAAGATTTTTTTTTTGAACTCGTCAGTCTGAATAACGGAGCCATGATCTTGGAAAAATCACGCACAAACTGGCGAAAATATGAGGCTAGGCCAATAAATTGGCGAAGCTGGGAGACACTAGAGGGGGGCGGAAGCTTCGTTAATGCCTCAATTTTACCAGGATTTGGCTGTACATGACCATCTTCAATAACGAAACCCAAATACTCAATACGTTTCTTTAAAAAGGAGCATTTGGTCAAATTTAAGGAAAACCCTGCTTTAGTCAACACTTCAAGCACGAGATGGAGACGTTCAATTCCTTCTTCTACTGTGGAGGATAAAATCAGCACATCATCGATGTAAACGACTACGAACGAATAAGCAAGATCACCTAACGCCCTCATGATCGCCCTCTGATAGACAGAAATAGCATTCTTCAAACCAAAAGGCATGGTCAAGTACTCCCATTGACCTTCTGGTGTGACGAACGCAGTCTTCTCTATCGAATCTGGTGCAACAGGGATTTGATGGTACCCACTAAGCATGTCAAGTGCCGTGAACCACTTAGCTTCTCCTAATCTAGCCACCTGATCACTGATTAGAGGCAAAGGATACCTATCGGCCACTGTGTTGTCGTTGAGCTCGCGGTAGTCCACACACATTCGGTCGGATTTGTCTTTTTTTTTGACTAACAACACCGGACTCGAAAATGGTGAACAACTTGGACGAATAACTCCTGCATCCAACAGCTCCTTCACTTTCTCGCGAACAACCGCCTTCTCTTCTACACCTAACCTGTAGGGACGTCTCTGAACTGTGCGACTAGGATTAACAAGACGAATATCCAGTTGTCCTGTAGTGACACGTGAAATAGCCACCCCAGTTGAAAATGAATTCCTAAATTCTTGCAGAACGCAAACTAATTGCTGCCTATACTCAACAGGAACGTCAGTAACAATGTCACAAAAATCGATTTTATCTACCTCCCAGTCACCTAACTCACACGCATTAACACTAACGCAACGAGTGATAGTCAATTTATCTGAAGTCATGTTCACATTAAGGCCTTGGGTTAAAATTTCACGTCCAATCATGACGTCACTTTTTAGGAATTGGTCAGGCACCACGTGAAATAAAATTTCCAAAGTCAATTCATCTATCCTAATCTCACACAAAATTTGTTCAGTACTGTACACGCATGATTGACCAATACCAGTTAAAGTCACAGTTTTATTAAGTCGCTGTCCAGGAAATTTTAATGCAATAGATTCTTTCATGAGAGAACACTCAGCGCCCGAGTCATAGTGAAATACAAAACGCTCACCAGAAATGGTTAGTTGTCCAGTAGGGTTGCTGATGCTACACAGGTCCATTCGACGCTGGTTGCCGTTGCTTGCTGCCACGCTGGTGTTGTTGCCGCCGAAACCACTTGCAGAGCCGTTGCTGGAACCATTCTTCCACGAAGTGGAGGAAGGAGCACGAGTGCATTTGTTAGCATAGTGGCCAACACTACCACACCTGTAACAAGTAACGACAGGCGCATTTGGTCGGTGCTTGGCTACATGAGTAAGGCTAGAAGGATTGGAACGATCACATGACCTTTTAGAATCCTTGGAGCGGCAGTCGGCACTGCGATGTCCCAATTTCCCACACGTGAAGCATCGTAGAGGGCTTGGAGATCCAGCAGGCCTAGGGCGCTTGAAGTTTGACGATCCATCGCTTGAAGGGGCGTCATTCTTCCTCTTGAGGTAGGAACATGCTTGAAGTTCACGTTGCATTTGCTCACGAGTCTTGATATTAGTGGTGAAAGCAATGTGTTGTAACCTCCCATCAAACTGAGACACGTGGGCTAGAACCATGGCTGAAGTTATCTCTTCCACCGTCATGTCCTTGAACCGAGCCATCAATGTCGTTGAAAGTCGCGCAGCGAAAGATGCCATACTCTCGTTGTCTTTCGGTTTGCTATTATGCATGTTAATTAATGTAGCAGCAGGTGTTTCGATCATGCCATAACGAGTCAGGAAAAGATCCTTAAAATGGCACCACGTCATGCCAGCAAATGATATCTGGGATAGCCATCGCGAAGCATTTCCCTTGAGAGCTCCACTAAGCGCAATGATAAGTGCGCTGCCTTCTTGTTGTTGCTTAGACAGACATAAGTCTGAAGTAGCACACCATGCCCTTGCGTCTACGTCGGGCTTATCGGGATCAAAATCTGGTAGAATAACCTTTCGGGTACTCACGGGACGCATGGCCTTGATTAGAGCCATCATGTTCTGATTTTGTGATTCCAGCAGCGTGCGCAGAAGATTTTCATCCACGCGTGGTCCATCGTTCGAAGTCTGTTCGCATCCGACTTCTGATGTCAAAACAGGAACGTCAGGAACGGCAATAGGAGGGCTACCGTGGGTATTGGACATGATGAACACGCGTAGACGAACAATACAACTTTTATTGTGATCAAAAACAGTCTTACAGCACTTTTAATTACAAGGAACAAAACTACGTGGCGGGAACAGACAAGTCTCTTGGCACATGAGTTACCTCGACCCCTTTCCGAAAATAAGTCCCCTGAAAATTATCTTTTTCCTTGGAAGTCGTACGTAACCCCCGCCAAGAGCCATGTCCAAGCGCGGTAAAACTAGGCGCTTGCGTTTCCACCAATAAAATAAAATTAGGTACCAAAGAAAACAAATACTTCAGATCTGATTGGATAACATAATCAGTCCTGCCAACCTTACAATCAAACAGAACATCGTACAGACTCCTAGGTCTATGGTACAGACAATCTACCAACTTAACACAACAATTCTTTCAAATGTGATTGGGCAATTTAATCAGTTCATCCAACATTACAAATCAAAATATTTAGAACAGAATAAAGAAATAAATCACCACAGACCCACTTAATTTCTATTGGCGTATAGCGCCATCTGTCGGCAACGATTGTAAATCAAAAGAAGAGAGAACCGACCATAGATAATGTTTTCGTTCGGTTACTCATTCGATCAAACAGATTCTTAGCTCGTTCTAAAATATTCGCTGTCAACTAGTGGCGCCACACATCTCAATTCGACATATATATGACGGAGAAACAGCCTTGGTTGTATTTTTAAAAAGTGTGACGTCAGCACTGCTGACGTCACGAATATTTTCTTGGTGATCACTCATCTTCAATTTTCAAGGAAAACATTGAAGGTATTACCAAAGCTTCGTTTATTCAACTGACAGCGCAACAACTTATTAGAGAGGTCCGCACTGTCCGACGGCTCGAGCAAGACTGCCCGAGCGTGGGCTGTGCGGCCGTATTTATAGTGTGCAAGCACGTGTTTACAATTTTAGGTTAAGTATTGAATGTATGTGAATTTACGTTAATTTTACATTGCAATAATCACAGTTCAATTAATTAATGGCTTATGAACTAGTTTTAATCTAATCACATTATTAAACAGAGTTATTTAATTAATAATCTTCTTTTATCAACAATGAACCATTGCTGATGCGCCGATACGGCCATACTGACAGGCGGTGCGCGCTCTGCACCAGCCTCGTTGATTCTGGTTCTTATTTTTATCTGTAACAATAGATTGGACTTCTTTTGAGTCGGATATCTGTAAGCAACCTGAGTTGCAATGCAAATATTTTTATCTTTGTATGTTTGGCAATATTAATGTTACTAAGTTTTTGGGAATATAATAAAGGGTTTTTGGAGTTTCTCGTAGGGTCTCGGCGATTCTCGTAGGGTCTCGGCGATTCTCGTAGGATCTCGGAGGTTCTCGGAGGGTCTCGGTGATTCTCGGAGGTTCTCGGAGGGTCTCGGTGATTCTCGGAGGTTCTCGGAGGGTCTCGGTGATTCTCGGAGGTTCTCGGAGGGTCTCGGTGATTCTCGGAGGTTCTCGTAGATACATAAGTGAAAGTTTTTCTCGTGGAATTAGTTTCGGTTACTAATATTGAATTTATGTAGTGTAGTGTTTCTTTGTAAGTATTTAGTTATATTGAACTAAGTTACTCACAGTTTATTCCGATGAATTGCCTTCATTCCGTAGGTCTTGTCTTGTTGGAATTTGCAGCCCTTCTCGTGATGTCGACGGGATGGGCTCAATTGTAGCAGAGTCTCGAGGATTAGGTGATAAATGTCCCGCCGATACGGTCAACTGCTCACCGGGTTGTGGAGCACGACGCAGCTGGTCATGAGCCACCTTGCGAGGTCGCCCTCTGCCGACCACCTTCTTCACCAAATAGCGGTCGTTTTCCAGTATTCTGGACACTTCATATGGCTCGCTGAATTTTAGGTCAAGCGATGTTTGGTTGCGAGGGTTATTCTTAATCAACACGTAGTCTCCTCGTTGGAAATGATGAATTTTTGCTTTACGTAAATTGAATCGTTGTCGGTCTTGTTCGCTTGAACGCAACATTTTCTGTTGTACTTGATGAGTAAGCGCTTCAATATCCACGGTCTGATCGTCAATATTCACCAAGTTGAGGAGCTCAGGAGGTACACAGTGCTTTCGTTGTGTAATTAATGTCAATGGAGCAACCCCCGTGACACGATGACTTGTCCAGTTCATTGCCAGTTGTAGTTCCTCAAGCGCAGTGTGCCACTGCTCTACTTCGTTGTTTTTGATCATCACCAACGCATTTTTGAGAGTCGCAAGACCCTTTCTACTTGGCCATTCGCTCGGCTAACTCCTGGAGCTATGGTATGAAGATCTATTCCAAAGTGGTCACAATAGTCTTTGAACTCGCCAAGGAATTCTCGTCCTCCATCGACTATGATTTGAACTGGCGCACCGAATAGATGCACAGTGCGTTTCAGGGCAGCTAATGTACTGTGTGGGTTTTTGTTGCTGGAGAAGTACAGTAGCACGTACTTCGAGAATGCATCGATGGTAACTATAACATACTGCTGATCATCTGGTGTGACGAAGGTGGTCTTCTCTATTGAGTTCTCAGCAATTGGTATTTGATGAAAACCAGCTGCCATATCAAGGCTTGTGTAGAAATGACCATTTGCTAGCTAGTCAATCTGATCAGAAATCAGCGGAAGTGGGTAATGGTCACGCAGAGTATTCGAATTGAGCTCCCGAAAATCAACGCAGAGTCGGTCATCCCCATTCTTCTTCTTCACTAAGATGATAGGGCTTGAGTAAGGAGACTTGCTCTCGCGTATTATGTTGTTTTCCAAGAGTTCTTGAATTATGGTGCGTACCTTTTCCCTTTCTACTGGGCTGAGACGATATGGTCTTCTTTCGACGAATTTATCTGGGTTTTTCAGTCTGATTTCGAGCTTTCCAGTATTGACCCGAGTTTTGGGATAACCACGAATAAACAAATGTTCATATTTATGCAGAAGTCCACGTAGCTGCGTGATTTCATCTTCGTTGGTCAGATCGCAGTCCAAATTGTTGAAGAGAGGAGAATTCAAACTTACATGATTGACACGTGTGTTGTGAACCAGTTTTGTCCCATTGGATGTGATAACCATACTCAAATTGGTATCATGAATCAGGTTCATACCCACTAGGATGTCTGTTGACATTTCATGATCCGGTAGTATGTAAAACTCCAGCTCAATACGGATGGTGTCTATAATACATACAGTTGTAAGCTTGGCCAACGATAGTGCGGGAAATTGTCCGATCCCCTTCAAATAATTGACTGCTGGGCTTCTTTGACCTTGGAGAACTGCAGCAACGGATTCTCGTATAATAGAGCATTCTGCCCCACTATCGAACACAGCCTGCAAAGTCTTCTCACCAATTCTGATGGCGATAGGTGCTAGCCTGTCACTTGACACATAATTGACGTTGGATGTCAACAAACGTTCCCGTCTGAAGCAAGTTTCATAAGTGTGGCCTGTTTTTTTGCAATAGGTACAGGTAGATATGGCTTGTGGTTTAGGGTCCTTATTGCCGGCTTCAGGTTTAGCCTCTGGTGGTTTAAATCTGCAATCATTGGTAGAGTGATTTGTCTTCTTACATATGCGGCAACTTGATGTTGATTGTTGATTGTCCGTAAATCTTGGACGCTTGTTTAGCAATGTGGAAAACTTGAGTTAGGATGGGAACGCTTCTTCCGTATAGACGTTGCAACTGAGATCAGTTCAGGCACACTGGTTGCTCTAGCGTTCAGTAATTCAATGCGCAGACGCTCGTCGTTAACGCATCCAATCCCCGCCTCAACGGCGTGCTCATCTTCTAACTTGTCCTTGGTGATCCTTCTCCAAAGGACCCAGGCTCGTGACAAGAATTTCGCAATATCTTTCGACGAGTCGTAAACGTGTTCCCTGAACATCACAATATCTCGGGAGTACCTGTTCTCAGGTTCAAACGTGGTGATGAGATTCTTCCGTAACTCTGCCCATGTATTAGTAGTCACCATCCAATCATCAATCCACATTTTTGCACGCCCTTTCAACAGGCTGCAGACTTTCATACGAACGTCGAAATCGTTCAGTTTGTATGCTTCAATGGCTTGATCTATATGCTGACACCATTCTCGTATTCCGACGTAGGCATCCGGGTCAAATGATGGTAAGTAAATGTCTTTGATCCTTATTTTTGCCTCGGTGGGTGGAGCACACAAGCGCTCTGACATTTTCTGCATCATTTCCATCATTTGCAAAAGGTACTGTGGTGGTACCCCATCCATCCGCATACCTTCATAGGGGTAGGTATGTGGTCCTGACAGTGGTATGGCTTCCATTGGTGCATTGGTAACCAGCACATGCTCCTGATGCTGGGTATTGGCTGGTTCCAGTTGCTCAGGTGGTAAACGAGCTGATGAGGAGGTGGCTTGGATCGGAATCCCTTCCGATCCCACTTCTGATGACGGAGAAACAGCCTTGGTTGTATTTTTAAAAAGTGTGACGTCAGCACTGCTGACGTCACGAATATTTTCTTGGTGATCACTCATCTTCAATTTTCAAGGAAAACATTGAAGGTATTACCAAAGCTTCGTTTATTCAACTGACAGCGCAACAACTTATTAGAGAGGTCCGCACTGTCCGACGGCTCGAGCAAGACTGCCCGAGCGACGACGATTTGGTCATCTCACAAACCCCCTTTCTGGGGCGTGGGGAGTCAGTATCGGGGCTGAGCCCCCTGACTGAGGTAGCTACCGCTGCCCATGGCTATGGGCAGGTCTGTGATGGTGACGCCCGAGGGCGTCTGGTGGAGTGTCCGGTTGCCTGTTACTCGACTCAGAAGTGAGGAGTTACGAGGTGCCCGGCTGCTCTTCTCTCTTCCAGTTGACGTAGGAAGGTGGGGTTGGTCAGGATGAAGTCGAGAAGCCTCGTCATCTCATCCCGTTCCTCCTCCTCCTCCTGGTACGTCTGTGGGGGCTCTGCCGGTGTTGCGGTGTCCATCATGGAGGCGGGTTGGTCTGCCGCCGTAGCCTTCTTTGATTTTCTCTTGGTCCTCTTCCTGCGAGACTTCAGCGCATTGTTCCTGGCCGTAGGCGGGTTCGCCTCGGCCACGAGCGAAGCCGGCGCCGTCGTCTCTTGGGGTTTCGGCTGGGAGATGGGCAGCTCCTTGGGTTTGGAGTCGGTCGCCGTTAGGGCGACGGTTCCCGCCTTTTTGTTCCGGGCCTCCCTCCGGAACACTGGGCAGGAGGTGTTGTTTGCTGCGTGAGGACCCGCACAGTTGACGCAGGTCGCAGGCTCTTCTCTCGGGCGTTGGCATTCTCGGGCCAGGTGCTCTTCACCGCAGCGCACGCAGGCCCTGGTGCGATGGCAGTTGTGGGAGGAGTGGCGGAACTGCTGGCACCTATGGCACTGCGCAGGCCCCCGCTTCCCCCTCCATGCTTCGACTTTGATGCCTGGCATGTGCATGAGTTCGGTGATCTCATACACAGCCGGCGTCAAGTTGGGCGTCTTCCTGAACTGGACGAAGAATATGCAGCCGGGGCGCCCCGCTCTCGCCCTGATCGGCTTGCAATATTCGACCTCGAGTCCTAGTTCAGACAGGGCTTCTATCAACTCTTCCGGCTCGGTGTTCGCCGGGAGACCTCGGATGGCCGTCTTGAGGGTCCTCTCCGCTGGTGGCGAGTAAGTGAACCACTTGACTCCTTCCTCTGTTGTGAGTCGTGTTAAGTACGACTGCACAATTTGGAACTCGTCGGCATCCAATGGGGTGAAACGCACGCCCCTTTGAAAGGCACGCGCGTTCGGGGCTCGTCCTATCTGCTGCGTCATCTCCCTGATGTGCAGCCGCCAGTTGGGCAGCGTGTCCACGACCATGGGAGGATATCGCAGCTTCTTGGGAGCAGTCCCGACGGAGGGCGTCGCGATGGCGGGCGTCGCGGCGGAGGGCGTCGCGGCGGAGGGCGTCGCGACGGAAGGCGTCGCGGCGGTGGGCGTCGCGACAGAGGGCGTCGCGGCGGCGGTCTTCGCGGCGGAGGGCCTCGCGACAGAGGGCGTCGCGGCGGAAGGCCTCGCGGCGGGAGGCCTCGCGGCGGAAGGCCCCGCGACGGAGAGCGTCGCGGGCGGAGGCACCGCGGCGGCGGGGGGCGCGGAAATGGGCTGAGCGGCAGTCCGTTTCGCGGGTGGACGCGGTCGGACGGTGCGCAGCGTCGGGGTAGGCGGGTTGGCGCGGTGTTGTGGTGCAGGCGGCTGGCGTGCGGCTGCTTGGGCGTACGACGCTACTGGGCGTGGCAGTCTTGACTTCGGGCTTGAGAAGGCGGGAGAAGGTGCGTCGCAGGCGCGCTTCCCCTCGGTCTCCTCACTGCTTTCAGTCCGGGCGCGCTTGCGTTCCCTCTGAGGAAGGGGCGGCAAGTTGAGCGGCATCGAGGCAGCGAGCTGGCGAGTCTCAGCAACAAGTTGCGAGGTCTCAAGCGCAGCTGGGTCCTCTTCGGCAGTCAGGTTGGGACGGTGGTCACGGAGATACGCTTCCATTGCCTGTAGCAATCCCTCCGAGAGGTATTTGCTACGACGGAGGCGAGATGTAATCATCTCGTCCCATTCGAGCCCACATCTCGGAGAGACGGGATGCTCGAAGACAAATGGGTAGGCGTACTCCGTGCTGGTGGACATGACGAACACGTCGGCTTCAGATCCAGCGTTCAGGTCTTCACGGCTTGAGCTGGAGGCTTCGTTGGGGGTGGAGCGTCGGCTTGAGGCGTCCGAGCCCTGAGAAGGGCTGTTGTTTCCGCTCATTATGAGTGAGCGGCGGCTGCGGGGGGGTGAAACGCGTGCGACCTATGAGTCGTGGCTAATGCCAGTCCCCATGCCCCTTTCCTCGGTGATTTCCGCTGGTGGAAGGCCGAGGCAGGAAGCGCAGAGAGCGGCACCACAACTCAGGCGCTCTAGAGGTGAATGATGATCCCCTCCGCGCAGCTGAGGCGCGGGCGCGATTGGCGGAAAATATTAAAAAATAATATTTCGCAAATGCGCAACGAGAGATAGGTCCGTACACGGCGAGCGTTCAGGCAATCCTGCCCGAGCGTGGGCTGTGCGGCCGTATTTATAGTGTGCAAGCACGTGTTTACAATTTTAGGTTAAGTATTGAATGTATGTGAATTTACGTTAATTTTACATTGCAATAATCACAGTTCAATTAATTAATGGCTTATGAACTAGTTTTAATCTAATCACATTATTAAACAGAGTTATTTAATTAATAATCTTCTTTTATCAACAATGAACCATTGCTGATGCGCCGATATATATATATATATATATATATATATATATATATATATATATATATATATTGTTTCGTTTTAACTGTAGAACCACTCAACGGATTTGCGTGCGGTTTTCTTTATTATCATCGTAGTGACTCTGGTCACCGATAGGAGGTGTTCATAAAATACTATTTTGTATTGAAAGATACACGCGAACGAAGCAGCGGGCAAAAGCTAGTATAACACATAATAATTGTTGAAAATTTTGGGAACGACGTATTTCTGAAAATAAATATAGTAAACAGTGCTCTAAAAATATCTGCCACGGCTGCAATGGGAGATAGTGTTGTGTATGTAGATTACAAAAGTGAAGAAATTTAGTACCCCGGAATAGTTATCTATGTTTGAGAAAATAAAGTAAATATTTACTTTATTCGGCATAAAAGTGATTCACAAACTATGAGAGCGATGTGTCGTTTCATCAATGAAAATAATTTCTATCTCTTTCCAACTGTTTTATGTTATTACAGGACGGTTTCATGCAAGTAAATCAATTCTTACCTATACGCTCATTTTTTTGTATGAACAAATTTATGACGTTAGATCAATAAAATATCGTTACTATTGTTATCTATATACACAATACACTCTCCCATTACAGCCGTGGCAGATATTTTTAGAGCACCTTATATATAAGGTGACTTTTATTTATCCAGCCAAACTCTTATTAGAGACTTGGTAAGTGATCACTGATCAGTATCACGGATCGATAACAGTTTTTGCTAATTTCGCAAAATAAAATCTTGACGTCTCATCGTAATTGACTCGGGGCTGGGCTTGCGTTTGTAAGCAAAAGAATAATTAACGAATTTCACAAAAAGGATCATTGAATCTTGTTACTGAGCACTTACCGAGTCTTCAGTAACAATTTGGCTGAATAAATTAAAGCCACCTTATACGTGGGACACACTATAAGTTTCCGGAATGAATATGAAAAAATACTATTAAAGGTACAAAATTAATTTATTGTTTTTCAAAATAATCTCCCTTGGCGTCTATGCACTTTTTCATTCGATCAAACCAGTTTTGAAAACTTTTGTGCCACTCCCCTGTGGTGACCTCTGAAACGTGTTTTTCATACTCCTCGACAGCCTCTTCTGGTGATGAAAATCGTTGACCGCGTAATTGGTTCTTAATTTTTGGGAACAGAAAAAAGTCACAAGGTGCCAGGTCGGGACTGTATGCAGGATGACTCATGAGTTCTACATTTTTCGTCTTCAAAAAGTCGTTTGTCTGTCTGGCCGTGTGAGAACTAGCATTGTCGTGGTGCAGGATGATACGGCGTTTACGGTTATTTTTACGGAGTTCGTCAATAACTTCCGGCAAACAAATGGTCGTGTACCAGTCACTATTCACGGTACGACGATTCTCTAAAGCAACAGTAGCCACGTGTCCAGTTTTATTAAAAAAAGAAGCAATCATCCGCTTAGATGCACTTTTCACGCGCGCCACTTTGGTTGGTTTCGGCTCATCTTGAAAGACCCATACGCTCGATTGCTGCTTTGTTTTGGGATCGTAGCAATAAATCCATGTTTCGTCACCTGTTACTATGTCCCACACCAAATTTGACGCACCTTCGTTAAATCTGGTAAGCATGGCACTGCACCAAGTGACGCGGTCCGTTTTTTGAGCCTCGGTCAAGTTGTGTGGGATCCACCGCGAGCACAGCTTTCTCACACCCAAATGTTTGTGTAGGATTGATTGTATTTGACTCATGCCTATTTCTAAGGATGCGCGAATTTCATGGTAGGTCACATGCCTGTCTGTTTCAATCATACGGCGCACAGCATCGATGTTTTTGTTGGTCACAGCGGTGGACGGCCAACCATCGCGAGATTCGTCACTGAGATTGATACGACCACGCTTGAATTCTGCAAACCAGCTACAAACAGTCGTCTTGCATGGTTCTTCATTGCCAAAAGCTGTTTCAAGCCGAGCGATGCTCTGTTGAGCTGTCAAATTACACTTAAAATCGTAGAAAATCATACTACGAAAATTTTCCCGAGTTAAATCCATGTTGATGCAGACACACAATTTTTTAAATGGCGCCACAAGGTAAAATCAAAAGACAGTCAGATGAAACAAACTGCATTCTACAGCCAAAGAGTTCTATTTTCAAATGTTGCAATAAATTTTTAAATATTGTTTATGTAAGTGGCCAGTTCCGGAAACTTTTAGTGTTACCTATGTATATATAACAATTATTATTTCTTAACAATATATTATTATACCACGGATTAACGTTTAATTAATCAAACAATGAAGAAGGAGTATACATACAGTACACAATTTAAAAAAAAACATAAGCATATCGTCACGACATGAATCTTCGAGGGGGTATCAGAGGTGTTGCCGAGTGTGAACTGTGAAATGCACGGCACAGTCCACACCCGGTACATCCGCGTTTCACCGACGATTATTACGTCCCAACAACGTGATGGGTTGTTAACCCTATCTCAGTACTTCAGGCACAATAATTACACGGTTTTAGGGGAAGCAGGTTTCTTCACGATGTTTTCCTTCACCATTCAGCATATGGGATGTATAAGGTAACACAAATACTATGCACATAAATTCCAATAAACTCATTGGTGCATGCCCGACCGGGGATCGAACCTGGTTCTCGAGATTGAGAGGCTAGCGTTCTACCGCCCGAACTACCGCCGCTTTTTACACAATTTACCTATAAATAATCTCAGCAGGAAGACTTGTACAAAGTTTCGTCCAGTGTATTATGATATGTATGATAATGATAACCTTTTTCCTTAAAACAGGTTGTTCTACCTATTAATATTGATAACTTTTACAATGGGGACAACGCTGAAATCGTGAAAAAAAAAAACTACTGTTACATACATTTTGGTCAGGTTGGTATTAAAATTTTCTATGGAACAGTTAGCTTTTTTCCGCTTTTTGAGGGTTGGCAGTTGGTGCCAATTAAAAGTTGCCCATATTCAGGAGTAGAACACCCTGTTTAAAGGAAAACGGTTATCAAATTAACAGCCTCTAGAACCGTTCTGAGAACGAAGCAAGACGAAGTTCTGATTCAGATATATTTAGAAGATCGAGTCTGACATAAGAAGTATATTTTTAGAAACTACCGTCCGTTTCTTAGTGAAGTGAACGCTACGAAAGTCCCCTGTCAGAATCCTTATTGTCAAGAAATAATAACGAAAATGCCATAATCCGCGATACTGTCTTTTCCGTATCCCACTATAGTTTCCGTGTCACTAAACGTACTAAAATACATAAAAGCCATGTCAACTGACTTCAAACGAAACGATTGCCAATATTTTTTTGGGTTCCCTTAAAAAATTTACTCTCTTTACCGAACTTTTTGTTCAACACGGACCAAACAACAGCTTCACTTCTGAAGGGGATTTAAACAAAAGTGGACGCAAGGATTAGTTATCATCCGACGCGCCTGTAAAATTTACAACGACGGAACTCACTTACTATATACGATGTCTACTTTACCATATTTTTTATGTCAGTCGATGAACTCTAAAACAAGTGTCAATCCGTATTGTTTATTATTGAAGTGTGTCGGTATGTGTAGAGAGGGTTTTGCTCTTTCTACGGATAATATAGTATTGAAAGAAAAATAATTTTTATAATACAAAAATAATGGGTATGTTCATCGTACCTTTTAAAATACGGGGCGTTACCATTATACAGGTTGAAAATAAACCCTCTAGCTTTATTGAGCTCTATGAATCAGAATCACTAATATAACAGAACACCGTAAAAAAAAGTTTTTTTTCTTTATTTTTGGTTTTCAAATTTCGAAACAATGGCCAACCTACGCGACGCGACATGCGACTGACAATAGACAGTACATATTCCCGGCGGTAAATAATGCACATAGGTTATGTATATCTCCATAGGTTTTGTGGAGCGTCGTCTCTGTCACCGGAGCATATTAGTGCTTGTTTGACGATCGATATCTTTTTTTAAACAAAAAGTAACAAAGTATATTATATTTTTTATTTCGAACATAGAACAGTTTCCTTTGTTATAGCTAGAGGGTTAATTTTCAACCGGTATACTCGTATGGCGTATACCATGATTTGCCTCCGAAGATCGTTTAGTATGAAATCGAAAATCTTTCACCAAAAGTCAAAAATAGGTGCGACGACGAGCGGAGCGAAACATGTAAATATCGTGGCCATGTCGTAGAATTGATAATTTCATGATCTGCTCAAATATCATGAAATAAAGGTGTCATCTTGCTCCGCTCCGCTTCGCTCGGCTCCCGAATTAATGATCACAAGCAACATAACACGTTCTTGCTCGCTTTGCTCATCGTGGCACCTATTTTTGGTTTTTCTATACTTTACGATAATATCGATCAGGATTTCAATCGTCAAAAGCTAATTTGTTTATTCGAATAGCCATTGTCAATCAAAATGCCGTCAAATGAATACTATTCTCTTACAATCATGAAATTATGAATTTTTGGGAAGCCAAGCGAAGCGGGCCAGGTGATTCCACTAGTTTTAACAGAAATATGTACTATCGCCTATGGTATGCCGACGACATCTATCATCATCTCGATGCTATCTTTGAATAATATAGAAAAAGTATTGTATTCAACTGCACATAAAATTGACGTTAATGGCTAATCGTAATTGCCAATAAAACGAGTATACAAGAGTTGCATAAAATACAATTATCGTTTCTTATAACAAGATTTTTATCTTATATCTATGTCAGTTAATCGAACAATAGAATTGGTAATTTATTTATGCTTTTAAAATGGTTTTTTTTTCAACAAAAAGCATACATGAGACTTTTATTTGGATTTTATGCCATGGTGCAGAAATCTAAACAAAAGATAATTACCTAGTTGCAATAAAAGTGCCTGTTGTAAGAAACGAAGAAAGAAGGAGCTGGAAAATAGTTTTGTTTTATTTCTGCGCCGCCGGAGTCGATAAGACATCCTGTGAAGGTACCGACAGCAGAAATGGTTATCTGCACAGAACAGAAGTCTGACTTAATATTTTAAGAAAAAGCCACGATAAGATGAATGCATGACGCAGCTGGTACTACATTACGTAAATAAGTACTACATGGTCGTAGTGTAAATTATGTAATTATATAAATATTACATGGTCGTAAACTTGTTTCTAATTGATCTTTTCTAGTTTTAAATGCACTCGAAAATAATATATGGTCGTTGTTTTTCGGATTTCAAATTTCATAACTAGTTATGAACATAGGGTCTTTCAAGTTCAATGTCCATTTCAGTACAAACAATTAAACTAAATCTTAACGTGCCAATTATTTCTATATGCTGTACATGGGGTAATAAACCATATACTTAGTTGTATAATAGTCACTGATCGTGTAAATGAATAGAAAACTTATTTACATTACAAACGCCACTACGGATTATACTGGGTCACTTCCGCAATTGTATTTTTACAAACGAAAATGAAAACAAAAAACTGATATTTGCGTGGACACGTCTGCATATCAAATTTGTGTCTTTATGTTTCCAGGAAATTCAATCATTGTGATCATCAGATTTTTTTTAACCTACAATGGGCTTACGTTTGACCTGATGGAAAGCGTCGATAACAAGTAGGATGAAACGCGCTGGCCCAGAAACTGAGAGAGTGACAGCTCGCCTTATCGTTAAATCAGTCTTTTCATAGACTTTCGCAAAAACGAATGAAATCGGTAAGATAAAAATGACTGCTACTACGCCACCGCCTGTAACCACGCCCCCGGTACGGCTACTGATGACGTCACGACGGAACACGGTGAGTCGCTTGGCGTCATGGTGACGTCATGAGGGTGGTGACAAGCCACGGTCGAAGCTCACCATTACCACCACCAGTAAATAGGTGCCTACGTCAGCTCTGCAGACTAGGCCAAGATCCGATGACCTTATGACCCTCAATACTACAGAGACTTAGATTGTTGGCATACCTTTTAATAATCCCTTAGTCGCCTTTTACGACATCCACAAGAAGACATGGACTGACCATATAAGGTGCTCTAAAAATATCTGCCACGGCTGCAATGGGAGATGGTATTGTGTATGTAGATTACAATTGTGAAGAAATTTAGTACCCCGGAATAGTTATATAAGTTTATGAAAATAAAGTAAATAAATAAATATTTACTTTATTTGGCAAAACGTGGTTCACAAGCTACGCGCGATGTGTCATTTTATGAATGAAAATAATTTATATCTCTTTCCAACTGTTTTGTGTTACTACCGGACAGTTTCATACAAAAAAATCAATTCTAAATTAAACCCACATTTTTTGTATGAAAAAATGTATGACGTTAGATCAATAAAATATCGTTACTATTGTAATATATATACAAAATATACTCTCCCATTGTAGCCATGGCAGATATTTTTAGAGCACCTTATATAATTTTTAAGTGATGTTGTGTAGCACGGAAGATAAATTTAATTTTCATAAATTTTTGTCATCGGAACAAAATATTTTTTTTGGGATGAAGATCAGATTTAGAAGTGCTTTTTTGCTGACTGTACATAAGAAACTGTCTGTGAGAACACTTTGCGCAGGCGTTGCTAATTTTTGTGTCAACCTCACACTTTCTAAAAACTTCTCTAATACGACTGAATAAGACATATTTTTCGGTGTATTTATAAGTTAAGCGCCAAATATGCACGTTTCGCTCGGGTCTTATTTTCATAATTAGTGTTATGTAACTGCTTAATATGCACATATGCATACATATGCATATTATTGTGAATATCCGGTGTATGTACTGTGCATATTTATGTTACTATGTGTGTGTATATGTTTACTTGTGTTTCCGGGCACTGAAATCAAGACTCCGAACAACTTGATACTGATTTTCAGGATTAATACATTGATATGATAAAAAACCGGTCAAGTGCGAGTAAGACTCGCGCCCTGGTGGTTCCGTACTCTTTAAATAAATTAATATTATATATTAAATGATTTAATTAAATATTACAAACTTATCAGTAGGGACCTAAAAAAATCTGAAAAAAACTGCTATGTTAAGTTTTTCGAGTTAAATACAGTACATGGCACAATTTCTACAAAAAATTCAAATTCTTAACTAGACAGGCTCCGTTTTCATATATTAATCAAAAATTATTAATTTATATTTTAAAATTAAATATTTCGTTTTGTGTAAACATTTACTTACAGCATCATAAACATATTTTTATGATGGCTATTGGATTTTGTTCAAGTAAGTTATTTTTAGGGTATTTTGATAGCTCGCGTGTGGTGTCTAATAAAGCGTGTTTTCAGACGGACATTGGCGGGACCCATGTATTTTGCTCGACGTACACTTTATATACATACATACTTTGTAAATTATCCTGTACAACAACTATAAACACACTTTAAAGTTCTTAATTTAATAGCGTGTAGATAAACAATGAAGCCGCGCCAGCGTATTGCAACAGTCTGTATGTCTGTCTGTAAACTTTACAACTTTGTCTGAGCCGTGGTTGCTGTGTGCAGACGGGTATTAACCAAATAACTCATATTGTTTGTAAGTACTTGTACGAACACATAGATACATTGGCAGAACCTCTGATTCATAAGAACATTATAGTTCTAAACTGTCTGAAGCAACACATGTTGTATCGACGACAGCGCCATTGATTTCCTAAGAGGAAGGCGTGAAATCACCTAACGCCCTTATGAGCGTTCAGTATGTGCCTTACAAGCTGGTTAGATCAAATAGTTACAAAAAATATTCGGTGGACAAGTATGGTAGAAAAATTCTACGGCCTAGGATAAGTACCTCGGTGGCGCAGTCGTGATAACAAGAGGTCGCAGAATTTTTTCAGATTCTTGTCTTTAAATTCTTTTCTAGTTTTTAATGCACTATAATAACAATAATTAGAACATTACAGTTCCTGTATGGAAAGATATATATAAACGACATAGAAGTTGAGCGTAAACGCCGTAAGGCGGGCACAAATACACGCGTGCAGGTCAGTACAGTGTTTACCTTCACAGTGGTAAGTATACATGGACATAAATTCCTCCACACTTTTTGGTGCATGCTAAACGTACAATATATTCATTGAAAAAATGAAGAAAAAACCTCCTTAATAATCTAATTAAAGAAAATATATTTGTATGTACACAATATATTTCGGCCCACGGTATGTGGCCTTCATCATTCGACTAAAAACTGAGGGCTGAAATATATCGAGTACATTAAAATATATTTTATTTTTTAACATTAATTGTTGTGTATAATAAAGAATAAGTAAATAATAAATAAATAAATAAATAAAATAAATAAGTCTCAAAAAGAGTAAAATATATTTTATTAATAATTAAAGAAAACAAATAATCTAAAAATTATAAATAAATAGTAATAACTATTATTATACTAAAAAACTCACAAAACGCGGCTTATCAGCTCACCTCATGTGACTTCCATTTTTATTTCCTTGTACAAATTTAGATAATTTCCTGCACACAATTTTGAACCTTATTCTCTTTCAGTAAGACGTAATTTAAGACCGCATTATGTATACCTAGTTTTTGGACAACTATCTATCATGTCTATGTACTAATACAATTTATCGCATGAATAAACCTTTATTATAAAGGGATAAGAACTATATTTGATAAGCTCATATATGTACAAAATTTGGTGGGATAGTAGGTCATTGTGATTGTGTTATCCATCAACCTAATTTACAGGGTGTTTGTTTTTGTAAAAAGTAAATAATTTTCATTTTTGAAAAAAAAATCTTGTGGTACGATTTTAAACTGAAGCATTTAAGTTTTTTAACGTATATGTATTTTCATTTGAAATACTTGATGAATTAAAGATAGAAGTTACTTACTATAGCCGATTCTGAATTCTAATTTTAGTTTTAGTGCAGTCAAAACAAAATGTTCTTAATTCCAAAGTAGTTTTTTAGTGTTAAAAATTCAAGTTTTGACAGCACTAAAACTAAAATTAAAGCTTTCAGAATCGACTCTGTAATTTAATTTGTGAATTTATCTGTGGTCTCTATTATTTTTATTGATACTGAGAAATTCAGAGAAATCTGTCCTGCTCCAATTTCATTTCATTTTAAACTTATCTATCCCGCTCAGTGGCGCTTCCAAGCTCAAAAAACTTGCGATTTCAACATGTTTTTACTTGTAATCAATGTTTATTTTAACTATTAATTTAATTTTTAGTTCTTAAATTTGTTTAAGTTCTTAGGATTATTGGGTTCTAATTTTATATTAATTTAGTAATAAATAATATACTTGTCTTACAACGTTGTAAATAATAATTAAAATTATTTTCAATATTTTAAAATTAATTGTTTCCATAAAGACTAGACAATACTAATTTAAGCTAAAAATTGATTATATATTTCAGAATAATTTCAATATAGTAAAATTAAATTAAATAAATAGAGAAAAAAATCCCATATTAATTTGTACAAAGCCATGAGGAAGTACATAATATTATTTTGAAAATTTCATTCCATATTTTAATGATCCAAAAAGCATTTTGGGGTAAAACACGAATTTCCTCGGCTTAAGAAGGGTAATAAAATACAGCAATAATATTAATTATGGAAATTATCGAATGATGTCGTGTTATTATTTATGAATCTACAGTAGATATTGCTTTATCGACATCATTACAATTATTTTATTTCTTATCTTGAGTCATGTCGCCACTATGGCGCCATACGGCTTTATCATGATTTCCTAGATGCCTACTATCTTGTAAGTTCTTTAATATGTTACAGGCAAACTACGTGAGAGAAAAATATAAATCATCAGGATACATGCTTCCTGGAAGGTTTGTCGGTGGTATTCAGAGCGTTAATTAAAACGTCAAACACTCTTACACCCAACTTTCACGGACTATTTGTACGTCCCAGCATGATAAATGAAATGAATTGAAATTCGAATGATTCAAAAATACACTCCCAGTACCCTAATCGTGTCTAGTAATCGTAACCGAACCAATTCAATAATCGTAGAGTCAAAGTCAGTGTGGATCATGTGCCAGAATTACTTCATCATTCATGGTGTCATGGTTAAAATTATTTAGAAAAATATTATTAGTGTAGTATTTAAATAAACAAAGTGACTTACTGTTATCAAAGCGCGCTACCGCCTGCGCCTGCGCCGCCACCACGGTACTTACTCGAATCCTGGCACGAGGAATTTGTTCCGTTTTAAGCGTTTATTTTTAATTGATCTTTCCTTTTTTTGTACTCGAATATTTAGGGTATTCCGAAGCGATGGATTTAGAAATAAAAACATAGTCAAGGGGACTTTCGTTTATATGACCAAATTCATACAGGAAACTCGGTAAGTGGTCGTTACGAAGGTTCAATTACTAAATTCACTAAGTTCAATAAAATTTCACTGTCTTTTTGTCCATATAATCGAATGATTGAACTATGAACTAACAATTTTCTTTGAAAAATGGCGGCGGAGATTTTGTTTTTTTTTTCTTTTCATCCCTTTCAGGGACAGGCAAAGGTATCTAGGACTATGATAGCCTTTTCTGTAATTTCCATTTTATTCCTTTACGTTCTTATAATTTTAGGCGAAAGCCTCGTCTGATACGATATTTTCTTCGTTTTTAATACAATTATGTCAAGTCCAGGGTTGATTCGGTATGAGTTGAATGTGAGATTTTGTTTTTTGCGCAGATGGAACTAGAGGCACTAACGCAAAAAGCCAAACAGCCAAATATTGCCAAAAAACCAAATATTAAATAAACAAACTGAATATTTTTGTATTTACAACAAAAAATTGAGTTACCAATTTGTTGATAAAAATAAATTATACACAAATTCTTGTACTTTTATTCCACATATATTTATTTTTATTCTAACTTAGGCTACCGGTTTCGTATTACACATCATCGGGCCAACAAATTATTAATTATTTAACATGACAGAAAGAAAACAAAAGAAAACTTGTTTTTATTGTTCTTGTTTTTAAAAAATGTTTTCTTTTGTTTTCTTTCTGTCATGTTAAATAATTAATAATTTGTTGGCCCGATGATGTGTAATACGAAACCGGTAGCCTAAGTTAGAATAAAAATAAATATATGTGGAATAAAAGTACAAGAATTTGTGTATAATTTATTCAAGATGATATTCCACCAAGAACCATCAATCGAATCCATCCAATATTTGATAAAAATAAATTATTTTAATAAAATTAAATGATTATTAATTATATTTCAACTGAGACAGTCCATTTGTTGGCATAAACTTTACTATTTCTCAAGACATCAAAACTCTTTGCTAAGATTTAAAAAAAAATGTAATGTAAAAAACAATAGTGCGATAATGTAAAGTAGAAAGCACGCGTGCTTAATATGCTGTATTATGACCCTAAGAACGCTGCAATAAGGGCCACTTTATAAGCAAGTGTGTTAAAAAAAATTGTTTCCTATTTCGCAGACAGGGTCTTCAACCTTGGTCCTGTCCTGACCACTTAGTCTCCAGTATAGATTTGGATACGTGAACGAGTATGGTCAGCAGAATTATGGTTTCAGTTTATGAAATTCCGTACAAAATGGATTTACTGATTTTGACCGAACAGAAACTGCGTTACCCGTAACATAACATGTGTAATAGTAACATTACCTACATCTGTAATGATAACACACGAAATGTGACGGCCGTGAGTTACGCTTTACGTTACACATTTATATTAAGGCGCATAGGCACGCCACCGTTTTAGTACAAAATTTGATAACCCGTTTCTCTGTTGTCTTTCGTTATAGACTAAAGGTATAGACCTCAATAGTTTAATACAGGCATTTACAAAGTTGCTATTTAGCTGAAATGTTAAATTTTGATATAGATACACTCTGAGGCAAGAAAACAAAATTAATATGCAAAATTTTGGCAAAATGGTGCCTTTTACAATACCAGCACCAGATGATGGAGGTCATATAGTTTGGTCTATTACGAAAAACAACTGAGAAACGGATTATTAAATTTTGTACTAAAACGGTGGCGTGCCTTGGCGCCTTAACTAATGTTACTAGCTTGTGGAAATACATTTTCCTTTTATGACTTTCTTCCTAGTTTGGACAAGGCGAAACGGAAATGCTTAGGTGGTAGAGCTGATGCCGAGCTCGACTGTGGAGGTACCACCATCTTACTCGCAAATCCTCCCGAAGTTATTCGGGGGAGAGTAAGAGAACAGCTCTCAGGCAAAACCAGGCGGCCCACCATTGCCTGGGACCGATGGATGGCGGTATATCCATCCCCAGTTGCCGGGCTTTATATAAAACAGACTGGTGACGGGCAGCGGCGTCTCTGGTGCAAGGGTTTCGGCACCGCGCTCACCAACCCGCCTGCCCAGCGTGTGTGAGTATGGGCATTTCTTCCAGGAGGACCGCCAAGAGTGGCGAAATCCTGGAAAGGCCTATGTCCAGCAGTGGACGAAACAGGCTGATGGATGGATGGATGGAAACGGACTTGTTGACTTGTAGAAAGTATACTTAATGTATCTATTTTGCAAAAATAAATATTTTGATTTTGATTTTGATTTGACGGAAATCTTTGACATGTATAAACAGTGATTTCGTTTATATTTCTGTTTGGCCCAAGGTGTGTTTCAAAGTTGTTCTGATTAACACTGCAGTTTGCACATGTGAGCAAATAATTTGGCCAAGGGCGAGTCGGACTCGTGCACAAAGATTTCGTACCTCGACACAATACGGGTACAACAAATGGCAAAGAGCGACAAAAAAACAAGGCGTTAAAATGGTATCGTCTGACAAACAATTGAGCACTCTCTGAGTACGGAACCCTTATGTTATTATTTATTGTTTTACTGTAGAAAATTTACAATAATGCGTGTAATTTTGCAACTTGTACAGTGGAGCCCGCATCAAGCTATACACATTGAGTATAAGCTGACCTCTCCTTGTACGGGAAGCCTATACAATGAGAGGTCAGCTTATAAACAGAAAGTGTTTAGCTTGATGTGGGCTCCACTGTACGTATTACCGTTTTTAAAATATAAATAAAACAAAAACGTTTAAATAAAATTTTTTAGAAGTTTATTGTATGGGGTATTATTTGGGACTACATTTTTCTCATTTTAAAATTTTTAATTTTTATTATTCAGCTTGGTAGTGGCTATAGTAACACGTATTCAGTGAAAATTTATACTTTCTACCTATTACGGCTGAAGCTGTAAACCCCTGTGATAGACAGACAGCGGAAGCTTCGTAATGGGGTCCCGTTTGGCACCCTTCGGTTACGGAACCCTAAAAACTGAGAACAAAGGGTGATTTTTTTTTCTTTATATTAAAATACATTTCAGGATAAACCACATCACTTTTCGTATCATGTAGGTAGATGACAATGTATATTTATTTTTTTAAATGCTGATTGTGACCGTATAAAATGGTTTTCCAAATTGAGAGCCTCCGCTCCATAGTGGAACCGCGACTCAGCAGGACGTTGAGGATTGTCTTTTATCCGAGAGTAAGCAGTTGTGAACGCAGCAGGGCCTCCAGGGTACCTAGCATGGTAGACGATATCGAGCTTTGACAGCTCGATACACCACTCTCTGTCCCTCTGGACGTAAATCAACAGACAAGACAAGACAAATACTCTTTATTGTGCACCAAATACAAATAATAAAAAAAACAGGTAACAAAAACAGGTAATAAAAGAAGCTAACAAATGACGGCCTTATCACTTAAAGCGATTTCTTCCAGACTACCTTTGGATGGAAATTAATTGTAGAAAGAAAAACGTGAGAGCCGGTGTACAAAATAAGAAATAATAATAAAAAGATAGCAAATTACTAATCTGAAAAAATATATATATCCATCCATCCATCCACACAATACACTAATAAATAACCATACAATTCATAAAATACTGAGCACTTTATGGAGCACTATCGAGCTCGATTTGGTCGTTCATGTTAGAGGTGCAGATTGGATTTCTTAGCAATTTTGTTTTTTTTTTAAATATTTGGGGAAATTTTGAAGAAATTACTGGCGAAAAAATTTCGATACTGGCTGGATAGGGGAATTTAGAAGATAGGGGAATTTAGAATCGAAGATATTTCCTCCATGTCCGCGCCCACACTACTGTCTAGGGGAAATTTTTGGGGAAGAAAATTTCGAAGTAAATGTATAAATGTGGTTAAAATCCGTTGCTGGGATTGACAGACGTATTTTTTTTTTAATTGAATGTGTGGTGTGTGAAAATTTTAATAAATATAGTTATGTAATGTTATGGTGCTTCTCATTATAATTATGAACATTGTACAATTTTATAAATTTTAATATAGTAAAGGAATTCCACAAATTCAAAACATTTCGGAAAAAGTTGCTGAAATACCATCTTTTTGGGGATTATTAGGGTTCCGTACCCAAAGGGTAACTAACGGGACCCTATTACTACGGCTCTGCTGTCTGTCCGTCTGTCTGTCACCAGGCTGTATCTCATGAACCGTGACAGTCAGACAGTTGAAATTTTCACAGATTATATATTTCTGTTGCCGCTATAACAACAAATACTAAAACCGGCCAAGTGCGAGTCGGACCCGCGCACTCCCATACAACAGACATGATTTTTTTGCCATTTTTATAGACAATGGTACGGAACTCTTCGTGCGCGAGTCCGACACGCAAACGGCCGTTTTTTTAAAATTTTGAATACTCTATTTTGAGACCCTAGAACTAAGTTTAAACTAAGTAAACGAAATCTAGACCTTTCCCAAATTTCGCCACTATGTCCAGCAGTGGACGAACACGGGCTAATGGATGGATGGATGGATGGATGGAAACGAAATCTGCAACTACTAGATTCAGTGAAAATGGCACATTAAACATTTGCCTAGGAACAATTCATCAAACATTTCAAAAATTGAATATACTCTATAAAATTCGATAAAGGGAGATAATACGTTATCGATTAGAGATTAACCTACTTACCTAAATGTTTTATTTCTTAGTATTATTAATGTGTTGCCATATTAATAACTAGGTACTCGTAATAAATAAAATAATCGAACATACATAATTAGCGGTACTAAGGAAAAGGCATTTTAACTACATACATTTTTAGTAAAGTAAAACGATTTGTCGCGCATTTTTACGTTATCAAGTTGATAGCAGGTATAGTTTGCTTCGCACTGTGAGTTTTATTTATTAATTTATAAAATACTAGCTTTTTCCCGCGGCTCCGCCCGCTTGTTATTCGGTTTCACGACATGCTTTTTTCCGGGATAAAAAGTAATCTATGTGTTAATTTGGGGTATAAGCTATATCCATTCTAAATTTCATCCAAATCCGTCCAGCCGTTTCAGCGTGAAAGAGTAACAAACATACACACACACACACACACACACACACACACACAAACTTTCGCATTTATAATATTAGTGTGAAGTGTGATGAGATTACATAGCCTTGTCTTATTTCACCACAAACGATTATGGCCTGCGCTAATTAGACACCTGATGTTTGAAATAACAAAGCCTTGTCTTATTTCACCTCAAACGATAGCTACCACGCTAATTAGACACCCGATTTTTCAATGATATTGATCTATCCTACAGGAACCATGCATTTTCCCATGATAAAAGTAGCCTATGTGTTAAGTTAGGCTATAAGCTGTATCCATTCTAAATTTCATCCAAATCCGTTCAGCTGTTTCAGCGTGAAAGAGTAACAAACATACACACACACACGCACAAACATTCGCATTTATAATATTAGTAGAATAGGATAGGATAACTTTTACAGAGGCGCGTCGACTCTTCCACGAATTATCTTCGCGCCTTGTAGACGCCTCGGGTAACCCCAGGGCTGGCGCGTACCTCGGACAACGGATAAGCCTAGCGATCCAACGGGGTAACGCAGCCAGTGTCTTGGGCGCTCTGCCATTTGGCAGCGATTTGGAAAAAAATTTTTACTTAATTTAATTTTCTGTTTTAGATACGTAGCTTTAGTTTGTAGTTTTTTTTTCTTTTATAGCTTAGCTTAGATTTTAATTTTTTATTGTTATTTTTATGAATGAAAACTTATGAATAAATAGACTTTTACTGTATTTTTATGTGACTTGCTACAAAGCTATACAGGATGTAAATGCAAAGTCAAGAATCCCTTTAGGGTATGAAAGTATACACGATTCTGATATCAGTACAAGAAAAAAATTACCATTGTCACCTTTTCTTGTAATTTTTTGCTTTTGTCACAACACGTTTTTCTGGTATTAGCTTAAATTGATATGCTTATAGTGGATGTGTATGTTTGTAATGTTTCATATACAGGATGTGAATGCAAAGTCAAGAATCCCTTTAGGGTATGAAAGTATACACGATTCTGATGTCATTACGAGAAAAAAATATATACCTTTAATTTTCACCAAAAATTCCATCATTTTTCTAAGCTATGGCTATGCAGGTCACCGGCCTGCCCACACACCTAATTGCACCCCGCAACCCGCACCCCTCATCCGAGTGGTCAGCGACCAGTGAGGGTGTATACGCGATTAGTGTATTTTGTGTAAAGAAAATCGTCTTATTATGAGGTACTGGTACTTTATTTAGAGATCCCAGTATTTAAAATAATGTCTTTACCGATCATACTAACGCACCCTTAAAGGATTCTTGCCTTTGCTTTTACACACGGTATAAGGTTAAATAATAATAGTCAGCGAAACTCAAAACATAGGTAGTACTCGTCTATATGAATAACTTTTTCTATGGGGACTATGCAAATTTCTCAAAAAAAAATTTCACCATTGATATGGTTAATTTGCATGAGAGGAAGTGAAAAAAAGTTGCGAAAATCGCTTAGCCCCGATAGAAAAAGTTATTCATATAGACCAGTACTGTACTACCAATATTTTGAGTTTCGCTGACTATTATTATTTAACCTTGTATAAGGTGACTTTTATTTATACAGCCAAAATCATACTGGAAGCTTGGTAAGTGATCATCAGTAACACGGTTCGAAAAAGGGTCATCGAACCTTATTACTGAGCACTTACCAAGTCTTCAGTAAAAATTTCCCTGCATAAATTAAAGTCACCTTATATAAGGTGACATTTGTTTAGTATAGCCAAATTTATACTGGATACTCAATAAGGGGTTAGGACCAAGTGTTCAATGACCCTGTTCGCGAAATACAAGACACATTATTTTGGGCCTTTTAGTATACCTGTTCAAGGACAAACTCTACTCAATTAGTATAAGAATTCTAAATTTTATTTTGCGTATTTTACAAAAAGGGTCATTGAATCTCGGTCCTGACAAGTTACCGAGTCTCCAATATGAATTTGGCTATATGAACTGATAATATTGTACCACTTATGTCCTACGATTTCATACAGGTAGAAAAGAGTAATCGTAGATTTTTTTAGAGTTCCGTACGGAAAGGGCAAAGCAAGCACTCGGCTGTTTGTCTGTCTGTCCGTCCGTAATTCAAGGGTTTCTAGCTCGTAGATGGAACATTATACAAATCTGAAATTAGTATATTTTGTGTAGAATGTTGACCCAAAACCGAATATTGAATTAGAAATTTAAACAAAAAATTTTTCCAGGGGTTTTTTCATGAAAAAGACGAACATTTTTTTTCTGTGTTGCCCTTATCAATATCGAGCAAAAACGAGCAAAAAAATCACGTTTGTTGTACATATAGGAGCCCCCTTTGATATTTATTTTATTCTGTTTTTTAGGATTTGTTGTTATAGCGGCAACATAAATACATCAACTGTGAAAATTTCAACTGTCTAACTATCACGGTTCACGAGATACAGCCTGGTGACAGACGGACAGCGGAGTCTTAGTAATAGGGTCCCGTTGGTTACCCTTTGGGTACGAAACCCTAAAAACGCTGAGTGGTTCTCGAGTTAAAACGGAAGCTACAGACAGACAAAAATTATAAAAATTGCTGTTTCGGCCTCAGTTTCATTTACAATTTCGCTAAAATATTAAATGTACAGACACGACTTTTTAATACTTTATTATTAGTATAGATATAGGTTATAACTACGTTAAACTCAAATTACACATTGCAAGCTTGATAACAAAATTATACTTAAATTTAACCAAATTATTTTCTTATCATTATCACTTTTATCAACAAACCTTCCTCGAAGTGCCTAAAAATGCATTGTGCATTTGTTTTTACAGGAAAATTAGACAGTCATTTAATTTAATTGTTTTTTCTAGGGTACCGCCAAAAACTAAAACCCTCACAGCCTCACTCATCGTAAATAAGTCGACGAATCCTTGGGTAAAGGAAGCTTGGGCGTATCAGCTGACCCTAGGACACCACACCAGGACCCTAAAAAAACGGTGAAGTCTCCGACAACGGATAGTTTCAAATACTAGGTGAAATTAAATCAACCGACCAAATTCATACTGGAGACTCGGTTAGTTCAGGAACAAGGTTTAATGACCCTCAAGGTGAAATTCAAAAAAACGTTTTTTTTTAGTCCCGTATCTATTGCCTGCACTAGGAATTGTACTAAACTAGTCAAACCAGTAAGGGAGCAAAAAAATTTATTTTTTGAAATCGGCCAAAAGGATTACCGAGCCTAGTTCTTGATCACTAACAGAGTCTACAGTATGAATTTGGTCGGTTGATTTAATTTCATCCTATATATGTATCCCGTCTCCATTTACGGCATACGGAACCCATACATCGCGTAAGACGCACGCTTGACAGTATTTTCTTGTTGCATAAATCAAACAAGTTACAATGTTTTTCACACATATTTTCAAATGGCTGTTTAAGTTTATTCATTAAGTAAACACCTCATTTAATTGAGTGCGTTTCAAAATTCATGCGCTTTGCACACAAAAATATGTACATCTTAATTTTAGAGCAAAAGTGTAACGTAGCATAAAATATCGTACAAAAATAAACAAAAAGGTAATATTAAATATTAAAAATTTACGACTTAAGAGCCGTATTGCAAGCGCATTGTAAAAAAAACGAAACAATACTTTAATATTCTAATTTACAGAAACGAATGGAATCTTTACATGGATATTTATGTTTTTAGGGTTATAATTTAGCAATTTTTAAATTGAAGCGAGTTTTGATGTTTATAAATAGGCGGGTTTTTACAATCCGCCCGCACGACCAATACGGCTCTGTCTTCAGTGATCAAGAACACCATTTAGCTGTATCCAGCCCCCTGATTCTGTATCGTTAAATCAGTTGCCAATCCGAGTGCCTATCGTCGAAAACATATATGTATATCCGCTTATCTAAGGATCGTTCGCACTTGAAATGACGTCACAATTCGTGAATAGTTCAATACCCATCGAACGTTATTTCAGAAGTTACTTTTTTTGGTGAATAGAAACTAGTTGGCAACCGATCCAAAGATACGTAATAGACCCGCAGGACATGCTAATAGTGCTGACATCGGCTGAAACCAAGTATTTACTACTCATACTGAACAATCTTCAGCAGTGGTGAATTTACCAGCAGGCTGAGTAGGCTTGAGCCTAGGATAGGAGGATTTTAGGGTGGCAATTTTGGGGACTATAACTTTGTCAGTAAGCAATAAAATCATTTTAAGAGTTTAAATTATTGTGCAAGTAGCATAATTAAATCTACCCTGTGTTTATAGTCTTTCATTTGTTCCGAAATATACCCAAATAATTATTTATTGTGAATTTTCAACGGAATGTCTGAACTGCAGAAGTAAGAGAGTAAGGGCGACAAAAATTTAACACCCTGTACTTAGAAAATATGTAAATCCGCCACTGATTCAGAGAGAAATAGCAGAATGGATACCCCAGGGAAATATGAAACCGAATAATTTTAAACATGGAATCTATCAGTTTTAGGTCTCATAATAATAAGTGAAAATAATTCTAGGGTAGATTCTGTATCGTAAACTGATATGGTAACATGCAAGAAGAAAATATTTTAATTAACAAATATTTTAATTATTTCCCAGTATAAAGTGGTTCAATCAGCTGACTAAATTTCTACAATTTTTTTAATCATTTTCGTTGGAAGGCGGAATAGCGAATATTTATCACCTCTTGATTTTTGTTCACTTTGAGTTTTAGGGGCTTTAAATACAAGTTTCAAATTTAATCAGATTGTTGTACGTTGTATGTAACATAATACTCATAGGTTCCTTACTCAGCGGCAGCCGAATTCTTTGTCAGGCGCTAAAATTTTAGCGGCTGGTTTTGTGTCGCCTTGATCTTGCTGCGACCTCTTTAATGTTATTTTATTATTTACCATGTTTAAGGGTATTATATGCAGCAAGCGTGTGATACCATTCTAATAGAGAGCCGGCCGTACGAGCTCAGTATACCCCGTGACTGCACCTTAGTGCAGCACGCGGCTGGAACTAGTGAGCCCTAACTCCCAGTCCTAACCCTTAATATTTGTATAAACTACCTATGTGAATAAACTCTGTGCTAAAGTTGAAACTAAGTAAAAACTGTGAATAAACTGAGTAATAAGTGACAGCTGTTTGTTTTGGGAAGACCACCAGGCAACGAACCCTAACCATCACAAATCAGAGGTCTCCACAAAAGAGACTTCCACAACTGTTATTTTACTAACTATAAACTATGTCAGTTTAATTAACTATAATATTAAACAGTCTATAAAAGCGTTAATTTTTAAAATAAAGTCAAAACAAAAATATCTTATGAAAAATATACTCATAAAAATATCAATTTAAACTATGATAGAAATAAATTTCCATGTTTTAAATACCTACTTGGCGATTTATCCATCGCAAGGAGATATTAAGCGAGTAACATATCGTTGCAGTATGGGAAAGCACATGCGTAAATTCGCAGGTTCTGTTGAGAACTGGGTAGCTCATTTGGTAGAGCAATCGCCCGGTTAGCGAAATCAGAGCTTCTCGCATCCAGATTAACTTTTCGGCTTTTCTTTACCGCAATAATATAATAATTAAGTTTTTGTATTTATTTGTTGCTAGCGATATATGCATTCTACAAGCGCAACTCTTTCCAAATAATTTTCCCTAAAAATACCCTGAATAATTTTCTACCCTAAGAATACCCTAAATACGACATGAAGAATTACCCTAAATTTAGGGGAAAATACCCTAAGGTAGGAGCACTGGTATCGGATAGAATACGTAAGTCACAATCACAATGGATTCGGCGGTAAAATATTCCATCAGCTTGAGATTGGCGGATTTCCTCTAACGTACGTGTTTGGACCGCTGAAAAAGAATTAGACAGTTGATGCAGATGACATCACTAACCTATTTAAAGCAGTTATTCATTTAAATTTAAATTTAATCAAAAAAGGAGTGTATTGTTTCCAGGTTCATGTGGGTATTTTTCTTAACTCCACCATAACTTCTTAATGCCTGAACCGATATCGAAGTGTGTGGTATCGTTAGAATCCATAAAGCATCCTGAGCGGAATAGGCTATAAATAAATGTATAGAAATAGTATTTTTTTTAAAAACACGACTGCTGGAATAGAGATTCGGATTTCAGTGCAGTCGGGGGACTATATACGTGTTGTTTTGTATGAAAAATATGTTTCATATTAATAAATAATAAATAAATGATTTTTATTCCAGCTAAGGCAGCCATAATTTACAATAATATAATAATTTGAATTAAATTAAATTTTGAATTATTAAATTAAATAAATACAGTAATCATTAATTAATATACGTTTGGTATCTTTCAACTGTATTTAAAATCTCATTAAAGAGAGTTGTATAAAAAATATACTTATTAATATATTATATTAAAACTTTTAAATGCGTTTTTCTCGAAATATACTCAGATGAATATTCCCTATTCTTTCCCTGCCTCTTAAAATAGGCTTGATGAAGAATTGTTAATAGTGAACCAAAAAAATAAACCATAGAAATTAGTAAATGTAAGATTGGCGATCTTATCGCTTCTAACAATTTCTTCCAGACACAGGATTTGCTGTAACGGTCGCTTTATTTATCTTTGTAAATTGCCCTGAATAGTTTTTTTTTCTTTTATGTAAAGTTTTCTTTTTAGTTGACTTAATATCATTTAACGAGTAGTGTCCTTAACTCTTTTAAAAGAATTTTAAGTTTTGCAACTGACTTACTAATTAAATTAATTACACAAAACCAACTACCGAATCCTTTTATCGGGCGGAAATCGTGTTTGTTTGAAAGATTTATTGTACATCTTTAATTTAATAACCATGCTTAAGGGGCCTTATCCCGTAAACGAAGAAAGAAAAAGAAACTTATCTTTTTACAAAAGAAGTTCGTTATAAGTCGGCTTCAGGCACATTATGGCAAATATAGGTAAATAAATGTTGGTATATCTCCTTCATGAATGAATGCGCTTTGTTTGAAAAATGTTTGTTTATTTTTATTTTTATATATGGTTTATTTAGTTCATTTTTAATCACATTTGTTCATTGCATTATGTATATATAATATTTTGATATACTTCTTTCTCTATTTTATGCAGTTGTATAACTTTATTGCGTTTCAGTAGCCCACCTTAATATTTTTTGTATGTATTTCGCGTATTATTATATATATATTTTTATATTCTAAAGATATATATTGTAAAGATTAAGTTTGACTGGCAGAAAGTATACCTTATGTATCTATTTTACAAAATAAATATTTTGATTTTGATTTTTGTCGATATTTGTCGATACAATATAATCTCGCTAATCCGGCATTTCTCTACACATACGGGCACTAGAGCAAGGAACGCAGGGACCTAAGATTCTAATTTATTCTAACTTTGTTGGTGTCGTAAGAAAGTTTTTAATTTAATTTCTGTCAGAAAAACTTGCAACTCTAGTGGTGACAGAAATTTCGAACAAAACCCTATTAGAATAAAGTTCTTATCAGCCTTGGCTGTTACGTCAAGCGCTCCGGCTGACAAGTTCGAAAATAGTGTGCTTTTATTTGTTCATATTCATAAAATAAAAATAAATTCCAAAGAGTGAGAAAACCATATCATTTAATGTTGTATTATCTTAAAGTTTAAAATTTTTTCTACCGTTCTAAAAACTGGGGAATTAAACTGAATTTAGAATTTATTTTCTTCACTTCTATATATTAAAATAAAATTCTGGAAAAAACACATAACTCGTATCGTAGATTACAATGTATTTTGCTTCTATAAAAAGTGCTATAGCTACCGTAGAAACTGGTTACAAAGTTACTCAGTTCAAGGTCGTTGGCGTTGGGAGAAGCCTTAAATACTGACTTGTTAGTGCGGGTTTTAGAACCGACGAGACGGGCGACATCTCTCTCTACATTTTTGACACATCTCAAATGTCAAAGTGTGATTAAATGTAGAGGGTGATTTGTATTGCGTGCCAGTTTGACAGGACCTGGTAAAAAGCAAGTGTTTCACTTACTAAATATGTATTTTAAAAACTTTTTATTCTACTTTCAGTTAACGATTTTCGGCAACTATTGAAAAACAAAAGGTAAGGAGCCTGATCACGGCTTTTTAAATAAGAAAGGTTTATTTGTATTCACATGAACATTATATAAGGTCTTACAATAATAACTGAAAATAATTCCAGGGTAGATCGTGTATCGTAAACTAATCATAATCACATTCCAGAGGGAAAAAAATTTTTTTGCTCAAATAATTTTTTCACTTCCCAGTACAAATTGGTTCAATCACTAACTAAATTTCTATGGAAAGGTAAAAAAAAAGTTCGCGCAAAAATTGTTGTTTTCGGTGGAATGTGGTCTATTAGGGATACTCTATCATCTACTAATTTTTTTTCACTTTGAATTGTTGGACCTTATATACCGGGTGTAAAAGCAAAGGCAAGAATCCTTTAAGGGTGTGTTAGTATGATCGGTAAAGATTTTATTTTTAATACTGGGATCTCTAAATAAAGTACCAGTACCTCATAATAAGGACGAGCTTCTTTACTCAAAATACACTAATCGCGTGGACACCCTCACTGGTCGCTGGCCACTCGGATGAGGGGTGCGGGTTGCGGGGTGCAATTAGGTGTGTGGAGAGGACGGTGAACTGCGTAGCCATAGCTTAGAAAAATGATGGAATTTTTGGTAAAAACTCAGGGTATATATTTTTTTCTCGTAATGACATCAGAATCGTGTATACTTTCATACCCTAAAGGGATTCTTGACTTTGCATTTACAGCCTGTATATGAAACATTACAAACATACACATCCACTATAAGCATATCAATTTAAGCTAATACCAGAAAAACGTGTTGTGGCAAAAGCAAAAAATTACAAGAAAAGGTGACAATGGTAATAACAAGGGTCCAATAAAAAAACACATCGAAAGGATAATATTCCAAGTAAAATATAAACTATTCGGTATTTTCGTTCTTAACTTGATAATGATTCGTCGCCTTAATAAGTTCAGTACACACTAGAGACAGACAAACGGACAGTCTGTGTTTTTGTTATTATTTTATAACAGCAAAATTCACGCTATTAACTCGAGAGGGTGTCCGAATGGTAATAAATGTGGTTTAATCCATTTATGGTCACTTGCCGTTGCGGTAGGGTAAAGGCGCCGATAGCTTCGCCTAGGGCAGGGGTCTTCAAACTACGGCTCGCGGGCTAACACTGACCCGCGATCACCACCAATCCGGTCCGCGGTCGCCCGCCATTGTTGATTTAAAATTCACAATAATACTAGCCCCGCGTTTATTCGATTTTTGCCCCGTTTTCGGCTTGGAAGTAATTTTATGAACACACGTTTTGGATTATGTGTTGACCAGGGTCACTACGATGATAATAAATAAAACGCATTCAAATCCGTAGAGTGGTTCTCGAGTAAAAAGCGTTTGTTCAATCTTTGCCTCGTTCTCAGCTTGGGCGTTATTTTATGAACACCTATAACCCATGTGTTGACCACATATTTCGCAAAAATATTCAATGTAGAGACATTACCGTTTTACTGTTTTACTATAAGATAGATTATGATACTTTATGAATTATCAAAACGAGGTACTATCGATATTCATTTTAATCCAATATTAATAGGCAACAGAATGTTGGTATGGTGAAAGAGCTAAGTAGGTCTTGGCCCTCGGGACTTTGTGGAAAAATCAGTTTGGCCCTGAACCTAAAGTTAGGAAACCCCTGGCCAAGGGTAAAGGTTATGTTCGTGGAACTGTTGAATATGGAACTATACAACTCCCTAATGGAAGTAAAGGTAGCTGTTGTTTAATCATCTTGCTTTTTAGGGTTCCGCATCCGAAGGGTTCCAAACGGAACCCTATTATTAAGCCTTTGCTGTTTGTCTATCTGTCCGTCTGTCACAGGCTGGGGTCTACAGCATCAGCCGTAGTAGGCAGTTAGTTGAAATTTTTACAGAATACGTGTTACCGTGGCCTCTATCACTACAAATAAGAAAAAAAATTAAAAAGTATATAGTTGCACTTAAAGACAGAAATACCTAAATACAAGTTTTAAATTTAGTCAAATTGTAGTACATACTCTAAAGTCAAATAAACAATAATACAAATTAGGGTTCCGTACGCAGACGGTGCCAAATTTTTTGTCAGGCGCTACCATTTTTGTAGCCTTAATGTTGCTTTGGCACGTATATTGTTGTTATTTGCCATAATGTTTTTAGAATTCCGTACCCGTGTTGTGAGTTCGTACGGAAACATTTGTGCACTATTGCTTTTTTGGTTAATTATTTTCCGATTCAATGGTAGACTGAGTTTCCAATAGTTTCTACCTGTACCAAAGTGTGTAAGTAATCAGTTTATAAAATTCTACGAAATTCGGGAAAAAAATAATAATCCGTGGTACTGATCACTTACCAAGCCTCCAGTACGAATTAAGCTGCGTAAATTAATGTCACCTTGTATTAATTTTAATCATCAATCGTAAATTAGTAATCCAAGGAATCCATTCTTGTTATCATCTGCCCCGTTTTCGGCTATAACGATTATAATAAATAAAACGGATCTAAATCCGCTGATTATTTCTTGAGTTAAAACGGACCATACACATAGCTACCAGTGGCAAAAGGTGAATATTTTAAAAAGGGAAGCCGGACAAAATTATCGCCTTACTCAGAAAAGCAACAAAGGAAAGCATTTTTTTTGTTCTTTGCAACTCCCTGTCAGCCAAGTGTATTTGTCGTATTGAGATTTATGGAAATGTTTGACAAAGCGAAGAGCACGGAATAAATGTAGTATGGATGAAATTTCCTAAACAAGCCGATGGGAATCGTGTTATATGGACGCTTCGCCACTGATACATACAGACAGACTCACAAAGATCATAATCCTTGTTTCACAGCTGCACCCCCTGCCAATGTCAACCACGCGCAAAAAGATCCTTGTCACATTGTATTCTGTTGGCAACTGTAATATGTTCAGACGTCATTAAAGACCTCGGGTCACAATTCACAACCACTGTGTCAATAAATGGAATTGTATAACTTGTAGTTCTTACTGACAGTCTAGTGACTCATTGCTCCCAAATGAAATTTTCAATGCTGCAGAAACTTTTCCATGAGTTTTAATTACGTATTAGCCTTTCCTGCGTTTTCATCCGCGCTAAAAATCTAAAAATATTATTTCTCAAATAAAGATAATACTTAATAGCTACTTATACCATATAAATAAAAATAAAAAGTTTTTTCGATATGTTTCGGCCTCTTCTATGAGGCCGTCATCAGTTAAATTACAGTATTAAAACTATTAAATTTAATTATTTTTCGTACACAAGGAGATATAAAACAAAATTGCTTTGCGTTCAACAGTAATGTAGGTACGTACAGTGACGAACTTATCTCTTTATGAGTCTCCATCCATCCATCAGCCTGTTTCGTCCACTGCTGGACATAGGCCTTTCCAGGATTTCGCCACTCTTGTCGGTCCTCCTAGAAGAAATGCCCATACTCACACACGCTGGGCAGGCGGGTTGGTGAGCGCGGTGCCGAAACCCTTGCATCAGTGACGCCGCTGCCCGTCACTAGTCTGTTTTATATAAGGCCCGGCAATTGGGGATGGATATACCGCCATCCATCGGTCCCAGGCAATGGTGGGCCGCCTGGTTTTGCCTGAGAGCTGTTCTCTTACTCTCCCCCGAATAACTTCGGGAGGATTTGCGAGTAAGATGGTGGTACCTCCACAGTCGAGCTCGGCATCAGCTCTACCACCTAGTGAGTCTACCTTTATGTCTACTTTTAGCAAACTGGAGTGTTATTAAGGAGTGATTATAGTATATTATGATACAAGTGAGCTGCTTTGGACATTACAGTCGACGTGGGGTTGCAGCCCGAATCGAAGGCGAGGGCGCCATTGAGCCGAGAGTGTAATGTCTAATGCTCACGCGTTTCATACGACGTTTTTCAACACACTTGCGAAGAAAAATAATGAAATTTCACTGTCTTTTTTTTCCACATAATCAAAACCACAGCTATGAATTGACAATTTTCTATGAAAAATGGCGGCGGCGGTTGTTTGGCGCCACTCCCTATTTGAGTTTATGCACTGCGGGAGATCCTTCAGATAAGTACCAAACCTTTATGTCACAAGACAGTACCAAGAAGGACTTCGAAGTCTAGTAGCTCGGAGAGAGTTAGTTTCTTGTTGTTAATTGCTTACCGAAAGTCGTAAATTAAATCTTTAACCGGATTATTGGTTGTATTTCGATAAATGGAATGGATGAATCCGTTGCTCCAAGTTCAAAGAAAAAAGTCGTAAGTATTAGAAGTTTTGGAAAATGGGCCTTCTTTCAAGCTGCAAGAAATTTAAAATCATATACTGTTTTGAAGCTAAAAGGTTTGCAAACCGTTTAGTTTTCAGTAAACAAGGTTTACTTTTTAATCGTATCGTGGTTATTTAAGACTTTAGTTATCTACGATATACTTAGTGAGAAGTTGAGAACCCCATCCAAAATACGGTCAGTAGTTTTTACGTATATTGCGAGCATACAGACAGACAGATAAAAAATCATCTGTTTTCTTGCCTTGTTATGTTTTTTTTCCAGACAATACGTTATTTGTGTTTTTATTATCTGTATAGATATCGACGTAGATTATTTTATCTACTTCTTTTATTTACTAGCCTATCGGCAGCTGCACTGTCTACAAATAATGTAGTACTTACAGTTTTGAATGTCAAGAATATACAAGAGAAATATAGAGAACCGGTGTAAATCGAGTGTTTTGAAATATTTAATTCCCAACTAGTTTGAAATTGGAGTTAAATAGAATTATTATACCTTAACAATTGTACTTAAACAACATCACTTAAATTTCACGTTGTATACCTATGACCAGCCTATGACAATACAAATACTCATATTTTTTTTCCACAATATACTAATAAAATAAGATATTAATATCATATGTGTCTGCTTTTCAAAAATTAATTGTCTGCTGTTTTTTGAATATGTTTAGATTTTTGTTAATAATAAAAAATATCTACGTAAATATGTAAATAAAATATGATCAGAGATTTTGGAAAGATAAAAGATTAATAATAATATTCCTATTATACTGTGGCTAAATGGATTAAATAATTACAATTATTAAAAAAGAACGAAAATTTCGGCTCGGTATTAAACTTTCAGTATAAATAACTGCGATCACAACTTTTCTACTTTTTAGGGTTCCGTAGTCCGACAAGGAACCCTTATAGTTTCGCCATGTCCGTCTGTCCGTCTGTCCGCGGCTTAGCGCAGAGACTATTAATACTAGAGAGCTGTAATTTGGCATGGATATAAATATTAATCACGCCGACAAAATGGTTAAACAAAATCTCTAAAAAAATTTTTTTTAAGATTACATCTCATACACGTAAACTAGGGATGAATTATTTTTTTCTCCTTTATCCAATAGTGTGGGGTATCGTTGGATAAGCCGTTTAAAAACATTGTGGGTGTGTTAAAACCATTTTTAGATTTAGGGATCCGTTGGTGAAATATTAAGCCTTAAAGTGAAAATTTTAGTTAGAATGGAGCGTCTCCCCCCCTGCTGGCTAAACGGTTGTTTATAGAAATGTGAAAAAATTCACAGAAGTAGTATACATAATTAATTTAAAAGGAAAACTATCACAGCTAAGTAGACTTTATAGGTTTACGAGTACAGGTCGCGCCAAACTTTTGGTCCCCATATAATGTATGGGATCAGAAGTTTGGCGCGGTCTGTATTAGTAGACCCACTTATATGTATGTACCGGGCAACTACGGAACCCTAAATTGCGCGTGGCCCAACACGCACTTGGCCGGTTTTTATCATAAAAGTTTCGTTAAAAAACGGCAAAATATCAATGTCCCGTTGTCTATTTGCCTGTTACAGTCATTTAACAACAACAGATTTGCGAAATAGGCATAATCATTCATTATACAAAATATTTAAATACCAAATGACGGTTTTGTCGAATCCCGTAAGAAGGAAGAAATCCCTTTGCTCTTTTATGTCAGAACATAAAAACAAATGTGGCCATTTTGTTTCACATAAGAACATGCGATTCAGTACAGAGTTTCTTTATGTGTGATTTTCAATCAGACAGAAAGCTTTGTAAATTATTGAGAACAGTAGTAAAACTTCTTGGCGTAGGTATACAGTAGGGCACAATTGGATATTTTGACCCACACGGCTGCTATAAAGGAACTTGAACAAAATCCTTCCGCACGGTTTTATTTTCAATTACTTTCTACTAATTTGTCCAATTTCGTTTCATGAACAGATTTTCGAGAAAAAAAAACAAAGCATTTAAAAGATATAATCCACGATATTATAATGTTAATAATATTAGCATGGTTTAGCCAGCAGTATTAGTTGGTAAAAGTAACTAAACTAAACTTTGTTAAAACAGTTGGTGAAATATCAGTATTAGCCAACAGTTAGTTACAATTTACTCAAGCCCCTCAACTACTTTTCTTCAGCGTTTCTATACCGTGGTAAAATTATGTAGTGGATTAAAACATATTTCTATCATAGTACTTTGTTATGCGTGTGGTATTTATAGCCATTTAAATTGGCCTCTTTTAAAGAATATCACAGGAACGAGAATTTAAAAGCTTGTTCATGATTGTGATTTAATTGTATCTATTTTGAAGTGGATACTTCTTTGAAGTTCTTTGTTTGCGTCTTGTACTAGTTACTTGTAACGTCACTTTCGGAACGACTTTTTTATGAAGGGTAATTCGTTTTCTGATATTAAATTATAAGGTTTTTTAATCATGATATGTTATGATTGGTTATTTGGACGGAATAATAAAAAATAATCTCGTAAGCGAATGCGCTGCCATTACTGACATATTATGATGATATTTATGGCCGCCACTGTTTACTTCCTGTGTGATTAAGTAAAGAGGCCACATTAGAAGTAACCACTTAAATAATTTATGGTTGTATCCCTGACACAACCCGCTGCCTTTTTTAACAAAGCTAAATTCCAGCGCGGTTGTCATTCGTTTTCAGAGTGTGCTTTATATTGTACTGTACTAACTGATAGGCAGACTGATGTCCAGCAAGGTCCATTTCACTAATTGCTACCATTTATAGACCCATTTGAAGAGAGTAGAGATGTTGTATTTAACAGATCCCCCACTAATAAGTCAACTTTGAATTTTTGGAATTGACAAATTCCTATTTTACTAAGAAAGAATAAACAAAACAAAAATACAGTATTAAGCCGCCGATAAATATTAATTTTATGTATTTAAATAAATTATGTTATTCAAAAAATCCTTGTGAAAATTGTAATTAGCATGGGTGTTAGTATATTTTTCATTTACATACATATGTACGAGTACGTATAACACATTACATTGTTGCTGCTAAATTCAATTTTAATCGAATCGTTGCTGCAAAATGTTATAGGAAATATGTGACATTTTAAGACAACTTTAGTTCAAAAAAACCGGTCAAGTGCGAGAAGGACTCGCGCCCTGAGTGATCCGTACCATTCAAATAAATTAATAGATTTGAATTATTTAAACAAAAATCACTAATTCTATAAAACAAAAAGTACGATAAACCTAAACTACTTATGAATTGGTATTTTCAGTATTTATTGTTTTAATACTGAAACGTAATATACAGATATTCAAAATTCCTAACTAATTTAGTTTTTGATATAGGTAGACCTAAAACTAAACCAGTTATGTTTGACAGGGAGTTGCAAAGTACATTTTTTTAGGTTTTCCTTGGTTGCTTTTCTGAGTAAGGCGATTTTTTGTCCGGCTTCCCTTTTTAAAATGTTCACCCTTCGCCACCCTTGGCCATGTATTGGACACAATATTTTAGTCCACTTTGTGAAAAAAAACAATAAAAATGTATTAGTAAATTGTCATTTTTATTTCAAAGTTGACGGAAAAGTCAGATAAACAAAAACAGACTAAATATCAAAAATAAAAATGAAACTAAGAATTAAGAAAATAATAATAATAAAAAAGAAAGATATGTTTTTTGTGAATTTTTTTAATTTTCATTTTTTATATTATAATGCAAGTTGTGTTTTTTTTACATACATAAGCCTTTTTTCTCTACGCTATAAAGGGTTAAAAATAATAATATATATTTGTACTGTACTCAATGAGCTCAGTGCCGACTTTAGGAGGGTAACCGGGGCTGAAGCCCAGGGGCCTCCACAAGTTCTTAATGTTGTACTTACACAAATTTTTTTTCGAATAAATAACTCGCCGTATACATATTTTTAACAAACCATAAAAAATACAGTAAGTACAAATTGCATAAAGATGTTGGTTTTTTTTCTATTTGTTTTGGCTTTGTCCATGAGAACAATATTTTTCGTTTTATCCTACCTTTTTTCAGAAATGTAACTATACTAATTCAAAGAGTAACGTTGAAACACAAAATTGTTTTCAAACACTAAGTACAAACTAACTTCGTTGTTGCCCAGGGGCCTCCACACTTTAAAATACGGCCCTGAGCTCTAGACAAAGACACCCCACATGACAGGGTAAATCATTAAACTAATTCAAAATTCGGATTTGGATCAACATCCTATACTAATCCCAATTTCAGGTCTGTAACTTATTGATGGACAGACAGCAGGTTCCGTTTTACCCTAAGAGTACGGAACTCCGTGTAGAACTAATGTCAGTAAGTAGGTACGGATATTTGTCATAACTAATGATAAGTATTGTTAGTGAAGTTTCCCAGGCTGTGGCTCCCACGGCCTCATGCCTGGCTGGAGGATGGCTGGTGACTGTGTGCCTATAGGTGAGGGTCAGGTGGAATTCACGTGGAAATCACCAGTATTTTAGGTTTACATCAAAAAACTACTACAATAAGTGATTTATACTGCACGGTGTGACTCCTTCACTTCATTCTAACACTGAGAAAAGTTTTCTTGGTTCCACTATACATGGTGAAATTAATTTATGCAGACAAATACATGCTGAATTCTCGGTAAGTGCTCAGTACCAAGGTTCGATGATCGTCGTGGACTGCTCACGTGAATGAAGTCAGTAGAAGAGTTTTTGCCACTTTTTACCCCCTCAAGCGTTTCCAGCGATTGCACAAACCCTTCTATTGCCTTCTATGCAGATTTATGCTTCCTAGATGCCAATGAAGAGTTACTTAGCAAATTACGACGTCTTCAAAACCTGGGGATCCGATTTATTTTCGGACTGCGTAAGATTGACCACGCGTCTCATTATACAGAGGACCATTTCAATGGCTTCCTATTCGTCAACAAGGAAATTTTCCCATTTTATGTTGCCTTTTTAATATCCTACTACCCCTCCCTATTTGCGTGAACGCTTTAACTACCTTCTTTCCAAAGACAACCAGAACAGACCACGCATGGTATCTCTTTTAAAAACTCCATATCACAACACGGGTGCTTTTGGAAATTCTTTCACGGTGACATCCATCAGACTCTGGAACTCCCTACCGCATACGATTCGTGATTGTCCTACGATCAGCCTATTCAAGAAGAAACTTGAAGAGCATTATTTATAAGTATTTTTCCCTTTAAAATATACATTTATGTAGGTACATATATACACTGTATTTATTTATGTTTATATTTGGTAAATACAAAATTCTTCTTTTAAACATATATTTATGTAGACTTTAGTTATGTAGCTTTATGCCCATTTTTATATTACAGTATTTAAGTATGTTTGTTGTTTTTATATTTAAGTAATTATTTATTAATTTATTATGTACCAATTTATTTAACAGTTAGGTATATTTAAGCTAGTTTTAAGTTCATATTATCGCCACATATTTATTTTTTATATGATGTGTTTCTTTTTGTGTGCACATTTGATCACGCACTTTTAGTTAATATTTCCATAGCGCCTAGGTTTTGCTGGTAGAAATCTTTTTCAGAGATAAGATCGCCTATAACACATTTAATTTAAGACTGCTTGTACGTATAACTTTTCTGTGCAATGAAGAATATGAATACCATTTTTGTGAAATTAATTAATATATATATATATATATATATATATATATATATATTTCACAGATATTTACATAATAAAAAACAATGGTAATGTCTGCCAAACTGTATAACAGTTTGTTAGCAGACCAGAGCTCCCAACATTAAATATATAAATTTATATGCAAGTACTAACGTTATAATATTAATATACGTATACTTAAACTTACAAATGTAGGTGGTAAAATACTATATAATATAACCGCTGAAGTTAGGAGTTCGATTCCTGCTACGGTAATGAGTCAAGGTAGTTGAGATTCAGTTTTTGCTTCAGCATATTGACCCTCTATCAGGGTGTTCGGCACTTGATTAATGCAGTTTTGGTATAAGCCATCTTCTTGTTCGTTCACCGTGCGTGGAAAATCCAATGTTTTAGTTCTTGTTAATTACTATGGGAGGTCAACATTTTATTTTACGAAATTAGCAAAAGGTGTTATCGATTCGTGATGCTGATTATTTTCCAAGCTCCCAGTATAAAATAAATAAATGTCACCGTATATTTTTTTATATAGGTATGATCTTTTTGTCTATCGTGTATGTTTGTTTCCCTTTCATTTTCCCAGCACCAAACACCTTTACTCTAGATTCTAGACATAATATTAAATGCCATGTTTGTCTGTATGTTCCCTTATAACTGGACGGATTTTGGTGCGCTCTTTTCTGTTAGCTAGAGGGAAAAAAGGAGGTAAAGTGAAACATTCTGATACGAGTATAAGGGAACTGTACAGTAAGATAACATAACAAGACGGCGGTCTGTGTCCCTGAAATAGTCAATGAACAAGTCAAAAAAAGGCGTCAAAGATAGCAAGCAGAGCCGCGGGTAACGCGTAACAAGCATTCAAAAACAAAGCTAATCTCTATGCTGACAATGTCGGTACTCGGTACGTTCTTGGACAATAGAGGTCTGGGGTGCAGGTCAATGCCTCGTGACCTACTGGTCTGTATTGTTTTTGAATTTATCCGTTTCGGAACGCTGCCCGAATTCGGCGCCCCGCGAAGGTTGACGTATACATGTCACTTTGCGGAATTGAGTGTACATAAGTAAGTATTATTAATGTCAGTTATAGGATGAGATAAATACATTGACATACATCCCGCGACCTGTGACGTTTAATAAGTGTATATGTTACCCATGGTATGATCAGGGTGTAAAAAACCGTATTCAATTGTCGGCTTTTACGATTTTCATTGTCAAACGGCTATTCGGCTATGCAAATTGGCCTGTTTGACAATTAAAACCGTACGTGTTGCGTGTTGGGCTGTCAAATGAATACGATTTCTTATACAATAAGAAATGTGCGATAAACTTCCAACAAAAAGTCACGAATAGGTGCAACGACAGCGAAGCGAGGAGGAGCGTATTAGGTTGCCTGTGATCATAAATTCGGGAGCCGAGCGAAGCGGAGCGGAGGCCACAACATACCATATTTTATTCATAGCATAAATAAACCTATTTAATTTCTGACCTGCATTACAGAAAAGCCATAACCTTTAGTGACACTACATACAAAAGCCATTAACTGTTTTTTAAAGTAAATTTATTTATTTACTAATACAATTCTCGTCGCCGAAGTCCCTCGCAAGGTTAATGAGTTCCACGCCTTCATTGTGATAACTTGGCATCCTACTTCCAGTGGAAGTTTTTGGAATTGTTTCTTTACCAAGACCTGGGGTCAGGGATCATGATCAAAACACTGTTACAGAGAGTTTCAGGGGTATATAACTACCAATATGAATTCCAACTCAAGTTATATTATTAGCCTAAGGAATTTTTTTAATGCCTTATTTTCCTACGGTCTGCTTGCGACGTTGTGGCATGGTAATTTTGTTTTGCTTTTCACCAATACCGTATATTTTAACAATGTCGTTTAAATGTGTACTTTTAATATAATACTCGTACATGGAAGAACATTATACATAATATACATAAAAACAGAAAGACAAATACGTTAAATAAATTTGATTTCTATCGTTTTAAAATAATGAAAATAAAATCAACAAAATGAATATATTATTTCACGAGTGGCTCCGTGACCTCATAAATTGTGCCTTTCGAAGTTCAACCTAGGTAGAGCGAGAGCGAGAATCAGTGATGTGGCCAGTCAGATCATGATATGGTCAATTCTACGATATGGCAACGACATATTTAATATTAATTCCTGTATTAATGCATTTAGTTCAATTGTCTTTTACACAAAATTTACGTGTAATAATTGTATCTGTTTTACATAAATAAAATATATATTATATTATACTCGTACGAGAATGCAAGACGAAGGCTAATTTTCGTATACTATTTATTTCATATGACTTATTTTATAACTATTATTTTTTTATTTTATTATACGCTTTTTTATTTTAAGTGACATTATAGTTATATTTAGATTAGTTATTAGTTTTATTTTTGTAGAATCCAGCAGACAACCAGCGAGCGCTGTGGCTTTGGCTGTGGCTTTCTTAACCATAGAATATGCTTAATTTGTAAATATTTTTTTTTGTTATAACTATTGTGGTTTTTTTAAATAGAGATCTTTTCTTTCTTCTATTTCTATATACATATATGCATTTTGTAGCCTATTCTATTTTTATTCATGATAATTTTGTTTGGTTACTCAATGTTGAACAGTTTACCTAATATGACACTTTAAATGACACCCTGATCTTTATATTATTATAAATTACTCGAAAACAAAAGAAGATCGAGGACTGATATTAAGCATGGAGTGTTCTTAGGATCTCCCAGTACACCACCTGAGAGAATCATCAAATCCTTCGTCGGGGGCTACTCTCGTTAGCTTAGCCTGCTAAACCCTTTGTGATTTCCGTTTTTCTTTCGAAATTCTACAATACTCAACTCCCATTTAGCGACAAGTGTTCGATGTAAGTAGTAAAAAAGTACACATTCATACACTTGTGTTGAATAAGTCGGGCCTCTTTCGTTGATTTTAATTACAATATGTACTGTCAAGGAGAAAAACCATGTCGATAGTGGGCGGTTTTTCGATTTTTACAACTTCGGGTTTCAGGATGCTTGGCTAAATGACGGGAGTATAACATCGTCAGACCTGCAGTCGAGAAAATATCAGAATTCGTCAAATCTAAGCCTAAGACCTGTCCATAAAACAAATTAAAAAACACGGAAAATCCTGCCAAAAAGTTTGAAAGCACTTTCCGCGTCAGTTGCAAGATTGATTTTAAATAAGCATATGTCAAAATCCGCCGTTTTATGATATTGAATAGAAATAATTATTTTTTAATGATATTCAGGGTTCAGTTTCAGATTGGTCAATATATGTAGCCCGTTCGTCGCAAAAAATGAGGCTTGTTCATGTTCTTGTTATAAATCATAGATATTTTTATAAAGATTTTCTTTTCAATTTGTTTCATAAACATTTATCTTGAAAGAGTACGTGAGATAATGCCTTTTACTTAATCATCATTAAGTTACTTCCGAATATATGTTTCAGGACATGGCATAGGCAAGATTGAACACCTTATTTTGCATCAGGCGAAAACAATATTTACTACGTTGCATTTTAGTCTACAATCGCGCGCTCTTCGTCCTGGCAGTTACGACGGCAGAAATGACTCGCGTTCGTTTAATAAACATGTCATATTATTAGGATTTTTTAAATCTATGTTTGCCTTAAGAACTGCAGTTTTACGTATCTGCAATAGGTATCAATAATACCTATTTTACTATGTAAAAACCAAGCGAATCTGTTAAATACACAGGAGAAATGAATTTTTTAAACATGAAATATCATGAAAACTGAGGTTTCAATGTTTCTGGATTACTTATTAGAGTTATTTTATTATAATTACGTAACTGCACTTCAAAAAAGATCACTCTACCTCATATAATTGTTTCAAAGGACGGACCTTATAGCTTCTTCATACAACTACAATCGAAAAACTTGAAACTTTTTTCCATGCGTCATGTTGACGCACTGAATTGATAAATAAAGAAATATGTCTGGTATTTTAGTTTTGAGTCTACACCTATTTCCCAGACGTATGAATGGGTCGGCCGAAATATACGTTTCAACATATTTCAGTCACACACGAACTATCTTTCTGATTTCTTGTTAAATTGTGTCCACTGGTTTTCTTCCTTGACTGTACATTACATACTTTTGCCTACTAATTTCTATGTATTGTAAATTTTACACGTGTGGAAACACGATATTTCGGTGAATGACGCAAAAATGTAGGCCGTTTTGAATTTCGCCATTTAACAAAAAAGAAAACCTTTTCGGAACGCGTGAGCATACCGAAATTATGTATACGGGTATTGTTTTAAGAATGGGCATTATATTCTGGACAATGTCAGTGCACAATTTATAATGAAACATTTTTCTATCACACATTAAGAAAAGGTACTATAGCTAGGGCTTATACTATACCATATACACTAAATTATTTTAATTATTCGCTTGCTACCTTCATAAGAAGTTTCATCTTTTAAAAGCTCTTAATATTATTAAAGTGCACTACAAACTAGAAAATATCAATTGGAAAAAAAAATTAAGTAATAGAAGAATTTGAAAAATTTCTTCGGGCCAGGATTCGAATCTGCGTCCTCTAGTTACAAAACTTCGGTGTACAAGTGTGGTGGAAAATTCAACGTTCTAGGATAAGTACCTCGGTGACGCAGTCGGTGGCGCGCTTGTCGTGATAGCAAAGGGGCAGGTTCGAACCCTGACCCGAGAATTTTTTTGTAATCCTTTTCTTACTTGAAATTTGTTTCCAATTGATCTTTTCTAGGTTGTTTCACTTTCTAATATTATTTAAAGTATTCAAAGCGATGGATTTCAAGCTGCTTTACTGTTTTCCTAACTAGCAATCGTACTAAGACTAAAATATTATCATAAGGAGCCCTGCGGCGCCTCTTTAAATATTCCATCTTCAAACAGTCGTCTGCCGTGCCCTTGGGTGACATCCATAGCCAGAAAGGGCCACTGTCCTTTATAATGGATTCTTTAAGGTACCAGTTACATCATAATATATTAAATTCTTGTCACATCTCGTCATATTTGGCATTCAGGATATAGATGTTAGTTTTGGAGAGATTTAAATCGATAGTACGTGGCAGTGAAGAATTATTATTAGGTAAAGGCATCCTTTTGCTCTCCAAGTAGGGTTCAGGGCCAGGGGCAAACCTTATGGTATGTTTGCCTTTCATAAGAGATTCAAAAATAATTTTAGTGGGCACGTGGGCCGTAAGTTGACGACGACGTGGCGTCAGAGATATCCACAGTGCTCTTGTTAGGCATACTGCTTCAATTGAGTGGGATAGATTTAGGGCAGCTCTAATCCCATCACTGCTTTACCGTGTAGAAACGGACTCCTGTCCTCAAAAATAAAGCAAACAAAAATAATTTTAGCATTTTTTAAATGTGTCTGCCTTTTATGTACTATTACACCTTATTTATCTTCTCGGATTTGGATGCGGTTTTCTTTATTTTATCATCGTAGTGACCGTGGTCAACATATAGGCTCTAAAATAAGTAAAATAATCGCCAAGCTGAAAATGGGGTAGAGATTGAAAAAAACGCGGGCGTAGCCGCGGGCTAAGGCTAGTGCTGCTATAAATACATACCTATCCATATTGTTATCCAAAAATATATATTGTTCCCTTAATTTAGTTCTAACTCAGACAGCATGTACAAAATGGTGTATAAAAATTACATTAGCGAAACTAGCCTTCTACGTGCCCTGAATTTTGTACCCATTGTTCTAAGAGGAAACGAACATGTTACGTAAACGGACAAATAAATAGGTACCAATGCTACCACTCCAGGTGGGTTAATATATGCGTAGGGTTGGCAAAAATATGGGGAGGGCATGTTTATGGCAAGGTTTAATGAGTTGTTACCGTATTCGGAGTAAAAGTCTACCTAAAAAATAAAGAAGTCTTTTTGTATGGGGTTCAATGCCCCAACCCAAAGCTGCAAGGGACGCAAACCCATGCCCAGCTGCAGAATGACTAAGTGAGTACTACGATCAGAAAATTTCACACGCGCAACATGTCCCGTCATAATTCACAAAGACGGCCGTCTCGTTTTATTTATTTATATGCTAATAATTTTATGCACACAAAATTCCATATGTGCCAGCCCTGGCAGGAAATGGTGGCATTTAAAAATGTCGTCCGCGTCTGGGCAGTGTCTGGATGCGAGCGTATTCTGTGCGCATCCCGCCTTTCCGTCGTTCTGAGTGTGTTCTACTTTGTACCTCTAGTTCTCTACTCTTACTGGAGTACTCTCGTCGGCGTCTGTGTCAACCAGCATATTGTATGTGCAAATTCTCTCTGAAAGTATATTATAGACTATTTAAGCTCGCTTAGTACGGAAGATGACCTTGAAAAATTCAAAATTTGAGAAGTTATTATGATAAAAATAAATTTATTTATTTTAGAAACTTAGCGATTTGTCCATCGCAAGGAGATAACAAATTAACATATCATTGCGATACTGAAAGTCAGAAAAATAAATCTGGACGTGAGGAGGTCTGAACCGGAATTCGAACCAGCTACTGCGTACCTCCTCACCAGACATTCAGAGACCTTGAGTCCACTCAATGCTTACATGTCAACTCGTGCAGCTTTACTTAGCTAGAGTTCAACTCAAATACGAGAAATTTAAGGTTTACGTTCTCATAATAAAAATCTGATGAGTTGCAGACTTGAAATCCTAAAAAAGCTTTTTTGCTGTCATAACCTTTAAAATCATATTTGCGTGAACAAATAGAAGCGATACAAGAAATAGCTCATTGGATACAAGTGAAACAAACTGTTTTCGTCGCTTGCGCCGGCGCAGTGTCAACAAACTCCTTGCTTTTGACCACTGCATGCCTTGTAAGGGCAAAAGTGTCAGTGCATTGTTCATAATCTTACCATTGCCACCTACTAACAAGACCTACGTATGTATACCCAGATATGTAGATATTATTATGTTACCGGCGAAACCTGATTTTAAGATCAACTACTTTGGCCTAGGCCAATTCTACCTTTTTTGTGTTAAATTAACATGATATTAATTAATATCAAGACATATAAATGAAGATTATTGTATGTATGCTACTCTTAAGTTAAATATATAAATTATGATAACTATTACAAATATTTACGAAACAAAAGAAACTTGTAATAACCCTCGCGAAGATGTAATATTTGAAATAAAATTCATTATAAATAAATTAAATGTTTTCTTTTTAACAAAAATGCATAGCGTTTGATGAGGGGAGCACAAATGACCCAATTTTTTTACTTTGTCCACAAAGACGGGTGCAGGTTGCACGTTATTTATTGTCTATAGATATAAGATTCAAGATTCAAAATGTTTATTTGTAAAATAGATACATAAAGTATACGTTTTACATGTCTTATATGTTTTACGTTTTAAAAAAACTATATTCAAGTTGGGCTACTAAAGTTATACACATGCATAAAATAAAGACTTATTGGAATAAGAATATTATTATACATAATGCAATTAATTAATTAGTTGATAAATAAACTGAATAGACCATAAATAAATATAATGCCTAACCAAATATATACTAACATAAGTAAAAATTTTAAATATTGTATATACCTATGTACATAATGCAATGAATAAATAAGTTAATAGATGAATAAACTATAAATAGATTTAATGCCTAAATCCGCCCATTCGATTAATCTTGCTAAGAAGAAGGGCAAGATACTTTGCATCTGTGTTTACATTTTGTATTTTATATTAATTATATGTTTATTTTCTGCATATTGAATATGAAACGCTTATAATATCAGAATTACTTAACAGATTCGAATGCGGTTATATTTTTACTTTGCAGTATTCCCTGTTCTGCACATTTTCCTTAGATTAATTGGTGATTGAAATAAATGAGACTCTTATTCCAATGAAATATGAGCTACTCGTACAAAAGATGTTGTTTACAAGTAGGTTGAGTATAGATAAGCTATCGCAACGCAAGTTTCAGATTCCATAGGAAATCTAACCTGAACGCAACTATAACGTAACCGTGACGTTTTCATGCTAAGGCTAAAAAAGAAAGAAAGAAAGAATAGGTCTAAGAATCCCTTAGACCTATCACTCCTATACCTTAGGCTCCGAGGTATAGGAATAGGAGAGACCAGTGAATGATGGATTGTTCCGCCCTTAAGAGGATATGTCACGCTTGTGTCATTGCTTGAAGTCACTATTACTTTATGCGGAACGTAGCTATCAAAATTTTAAACTAGCAAAATTTAGATATTGTTAAAATCCATCTAATAAAATATCGTTTAGGTCTGTATGCCATTCTTATTTGTCAAGCTTTGAGAAAAAGTGTCGATGAAGACCTTATTTCAATAATTATTTCTATCGAGCGAAATTACTGCAATCGCGTTTCTGTACTACAGAAAACTAGAAAAAGTTTTCAACATTTATATACCTATAATAAAATAAATGTATATAAACTTTTATGGCTTGTTTTTTTATTTTTGTTTTTTATATTATAAATAATATACACAAAAGAAAAAAATATTTCAAGATATATTTCGGGCCCTCCTGGGCCCGGCGTCAGTTGATATATAATAATGACATATTCACAATGAAACGATGACAAATAATGTCAATTATAAGATTATAACAGTTTAAACATTCAGAAACAAAATACATTTCTTACGTACCAGAATAATGTTGGAATTCTGCTCAAATGAATTCGTAGAAATAGCGATGAACTATTTTTAAACAGCAAATAACCAACGTCAATTTGAAGTGAAATAATAACTTTACTTTTTAGCTGCTTTTGCAGCTGTATTTTTTAAATGAAAGCTAAAATTTTTGCTTCTCGAAGACGTCTGTGAAAAGTATGCTGTTTAAACAGTTCATTGCTATTTCTAGGAATTTAATTGTGCAGACTTTCAATAATTATTCTGCTTATTAAGAAATGTATATTTTTTCTAAAGAGGCAACTTGGCAGCTGACAATCGGTATCGGGTATCGAGCTTTTAGCGAAATAATTGCGTTCGTTTGATCCCCTGGTGTATCGTTATTGTTATTCAATTAATATGCAAGATGTTTGAGAATTCACTTTGAAAATCATACACTTTAGAAACACGATGGTTTATAGCTCCCTCTATAGAAAATAAATCCAAAATTATCTCTAAAACACAAAATAAACCCTTAGTACGGTGTAAATACTTCACAGAAGGTCATCAGTTTTTGAGTAATATCAGATAAGTAGTTGACTCAGCATATTAAAACAAAAACCGTTGAAAGACGCAATACAAGCCCTTAAGTATTAGGTTGTCCTTGACCCCAAATACTAATGGGTTTTAGTTGAAATAATAAGGCACTTTGCACTCACTATTTTGTGTGGGCATCTTTTGGTATACCACCTTTTACAAAATAAATCAGAAAAACAAAAGAACGACCGCGTCGTTTGGTTGCGTTCGAAACATAAATGTACAAAAATATAAAATTTTGATTATGTTTCTCAGTAGATATACTTCTATGCATAAATAATTGGAATAAGGGGAAAAAAGTCCAGCCTATCGCTAAAAACTACTATGGGCAAAGAACCAGAGAGTACTTGACACCCAGAATTTGTAACCATCAGCTCTTCCAGCCTCTTCTACTTAATTAAGAAAAAATAGATTTACCTTGTTTAAAGATTACATTAAAACAGCTTCTTTGAAATTGTAATTGTTATTACTTAAGTAGGTATTTACTATTACTAACTTGTGTTTTTATAATTAAGAAACTGTAAGCTAATCAGTGTAAAGAGCGCATCACGCCAACAAACTGTTGTACAGTTTGGCGTAATTGTATTGTGCCATCTGTATTTACTATAAATAAAAAATAAAAAAATAAAAATTTAAATGTGTATTACTTTAACTTTTTCGGTAACAAAACGTCATCGAATATAACTTAGTAGATTCGTTACTGAGTTCATATGACGATTTCAGTCGAAGTCAGAGAAAAAAACGGCCAAGTGCGTGTCGGGCCACGCGCAGTGTAAGTTTCCGTAGGTGCCCAGTACATTTTATAAGTTGGTCTACTAATACAGATCGTGCCAAACTTCTAATCCGCTCGGAAGTTGCTCTCCCGGAGAACGGCCCATACATTGTTTGTCGTGTTTAGAGGGGACTAAAAGTTTGGCGCGACACTTAGATGTGATAGTTTTCCTTTTAACTTCATTATACATACTACTTCTGCGAATTTTTCCACATATCATAAACAACCGTTTAGCCGGCAGGGGGGGGGGGACACTTGACAATTTACGTGTATGAGAGATACCCTTAAAAAAATTTTTTTTTGATTTTTCTTTACCGTTTTGTTGGCGTGAATAATGTGTATACCCATACCAAAGTACAGCTTTCTAGTACTAATAGCCTCTGAGCTAAGCCGCGGACAGACGGAGGGACAGACGAACATGGCAAAGCGAAACTATAAGGGTTCCTTGTCAGACTACGGAACCCTAAAAAGGGGCTCAGGGCTTTCTTCAGTTGTGCGGGCAAATCCGGGGGCAAGAAGCTAGTCTTGAATAAACGGAAAGTGGTATATGAAAAAAAAATATCTGTGTATTTATGAAATTATGAGTACATACATTAAGCACACCTCGTTTTTCGATTGTCTATATTATGTTTAAATAAGGAACCGTTGAAACCATGTGCGCACGCAGAAATAAGTATCAAAAAGAAACAAAGCTTACAACTACTGACCCATAAATCTACATTAAAGAGAACAATGCATTTTTAAAGACTAAATTCGACTCCGAGCGACAAGTAAATAATAATTTAAGGCATGCTTTATGCATACAGATATAAGAAGTAAGTAAATTATGTGTAAACTGCCAGCGGAATGCAAACACATATGTTTTGTGATAAAAGACTGACGAAATTCATATTTGAATTTCGGGTTGCCATAGTGAAAAAAACACCTGTTCAAACTACTTTGTGTGGGACCTGTAAATCATTAAACCTCTTTGTTCCGTCGGGACAACCTTCTAGTTGATTTACATTTGTAAGAAATATTTAAGGTTTTTCTTTCGTAAAAAGTCTGTCAAGTTTAACTAACGATGGCTAAAATTTACGGATTCTATCAATACAGTCAGTTTAAAGCCGCTTCATTTAATTCATTCGGAATACGTAATCAATCATTTGTACACTTTTTTTTGATTCTTCACCTAAATGCAGTAGTTTATTAGGAAACGAATTGACTTGTGGAAAGTGTTTAATTTATTGTAATAAATTAAAATTTGTACCGCCAAGTCGAGCTAAAAAGCGGCACGCCGCGCCGTACCATCCTTTTCTCGAAACAGTTCAGGCCATTTTCGACCCCCATTCCTATAACTTCGTTGTGGATAAAACTAGAAGCCTGAAGTTTCAGTAACCAAGCAGGCATGGTATAAACACGGTATATTTCAAATTTCATTCAATTTGAACCAGTTGATTAAGAATTATAAGTAACTAGTCGAAGTTTCTCAATTTGTCACTCACTCACTGACTGACCGATCATCAAAACTCTAAGGCACTTCTAGCAGACATAGAAGCTTCAAATTTGAAAAAAAATTAAATTTAATTAAAAATTAGTAAAATTAGTGTATAAATCAAGGAAAAACTAAAATATTTTGCAATTTCGGTCCAGTTTTCTAGATACACCAACTGCATAAATAACTTTGTAATCCCATATAAATGTATAGGATTACAAAGTTACAGTTGTAAAGAGAAGGTACCGGAAAGGAAAAAAGTAGGACTATCTACAAAAAGAAATGAGATCTCATAAAAACAAAACTTGTAAAAAAAACCAAGTCTCGCAACTTAGTTATTCTTCTACCGTAAAAAGTTGTGAGATCCATGTAAATCCAAGTCGGTTAATTTATTCAGTCCCTACTTAAAGGATCTTCCTTCTGTCTTAAGTTATTACATAATTAGCTAACCTAATAACATCTCATAGTGACCATATCAATACTTATTAACAATCTTTTATGTTTTAAATAAATATATAAAAATATATTGAATTGGCAATAATCTAATTGACATTTGACAAGAAAAGTCGTATTTTTTCTCTGAAGTAAATAAAATAATAAATAAATCCTTGTAAAAACAGTAATAGTAACAATACATCGTCTGAAAACCGAAGGAAACTCCATCTGCATCCGCCCCGATAAAATTCCTCGCAGCCCGTGTCCAAAATGCAAAATTCATGTTATAAGCTCGACCTATTTTTGCAGAGATGAATTTCATAAATACCTCTCGAGAGATAGGAACGCTGGGACAGACAGTGTCCGCTTTCTCCTATTCGTCGGCGAAATCACCTCGAGGACAATCACAGAAAGGCTCCGAGTGTTTAAAAGAAATCCAATATCAGCGACCACAAAAAACATTACAGTGCCTTTATATTTTTATTTCATAATTTTTACACTGTTTGTACATATTTTATAACATATATTGTGTAGTATTTGATATAACATTTTGCTATAATATAGGCACCACTCGTATGACGACGCCTCAGCTGCAGTCCGTCGCTGTTCCATCCACCAGTGCGGTTCAGCACAGCCAGGCCGCGTCTGCTGGAGACCTTGTGCAATGCCCTCAATGCCCCCAACCCACTCTATTAAAAGGACAGAGAGGCCTCAAAATTCATACAGGAAAAGTACATAAACAAAATAAAAACCAACAACAAATTGAGTGCCCCGATGTAAGTACAACAGATATTCTGAATACAACCCCGTTCTGGCAAGAAATAAGTCATTTCAAAAATAACCTACCTTTGGTCAAAAGGATTCCCCGAGGCGCACGAAACACCGTGGCGGCCTCTCTGTCCAGCTGCATCAAAAATGCAGTCGATAAGAATGACTTTGATAGCTGGAGGCACCTCTTGACTTTCCCTTTTAGGTCTCTGCACGTCCCGAAGAGTAACAACGACGGCTCCCTAACACAAAAATAAAGAAAAATTGTTTGTCTGCTTTAAATCCCAACACAGACTCAACAAAAAAAAAACATCACACATACAACTTAAGCCGTATAATTGAAAATAAATTTGGAATCGGTGACATTAGGGGAGCTGCCCAGTTACTCTTCTCGCCCCTGACACTCCGGAGACTCTTCTGGCCCTAAAATTAAAACATCCACCTCCAGCAGCAACCCTCCGACTGCCCGATCCACCGCATTTCTCAGATCCTACGCCACAAGCGACAGCAGAGGATGTGCAAGCCGCGATCATGTCCTTCAAGAGCGGCTTGGCAGGTGGCCTTGACGGACTCACACCCCAGCATCTCAAAGATCTCATATGCAATGCGACAGTTGACACAGGCCGTGCCCTCTTGGAGGACTTGACCGGGCTTATAAACCTGATGCTGTCTGGAAAAGTGTGTTGCCAAATAACAGACATTGTATACGGCGCCAACCTTTGTGCATTAATAAAGAAAGATGGGGGAGTTAGACCCATTGCAGTCGGTAACACCATTCGCCGCGTTGCTTCCAAGATCTGCTGCCACTACTTGTTACCTCAACTAAGTTCCAAATTTCAACCAGTGCAGCTAGATTTTGGAAGCAAGGGAGGTTGTGATGCAGCCGTCCATGCGGCCCGCACATACCTCAAACGCGGTGGTGGTGAGGTGCTCCTGAAGGTGGACCTAAAAAACGCCTTTAACTCGGTCGACAGGAGCACCCTGCTGTCACAAATAAAAGAAAAAATCTACAACTATATGCACCAATGCTATGGTTCACCATCCAAGCTGATTTATAAAAATCATCTTATCGAATCAGCTGTAGGCTGCCAACAGGGTGACCCTCTCGGCCCGGCAATTTTCAGTTTGGCTATTCATCCCATTATCACAAGCCTAAATTCAAAATTTAATGTCTGGTACCTAGACGACGGCACCGTTGGAGGCGACGCGACCACCGTGTTAGAAGATCTGAAGAAAATGGTAGAGGAATTCGAACTTATAGGCCTAACACTTAATAGTTCAAAATGCGAACTATACATCTCAGATTCCATAGACGAAAATCTCAAAAATGATATTATTTCCAAATTTAACAATGTTGCACCAGATATAAAAGTTTTAACAAAAGCATCGCTTCGCCTCCTTGGCGCACCAATTTTAGACGACGCTATCCCAGATTACGTGAGAGACCAAATTTCCAAATTTAGGGAGTCGTCTAGTCGCCTTACGGAAATCTCACCCCACATGGCTTTATTTATCATAAGGTACTGCATGTTCGTCCCTAAATTTACGTATGCCCTACGCTGTACCCCCCTTTGGCAACATGACAGTCTCTTAAATACCTTAGAAGATATTGTCAAAAACACCATGACGAATATTATAAATTGCCCATTAGACGAACGCAGTTGGACTCAAGCCACCCTTCCAGTCTGGATGGGTGGCTTGGGTATTAGGAAAATGTCTAGTGTCGCACTACCGGCCTTCCTGTCCTCAGCCTACAGCTCATGTGACCTCTTCGATAAATTAATAAATTCATCACTTGGTGATGTCGAGGTCACGGGCTTGACCGAGGCCAGGAATGCCTGGTCACACGCCTGCCCCAATCAAAATTCCCCGTTTGCGTTACATTCACAAAAGCTATGGGACGTGCCCCTCTGCCGCCAAGTCCAGGAACATCTCTTAAACACTGCGACAAACGCTGCAGACAGGGCTCGCCTCCTAGCCACTAGTGAACCAGAGTCGGGGTATTGGCTAAACGCTTTACCATCGCCTAATATCGGCACCTTGCTGGACCGCACCACTTTCTCAGTAGCCATCGGACTGCGACTGGGCGTCAATTTGAATGAGCCACATCGCTGCCGTTGCGGAGAGAGAGAGTCGACCGCCTCGGTCACCATGGCCTGTCGTGTCAGCGCAGCGCTGGCCGCCTGCCTCGTCACGCCAGTATCAACGATATCATCCGTCGGGCTCTTGCGAGCGTAAACGTACCTGCCATTCTGGAACCGAATGGCCTGTCACGTAACGATGGTAGGAGACCCGACGGGATGTCGTTGATACCCTGGAAGAACGGGAGGTCCCTGGTGTGGGACGCGACCTGTGTGGACACAGTTGCTCCGTCCCACTTACAGGTGAACTCGTCACAGGCCGGGACGGCGGCAGCGTCTGCGGAGGAGGCGAAACGGCGCGAATATGTATCCCTGGGCGTAGGATACATATTTGTGCCTTTTGGCGTTGAAACCCTCGGGCCGTGGGGGCCGGGAGCGCGGCAGCTCTACAAATAACTGTCGTCGAGATTGGTCGACGTTTCCGGAGAACCCAGGGCTGGCACATACCTCGGCCAAAGAATTGGCCTAGCAATTCAACGAGGTAATGCTGCCAGTATCCTGGGTACTCTTCCACGTGACGACAGCGATTTCTGCTCAATTTTTTATCTAATTTAATTAAATATTTTTGCTAGGTGGTTTTATTTTAGTTCAGTTTATTTCATTTAATATAATATGTATTACTTGTGAGATATATTGTGTTTTCATGCGATGGCAAAGTCCATCTATTTATTTAAAACATATAAGATTTTTAATATTGATATGGTCACTATAAGATGTTGTTAGGTTAGCTAATTATAAAGGTCCCTTATACTTAAGGGACTGAATAAATTAACCGACTTGGATTTACATGGATCTCACAACTTTTTACGGTACAAGAACTAAGTTGTGAGACTTGTTTTTTTACAAGATTTGTTTTCGATTTGCTCGTCGTAATGTTTGTTTAATTTCCTGAATTTCTGTATCCCTTGAGAATGGTGTATTAACCGAAACCGGTCGGGATTAACGTGTAAACCTTAAAATTAAAAGCAGTGAAACAAGTACAAGTGAATTGAATTGTGATGTTTTCCAAGTTTCACCAAGTGCCGACAATCGCAAGTATAAATTATCAATTAAGTTTTGTATCACTCTTTTTACGACGTTTATTTTAATGTAACTTTTATTGTCCAAAACCTAATACAGCTCAAATGAAATGATATTTAGATCACAGTTTAGACCGATCTTTGCGATTTAATTGGATTGAGCAAAATGTAAGTAATCGTGTATCGAATGACCGTAATATCAAGATCAAAGAGTGAAATATGACAGATATTTTTTACAAAATTTAATCATTGCTATTTATCGGTTTAAAATAAATTTGAAAAGGGACAAAATGGGATAACCCCTCCTTAATAACCTCTGTATTCTGATCTCATTATGAAACTACATATTTTTTAGCCGTTATAAGGACATCGGTGGCTTTGCATTTTATTTTTTACTGCAACACAATTTTCACCGCGCCCAAAGGGCTAAACCGAGCCCTAATAATGTTGCTCTGCTGTCTGTCCGTCCGTATGTCACGTGTTTCTAGCTTGTGTCCTTCCCTATGTCACGTGACGGAATGAGTTACAGATCTGAAATTTGGATATGTTATGGTGCGCCCTCAACCTAAATTAGCAACTCGATGTGTGTCGGTACAAATATCGACGGAAAAAGCATTGAAATAACGTTCATATCAGCGCGCACGGCAAAGTGGCTGTTACGACTATCGCTGCGTCTCCGAATAGCGCAAAATAGACGAAAATAGTACTTTTCACATGGACGCGATTATTCATTCGAACATTTTATTTGTGTAATATTTTGTTTATCAAATTCTCTAACCATTCGTGTTTTGCTCGAAAATAAATAACGTTAATTTGAGGTGTATGTGCACGAAATCAGTAAATATTTCTAACTTCAGTCATTATTTCGAAAGCAGATATCTTAATTATTAAGGTATGCATAAGTTAGAAAATAATTAATTTTTGGAACTGCACGGCAATATATTGCAGATAAGTGCAGTATTTTTTTTACATATCTATACACTTACAAGTTAAAAGGAAGCAAGAAAGGGCTTCGCACAGCATTTTGCTGTGGGCGCGCCTTAATTACAATATTAATACAAAACATATCCAAAAAAATACTCCTCCTTTTTTGAAGTCGGTTAAAAACTCTACAAATTATGAGTTAAGGTGAGAACGCTCGCTTTTCTAGATTTTATGTAAAAAGTTGTGAAAAAAAAATATGGTGTGACGTCACGTGTAAAAAACAATCATCAGAAATACATTTCTTCCTAATTCCAAAATCCTACTTTGAGTCTTTTTTCAATCGGACGTACGTTTTTAGTTCGAAATACGTAAACATTATATCCCCTAAGATAACATATCATTATGGCATTCGACATACTGATTAAACAAATTGCTCATTAAACGATTGCAGGCCCTTAAGGTTTAAAATCTTGCGAAACTGCGCTTTGTCAGTTACTTCAAATTTTTAAAATATAACTTTAGTAAAAATTGCTCCTTATATTAAGTCTGAGTCGCAGATAATTTCAGCGTAAACCAGCCTCTTAAGTGGCCTATATCTATCCCAGATAGTCGCAAGCGCAACTTTGAGGAAGAAACGGCGCACGATTATGCAACATAGCTCCAGCCAACCGCCGACCAGACAAAACAATGGCAACATCTCAATATAGCACACTAACCGTGCCGCCATTTGCCAGCTCCTTTCCCCAAATGGAGCTCGTAACTGATGCCGAAAAATGATTAATATATATTAATTTCGTTTTGTTTTTAATATTATTTAACATAGACATAAACATACATTTATTAACAACTAGCTTTTTCCCGCGGCTCCGCCCGCGTGTTATTCGGTTTAACGACGTGTTTTTTTTTTCGGGATAAAACGTAGCCTATGTGTTAAGTTAGGGTATAAGCTATGTATATCTATTCTAAATTTCATTCATATCCGCCGAGCCGTTTTAGCGTGAAAGAGTAACAAACACACACATACACACAAACTGACGCATTTATAATATTAGTGAGAAGTGTGATAGTGTGTGATATTCATTACAAGTCATTTACAAAAGGAGGTAGATGTACAACAATCAGTACACATTATTCTTTATTCTTTATTGTACACTAAAAGCTTATTTTTAAATAAAACTAAACAAATAAACATGTACAAAAGCAAACTTATCTCTAAGAAGAGATTTCTTCCAGTTTACCTCTGGGGATTAGAGAAAAGATAGTAAATAGGTATTTATTTAATACATTATTATTATATACAAATTAACTCAATAGTAATTAATAACTAAATTAAAAAATATCATGTTAATTCAATTGTATTACAAAAACGTTATTATAATTTACATGTCAATTAAAATATGTAGGTATTAATGTCATGGTGTTACTAACAATTCAAAAAATCATCAAAGGTGTAGAACGACTTCTTTACTAACTAGTTTTTAAGTTTCGCTTTGAAAATAGGTACTACGGCTTTTATACTCTCCGGTAAGTTGTTGTATACCGTAATTTCGAATGTTTTCTTATTTTTCACCAAGCTATGTTTTACACTCGCCAGTTTGCTCGCATGTCTCGTATGGTAGTTATGATATGACAATTTCCAAGCTTTGGGTATCTATGCAGATTGTCTCTGGCGTAGAGCTACCTGCAAGATCGCAAGATCAGGTAACTCAACTTCTGGCCTGATTATCCGACTTTCTCTTGTCCTGTACCTTCTATCTCTTTACTAAAAAACTGTTGTATATATATTATATAATGATTATCGAAAAAAAATATACATGATCGTGCTAAGTTTCTTGCCCGACGTTTCTTGGGACGTTTCTTGGGATGGACTTCGCACAAATGCACATTTTTAGGGGATCCAAGTATGCTAATGGTAGAATAGAATGTAGTGACTTTAACAACATTTTGTAAATGAAATATGCTAAATTAACCTATTATAATTATAAAGTAAATTAACCTATTATAATTATAACGTAGAACCTCTATCTGCAGATAAACCTTCCTGGCTTACGTCAGATAGTTCTGTTATTGTATCTTTTATGTAATGTAAAGAAAAGAAAAAGAAAATGGAATTTATTGCCAAACAAAACACATGAAACAAAGTAAAAAAAATAAAAAGGAATTAGACTAACTTAAATATAAATTTTGTTCGACCAAAGGTGGCATAATGTGTAACACTCGTTAAAAAAAAAACTTTACGAATACATTAAAATTTGAATGATTTGACATTATCAATGTCTTACTTGGAAATCCTCCCGAAGTTATTCGGGGGAGAGTAAGAGGACAGCTCTCAGGCAAAACCAGGCGGCCCACCATTGCCTGGGACCGATGGATGGCGGTATATCCATCCCCAATTGCCGGGCCTTATATAAAACAGACTAGTGGCGGGCAGCGGCGTCACTAGTGCAAAGGTTTCGGCACCGCGCTTACCAACCCGCCTGCCCAGCGTGTGTGAGTATGGGCATTTCTTCCAGGAGGACCGCCAAGAGTGGCGAAATCCTGGAAAGGCCTATGTCCAGGAGTGGACGAAACAGGCTGATGGATGGAATGTTGTGTTGCCAAGATAAAGGATAGGACTCATATGTTTCCCTGTGCAAGGAGGCACAAGTTGAGCTTTGAAATGAGGTTATGACCATTCATTGGCGTGACTAGGGTTTGTAGTTGGGGGGGCTGGCTCCAACTCATGATAAGGCGTCAACAAGTATCTGTTCTCGATTGTGTAATCGTAATAAGATATATAGAGATAACCCTACATACAAATAAATCGCATACAAACCATAAAACAAAACAAATTACTCCCCATAATATATATTTTCAGTAGTTTGGGGGGGTGCCCCCAGGCCCCTAGTTACGCCGTTAGTTATGTTATGAGATTTCATCATCGACATACGGGTGCTTTTTAGGGTTCCGTCCCCAAAAAGTAACCAACGGGACCCTATTACTAAGACTCCGCTGTCCGTCCGTCCGTCTGACACCAGGCTGTATCTCATGAACCGTGATACTTAGACAGTTTAAATTTTCACAGATGATGTATTTATGTTGCCCTTATAAATATTCACTGAATATTTAGTTATACATTCACTTTAAAAATTAATAACTAAATTAAAATCAAATTTATATTGAAAGGGGGCTCCCATACAATGGACATGATTTTTTTGCCGTTTTTATAGATAATAATGGTACGGAACCCTTTGTGCGCGAGTCCGAGATCTTTATTCCGTCTTAAAAAATAGGTCACACAAAATATTACGGCTAAAGCTGTAGACTCTGTGACAGACATACGGATGGGTGGGCTGACAAACAATGGAGACTTAGTGACAGGGGTTCCGTTTAGCACCCTTTGGGTAAGGAAACCTAGAAAATTACGTTTATTTTTTCTAAATAAGGTTTGGAATTCATATTTTTTTCTCAGTTAACCTGGTAAACAGCGCAAACTTAAACCTTGGCATAATTTACATCACCATTATTAGGGAACTATGAACTTTGCTTATTCATTCATGTGCACATGTCGAAAATGTCTACGGATAAGCTTTTTAAGCATTTATTTAGAAAGGCAATTCGTGCCACGCAGACACTGTAAACGTGAATTTGTAGTCAAGCTGAAACAAATATTCTAATAAAATGTCGTGATCTTGATTTATTTAAATTCATTGACAATTAGCACTACCCAAATTAATTTACAATGTCAGTTTATGACATTAACGTTTAATCGGCTTGAAAAACGCCATAGAATATATATTTTTGTGACGTCATCGAACAGTTTACGTATTTTTCGGAGTTCTGGTAAAATCCTGTACCCGTTCTTCCTGATAAAAAATCTTTGCTTTCCTGATTTTTGAGAAAACATCAAAGGTTACCGTTCACCACCAAACCGCTGCGCTAGGACGTAATAATCAACGGTGAAACGTGGATGTACCAGGAGCACAGAAGACGATAACTTGCCCTTCCCTGTCCCTAAACTCTAAAACACCTCTATGAGATCTCGGGAATCCATGTCGTATTTTGTATAAATTAATAAACTTCTTTATCCCTACGCCGTTTTGATGCTTCATTGTAAATGCCCTTTGTTTACGACGCTCGAAGAAACCCAAACATTTCATCACTTCAAGTCTTCAACCGTCGTCGGCGGTGGACGTCATACTTCCAAGCCACCGCGGCTATGAACGTGTTAAGGCCCAGCAGGTCGGAACTGAAATAATCGTGACATGGGTTTTTTTAGTCACAACACTTTTTAACCGACTTCAAAAAAAAGGAGGAGGTTGGAGGTCGGCATACGTCCTTCTAAATTCCAAGTCAATTTATTCTTTCTGTATTTTCTTTTGACAAAATAAAAGAAAGTTATCGAAAGGAGTCCTATGATTTACGCAAGAATTCTCTAACTTGCCTGAAGCGATTTTGAATCTATAAAATAAATGCTCGAAATTATTTGTCGTACAGTGAAGCCCACATCAAGCTATACACATTGAGTATAAGCTGACCTCTCATTGTACGGGAAGCTATAACTATGAGAGGTCAGCTTATACTGAGAGTGTTTAGCTTGATGTGGGCTCCACATGTGAAAAGTATAATTTTCTCGTATTTTGCGCTATCCGGAGACGCAGCGATCGTCGTTGTAACAGCCACTTTGCAATACGCGTTGATACGAGTATGAACGTTATTTCAATATCGTTTTTGAACACATCGAGTCGCTAATTTAGGGTATGTATGCGCCTTAACCGGTCATCAGAGACGGGCCTGTCCCAGTTGGCACGTCGCGAGGCGCCCACGGGCGTCGTCGTTCCGCCACTGAAGTAGGGCGCGCTATGTCCAGGAACCTAATAGTTTCAGATTAGTTGGGTGGTCACCAGTCATCAGCTCTCCTTTCTGTGAAGTAGCTGAATAATCGTTGAAACTGCTCATCGGTGAGCTGGATCTAAGCCACGATCTGGGCTGCGATCCATTGTTTTACTATTGTTATTTTATTTTATTTTTACTATTGTTATGATGGTAGAGCTCGTGCTGGGCTCGACTGTGGAGCAGTGGCGTGCGTTGAACTTTTTGCTGGAAATGCAATGAGAAGGTCAAGTCTAACAGCAAAAAAAAAAAATTTAAATGTCACTTTAAAAATTATTATTTGTATCATTATTTTCATACAAAAAAAAGTTCTATGCACGCTACAGTTGTGGTGGTACCACTTCTCATAAACCATACCCCCTTTGGGACCAACTGATGGCGGTATATGGGCCTTATAAAACAGACTGGTGACGGGCAGCTGTGTCACTGGTGCGAGGATTTTGGCACCGCGCTCATCATTCCACCTGTGTAGCGTGTGTGAGTATGGGCATTTCTCCCAGGAGGGCCGCCAAGAGTGGCAAAATCTTGGAAATGTCTGTCCAGTATTCTTTTCCTACATACTATTTCGTATTTTCCTGGTCTCAAACATACATATAAATATTTTAGTCACGCCCGTCTCCCAGAGAGGTAGGCAATGACTACAGAATCTGCTACTATCCTGACACACCTCTTCTGCCTCTTCCACGTCCATTAATCTAGTAATACAAGCTCTTCTATTCCGGGCAGGGTTGGCATTCCATCCATCCATCAGCCTGTTTCGTCCACTGCTGGACATAGGCCTTTCAAGGATTTCGCCACTCTTGGCGGTCCTCCTGGAAGAAATGCCCATACTCACACACGCTGGGCAGGTGGGTTGGTGAGCGCGGTGCCAAAACCCTTGCACCAGTGACGCCGCCGCTGGTCCCAGGCAATGGTGAGCCGCCTGGTTTTTTGCCTGAGAGCAGTTCTCTTACTCTACTCCGAATAACTTTGGGAGGATTTGCGAGCAAGATGGTGGTACCTCCACCGTCGAGCCCGGCATCAGCTCTACCACCGGGTTGGCATTGCTTAAAACAAATGTTAATCCGAGGAAGGAAATTACAAGAGATAAAGATATCGCAAATAATACTCGTTCCCAACGAGTCAAATCCTCAACTGTCACAATGTTACCAGCTGGGGAATTTTAGGAAGAATTCTCAACCGTCACACTGTTACTCAACAGGGTTCAATAACCATGTTTACGGAACACAAAAACAATTTATGCTCCTAGGTATACTTGTTTAAGAACAACCTTGTGCCGATTATTCTTTTAAGCTTGACCCATTTAGTATAGGAAGCCGCATAAAAAGTCACCTTTACTTATTCAAACAGAACCTTGCATGATCACCGAACGGACAAACTTTACCTCTTTAGATTTAAGAAACCTGTTTATGCACTCGGTCGGAGTGTCTGCCGTTTGCATAATTGAATGAATCTATTCTATTTTAGCTCAAACCGGCTCTGAATGCAGGCAGGTGGATCAATATGGCGTGTAGTATGTAGTAGCCTAGATATCTAATATATATTATATACCTAACCTATAGTAACAATAATAATAATAAAGGAGTAAAATGGTCGTGTCTTTTGCGAAATTTTCTTGAAGCACATGTTCTCTAGAAGTCGACGCTCTCATATTAGTTTTTGTGTTCTATACCATGGGGAAAGCGCCGACTTCTAAATAACAATATGTTTCAGGAAGAAAGAAGTCGGCAAAAATTTAATTTTGGTACCATGTAAATATTTTAAACTGATATAAACTGATAAACTGAATATCTACTATAACATTTGCAGTCGGTTATTAGTTTATTTATTTCACGGTTTTTAGTGATGACGGGTTAAATTATGTACAGTGAGCAGTCTGATTGGCTTAATCGCAAATGGTGCGCTGGCATCGATTTAGGAGTTTCAAATTCAAAGGTCTCGTGGCATAATGACAATTTTCAAGTAATATCCTGCAATGAGCACACTAACACAAAGCAATTGCCACAATTTAGAGTTATGTGCTGTCATCCGTTGAGGAGTTCTATGGTGATGAGGCCAGGATCGAGGGTCAGGTAGCATAATGACAATTTATAAGTAATATCTTGCAATGAACACAGTACAAAGTGATTCCCGAAATCTTGAGTAACAGAATACAGAATACAGAATACAGAACTTTATTCATAACGGTCAGTTACATGTCATGTTGTTATCAAATAACAAAAAAATTGAGTAAAACAATAATTATTAAATTAAAATTAAATTAAGTTAAATAACTAGTCACAAAGTAATTTATCTAAGCAAATTTGTCATGCACAGTGTATGAAATGTAAAATCATAATGTCAAATAATACAAAAAAAAAAAAATTATTAATAATTTACTGGCATTCACTTAGGAGTTCTATGGTGATGAAGCCAGGATCGAAGGTCAGGCGGGTATGTCATTTTCAAGTAACACCCGACAATTAGCATCCTGGTACAAATCGAGAGCCGCAATATCGAATGATCCATTGAGGAGTCCCACTGCCTATCTCTGAAGACCATCATCAGTTCACGACCTAACTAAAATGGGACTAACCTGGAAGCAAACTCTCTCAAACAAAAAAAAAGAGTTAAGATATGCCAGAGTATTAGAGTAACATACCCCAAAAAATAAATATACAGTCGAATTGAGAACCTCCCCCTTTTTTTGAAGTCGGATAAAAACAGATTAATTATTTACTTTATTTTCTATGCTTTAACTCTGAATAACGGATCAATTATTATTATCGGTTTATAACAGCCGTCAATAAGGGATGGATATGTTACGGGTAATACTAGAAGATAGAGTAAACCTAGTTTGACTTTATTCGGACTTAGCCCGGCTTCAGGCTTTACCCGTAACAGATATACCTTCTTCAATGGGATGGTGGGCCAGGCTGGTTGTGCCTAGATCTGTCTGTAAGAACTCTACCTTTGAATAACTTTGGGGAGTTTGCCAGTAAGACCTCTGACACCCCTACTTTGTAGTATGTTTAACAAAAATGTTAGATGTTTGACACAATCGGTAAACATTTATATTTATTTCTAATACTTGCCCAATGGGAATTTGCTTGTTTCGTATTAAAAGTTTCAAATTACGTAAACCTGTTATTTATCGACGAAAAACGAAACCTACTTGCGAAACGTGAATAGAAAAACAGAACGAGATATGACCAGCAAGAAATTTTCTACGTATTTCAGTTTGGAAACTCTGCAAATTCCTTAACTTAAAGGCGTGTTGAAATTGAACTATATTATTTAGGATTTCGTATTTATATACACGATGATTTATCTATCTATACGATAAATATCTTTTTCTATAAAAAATACTAGAGAAGAAATTAATAAAACAAATCTTATAAATAATAACGATATCCAGAAGACCCTATAGAGTTTAATAAATATTTATATTAAATTTATATATAAAATTTATTATTAAAATAAAATTTTTTACATAAATGAATAATACTAATAATCCTCCTAAAAATGCTAAAAATAAAATATATGAAAATCAATAAGTATTAATTATTATTCCTGAAATTATAGACGTTAAAATAGTTTGGATTAAAATTATTATACCCATTAGTCATAATTAATGTACTATTTATACCATTAATAGATGATAAAAAAGTCGTGTAAATTGAGAACATTTGCATTTTTTTTTATTAAATTTGTTATTATTATTGTAATGAGGCAAAAATCACAATTTTTAGGGTTCCGTGGGGGTACAAAAATGTATTTTTTTTTCAAGGTTACTTGTCTCAACTCTATCTTAAGGCCTTACCCCTGGTGCACGATAATCTTACTGAGCGATTTTGAACTTCAGTATGTTGTGAGAAAGTCTACATTAGAACGCTCGCTTCGCACCCTGCTGGCACGCAAAATCAGTGAATTTTCGAGGTTTTTCTGTACTTTACGAAAAAGTATTTGATGTAGGAGTTTTTTCACCTGACATCGGAAAATAAACCATGTTTTCTTGTTATAGCAGTAATTTTAGACATAAAACTCAAGCCGCTTAGACATAAAACGAAATTATAACTTAAAAAGGCATCATATTCAAAAACAAAATCTATCGAACGAAATGTGTCCAATTAGGTAACCGACCCGACAACGGAAAGGCAAAGTTCTGGAAAAACACGTGTCCAAGTTTTACATTGATCAGATAAGTAGTTGACTCAGCATATTAAAACAAAAACCGTTGAATGACCCAATACAAGCCCTTAAAGACTGGTGCGAGTTACATATGAATGTTATAAATCTAAAGTAACACAACAAATAATAAAATTAGAGTTCCGTACTTAATGAATGCCGAATTGTTTTTCAGACGCTATCACTTTGATTACTTGATGTTGCTATGGCATCTATATTGTTGTTATTTACCATAAGGTTTTTTGGGTTCAGTTCAGCACCCATACTGTCTTGTGGTACGGTAAATTCTTTAGCAATAAGCACACGGCCAAGCCTGAAGAGACGTAGGTAGTAAATAAAAACCGGCCAAGTGCGAGTTAGGCTCGCATACCTAGGGTTCCGTAATTCGATAGTTTTGGGAACAGTCGGGAAGAAAGTATTTAAAATCTTGTCCATAACTATTTATGATAACTAAAAAAAGAATTGGTTGTACCACAAAAGAGAGACTCAAATATTTTTCTACCGTACTCAAAGTAAAACTCGCGGCTGAAAAATTTAATTTTGTCATTTTGTTATCGTCACTTTCTCACCCGCTATATTTTTTCTGTAGTCTTTACGTACTCCCAAATTACCATGATTTTTTTCATATTTTTTGGTTAATTAGTTTCGGAAATAAGGGGAGGGGGACATGCATTATTTGTGGTTTTTCAAACATTTCTCGAAATCGGTGCCAGTAAATATAGTAGAAGTATATATTTTTATAATCAGCTCTTTAATATCTAGAATTTGATACCTATATTGTATTTTAGGATTTATTTATTTTTATTTCTCTCCTTTGTATTGGAAATATTTTGAACAATTTCAAATTTTTCAATGTTTTTTCTACACCGTATTAAGTATGCAAGTGAATGCTATTTTTGTGGCAAATTTCAAGTCTTTAACTTTAACGGTGCTTAAGTTATGAGGCATACTGAAGAACGGACGGACGCGGACGGACAACGGAGTCTCACCATAAAGGTTCCTTTTACCCTTTAGGTACTACGGAACCCTAAAAAAGAACTTTTGAAACATTGTTATTCCCAAACTACAATAGAAAGGGTTCTGAAAAAAAAACATGTTTTGAAGAAGGCCTTTTCCAAGATAATGACGAGGCATGAAACGAGACAGAGAAAGGTTCGCGACATAAAAAAAAGCCAAGTGAAGGCCGTTGTTTTATCTATTCAAAACAGTAGTCCATCCAACTAAATGAAGTAAAAATAACAATAATAACTGTTTTATTCATATAAACCCATTACATAAATCAAATCAAAGCGTTTTTTTCCAAAACGCTCTTATGTGTGAATTTACATTCAATTTTAATTATTGAAAGAACCAGCCATGTGCGTGTCGGGCCACGCGCAGTATAGGGTTCCGTAGTTGTAGTAACATTTTATAAGTTGGTCTACTAATACGAAATCGCGCCAAACTTTTAGTCCGCTCGGAAGTTGCTCTCCCGAAGAACGGCCCATACATTGTCGTGTATAGAGGCGACTAAAAGTTTGGCACGACCTATATTATACTCATAAACCTATAAAGCCTATTTAGTTGTGATAGTTTTCCTTTTAAGTTCATTATATACTATTTCTGTGAATTTTTCCACATATTCATAAACAACCGTTTAGCCGGCAGAGGGGGATACTTGACTCTAACAAAAATTAGCACTTTAAAGCTTAAGGCTGCATATAAGGTCAGATTGAGCACCTCATTTTTCAATCAGAACTGAACTCTACGACGTTTCCTTTTAGTTTAAAATAGCGCGCTCTCAGCCGTGGCTGTTACGACCACCGAGAAACACGCGCCCACAAAAATCTGCGTTTTTATTTAATAACTCTACTTCTAGATGCAATTTTTAATATTTTCTAAGACGAGCTGACGATGTCATTTGTTAAATTATTTTTAATACAAATTTCAAGGCTGTATGATTTAAGGAAGGCCCTTTAACACTCGGAAAACATTAAATTTAGAAGTAACTTCGTAATTTTTTTGCATTTCTTCTATGATCAGCCCTATAGTCTACTGTCTATATTATTGTTACTACACCGATTAACCAAGTTACACAATGTGATATGCTCATTTGAAGTTGGGCATCTAGCCTTATACGGATACGGACCCTTAATATTTCACCGACGGATCTCTAAATCGCAAAATGATTTTACACACCAATTATGTTTTTAAACGACCTATTCAACGACATTATGGGATACACGAGAAAAAAAAATCATCCCAAATTTACGTGTTCAACGTGAAATTTAAGTCATTTTGTTAACGAAAACTGGTGATAATACTCGTCCATATGAACAACTTTTACTATGGAGCCAACCCTGAAATCGTGAAAAAAATATCAGCAGTTACGTACATTTGGGTCGAGTAGGTATTTAACTTTTCTATGGAACAGCTGATATTTTTTTCACGATTAAAGGGTTGGCTCCCTAGTAAAAGTTGTTCATATGGACGAGTACTATCACCAGTTTTCGTTAACAAAATGACTTAAATTTCAGGGTGTATACACTCAAAAAAAAAACGAGATTATTTTTACCATTTTGTTGGCGTGATTAATATGTATACCCATACCAAATTCAGCTTTCTAGTACTAATAGTCTCTGAGCTAAGCCGCGGACAGACGGACATGGCGAAACTATAAGGGTTCCTTGTCGGACTATGGAACCCTAAAAACAGCACTACTTATTCATTTCTTCTTGATCATCGCACCACTCGGACACGCACTTTTAAGATATGTTTATCTCTTTCGTTATGCGCCTTATATATATGTACTGGGAACACTACTCTTGTATTTACTCGTACTATGTGTACACTTTCAAAGCGGGCAAAGCCGCGAGCAAAAAACTAACTTAAGGCTGTACCTGAGCCTAGAACATGAACAAAGCCAGATTTTCGAGGGTTCTTTTGAAGAAATTTGGACTATCTTAATATTGGAAAAAATATATTTGATTTATCGATCTTTTATCTAGATGATCTACTTATAAACAATGTACTAAGATTTATACTTTTGTCAAAAAAAAAAGTTTTCCACCCTCTTTTTTTTGGTTTTCAAACGTTCGTTTAAAGAACGTGGTTAAGAGATCAAGTTGGTTTTTTTTTCATAAAATTGGTAATAGAAATAATATTTTCTACTTAAATCCAATATATTTTTCCCTACAAAATATTTCAGTATTAGCTAAAAACCCCCCGATCTGCTGTTTCGCGCGTAATTATAAGTATTACGCGTCCTAGACAAATAGGTCGATTAGCTAACCAATAATCGCCTCTATCAAAAGCTAATAAAGTATTTGACATTGGCCTTTTAGTATTGAACGGGTAATAACATTTTTTCCTAGCCTATGCCATACTCTTAAATTACTCATTCGTTGCAAAAAAAAAACTTTAGACTAGGGATAGTTTATTGCAATATTGGTGTGTGTGAAAAAGAGGTCACTATTTCGGATAGGGTTATCTATCAGTGATACTGGTTTCACAGAAGTGTTTGAAGAATGCTCCATCAGCTTTGCTCCATTTCCTACAACTGAGTCAATAGCTGATTGTAATATAGAAGTGGCATTGTTTGGGCGATTCTATACTTTTCTCGGAGAATCCTTAGAAATAATTATAGCGTCTTAAAAAAACGTTTTTAACCAACTACAAAAAAGGAGGAGGTTCTCAAATCGACTGTCCTTTTTCTGTTGCTTCATAACTCTAACATACATTAACCGTTTTTTTTTCTTTGAAGTATTTAGCTTACCGATAGGTCCCATTTTAGTTTGTTCGTGATCTGATGATGGTCTTGAGAGATAGGCAGTGGAACTCCTAGAGACGGCATATCACTCGATATTGCGGTAATCGCTTTGTACCGGGACGTTTATTGCAGGGTATTACTTGAAAATTTACATATCCACCTGACCTTCCATCCTGGCCTCATCAATAGAACTCCTTAACGGATGACAGCGCATCAGTCTAAATAGAGAATTTGCATGTCGTCTAAATAAGTAATATATTGCGTTTTTTATATTCTATTTACTTAGTAGCATTTAATGATGACCATGGGAAACTATTTTATTTTATAGTTTTGTAATTATTTCCATTTAGAAAATACAACATTTTGATGAAATGAAACGCAAGGTGGTAGAGCTGATGCCAAGCTCGACTGTGGAGGTACCACCATCTTACTCGCAAATCCTCCCGAAGTTATTCGGGGGAGAGTAAGAGGACAGCTCTCAGGCAAAACCAGGCGGCCCACCATTGCTTGGGACCGATGGATGGCGGTATATCCATCCCCAATTGCCGGGCCTTATATAAAACAGACTGGTGACGGGCAGCGGCGTCACTGGTGCAAGGGTTCCGGCACCGCGCTGTGTGTATGGGCATTTCTTCCAGGAGGACCGCCAAGGGTGGCGAAATCCTGGAAAGGCCTATGTCCAGCAGTGGACGAAACAGGCTGATGGATGGATGGATGGATGGATGAAACGCAAATTTAAAACGCGTCACCATTGGCTAACTGCCTTTTGTGACAAAGTGAGTACATTTCATCATAAAATATTAAGTTCAAAATTAATAAATATAAAATAAAACCCTCAAATATTTTGTAATAGGGTGTTTTAATCAAAAATAATTAAAAAAACCGGCCATTCGCCATACACCGCAAGCAAGAGCAGTATCATGTGACGTCACTTGATGCGCGCTAAAATGGCAGCCGTTTGAATTGCAGAAGATTATTTTGAAACTTATTTTTATTTTATAACTATGAAATATGGATAATTTAGTTGTAAATTCTTATTCATAGCCCTAATTTGATTATATATTAACTTTTGTGCATTAAAAAATTTACATGAATATGCATATATTCATTATTGCGGCAATCGCTTGGTGCGCTCATAGCAGGATATTATTTGAAGATTGTCATTGTGCCACGGGACCTTTGAATTTAAAACTCCTCAATGGATGAAAAATTGAGGCAATCAGAGTGCTTACCGTAGTCTACCCACTTTTCATAATTTAACCCGTCAACACTAAAAAGCGTGAAATAAATGAACTTTTGACAAAAAAATAATAACAGACTTCAAATATTATAGCAGACTTTCACTAAACAGTTTAAAATAATTACATACTGACTGATGGTCTCAAAATAACATTTTTGCCGAGTCCTTTCTTCCTGAAACATAATGTTATCTAGAAGTCGGCGCATTCCCCATGGTAAAGGAAACAAAATCCAATATGAAGGCGCCGACTTCTAGAGGACATGTGTTTCAGGAAGAAAGAAGTCAGCAAAAGTGTTAATTTGGTATCATCGATCAGTATGTTAATATTTAAAACTTTTTAGTGAAAGTTTGCTATGAAGTTGGTAATTATTTTTAGGAATCACTTTGTTGTCCGTCTGTCTGTCCGTCCGTCCGTGTGTCTGTCAAGACCCTTTATCTCGGGAATGCGTGGAGGTATCAAGTTGAAATTATAACCATATACTCAAGTCTACAGTCCCTTGAAGTTGTGAAAAAATCAAACTTCTAAGTTAACGTAAAAAAGAGATACGGTCGTTTATGCCACAAAAGACGTATATTTCGACACCCTAAAGGGAATCAAAATTTATAGGGCATTTTCCGTTGACACACCACAACTATGAAATTTGGCAAGTATATTTGTATTGGCGTCTATAGGGAAAAAATTAAAAAACTATATATTTGTAATGAAATCATTAAAAAATATATAGTCTTTAACGGAAACCTCGGTGGACGAGTCAGACTCGCACTTGTCCGGTTTTTTTTTTGTTGAAAGTTTATTTATTCACTAATAATATAATTATTATAGCAGATAAAATAAGGATGCTTTTTTCATGAAATACACGGAAAATTTGAATTTTCTATTATATGCATTTTGACTAGGTTTAGTTATGTTCCCTTTTTTTTTACTAACCTAGTTTTAAGCCTAACACTAACCTACTTATGGATTTTTAATCTGAAAATAAAAAGTCATTTATTTATTTATTTATTTTATTTAGTTTTTACAAAATATGTTTCGATAAATTTTCCTCGATGGAAAGTAAATAAATCACATTCCCCTCGTTTCAGGAATGGAGTCCGTACAGAACTCAAGTGTATTTTATTAGACGGGTTTTAACCAGAGAGGGTTTTATTTACCTTCTTCTGGATTTAGGATTTTGGAAATTTGGATACATTTAGGGGGTCAAGCTGTAGAAAGGTATGAAATAGTACGATCTAAAGCTAGGTAGGCCGAAGGTACGACGAACGGTAAAATAGTACAATTTTCGTACTAAAAAGTACGATCTGGCAACGCTGGCGCATGGCTGTTGGTCAAAAATGATCGTATCTTTTTGTGATCGAATCAAAGTGACCCAGGTCTAGAGGAAGGTCTCGCTTGCATCAGTCACTGTTACACCATGCGGAAAAACCCGCAGTGCGAGAGGGACCGATTCCGGAAAAATTGCAAAATGACGATTTTATTTACAAATTTTATTAGTTCCGTAGTTGCCCAGTACATTTTATAAGTTGGACTACTAATACAGATCGCGCCAAACTTCTAGTCCGAAGAACGGCTCATACAAAATCGTGTTTAAAGGGGAATAAAAGTTTGGCGCGACCTGTACTCGTGAACCTGTAAAGCCTACTTATCTGTGATAGTTTTTCCACTACTTCTGTGAATTTTTCCACACATTCATAAACAACTGTTTAACCGGCAGGGGGGGGGGGCACTTGACTCTAACAAAAATTAGCACTTTAAAGCTTAATATTTCGCCAACGAATACTTAAATCGAAAAATGGTTTTGATGGATTTTAATGGTTTTTGTCCGAACTATCCAACGATCCCTCACACTATGGGATACACGAGAAAAAAAATCATCCCCAATTTACGTGTATATCTTACACCTAAAAAATATTTTTTTCGAGATATTTTTTACCGTTTTGTCTGCGTAATTTATATGTATGTATACCTATACCAAATTACAGCTTTCTAGTACTAATAGTCTCTGAGCTAAGCCGCGTACAAACGCACGGGCAGACGGATGGACAGACAAACGGACAGACAGACAGACGGACATGGTGAAACTATAAGGGTTCCTTGTCGGACTAAAGAACCCTAAAAACTTATAAGGTTGTATGAAATATCTGATTTCAGAGTTAAATAAAGTTTATGCAGGTTTTAATCCATGTACGAGTATTATATACTTCGGTTTTTGCAGAAACAAATTTGTATGAGTCAAAACGGCAAAATTTAGCTGTTCGCGTATCGCCGTTTTTATTATTTGTTGTTTAAATACAGTATATTACACATTTTAATGCAGCGCAGATCCGCCTGAATATTTGAATACAATATCGTGATCCGGTCTGGTTTTGAACCCTGAAATATGGTTACAACACCTTTCCGTTACACGTTGTATAAAAAAATCCGAATTCCTCACTAGTTTAGACGTAGAACATTAAAAATTGTAGTTTTGTCGTCAATATAATCTTCACCAATAATAACAAAAAATTTCAATTGAAAAAAATGCACAGACAGACGCGACATTTTTACCACTTTATTATCAGTATAGATAGATATAATAATATATAATACGCACACCCGGTAATGTATCGTTAATGCCATGGTAATGTATCGTTAATGCCATGGTAATGTATCGTTAATGCTATGGTAATGTATCGTTAATGCTATGGTAATGTATCGTTAATGCTATGGTAATGTATCTTTAATGCTATGGTAATGTATCATTAATGCCATGGTAATGTATCATTAATTCCATTGTAATAATTAAAAAAGTGGGTGAGTGGAACTTTACTCGATGTTAAGGTACACTATTACCCCGGTAATGTATCGTTGATGCCATGGTAATGAATCGTTAATTTCATGGTAATAATTAAAAAAGTGGGTGAGTGGAACTTTACTCGATGTTAATGTACACTATTACCCCGGTAATGTATCATTAATGCTATCGTAATGTATCATTAATGCCATGGTAATGTATCATTAATTCCATGGTAATAATTAAGAAAAGTGGGTGAGCGGAACTATACTCGATGTTAAAGTATACTATTACCCCGATAGATACCCTATTTGTATGGATTAAGCTATCATTTATGTCCCAAAAATATTGAATAATAAATTCAATCGTAGATAAGTGATTTATTAGTTTCCATTATCTTTCAGTAGCTTACTCGTAATTCTTTGTTGCCCCGGATTATAATATAGTATGAGAGATAGAGGCTATCACAATGGAGTATTTCTAGGCAAGCCAGCTTTCTTATAACAATTTTAGATGTATTCAGAAGAATAAAGATTAAATACTATAATTTGGTAAAAATTTCAAGTTGGAAAACTGATATTATATTAAAAACAATGCGTCAAAGAAATTATAATGTGTTCATAATCAGAGTGGTAAACACTACAATTTGTAAATTTCATTTCATTTTTTTAATACCTCTTTGAATACTTCATTTTGCAAGTAGCCTTTTCCCGCGGCTCCGCCCACGTTTATTCAATATTTGCACCGTTTTCGGCTTGGGCGTTATTTTATGATAGCCCCTATAGTATATGTGTAAAATAATTAAATTTGAAAGAGGAAAACACAACTTCCTAAATAAGGTTTTGATTTACTTTTATTTAATAAGTTAATACACGTACATTAATTAATAATTTAGTGTCCCTGAAAAATCTAAATCGGGAAAAAAATATACACGTACACGTACTTACATGAACTAAATTTTATTTATACAATAACTTATATACTATAAACATAATAGCTACCTATATACTTAATACTAATACGTTATTATATACATGCCGACTGCGCCCATTCGATTAGTCTTGCTAAGAAGAAGGGCAAGAAACTTAGCAAGATCATCTCTTCTTTTTTTTACGTCATCATTATTTCAATATAGCAACAGTGTTTTAGTAAAGAGATAGAAAGTACAGGACAAGAGGAATTCGGATAAACAAGCCAAAAGTTGAGTTAAATAATATTAAAAACAAAACGACTAGACATTATAATAGATTATCTCTTTATCCTCCTGTTCTATCATTCCTATCATGTTTTACAGTCAGAATAAATGTTATATATATGTACACCTATCTATAAGATATCATTTTGAAAACAATTTAATATACATTTTTGTATTGCAACAACCCTTGAAGCCTTTAAATCTATGTACAATAATGAATTACATGCATTATACATACATATTATATAAAAAAAACACTCGCCCCTGCCTACTCTTGTTGGAGACAGGCGGGCTGATATTTGTTTAATAAAAAATATCTTACAGTAAGTTTAGTTTGTATACAACGCAAACATACTCCTCAAATATCACTATCAAAAACGTTGAAACTTTACCATAACTTCATGATTTCTAAATTATCTTAACTCTTATCTCGTTGCATTAGAAACCATTATTCATAAGCAAAATCGTCTAAAAGTTGTGGATTATCGATAAGAGCCGCTCCCACAATTTCCTCTAAGCGACGATAGTTAATCGATATACATACCTATTTAACATCGATAAGCGAAGTTGATTCCTTCCCAAGAATTCATTGATTCTTCGAATAGTCTTTTTAGGATTCCGTACCCATAGAGAAAAACCGGACAAGTGCGAGTCGGACTCGCCCACCGAGGGCTCCTTTAAAGACTATATTTTTTATGATTTAATTAGTTTAATTACAAATGTATAGTTTTCAGATTTTTTCCTATACCACGTACTTGTAGTATAAGATGGTATTACTTGACAAATTTCATAGTTCTAGGTCAATGGAAATACCTCATAAATATTGATTCCCTTGAGAGTGTCGAAATAAACGTTTTTTGCGGCATAAACAGCCGTATCTTTTTTTCATGTTAAACTTTCACGTTAACTTGGAAATTTGATTTTTTCATAGCTTCAAGCATTGACCTCTCATAAACAACAAGACACACAGTCTCTAAGAAAAGTTCGTCAGAAAGCGTCCGAACGTGCGACGTGCATAGTAGCAAAAATCTTCAACCAAATTAAGACGTTATGTCGTTAACATAAGATGCAATGTCAGTTGTACGCAATCGTCATTCGAATTTGTCACCCCATAGGTAGCGGAGACACACACAGTGGTAATCTCACACATCCCCTCTGGGGCGTGGGTATTCAGCGTCGGGGCGGGTGCCCCCTTGCTGAGACGTCTTCCGATGCCCATTAATTACTATGGGCATGTCTTTGGTGTTGTTTTGTCCGGTGGTGTTTGCGGCTCTACTCTCGAGGAGCACGGCTCGACTCAGGGAGGAGCTCGGCTCTACTCAGAGAGGAACCGCGGGTGTTAGGTCCTGCCCGGCGCGAGCGAGTGGAGACAAGATGCATCGCGGACACTTTTTGAGCGAGATTGTGAGTCTTGTTGTTTAAAAGACGTCAATGGCTTCAAGGGACTGTAGACCTGAGTATATGGTTTTAATTTCAACTCCACGCGTTCCCGAGATAAATGGTCTTGACAGACAGATGGACGGACGGACAGACGGACAACAAAGTGATCCTATAAGGGCTCCGTTTTTTTATCTTAAGGTACGGAGCCCTAAGAATGGAGCCCTTTTAGTGTCCCATTTGGTGCTGTTTGTCCATCTTTCCGTCCGGATAAGTAACAAGACCTGAAATTTCAATATCAATTAAATTATCTTTTTGAATAAATAAGGTAAGCTCATTAAGTAGAGTGCAAATATATATATTTTTATAAGATTTTTATTTTACAAGCTTTGTTGTTGCGTGTTAGTATGTTTAGGTCAAATTTGCAACTGAATTTATACCAGTTCCCCCGACCGATTGAGTTGAGATTTTGCACACACGTTTCATTTTGGTGACAATGCACGTAAGCCAAGTGACGTCATTCTAAATCTAATACGTGTACACTGTACACCCCAAGATGGCGATTTACTATTTCCCATGGAACTAGTATGTGTATGTACATACTAATGCCATGCTATTTCCATACCAACCCCCTTGACATGGGTATAAAACAAAAGGATTTGACGAGGAGAATACGATTAGCTTAGTGACGGCGGATGACCTACGATGCCGATGGCGGACTAAATTTCTTTTACCACCTCCTTGACATGGTTATCAAACGAGCAAAATAACGATATACACTTAATAAAATTTCAAATAAAATCTTTTTAAAAACAAGATTATATTTAAGCCATGGACAAAAATGAATATAATAAGTTTAGAACGCTGAATCTGATTTAATATTTTGTGTTCATTTTTTATTTCAAAATGATTGTCACGTGAAGCGTTAGGAACGTAGGTTCCAATAGTAGAAAATAGGCAACAATTTTATTGGACAGTAACTAAGTACTTGCCGAAGTAAATATATATTTTCTGTACAAATCGCGCGACAGGCTTTTTGAAAGCAAATAATTCAACATACAATATTAAATCTGTTTCAGCGATCTCAATTAACTTATTTTATTCGTTTTAGTCCATGGCTTGAATGAAAGCTTGTTTTTAAAAAGCTTTTTTAAATATTATTTTGCGATCTTTTTTATCTTAAAAGTAAGGAAATGGGCGACCGTCAAAGGTGTAACTTTTAGAACATGTTTGTTACGGGGCCTATCACAGAAACTAAACTAGTAAGAAATTTAGAATTTCGGTACATTATATGCCGTATTGTATATCTAAACAACAAATTCTGGAACCACCGATTCATAATGTTATTTAAGGGTTCTGTACCCGAATACTTGACCAACTTAATTTTGCAGTATTGTTTCATAAATTTTGTAGGTCTCAATATCAAGTCTTTTAACTTATTTGAATGTTAAGAACCCTCAAGGCCCAAGTTATGCTCGCACTTGATCGATTTTTTTGAGTTCCGTTGAAAGCTGGAAACCTAATACAATTACCGTGTAGAATGAATGCTTCATCTATAAGAGCAAGGTTCCTAAATTGTCTAAAATGTCTCGTTGTGTATTTATTTATTCCACGAATTTGATATTTAGTTCTTTACATCTTTTGCTCGCGGCTTCAGGCCTGAATTACATATTGAAAATCAACATAGCCCTCTTCTGAAAATGCTTGTAGTGAGTACACCAAAATTTTTATAAACATATAAATTAACAATCTTAATAAATTAATATGCTATCATCATTTAGTTGAAATTTAAAAAATTATAAATATTTAATTTTTTATCTACTTGTCAGCATTTTTTACTTAAACGAAACCTTTTGCCGAGTTGTAGCAACCCAGTCCTGCAGGTTAATTTCGCCATGTTTACGTAACAAAAAATAAACAGGTTAACCGAATTTCGCCATCCATTAAAAATAAGGAGGGTGTTTTGCGCGGCAAACGTAACAATAACATTTCATTGCGGTTGCGCGCGCAGTACAAAAATACGCAAAATTTGGGAGAAGAGGTTGGTTGCGGAATTTCTGTAAGTGGGAGCGAGGTCAATACAGCCGGAAGAGCCCAAGGTCACTGCTAGGGCTGATAGGGCGGGCGGGGGATCAAGGCCGTGCGGTGCGGTGTTTGCTCCCAGTTGACTCAATGATATTCGCCGGGTTTCAGAACGTACCCACGCGTTCTAAATTTAAATTGAATGTTGCACTTTTATTCTAGATGTTATCTCTTTATTGCAAGCCTGTATGTTTGTTGTTTCAATTTGTTTTCGCTTTGCCTTTTTTATGGTTTATACAAATGTAAATATATAAAACTCCTTTTGGGTTCTGGTGGTAAAGCCAGGTAATAATCAGGCTTCTTCATTACAAAGGAAAGTTCTTTTCATTGTTGTTCGAAAAACACAAAAGGATATTTGAAGGCTGTATTAAAAGCTTCGTTAAACCTGCCCCAAGCCTTCGAACCTTGATGCACAAAGCTTTGCAAAAAAGGTAACTGTGTACAGAAAGTATTATCTGAGGAGGTACTGAGCTTTCGTACAGGTAAGAACAAAATCATAATTAGGAATTTCTTATGTTAAGACTTTTTTCATTATTATTTTGCAGTAGTTAGGATACCTAATTTTGTTGGCGTAGGTACCTACTGCACGGTCTGTGAAAAATTGTATCAAGGATTCGTGAATAACTGAACTTAGAGCAAGTTATGTATCCATCCATCAGCCTGTTTCGTCCACTGCTGGACATAGGCCTTTCCAGGATTTCGCCACTCTTGGCGGTCCTCCTGGAAGAAATGCCCATACTCACACACGCTGGGCAGGCGGGTTGGTGAGTGCGGTACCGAAACCCTTGCACCAGTGACGCCGCTGCCCGTCACTAGTCTGTTTTATATAAGGTTCGGCAATTGGGGATGGATATACCGCCATCCATCGGTCCCAGGCAATGGTGGGCCGCCTGGTTTTGCCTGAGAGCTGTCCTCTTACTCTCCCCCGAATAACTTCGGAGGTTTGCGAGTAAGATGGTAGTACCTCCACAGTCGAGCCCAGCATCAGCTCTACCACCTATAATTGTGTTTGTGCAGATACATAATAAAAATTGTGCATAAAACTTATACAAGAAATAATTGAATGTGTGATTGATTGGATGTAATCATATTTTGTCATATATTCCTATATATAAACTTAAATAAAAATATTTTAATGCAAAAATGTTTTTGATACTTTAGGTTGGCGAGTATTTTTGCAAAGAAAGGAGATAAATTTTTAATTTTAATTTAAAAGTGGTCTTAACCTTCAAAATACGCAAAGAGGGTGGAATATTGTTCCAACACTTGGATGCCGAATACCTAAAGCTTTTAATACATTTTATGATTAAACCGATCGTTGGGCCTGTAGCAAAAATATTCAAAAGACAAAAACTTCTGAGACTGAAGGTACCCAAAAGCAAATCACAAATCACAGGTGTAAATATTGAAATCTGACACATGATGGGATGGGAACTGGCACTGTTCGGTAGTGTACTTCGCTCTTATTACCTTGGCTGTAGAAGCGAAACGTGGGTCAGCGCCATTTTCCCCGTCAATGCGCTATGTTACCAATATTTGTAATTCAAGATACGGCAACTGCGAACGCAACGCGTGGGAAATACGCAAGATTGACTTTATTTGTCAGATTTTCATACCAGAGGTAAAGGGTCTGATTTTCGTCATGCAGCTTGTAATGGAAAATGAGATAATTTGGTTCAGTTGTTGATTAAATGAGGAAAATAATGAAAAGCCGCACAGGGCGGCTATTCCGGCATTATTGCGCATTCGCAATATCAGTCATTAGATATTTGTTTAAAGTTTGTTAAGGGGATAAATGCCATGCGATGGAAATTAGAATGATTAAACCACATCAAATAAATACTATTAGGATATAAGAAATGCCCACGATAAGTTTTCAATACAAAAAAACAATACATATCCGTACAAAATCCGTTTTAAAATCACCCGCTATCTGCCTTCGCAATTTTTGCGCACGTGCCAGAATTGACGGCCTGTATCTTCCTCAAAGCCGAAAACTGCCGATAAGAAATTTCCGCGAGCAAAAGCTAGTATCCCAGCAGAAAAAATGTTATTTCGTACGTTATTGATGTTATTGGGTTTATACTTTCATCGGAATTTTAAGTGGAGAAAGTTTCTGAACTACCAAATTTCATTTTTAAACCGTACACGACAAGCATTGAAGTAAATAATATGTGGCCATCCACTTCGGAACACAGCCAATTAGGCAGGGATTAGTCGGATTAAAGCTGCGTTTCTTGACGCATAATGACCCCCTGTTGGGTGCTTTGACAGGTCGGCCATTTAATAAACACAAACTTACAAAAAACGCACTTCTTATGCAAGGTTTTAATTTTATGCTTGGGATACTTACCTTAATTGCCTATCGCACAATCAAATATCCATACAACAAGAAAACCCGTTGTGTGCCTAATAAAAACTCTGTGAATGTATTGAACCTTAGATTCGTTATTGGCTTCTCAAAAATTTACATTACGAAAACGAAATTAAATTTTATTGTTTTAATTATTTTATATAAACAAAAATTGTTGTTTGTATTTTCTTAGTCTAAGTAACAAGTTTCTCTTTCTTCTTTCATGAAATACCGGTAGTATACATTTATAACTTGTTTATTACAAGGCCGTCGTCAATACAAAATAGTAATTATTATATCTTCATAATAATCAAACTAATACAGCTATGAATAGAAATATGTCACTGCAACCTGCTATTTTAAACACTCCATCTGTCAAAATTAAAAATATTACTCATAATATGCAATATAACATGTACATAAACCGGATTGTGGCGACTCGTAACGGGTTTTGGCGCAGTTACCCTATCTTTTCTTTGACGTCCCTTGAGATTATCTATCAAAAACATGCCACTGAAGCAACTTAAAATAACATTTATTCCTTAATGTATAAGGTTGTTATTAAAGGTAAAATATTTTTGAGAGTAACGCTGTAAACTTCCTTCCTGCTTGACTATTTTTTATTGTTAAAATAGGGTTATGTGTTGGATGAATGTGAAATTAATTGAAGGGTGCCTACCGTGAAACTGTTAAAACATTTTTGGGGCGAGTGTGATATGGTTCTTACATTTTTTTTCAAGTTTCCTCTATGAATTGTTCGTAAGCCGTTAGGGTTGTGCTTTCAGGAAGTGATGGGCTCTATTATTATTTAATTATTTAAATTTACAAGGAGAATGATTTATATTTATCTTCACGTACGTAAGTTACGTATATCTACCAAAATTTACTTATTTGCTGCCGTAAAATATTTATTTGCAGATTTTGGTGAAATTAACATAAAGTATAAACAGTCTGTTTAATGTCGCCATAAAAGTGAAGCATTAAAATATTTTATTCTTTTTATTATGTCTGGTTTATAAGAAAATATATTTGAAGAACACTATAATAAGATTGATTAGAACAATAAAACCTGATTATGTCTCACTTTGTTAAATGTTTATTTTATTGAAACATCAAATGTCACTAATGTAATAAATTTTAATCTATTTAAAAGTACGAATGATTACATTTAAATGAATATTTTGAGCTCGAATAATTTTTACAAGCTTTCTTCACCTGTTAGTTATAGTGTATGGTGTTATTTTTATTTTTCTATTTTTCTTTATTCAGGAAAACAAACAGTCTATAAAGGTTTCACTTACTTAAATAAATTATTAAAACTTTTTGACCTGGAGTTCCATAAAAGATTAAAGAAATAAAATAAATTAACAAAAACGAAACGGTACAGTACGGTTTTCATATACAAACAAAGAATAATGTTAACATAATGAAGTGATTCTTAAAAAAGTAAATTTCTTAATAAATAATAATTGTAAAATAGACCCATGTTACTTGAACAAAATTTCACCAGCTGATCTCTTTTATTTCGGAAGAGAAAGTGCAAATATATCAACATCGTTTAATTGTTTATTAAGGCTTACAGAAAATGTGTTTTTCAAACGTGAGTCGAAATAAAATGTGTTCGAATTTCGAATAAAATAAACCGCAAATTGGAAGCCGTTTTGTACACATGTACTTGTACTTGACCTGAAGTCCTAACGATTATTTTCTTGAAAAAAATCCCATATAATGAACCCCCCTTCAGCTTCTTTTCTGAAACCTATCGTTTAAGGGCTTCATGAGCTGATTGTAAAAATATACTTCATCATTACATTTCAGCTACCTGTGGTCTAAAGAACCAGCCGAGTGCGAGTTCCGTACCATTATCTATAAAAACGGCAAAAAAATCATGTCTGTTGTATTATTAATTTTATTTTAATTTAATTATTTATATTTAAAGTGACTATATAACTAAATACTCTGTGAATATTTTAAGCGTCTACATGTTGCCGTTAACCATATCAAACAAAAACGAGCAAAAAAATCACTTTTATTGTATGGGAGCCCCCTTTAATAATTATTTTATTCTATTTTTTTCATCATCTGTGAAAATTTCAATTGTCGAACTATCACGGTTAATGAGATACAGCCTGGTGACAGACGAGCGGACAGCGGAGTCTTAGTAATAGGGTTCCGTTGGTTACCCTTTGGGTACGGAACCCTAAAAACAAAAGAACATACATGCCAAATTGGTCACCTCTAGGTAGGGAACAACTTTACGTAATTATACAAGATAACATTCTTTTATACAGCCAAATTTATACTGAAGGCTTGGCAAGTGATCAGTATCACGGATCAAAAACATTTTTTTCGTAATTTGGAAAAGAAAAATTTGACTTTTCTGAGTATTGTCTCGGGGTTGGGCTAGCGTTTGTAGGGAACAGGAAAATATAATTTTCGAATTTCCCAAAAAGGTTATCGAACCTTAATACCAACTTACTGATTCGTCAGTATGAATTTGGCTGCATAAATAAATGTAAATGTCACCTTACACGTTTAGGTTTCCTGAAAGTTGCAGATGCTGACATTCATTTTGTAAAATTTAAAGTGTTGATTTTCAAAGTGTTTTGAACTCTAAATCACTTCTGTTCTGTCGGCCACTTTGAAATGCTTGCAGATTTCTTTTATTTGTATCACTGATCAATGGACCTTAAGGTAAAGATATAGGGTTGAATTTTTGGTCTTCAGAACATTACTTGTGTCGAAGCGCGGTGTCTTTGACAAATGGACGTAGCCTACCAGATTATGGCCAAGAGTGTTTGATTTTGTAAAAAAAAACTTACTAGCTTTTAAGAGTTCCGTTATTTATCGGTAATATCGTTGGTTTTACTTGTATGACTAGTAATTGTGTTTTAATGGTCACTTACTTAGAGATGTTGACGAACAGTCACCTAAGTTATAGGCGACGGATGCACTGTGTCTATGACATAGATATATGAATAACTAGTGCCTAATTATTCAAATTTTAATGGTGCTGGTATATTTACACCAACTATTTCGAACTACTCTACAAATCTTGGTAAAACTTTGGTCCGTCTATAACTATAACACCGAATCAAATTTCATAAATGTAACTCACTCAATATAATACGTGGTAGAGCTGATGATCTTACTCGCAAATCCTCCCGAAGTTATTCGGGGGAGAGTAAGAGCACAGCTCTCAGGCAAAACCAGGCGGCCCACCATTGCCCGGGACCGATGGATGGCGGTATAACCATCCCCAATTGCCGGGCCCTATATAAAACAGACTGGTGACGGGCAGCGGCGTCACTCGTGCAAGGGTTTCGGCACCGCGCTCACCAACCCGCTTGCCCAGCGTGTGCATTTCTTCCAGGATAACCGCCAAGAGTGACGAAATCCTGGAAAGGCCTATTTCCAGCAGTGGACGAAACAGGCTGATGGATGGATGGATGGAACTCACTCAAACGGTTACCGAGAGTGCGAAGATCACAATGTTGAATATAAATAACAGACTGAATTATTCACTCACTCACCACAAACCTAGACTGCCAAATAAAGGAAGTTTTAATTTGACATGGAGTTTAGTCATCTTTGACATACTTATTAGTAAATTGCAAATTTTGTATTGGAAATAGTAGTAAAGGTTACGTCTAGTTCACTGTTGTTTCTCAGTACACATTGCAAGAATAAAGGTTCGAGAAAACTCCCTTTGCTAATGTGGTCTTGAAGATGGTACAATAGATCATATTTTGTTTAATTGCCCTTAAATAACTCTCCTCCGTTAATAGAACTTTTGATCCTCAATAAAGTCACTCTCCCAACTAGTCCCTCCTTTATTTTATCTCTCTTTTTAGCTTTTTATCTTATCTTTGATAAAGATGCCACTAAAGCGTTAACTTCATTTTTAATTAAAAATAATATTTCAATATATAAGCCACCACGATTATATTTTTATATCTATCATTTACTTAATTATTTTGATATAGTAACAATATAATATATATTAAGTAACGTAAGTAACTTTATCTTTTCACTTCATATTTACCGTTCTCCTTAAATAGCGCTATCTAACTGTATATTTTTATGTATTATTTTCATTTTATGTTTTACCAGAGAGGTAATAATTCCTCTTAAGCTCCTTCTCCATAAACTTTTTTTTTATAGCACTTGACGCTGGCAAGACTGGCCTTTATAAAGACCGTAGTTGCAATAAAAAAAATAAAAAAAATATTGCTGATTGTTCGCGTGCGACGCACAGCGACTGTTTTCTGACTGATTCCATAAAGTACATACCCGCAGAGCGTTTATTTAGTATACATAGGGGTACTATTGTACTATTGTATGCGAATGTAATTATTGTACATATAAGATGTCTTTAAAAAGGTCATTATTCGTTGCTTATAGTGAAATTTCCGGCTATGCTGAAGGAGTAATTGAAATCAAAATGGCTGCCAAATTTTCAACTACAACAAATTAGATAGATAAAAAAACGCAAAAATAAAGATAGAATCTTCGTAATTTAATCAAATGTATTTACATTGTTGAAATTGTTGTAAAATCAAATCATGCTGTCTTTGAACATAATAAACGTTTATAAAAAGTGATTTGACTTTTTTTTTCCTTTGAAGTTATTCAAACCGTTTAAAATTTTACATATCTGTCGAGCAAGATTTGTTAGAAAACATTAGGTTCCTCATAAACATGGTTAAAGCGACTCGTGAATTACTTCTCATCAACAAAATCTAAACACTTCTAAGTTTGTGTTTTTAATGGATTATTAGTAAAATATTGTATTATGCGGAAAAAAATAAAATGTCGTACAACAGTAGGTAGTACAAGGTTTCGAATTCCCTATAGCAACGTTCAATGCAACTGATGCCGAGTCCAAAAGAACTCGAAATATATCTTGCTAATTTATTTATGTGCATATTTTAACTAGAATTAATATATATATAAATATTTATAAAGAAAAGCCGAAGGGTAACATATACGTTTTATTATACTATACTAACGTTCCAAATTCAAATATTTCTTTAAAGAATTAATCTTTTTTTTTTGTTATTTGTGGCCAGAAAGAAAGTCTTGGTAGTGCTTCGATTTTCTTGATGAGAACTGTAATTTTTGCAAACTCATTTCTATCGGACTATTGATGTAAAATAAGGTGCTCAATCTCAGGTCAGCAATGCCCATAACGACGAAGACAAAAATCATGCAAAGATCCCACTTTTTCTTTATACCAAACTTGGGTCTTTACAAGACAAACTTGAATTAAAATGACCTAGAAACGGTTTCGCACTTTGCTTATAAATAAGTAAGACATATCTAGGTATAACATATTTACATCTGTTTTTCCTTTTATGGGGATTACAGCGGAACAAAAAAAACGTATCTATTATATTTTTGCTTTCACCAGATGCAGTAAGTAGTATGACCAAGAAATTTCAAGTTAAATAACAAAGTATTTTTTTGTACTTTTACGGCTTCGAGAATGCAGTTTTCGTTTTACAGTTTCCAGTAAATGTGAAACAATGGGTCTTTGCGACCCACCGGCCCGAGGGTTCTATTTTATTGCCTGGATAGGTAAGGGAACCTTAAATTTGTTGCTACCAACCTATTTATTTATTTATTATGTAGGTTAGCTACATAGGAAAGTGGTAACCTTTTCCGTGGGCTTATAGGTACGTACGTAGTTAGACATACGAGTGTATGGACAATTTAGTTTTATCACGTCATCGAGTTTTTTTCATTTTACTAGGATCTTTATAAAAGAACGGGCATATTATCGCACATTTCCAGTCTTGGTACTTTTCTGAAAGAGCTCGATGTGTGTAGGTAAGAATATCGACAGAAATAACATCGAAATAAACATCGATACATCGATAGATACGAAGATCGCTGTGTCGCCGGATAGAGTAAAATAGAAGAAAATATTAGGTACACTAAAAAAGTTTTAAAATCGTTTTATTACATTTGTTTATTAACAATCCTAACATATAAAACTTTTAAGTATATTGCTCGTATGTGTATGTAAGATCCTACAATAATAAGTGAATATTATGTGTATCGTTTACACAGACATATAATTATTACTAAGTAGCAGATCAAACATAAGAATTAAACAGCGTGGCAAGTTTCCATCAACAATAAGCTACATTTAGGCTTCATGGTACGAAGAAACGTATAAAAGTGGGTTGTTTTGACTGGCTTATGCTTGGAACATAAACTAATCTCTAGTAATTTTGTTTGGAAACAAGCAATATTTATATTTAAAAGAGCCCGAAGTTTTAGCTCAGTGAACTTGCTGCGTGTCGACTCTATGCGTTTATTATTAATGTTAGGTCTGCTACTATATTATACGTCTGTGATCGTTAACTGATCATGATGATCACTCTAAGAAATAATACATTTGGTATTTTTTTAATTTTATTTCTTTACAAGACTACAAAGTGGTGAAATCAGCAGGCTTAATTTATATGGAACGTAAAAAAAACAGTGGAAAGTAGCCTATTAAAATTATAATTATAACTGCTCGTATAAGTACTCATACCTACGCCTCTGGTTTTTTTTTCATTTTCTTAATTTTTAGTCAGTTTTTATTTATTTTAAACAAAATTCTAAGATTTTTAATTTTTACAATGATGGGACATTAGTCAATTAATGTCATAGGTACCATATTTATTTCGATATTTTGTGATATTTACATAGAAAGTTAAGTAGAGAGGAAACGAATAGTGATTTTGCCGAATATCGAATATTCGGCCGCCGGGTATTCGGCGCACGTTAAATATGCCTTATTGCATGCACGCGGGGGTGGGAGTAGAGTATTTCGTTCATATAATATACGAGTATTATCATATTTGTTTTTATTTAAAATGTATAACATTACAGTAATCTAAAACTTAAATAATAATTTATATCTAAACTAAACTAATTAAAAATTAAAATTAACTAGTTATTTAAATATTATACAAATAAATAAAACAAGGAAATTTTGGACACCTATTTAATATAACAAATAAAACATGCTGGCCGAATATAATCGATCTCGTCGTGACGTGACACAGATTGTTTACTCTTTTTATCCCATATTGTGTTGGTCGCTGTTATTTTAATAGTTTATTTGATAACTACGCATTTAACGGCGGAAATGGCACCACATAACTAATGATCGCCTATTTGGAAATATTGTAAGACTTTTAGTGAAATCAATCAATTATTGACTTTATTACTGTTAACTTCTTAAAATAAAAACATTTTTGATTCAAATATGCGTTTTCTTCCTCAATTAGCGATTCGGCCGAATACCGAATACTCAAAAAAGGGGCCGAATCGAATACCAAATAGTAAACCGAATATTCGTTGCATGTCGAGTTTATAGCGATTTAAAAACGTTTTCAAACTCAGTTTATAGCTTCTTTTTGAAGTAGGTGGATTCGATCTACGATCTTGACTGCGGTCGGTGTATTGTTTTAGCGATAGCATTTAAAAGGGTTAATAGTTTTTAGTAGGTACTCATATTTTTAGACTTTTTTTGGCACTAAATGAAAAATACGTTGTGTTATCTTGCTTGTTGTGTAATTTACTAATTCTAATACTGATGCAATGTCATACTTGCCATAAATGTCATTATATTTAAATATATGTATCAATTAGATTAGATTATGTAATGGATGTTTAATAGCCAGTCTGGAATAAATAATGTAGTAGGTATCTATCTACCACAACATCCTTGGATAGGTTCCTTATTGGCAGTTTAGCAGACTGATTTTATTGATCGTATTAAGTAAGTAAATGTTTAGAAGAAAGCAGTAAAAAATGCACCAAGTCGTTCTTATACGAGTAGCTTAAGTTAAAGTGAGTTGAACCCCCACAAATGCTAATTATTTGCTGGCCAACTCAGTAAATAATAAGAGGGTAATTCATCAGAACGGCTCGGGCATTTCTGCTTCGCGCCATAAACCGCTGACGATGGAATGTTGACGGACAAGCTTCGCGACGCAGCTGCGGACACATTTCTACAACAGCGACAAATACACCCACCCTGCATGAAGGCCGGCAGCCGATTGCGCTGCGCTTTGCTTGCTTGCTTGCAGTGTAGAGGAGAAGCAGGACAGACGAAAACGAAAAATCGAGTGTCTCGCTCGAGTCTCAAATTGAGCCAAGCTGGCCGGCAATAGGTGTTTTTCCATTTACACCGGCACGGCATAAATCCGGACTGGATTTAACCACTGGAGCCGGTACCGGTCTACGCCGGACTGCCTGTACGCTCGCAGTGCACGGACGTTCTTATAGTGCGAACTCGCTCAATATTCTTTAATATTTAGTTTGAGTAGCGCCCGCGCCTCAGCTGCGCGGAGGGGAATACCTATCTCAGGAGCGCCTGAGTCGTGGTGCCGCTCGCTGTGCTTCCTGCCTCGGCCTTCCACCAGCGGAAATCACCGAGGAAAGGGGCATGGGGACTGGCGCTCGCCACGACTCATAGTCGCACGCGTTACACCCCCCCGCAGCCGCCGCTCACTCACAATGAGCGGCAACAACAGCCCTTCTCAGGGCTCGCGTTCTAACAGCCCTTCTCAGGGCTACTCCAACAGCCCTGTCCAGGCCCCCCCCAACGCCGCCGCCACCCAGTCGCAGCCTCAAGAAGTGGACCCAGCCCTCCTGAGCCTACCGTCGACGCTGACCTCCACCCCCACTCGTCGTGCGCACTCTCTCCACGACTTCCAGTGGGGAGGCATCAGCACGAGTACTGAGTACGCCGTGCCGTTCGCGCTCGAACAACCGGGGTCTCCGCGCCGCGGTCTCGAGCTGGACGAGATCATGACGGCTCGGCTACGTCGTGCGGATTGCCTGACGGAGGGACTCCTCGCTACGATGGAGGCCCACCTGCGCCAGCGCCGCCTCGAACTTGCTGTCGAGGGCTCTCCGACGGCAGACGCAGCATTGGCGTCGTCTATGCCGCTGACTCTGCCCCCCCTCCCTCAACGGACGAAGAGAGCGCTCGACACAAGCAGCCCCAAGACCGAGAGCACGGAGAAGCGAGTCTGCGACGCGCCTTCTCCAGTGCCCTCCACCTATGCCGCCGCCGCAGCCACCCCCCTGCAGCAAAACCCGCAACCACCGCGTGCAGTCCAGGGAAGAGCGGCATCGCGTCTCCCAGTCGCGCAACGAGCGCGGCCCGACCGCCCACCACTTGGGTACCCTACTCCACGCGCCACCGCGCCGCGCGCCGTCGCGCCGCGCGCCGGCGCGCCGCAGACCGCCGCGCTGCGCGCCGCCGCGACGTCCTCCGTCGCGACGCCCGCCGCCGCGACACCAACCGCCGTCGCGACGCCCGCCGCCGCGACGCCAACCGCCGCCGCGACGCCTGCCGCCGCGACGCCTGCCGCCGCGACGCCCGCCGCCGCGGAGCCGCCAGCCGCAGCGCCGCCCGCCACCGCGACGCACGTCGTCGCACCGCTCGCCGCCGCACCGCCAGCCGCCGCGCCGCCAGCCGTCGCGCCGCCCACCCCCGGACTGCCCACCCCCGCGCCGCCAGCCCCCAAGCCACGCGCCCCCGCGCCCGCCTCCGCACCTGCGAAGCTGCGATACCCACCGATGATCGTGGACAAGCTGCCCAACTGGCAGCATCATATCCGCGAGATCGCCATCCAACTGGGTAGAACACCCAATGCCCGCGCCTTCCAGCAGGGAGTGCGCTTCACACCAGCAGCTGATGATGAGTACCGACTCCTCCAACGGTACCTCAACAAGCTGGACAAGGACCACGGTGTGAAGTGGTTCTCCTACTCCCTCCCCGCTGAGCGCAGCCTTAAGGTAGCGACCCGTGGGCTACCAGTTAATACAGAACCGGAGGACCTCGCAGCAGCACTGCTCGACCTCGGCTTTGAGGTCGAGTACTGCAAGCCTATTAGGGCTAGAGCAGGGCGCCCCGGCTGCATCTTCTACGCCCTATTAAAGAAGACGCCAACCCTAGTCCCGGCAATATATGAGATCACGGAACTCATGTATATGCCGAGAATAAAAATCGAAGCCTGGAGAGGGAAGAAGGGGCCCGCTCAATGCCACAGGTGCCAGCAGTTTAGGCACTCTTCCCACAACTGCCACCGGACCCAGGCCTGCGTGCGCTGCGGCGGGGAGCACTCTGCGAAGGACTGCCCTCGCTCCAGGGAGGAACCCGCAACCTGCGTGAACTGCGGGGGCCCACATGCGGCCAATAACACCTCCTGCCCCGTGTTCCGGAACGAGGCCCGGAACAAGAAGGCGGGAACCATCGCCCTGACTGCTACAGCGGCGAAACCAGCCAGCCGACCGCAGCCACCCTTCCAGCCACCTCAAGAGAGGACAGCGCCCGCCTCACTCATTGCCGAGGCCAACCCAGCCACGGCCAGGTCAGACGCTGTCAAACCTCGGCGCAAGAGGTCTGGAAGGAAGAATAAGAAGAAGGCTGCGGCAAAGCAGCCCGACCCCACGACTGAGGTGATCCCTCCCCCAGTCCAATTCACAGCGGAGTCAGAATACGAGGCAATGATGCAGGTCGTCAAGAGCCTCGTATGTCTACCCGCTTTCCAGAGACTCGTAGCATCCCAACCGCTACAGAGCTCCAGCCACTGAGAATAGTGCACTGGAACGCTCAGTCGCTCACTGGAAAGCGGCGGCTGCTCATGCTCTTTTTAAAAGAGCAAAACGTCGACGTGATGCTGATCAGCGAGACCTTCCTGTCAGACAAGGATAAGTTTCACGTCCCAAACTACCATGTCTACAGGAAGAATGAGCTCTCCCCCGAGACTGGCCGAGTCTGGAGAGGCTTGGCGGTTTTAGTCAAGAGGAGGATCATCCACCAGCCAATCGCCGTCAAGGAGTACTCATCGCTGTACGCTCTTGGAGTCGAAATCCAGGTCGCAGGTGAAATCCTGCGTCTTTACGCCACCTACAAGGCACCCGGCCGGCGCCTTGACTTCAGGGATCTCCATGACATCCTCAGCGCGCCGCACCCCACCATCATTGCCGGCGACCTGAACTCCAAGCACCCAGCGTGGAATTCCGCGACGGCGAATGCTCAAGGACTCCGACTCCTCCAAGACTCGATCTCGCACCACTATGACGTCATCGGCCCCGGCGAGCCTACTCATTACTGCCCGCAAACGGGGCTCGGAGACGTCCTGGATATAGTGGTGTACAAAGATCTGAGGACACCGCCAAGCCAGGAAGTTCTCATCGACCTTCCATCAGACCACAGGCCAGTCCTTCTGATAATGGAGGACCTGCCCAACAGAGTCTCTCCGCCGGCATCACGTCGACGATACAACTGGCCCGCCTTCGAGGCCTCACTCCAGGAGGCTCCAATATCTCGCCCCGTCACCAACTCCGAAGATGTGGAAAGGCTGACGTCTGAGCTCACCAGCTGCATCCAGAACGCGCTAGAAACATCATCGCACACGATTCCGAGCACGGGTAGACTACAACCTCTCCCCGCTCGGATCCAAGAACTCATTCGCGAAAAGCGCAAGTTCCGGAGGCAGTGGCAGCACACCCGCTGCCCGATGCTCAAGACTCGCCTCAACGCTCTTACGGAGAAGGTGAAGAAAGAGCTCAACACGAACGCCGAAGAATCTTGGGAGCGCCACGTCGAGTCCATAGGCGACCACGTTCCCTCTGTGCATCGCCTATGCCGGCAGCTGTCCACGACCCCAGCTCCAGTCCGACCGCTGCTGGGCAGCGACGGCCACCCAAGATTCCGAGCCCAAGACCGAGCCGAGATATTCGCCGAGTGTCTCGAAGGCCAATTCACGCCCAACCCAACCTATGATGAGGAGCACGTCAGATCAGTTGAGTCACACCTGCGAGACTTCCTTGCTGAACCAATAGCCGCCGAAGAGGACCCCATCGTCTTCTCGCCTGGCCTGGTGAAGCGGGTGATTAGCCGCACCAAGCCCCGAAAAGCCCCAGGAGCTGATTCCATCACCAACCTGGCGCTCCAGCACCTACCCCCTCGAGTAGTCGCTGCTGTGACGCGCCTCTTCAATGGAATCATGCGGACGGGGCACTTCCCTACGCAGTGGAAGGTCGGCCATGTCATCATGCTGCCAAAGCCAGGCAAGGACTCCAGACGACCGGAACACAACCGGCCCATCACCCTGCTCAGCAACATCTCAAAGGTGTTCGAGAAACTCCTGCTCGGACAACTGACGCCCCACATCACACCGCGCCCGGAACAGTACGGCTTCAGAGCCGACCACTCCACGACCCTCCAGCTGACCAGAGTACTGCACCACATGTCGGTAGGCCTCAACAAGAAGGAGTACACCGTTGCAGTACTTCTGGACATGGAGAAGGCCTTCGACAGAGTATGGCACGAGGGACTGCTATACAAACTGTCGACCTCTCCAGCCCCCCGGCGCCTGGTCAGGGTCGTGAAGTCGTTCCTGACTGACCGCCGCTTCAGAGTGGTGGTGGAAGACGCCATCTCGGAGGAGCGCCCCATCAAAGCTGGCGTCCCCCAAGGAAGCTGCTTGTCCCCGGTCTGCTACTCCCGGTACACCGACGACATCCCTCTGGGAGCGGGAACCCAACTCGCCCTCTTCGCCGACGACGCGGCCTATTTCGTGTCGTCATATAAGGCATACCACGCTGCGGCGAAGATGCAGCGCACCCTGGACCTGCTCCCAGACTGGCTGTCCAAATGGCGACTGTCGGTCAATGTCGGGAAGACGCAGGCCCTCATTACCGGAAACACCAGCTTACCACCACCACTCCAACTCCACGGAGTAGAGGTCCCATGGCAGCCCCACGTGAAGTACCTAGGAGTCACCATCGACCGGAGACTCTCCATGCGGAAACACGTGGACAACGTCATCATCCAGGTGAAAGGAGTGCGAGCAAAACTGCGACCGCTCCTATCTTCAAGCCTTCCTCTGCGTGCGAAGCTCGGGATCTATAAGACCTATATCCCGCCTCACGTACGCTGCGCCGGCGTGGTACGCCCTAGTCTCGGAGACGAACAAAAAGCGTCTCCGAGCACAGGAGAACCTAGCCCTTCGCACCATCGTCGGCGCTCCTCGCTACGTGAGGAACGACGTGATCGCGAGGGACTTGAAGATAGAACGCCTGGATGACTTCGTCAGCCGGCTCGCGACGGGGATGTTTACGCGCGCAGAGCATGCGCCGTTCTCACATCTTCGAGAACTGGCGCCGCACCACGCGCGCCCCCCCGACCACCGACGCCTACCTCGGGACCTCCTCCAACCACCGGAAGAGACCTCAGCACCGCCTGACGCGACCCGAGCGTCCGCGGCAACTGCGCCCGCCCTCGCGCCACGCGCCCCCGCGCCACGCGACCCCGCGCCGCGCTACCCCGCGCCACGCGACCCCGCGCCGCGCGCCCCCGCGCCACGCGTCCCCGCGCCACGCGCCCCCGCGCCGCGCACCTCCGCGCCGCGCGCTCCCGTGCCGCGCTCCCACGCGCCGCGCGCACCCGCGATACCCGCGTCGCGCGCGCCCGCGCCTGACAGTATATAACACCCGCGGCTCCTCCCTGAGTAGAGCCGAGCTCCTCCCTGAGTCGAGCCGTGCTCCTCGAGAGTAGAGCCGCGAACATCACCACCGGACTAAGACAATCCAGAGACATGCCCATTGTCATGGGCATCGGAAGAAATCACAGCAAGGGGGCACCCGCCCCGACGCTGTATACCCACGCCCCAGAAAGGGAGATCTGAGATTACCACGCGTCGGTCTACGCCGGCTTTTAGATTAGAGCAGTCAATGAGAAGCAGCTGACGCAGGCGAAAGACTGATTCGTAAAAAAAAAAATACAGTCGGGTTGAGAAACTCTACCTTTTTTGAAGTCGGTTAAAAAAAAACCTCGCGTCAAGTGATACCCCCAATATTACATTTAAGTCGCTCTATCTTTTACATTTAGGACATAAGTATAAGCGAGCCAACGTCGTCAGATTTTGGATTGACCTGATCTTAAGGTCAGATATTTAGAGGAGGGAACAATTTATACCCTGTTGGAATAGTTGAAAATGGACACCAAAAAGTTCTCTTTTCGCATGACACATTTTATTTGCGGTTAGTTAATTTAGAACAAAAAATCGAGAAGCTGGAACTTCATTTGGAATTGCAATACCGCCTGAGGGAATGCTAGCTGCGTTGTTTTGTTTATTCTACATACCTAGACTGTGTTCTATTTATTGTATTAATTACTAGGTTTTGCACACGGTTTTACCCGCGACTGTATTTATTAACAATGTTCTAGGTAGCTACCCGTCCGTCCTCAGGGAAAAGACTATAGCGGAACATTCTGACCACTATAACAGTGGAAGAATTTTCAAAATCGGTTCCAGAGTTTACCCGCGCGAATATAATTAATGGCTACGTCTCCCCCTGGTAGTTTTACGGGAAGCTTGCTGTACCGGCGGCGACGGCGAAGCATTTCCGTGCCGTCACACGGGTGCCGGTGCTGTGCCGTCAAGTGGAAAAGCGTATCCAGTGTGAAACGGCAACCGCCGCAGCCAGGCAGTTCTATGTAGATTACGTACCTTTCCTATACGTTTTGATATCTTGCCTCCTCGATTTTCCTCCCACAAACTTCTTCGCTTTGCTCACCAACACGACCTCTATATTCACGCACACAACTCTACACTACAACAACCTACCGCCGCCACCGGCGCGCCGGCGTTTTGCCGCCGATTTCCTCTCGTCGATGCGACCCCCCACACCCCGCGCAATCCAAATTAAACTTGCGATTTTGGTGCCACTACTCCACCAAACTTCAAATGTTTTATCTATAAACGCAAGTTTAAAAATCCTAATACGTTTGATTTGTGTAAATGGGTTTGATAAGATGTAATTTCAGAGTATTCGGTGAATGAGCCGGGTCCTGCGCCGAGGCGCGGGGCGGGCGGGAGACGTCCGTCCCCCTGTGGCGCGCGCTGGCGCGGTCGTTTCAACTCGCGGAAGGAATTGTTCACAGTCGTGTCCACGGCGCCAAACGGAACGCACGCGCGGTTGTCCTCTAACCGGCCGGCTCCCGAATAATGTTTCAGTGTTTGACTAATTCAACCGGAGGTCTCGGAAGAAGTATCGTACTAAATAGTTTACACTATATAAACAATCGCATATTCTCAGTGAGTGTTACACATTGCGTGCGAAAAAAACTTTGTCGAAGATTCTGAAATATCTAGTGTAAAATTTGTGTACCTATTTCGTCGGCTGCGGTCGGATTGCGATTAGCACAAACTTTTTGGTGAGTAATTTAATTTTTAATGCTGTGCAGTGCCCTAAGACTTGTGAAGAAGTATAAATAGTGCTTCAGTAGTGACCTAAGTTATGCCGGTAATAGGTTGCCGGCTGCTGGGCGTAGCCGTGGCCGTTGTAGTTAGAATTGTAGGTAGGTATGCTATGATGACTTATTTTTTCCGCGAAATGTTGGCGTTTAGATTCAGATTATTTATAGATATATATTATTTTCAGACGTATACCCACAAACTTGCGTTTTTTCCAAATTAGTTTATAGGTTTAGTAGGGCGCAGCTGTGTTATTTACTAGCAAATGTAGGTTGATAGGTATAATTATTGCACAATATGTCTGATAATATGAAAAGTTTAATATTTCACAACCTTATTCAATTCAACACAGCTGTTCACTAGAGCTGCCCACTAGAGTTGTAGGTAGTAGAATACTAAATACCTCTACCTCTAAATTTTACCTATCGCCACTTTTTACCATCATAAAACTAAAAATTCACTTGAGCATATTCTAAGACTTCAACATAGTGCCTCTTTATTTCTACACTACACTACTCTTCACCCAACAAGAAATTAATTTCTAAAGTCGAGATTTCCTGCTTGGGATTAAAATTTTACCTTTTTATATAGGTAGGTACTTTCAACTTTCAATGTACGAAGCCTACATAACATGAATTGCATGTAACGTACATGCAATACTTAAGGTCAGTCAGTGCACTAATCTATATGACTATACTTTGCACTTAACTAGTCTGTAATGTGTACAACTCATTGACTTGTACAACTCGATGAAGTTATGGAGGAACTCAGTTTCCCCTCAAAGGTAGGAAAAGCCCGTGCAGGAGGGGAGTTCCGGGGCCGGAGTTAACTTAATCAGTGTAGAAGAAGAAATATTAGCATATATATTTTTTTTAATACATATGTCAAATTATTTGGTTTTACGGTAAAACTGGTTTTCTTGATTATTGTGAAAATTAAATTTAAATCGGTGCACGGCAGGAATCCGTGCCAAGTTATAACCGAGCCAAGTCCTGCCATGCAATATGATTAAAAATTAAAAACAAAGTCAAAATGGTAAACGAATTTTGTATAATGTAATCCCACTTACATGCATGACCCACTGAATAAAACTAACAAATGGTACCCCAAATCAAAACATAAATTCATAATCGACAACTTTCTTCAGAAACTAACATATTAATAATACAGAAAACTTAATCGAAATCATTAAAATAAGCCCACATCACTCCACCCATCCATCTATTCCTTGCAATTTGGTTTATAATAAATATTATACCTACAAGTTTTTTACAGTGTTGATTATGATTAATTTTAAAATATTTGGATTTATGATTATTTGTATTCATCTTTTATTTTTCCCTTCTATATAAGAAGTAAAATTTTCATTTAGTAAATCAGATAAATTTCAGTATAAAGAAACTGGCGCATAACAATAACTTGGACTGTATACCGAAAATCAGTTTAGTCCAAGGTACATTTTTAATAATACATTACCTTTTGTTACTCTCTTTTTTAATTCAATAAACAAATTTACGAAAATTGGTAAAATTTTTGTTAGAACCAATTGTAAAATTCCTAATAAAAATGTTTTCTTTTCTAAGAAAAAATCGAATATGATAATAAAATTTGTATATAAGTATAAAATTTAAAAAGAAGATCAAGATCAGTAAACAACTGAAGTTTAACATTTGAGGCAAATCTAGCGGGAAAATGCACTAAGTAGCACATGCATGATACACTACATAATATGTACATACCAACAACAACACCGTTTCGTAAACATGCATTTCGCTTCGCTCTTTGCTTGTAAACAATAACTTTTTGCGGAATCATTAACTGACAGCGCGCACAAAAAAATTCCAGAACTAGAGATGGGACGATTTGGACAATAACTCAGGTACAAATCGTAATCGGGTGAAAAAAAACGAAATGGTGGGGAGCTGATGTCTCCAGACAATGCCTGGTTTTGTTCATTGTTAGAAAAAACGTAGGACAGGGCCCAAGGCTAATGTACTCTTTAAAACTGTTCAGTTTCGCATCCAGACATCAGTCTGGTTTTGGTCTTCGTGTCGGACACTACCTACCTATAGAGGCACGCAGATTTGCGAACAAGTTGTTTGTAAATACAGGGGGTCAACACCCCTTGTGTTTAGATGATTGATTATTTAATTATTATTTTCTTTTAGTTTTGTGCCAAGTTTATTAAACTTAGTCGTTGGTTGTGTACCGAAGACAACTGGATTTTGAAGTGTTATTTTTGTTTGAAGTGATCGATACTTGGATTGTGTTTATTTATAATTGTATTCTAAGGTATTGTATCCGACAAAAAATATTGAGATTTAAAAAAAAAACAACGTTTTGGCGGACGCAAAATAGCCATTTTTTTTTAAATTCACACTAGTATCATAATGTGCAAATTTTTTTTTTATTCTTTTAGGAACTGGAACTATGTAACCGATTTTGAAAATTCTTTCGCTGTAATAATGGTTAAGACGGACATAGTAATTTGCGCGGCAATCCCTGGAACTACTAAACCGATAATGAAAATTCTTTCACTGTTGTAATGGTTTTTGACTCTTCATTTGGACATAGGCTATAGATTGTTTCCTGGGGACGGGCAGTTCCCTAGGGACATAGGTCTCAAATTACATTATTTTGGATGAACCCGCCTGCATGTCTCGTTTATTATACTTAATTTATCGTTTACGTATTTTTTGTAATTTTATTTATTTAATGTAATAAATTAATATTAAGTGAAATGTTTACTTAAAAAAAAACAGCTTGTTTATCATCCGGCTCTGGATCCAAATACACAATAAAGTGAATTTTTGATCTAGAAACATAATGGAAAAAACATAGTATACATGTGTACAATATATAAACATAGGTACCTACTCATTTTAACATAAATATTCGTAATAAAATATTTGATTGGGATGTAATTTAAATAACTATGGGAAAAAAAGACTTAAGGGCTACAGTATGCCGGATTAAGTCCTGCCTGCTCTAACACTTTATTTTTTTTTTATTGTGTATTATACTCTAATCAATATTGAAGTTGCGGCTAATTGTTTTGAAAAATGAGAGCTCAATCGCTTTTTTCTTGAAAGTAATTTTATTGTAGAAAGATAAGTGTATATTTATGAAGTATAACTAATAATGGATATAAATCAACAATCAACAAATACACATTTTTTTTTATTATTATCAATATAGCAGGAACTGATTCCGATGCAGAACATGATGACGAAACGACAGCATATAACGCCTTCAAGTTATTATAATATAACACAATCATACTTATTATTAATATGTATGCTAATTATTACAAACTATAAAAGATCAATTAGAAACAAATGAAATTGAAAAAATTCCTCGGGCCAGGATTCGAACCTGCAATCTCTATGTAGACTTTATATTTATTTGGAGTTCCATTTTGTTTTTTAATTGTTTCATTAGCGCATAGTTAATTCTGATTTTTTCGTGATGAATGACAATCAACAAGTAGATAATTCTTTTTTCCGTTGTTTCAGATTGGTGTGCGTGGTACTGATCGCGTGCATCGTACCTGTGATACGAGGCCCCTGTGATATCGACAAGTTCGTCTTAGCTTTAAAAACTAGTTAGTCTTTAGTAATACAAAATGCTGTCCCCGTTGTTCGACAGTCAAGAGTTTCTTTTCGAAGATGGATGGGATATGACGACCTTCCATCGGGAGGCGGCGGCACTCACAGATATGGCAGAATTCTGGGCTGACGTTGAGAACGAAGCTCAAAGACTCGACATAGTGCCGCCAGCGGGTACTAATATAGAGGAAGATGACATTGATTGGTCAGTCCGATCTGAGCCGGAAGAGCACAAAGAGAAATTGGTCCACCATGACTGTATGTGGGCAGGTTCTTGCGCTGATAGTGCTCATCCTAGCAACACATTCATCCCGGCTGAACCGGTAACTCCTTCGACCGGTCGAAGTCTCCTGAAGAGAGAAAGAGCTCCGTCACCGCCTAGACCTGAAACACCGCCGTCATTGGATGAGGATGAACCGCCACAGTTTCGTCATGCCGTCGACGTGGCAGGCACGGCTCTACGACTTCTGCGAGATTCTGCTGCAGTTGCAGCTGACCACTCATACACACTCGCGAAACCAGCACCAAAGCACCAACGCTTTGAGAACCTAGGCGTGCAAACACCATCTGATTCAGGTACGTTTTCTTTTGTAATATGATTATGAAATGAGAATTAAGCTTTGGTTTTCCAAATTTTACACCAAAGCAAAACTAAAATCCACAGTCTTATCAAAATTTCAAAGGTGGTCACTAAAATATTTTAACCAAATAGGAAAGCGATGTCGTCCCAATTTAAAATTCAAATAGCCGATCTCAGGGCCGTCTATGTTTATTGGGATTCCGCAGGATATAACCAAACCGGAATAACATCAATAGGGCCAATATCGGAAAAAACGAAGGGGAATGACATTTTATGTTATTTATAACTTTTATTTTTATGAAACATGTAATACGTAACCTCTGTACTATTTTATTATTGACATTGCTTTTCACACTGATCTTGTTTTAAAAAATAGAACAGTAAGACTCGTCTAAGAGGAACACTTGTATTGAACTTCCTCATATTGCTAACAACGTTTTGCTATAAAATCGTTTTGGAGGGTAAAAATAGATGGCCAGAGATTTGTTCGTGAGTTAGCTGAGCTTGCAAGTTTCCTAGTTCTCTGGGAGTGCCACAGAGTGCTAAGGCGCAGGCGTCTAGTCAGAGCGCGGGAAACAGCGCGTATCGACCGCCTCCCCGCACCCCCCACTGCGTCTAGACGCAACCGCGGATCCTAACGTGGCTCTCTTCCGGGACCTTCGCCCATTTGCGACCTTGAGTCTCTACCTTCCTTAATGTCAGATTGCGCGACCTTTGTACCCAAAGATGCTTCTCATCAACTAATTTATAAATTTCCATTAGTAAATGGGTTTTGGGACTAAACAAACCCGGCTAGAAAACTGCCGATTGATATTATTTCGTTGAATTTTTTAATGCTCTGAAGGGTCATATCAAACGGGACGTGGCAAGGTCGACCGTGCGTCGACCGCCACGTCCTGAGACCCAATCCGACCTTGGAGCATCCTCCAGTCGCGATTTAGGGTTAGGCGCTAGAGCGACGACTGCCTCTTAGGGTTAACATACTCTATAGACCAGCTATTACGATGATGAATACGTCTGCCAAGTTCACAGCTAAACATAACGCAGCAAGGGTGCATTATACATATTAAAGCTCATCTATATTAAAACTGAAATCAGCTTGCTCGCATTTCTAGATATTTGTGAACTAAAATAAGACTATGGATTAAATTGTAGCGTATGCACCGTTAAAACACAATACAAAGACTTACATAAATGGCGCTACGAGTCGTGTTATCTTGTCATTCATTAACATAATATAATCACAAGTGACCTTTAATTGATGTAATAGCTCATGCATGTGGCGACTACAATGTAAAGTTATTATCATTTGAACAATTCAGTAATGTCGACCCTAGTAGGCAAGGTCGAATGGGACATGTGCTTGTTTGAGTTTCTTAATTACTGCCCTACTTATTGTATGTCGTCTATTCAAATAAACGGACGAGTTTAAAAACATTGAATGCCTTCATTGGAATCGAATGAAGCAGTAAGGTCTTACGGTTGTCTGCAGCCTCAGTGTGTCTTGTCCGTTATTCTTTTAAGAATGCTGTGAAATGAAATGGAATCTCATTGGCGCGGAGCCCAGCCGGCCCGACCGGTTCGAACTCTGGTACTCACTGTGTCTAGCTCGTCCGAATGACAATTTGATAGACAGCTTCCTAATATCTATCGTACGAAGGAGGTTTATCGCTTTCATGTACTTTTTAAATCTTATATTAAATTCTATTCAGACTTCTCAAACTTGAGTCTCAGAAACTATTCCGGGCGCACAAGTTGATTACTCGATTAGAAACGGTCCGTGGCACATCACTAGGTTTCCGCGCGAAAAATTACGGCGCATGCGCGATTTTTATCGCTTGCTGACGTTTATGTAGCCAAGTTACAGAGGGCGTTGTAGGTTGAAGTTGTCGCATTTTCCCGCCAATTTAGTTCTGGGCATGAGTTTGCTTTACTAAATCATATATTAGAATAGCGCTTGTTAGCGGCTGCTCTATACATATAATAAATCAGCTTTATTATCAACTGCGAGCTCGTCGAGGTGCATCCAACCATACTTACTTGAGTAACGCGTTTTAGTGTTTCTTTTTATTGAAATTGTAACATATTAAAGCGAAGGTCGGCCGTTTCCAGAGCTAGCTATGGCACTTGGTATTAAAATCTACGATGTTAATCGATTTTTCATTATAGAAGAACTTAAATATTTTTACTTGCTACAAACAAAACTTTAATTTTTAAATTAACGTAATCATGGTCATGACAACATAATAGATTGGCATATACAGCCTTAGGTCCTAGTAATGGCAATTTAGGACAAATTCGTTTCAAGCCGGTTTTCTTGAGCAATGGCGACGCCCTAAACACTTGTCTTATCAGACTAGTGAACCAAGGCTATGGACCACTTACTATCGAATCCCTTACTTGGCGGTACCTAGTAGCTGTGCAAAAAAAATAGAAGTGATACATACTTAATCGCTAGTTCCATGTTAGATATCGGACTATTGCTTTAGGTTCGATCTTATTTTGACCAAGCTCTCTTTGTCATCTTCATGTATTTACCCTTAAGGGTGTATAATACCTCACTTCACTTCGCATGATCCTGTTTTATACCAACAAATACTGCAACAATCCCTCTGAAATTAATATATGATAAAGTTGAGGACTAGTGCTATGTCCATGCTGTTGCGAAAACTTGATTCCATTAAATTTTCTCGATAGAAAAAAATTACAAAGTTACCTCCAAATCTTACAATAAACCGATAGCATTCAATGAATACTTCAAATTAGATCTGAAACTTTGCATACTATAACTCATATTAGGATAAAGCAGCTGCAGACTGTTCTATAAAAAATTAAAAACCATCAGTGTAGCCGCGATTTCAAAATAACTGATGTTTTTGCGTGCGCGGCATCTGATTAGAGTAGGATAGACAGTTAAAAAGCAGAAGCGTTAGAGAAGGACTGCGAATTGAGGTATTATGGGCCCTTAAGGCTTGATGACTCGAGTTTCCTCCGTAGTGGTATTTTATTGGGTCAAGAAGTTTTGTAATGGAATGTCATTTTGCGGTAGTTATAGCAATTTGCGTGGTTCACTGCTAGTCACTAGCTTAGCTAGCCGCGTCAAACAGCGCAAGCTCACGGTATTCGACCTACATTCTGATGTCGTTACTACCTAGCTTAACTTAATATAGCTGGCCTGGCACACATTCGACCACCTGATATCCGATACCTATAATGTTTCAGACCACAAGATTATTAATGTAATGCATTCATTTATCAAGTGACATAATGATCGGAAAATTTTACATATGGCAAATTCACAAATGTACATATGTAGGTATGTAAGTAGCTGTGTATTGTATATATTATAGTCAGCAAATGACCTTCGCGTTATCGTCATACAATTCAAGTATACTTTGTCGATCGCTGACTAGCCGAAGACAACATACCTACTCGTATCTTTACGCTACGTTACGCATTCTGCTCACTTTTATTTGCGTTTCGGGCCTCCGAATGGCCTTCAAGATTTACTTATCAACAATGATAATGTACAATGTGACACCCTAACATAAATTCGCTGTCTTATCATGAAGAAATACCAAGAGTATTGTAAATGTAACTAACTGATAAGGACAACGTGGCAACAATCGTTTCACGCGCGGTTTCAAATGGCCTCTTGATCTTTTTTGTAGCTATCAGTCCATTGGATAAATTCTTGTCATTGCCAAGAGATAAGACTTTGACGCAACGATTTAAGAAAATCACAAAAATTTGGTTAACTGGTTTTCTGTATAATCTAGTAATACATTGAGAGGCGCGCCTTCATAACAGACAGGTGATGATGCAATGATTACCAGTTTAGACATAGTTTAGAACAAAAATTCTCGATCCGGAAAAGCTAAACTACGATTATGGTATCTCTATAAAATATTGAGACTAACCGACCTAAGCTAGTAATAACTGTATTATGTAGGTAGATTGTCTTGTATCACATCTAACCATAAGAAACATATTCTGAAAGTACGAAGAAATACAGGTTGTTCTCGATTCAGAGTAACGTGCGTCACAGACGAGACAATTCATATTGTTATAGGAATTTACATTTTTCCGCTTTAAATTACTTATTAAAGATTTTTCATGGATTATTGGTCGAGAAATATTCGACAGGTACGTTTAATTTTCCGTCAGCTCCTAATGGCCTTAAACTTCCATGTGAACTCCACAAGGTCATGAGCGACCGGAATATTAATAGTAAGATCAGTAGATCGATTGGATGTTTCGGGACTATTAAATGGGTTATTTGATTTTGGACGAGCTATGCAGCAGATTTTCTTGATAGCAGACAAGATTCGTAACCCACATCTGCGGGTATAAATAACTTTGCAAATGTTTCGGCCTAGTGTGTAGGAATGCTGTCCGAAAATAAATTTAACTGCTTTAGATAATTAGATTAAATATACCTCTGCAGTAAAGTCATTTTAAGTTCAATAAAATCGTGATGGAATTAGTATTAAAATATTTAGTAAGTAAATCAATGAGCAAAAACATCTAAGATTGATATTGGTAAGTGGCTTACATTGCATCTGAATTAATTAACATCGGTCAAATCGACCTGTTCATATACAGCATGTAAAAGGAAAATAAGCAATAACATTTATCTTGCCAAGAACAAATAGATTAAATTATATAATTGATTATGGGAATTTTTATTCCTGGTATAATACAGCAATAGTTAAAATTGTAAATACGGATATTTTTTCAAATCTGAACATAACATCTGCATAATTTCTTGACAAGTTTTTATAAATTCTACATAGGAATCAAATTAAAAAAAGCAGATAATTTTGTAATCAAGGAATTTAAATAATTTTTCAAATAGAAATGGAACAGCCTATACAAAATGGCGTGCGCCGTGCACCGTGCCCGTCACGATAGTTTTTAATTATCGCGCTCAAATGCCAGTGAACTTGGCCTCGAGTGAGTGTGTGCGGCCAAGCATGCCGTGTGCCGTGGCGCTCGCCTTAACAGGTCACACCTGACGACACTATTGTGGGAATAATACTCGTTACACTAGAAAAATATTACCACTGAGGATGGCCTCATTAAAATAAACTTTAACATCGTACGACGAGTTATCACGCGCTCTCAAGATAAGCCATTTTTTCGTAGTAATTAAGCAGAATCACCTCCCCAAAGAACAGACGTTGAAACTTTGTAACCAGAACTTTAGCAGATTTTCACGAACTATACATGACAAAATATCATAATTATCTCCTAACAAAAGTTGACCAATAAAGTACGTCAGTATCGTAGAACCTTTACCGTCTATGACTCATTGTGTTTCCCACGCTGATACGTAGGCGATAGTACCTAGAAATATTGACTAATCTTGGTCTTCAGTCGCCGCACAGTCGCATGCTCATCTTTATTACCGCTACTCGATCAATTCTTTAGTACTTATCTGTTACATAGTTAACAGTTCTTATCACAGGTTTTCAAAATATCGCAAAAAACCTCAAGAACGCAACTGTATTCGGCCAGAGCAATAAGATGCTCAGAGAGCTGCCATTTTTTATCCCCTCTTGGATGCCAGTCGCTCAGCGAACAATAAAAAGCAGATTATCTCTGGTATCGTTTAAAATTGGAATGGCGGCAGATCTGAGAATAATGTCTCGAGTCTAGTGATGGCGATATAATAGATATGCACTAGACCGTAGCTCGGGGCGGCGCGCGACTACAATACCTGAGTATCGCTTACAGGCAGACCTGAAACAAATACTTTCCTTGACCGTTAATCTAGCCGGCGCCAGTGAAAATGCCTACGTGAATATCGACAGCCACAATATAGTTATAGGCAGATGTCCACATGGTGACAAACTACGTAAACGACTATTTATCTACCGGCGCCAATTCCGTTCGATACGGAATTAGATCAACGCGTAAACGATAAGCCCGACGCGTGTTATGCGGAAATCAAATAAAAAGCATGCGTTGGCGTTTAAATTTATCTTCAAGCCTCATAATGTGTCTGATACCAAGTTTTTCTGCGTAGTTACGAGCCTATTTCGCGAACGTCCCTGAGAAATAGTTTCGTAATGAAACCGAACAGCTGCCCACGTAACCGGTTCTATTCCTAGTTTTAAAGTACTTGAAGGCACACAGGAGAACCCGCCCTTTTCTAGGTAGACAGACAGTATGCATACCTCACTTGACTCAGTCAGTTCTGTATGAAAATGAACCGCTAACACAATTAATTACATAGTAAAACAGGATAGTTTCGTCGATTCCGCGAGCCTGGCATTGAATGACCAAGTCTGCAATATGACAAGTGACGGAAAGGCGATCTGAAATACAACGCCGCTACGACTTCAAAGAAATATATAGGTACAATGGAATGAATTTTACGTTAAAATGGAACTGCAAAATGAAGCTTAATATCCTGTATTGTCGTTTCTTTAGATTCCACTTTTATAAATCGATATTTTGGGTCTCGTAAATACCCTGCTCATTTGGGAGCCCTGCCCCTTTGGTCTTGGCTCCAGAAAAAGCAGGCATATTATATCTGTGAGGCGCCCGTGTTGCGGCAGTTACAATTGACGCCACTCAACTCCGTACGTCTCTCACATAAATTACATTTTTACATTGTCCCAAGACGAACCTTGACCCACAGTGTTGATTGACAGTTGCATAATATTATATTGTATACACTACAGCCACCGCCCTCGTAGGCTTTAGGTGGTAAACGTGATAATATAATACTACTACTCACCGTGATTTCTTCATATTTTCATACGGAATAGAAGACAAATTTAGAAACTGATAGTGACCAAATACGCGAGGTGTGACCTAGCGATTCCGACAGAAGCGCTGTGGTAGTCCATAAGACCGTTCGTTGGCTACGTCCATTGAGTGCGGACGCTGCGGCAGATCGTCGCGCAGGCGCTCTCGTTTTGGCGCGAAAGGCGAGTGACGTCAGGCGTCTGGATCGATGATAGCAGACGCTGCGGTAGTACGATGGGGTCGACGTCCGCCCCCCTCTCGCATCTCTTCACCAGCCCCCCGTACACCTGACTGCTGCAATCGCGTCGCATCTCCCCCAGTCTAGATCTAGTACTTGCCTCTATACCTATGTAATAATGCGGCAGGACAATCACGCTCAATGTTTGTAGACGAGTAAATCAACACTATTATTGTAGAAGAGCTCTCGACTTGTTTCTTGATGCACTTTTAATGCAATTTTGATTTACGCGTCTTAAAGATCAGTTGCATTAGCATTCTTAAAATATTTAAGTGACTAATGTTTCTGTTTAGAAAATTCGTCATGAGTATACATTGCTTCTCAACTTGCAAATCGCACGGTATAAAACATGGTCTCTTTTTGTTACAGAGGAGGAAATCGATGTGGTTTCTGTGGGCGACAAATGCGTGCAACAGCCATTGTCAGTTGGCCGCGCGGAGTCACTTCCAAGTGCACCTTCAGCCCTAGAACGGCACCATATACAAACAACGGTAATGCAACGCGTCGGCTCCCCTCGTCCAGCAGCCAGGAAGCGACTCACTCCTCCGGCAAGTATTACGCCTCCGCGCAAACGTACTCGCGGCAGACGCTCACGCCGATCTCCCACGGATACAGACTCAGACGCCGAATCACCTGAGATCGAACGACGCTCCCTGCACAATGACATGGAACGAATGCGTCGCATTGGTTTAAAAAACTTGTTCGACGAGCTGAAAAACCAAATTCCTGCAACGAGAGACAAGGAACGTGCCCCCAAAGTCGTCATTCTTCGTGAGGCAGCTGCTCTTTGTCGCCGCTTACAACAAGAAGACCAAGAGAGGGATTACCTGAAGCGTCAGCAAAACAAGCTGTTAACGAAGCTGCGGAAATTGCGCTCTCAGTTAGCCACTCGGTACCAATCGTACTGAACGTTTGGTCAGAAATATTCTGACCTAATTTGATGTAAAATGCAGGCGTTCGGAAGTCACGCCCATCATGTTGGGGATCTTGAATAGATCACTTGCCTCTACGTGCTTCGTGTACCAGTGAGACCATCCCATGGACTTTTCGTTAATATCTTGAGGAAGAAACGGCTTCCAGACGCAGATTTCTTTGTGACTGTATTGATAGTGGAAATTGTATATTTCGAGCTAATTCGGTATATAGCGTGAAGTCATTATAAAATTGTTGAAGTGTGTTAATAAAAGTCAGCTTTTTGGCTTACTCTGCTTCTGTGAATGTAAGATGAATCGAAGATAAGCAATGGTATGTTTGTTTTGCTCAAGACGTTATGTGCAGTGCCAAAGTGAGCCATAAAACTGTAACGATAAATCCCTAGGACTTCAGTAAAATATCTTCTTATGACAGACTGGTCTGTGAACTAGTAGACTGGTTATACCTCTTGAAGTTTTTTGATGCAATGAAAAATATACATACTTGACATACAGATATACATTTACCCAGTGTTGACATGTCGAAAATTTGACATTTTGAAAAGATAACAAGATTTTTACTGGACCTTATATACCTAGAACATTCTAGCCCACTGATAAGAAGACAAACGAATCCATATTGATAACAATAAATGGGACTGTCACTCAATCACTACCTAAAGATTTGTCAAACCTGTACATAAAATAATGTATGGGCAGTTATTGTAATATGGTTTTAGTGACCATAGTGTTTGAATTTATTAGTATTGGCGGCAATAAGGTTTGCTTTAAAGCTTGACTCGTCAGAAGTAGGCAGGAGGCGCTGGCCACCATATATGTTTTCGGCCTGGCATAGTTCCTTTTTCCATCTTCCCCCGAGTTGTCGCCGAGCTATAGTGATATCGTAACTGTTTTTTTGATATTAAGTTTAAGCTTAGGTAACATTGCTTATGATTTTTTAGTGTTTTGTTATTTTATAACAACTAATGTTTCATTGTATATTCAACTCATGCAATTAACTCCGAACTAGGTTTTAACTACAAACAGTTGAAATTACCTATTTTAACGTAATAAACAATTTTTCAGTGATTTTAAGTAACGTTGTGACTTAATAAAAGCGATGTGACACGAAATATTTATATATTGCAGTTAGGGATAGTGCAAACTTTCATTTATGCTGTTCGCATATTAGTCGCTTTAAATCCAACTTTTAATTTATAGCCTAGTTTATCTTATTGATATTGTAATTTAAATTGGATGGAATCACATAGGATTTGCAACCTATTTGCATTGTTTTTTATTTACATATTTCGATTAGTTTTCATCTGTCCATTTGACGTAGAGACAGTGAAAGGAAATAATCTCAGTGAATTATTATCTGATATACCTAATAGAAATAGACTTGTGTATTCTGATAATCACATCAAAATCTATCCTTCGAGCTTTTTTTAATAATACTAAAAAGTAACCACGTTCATAGTTCCTCATAGTACTATTACTAGTAAATTTTGCATTTTCTTATTTTTTTACCATAAGTTAGTGATAAACATAGCAATGTAAAGATTGATTGAATTACATCGAACATAGAGGTTGATGTATTATCAAGCACGGTCACTGATTCAAGCAAAGTTAAAGGGCTTACTGTGTCCGGAATGTGCCTTGCAGTGTACATAATATACTAGTTGAATAGGTTTATACTCGAATTAGTTGCAAGATTTGTTTTGTGAGTTATATTTGTCGTGGTTGGGAGTATCGTAGCGGGACTCGAAGGGTTAATATTATCCTGTTAAAGATTCGCAGTTTATCTTCCATTAGAATTATAATGTACATATAGTAAATTGATATAGAGTAGCATACGTCTTCTTTTTTATTAAAAGTTTTTTTTCTAGTAATTGTTTAGTTTTTTTTAAATGGAGAATAACTGGATTCTCGAATGTTGTACCTGCATTTATTTTTTTGTTAATCTTAACTGGACATAAATAATAATATTGATTTAGGGGTCAAAAGAGGATTTGTATAGAGATAGCTACGATTATGGTAACCGTGTTAAATTGAATATATTCACATAAGATATAGTCAGTAGATTGTAATGGTTAAAGTATAGGAAACGACAGCTTTATAATCGATAGACACACAGTGAAATAATGAAATACAAATGGAAAAATTTTAAAATTATTGGCACATTTTGTGACAAGGCACATTTCCAACACTGCCAAATTATGAAATATAAATGGTCAAAACGTTTTACATTGCAACTTGGTTTGTATGACTTTTATAGAATAATTTTATTACTTTTTCTTGTATAGTATCCGATAAGTAAGAAATAACATCTAACCGTAGTAGGTACGATCGAAAGTTGAACTTTGGTTTCGCTAAGTCTCTAGACTGAAGTTAGCGATTGGCTGGCTACGGTTGCTTATGCGCTGCTACAAAAAATGCAGGGTTCATATCGGATTCCGCCTACTTTTAATAGTGTACTTTGCAATTTTTGAAGCGGCGGCTTTATTACTTAAAATTTGTGTAACTTACCATGATGATTCTGGATACTATGAGAAATTTAAGAAAGTTTTGGTTTTATTGTTCCTTATGTGTATTGAAGATAATTAAGAAGATAATATCTAAATACGAAAAATAAATAACTGGTCAGCGCAGATCAGAGCTTGGGACAATGTTAGGTGCTTGTTGGACATGTTATTATTGTGATTATTATACCTATTGTTTAATGACGGTATTTTTGGTTAGTTGATAATGTTTTGTTTTTGTGATTGTACGTACTGGTAATAGTACCGATGGGGAATGAATCCTAAGCTCTGCCTTTGCTGGCCAACAAAAAAAGTCTTGTTTTTTTTTTCTTATAAAAGTTATCAAAGCGTTTTTGATTTCTTTTTCCTTATTTTTTTAACTGAAAAACTAAATATATATATAGATTTTTTTAACTGATTACCAAAACTACACATGAAGAATTGCAATAAAAAAAATGTTATCTAAAAAGTTTAAATTTTCACCAACGTGTGCTTACTAAGTATCTTTAAATTATGCCCAAATAATTAGCTTAAATATTGTTAAAAAAAAACAAATTAGAACCCATTAAAAATTACTTTATTAAAAAAAACAAGCTTTACAGGCAAACGTGGTATGATAGGGGCGCAATATAAATAGCTGTCAAATGTATAGTTAAGGCTATGCCTCCCCCCACTGCCGGAGCCGGGAATCACAAATTATTGGAACAGTTTCCAAAGGTGAAGGGTTTTTGTGTAAACAGTTCTGTCAAATTACCGTTACCTGAATTCGATGTCAAGTGAAAAGAAAAATCTGTAAGGATTAAAATTACACTTTGTAGTTTTAAAACTTTTTTCTGGTATAAAATTAATAATTGTGATATTACTTTAAATTGTTACCCTTAAATATCTCAATTTTCGAATTAAACTTGTTTAAACGCTATCTCTATAGTTTCTGTATCCTACCTTGCGGTATTAAATGAATCAAGATACTATACAGTGCACAAAGTGCAAAAGAAAAGACACTGAAGTGTGCCAGTACTTGGCTGCGAACTTTGCTAGGCGTCTACCTTGCACGCGCTCTTTACAAGTGAAACACGGAGTGACCGGCAATACGAACGATTCTTTGTGTAAGTATACGAATTAAATAATATCTATACTAATAATAAAGTAGGAAAACAGTCGTGTCTGTACATTTAATATTCTTACGAAATAAAATTGATTACCTATTTTATCAGTACTGAGGTCTAAACTACATTTTTTAGAATTATTGTCTGTTTTTACTCTATATTCTAAAGCAAGGATCAGCAATTAGTTTCAGTGCGCGTCCGTTTCTAACAAAAATAAATCTGTCGCGGTCAGTTTGCTAGAAGATAAATATCAGAAGAAAAATCAGAAAATTGTTGTGATGAAAATAGTTGTACTTTTACACAGATAATATTTAATACTAGCTTTTGCCCGCGTGGAAGAGATTTTCGTGGAAATAAGGAAAACAAAAGAATATGATTTTTTGAACGACTATGTGCAACAGTCACCATGTTTTACCAAAGCGCTAATAAACACCGATCAAATAAGCACATGATTTCTACTGTTTTATTATAAATATTGATATTGATGATGGTTGAATACACTACCCAACCGGTTTCACTTTTAAATTAACTTAATACATATTTTGAACAATTTTTTAAATATCGTTTAATACACGGACATCTAGCAATAGAAAAATTGTTTAAAATATGTATTTAAGTTAATTTAAAAGCCCCTGATGATGCTTAAATAGTGAAACCGGTTGGGTAGTGTAGTATTAAATAAATATCATCTGAGGAAAAGTACTTCATCACAACAATGTTATACATAAGCAATGTATACTCTAAGTGTATGATAAATTCCACCAAGTGCCGACAATCTCAACTATCAACTTCCGTAATCAGAATACTTTATTATTAAGGTAACGATCTTAGATATAGATCTTATATGGTCTAAGTTAATAATAATAATAACAAAGTCATTTATTAATGATATATCTAATTAAATAGGTAAATAAAGTAGGTACCTATTAAGGTGGTAAAACCGAATCCCGGTGCAAAAGCACATCACAATATTGTTTTCCCTACTTTTGATTAAAAGGTATGCAAAAATTGCGTTTTAAAGCAATTACCGGAAATTGAGTAGTAATAAGTTCTCGCATTAAAATTATGTTATTTTATGCCCTACATTTTGATTACATTCGATTACAACGATAAATACGGTTTTAAGTTTGTTAATCGAATGCAATCAAAATGTATAATCATAAAATGATAGAATTTGAACGTGAAACCCTAATTATTACTAATCAATTCCGCTAATTGCTTTAAAACGCAATTTTTGCATACTTTTTATTCATAAGTAAGGAAAACAATATTACAATGTGCATTTTGCACCGAGATTCTGTTTAATGTCTTTTTTTACTCTGAACATGAACATTATAATAGAGTCTAGAACCACTCAACGGATTTAGATAGGTTTTGTTTTTATATGTATGATTCCTCTAAAGCAGCATTTCCCAAGGTGTGCGCAAGCAAATTTTTAGTAGGTCCTAAAAAAAATAGGAAGTGACTAAAGGACCGCTAGTAAATCTTTGATTTTAAAAATTATTGAACCGTAAGTCATTATTTAGCTGTTGGAATATCTTCCTTAGCACGAACTAATAAAAATCAATTTACAATGTACCGTTCGGAAAGGGAATCGGTCCTTTAATTTTTAAATTATTGAACCGTAAGTCATCGTAAAGTGCTCGGAAAATGATTTTTTCTGCATATCGTGAATTCTGTTAAAACTACGTGGGTCGCCTTGCTCCGCTCCGCTTCGCTCGGCTCCCTATGTAATTGCATGTCAACCTAACCGCTCTTCCTCGCTTCGCTCGTTGTCGCAACCTATCCCTAGGGGTCGAATAAAATTAAAACTAAGGAAGCCGCTAACGGCTATTTAGTCACTTCCAAAAAATATGAAAAACAAGCACAATCTTCACACTAAAATTACTCGTTTCAGTTTGAAATAACGGGTGAACAATAAAACAGTCATGTAACTTTTAATGTACTAAATATTTATCTTAATTAAACAATTACTATTCTTCACATCTTTCTAAGTGACTAAGCCTATTGCACTTGGAGGAAAAAACTCGTCCGAGCTATTGCAGGCTCTGAATCTCACCTTTCAGAATCGTCTATATTACACTTTTAAGCGTGCGTGATTGCAGTAACTGTTGTGTACGTAATATATTTTTGATCCTGCAGACTTCGCCAAAGTAAAACCATAGTCAGGGGGCGAAAGCATAATTTTCACTAGGCCGAGATATCATGATATGGGTGGCAGTTAAAAGTTGACAGTTACAGTGATGTACTCTAACGAAATATAATCGATTTTTGTAGTACCGAGAAAGTTACAAACTACTTTTTGTTAATTACTAAATTAATTAAATTAAACGAACTAATAACTCCAGAGCTTGAGAGTTCAAAGTTTTTTTAGTTTTTCTCGGCATTTCACCAATAACAAAACGAAAAATCAACAAAAACTGTAACAAACGTCAAAACAAATAGCACGTAAAGCAACCGCAACGAAAACACAAACCGCATATAAGATGCACTCATACTGACGCGATCCTAGAGGATGGCCGCACCGATTCATCGATGTATTTTCGATTATGTAGTGTCAGTACCTATGGGTTAGCGTTCCGATCCACGCATCAAGTAGCAAAAAGACATTATTATTTACTGAATCTTTTCTGGGTTAAATTTAACGATGGTCTAAGATGCACTGGGATTTTTGTTTCGATTTATAGAGGCATTATTTATTGTATTTTTGCAATAATTATATACATTATTTCTAAAACCTATTATTTTCTTTTGTGCCGGGGTGTATGTAGTATGGTGTGTGTGAGTAGTATAGGTGAAACGGAAAATTACGAACTGTCATCCATATAATGATATCTCGGACAGCCTATAGGTGCTGACTGGCAGTCATTAACTATTTATTGATGATTGTTTAAGGTTTCAAACTAACGCATGTTCCCATTCCCAACACAACGTTCATGGGGATGGTTATGAATCCACAATAAACTACAATTTTTCACCAAAAACGTCGAAGTTGTTGACGTTCAACAAACGTCAAAAATCGTAAAGAAAAACTGTAGTTACTTTACTAGTTAGAAGTTCTAGTTTCTAGTTGCATCACTGAGCAAATAGTTGCACAGCTGATTTCAGGTAACAACGGTGAACGTGTTGAATGTCATGACCGTGACCCAAGTCAGTCACACTCACGCATACTCACTCATACGTCAAACGTCAAAATAATAGTGAAGTTCGTGCTTTTGATCCTTACGATGGCTCTTCGGTCTGTGATTTATTCAAAAATGCCTATGGTGATTATTTTAGGTGCCACGGGAACAGGAAAGACGAAATTAAGTGTGGAATTGGCCCAGAAATATAAAACAGATATTATCAGCGCAGATTCTATGCAGGTAAGCTGGAAAAACACGGTAGGCTGACCGGATTATAACCTCAAAATTATTTACAATGTTTTGAATGATTGCATACAATTTTTGCTGCATAAAACGCTCCTTGGAGACCAACAGTATTTACAAAAATTGCATAGCCATTATCCTATAGTCGATTATACGCGTCTGCTAAGAATCTTCTAGAAATAAAATTGTTTTAAACAACTGCTACTCTAACCTACAAGAAGTTTAAATTCTGATATTAAGAATCCTTATTCGTTCTTATTTTTTTGTTATGTTTTAGAAACTAGATATAATGTCTTATTACAGTTTTTTATTATAACATATTGGTGTTGATTCGGTGCAACACAACTTAACTTATTTGACAGGATTAACCTTATTTTAAGCATCCTGTTAGTCTTTTTCGATACAGAAAGAAAAAGACAGAATGCTTAAATTAAATTTAGTCCTGTCAAATAAGTTAAGTCGTGTTACACCGAATCTTAAGGTCAATTATGGCACTAATATACATTGGTGTCGATTCGGTGTAACACAACTTATATGACGGGACTAAACTTATTAGCATTGTGTCTTTTTATTTCTGTATTGAAAAGATAAGGACAGGATGCTTAAAATAAGGTTAGTTCTGTCAGATAAGTTCAGCTATGTTGTACCGAATCAATACTATTTTTATTAATACATGTGGTAACAACAATACAAAACCTACTTTCTGGGCATAAAATCTCCAATTTCTCTCGGCAACTTGGAAGTTGATGGCTTAGATCAATAGATTGGTTGTTCTGGAGAAACAATGTGCATGTGAAGTGTGCTGAAATGCTGTACCAAACAGGAACAAAAAGACAACGCAAGTACCTTCCGACACAAAATTGTTTATTTCCAGTGAAAAAATTAACAATTTTACTGTCAATATTACAATGGTGTCAATTTGGTGTAACACGACTTAACTTATTTGACAGGACTAAACTTAATTTAAGCATTCTGTCTTTTTCTTTTTGTATCGAAACAACAAGGACAGGGCTCTTAAAATAAGGTTAGTCCTGTACAATAGGTTAAGTAGTGTTACACTGAATCAACACCATTGTCAATCTTTCTAATTTCCTAAAAAATATGAAACTGGAAATAGGCCTTTTTGAAATGACATTCACCTGCCACAACACCAGCTCTCCGTTTAACCCCTGTATTAAGTGGAGAGAATTTTATATGGCAGCAAATCATCCTGTACAAATATCAGGAAGTAAATGGTCAGTATATATTTATTATAGGTGGTAGAGCAGATGCCGCGCTCGACTGTGAAGGTTCGACCATCCTACTCGCAAATCCTCCCGAAGTCATTCGGGGGACAGTAAGAGAACAGCTCTTAGGCAAAACCAGGAGGCCCACCATTGTCTGGGACCGATGGATGGCGGTATATCCATCCCTAATTGCCGGGCCTTATATAAAATAGACTGGTGACGGGCAGCGGCGTCACTGGTGCTAGGATTTCGGCACCGCGCTCACCAACCCGTCTGCCCAGCGTGTGTGAGTAAGAGCATTTGTTCCAGGAGGACCGCCAAGAGTGGTGAAATCCTGGAAAGGCCTATGTCCAGCAGTGGACGAAACAGGCTGATGGATGGATGGATATATTTTATTATATAATTTATAGCCACCAAATCAAAACAGTAAAACACCTCTGTTTTCTTGTGGTTCCAAGATGTCTCTTTGGAGTCATATTTAGGATGGCTCTTTAAACCGTTGATACTCAATACATACCCAAAGTTTAGAGATAGAGCTCACCACCACTCTTGCTAGCACAAAAGGATCTTACAACCACAGGCTGATAAAAGAGGGACCACTCATTCTTCACTCATGTGGTGACAGCAATTTATTTTATTCAACAGCATTTTATACTAAACAAATAATGAAAAGCAGTGAAGGTGGTAAAGGGTAATTAATAGTTGGAATTTAATGCAACTATTACAGTTATTCCTACAAACAAATGCAATTTATAAAAATGTACCTAAAACTTGAAAAATTTCTGACATGAAGAGGCTTTGTTATTATTACAGTTATTAGTCAAATCCATATCGAGCTCGATAGCGCGTGATACAGTGCTTTCTCTCACTCTGTTGATCTCCCTCGAGAGGGATAGACATTCTGTATAGTGCGGTTAAAGCTCTATATGATCTGCTGGCCCCCAGCTAGTCTAGCATAGCAAACCATATCGAGCTCCATAGCGCTTGACACCGTGCTCTGTCTCACCCGGAGCGGGTAATTATTTCTAACTTCAGTCAATCTTTCGAAAGCAGATATCTTTAGGTATTTCTAAGGTAGAAAATAATTAATTTGTGGAATTGCATGGCGATATATGATAAGTACTGTATTTTTAGTTTATTTTGATTTTTACACACTAACAAGTTAAAAGGAAGCAAGAAACGGCTTCGCACAAGCATTTTGGTCGCGGACGCGTCATCACCCGACCATTTGGGATGGACAAAACAACATTTGTTACAAATTTAATTTGTATTTGCCTAAAAAAATACTTTCTTTTTGGCTCTCGCCTTCAATTTAGGACGAATTAAAAAATTACAAAGAGGTATTCTCAGAAATTTCTTATTTTCATACAGTGGTTAGCTTCAAGGCAATTCATATTTTTTATAAAGCTGCTATTGTTTTTTTATCTTTTCTTGGTTATGCAGGGTGTAAATGCAAAGTCAAGAATCCCTTTAGGGTGTGAAAGTATACACGATTCTGGTGTCATTACGAGAAAAAAAATATATACCTTGAATTTTCACCAAAAATCATTTTTCTAAGCTATGGCTACGCAGCTCACCGGCCTCTCCGCACACCTAATTGCACCCCGCAACCCGCACCCCTCATCCGGATGGCCGGCGACCGTGATGGTGTCCACGCGATTAATGTATTTTGAGTAAAGAAAATCGTCTTATTATGAGGTACTGGTACTTTATTTAGAGATCACAGTATTTAAAATAATATCTTTACCGGTCATACTAACATACCCTTAAAGGATTCTTGCCTTTGCTTTTACACCCGGATACATATACTCACGGCTGTCTTCCAAGGGGGTTGACAGATACTAGAGATTTCCATCTGCTATGAATGATCCTGCCTGCCACACAAACTCTTTCGAATCCATAAATCTAGTGATTCAAGCTCTTTTTGACTTTGCCTTTCATCAGTATGTCGCCTATTTGATCGACATACGTCTTTCAGGGTGGCCCGGTCGTGGTTTACCTATATTCCACCTGCGTACCAAAATTTCATTTCGTCTCAATTATCAAAATAAATATGGGTTGATAATTATCTTTGATAAGTATAATCGAAAATATTTTTCGCATTCAACGACTGCGTGCTTCAATCAGCGAACTGAGAATAATACACAGATTTAAGTTGGATTTTGAATTTTGATTCTTCAGATTCAGACAATCCCCATACAGTTAGCGCAGTTGAGGTTGATAATAATAATAATAATAATAATAAAATTCTTTATTGCACACTATAAAATTTTTGTACACAGGCGAGCTTAATACTATTTAGTATTTTCTACCAGCTAACCTTTGGCAATGGGGAAGTTGTTGGGGGTAGTGCCATGATGTCAGAATAGTATAGATACAATTTTAAATAGATATATTATTTGTCACTAAAATACTCAATAAATTATAATATTACACTACATCCTAATAAACATATACAATATTAAGAACTAACAACATAATGTGATAAAATACATATACTACTTGCAAGTTTACATACATAAGTACTCAAAGACTCGTCGATAGCTTTATTGAGGAGAATTGATCGAACAACTCAAATCATTATAAACAAAAGATTTAATTTATCATGGATCGTTCTGCAAATCAAGAAAGTTTTGCTTTATCTTAGTCTTGAAGACTGACACAGATGAAGCTTCACGGATGTGTAGCGGCAAACGGTTCCATAAGCGTATTGCACTCACGGTAAAAGAATTTGTATACATGCATGAACTATGCTCAGGTGTGCGAAGAAGCCAAGCCTTGCTAGGACGCTGATTGCGGTCGAGGGACGAAAGGGGCACAAAACGTTCTTTAAGATAAGATGGGGAACTAGGGTTATGGAGAATACCATAAAGAAACGTCAAAATATGGGAATCTCTACGGAACCTGATATTAAGCCAATTGAGTTCAGTGCGGAATTTGGAAATGTGATCATACTTACGCAGTCCGAATATGTAACGAATGCATAAGTTGAGAAGACGGTCAAGCTTATTAAAAAGTTCCATAGTGAGGTCGGGATAGCATACATCCGCATAATCTAAGATGGGGAGCAACAATGAATTAACAAGAGTAACTTTAGCAGAGTATGGCAGAAACTTTTGCATGCGTTTAAGAGCATGCAAAGATGCAAATATTTTTTTGCTGCTGTTGATGAGGATGATATTCCACTCATCAATTTAAATTCTCCAGATTCAGACAATCCCCATTCAGTTAACGCAGTTGCGGTTGATGAGGATGATATTCCACTCATCAATTTAAATTCTTCAGATTCAGACAATCCCTATCCAGTTAGCGCAGTTGAGGTTGATGAGGATGATATTCCACTAATCAATTTAAATTCTTCAGATTCAGACAATCCCCATCCAGTTAGCACAGTTCAGGTTGATGAGGATGATATTCCACTCATCAATTTAAATTCTTCAGATTCAGACAATCCCCATCCAGTTAGCACAGTTCAGGTTGATGAGGATGATATTCCACTCATCAATTTAAATTCTTCAGATTCAGACAATCCCCATCCAGTTAACGCAGTTGAGGTTGACGAGGATGATATTCCACTCATCAATTTAAATTCTCCAGATTCAGACAATCCCCATTCAGTTAACGCAGTTGAGGTTGACGAGGATGATATTCCACTCATCAATTTAAATTCTCCAGATTCAGACAATCCCCATCCAGTTAACGCAGTTGAGGTTGACGAGGATGATATTCCACTCATCAATTTAAATTCTTCAGATTCAGACAATCCCTATCCAGTTAGCGCAGTTGAGGTTGATGAGGATGATATTCCACTAATCAATTTAAATTCTTCAGATTCAGACAATCCCCATCCAGTTAGCACAGTTCAGGTTGATGAGGATGATATTCCACTCATCAATTTAAATTCTTCAGATTCAGACAATCCCCATCCAGTTAGCACAGTTCAGGTTGATGAGGATGATATTCCACTCATCAATTTAAATTCTTCAGATTCAGACAATCCCCATCCAGTTAACGCAGTTGAGGTTGACGAGGATGATATTCCACTCATCAATTTAAATTCTCCAGATTCAGACAATCCCCATTCAGTTTTTTGGTTTGCAAGTTTATATTTACGAAATTATAAACAAAAAATTAATAAAAGATTACCTCGATTGTAAAATGTGTAAGTATAATTTATTTACTAAACTACTTGCTTCTAACGTAAATGTTAATATATAATACCAGTTAAAAAAGGACTGCTATGCTTTTATCTGTTTGATAATTACCTGGTACTATCATGATAATTATCGCGATAGTTATCAGGGGGCATATTTATCTTGATAATTGCAAACCCTTCAACCTAACTAAACTGTAATGCGAGTACACGAACTTGGTACATTTTAGTGCCAACGAAAAAGCAAACCCGCTTCAGCATCAGCAGGGATTAGCGCGACTTACAACAGTTTTTGATACAAAAACGATATAATTAAATAAATATATTTAAGCATTTACTTATCATGTTTTAAAATTCCTGACAAAAATCATGTTTTGCTGACTTCCTGACGAAGAGCAAATATTTTTGACAGTTGTTGTAGGAGCCGGAAACTGGCGATAGTACTCGTCCATACGAACAAATTTTACTATGGAGCCAACCCTGAAATCGCGAAAAAAATATCAGCTGTTTGATATATTTCGGTCGAGTAGGTATTTAACTTTTCTATAGAACAGCTGTTTTTTTTCGCGATTTCAATTAAAAGTTGTTCGTATGGACGAGTACTATCGCCAGTTTCCGGCTCCTACAACATCATACATAACAACTGTCATCTTTCTATTGGAAGACAGCAATATTAAAAAAAAAATTGGACCTGCGCAATCATAGAAGTCGGTGTAATTATTTTGCAATTCGTTTTTTTTATTCGCGTGATGGAATGTGAATACTCTCGAGTAATATGTGTTAACCATTACCTATATAAATTACCCAGAAATCCACCGGAGAAAACCGATACTTCAGTAAAAACTATGCAAGTACTTACGATCATTATAATCAACAAGCGGAACAATAACGGTCTTTTCTGACGCACGGAACCCTAAAAACGGGGACAGTACTAAATTTAGGTATGAAACGTAACTTAATAGGTGTGAATTGTGAAAATTCGGGGTGTTCAAAAAGTAATTTGATGACTGCGAATTTTAGTACCATTGTTGCCGCGAGAGGTGAGGTGCGGGGAGATTTGGCCGAGTTTGTCTACCTGCTCACCGCTTCTTCAAGACGATCGGGCTTATCGACTGTAGCTCTTATTGCTAGGTACTAAGAGTTGGGCCATGTGTCTCAAGTGTTGGTTGTATATACTCTCGGGTTATATAACATCGGCAACGATCCGTGGGATGCCGGGTAGCCTTCGGACAGGTCGCTGTCGCTGCCTGGCACAGTATATGCCACGACAGATACATAGTACTGCGTACTAAAAATAAACAGTAAATTACATCCCTACTTATATATAATAATATTATAAATGCGAAAATGTGTATGTTTGTTTGTTTGTTTGTATGTTCAGTTTTCACGTCAAAACGGCTGAACCGATTTAGATGAACTTTGGAATACAGGTAGTTTGAGACCTTGGGAAGGACATGGGCTATAAAGTTCATAAAATAACGCCCAGGCTAGAAACGGGGCAAATATTGAATAAACGATTTTAACTCGGGAACCACTCCATGGATTTTTAAGGGGTAACCAACGGGATCCTATTACTAAGGCTCCGCTGTCCATCTGTCCGTGTGTCTCTCTGTCTGTCTGTCCGTCTGTCACCAGGCTGTACCTCATGAACCGTGTTAGTTAGTTGAAATTCTCACAGATAATGTATTTCTGTTGTCGCTATAACAACAATTACTAAAACCGGCCAAGTGCGAGTCGGACCTGCGCACTCCCATACAACAGACATGATTTTTTTGCCGTTTTTATAGATAATGGTACGGAACCCTTCGTGCGCGAGTCCGACTCGCACTTGGCCGGTTTTTGTTTTATTATCATTGTAGTGACCCTGGTCAACACATAAGCTATAAGGCGTGTACATAAAATAACGCTCAAGCCGAAAACAGGGCGAAGATTAAATGAACGCGGGTGAAGCCGCGGGCAAAGGCTTGTAATATACTACTTGTAATATATTACACAAAACAGCTTAAAATAATCAAAATGCAAAAACAAGATCTCCAAGACGATTCACCTGGCTTGTTCCACATCTACGAACAGATTTTGCACAAAAAGCTACTTCTACCTCGGTCCGTATTTGTACAACAAAATTAACCGATGTCTTAAGGCTATGCATTGGAAATTTTGGCGACATGGATCTCCATTTTTCTCAGCAATAAAAAAAACATCGCGGCTCCGTCAGCGTCGAAGAGACTTCCGTGGAAATAAGGAAAACAAAAGAATATGATTTTTTGAACGACAATATGCAACGGTCACCATGTTTTATCAAAGTGCTAATAAATACCAATCAAATAAGCCCAAACTTGAAGGGTCTGCTGTTGTCCGTTGAGGAGAACCCATACCCACCTTCCAGTCCCATCAACAGACCTTGGTCACCATGTTTTACCAAAGTGCTAATAAATACCAACAAAATAAGCCTAAACTTGAAGGGCCTGCTGTTGTCCGTTGAGGATATCCCGTACCCACCTTCCAGTCCCATCATCAGACCATGGTCACCACGTTTTACCAAAGTGCTAATGAAGACCAATCGAATAAGCCCAAACTCGAAGGGTCTGCTGTTATCCATTGAGGAGATCCCATAATCACCTTCCAGTCCCATCAGCAGACCCTGGTCACCATGTTTTACCTAAGTGTTAATAAATACCAACTAAATAAGCCTAAACTCGAAGGGTCTGCTATTGTCCGTTGAGGAGATCCCGTACCCACCTTTCACACCCATCATCAGACCCTGGTCACCATGTTTTACTAAAGTGCTAATAAAGACCAATAAAATTAGCCCAAACTCGATGGGTCTGCTGTTATCCGTTGAGGAGATCCCGTACCCACCCCCACAGTCCCGTCATTAGATCCTGGTCACCATATTCTACAAAAATACTCATCAATACCGATCAAATAAACTTGAACTCGAGAGGTCTCCTAAAAAAACATTTACCAGTGGATGAGACTACATACGTACGACTACGCAGGGCGTACATACCACACGATTAACTAAAAATCTTATTGAGTGCTTAAAGAATTTTTAAAGTCAGTTCGTAAGTTCTAGATATTACCCATTATATGCAAACAAACAAACAAACAAATCTTTCTTCTTTATATAATAGTGTAGACAAACTTTAACGTGAGTTGATTTTAACCAGACTGCGATAAATTCGACATTTTGAAACATGCAGCGCCATCTAGTGTATTAAAATAAAAACAATTTCAACGCCAGCTTACTGAGCCGAAAGCTTCCCAGAGATGGCGTTTTCTAAGCACTTGAAAATAAAAATATTTTAGTTATTGGTCTTTGCGCAGTCAAGAAATATAATTTCAGCTTTAATAAAATTTTACAAAAGGAAATATTTTTTCTGAAAATAAAATAAAAGAATAAAAAATTAAAAAGTGAAAACAAATTTTACCAGTCGGGGTTTGAACCCGCGACGATCGACAATGCTACGGCGGCGAACCCTCCATATGTCTCACTAAAATTCTAGTTGCGCTGCTCCCTTTTGTCATAGCGTTATGATACATAACTTGAGAACCAATCAATGGATTTTGATGCAGTTTTCACTGAAAGATAAAGCATTTCTTCGGAAAGGTGACAGAGATAAAGACAAAAAATGACAGAGATAAAGCGCGTCAAAGTTTGGGAATGGGGGAAAATGACATCACTTCTAAGTAAAATTGTACCTAGATGTGACGTCACGCGGAACTTCAGCGGGCTATATCTTCATCATTGTTTGTTTAATTGAAAAAAGAGAAAATACGTGTCCAATATTTTCTGATAATCTAACTGACGGACTAATTTTTTTTTTTTTTAGTCATCATGTCTATTGCAGAGCGTTAGTTACCTACCTACAACATAAAGGGAATCCTAGTGTAGGGACTAGAGAGAGAACACTGTTAAAAATGTATGTACTTGGTTTATTTCAATAAAAATACTATTACTATTGATACTATATATTTATATAGTCAATAAATATTAGTCAATAAATATACGTTTTTATTTTACCAGTATTGGCCTTAAATTATTGTAGTTTCAGTCGAATCACTGATGACGACTCCACTGAAGGAGTCGAAATATATCGTTTATTTTTTTCCTTTTTAGTTACTGTATTATAAACAATAAAACTACTATATATTATATTACAAAAGATCGCTGAAGCTGGTCTAATATTTCTTGTTGAATTACGATCATTGGACAGTGATTGATTGATGTAAGTACTTGCCAAAGTGCAACGAATACTATTATTCATATTCGCCTATTTTTAAATTATTATAATTAATTTTCTATTATTTATTTTTACGACTATTCGTGTAGATATAGTATTTTTTTTATTGTTGAGTGAAAAGGAACGCACCGCGTTTACACGAGAGAGCTTAGAAAACACTTAAGAAATTAGCTCAAGTGTATTTCTTCATCAAACCGTCCACCGTAGACTCCAAACGTCTATTTTCAACGGCGGGCAGGTTACAAACAGAGGATAGGATCAGATCTTAGACCATTTAACACGGGACCTGGCAAAGCGCGACTCTTAGTACTGAAATTATTCTGCCGTTTTCCACGGGACGGGAGGTTAACACGCACAGCGAACAAATTGTTCATGTACTTCGGCAGAGGGGGATAAGTGCGCTTGCCTAGTCCCGTGTTATATGGTCTAAGGATCAGACTGACGCCGAAAAACTTGCTAAATACTTACTATTCTTTAAAAAAAACTTCCCTGTTGTTGGGTGGTAAAAGAAATTGAGTTCGCCATCTTGGGACGTCCGCCATATTGAATTAAGAATGACGTTGATCAGGTTATCGTATTCTCCTCGCCAAATCCTATTTCTTTGATACTCATGTCTAGGGGGTTGGCTTAAAAAATATAAATCGCCATATTATTGCGTCCACCGTATTGGATTTAGAATGATGTCACTTAGCTTAGTGCATTGTCACCAAAACCAAACGTGTGTGGACAATTTTAGCTCAATCGGTTTGGGAGAAAAGTGTTAAGGCTGTCGGACCAAATCTCGGTGCAAAATGCACATCATAATATTGTTTTCCTTACTTTTGAATAAAAATTATGCAAAAATATCATTTTAAAGCAATTGGCGGAAATTTATTAGTAATAATTAAGTTTTCACATTTAAATTTTATCATTTTATAATTTACATTTTGAATACATTCGGTTAACAAACTTAAAGGCGTATTTATCGTTGTAATCGAATGTAATCAAAATCTAAGGCATAATATAACATAATTTTAATGCGGGAACCCTACTGTTAGTAATCAATTTCCGCCAATTGCTTTAAAACGAAATTTTTGCATACTTTTTATTCAAAAGTAAGGAAAACAATGTAAAGATGATTAAAAATTCAGTGCCAAGATTTGACCCCGATTAACTAACACACCAGTAAAGTTAAATAAAAGCTATTAACAAAATGATTAACTAATTGATAGAAATGGCGTTACTTTGCAGAAGTCTATCATCAACTTGTGGATATATTATTAACTAGCTTTTGCCCGCGGCTCCGCCCGCGTGTTATTCGGTTTAACGACATGCTTTTTCCGGGATAAAAAGTAGCCTATGTGTTAAGTTAGGGTATAAGCTATATCCATTCTAAATTTCATCCAAATCCGTCCAGCCGTTTCAGCGTGAAAGAGTAACAAACATACACACACACAAACTTTCGCATTTATAATATTAGTGTGAAGTATCAACATAGCCTTGTCTTATTTCATCACAAACGATTATGCCCCGCGCTAATTAGATACCTGATGAATGAAATAACAAAGCCTTGTATTATTTTTCCACAAACGATTACCACCGCGCTAATTAGACACCTGATTTTTCAATGATATTGATATATCCTACAGGAACCATGCATTTTTCCGGGATAAAAAGTAGCCTATGTGTTAAGTTAGGGTATAAGCTATATCCATTCTAAATTTCATCCGAATCCGTTTAGCCGTTTCAGCGTGAAAGAGTAACAAACATACACACACACACACACGCACAAACTATCGCATTTATAAGTAGGATTAGTAGGATAGTAGGATTTGCAACATTCCTTTAAACACTTCTATCATGTTTTTCAAAATGCACACTTTTGCAGTGCCCGCTCTCTCTCCCGTATAAAACATGCACATGCAAAATATAAGAGTATAAAAATGTAAAGCTGTCTTAAATAACAAGCAAGAAAACTTATTGAAACGTGTTGGATAAGTTGTTTGGTCGTCCGCTCAGCAGTTGTCAAATAACCTACTTTAACACATTATATCCACAAAAAAGGGGTTGAGAAAGAACTCTGCTTTAGTTTATTATGCTGTAAGTTTTAAAATACTGCTTGGCTACCAAAAGCGAAGAAACCTTACCAGTATTAATTTTCAGCATCACTTCAGTTAAGGGTATGTTGCGAGAACGAGTTAAAGAAGCTAGTGTTTACAGTACTTTATGCTGTAAGTGCGGTAAGGAGGCAATAGCTTACGAGGACGATTTGAAACACGAGCGATAAGCGAGTATCATACTACGTTTTATAGTGTAACACTTAGTTGTGGAGATTTGGTGCACATCTAGACTGCCACCAGGCAAGCCTGGAGGCAGTTCAAAAAAAAGGATAAAACTGGGTAAAAATACTATATAATTTCAATAATTGAATTTAAAATTAACAATACTGATGTAGAAAAGGTATAAAACACAAATATGTGAAGAGTATTGCGTCGGAGTCGGAATTTCAAAAATAAATAAAATAATTACCTAATTTCCATGTTATTTTTAGGATTTTGTCTTTCTATTATAGCTCTAACGACGCTATTCACTTACGATCTTATCGATTCAAAATTGAGCGTTACGAAGAGTTTATGAGATCCCAGAAACTAGCATTACGCGAAGGCGTTAATAGCTCTTAATCGAGAGAAAATATAACTTCAATTTGTAAAGGTATTAAAAGCAGTCGTTATATTACATTACGGAAGAAAATTATTGATTTAGAATTTACTGAATCTTAGGGTACCGATATATAAACCTGGTAGAAGCGTCTTCCTAACGTCGGAGCTGGAATTCCTCTCTACGGTGTCGCAGGTAGATCCGTGGCTGTCACTGCGGTTTCAACCCGAATCCAAACAGGATAGCTGGGAAAAGGTGGAAGATGAAAAATGGAAAAAACCCTTAAAAGAAAAAAGCCTGAAAAAGAAACAAAATAACAGCGTCAAAACATGCCTACGAAACCGGGCAAGGAAAATAGCGTATTGGAACAAAAGGAACTTTCAGGGAATGAAACTAGAAATACGTAAAACTTACTAGGAAAATGAAAAGAAATCGGTTCAATCATCTCCGGCACAATTGTGACCGGTTTTATAAATCCCAAAACATTCCTGGGATAAGAAATCCAACGCTTACTGGCTTTATTCATCAAGTTTTTATCTTGTTCCGACGACAATACTCCAAGATGTGACAAAAATAACAAAAAATCTGCGGTAAATGCATAGTGTGAGTAAATAAATGAAACATAATTGAAGAAACAAATAATAAATCATTGACCTCTCATAAACAACTAGACTCACAATCGAGCTCAAAAAGTGTCCGCGATACATTCGAATGACGATTTCGTACAACTGACATTGCATCTTATGCTAACGACATAACGTCTTAATTTGGTTGAAGCATTTTTTGCTACTATGCACTTCGCACGTTCGCACACTTCCTGACGAACTTTTCTTAGGGTCAATGCAATAAATACTCTAAATGAACTTTAGGCGGGCATTCTTTTTCTTTGCACGCTAGTTGCCAACTTGACGGAAATAAGCTGATTTTAGGTTGCTTTCAGTTTGCTGCATTCGTAGGCTGCTCTCAGTCCCTTCAAATACCTTTGATACTGTCCTGTTGTCAGTGGTAGGCGGTATCGTCCGACGATCAAACTGAAAGCAGCTTAATTCCGTCAAGTCTATGGTACACAAGAGAAAACTGGCAACTTTATTTCAATAAATAAAACTAAAGCACTAATGTGGAAAAACTGACTTTGCCAACAGTTTTGATGCATATAAAATCTTAAATTCAGCTGTCTTCTTAGTTCGGACCTACTTGCGTCGGGACTTTCTTTCTTTCGGTCTTGCATTTTCTCCTCATTTCTTTGATGCTGTGACAAACGGGCGAAAATGCGAATTAGTAATTGCCTCAATTCGTATCTAAATTCCTAGTGTCAGAAGATGATAATTTACGATAAACTAAACAAGTATCCAATAGTCAAATTGAGATACGTGTAAGCAGTGATTCACCTGATAATGTAGCGTGTACTGCGGCAGAATTTCGGCAAGTGGCCGGCAGGTCGTGTTTGCATTCCGAGCTGAGTTCGATGTCTCCCCCAAGGCCAGCGAGACGCGGTATTTCCCGCTGCCCCACGGTGCCTCCTCAGACGACGAATCTTCGAGCCTTAGTAGATAGATACTGGCTGGTAAGAATCGGCGCGGTTTCAAGAGTTCTATTTTTGAATCCAAATGTCTGTTGAATGCTCATGAATTTTCAAGGTCGACTCTTTTGAGGCTTGTTGGTACTCTTTGTACTGATCGGAAAGGATTGCATTGTTTGTTTACGGAATACTCATTGCCTATGCCTTGATTCCTGGCTCGAATAAATTTCTTACAGTTTTCAGGACTGTTTAAAATACGGTTTTTGTTAATTTGGATGATGAAATCAGGAATTTTTATGCGTGTATGATCTAAAACAAGTTGACAATAAGCAAATGAGGATAATATGTAAAGGACATTTGGAAAATTCCACAAGCACGGGTTAAGAAAACACCCAGTGCCTTCCTAATTTGGTTTCCTAACCTAAATACCAATAAAATTAACGCCATTTAGACAAGTCTTCATCATAGCTAGGAGTCAGACCCTACTCTGAATCACCAACTGCTCTTAACATGACATCATGTGTAGGACAATTTCAAGAGTTCAACTGGTCACGTCTGTCAAATTGATTTATTGCACTTGCCAATGTGACACCATGAGCCTACTATACTGAATACTGCTAAATGAAAAATTACCTTAATTCTATTCTATGTATGGACAAATTGGTCAACCTTTATTGTGAGAGCGTCCTAGGATCTTACCTGCACAGTTGATCATGTTAGGTTGCTAATTGCACCTTTCCGGGTTCCGATTAATCATCAGTTCATTAGGCTACATTTAGGCAACATCAACTTGGTTCCGTAATCGTACCATCTTCTGCATCGAAACAAGAAATCCGCCCAGCGACGAAGCCCTTATTGTTATTTGATTAAGGACGAAAATGACCTAATCTTTGTAGTTGGGGCCAAGTCTTGGGTTTGTGGTTCGTGGCCTTGCCGAACTGAGCTTGTGACTAGGGGTTATTGTAACTTCTTTGTTAGCAAACATTGCGTGTGTAGCACTACTACTCTAATAGACTTTTTGTTAAGCCACAGAATACCCCCCTTTGTGGCCTGTAGTTGTACTCAATGAGGGGGGTGTGGTGTGTCTTTGACGTCGAAAATTGCCTAAAGGCGCGAGCGACAGTGTGAATGGTTCGACTAACATTGTGAGGCGTGAGGTTAGTATTATAGTATCTAGAACTTTGTTATCGTTAGTTATTTGGGGAAGTGGTGGCCTCGTCGAGACGAGAGGTACAATCGGTTTCGAAATAGTCAACAAAGCAACATGGTAAATACAAGCATGTGTTAGATTTGTTTTCCTGAATTTCGTCACCAAAACCAACCAAAGAGTGCCCAAAGTTAATGATCTTATTACTACCATATTGTTTTTGAGAACTTACATACATCCTGCTATATTTGGTAAAGCAGTCACAATTGACATAATGATCACAAAGTTATTTTTACATCAGACATTGGCGATCGCATGCAACTATCGTCGAGTTACGAGTAATATACCCCGGATGCGTAAATACAAAAGCGGCTGCAACACACACAGAAGTTGCTCTGTAGCGCAGTTGGGTTCGTCAAAGAAAGTAATGCAAACATGGTTACAACACAGACACTTTTATGATTGTAACGAACGGGATCGTCTTCGGATAACATTTTATGGTGCATACTTGTTCTGTAATAGAGCCGGATACACAAACCTATCATTCAACAAACAAAACTGCACTGCAGATCGGTAGGTACTTAGTTACTTACTTACTGTCTGTGCTATGATCACGTTCGGAATGCTTTAGAACGGCAAAGTTACACGAATGCGATGGCTTTACAGAGAATATTGTTTATTTCTTGATTTTACCTTTGTTGTTTTTAGGGTTCCGTACCTCAAAAGGAAAAAACGGAACCCTTATAGGATCACTTTGTTGTTGTCCGTCTGTCTGTCAAGACCCTTTTTCTGGGGAAAGCGTGGAGGTATCGAGTTGAAATTAAAACTATATACCCAGGTCTACAGTCCCTTGAAGTTGTGAAAAAATCAAACTTTTGAGTTAACGTAAAAAAAATATATGGCCGTTAATGCCACAAAAACGTATATTTCTCAAGGAAATCAAATGTATAGGCTATTTCCCGTTGACCTAGAACAATGAAATTTGGCAAATAATACCGTCTTATACTACAAGTATTGGAAAAAATCTGAAAACTATACCTACATTTGTAATTAAATCAAAAAAAAAATATTAATTAAATTTCTAAACTATTTATAATTTGTACCAACAAATTTGTACAGAACCCTCGGTGGGCGAGTCCGACTCGCACTTGTCCGGTTTTTTAATACTGATTAAAATTACCGCACATTGTAGCATCGGTTAAAGCTTTTTCAAGAATCCAAAGTAGACGGCTTATCTCGGCTGTAGCTGAAGTAAAACAGAAAGGACGTAGCCATAATATCAGCGGAAACATTAAAATGAATTGCCGTAATGCTTATGTTACTGTGCATTAAAGTGATTCCTTGCGCGAATGTGCTGCCTTCGACGAATAAAATAGTACATTATGTGCCTATGTTGTAGTCACGTTTGTATTGCTTTAGATAAACAAATGCGACTGCACTACAGAGCGCTGTGTTGCAGCAGGGTTCGAACGTGCTATTACCTACCTTTAATTCATTCGCGTAATAACGCAGCTCAGACGGTATGTGTTGCAGCCGCCTTTGTATCTACGCCACCCGGATATGTGACATTCCTGTTACTCAAGTGTGAACATCAAGAACCAAGAAAAGAAAACTAATGCGGTCATTTTCCGCGCGCGTCGACCGCTCGAAGGATCATTTAAAAGATGGCGTCGCGTCTATTTTGTTAAAGGCAGCGTGCCATACATTATACATACATACGCTTATTGTCGAGTGGACGACTAGTGCTAATTATAATGTCACGAGCATTTGCAACTAGACAAGTTGACAGACGGGTCGATGACTTCACGATTAGGGTTGCCCACAACCAAAATAAGTAAACAATTTACGAAATCCGCAAATGTACATGTAAACTGTCCGAAGATACATCTCTATTTGACACTACGAGTTCATGAAATCTTTTATAATAAAAGTGACGTCACTGAATGTTTGTGTAATGTTTCCTGGAAGCCCAGTATCATAATTTATTCATCTTCTACACCTATATAAGGTGGTAGAGCTGATGCTCTCAAACAGGCACAGGCACAACCAGGTGGCCCACCATGTCTGGAACCAATTGAGGGCGGTATATCCATCTCCTGGCGACCCGCAGTGTGTGAGTAAGGGCATTCCTTCGGTAGATCATATCGAGTTTTGACAGCTCGATGTACCACTGTCTGTCCCTCTTTAAGTAGATCAACAGAGTGAGACAGAGCACTGTATCAAGCGCTATCGAGCTCGATATGGTCCTTCATGTTAGAGGTACAGCAGGAAAGGCCTATGTCCTATTTTCGAGTTATTTAAGCCGCGGGTGGACAAATCGACGGATGTTTCTCAATAACGTTTATTAAAAACTAGCCTTTCCCTCACGGATCCATCTTGGTTCTATACTTGCTAAAGAGGATAGAATTCTATTCAGGCAACTTTTGATTGAAATTCCCTAGAGATAAAAAGTTAACTTCTTAATCAAATCGTAATTAAAAGTTGCCTGTACATTCTAACCATTACAACAGCCAATTTTCAAACTCGGTTAAGATGTTTGATAAACACTTGTACTTGTCCACTTATTTATAACAATAAATAACAATACAATATATTGTACGTAAACAACCAAACAAACCTTTGATAATGCTTTAACAGCGAAACCGGTAAGGGAAATTAATATAAATAAGTGGACAAGTACAAGTGTTTATCAAACAAAAAATGTTTCAAAAGTTCCACCAAGTGCCAACAATCACGAGCATCAACTCGGTTAAGATGGTTGTTATACACAAAATAAAATGTTAGACACATAGTTATTCGTAAATAGCTCTAAAACCAACTCAAACCAATAAATTTATAATAATGATTATAGTCAAAAACAACTATTACTGGAAAATAAATGTGTTTGGTAAATGAGTTAATAAATTTTGAATGTTTTTTAGGTCTGTCCCACAAAATGAAAAAAGGGAATCCTTTAAACGGATCACTTTGTTGTCCGTCCGTCTATCTATCTGACCGTAAATACCCTTTTCTCGGGCCTCGTGACAGATTTCAAGTTAAAACTAATACCTATTAGAGTAGCCTATGTCCCTATGGTGCTGCTAAAAAACCAGGCTACTAACTTAAGACAAAAAAAGCTTCTCTTCTCTTCACGTAACCAATTTCGTACAAATTGACTCGCCTTGAAGACCTGGCACTACTAGTTGACTAAGTAACTTGAAATTTCGTTCCTAACTACGAGGTCTGCACACGTAACGTGTAGGAAAAAATCAGAAAATTACCCTTAAATCATTATAAATTAATCGATTTCCAACTTAATTAGATCCTTTGGATGCATAGAGTTTATTGGATCATAAGTATTGGTCGCGTATATTATAACTGCACGTGGAATATTTTTTTTAACGGTATCTACGGATCCCTCCTCATGCACGAGTCCTATTCGCACTTGGCCGGTTGTCTCTGAGAAAGGTAAATTATGGACGGGTTCGATGAAGTTAACTTTTCTCAGAGAATTGGTTTTCTTATTGATTTTACGCCATTATGCGTTATAAATATTTTCAGAAACTGTTAATATTTTTCGGACCAATAATTTTATAAATTAAATGTTATATCATTGCGGTATAGAAAATCAGAAAAGTAAATCTGGACGTGAGAAGCTCTGAACCTTGAATAATTTTATAGTCCGTATTTTAATTTGGCTTTTGGCTCTCATGAAAATACTAGGGAATCCCTTAAGAATTTCCCGTGCCCAGAAAACAAACTATAGCCTCTTTCCAAGTAAAGAGTTGAATCATTACAACAGTCAAAAAGTTTTCAAAATAGGTTCAGTTTTTATTAATATTATGTCCCCAGGGAACTGCCCATCCCCATCCCCAGGGAACAAACTATGGCCTATGTCCAAGAAATCAGTTCAGGAGTTCCAGAGATTACCCGTACGAATTTAATAAATTGCTATGTCTCTAGGGAACTGGCCTTACCCAGGGAAAAACTATCTATAGCCTTTGTCCAAGTGAAGAGTCTGACCATCACAACAGCGCGGAGGAATTTTCATAATCAGTTTAGTAGTTCCAGTGATTGCCTGCGCGAATGTAATTATTAGCTGTATCCCCAGGGAACTAACTGCCTTTCCCAAGGGATAAACTATAGCCTATAGCACTCGAGACTAATGTAGCTTCCTATTATGTCTGTTCCGTTTTAACTCGAGAACCACTCAACGCATTTGGATGCGGTTTATTATTATCATCATAGTGATCCTGGTCAATATACTATAGACTATACGGGATGCACAGAAAATAAACGCCAAGCCGAAAACTGTCGATAATAGTTTTTATCTTCGGCGCAAATACATTCATTGAAAGACACTTCTACGCGAACGATCCTGCGGGCAATAGCTAGTCATTCATAATGATAATAAATACATTTTTAAAGTAAGTTTCAACATTGCCTAAACTAATATAATAGAATAAATATGATGCATATTTATCAATTTTTTATAGTATTACTTCATTTTTGCACGCTAATAATAGCACTTGATTTTTTATTGTAAATAAATATATTTTTTACTTTACCAGTATTGGCCTTAAATTATTGTAATTTTATTATATTTCAAACACAGTTACTAAAAAAATACAAAAATTAACGAAATATTTCGACTCCTTCAGTGGAGTCGTCATCAGTCGAATAAAATAAAATTAAATAATTGATTTTTTATTAAAATTCTTTTTGAATTCATGTATTTTGCAAATGAAAATTATATTAATGAAATACAATGGTCCCGTAGCAGCCCTAGCCGAGGCTGCAGGTGCCAGAACGATCTATTTTAGTTATACGACTAATAGCTGTATAACAAAAGAACACCTTGAAATCCTATGCCGGTGTCTAGCAGAAACAGGTGTTATATATTTTCGTCGAGGAGGATACCCCCAATGTTTGGTTTGGGAACTTTGACAGGAATTTTGGCGCGAATTTCAGTTAAATTTGTTGTCTTCTTCTGAAGCGATTGCTCATGCTCAGCTCCAATCATGCTCGCGCAATCATAATACCCACAGATATTTCCAAAGATTCCCTTTAAGGCGAGGTGATCCAGAGAAATCTGTTCTGCTCCAACGCTTTCAATTTACACTTTTCTATCCTGCTCAGTGGGAGCGGGCCGCTCAGAAAACTCGCGATTTCGAGGTGTTTTTATTTATTATTTTAGAATTCAAAGTATGGATTTTCATATGAACTAAAATTTACTTTCCTTTGCGTGTTATTTTGGTACTTAGATTTTATGAATAACGATTCGGAGCAGGCTCGTAAGTACCCAAATAACTCGCAAAAGATAAACAATTCAATCAAATAAATTCTAGGCCTTCATTTAGGTGTATGTCCCTAGTTATTCCAAAAACATCGCGATAATGGCCAGAAAAATAAAAACATTTGATTTGATTTGATTTAAAATACTTAACGTATATAACATTTTAACATTTCATCAAAGTAGTCGTCGTCGCGGACCGGGCTCTTAAAATGAATTTGCAAAGAGACAATCAATTGCAGCTTGTCAAACAAAACTTCCTATATTTTTCTAGAAAATTTGTAATTCAAATTTAGTAAGAGACCACAAAATATATCAAATAGATAGGTTGACAAATAACAGCAAAACAAATAGCTACTAAACAGAATAAACTTAATACACAATAAATAATGTTAGTTAACTTCGCATAACGTGATCCACTTCCAAGAATAACATTGAATTAATTGACATTTGATTTGACATTTTTCCTACTTTGTGAGCTTTGAATTTTGATAATATTCAAACATTCGATTGACAATAAAAATCCGATTTGCCGTAGTAGGAAGTGATTGGAACTATACCAGATCCAACTGAAGATTCAAATAAAAAGTCACGGACAAACACATTCATTGTTTATTGTATTATTAATAAAACCTAATTCATTATGAACGTAGGCAAGCGTATCTCTAATAATCTGGCCAAGTGCGAGTCGGATTCACGCACAAAGGGTTCCTGACTACCTCACAAAACGGGTAAGGAACCCTTAAAACATGAATAATAACAACAATACAGATGCCAAAACAGCAACCAGGCGTCAGTAAAAAGGTGCTTAAATGATAGCGCCTGTCAAATTTTGAGTACGGAACCCTAATTTTCATCATTGTCTATTTTACATTAGACTATATATAACAATCTGACCAAATTTGAAACTTGTGGGTATTAATATTTTTTCAACACACTTGCTTATAAAGCGGCCCTTATTGCAGCGTTCGTAGGGTCATAAAGCAGCATATTAAACACGCGGGCTTTTTACATTACATTATCGCATTGGTGTTTTTTACGTTGCAGTTTTTTAAAAATCTTAGCAAAGAGTTATGATGTCTCGAGAAATAGTAAAGTTTTTGCAAATAAATAGACTCTCTCAGTTAAAATATAATAAATAATCATTTAATTTCATCAAATTATTTATTTTTATCAACAAATTAACTCAATTTTTTGTTGTACATACAAAAATATTCAGTTTGTTAATATTTAATATTTGGCTGTTTGGCAATATTTAGCTCTAGGTCAGTGCCTCTATTTCCATCTGCCCAAAAAACAAAATCTGCGCCGCCATTTTCAAAGAAAATTGTTAGTTCATGGCTGTGTTTTCGATTATGTGGAAAAAAAGAGACAGTGAAATTTTATTATTTTTCCTCGCAAGTGTGTTGAAAAACGTTGTATGAAACAATTAACTTAGCATTTTTTGAACGTTTCTTGTATGGTGTATGGATACATTATTTTTTATTAATTTATTATTTTTATTATCTGTCGTGGTAGAGTGTAAAAATTTCAACTGCTACGGCTGAATCTGTAGACCCCTGTGACAGACGGACGGACAGACAGACAGACAGCGGAGGCTTAGGAATAGAGTCCCGTTTGGCACCCTTCGGGTACGGAACCCTAAAAAATGACTTTGCAGGAAGGAGAATTTGTATTCATACGTGTACTACAAAATATATTCATACATATTTCACAAATCAACCAGTAAATTCAGTATATAAAAATAACTCTCATATCCCAACAAAATAAGGTTCCGTATATATCGTTTAAAACACAAACTTATTCCCCGTGCAATTATGGAAACTACGATCCATATCTCTATGTATCCAAGTGTTCTTATGAAGTCACTCTTTAATATTTCCTTTAATAATTAAATATTGTTTTTTTTTTTAGTTTTCGTATATCTGACTATAAGACCTACTTGTGAATGGAGTTTCTGAGTTAGGGGGTAACTTTTTACCTCGGTACAAAATGCACATCATAGTATTGTTTTCCTTATTTGAATAAAAAGTATGCAATAAATGTGTTTTAAAGCAACTTGCGTAATAAAGTCTTCATTGTATTACATTTTTTTGCATTACATTAACAAACTTAAGAGGGTGTTTACAGTTGTAATGTAATGCAGCTAAAATGTAACGCATAAAATTGAATAATTTTCATGTGATCACTTTACTATTAACAAGCAGTTTGCGCGAATTGCTATAAAACTTATTTATTGCAAACTTTTTATTCAAAAGTAAGGAAAACAATATTATGATGTGCATTTTGCACCGAGATCCTCCGTTACCACCGTAACTGGAAGTTTTCATGATGAGCTAATTTGTATGAAATTGATTACGTAAAGGGTAACAATTGTTGTCGTGTTGAGTTAGAAGCCCGATTTTTTGACCTAGCATGGCCACGGACTTCTGTAGGAGGTATTAGATAATCCAACTTGATATCTCTCACGGGGCCCTAGAAAAAAGGTTCTTCCATACGGACAACAAAGTGGTCGTATAAAGGTTCCGCTTTTTAATTTTGAGGTACGGAACCCTAAATTACTGTGTGATAACGAGTTCCATAGTCTAATAGCTATAACCTGTAACATTAAAAAAATAGCTATAAGTTTATTCAAGAAATTAACGGTGTTATATTTAGTCCAAACCATATTTAAACATATTATTATTAAAAGAGCTTGTATGACTAGATTGATGCATGTAGAAGAAGCAAAAGAGGTGTGTCAGGATCGTAGCAGATGGAAATCTGTAGTCTCTGCCTACCCCTCTTGGAGACAGGCGTGCGTTTATGTATGTATGTATATTATTGGAAACTAGAAAAGATCGATTAGAATAGAAACAAATTTAAAGACAAAAATTTGAAAAAATTCCTCGTGCCTGGTTCGAACCTGCGACCTCTCGTTAGGACAAGTGCGCTACCGACTGCGCCACCGGGGTACTTATCTATTCTATCTATCCAGCTTGTAAGGCATATACTGAACGCTCATCAGGGCGTTATGTGATATCACGATGGTGCTGTTGTCTCTACAAATGTGTTGCTGGAGACAGTTCAGAAATTCACAGTTTTCATTAACTAAGATAATGTTTCACAATATTTAAGGTGACTTTTATTTATGCAGCCAAACTCATACTGGAGGCTTGGTAAGTGATCAGTAACACGGATCGATAACACTTTTTGCTAATTTCACAAAATGAAATCTTGACGTCCCATAGTAATTGACTCGGGACTGGGCTTGCATTTGTAAGGAACATGAAAATAATAATTTACGAATTTCACAAAAAGGGTCACCGAACCTTATTACTGAGCACTTACCGAGTCTTCAGTATTATTTTTTGGCTACATAAACGATAGTCGCCTTATATAATAAAAGGGGAACTGTTTAATTGTTAGCTTGCTAAGGCGAAACTCTAAAATTACCGAACAGATTTCGCTGAAATTAAGCAGAGAGCTAAAAGTAAAGGGCAAAAAATTACAGAAACTTTTTATCCTGTGAAAATAGTTCCAAAGGGACCTGGAAATATTCTACATCCGTAAATTTTGAAATTTATCAGTTTTGACATCTTGACAGATGACTTAAAATTTTAGAGAGGGGTAGGGGTCGAAGTATTGGATTAAAATCAAATATTTTATGTTAATCTATCTCTATACTAATAATAATAAAGTTGTAAACAAGTCGTGTCTGAACATTAAATATTTTTTCATTGAAATCGGTTATTTATTACTATTAGTTAAATAGTATTGTACTGATGCCAAAACCATTTTTTAATTCGTCTCTGTCATTCTATCCGTATGTCTGTCTGTGTATGTGTGTTCTGTTTTAACTCGAGAACCACTCTACGGATTTGGATGCGATTTTCTTTAATATCATCGTTGTGCCCTGGTCAACATATTGGCTATAAAGGTGTTCACAAAATAACGTCAAAGCCGAAAACGGGGCGGAGATTGAATCAACACGGGCGAGAGGCTAGTATTTATTAAAACGCCTTAAAATAAAAACCATTTACCAGTAATGGGAAATAAACAAATGATCTACATTATCGTAAAATACAAGGTCAGTCATAAAAATGATATCCACGCGGTTGAAGCCGCGGGCAAGAGCTAGGATGATGCTTCCCTTTTTCTTTTCTGTCAACTATTTTTCCTACACGCATTAAGCGCTTTTGAACCGTACAAAAAAGACTCTCGGTTCATAAATCAAATCAATTATGGAAGAGATATTAATTGTTCCGATACATTTGCATACACGAATGGTTCAATCTGGTTACAACAATGGTACTCATTTCAATATCTAGAGAGTACCAAGTATAGTGGGTGAAAATTTCAATGGGTATCGTGTACTTATAAGAAGGTACTTAATAATAAAATTTAAATACATTACGTATGTACTTTAATTAGAAACTGGAAGACGATATAGTTTTTGTTTTGCCCAGCAAGTTTCATGGCTCAACAATAAAATCAATAAAATAATAAACTTTTAACAATAAGCTTTTATCACTTTGTTATGTATGTTATGGACTGATTTTCCCAAAAATAGAAAAGAGGAATTCTTGAGGACGAATATTCCCTACCCTCTTTTATCTAAGCCACGGACTAAAACAAATAAAGTAAGTTTAGATCGCGAAAACGAATTAAATATTTAATGTTATTTTTTTTTCAATAAGCTTGTCGCGCAAATTATAAATATGTATACTTTGGTAAGTACTTACCACTGTCCAACTAAGTTAATTGATACCAACTTTTATGAACATTTCACGTGACAAAATTTATGATAACAAATAATTCAACGTGTCACTTTCAGCTTTCTTAACTTATTTTATTCGTTCTAGTTAGTCCATGCTTGAATAAAAGTTTGTTTCTAAAACCGTTCTTTATTGATAATTTTATTTTGTGCTATTTAGTAAATAAAGTTATCTTGCTCGTCATAGAAAACCTTTCATTTGATAACCGTAGTACAAGAATTTAGTCCGCCATCTTGGGGTGCCGCTGCCGCTATATTGAATTTACAATGAAGTCGTATTCTGCTCGGCAAACCCTTTTATTTGATACCCATGTCATAGCGGAGGGTACTTGAGAGTTCCGCGGTCCATTAGCTAATCGTATTCTCCTTGTCAAATCCTTGACATCATTCTTTCCAGTTCCTCAAAGAATCACTAGACCTGATAATTTTGGCGAGTATTCAGTCGCCGTGCTTTTCCATCCAATAACAGTGTCATTTCCCTTTCTGAAATCCAAGGCCACGGTCGGTTGCTAGACGAAGCTATTACGTGTTTTTATTTCGCAAATATTTAAAAAGGATTTGTTTTCTCACGTTTTACACAAACCTCAAAAACAGGTTTCGTAGTAATAGCTTAAGATTCCATTCGGAATATTTGTTGAATCTTCTTTTTTACGCGCCTCAAATATTTATAGAGCCTGTTCTTATGTATGTCTTTTACAAATGGAACATGAATATTGTTAATCAAATTAATTAACCAAAACGAATACTACACTTTGAGGAGGTCGGCAATCATGACAACCAACAACGACCAATAAAATATTAATAAAAGTATTTGAATGTATTCAGGTATTGAAGTCAACATCCCTGTTGAATAATATAGGCGCGAGGCACGCGAGGTATCAATCAAACTTATCGTCTTGCTCGCTCGCGAAGGTTTGTCCCTTTCATCGTTTGCCGAGGGCGTGGCGTTTGAGTCCCGGGCGGCATTCCTTCTGGTTTCAGGCACAGAGGTGCACCATTGCCCAAATTGGCTACCCAATGCAAAACGTTTGCAATCAGACCAGCCTCTTTAAAACTATCTATGTGTAGACATAAAGGTTAAAATTAATCAACCGACCAAATTCATACTGGAGACTCGGTTAGTGATCAAGAACTAGGTTCAGTAATCCTTTTGGCCAAGTTCGAAGAATAATTGTTTTTGCTCCCTTACTGGTTGGACTAGTTTGTACAATTCCTAGTGCAGGCAATAAGGGGCAAAAAAAATTTTTTTTTTTCGAATTTCTCCTGGAGGGTCATCAAATCTTGTTACTAACGGAGTCTCCAATATGAATTTGTTCGGTTGATTTAATTTCACCTTATATTAGTTAAAGGCCCTTAATACCTCAACGTCGTATAATACCGTCTGCTCTAACGCTTCTGCTTTTTAACTGTCTATCCTACTCTAATCAGATGCCGCGCACGCAAAAACATCAGTTATTTTGAAATCGCGGTTACACTGATGGTTTTTTCATTTTTATGGAACAGTCTGCAGCTGCTTCATACTAATATCAGTTATATTATGCAAAGTTTCAGATCTAATTTTAAGTATTCATTGAATGCTATCGGTTTATTGTACGGTTTGGAGGTAACTTTGTAATTTTTTTCAATCGAGAAAATTTAATGGAATCACGTTTTCACAACAGCATGGACATAGGATTAGTCCTCAACTTTATCATATATTAATTTCAGAGTGATTGTTGCAGTATTTGTTGGTATAAAACAGGATCATGCGAAGCGAAGTGAGGTATTATACACCCTTAAGACTACGCTTACTTAAAGGCAAAAGAAAAGCAGAAGAATTTGAGGAACGTCAAACTATCCCTCCATAGCAAATTTTACTATGGCATGATCATAGCAACCGATTTGATGGAGTCTGCGCGGAATATCAAAGTTTCGGCGCGTGACATCATGTGCCAGTGACCTACCGAGGCCATATTATTATGATCATAGCAACATCGACCGACGCAACCGACGACCTAACGCTTCCGCCTCACGAATCTAACACCTATCTACTAGACACACGGATCATATTTCCCTAACTCGAAACGGGTACAACTACATTAAAAATCGAATTGTAAAACAAGGGGGGAGAGCTCAAATTAGAATGAAGAATTAGGTGGTTTTTGGTAAGCGATATTGCGTCTTAAACGAACGTGGTTGCTGCGTAGACAATTCCGGACTGTTTGCAAATTAATTGCCGATTTAACTTGTTAATTTGGGAATTGGCGTTTAATGGTTTTGTCCTTTTCGAGTCGTTCACGTGATAATGAATTTTATTCAGGTGGTTGTTGTTTGTTTAACCATTTGAATGAAGTACATACAATATTTGTACTTTTCCAGGAAATTTACAAATTCGGTTGTGGTATTGGCAAAGGTTATTTTTTTTTTACTATTGCTAGATTCCTCATACAAGGTAGAATAAATTAAGGTTTTGACTGGAATATTCTCTTAACATTTTTTTATTACTTTAGACTCGAGCAACAGTGGTTTTTTTGACTAAAACGGCTGGTTACCAACTCTAACAATGACTAGCAAGCAGTAACGCCGAGGTTTTCATGGCCTCGATAGTGCGTTTACACCGAGAATTGACGTCACATCACTAGAAAATTTGTGCTGAACTATCGAGTAATTTATCGACATCGGCCGTGAGACGAATTTTGCTGAACCTTCGACTTCGATACACGAATTTAAATGATTTATATGTTACCGTTAGAATACGGAATGCGTTAATATGCGTATTACCTAGGTAATCTGCAAATTACCGGGTACGATACGTTAAAGTGTGAAATTTGACTTAAAATAGCAGATATCTTCACTTTACCTAGTTAATCTGCATATTAACGGATGCTACATCGTTAAATCGCGGAAGAGACAGTGAGCGAAATACTTTTAGTAACACTAGTTAGTGCCATACAAAACTTTGGGGGTTGCCTCGCTCCGCACCGCTTCGCTCGACTCCTAAACATGTGAACCTAAACGGTCCTCCTCGCTTCGCTCGTCGTCGGAACCTATTTTGGTTTTTGTAACAGTAATTACAATGAATTCGAATGTTTTATTCAAGCAAAGTAGCTGTTTGCTTGGCCGTTAGTCTGCAGATTACCTAGGAAGTTTGCAGCTTATCTAGTTAATATAAGAATGTATAAATGTATGTTCCGTTTTAAATCTGGAACAAATCAACGGATTTGGACGCGGTATTTTTTAATTTATTATTATCGTAGTGGCCCTGCGGGCCTATTATGTAACTTTGAATCGGTTACCAACTATGGTTGCTATTCACCAAAAACAGATAGCAATTAACTTCCAAAATAACCTTCAATGGGTATTGAACTATTTACGAATTGTGACGTCATTTCAAGTGCGAACGTATCGTTTATATGACCGTATATGTATGTTTTCGACGATAGGCGACGACGACGCCTGGTTTGGCAACTGATTTTACGATACAGAATCAGGAGGCTGGTCAACAACAACACCATAGGTTGACCAAGGGGCAAAGTTTGAATAACCGTGGGCGGAGCCGCGGACAAAAGGCTGGTCCTAAATAGTCGCAGTGATTTTCTTTTATTACATACTTCATTCCTTTCATGGTTGGTTTCATTATACTTTCGATCAGTTTATGATTATTATTATTATTACAGAACATATCTTCACGTTATGAATCCCTGAGGGGGTGTCAGAGGTGTTCCCGGGTGTGAACTGTGAAATGCAAGTCACAGTCCACACCCAGTGCAACATGATGGGTGGTGAGCCCTATCGCCGTACTTCGGGCACAATTACACGCTTTTAAGAGCATGCAGGGTTTCCTCACGATGTTTTCCTTCACCGTTGAGCAAGTGGTAAGTCTTCGATAAGGACACAAATATCAACTATGCACATAAATTCCGAAAAACTCATTGGTGCATGCCCGACCGGGGATCGAACCTGGATCTCAAGATTGAGAGGCCACCGTTTTACCACCCAAACTACCGCCGCTCATTGTTACTATATTATTATTTTTTTGTATTTATGTATTTATTTACTTATTTGAACGATTTTATGTAAACTTAATTATAACCTTTTAAAAATTAGTTTCGTTTCGGTTTTAATTTTAACTTAGAAATATTATTATAATAAGAACATGTAATAAATAAGATATTTGATTGATTAATAAAAGCTCTGGCTGGTTATAAATACAGTATAATTTTACGTAATACTGAATACCCCAAATAAGAGCCGAATGGAATTTGCCAAAGCAACCGCAAATGATTGAAATGCCGTTGCCAGGCAGGCATCAATAAAAACACCTGATCACTTCATTTGCGTATTAATTGACCATATATTTCTAAATATGTTCCGATTTGCATTTTATCACGTGATGTCGGCTAGTTTAGCAAATTTATATATTACGAGTATCTTAGGATTGAAAGAGAGAATCAATCTCCTTTACGAGTAAAACACGTTTACAAAGTAGGTAAAGTTACTTATTTATACTACCTATATGGTAAAGGATATTGTTTTGTCACAGGTGTGTGTGGTTCTGGAAAACCGTCAAGTGCGCGTATATCGTTTAAAACACAAACTTATTCGCCGTGCAGCCACAAAATTCGAAAATTATTATTTTCCCTTTACCTTCAAATTTCCAGCCCTGAGTCAACTACCATGGGGGATCGAAATTGTATTTTGCGAAATTCACGAAAAGTGTTATCGAACCGTCATATATGTATAAATGACGAGAACACATGTCTTGCTAAGTTTCTTGCTCTTCTCCTCATCAAGACCAACTGAATGGGCTGAGTAAGGTATATATATATTTAATTAACGTTTACATATATTTATCACATAATTGCATTATCATCGATCAATACATATCATAATAATGAAAGTACATAAGATATTTTTTTATAAATTGTAATTATAGTGGAGATAGTTATCGAATTACGTACGAGTAGATACCAAAACACAAGTTTTTGAAATCTAACGTGGACGCAACTATAACGTAACCCGACGGTAAATGTTTTCATGTTAAGGCTAAGAGCTACTAAACCTTAGCCAAAATATTCTTTGATCATCCATCCATCCATCCATCAGCCTGTTTCGTCCACTGCTGGACATAGGCCTTTCCAAGATATCGCCAGTCTTGGCTGTCCTCCTGGAAGAATTGCCCATACTCACACACGCTGGGCAGGCGGGTTGGTGGGCGCGGTGTCGAAACCCTTGCACCAGTGACGCCGCTGCCCGTCACCAGTCTGTTTTATATGAGGCCCGGCAGTTGGGGATGGATAAACCGCTATCCATCGGTCCCAGGCAATGGTGGGCCGCATGGTTTTGCCTGAGAGCTGTTCTCTTACTTTCTCCCGAATAACTTCAGGGCGGTTTGCGAGTAAGATGGTGGTACCTCCACAGTCGAGCCCGGCATCAGCTCTACCACCTAGGTACCATCCATACCATGCTTTGATCACAATGACTTTCTTACCATTTCTATAAAAAAGTTTATTGTGTCGAGTTGTTTTAAACGTATAATTATGAAGGTTAGTTGGTACTCGTATATATGATTTTTATAACACGATTCGCCTGGTGTACGTAGATAATATTGTATTACATAAATTCAATTTCTGCTGTTACCATAATATTCCTTTGTATTTTACCTTCACAACTTTACAGTAGAATCCGTCTCAAGCGCTTACAAGGTAAAAAGTTTCAAAATGGATGAAATTCTGTATGAAGAATTCAAGGAATAGAAAAACTGAGAGTTTACAGGATCACATAGTGTTAAACCAGCCCAAAAAAGCAAGTCATACACACATTATCTCCAGGTCAATTAACCTGGTCGCTTTCGATATAAGAAGAGGCACATATACAAAGCTTTTAATCAGAACCCCTTAAAAATCACAAAACAAAAAAAAAGTTATCAAGAATAACAATCCCCAAATAAGCGACTAGCAATTTCCAAACACAGGTCCATTCTAAAACAATCGCATAGTGCTGGCGTATTTGTAAACAAGCCTATCATCTGCGGCTGAAAGTGAAAACTTGACATCGTTGACCCGCGCCATTGTGCGCACTCCATGACACGGCCTTGCTGGGTCACCGGTGGGACGGAAACGTACGTTTTTGAGCCTTTATCGATGTCAAATAAAAAAACTTTCGGCTTTTTAGGGTTCCGTACCCAACGGGATCCTATTACTAAGACTCCGCTGTCCGTATGTCTGTCCGTCTGTCACCAGGCTGTATCTCATGAACCGTGACAGTTGGAGAGTTGAAATTTTCACAGACGATGTAATTCTGTTGCCGCTATAACAAAAAATACTAAAAAACAGAATATTAAAGGTGGCTCTCGTACAACAAACATGATTTTTTTGCTCGATATTGATAACGGCAACAGGTAGACGCTTGAAATATTCACAGAATATTTAGTTATATGTTCACTTTGAAAATAAATAATTGAATTAAAATAAAACAAACGTGATTTTTTTTGCCGTTTTTATAGTACGACCCGCGCTTGGCCGGTTTTTTTCGTAGGCGTCTTCAGTGTTTCTTGGAAACGTTTACTAGCCGAATTTTTGTCACTGTAATGCCGAAAACTAGAGATAGTTCTCGTTTATACGAACAATTTTTACTGAAGAGAAATCTGAAATCGCAAAAAAAAAATGGTATGTGCCTTTTCCATAGAAAAACAATACTTTCGCGAATAAAACTGCAGGCAATACAGTACTTTGATAAAGCAGACTTTCATTCAATGTACAGACATAAACCTAACAAAAAGTTCATCTCTCAGTAGTTTGTATAAGCTATGCTATGATTATATTGAGTGAGCAATTCTTAATTTGTTATTTTTTCAAGTTTTCAGAAAAAAGTAGATATTGTATTTAACTATAGAAGTTTATCTTCTTAGCTTGCGACCCCCTTAAACTTTTGTTCCTTTTAAACTTTGACCCATACATTTTGATTTTATGTAGGACAAACATACAGACAAACACGTAAGTACTCACATCTTTCTTCTAGTCCTGAAATTTACTTATTCAACTGATGCTTTATTTTTTTTTCTATTACAGGTAAAGTCTCCAACGTCTCGGTAACCCATGGCAATCCTTATTTCGTTCACTTAAAGATTATAATAAAACGAACGAGCAAGATTGGGTGCGGCCGATTATACCTCATTCAGTATGTCAACAGTTGAGTAGGTATTTTTGTCGAAACCTGTTATATTCATTTTGTTCAAATTTAACGCATTTTATTACACATGTTAACGATTCTTCGAAGTTTCAAGGTAGCTAATTAACGTCTTTGAATAAAGTTAATAGTTAAATAGAATACATAAAAGATAAGGGACCTTACTTTTTCGCTTCATTAGTCTGATTAAAAATATAGGGAACGCGGATTCGTCAAGTTACCAATTGGGGCCCCATTTGTTATATTTTTAGAATCTGGAAAAGTCGGTTAAGTGCGAGTAGAACTCGCACCCCGTGGGTTCCGTACCATTCAAATAAATAATAGACTTAAATAATTTGAACAAAAAATACAAAGTTTAAAAAATTTTAATTACTTCCAACAGCTTGTTTTATTTATTTTTAGAATATATCGTAGTTCAAGTATATAATTTATTATAAAACATATAAATGATAACAAACTCAAGATATATTTCGGGTCTGATCTGGACTCGCCATCAGTTGAATATGAAAATAATAACAAAATGTATGAAGCAAAACTGCAAAATTAAGTTGGTTGATTTTGAGTACAGGAACCTGAAACTACCTAGCAGCACGGACCATATTCATGTCGATATCGGCCACTGCTTTAATCAATGATAACTTTAGGCTGCTCAAATTTTTGTGAGGTTTAGAACAGACCTTCTCCTCCAATTCCTGCCAAATTTTGTAATCCAGTGGATCCTGGGCAGGGCTAGATGAGGGCCAATCTTGATGCCTTATTAGCTCGATATTCTGGCGCTCGAACCACTCCTGAGTTGTTTTGGCCTTATAAGCAGGTGCGGAGTCCTGTTGAAACACAAATGGCCGTCCTCCAAAGAGTGTCTGGGGCAGATCTTTTACTATGCGATCTAAAACCGTGTCTTGGTACACTTTTGCACTGGTTTTGACACCTTTTTCACAAAAATGCACTTCAGTAAGGCCATAGTAGGACACTCCCAACCAAATCATGACTGATGATGGATGATGGCCGTGCTGCACTCTGGGAATGGCATTTCCAGCGGCCGCAGAGCTGGTAGCGTACACCCTGTCATTTTGTTTGTTGTACTTCTCTTCGATATTAAAAATTTTCTCGTCTGTAAACAGGATATCGCGGTGTCTGTTTGCATTTTTTGGCTCTCATAGCTATCAGACGCGCGCTCAGAAGATGTCCACTCTTTTTTCGGTAAGCTCGTAGTCCCAGGTCTTCATTGAGTACTTTTTTACGGTACTTCTAGTTAATCCCATCTCCAAAGCCATCAGTTTCTGCTTGCGGACGGGATTTCTTGCAATACGCGCCTTGATTGCTTTGATGACCCCTGGAGTCCTAACGGAACGAGGTCTGCCACTTCTTTTCTCGTCATCGACACTAGAGGTTTCATTGTGCCTCTTGATGGTACGGTACACGAACCTCTTAGTGATTTTTAATTTTTGAAGCAAGTTGAATATCGTCTTCGGTGGATGGCCGCAACGATGCAATGCAATTACTGCTACTCGGTACTCTTTGCGAGTCCACTCCATCGTAAAAAATGAATGAATGTATAGTCTGTCAAAAAACTGTTGAAATGAATATTGAAGAAACTATTTTTCTTTGGCCTGGTTACACCAAACAAATAAGTACAAAATCTCTTAAATCGAGTTTACCGTGTTGTTATTTCATACATATATTACCTAAATTATACTACTTGAACGTTTAAAGTCCAATAAAGTTCATTAAAGTTTCATTTTCATTTCAACACTTTTTTGACAGACTATAATTGTGATTTGGCAGATTATTAATGAAAAAATATTTGAAAATCGGACACCATTTCATTTTTTTTTAGGTCATCTATTTTTAAAATAAATGGCCAGTGACAGTATTTAAGATCCGACTAGGTACATTATTAATCGGCGTTTTCAGAATTTGTTGTTTAAATACAGTATAACTATGGTACCATAATATACAGAAAGTCCAAATCCCGTATTAGTTAAGATTTTGAGATAGACCCCGTATCAAAAATGGTATTAAAGTGACTACTTTGACGAACCCTTATTTCATTATTTCTAAATATAAAAAAGAATAAAAAATATTTTTGTGCTCTACAATGAGTTCTAGACAGCGAAAAAATATCGATTAAATTTAATATTCGATTTTGCGTCAACATTCTAAAAAAATACCCAAGTTTCAGGTCTGTAACTCCTTCCGTCTACGAATTAGAGACCCGTGACATACGGATGGACAAATAGCAAGGTGACATTAATAGGGCTTCGTTTTACCCTTTGCTATGGAACCCAAAATACCATGAATAATGTTACATTTTGAAAAGTTTACGGAACCAGGTTTCTATCTTGTATACGTACCCTTGACATTTTTGACATGGATAAAGGTTTCGAAGCACATTCATTAGAATCCCAATCGAGAAACCTAGTTTCGAAAATCCAGTTTACCTAGCAACCGTGTGTGGCCACCGCTTTATTTAAATTACCCTTTTGAATGTAAAATCAGTAGGTTACCAAACAAATGGTCTTTGAAAATATGCGTGGTCTTCCAAGATGGCTTGTTGCTAGGCGTTTAAAGTTACTTGCCTACGAGTAGGGTTGCCAGGGCCTAAAATACAAAAGCCGGACTCGGCATTATATTAGACTGGACAATTTATCCTAAAAGCAGTACTAATTCAAATAATTTAATTTGTCAAATCGGTTCATAAAATACACTTAAAAAAAGAATTGCATAATATAAGGTCCTACAATTCAAAGTGTTTTTTTTTTACAGTTGATATAGTATCCCGAATAGACCACCGAAAACTAAAATTTTTGCGCAATTTTTTTATACCTGTCCATAGAAATTAATTCAGCTGATTCAACCATTTTGTACAAGGAAGTGAAAAAATTATTTGAGCAAAAAATTTTTTTCCTTCTGGAATGTGATCAGTGATACGTGATCTACTCTAGAATTATTTTCACTTATTATTGTAAGACCTTATATAATACGGGGAAATACAATCAAATATTTATAACTTTAGTTTATGTAAATTGAATATGAATGAAGTTATAAACATATATATAAAAGTATAAAAATAAGTTATATACCTATTTACATTAGATTTTTTTAATAGCAGATAAATCCATTTTTATGCCTGGACATACGTTTTTAAATCTGAAAATTACCTGTATAATTACGTATTTTAATTGTTAATTACTAATGAATCACAGATTTGTTACAAAATGTCCTGTGTAAAAGTTTAAAAAAATTTGTTGCATTACATTAATGTAATATGAACGTCATCTGGAATAAATAAATGTATTATCATTTTAACTATTCTAACAAGAATCAATAAAATGTTCTATAATTATTTGGTAATTATGTTATAAACGAAGTGAAAAATGTTCAGTCTTAGACTACTAAGCAGATAAATTCAAACTGACGACTGTGTTAAACTTTTTGAAAAAACGGTCAGACCGGACACGTAAATATTTGACCGGACGTGACCGTGAAAAGTCAAACAAGCTAAAGCCGGACGCCTGGCAACCCTACCTACGAGGTCAAAGTCGAGGATGGGCCTTGGTTAATGACCTACATTGACGACGTTTTGATTTTGTAATGGGGCAAAGTCTTGCGACTTTGTGATGACTTTCAATACCATTGCTTAGTCGTGTCCAAATAACGGAATCCATTGTTCCTGAAATAAGGTGGTAGAGCTGATGCCGGACTCGACTGTGGAGGTACCACCATCTTACTCGCAAATCCTCCCGAAGTTATTCGGGGGAGAGTAAAAGAACAGCTCTCAGGCAAAACCAGGCGGCCCACCATTGCCTGCGACCGATGGATGGCGGTATATCCATCCCCAATTGCCGAGCCTTATATAAAACAGGCTGGTGATGGGCAGCGGCATTACTTGTGCAAGGGTTTCGGCAACGCGCTCACCAACCCGCCTGCCCAGCGTGTGTGAGTATGGGCGTTTCTTCCAGGAGGACATGCCAAGAGTGGCGAAATCCTGGAAAGGCCTATGTCCAGCAGTGGACGAAACAAATACTTTGAATAAATACTTTGATAAAAAATGTGCTAAACTGCTCAATTAACAGTACTAGATTGTGTACCCTGGAATTATTTTCTCTCATTATTGTAGGGCCTCATATAAAACGACGTCTTCGGGAGCAATAATGTGATAGATGTTTTCAAGTGTAAACTGTCAAATAATTAACATTTGTTCGCCCATATTTTACCGACTATTTTTCGCTCTAGTGTGAAACTTGTGAGCGTATCGCTGTTTAAACAGTAAATAGTGATGAGTATTCACATAAATTCTCAAATACTTATTGGTGCATTGCTCGACCGGACTCGAACCCGGATCTCAAGCATAGGCGTAACTAGGTAAAAAGCATGAATGAATGAATGAATAAACACTTTATTGCACACAGAACAAGATATTTACAAATATACAAAGAACAGACAGAAGGCAAGGGCGGACTTATTCCTAAAAGGAATTTCTTCCATTCAACCTTGGGAAAATATAAAACATTTTTATTGAAGAAATTCACATCATTCACAGCATTTCATTTCATTTCATTTATTTATTAAACAATATACATTGCCTTTGAATTGTAGATTTAGAAACTAAATTAATTTGTACATTTATAAAATAATAATAAAAACACATTAATAAAATTAAAAAGAAACTTATAGAAACATGTCATTAATTCAAATATAAATTTAAGAAAATCTAGTCATAATTAAAAGAAAAAAAAATGCAATTGACATGAAGACAGAAAAATTAAAAACATTGGTATAATTTTTTTTTTGACTGAAAATCTCTTGTACTTGTCCACTTATTTATCCACATCAAAAATGTATCAAAAGTTCCACCAAGTGCCAACAATCCCAAGCATCAACTCCATTGTTATAAATATTATTATTAGAGTGCATTACAAACCAGAAAAGATAAACTAGAAACAAATGTAAAGACAAGAATTTGAAAAAATTCCTCGGGCCAGGATTCGAACCTGCGACCTCTTGTTTCCCAGACAAGCGCGCTACCAATTGCGCTATCGAGGTACTTACCTAGACCGTTGAATTTTTCCACCATACTTGTCCACTGAATATTTTTGTGACTATTTGATCTAACTAGCTTGTAATGCACATACTGAACGCTCACGAGGGCGTTATGTGATATCACGCCATTTTTTTCAAATTCTTGTCTTTACGTTTGTTTCTAATTTATCTTTTCTGGTTTGTAATGCACTCTAATAATAATATTTAGAGTATTCCAAAGCGATGGATTTCGCAATAAAAACATAATCCATTGTTATACTTGTAATTCGTCTACTTTGTACAAGCACCTCCCCAATAAGAACTGTCGTCGTAGCTTCTTTTTGAACAAAGTATAGCTCGTAATTAGCGAAGTAATTAAATTAGTAAATGAGCCAGGGGGCACGTACCCCCCCAGAATGCCATCTGGCCCCCCGCAGAACTACGGGTGTCGTCGATGTAAAAATATGCTTTATCCAATTAAAGGCGTTATTTACAGCGTAACGACATGAATCCCCGAGGAGGTGTCAGAGGTATTCTCGGTGTGAACTGCAAGTCACAGTCCACACTCGGGACACCCGCGTTTCACCGACGATTTTTACGTCCCAACGTGATGGGTGGTGAGCCCTATCGCCGTTCTTCGGGTACAAATACACGCTTTTTAGGGCATGCAGGTTTCCTCACGATGTTTTCCTTCACCGTTCAGCAAGTGGTAAGTATTAAATACTCTGCACATAAATTCGGAAAAATATAATTCCTGCAGTCTTATATTTTGTATGCCTTTAATTAAGTAGGAATATTTTTTTTGTATAGAATAAGATTTTGTACCAAATATAAAAAACAGGAAAATTGAAGAAAAGACATGTTTCTTGCTCTTCTTAGCAATACTAATCGAATGGTGCGGATGGTTAGGCATTATTTTTATTTAGATAATTTTTCAACTCATTTGTTTTTTGCATTATGTATATATAATGTTTTTATTCTTATATTTCTCTATTTTATGCAGGTGTATAACTTTATTACATTTTAGTAGCCCAACCTAAATATTTTTTATATGTATTTCCCGTATTTATTTATCAACTTATTTGTTATTTGTTTGTATATTTTTATTCCTAGATGTCTCTATGTATTTCCCGTATTATTATATTTTTTTAATATTCTAAAGATATATGTTGTTAAGATTAACTTTGACTTGTAGAAAATGTAAATATTTTGATTTTGAAACTCATTGATGCATGCCTGGCCGGGGATCGAACCTGGATCTCAAAGATTCTCAATTCCCTATCTGGTTTCTAGCTATCGCCGCGTTATTTGTCTTGTTTTTTGCTTTGTATGTAATCTCTATTTACCTTATTACGATCACATAATAACGATCCCATAACTGGGCCAATTGTGTTTTAGTATACAGCAAAGTGTGCGGAGCCACAGTATAATTAAATGAAGCAGTATTTTGTCTTCATAGAAACGGCTAAAACGACGCGCTTCAAATTCTCGGTGAACTACGGTACAGGAGGATAGTCGTGAGTGCGTAACGTGTGAGACGCTCCCGCGTTTTGCGTAAATTATGGCACGAAGTTACCGATTATATTGTTCACAGTATATATCGGAACCAGAAATAACCCAAGAAAGACAGTGGGCAGCCCTAGTGCGTGTTCACGTACCGAGCGGCCGTAGGTAATTATTTCAAGGACACTGCCGAGATAAACTACTGCTTGGTTTTATTATACTGTGGCGGAACCCAAGGTGCGTGAACGGTTTTTTACATTAGGCAGTTACCATTATTATAAATCGTGAAAAACGTCGAATATCGTGATTAGTAATTTTACGGGGGAGTGGAAAATTCCTCACATGCCTGCACGCGTATGTCAGCACAAATTAAGGCGAAGTGGGTGTTGGGAAACACAACTTATATAAGTTTTTCAAAAAACTAGATGTAAATACAGAACTGAAAAGTATTGTTTTCGAAGATATGAGTATTCTATTGGCAATGATGTAAAAGCATGAGTTGAAACATTCACATAATTTAAAAAAGAATACGACATAATATTAACTTTCTCCTTCACTCTTCCAGGTCTTCCTCCTTTCCCCTACACCTTTCCTTCTATAATATTTTCAATAAACTTAAATATTTATTCTATATTTATATTTATTCTTAATGTACACAGGAAACTTAATAATATCAATCAAGTGTATTCCCTCTTCTGTATTCAATAGTTTTTACAAACATCTTTCTTCCTCTACAATTCTCAGCACGTCTTCTTTTCCGTCCAGCTAATTCTCTCCACTCTCCTCCAACACCACATGCAAACGCTTCCAATCTCTTCCTCTCTGCGTTACTGTCTCGCTTACTTAGTAGCCGCAAATTGTAGTGAAATATTTTCCGATTTATTCTCGTATTTTGTACACATTGCACAAAAAAATAATGGTTCCTGTTAATTCATAATATTCCATATTCTTAATACGAATAAGTTACATTTCGGAGGTAAACTTCAGCCGTAGCAATTGGATTACTATAGTGTCAAGTACTAGATATCGATTTTTGCAATATCGATACTTGCTCGTTTCACTGATGAGTGGAAGTCGTATGCCTTCGCACTTGAAGATACGGGTCTGGACAGTGTAGGATTTTTCTTTATGTGTAGGCTCGCTATGGCTGTACGGTAAACAGCCAAAAAACAAACACGTAGTATACCTATATATACACATATATTTCTTAAGGTTCCAATATAGATAATAACGGGTGTAACTCAAAATAAATACTATAACATCGCTTTTCTTTAATAAGTAGAAATGATAATAACTACGTATTATCCGATCTGCTGCCAATATATCGATGTTGGGTCACCCATAATCAGAGGTGCAATTGTGTAAGACAATCGTCATCAAATTCGATTGTCATATGGCTATTCGGCTAACCAAATTTACCCGTTTGACAATTGAAATCGTAAATAACGCTATCATTTTCCAAGAAATTTGCGAATAATATTTTTTCTTTCACTATCATATTGGTGTTAGAAGATTTAGGTCTCCCAGAAGTAACGAGACTATTTTAATGTCTGTACTAGCCAAAGCTAGTAAAAAAAGTAAACATGGTTTAAAAAAGAAAACTTTTTTGCCACTTCTCATCACTCTTCAGTAGCCTTAGCACGAAAACATTACAGTTACGTTTAGTTTGAACGTAACGCGGTTTTGTATAGGATTCTGATAAGTTCCGCTACTGAACGCTAGGGGCGGTTATCAGATTTCATACAAAACCGCGTTTCGTTCAAACTAAACGTAACCGTAATGTTTTCATGCTAAGGCTACTGATCCTTCTGAAATTGATGCCTTACACACGCTGGGCAAGCGGGTTGGTTGGTGAACGCGGTCGGTGTGATGACCGCTAATAACAAACCTTTTAGATTTTTTAAGATCCAGACATTTTTCAATATCTATGTGAATTGTGGCGAACAAACTGAAAACTATTCAAGTCAGTTTTTCCAGAATAAAATTTTTAGATATAGCCTTATAATGCTTTTGTAAAATAAGCCACCCGTAAGTACGTCAATGGCCAGCGAGTAACTTGCCGCTGAAACATCGATAACGAACGATACGTAGTGCTCGCAGGACCCTAGCCTACGAAATAGTGCTAAGAAGGTGACGTCAAGGCCTAGGCTAGGCCGACGACCTGACAAGGCCAAGGCCTTTTTACGACAGCATTAGAACTTTTATTAGCTCAGAGCAACCGAGGGTCTAAAACTGGCTGTGAAGTCTTTTTTATGACTGACATTGATTATTCAAGATTTATTTTTGGAAAGCAGATGGTATAAATATTATCAGTAGGGTGGTTTATTGGAGAAGTGGGGTGGGGTTATTAAAGAAGCCCTTTCATTAGAAAGCGAGACTCTAGGACAGAGGGACTAGGGTCGATTCCCACCGCGAGGGCGTGCACTAGCAAGTTTTTTCTCTATCACGTTTTGAGCTCTGTTATCGTCTTGGAAAAGGCCTCTTTATAACATGTTTTTTTTTTCAGAACTCTCTCTATTGTAGTATGGGAGTTCTACTGTTTTAAAATCTGATTTACACCAATGTCGCCTTAATTCCGGCCAACCATCCTGCCGAAAAATTATTACAAATGAAAACAAAATGCCCCCGAAACAGTAAAAGTAACTTATCTTAAACACTTTTGACTGAGTTATAAGGCTGAGTTCCCAAACATTCGCATGCCCAGAAACCTATAGCTACTTTTGCCTGATCGTAGACATTTGCAACTAAGAAAATGAGGAAATCTTTTTTTTTCTGTGTACCAACTGATCCCCTCTCAATAATGGGTAAAAGTTTGCTGGGTGAGTGAGTCAGTGTATTATTTTGTATATGTAATTTTGTACCTGCTAAAAGCGATTTTAGTACAGTTTTTCAAATCGAAAATCCTTCATTGCAGAAGAGGGCGTCAGATAATATGTACTTGGTTATTTTTGGCCTAGGCCAAACAAGTTTGTCCTAAAATCAGGTTTGACCAGTAACATAATATAGACATTGAAATGTATATGGATGTTTTATTTCTTCAGGGATATATTTTGATCCATCCATCCTATCCAACAGCCTGGTTCAACCACTGCTGGTCTTTCCAAGATTTCTTTACTCTTGGCGGTCCTCCTGGAAGAAATGCCCATTACTCACCATATTTCGATATGGTATGTCATTATTAACAACAGCATACACATATTATGTCTAATTGATATATCTAGTTGAAAAGGCGTTTCAGAATTGAGGGGTACCTAACCAAAGCGTGTAAGTGCCATGATTACCTTTTTGTGTTTTATATACTTACTGCGTTGTATGTGCCAACGTTCACCTGCACCAAACAAGACGTGACTGTAACGTCATCTGACGCTGAAACACCTAACTAGAGCAAGTCAAAACGTCGTAAGTACGACACTACTTGCACTTTGCAAAGTTCTTCAGTTTTGTGCTTTACTAGCAAGATGGAGGGCTAGAAAAGTTTATCAACGGCAAAAAATGGGAAAAAACGGGTGCTTAATGAATTCAAATTGGTGAAAAATATAAGAAAAACAAAAAAAAATGTGGGCAAAGTTATAGTAATAGTAAAAATGTCAATTTTCCTGCAGCATCAGAACCAAAACAGATATTTAGTTTAGAGTTTATTTTATTGTTGGTAAAATTGAAGACAGCTTTTATTATGACTAAGATATTTATATTGTTTTATTTCCTTGACATGAAACAAACACCAATACCTTTAAGTAGTGAAAAGAAAAAGGATATAGTTGCCATGTTACCCTATATTTCAGGGGACAATCGATTGTTTTATGAAAATCTCTTAAATAAAGAGTGAGTTTTGAGGAAAAAATGGTGCAAGTATTGTGGCACATACAACATTATTACTTGCAAAAATATTGGCACTTAGAACGTTTTGGCCTGTCTACGTTTATTTTTGTACAATTACAATTACATGAGATACGTGTTTGTTTACTGGGTGGTAGAGCTGATGCCGGGCTCGACTGTGGAGGTACCACCATCTTACTCGGAAATCCTCCCGAAGTTATTCGGGGGAGAGTAAGAGGACAGCTCTCAGGCAAAAAAACCAGGCGGCCCACCATTGCCTGGGACCGATGGATGGCGGTATATCCATCCCCAATTGCCAGACCTTATATAAATCAGACTGGTGACGGGCAGCGGCGTCACTGGTGCAAGGGTTTCGGCACCGCGCTCACCAACCCGCCTGCCCAGAGTGTGTGAGTATGGGCATTTCTTCCAGGAGGACCGCCAAGAGTGGCGAAATCCTGGAAAGGCTTATGTCCAGCAGTGGACGAAACAGGCTGTTGGATGGATGACGTGTTGTTTTGTATGTCCCCCGACTGCACTGAAATTCGAATCTTCCTCTTCTTATTATCGTGTGGGCTGCAAGGCCTATCGCCCCGACAAGCCCTGGTGTCAGAGTTTTTAAACCGCCTTACGGCCTCTGATGTGGTTTATGTAACGATCACTCTACTAGAAAATTCGAATTAAATCTCTATTCGGGCACTCATGTTTTTTATTATTAATTTTTATCCGTTTGTTAAAGTCTTTACAATGAATTTAATAATGCCTGTCTCAGATCATTGCCGGCCGCGCGCCTGTCCAAATGCGGCAAATGCCTGTGATATGGTAACCCTACATGTATGTATGTATGTCGTAGGCATTTGCTGTCTCCAAGAAAGATTCCCCAAACCGTGTGTACGAAACCCGGGTGTCACGAGTATGTTGATGGAAAGTGAATGGGTTCTTATTTGTTCGGTGTAATTGCTTTAGTGACGCTCCATTTGACCCTAATTTTATTTTCGCAGCCTCTTTTTCTTGTTTCTTGTAAATGGTTTGGCTTCTGTTTTACATATTGGCCTAAATAATTAGTATATTGTTATGTAGGTAGGCAATTTTAGGTCATATAATTAGATTATAGAACTCTTTGGGCTCGTTATTAGTTGGTAATCGATAATCTTTATGAACATTTGTACGTTCGTATTGATAGATTTATCGAAACATTCTAGATTCTAGAATGAATGTTCTAGTGCAGATTGATTCTGGGCGTCCCCTGGTACGAGGGGTGGCTGAAAAGTAATCTACCTGACTATGAAAGAAAATACATGGATTAATAATTTATTTTTTATTTTTCAATATAGTCCCCTGCAACTGAAATGCACTTACGACATTTGTCAATAAGTGACAGCATACCATTAAAATAATTATTATTATTTTGTTCGTCAAAATAGTCATTCACAGCGTCCTTCATCTCTTCGTCTGTTGAAAATCTGCGCCCTCTCAAATTTTTCTTTAAATTTTTAAATAAGAAGTAGTCAGAGGGAGCCAGGTCTGGACTATAGGGTGGGTGGTTGATCTCTGTAAAGCCGTTTTTTGTCAGAGATGACCCGCCTTAAAGGCCGTGTGCGCGGGTGCATTATCATGCAAAATCAAAACGCCTTTGCTAAGTTTGCCCCTCCTGTCTTCTTTTATTTTTTTGCGTAGCTGGTCAAGTAAGTTCGCATAGTATTCAGCATTCATCGTGGTGTTTTTTGGCAGGTAATCTATCATAAGAATCCCCTCAACATCCCAAAAAATGGTTGCCATTAGTTTGCCCGCTGACAGCCGGACCTTAAACTTCCTTGGTGGTTTTTCCCCTTTAAATTTCCATTGCATCGATTCTTGTTTGCTTTCGGGATCCCACTGACGAATCCAAGTTTCATCACAGGTCACTATTCGCAAGATAGTTTCTTCCTCTTTATCCTTTACCAAGTCTAAAAATGACTGACAACATTCCACACGCCTTTGCTTATCAAACGGGGTCAACATTTTAGGCACCCAACGTGCGCTCACCTTGGACATTCCCAAATGTTCATGAATTATTTCATGAACTCGTTCCTTGCTAATGCCAACATCTCTAGCTATTTCCCACTGCTTAATTCGCCGATCGGCAAGGATCAGTTTCTTCACTTTTTCCACATTATCTGCGGTAACTGCAGAAATGGGCCTTCCACTACGGGGATCGTCTTCTAAGCTCACACGGCCTTGTTTAAACTGCTTTGACCAAAACTTTATTACAAATTCGGAAGGACATGAATCTCCGAACACCTTAAACATGCGCTCTCGGATCTGCGTCGGCGTATTCCCTTCTTTACCGAGGAATTTAATCACAGCGCGATACTCAATTTTATCCATTTTTAATTTTATTGCAACTTGATAAAAACGAAGACGCGCCAAAAAAAATTGAACTCGTAGAAACAAATAAGTGTCATAATTTTTAAAAAAGGAATAAACAAAGAATACGAGAATATAGTGGCCAGTAACATTTTTTAAACTTTCTTTAACAAAGGAGATTTTATATCAGCCACCCCTCGTATATGTTGAATATATACTAGGTGAAATTAAATCAACCGACCAAATTCATACTGGAGACTCGGTTAGTCATCAGGAACAAGGTATAATGCCCCTACGAGAGAAATTAAAAAAAAAAAAATTTTACCCCGTAGGGTCTGCACTAGGATTTGTACTTAAACTAGTCCAACCAGTAAGGGAGCAAAAAAAATTATTTTTCGAATCTGCACTAGAACCCTGCTCGTTTCTTTGTTTGTTTTCTAGACATTATTTTTAGAATATTTCGATAAATCTATCAATACAACGTACAAATGATCATAAAGATTATTGATTGCCAACTAATAACGAGCCCAAAGACTTCTATAATCTAATTATATGACATAAGATTGCCTACCTACATAACAGTACATATGTATATGTACAAACACAGGTTAGATTAAATGACATCACATATTCTACTGATAATACTGAACAACCTTCCCATAAATAAAATATCGAGCAAATAAAAAAAAATACACACAGCGGCGGTAGCTCAGGCGGGAGAACGCTGGCCTCTCAATCTTGAGACTCAGGTTCGATCCCCGGTCGTGCATGCACCAATGTGTTTTTCGGAATTTATGTGCATAGTGTTCTTACCTAATACTTACCACTTGCTGAACGGTGAAGGAAAACATCGTGAGGAAAACTGCATGCCCTAAAAAGCGTGTAATTGTGCCCGAGTACGGCGATCTCACTACCCATCACGTTGGGACGTAATAATCGTCGGTGAAACGCGGGTGTGCCGGGTGTGGACTGTGACTTGCATTTCACACTCTGGAACACCTTTGATCTGACACGCCTTCGGGGATTCATTTAGTGACATTAAAAAAAAGCCTCTATACATAATTTTAAGTAGGCTATTAAGGCGCAGTTGGTCCATCGCACTACGAAAGAGATAGACATATCTGAAAAACCGGTCAAGTGCGAGGAAGACTCGCGCCTAAGGTTTCCAAAAGAGACCCTATTACTTCGCTGTCTGTCTGTCACAGATTCACAGGGGTCTATAGCTTCAGCCGTAATAGGTAGCCAGTGAAAGTTTTCAGATGATACTACTATGTCCTGTACTAGTAGTATGTATTACTATTGCCTCTACCATGACAAGTAATAAAAGAATTAAAAATATGAAAAACAAAGGGAAAATGCTATATTTTTCAAGGTTATTTGTTTTGGCTCTATCTTAAAGACGGTAATACAGACAAGTTTCAAATTAGATCAGATTGTTATTAAGGCGCATAGGCACGCCACCGTTTTAGTACAAAATTTGATAACCCGTTTCTCTGTTGTTTTTCGCTATAGTCTACATGTATAGACCTCTATAGTTCAATACAGGCATTTACAAAGTCACTATTTGGCTGAAATGTTAAATTTTGATATAGGTACACTCTGAGGCAAGAAAACAACTTTTTATGTAAATCTGTCCAGCTAAATATCTGTAAAACAAAATTAATATTCAAAATTTTGGCAAAATGGTGCTTTTTAAAATACCAGCACCAGATGATGGAGGTCATATAGTTTGGTCTATTACGAAAAACAACTGAGAAACGGATTATTAAAATTTGTACTAAAACGGTGGCGTGGCTAGGCGCCTTAATACTCTAAAGTAAAAGAACAAATAATAAAAATTAGGGTTCCATACTCAAAGGATGCCGAATCATGCGACACGTGCTATAATTTTAGCGCCTTTTTACTGATGCCTTGATGTTGCTTCTATATTGTTGTTATTTATCATGTTTTTAGGGTTCCTTACCCGTTTCGTATGGTGGTACAAAACCCTTTGTGCGTTAGTCCAACTTGCACTTGGCCAAATTTTCAGATTAAGGATAGACGGACACCGAAGTTTTGCTATAATAATAGTTTTCTTTTTCTGACTGAACCCTGTCGCACTCCCGTTAGTTCAGGCTACATCGGCTTTCGTCCGACAAACTTACTTCCTTAAAAAGCCATTTAAATTTCCCAGTTCAGTATTTAGTATTTACATTGCATTTTTCTGTACTAAATCGTACGATAACTAATCTGGAATTCTACTCCGTGCACTGCTGCTTTGCTCTTGTGTGCGCGTCCAATTCAGTATAATCTCAAATTCTTGTGCAATAAGTTACATTTTCATTTGAACAAAAATATGTGATACTGTGATTACTCTTATCAATAGTCTATGCAGTAAAGTCGCTTTTCATTTGCAAGAAAATGAGGTCACGTGTTCTTATGTACCTTTTCCAGTATTAGGCGAGTTTCTTTTACATTAAATAGTTTTAGAGTGCATTATAAGTTGAACAAATCGATTAAGAACTAAATCTAGAAAAGATAGAGTTTCCAACGTGACAGATTTCGCTATAAATCATACAATTGTAGCGACTATAGCGCCATCTCTGTTCCTGTGGGCAAAGCGTGAAACACGCACAGCGCCCTCGATAGATGGAAGAATAAATCAGTTTTTTTCTACACTGTGGCATGTTAATACTGAACGACTTCGGCATAAAAAAATAATCAAGCAAATGAAAAAAAAACGGACCTCTTTATCATGGCGTATTTTTTAGAGATTTCCATAGTAAAAATTGTTCCATCTGCTAGTGGACGTGTCTACAACGTTAGTTTCAGCGGCCAAATATCAATTATTTTAAACCTAACGGCCTGGCTATGAAGCTGATACAAAAAAAAAGAGTCACGACAGCTTTGCTGAAAGAATGTATTGTACATTGTGACGTCAGGGTGGTGAGTCGGTTATTAAAAAAATGAGTTGACGTTTGTAAGCCCGAGCCGCAGGCGAAGGCTTCACATCGTCACGAGTTTGTGATAACCTAAACCCCCGTGTGTCACGTAACGTTTTTCAGTACATATAAGAGAAAATAAATGAAAAAAACACACAGTGGTAGAAGAAAAACAAATGAAATTACATATTTAACAAAATCGACGCGTGTTTGTGACTGCGCAGGACGCATGCGTGACGTTTAATTATAACAAAATTACCTGGCAATGATACTTTAACGTTCAGCTTTAACGAAAAACGAATAAGTCATGAAATAAAACACTTCAGATTGAGAAAATTTAACACAGTTATAATAATTTTATTCGCTCTTGGAAATTCTTTGCTTTTTTAGGGTTCCGTACCCAAAGGATAACCAACGGGACTATTACTAAGACTCCGCTTTCCGTCCGTCCGTCTGTCACCAGGCTGTATTTCATGAACCGTGATAGTTAGACAGTTGAAATTTTCACAGATGATGTATTTCTATTGCCGCTATAACAACAAATACTAAAACCGGCCAAAGCGAGTCGGACCTGCGCACTCAACAGACATGATTTTTTTGCCGTTTTCATAGATAATGGCACGGAACCCTTCGTGCGCGAGTCCGACTCGCACTTGGCCGGTTTTTATTTATTTGTTTACATTTATACATATACTTATAAAGGTGACATCATAATATAAAACTCGCTTCTATAATAAAGTTTTTAATTGTACTTGTAGAAATAAATACAACACTGTAATAAAAATAACTTTCAAACCAGTGAAAGTATAATTAAGACCAAATTTATTGAAAAAATATTAACAGCGCCCTTACTTAAAAATTTATTAAGATAATTTAATAAGAAAGATAATTGAGTAAGAATTAGAGCTAAGTATTATGAAATGAAATAAATGTATTTATGTAATGCAGGCATATTATATACACATATTACTAGTAAAAAAAAAACTTTTATTGAATTAATTCTATATTAATAATAAAAGTAATTAAATAAATACAACTAAGTTAAATAAATATATATCATGCCCAGCTCCGCCCATTCGATTAGTCTTGCTAACTTAACTTCGACTCAGCTATAAACTTATTAAAATTTGCGTACAATATAATAACTAATTCGGTAAAGATATTAACGTATGTAACTTACCAACCAAATATTAATCTATGATTATTATACATACTCACATATGTAAATAATTTATGTCTAAGGCAAGATTATATTCCCAGATAGAACTAAGGTGAACGTTCTAGACGAAGGCCAAAAATCGCTTGGTCAGTCTGTTTATGTATGTATTGTTGGTATGTACACGCACATATTGTTGGTATGTATGTAGATGTAAGAACTCGGGCTATCGACCGTCTGTTGGCAAAAAATCTACCGGCCACAGCCAGCATCGTGTAGAGGAGGCAATAGTAGCTTAACTCCAAACGGAAGCTAGGGGCATAAGTTTACCGGCTTAGGAAAAATGGTCTAGTGCATTGCTTTTGTCTTTGCCGTCCTACAAAAAATCGGCAATTTAGCTATATTTGGCATCCGTTTTGTGCAAACCACATTGATAGGATAGATATTGTAGAATAGATCAAGATAAGTCGCTTGACTATAGAACTGGCCACACTTATTCTAATTATTCACTATCAGCCAAAAGACACAAACTGGAATTACTAAAACATCGCCCTCATTATATAGATGCTGTTTTTCTGTATAAAATAGTCAACTCTATCATCGATACCCCGCTTTATTACAAAACATTTCCTTCCGTGTGCCTCGTAGACGTGAACGTATATGCTGTACAAAATCTTCATTTTCTATAGCTAAGAGTAATGCTCGTTATGTAACTAATAGTTTCATTAGACGTGCATGTAAATATTATAATGATAAGCTTGTTGATGTTGATCTCTTTAGTACATCCTTAACAAAGAACAAAAAAGCAGTAGCTGATAAAATTTCTTCCAAGGGTTAGAGTTTCTACTTTTCAATTGTAAAATTTTTTCATGTTTTGTTTTTCTTTAGTTTTGTTTGTGATAATAAGGTAACTTATTGATAATTGCAACCTTAATTCAATTAGGGGGACTAATAGGTCTATAAATTATGTAATTTTTAGGCTAATATGTAAACCTTGTAAATTTTTCTTTTGTGGGACTGTTTGTCTCCTAACATTTAAAAAATAAAATAAATAAAATATCAAGAATTCAACAGATTAAAACGATATTGGTAACAAAACTAACAAATCACGATAATACTATGTTTTTTTTATTATGGCATGTGGTTTGTGTACTCGTGTGAAGGTTTCGTTAGTTGTGCCCTAACCACTTGAAAAAATGATTTGAAATCTACGCATATCCTACATAGCAACTTATACGTACATGCAGCAACAACTTCGGAATTTATTTCTTTGCTTAGTGTTTTCATTACTTCTACCAAAGTATCACCTGCGTTTGAATTTATTTCTTTTATCTAATCAATATCGAAAAAAACGAAGAAAGTTATACTTGAAAATTATACCAGCAATGCTATGTTACATAGACCGCCTTTTTTGGGCACTTGCAAAGAGGTTCCCTCCACAAATTTTCAAGATTGATCCTCGAGGGTAAGATTCTCGGAAAAAGAGCACCAGTAGCCTTAGCATAAAAACATTACGGTTACGTTTAGTTTGAACGTAACGCGGTTTTATTAGGAATTCTGATAAGTTCCGCAACTGACCGCTAGGGGCGGTTATCAGATTTCATACAAAACCGCGTTACGTTCAAACTAAACGTAACCGTAATGTTTTCATGCTAAGGCTAGAAAACGTCAACGTCACAAATGGTTAGATGACATCAAAGAGTGGACTGGACTAAAAATCTTCAGAGACTTGAAGGATAAAACAACGGATCGCATGCAATTTAGCCTACTGAATGCCAAACTTTATTATGAAGATGGCAGCCAATGGTGATGATGATAATATGTTACATATTAAATTTTTACTTAATCATATCAAAGAAATATACAGTTTAATGCGCTATATTTCGACCCCTCAGTGGGATCGTCATTAGGCGAATTATATATTAAATGTTATACATTGAAAAAAAAATCATAAGCTACGTTTTTTTTAGATCACAGTAGATCCTTGGGCTGTTTCAGTGTCCAAATCATGAGCATCAAAGTTTTACACTAGAGTGCGTCATGTGACGTCATGATACATGTTAATACTCCTTACCTTCTCCATACCAAATCTCGCTTGTGACTAAGGAAGGCATGACAGGTGATCACGATTAGCTCGCGTTGAATTATATCTAATTGCGTTGGAATACGTTGAGACTTCGAGAACAATTAGTGCGACGAGACGACTTTGGCGATCGCCTTTCGTGGACGTCTTACCCGCCTTTCTTGGTCATCTTAGCTGCCTTTCTATTTTTGATTCAAATTTGGGTTTCGCAATATTTAAAATCAAAACCAAACTATACTCTTATCACGCGCCAAAGATCTGTATCTTTATGTCGTTATGTCACGCATTTCGTGGCAGGATAGGTGGATAGAAAGACGCTGTATCTACTTACAAATTACCTTGAATCTGAAATTCTAATAAGATCTTTTTTTACACTAACATAGTAAGTTTACTATTAATTATATAGGGTTTATAATAATGGAAATAAAATTACGTTTTAACTCGGGAACAAGTCAACGGATTTGGATGCGGTTTTATTTATTATCCCTGGCCCTCAATTCTGGCACGTGCGCAAAAATTGCGAAGGCAGATAGCGGGTGATTTTAAAAGGGATTTTGTACTGATATATATTATTTATTTTAAATGAAAACTTGTAGTAAGCAATCCATATCCTGTAGCTTCTATTTGATGTGGTTTAGTCACTCTAATTGCCATCGCATGGCATTAGTCTAACTTTAAACAAATATCTAATGACTGATATTGCGCGTGCGCAATAATGCTGGAATAGCCGCCCTGGTCAACAAATAACCTATCAGAGGTATTGATAAAATAAACGCGGGCGTAAACCGCTGGCGAAAGTCTAGTTCTAAACTTTATTTATAAATCAATTCAAGTTATGATCATTCATATCAAAACATACATAATAGGGTGTGATTTATTCGTATTTACTAGCAGACTGTATTAACGATAATACCTCAATCACATCGGCATTCTTATCTAAAACACAAATTCCATGGCAAATTGTTGCTGACTGATTGTAATTTGTTGTAAGACTGTATTTTATATACACACTTTAGAACTTTTTCAGAGTTTTATCACCCGTTTTCCATCGATGATTGCTCACAAAGTGACCGGTCTATCGCTCTACTTCGGGCTCGGGTACTTGCAATGAATAACGACAAAACTTTGGCAGCGGGATCGATTGTTACCCGGGGTAATAGGCTTGTACACAGGGTAAACAAAATATTATTCTATTTAGTCCGTCATTTAGATTATCAAAAAATGTTGGACACCCATTTTATCTTTTTTCAATCAAACGAAAAATGACAACAGAGATAAAGCGCGTCAAAGTTTGGGAGTGGGAGAAAATGACGTCACTTCTAAGTAAAATTGTACCTAGATGTGACGTCACGCGGAACTTCAGCGGGCTATATCTTCATCATTGTTTGTTTAATTGAAAAAAGAAAAAATACGTGTCCAATATTTTCTGATAATCTAACTGACGGACTAATACATTTTTTTTAGTCATCATGCCTATTCCCGGCATATCAATGCGGGCGATTTCCGGGTACGGGTAAAAAAGGATTCTAGTTCAAGTAAATCCTTTATCTATTGAATAAAATAATGACATTTAAATATAAAATAAAAAAGAGTTCCATTTAAAAAAGCTGAAGAGCGTGTCCTATCGATAAACTAACATTAATCAACACGACACAAATAAATACACATTTTAGATAGGGTCACGGCGCCTATAATGGTACATCTTAGCACCTTGTTAGGCGTAGGGTGAATGGACCAATCTTGACTAGTTTAAAGGGTTTGATTGATTGCTGGATAAAGGTGTATGGGAGTCGTATTTGGACCTATCCTTTGTTAGTTTTTTTGGACGTCCCTGTATGGACTGCGTTGGATCTTGTAAGAGATTTGACAGTTCTAAAAGGCTGTCAGAGGTGTGATACATACATATTTACTCTACTAATATTTTTAGTGTTTTACCTATTTATATTATAGTACCATCGAAGAAGTGGTCGCTTTGTTCTTTTTGCTAAATAAGGCTCAGCGCGCACTACGGTGCGGCGAGTTGCGGTGCGTTTTAGAATCCGTAACGGAAAAAAATCGTGATTGTCCAGTGCGGTTCAATAGCTCGACTGTGTGCGATGATTTGCGGATTTATTTCTGTAGTGCGCGGGGTTTCATTAAAGTCCATAGGATGCAAAAATTCCGTGCGAAAACCACTGGCGTGCATAGAACTTTTTGCTGGAAAACCAACGAGAGGGTCAAGTTTGACAATATAAATAACATGAAAAAAATTAAAAACAAATTTGATATTTTTTTTATATGAAATCATGCACTCTAGGGTAGGCAGTGCCTACCTTGGCGTTATACAAAAAATGATGTTTAGTAGTGATATTGAAAAAAAATCATGTTTTTTTATTGTCAAACTTGACTTTCTCAATGCATTTCCAGCAAAAAGTTCAATGCACGCCACTGGCGAAAATGCATCACATCAAATCCTGTAGCAATCTACAGAATTTAAATCCAGTGGGAAATTAATTCAGCAGTGCGCGCACTTCTATGTAATTCTATAATTCACAGATTTTGAAAAAAAACGTGCATGTAAATTATTCGTAGTGCGCGCTAAGCCTAAGGGCCTGTCCGCACACTAATTAATCATAATCATAAAAAGTTCAATGCACGCCACTGGCGAAAATGCATCACATCAAATCCTGTAGCAATCTACAGAATTTAAATCCAGTGGGAAATTAATTCAGCAGTGCGCGCACTTCTATGTAATTCTATAATTCACAGATTTTGAAAAAAAACGTGCATGTAAATTATTCGTAGTGCGCGCTAAGCCTAAGGGCCTGTCCGCACTGCGAATTTTCACCGCGTGGTTTTTTTCTCGCAATTCTGTAACACATTTAATCTTAAACGAGTATCCGCACTGGCGATCAAAAATAAAATATAATAAGGGCCTGCCCGCACTGCGAATTTTCACCGCGCGGATTTTTTCTCGCAATTCTGTAACACATATTATTGAATCTTATACGAGTATTCGCACTAGCGATATAAAATAAAATATAATAATACACGGAAATAATTCGCGAGAGTAAATATCGCGCGGTGAAAATTCGCAGTGCGGACAGGCCCTAAAAGTCTAAAGTTGGCTTGCGGATTTCTCTAGAAGTGCGCGCAGTGCTAAATTAATTCCGCACCGGATTTAAATTCTGTAGATTGCTACAGGATTTGATGCGGTGCGTTTTCGCACGGAATTTTTGCATCCTATGGACTTTAATGAAACCTTAAACGAAATGAAAATAATTTCTATACTTTCTCTGTTGTAATTGTGAGATTTATTTACTTAAGAAGGCTGATAAAATGTAATCTATAGTTTGTTGGGGACGAGCCATTCCCTAGGTACACAGCCAACAAAGTGTATATGAGGTTTATTATCATTGGAAAAGCATGTCAAAACGCTACTTTCGTGAACGTTTGGCCGAGCTTCCTCATTCAATGTCATTTCTTTCAGATGTTACACATACAAATGGACCTTTTACTCATTCCGCAGCGTTCGTTAATTAAGGCGAGGTTATCCAGAGAAATCGGTCCCGCTCCAACGCTTTCATTTTTCACATGTTTATCCTGCTCAGCGAAAGCGGGCCGCTCAGAAAACTCGCGGTTTTGAGGTGTTTTTATTTATTATTCTGTAATTAAAGGGATGGGTTTTTAATATGACGGCCGCTTTATATCACATTTTTTACGACGTTTATTTTAGTCCAAAAACATAGCTCAAATGAAATGATATTTAGATCATAGTTCAGAACCATCTTTGCGATTTAATTGGATCGAGCAAAATGTAAGTAATCGTGTATCGAACGACCGAAATTTTAAAATCAATAAGTGAAATATGATATATATATATTTACAACATTTAATGATCGCTATTTATTGGTTTAAAATACATTTGAAAAGAGACAAAATGGAATAACCCCCTCTTAAGTAGGTCCTTTGCGAATGTGTGGTTGTTTAAGTGTAGTTGTGTATGTATTGTATGTCGCAGGATTTTGATCAAAACTCGGAACATAATAAAATGAAGACTCGATTGTTTCATCTCTCGGAGTAGATACAGGATTTTGATCATATGTGGAGACTTGTTTAGCGATGTGGGAGTGTTGTTTTCAAAAATAAAACAATAATGTTTTATTAAATAAGCTTTTTTGTCTTTTAAAGGTTACCATCTTAAGTGGATATCTTTTTACCTCGGTACAAAATGCACATCGTAATATTGTTTTCCTTACTTTTAATTAAATGTGTTTTAAAGCAACTTGCGGAAATAGTTTATTTATAATAAAGTCTTCACAAAAAATTACTTTTATGTATTAAATTTTGTTTGCATTACATTACAAACTTAAAAGCGTGTTAACAGTTGTAATGTAATGCAGCTAAAATGTAACGCATAAAATTGAATAATTTTCATGTGATCACCTATCTATTAACAATCAGTTTGCGCGAATTGCTATAAAACGCATTTATTGCATTTTTTATTCAAATGTAAGGAAAACAATATTATGATGTGCATTTTGCACCGAGATCCTCCGTTACCACCTTAACCATTCACATAACAGAAGGTAGATACGGTACGTTCTTATAATCGTCACCTGCAAAATGGACCTCTTTTTTAAACGAACGCCACCGAACGGCAGAGATAGAGCGACAAGATTCGACAGTGGCGCGAGCGAGACAAACTACACAAAACAGGCCCATTGGGCCTATATTAGCAGGGCCGCGCGCGAGAAGCGGGGCACCGCATCTACCTTTTGTTTTATCTGAGATCTAAACACCTATATTTATGTACCTCATTTTCCGAATATGAACAAGATTCAAGGAAATGCCTCTTTAGCTCTTAAATAAACACTAATTAATCATAATCAGGCATGTATAAGTATATATGGATATGTATAAGGTGCCAAACTCATACTGGATAACACTATTTGCTGATTTCGCAAAATAAAATCTTGACGTCCCATAGTAATAGGGGCTGGGCTTGCGTTTGTATATGTATAAGGAACTCGAAAAGAATAATTTACGAATTTCACAAAAAAGGGTCATCGAACCTTGTTACTGAGCGCTTACTGACTCTTCAGTAAGAATTTGGCTGCATAAATTAAAGTCACCCTATATGCTATCGGGAAAAATTCCGCAGACCCAAGTTTTCCTGTTATTACAGAGTTTGTGGAACTTTACCCGATATCTGCATCACATGACGTATGCATCAGGTTAACAGGTCCCATACTTTGACGCAGCCAACTGGACTGTGGCAGCCGGATTGCCAGCCTTACTGTCTACCACCGATCTCGAAACCACCTGCGATTTTGTAATACACATTAAAGAAAAAAAAGCATCATTATCGCACTCATGCAGCCACCTAAGTGTATGTAGCTGCCTCGCATACATAATTACGTAATAAATGAATGGCCACGTAAATTGTAAGGTAAACGGACCGCGGGCGTTGACGAGGTCTGATTAAGACGGATTAGCAGCCATGTCTGCGGTGAACGACCAGGCCTTGGCAGTGGCTGCCGGCTACTTACGTCATCCCTACATAGCAGTGGAAGAAAGAAGGAAATAACGCAAATGGCCCTCTGCCGATCCTCACAACACATGCATTTTCGCTGATGTGTTGAGTAATAATGACGTTATTAGATATTTGGTTCTCGTCTGTCCGATAATTGACTAATGGGCCAAAAGAGTACTTCATTTGGGTCCCGAAATAAATACGGAAAATGATGGTTGACGGGTATCTTTAAAATATACCTACTTATTGAACAACTTTTCAAAAGAAACAAAAACGCGGAAAATAACAAATAATCACACTAATATTATAAATGCGAAAGGGTGTGTGTGTATGTTTGTTACTCTTTCACGCTGAAACGGCTGAACGGATTTGGATGAAATTTAGAATGGATATAGCTTTTACCCTAATTTAACACATAGGCTACTTTTTATCCCGGAAAAAAGCATGTCGTTAAACCGAATAACATGCGGGCGGAGCCGCGGGCAAAAGCTAGTAATACATAGTTTCCTTGGTAATTTTGAAAACCTGCTGTGTATTTTGTGTAGGCAGGCCCATTTTTTAAGGTTCCGTAATTAAAGAGCAAAATGGAGCCCTATTAATGTCACTCTGTTGTCTGTCCGTCCGTTCGTATGTCACGCACGAGCCTCTACTAGCTCGTAAACTGAATGAGTTACAGAATAATGTTGACCCGAAACCATATATTGAATTGGTTCATAATAAAGAGGCAAAAAAAAAGCTTAGCATGTGTGGTGTCGTTGTCTAGAGCTCCTTGAGTGGAGTACAAATATGTTTTTTTTTTCTTTTTATGCTCAAAAATGGAGAAATGGAGAGCCGTGAAAGTTGCCAGTTTCAAACTATATTCCGAGGTCTATCCCAAAAGCTCAATATATCCATTCAGCAGCCTGTTTCGTCCTCTGCTGGACATAGGCCTTTCCAAGAATTTGCCACTCTTGATGGTTCCCCTGGAAGAAATGCCCATACCATACTCACAAACGCTGGTTAGACGGGTTGGTGAGCGCGGTGCCGAATTATCTTTTTATGAAACAACATAATCTACAAAGAAGTACGCCCAATTTTCACACGTATTGTAATTATAATAGGCGAAAGTGGGTCACCGGATTTTCCAGGCAGTTTACAGCTTTGACGCAAACCGTACATCGCGTACAACGTAACGAAAGACGTTTTGATTGTAATTTCAGACTTTAGACGGCTCAGCGTCAAGGCCTGGGTGAATGACCAGGGACCTTGGCATTGGCTGTTTGTGTCGGCTACTTACGTCACCGCTGCATGTGAATGATTTAGAATTTCGAGTAATTCCGTGCCGCACTTTTATCGATTCAATAATACTACTAGTCTAGTACTTATATATATATATATATATACTCACGCTTGTTTTCCGAGTTGGTGGGCAGGTACAAATAGGTACAATCTTGACACACCTCTTTCGCTGTCATTTCATATCGATATGTGATTTAATAATTAACAACTATTACTCTACATATAACATAAATACTCTTTATTGTTCACCAAAAAAATAAAAAACAGGTAATAAAAAAAAATCAAAAAGGGTACAATGGGCGGTCTTATCGCTCAGAACGGTTTCTGTCAGACAACCTTTGGATGGAAGATAATGTTAAAAAGGATAAGGTGAAACTGGCGTACAGGAGATATTTATGTAATACTAGCTTTTGCCCGCGGCTCCGCCCGCGTGTCATTCGGTCTAACGACATGCTTTTTTACGGGATAAAAAGTAGCCTATGTATATTAAGTTTGGGTATAAGCTATATCCATTCTAAATTTCATCTAAATCCGTCCAGCCGTTTCAGCGTGAAAGAGTAACAAACATATACACACACACACACACATACACACGCGCACAAACATTCGCATTTATAATATTAGTGTGATATAAGTACTGTACTGTACTAATAATATGTACAGTGAACCGCTGCAAAATTTAAATAATATATTCTACTGATCATACTGCACATTTTGTCTATGACTTTCGAATAATCCATCCATCCATCCATCAACCCGTTTCGTCCACTGCTGGACATAGGCCTTTCCAGAATTTCGCCACTCTTGGCGGACCTCCTGGAAGAAATGCCCATACTCACACACGCTGGGCAGGCGGGTTGGTGAGCGCGGTGCCGAAACCCTTGCACCAGCGACGCCGCTGCCCGTCACCAGTCTGTTTTATATAAGGTCCGGCAATTGGGGATGGATATACCGCCATCCATCGGTCCCAGACAATAGTGGGCCGCCTGGTTTTGCCTGAGAGCTGTCCTCTTACTCTCCCCCGAATAACTTCGGGAGGATTTGCGAGTAAGATGGTGGTACCTCCACAGTCGAGCCCGGCATCAGCTCTACCAGCTAGATACATAATATAATAATATACTTAACGTATAAGGTGACATTAATATATTTTTTTCTTATTTTGTTAGTTATTCGACCACCTCTCGATTTACTTGATTTGTCAATTGTGTTTTTTTTTGCTTTGTTACAATCTTAAAGGAGACAAAATTGGACATCTACTTTCCATCCGCCTGTCATCGACCACTGCTGCCTTTCTAAGATTTTGCCACTCTTGGCGGTCTTCCATCCTCCTCATCCAGCCGCCACCCGCAGCGTCCTTCAGGTCGTCGGTCCAGCTGGCACCAGGTCGGCCTACGCTACGCTTTGCTGTATGGTCTCCATTCTAACGCCTTTCGGCCCAACGGCGGAACATATGGCCTGCCCACTGCCACACTGTTTCGGCAGGCTATGTCGGTCACTTTTGATCTCCGACGGATCTCCTCGTTTCGGATTACATCCACTACCTAGAGATATCCCAAGCACCGCCCGCTCCATAGCCCGCTGAGCGACCTTAAACTTCGGCCGTTCAGTTGCGACAACTACCTTTGATATAATTATTCAATTTGTATGGGAGAATGTAACGCTTGTGGTGGGCGTGGGATTCTACAATCTGATACAGGTTTTTTTTAATTATTTAATGACTCAATCATTCATGTTACTCAAAACAAAGCATTATGGACATGATACTCACTTTTAACATTTTCAAATGCATTATATACAAGATGAAAATTAATCGCATTGCATTACCTTTGAGTAATATTATGGATGATGGGCACACTATATAATTTACTAGCCTTTGCCCATGGCAACACCGCCGCGTTTTTTTTCAATCTCTGCGCCGTTTTCGGCTTGGCGGTTATTTTATGAACTCCCCTCATAGGATGTTGACTACGATGATAATAAAAAACGCATCCAAATCTGTTGAGTGGTTCTCGAGTTAAAAGTGTTTATTCAATCTTTGCCCCGTTTTCGGCTTGGGCGTTATTTTATGAACACACCCTTATAGCTTATGTGTTCAACAGCGTCACTACTAAAAATTGTAGTTTTGGCCTCAGTACAATACTATTATTACTTTATAGATATAGATTACTTTACCCAACCGGTTTCGGTTTTATTGAGGCTAGACAGTAATATTTTACCGCGATTTAGAATCCTAGTTCATAACATTTTATTGCTATCCTATGTATCCTACATACCAAACTAATGCGTTTTTCAAATATTTATGTAATACCACGGGCTTGGTATGTTTTGAAATTCAAGAATAAAAAAGTTGTTATTTAAGAAAAAATCTATGTGAAATTGGGACGTTTTGGAGCTTAAAACGAGATTTATGAGTAATCAGTTGCATTTTTTAAACGTGAAGATTAATTAACCGAATTTACCGATAGCGTCTAAGTTAGGCGATATAAAGTTATTTTATTTTTATTATATTTTGCGTATTAGCGTACAAATTAGACCACAAATATTCTTTTTGTATGGCGTTAAAATCTGGCCCTTTTGCGTTTTCAACCCTTGAGAATAGTGTTGTACAACTTTGAGCGACATCTGCCGTTTATTTTTTTGGAAAGCATATTACTACACTATTGTATTAAATGCAAGATCGAGCAGTCTCCTTATGTAAACCTTAGTAAAAGTACGAATAATTAAATTTCTTGTACCAAATAATGTAATTTTTATGTTTTTGTACAAGCAAGCTACACGAAATTGAAATGGTTTTAGTTTGTCATCGTCAATATGCGTGGTTGAACCTCGCCTTAAGGTTCGGAGTCCCCAAATAGGGCAAATACAGGGTTTGTCATTCTCACTTTAGATGATAGCCAATATTAAAATTTCTAAACAAAATGAATACCACCTCTTACTCTATAAAATGAAGTACAAGATCATAAAAAAAATCCGTGTAGTTTAAAGTGACTTGAGGAAAAAAACAGGAATTTCAAAAATCTTTCGAATAGCACTGTAGCATTCTCAGTATTGTGCTTTATAGAGTCACAATATTTTCGGAACTCGACTTTTTTCAACGAGCGCCGACCCTTCTCATTCCAAACTTTGTTCAATTTTATATAAGTGAAAGCAGTTGAGTGAAAGTATTAATATTAGGGATGCAACGATTACGAAGCGGTTTATCGTTTAGCATCTGTAATCGTAATAATAGCGATGCATCTTAGTAAGAATCGTTAAGATTATTAAATTGAAAGTTCTTCAGACATGGCTGTAAGGGCTTAGTTCCCTTTGCCTTCCCACATAATGACAGAATAAAAAATCGTCAAATGAGGTTAAAAAATTTATGAGTGAAAATTGTTGTTTCAATTCAATTATTAAATATACTAATCAGTTTATATAAACAGATTATTTGGGATTATTTACAGCAGCTTTGTCTTCTAAACAAAAATTGAATGAGTGTCAATTTTTATTATTGAGAAGATTTACAAAACAAAGATTTGTTTTTTTTTTATTTATTTCTTGTAGTGGAATGAACATACTATAAAATCACATTCTGAGGAAACTGACGCATTTTTTTAAATAATCGTAATGCATCTGTTATCGTAATGAATAATGATTATTATCGTAATCGTAATCGTAATGGCCGAATCGTTGCATCCCTAATTAATATACTAATGTCCAAAATGGTTAAGGTAAGGACTAATTTAATTACCCGCGTTAGTTTCTTTCACCCCAAGTTTTCTTATACTTAGTACTTTCTGAAGTCGGCTAAGCACGGCTTTGTAAGAGTACACCGGCATTCTTATACCTAATTCACCAACCATTGTATGTAGACCTCTAGAAATAACAGTAGAGCCTATGAATTAGGGGTCACCTATTGAAACGAACGTTTGAAAAAGGCGCCGCTCTAGTTTCGTCAGAATAGCTTCTTGGTATTGGAAACGGTTTTTGTGCAAAATAACGGTTTTCGTCTGCAAAATATTTTGTTAGTAAAATGATTCGGAAGGAATGTGATTGAATTGCAATTTTGGTTTCGTGGCGACAATGCGTTCTTGAAAAGAGCAGATTACAAAAAATACCGTGGCCATAATGCCAAAAAACGTCAAGTTTTAAAAAATCTAAATAATAATTCAAATAAATTTAATGCTTAATACTAAAGGAAAGCAAAGCCAAGAAATAATACAATTTGATACAGGTTCATACTGAAGAGTCGTTAAGTGTGCAGTATCAAGGTTCGATGACCATTTTTATTTTGTTAGTTGTTTGTGTTTCCTACAAGGGCAAGCCCCGAGTTAATTACATTTTTATTTCAAAATCAACATTTTACTTTGCGACATTAGCAAAAAGTGTTGAACCACGCCTTCAGTATGAATTAGGCTGGATAAATTAATGTCACCTTATATATGTTCAAATAGATCTACTGGTATGTAATATACCTTCTAATAAAAAAAATGTGTTACCGTTAATTTACTCCGAAGATTATTTTTTTAACTGTAACGAGATAAATATTTAATAGATTTGTTTTTCGTTATTGAATAAAACGTATGGTGTAATACCGAAATATAATCAGAGTGCATTACTAATTAGAATATCTTGTTAAATAAGACAATTGTACTTGTCCACTACACTCGACCGGTTTCGCTTATAAGCATTATCTAGGGCTTTATAGCATAAAAATAACTTAACGTCAACAAATAATACAAAAATTAAATTACTAAAAAATGCGCTCATTTCTAAAAAAGAAACGATTTATAAAAAAAAAAACAATTTTCCCAAAAAAGCCGTAGTCATTTTGTTCTTTACTTTGTAATTTACCTAGTCGGTGCTTAAATTCTGTCACAAACAAAATTGGCTATAAAATGAAAACTAGTCATGGTATTCAAAGAAAGTTTTTTTTTTAAAAAAAAGGTAATTTAATTAGCTTACATTAAACACAAAATTTATTCAAAATGATTGCCACCATTTTTCACACAAGCCTTCAATCTTCGCGGCCAATCATCAATAGCAGCACGGACCATATTCATGTCGATATCGGCCACTGCTTTAATCAATGATGACTTTAGGCTGCTCAAATTTTTGTGAGGTTTAGAACAGACCTTCTCCTCCAATTCCTGCTAAATTTTGTAATCCAGTGGATTGAGGTCAGGGCTAGATGAGGGCCAATCTTGATGCCTTATTAGCTCGATATTCTGGCGCTCGAACCACTCCTGAGTTGTTTTGGCCTTATGAGCAGGTGCGGAGTCCGGTTGAAATACAAATGGCCGTCCTCAAAAGAGTGTCTGGGGCAGATCTTTTACTATGCGATCTAAAACCGTGTCTTGGTACACTTTTGCACTGGTTTTGACACATTTTTCACAAAAATGCACTTCAGTAGAGCCATAGTAGGACACTCCCAACCAAATCATGACTGATGATGGATGATGGCCGTGCTGCACTCTAGGAATGGCATTTACAGCGGCCGTAGAGCTGGTAGCGTACACCCTGTCATTTGGTTTGTTGTACTTCTCTTCGATATTAAAAATTTTCTCATCTGTAAACAGGATATCGCGGTGTCTGTTTCTTGCGTACCGCTTTAGCAAAACTTTGCATTTTTTGGCTCTCATAGCTATCAGACGCGTGTCCAGAAGATGTCCACTCTTTTTTCGGTAAGCTCGTAGTCCCAGGTCTTCATTGAGTACTTTTTTTACGGTACTTCTGGTTAATCCCATCTCCAAAGCCATCAGTTTCTGCTTGCGGACGGGATTTCTTGCAATACGCGCCTTGATTGCTTTGATGACCCCTGGATTCCTAACGGAACGAGGTCTGCCAGTTCTTTTCTCGTCATCGACACTAGAGGTTTCATTGTACCTTTTGATGGTACGGTACACGAACCTCTTCGTGATTTTTAATTTTTGAAGCAAGTTGAATATCGTCTTCGGTGGATGGCCGCAACGATGCAATGCAATTACTGCTACTCGGTCCTCTTTGCGAGTCCACTCCATCGTAAAAAATGAATGAATGTAATTGTGATTTGGCAGATTATTAATCAAAAATATTTGAAAATCTAACACCATTTCATTTCTTTTCTAGGTGTTCTATTTAAAAAAAAAATGGCCAGTGACAGTATTTAAGAACCGACTAGGTATTGTAGCGTTATGTTAGTGCCCTGTAATTCACCAAAATAATGATAAATGTAAAATTATATATATTTTTAAATTTTTTGTCATATTTGAGTCAATTGTCTTAGCTTATCGATCATTTAAAGAAAAGAATTTGAAAAAAGTGCTCGGGCCAATATTCGAACCCGTGACCTCTTGTTATCAGGACAAGCACGCGACCGACTGCGCCACCGAGCTACTTATCCTAGACCGTTGAATTTTTCCACCATAATACTTGTAAACCGAATTTTTGTTACTATTTGATATTATAGGTAGTAAGGCACACACTGAACTATCACCAGCGCGTTATGTGGGTAAGTGGTAGTCATAATCGTACAAAAGGCATTGTCTAATTTTAAAGATGCACTGTATTATTCATTGCTCTATGTAGAGCAAGTCTGCGAACTTGACATATCATTCATTGGTTTTGTTTTTCAATCGACTGATACATATCGCTCTACACCGTTATGCAAAAAAAACAATGCCATTGCATTACAGCTCTTATTACCGAAGCTCAGAGACGGAGTTCGACGGCTACGCCCAAGCAATGACATCCGGCTGAATGACCGTTTAGAAAAAAAATGTGTCAAGTGTGAACCTCGTACGATGTACGGGTTCCGTTTATGAAATTGTAATTTTGTAAATAACAGCAAGCTTATATACGCGGTACCGAAAACAGCCTTATTTAAAACAAAGCTATCAGAATTACTTATTAATGTCACAATTAAAACCCGAAATCAGTTTGAACCCGTTTGCTATACGAAAAAAAAACAAAATTGGTTGCGACGACGAGCGAAGCGAGGGAAGAGAGTGGTTAGGTTGACATGTTGATACGTTTGGAAGTCGAGTATTTATCCAGCGAAATCTCCCCTGCTCCAACGCTTTCGTTTTACACATGTTTATCCTGCTCAGCGAGAGCGTGCCGTTCAGAAAACTCGCGGTTTCGAGGTGTTTTTATTTATTATTTTGGAATCAGAGGGATGGGTTTTTAAAATGACGGCCGTTTTATGTAACATTTTTTAAGACGTTTATTTTAATGTAAGTTTTATTGTCCAAAACTTAATATAGCTTAAATGAAATGATATTTAGATCGTAGTTTAGACCTATCTTTGCGATTTAATCGGATCGAGGAAAGTGTAAGCAATCGTATATCAAACAGCCGAAATATTAAGATCAAAGAGTGAAATATAACATATATTTTTTGCAAAATTTTATCATCGTTATTTATTGGTTTAAAATTAATTTTAAAAGAGACAAAATCGGGATAACCCCCGCTTAATGCATGTATTAAATGCATGTTATGCTTAATTCGTGTCAAGACACTTCCCAATTCCGCTTCTTTCATTGGTTCTCTACTTTATTATACGAACATTATTTTATTTTAGCCAGGTGGACACCTTATCAATAAGTTATACTTATAAATTATAACATGACATAATATGGTTATTATATTTAATATGATATATCACTCGCTTAAGCTGACATTCAAAAATATCCGTGTCTATCTATACTATCAATAAAGTAGTAAAAGATTCGTATCTTTTTATCGCATGAAATAGGTTATAGTATTGCACTGAGACCAAAACTACATTTTTTCAACTTTTTTCTGTCTGTCTGTTCGTCAGTCTGCCTGTCTGTTTTAATTCAAGAACCACAAAACGGATTTAGATGCGCTTTTCTTTATTATCATCGTAGCGACCCTAGTCAACATATAGGCTACACGGGGTGTTGATAAAATAACCGCCAAGCCGAAAAGTCTATGATATATGGATTGAAAGACACTTCGACGTAAGCAAAGCCGCGGGCAAAAGCTAGTTTTTATTTAAAAAACTGATAGTATCTTCACGTTGTGATTATAACATTGTTGACTACATGCCAACTGTGTCATTGATACAATTTCGGCGTTTTCAACGCTAGGACGACGACGACGTGGTAATAGGTTCTTTTTATTTTGAATTGAACCCCAAAATTAGATTTAGCCACCAATGTTGACAAGCATCAATTGCCCGTGTAAAAAATCGCATTCCATCGCGGGCGAAGAAGCGAAATTAATTCTATAACACAAAAACATGCCATAAAAAAATTAAATCTTTATTTACAGTGCGGTCGCTTTCGAAGCGAAGCCTTTGAAGAAAAAAAAAACATTTATTGATCCTTGTAATGACAAAACCAGATCATTGCAGTCGTGTATGAATTTGTAAGAGGAACTTGTATGAGTCATATTCGTGCCTGTCACCGAGTAATTATACCGGATGTTCTAGTACTTATACTGTTATAATAGACCGCTATGTTTGACTGAAATCACATTATGTTGTTTCCGAAACCCCTAGGTCATCAAATAGAAATATTTTGAATAGGTAACTTTCTGAAAGCGGTTTTTTATATACCGGGTGTATTTATAGGTGACTTTTGTTTATATGGTATGAATAAATGTATATTTTACTCTTTTTGAGCCTTTATTTACAATATTTATATGGAAAAACACTAAATATATATAAGGTGACTTTAATTTATGCAGCCAAACTCTTAATGAAGACTCCGTAAGTGCTCAGTAACAAGGTTCGATGACACTTTTTGTGAAATTCGTAAATTATTATTTTCGTGTTCCTTACAAACGCAAGCCCAGCCCCGAGTCAATTACTAAGTGGAGTGAACATTTTATTTCCGTGTTACTGATCACTTACCAAGCCTTCAGTATAAGTTTGGCTGTGTAAATTAAAGTCACCTTATATATATTTACAATTTTCGATATATTTCGGCCCACTGTATGATGACGGCCCCATACCGTGGGCCGAAATATATCGAAAATTGTAAATATATATATATATTTTGTGTGTTTTTCCATATAAATATTGTTATATAGTCAAATTCATAATGGAGACTGGCTTTTTTTTGCTACAATGGGCCTACGCATGTTCATATCCACGCCTGATAGAAAGCGTTGGTAAGACACAGGATAAAGAGCGTTCGTCCAGAAAACAGGAGAGTAACGGCAGACGAGGCGTTAACGAAATCTACGAGAAAACAAGGAGTGACAATATTATTTTTAGAACGTCGCAACACGCGGCTACCATTAATTATACAAATTTCATGTTATTCGCAGGTATCACCAAAAAGTTCAAAGACCTAAAACCTAATAGATGTAGCACGAGATAGCCCAATGATAAGATAATTCAACGGGTACAATTCCCCCGCGGCACAAATACCTCGGGAGCTGGAGTCGCTCCATCATGATAAGGTATCATATCAGTCACCGTTACTGATCTAAACCTAAATATGGTCTTAGTTCATTCAACTGTGACGTCATTGTCTCATGACGTTTGTTTAATTTCGTACAAGCGGGATTCATTCCGTGACGTCTGCGGAATCTGTTCGTCAAAACACGATTCCTATATGCAGAGCCTGTCTGTCCGCAGCTTAAGGTGGTAACGGAGGATCTCGGTGCAAAATGCACATCATAATATTGTTTTTCTTACTTTTAAATAAAAAGTTTGCAATAAATGCGTTTTATAGCAATTCGTGCAAACTGCTTGTTAATAGTTAGGTGATCACATGAAAATTATTCAATTTTATGTGTGACATTTTAGCTGCATTACATTACAACTGTAAACACGCTTTTAAGTTTGTTAATGTAATGCAAACAAAATGTAATGCATTAAAATACGTAATTATTTCGTGAAGACTGTATTATTAATAAACTATTTCCGCAAGTTGCTTTAAACACATTTATTGCATACTTTTTATTCAAAATTAAAGAAAACAGTATTATGATGTGCATTTTGTACCGAGTTAAAAAGTTAGCTAGTTCGGTAAAATCGACTGTGAAGTTATTTAACTGCTTATCAGAAGAAGCTAGTTTGATGAATAAGTTTATAAATTTTGGAACCTTTTTGCATTAAAACGGAAACGTTCGCGCTATAGAAATAATTATTGAAATGAAAGTCTTCTTCATAGAAACTTTTTCTCATAGTTTGACAAACAGGAAGGGCATACAATACATAGACCTCATTGATATTTTATGAGATGGATTTTAATAATATCTAAATTCTGGTAGAATGAAACTTATTTCGACTAGACACATTGAATTAACATTTCGCATTTACGTACAGTATTAGAATGCAGTCTAAGAAAATTACGAAAAAAGAACGTCTTATTAAAAAACAAAACGAAAACTGTGGTTTGTTAGAAACGTCTTTGCATTTAATCTTTCCTACTTCGTTAAAGTTGAGATCTACGCTAAGACAAACACTTACTTTTTTATTATTTCCTAGTTAGGAGTGCCCAGAATAGCACCTTTCAGAAACCTCAGGCGTCCTATTTCAAATCAAATATTTTTTTACACTTCGTTCATCTCTCAATGATAGATCGCTCGTGCTTTTAACTCGACAACTGATGCTTATATTTATCTCTGTTTTTTGCTCCCTCTATCTGATTCTAGATCCTTGTGTCTGGAATTCCGTGGTCATTGGTGTACCGTTGTAACGAATTGCGTATTTAATTTCATATACATATTTTTTATGGTTCCGTGAGAAAAGATAGACCAGTAGACCTATTCTTAGTCTGTCGAATTAGCCTTCTCGATCGTAAAAACCGATTTTATCAGTCGAACTACATATATATTATGATCGAGTTTTAGAAATCTTGCTTCGACTGTTTCGCCGAAATTGCCCCCCTGTGTTAGCTCCATGATGGGGCAAATGAATCTATAAATAATTAAAGTAGTAACGATTTTGGAGAAAAATTATGTGGTGAAATTGTAAGAAAATAAATAACGTAAACACATCGCCCAGTGGCTACGTCTGAACTAAAAGTTAACCAAATCAACCGTTAACATTCTGTTGCCCGGGTCTATTCCTGAGGCGATTTATATTCGTTTTGTTTCTAGCCGCTACCCACACGGCGCACCGCAATACTTCTTAATGTCACGGGTAAACTCCCCGGCGGCGGCTCACTGCTGAAATTGCCCACGACGGGTATTGTTTAATGACACAACTTTGTCCCGCAGAAGTTCTCTGATTTGATGCCATTTTCTGTTTTTTTTTTATGAGGCTATCCGGCACTGGCCACGTCGTTTTGCAGTTTTTGTATGTAGAAATGTACCAATTAACCTATTGTTCGTATAAATTCGTAATTTCACGGGTGATTGTCACTCAACATTACGTCATAAAGAATTTGAAATGGGATTAGGACGACGGAGCACCATCCATCCATCCATCCATCAGCCCGTGTTCATCCACTGCTTTCCCAAATTTCGCCACTCATGTCGGTCCTCCGTCCACAGAACAGTTTTTTTTTAAATCATCTGTGCGTCCTCTTCGTCCAGCCGCCACCCACAACGTCCTTCAGGTCGTCGGTCCAGCGGGCACGAAGTCGGCCTACACTACGCTTTGCGACGGAGCACATTCCTATTTAATACTTCTCGTGGAAATCGGGTCTAATGTGTATTATAAATGTTCTCATGTTCATGAACAACTCGGAGCGAAAGCCTTAAGCACTGAGAGTTCTAGAATTCCGAGTCCTGCGTTCACTGTATTCTAGGCGATGGCTTTATTGTCCTCTCGATTGGCCTGTTCTTTTTCTTTTTTTTTAGTATTCAGATTTTAAAATAAACGTGTATAAATATCTTTTATAAAATAAAAAAAGAGATATTAACATACACAGACCGCGACGGTCAAGGATAAAGTGCGTTCTGATTGTTTGGTACGCAAAACTCTAGACCGCTCGGTGTGTCCATAAAACGGAGAATGTTCCAATGCAACAAAAAATGAAATTACATTTTAATTACATAAATTTGAAACAGGCATAATCAGAAGTAACCGCCAAGGGAGCTTTTACAGTGACACAAATATTAGAAGCGCGCGGCAGGCAGAGCGATATAAAAATAAAACTAAATGTCTCCATTATGAGAAGAATTACAAAACTAAAGAATACCGAAGTTCGGATGTCTTCGAAAAGTGAAAACTGAGGAAATTGTGTTAGACGCTACGAGCAAGGAAAGCTTGGAGTATGCTTGGACAATGCGGTAACAAGAATGTCCCCATAGAAGTTTTAGTAAAGAGCCCTTAAAACGAACTTAAAGCAAAAATACACCTTATTACCTAGGTTACAAGGTTTTTTTGTATGTATAGTTAGACTAAAAAGATACGTATAGTCGGTCAAAGAAGTGTTGAAATAAATATTGAATTTTAATGAACTTTCAACGTTCAAGTAGTATAATTTAGGTGATATATGTATGAAATAACAACGCGGTTATATCGATTTAACAGATTTTGTACCTGTTTGTTTGATGTAAAGAGGCGAAAAAAAAATAGTTCCTTCAATATTCATTTTAACTCTTCTTTGACAGACTACACTATGACACTTTTTAAACGTATGCAATGGTATTAGGCATAAACATGCGGTTATTTGTATTGCTTTATCCTCTATCCCGTGGAAATGTATGAAAAGCGAAAGGAAAGAGACGATTTTACACTCTTCCCTTAATGTATATTTGCAATTGTGATTCTGAAAGCATCTTGGAAATAAACTCTTGTACTATAGGAAAAGTGAAGGGAAAAAGAAAGAGAGGAAGGCCCAGGAGAACATTCATGGATCAAGTGAAAGAAAGAGTTAATGTCGTGTCGTATGCGGAGTGCAGAAGTGAATGGAGAAGATTTCACCGACAAGAGCACAGCTCTTAAGTTTATTTAATCCGTAAAATTATAAATTATTTTAATAATAAAATTATTTTAATTTTATTTAATCCGTAAAATTATAACGTGTACCAGGCATGCCTTTTAAGTTCTGTCGTTTACATATTTGCCGCCAATTTTGAATTTAGAACTGCTCAATATTCAAATTTGGTGAATTTAGAATTTCAAAACAATTGAAAGAATTAGGATTAATTCAATTGTTTAGTCACAGCGTTGTTTTGAATCTGTCAGGTCACGTACGAAAATGAATCTTACCAAGGAAAATGTCCGTGCGATCATGTTATATATAACACGGAATAATTATAACACGGATTCAGTGTTCCGAAGAGCTAACATCTGTATTCCATGATGAAGCCCCATGTCTGCGGACTGTCGAACGCTGATATTTAAAAGTCCAACTTGGATAATAAAAGGACGTCTAAAATCCGCCTTCACTGGAGATAACATTGTCGCTGTGAGAGATCTAATCCTCTAAGATCGTCATGTGACATATCGGGAGATAGAGGCGTTATTAGGCATCTCAGGGACAATCATTCAGAAGATCTTGCATGATGCGCTTGGGGTGAGAAAGCTAGTTTCCCGTTGGATCCCGAATTTGCTTTCCGACGATCATAAGAAGGCTCGCGTCAGATGGTGTAAGAAAACTCTTCAAAGGTTCAACCGAGGAGAGTCAAATCACGTCTACGACATCATCAGTGGTGACGAATCTTGGATCTATGATCAATACAATCCACAATCTGGGTCTTCAAAGACGAACCAAAGCCGACTAAAGTTGTTCGCTCTCGAAGCACTTCAAAGAAGATGGTTCGCTACGTTTGTGGCCAAAACCGGGCATGTTGTGACAGTTGCAATTGAAGATCGTAGAACGGTTAATGCAGAGTGGTACACCACAGTTTGTTTACCACAAGTCATCGCCGAACTTCGGAAATCTAACCCAAAGCGACGCATCATCCTACATCATGACAACGCAAGCTCACACAGCGCTCATCAAACGATTGAGTATTTGAAGCAGGAAAACGTAGAAATTCTTGACCATCCTACATACAGTCCTGACCTAAGCCCTAACGATTTCTTTACATTTCCTAAAATTAAGAAAACTCTTCGTGGTCAAAGGTTCCAGTCTGGTGAAGAAGCAGTCGACGCTTTCAAATCAGCCATATTGAACACCCCCACCTTGGAGTGGAATAAATGTTTTAATAACTGGTTCGAGCGAATGAAAAAATGTTGTAAACTACGTGGAGAATACTTTGAAAAACAATAAAAAGTACTATTAGGTTCCAGTTGTTTTTGTTTCATCAAACGACAAAACTTAAAAAGTATGCCTTGTACATGCATACATCTGATCTATTGTTTTAATTTAGTTATAATTTCAACAGGTTAAACCACTCTGAACCCGTTTCAATAATTACATAATTTCCAACGATGCAGACTCTGACATCTCTATACCGCTATAATACACAATCGTATAAACAAAATACTATATTATCGTGTTTGTTTTTCAGCAGTATTCTCAAAATGCATACGTTATTCAAAACTGAGGAAGATGAAAACTCATCAAATTTTAGACCGGTGTTAGTACTGCCAGATTTGAGTAAAGTTTTTGCAAAAGTCACAATTACACTAAATCACAATTTAACTTTGATAATTAATAAAAATACGCCATGTTTATGACGGGTGGAGGCAGAGTTACCAAATCCAGTAATGTGAAATGTGAATTTCTAAAAAACCTTAAATTCATCTAATATTCTGCCACTTGATGTAATTGTTTCATAAAAATTTAGAGGCGGAGTGATTTTCAACAGCTTACGCCACAAAAAAATGTTACTCTATAGGTATAAATATATTAATTTTAAGCATTAAATTCCACAAATTCAATTTCTTACAAATTTTCTGATAGAGGTCTAACTCCAGGGGATCTAGCACGTGCTGTCGATACGGTATTTTTTCCATCATTCTTGCACATTGACAAACGCGGTATGCGTGAGATGGCAAGTAGAATAGATAAACACTGTATCTCTGGCGCGTGCTAACCACACTGGAATGCAGTTGCGTAAGCATCGATTCGATCAATTTGACAGATAAACAGGATAAATTCGAAAAGACAGCTCTTATTGCTAAGAAATAAGAGTTACATTTATGTTCATCGAATCGATGTCGAGTCGATAGCAAGTTCATACTTGGTACATGGTACCCTGTTCTGAAATTGGCAGTTTTCTCGTGCTACGGGTAATGTTATGCATTGTCGCAAGACTTTGATGAAGCCCAAGCTCTAAAGACAATAAACTATGAATCGATTCCTCCATTCTGCGTGAAACGGCTAACGTTAATGATTATTTTATTGTCTATGGCACCGGCGCCGAAGATGCTACAAATGCTGTGTGGTCTTCTTTTATGTGTTTCCAATGTAATACAAAACACATAATGACAGAAAGGAAATAAATACACAATTTATGACATTTAAAAACTTTATTTTAGTTACTCGCCCGCTACACCGCCTCCGTTTATTATATCTCTGCCCTTATTCTGCCATATTTCTACCTTATTAACACTCCTTATAACCTGTATGTTGACCAAAATAACGCCCAAGCCGAAAACGGGGCAAAGATTGCATAAACGCAGGCGGAGCCGTGGTCAAGGGCTGGTATTTTCATAAATCTACCATTATTTTCAGAGATATGCGGGAAACTGACGTACATTTTTTTGTTTGGTACTCTGTGGGTAACAGAACCCTAACATGTCGGAAAGTTCTTCTCGCATCTTTCGCTGATCACATTTACGTGTGCCAAAGAATTACCAATAACGCAGCAATGGTGTGGGACGGTGCGCGCGTGTTGTAATATAATGTAACTTTACCAGGCATTTCCGGCCGCCCAACCACCTACATACTCGTACCTATCTAACGTTTCACCTACTTCTCTCTAAGTACGGTACGTTCAGGATATTTGACGCTCGTGCACCTTGTATCTTACTGATTAGAGATATAGGTGATAGAGGTACCACCATCTTACTTCCAAACTCCCCACAAGTTATTCGGGGTAGAGTAAGAGTCTCTCAAACAGGCATAACCAGGTGGCCCACCATGCCTGAGACTGATTGATGGGGGTATATCCATATCCCAAATTGCCGGGCCTTATATACAACTGTCTCTGGTGTGGGACGCGAAGTGTGTTGACACTCTCGCTGCGTCCTACGTCCAGTCAACTGCAGCTACGGCTAGCGCGGCGGCAGCAACGGCTGAGCGCAACAAGCGGCTCAAATATGCAGCGCTAAGTGGAAGCTGCATGTTTGTGCCGTTTGGTGTTGAAACTTTCGGACCGTCGGGACCCGAAGCAGACCATCTCTTCAAGCAGATTTCTTCTCGCCTCGTCGACGTGTCTGGTGACCCACGAGCTGGTGCATACTTTGGCCTTGGGTACCCTGCCGCACGACAGCGATGACCTAGACAGGGTATTTTATCTTATTTAATTATATTCATTTGTATTTTTCTTACTGTAATATTTATTGTTTGTATTAAGATAGTTTAGTTATTTATTTTATATATTTTTTTTTATTGTTTATTTTACAAAGACAAATATATATACATTTTGATTAAAATAAAAGCCATCCGACTAAAACCACATGGTTTTTACGCGGTATGGCGAGATCGCTAACTTATGCTAACTAGACATAGACTTATATACAAGTTTAACAACCCGCAGCCACAGGCTGCTGATGTTCGAGAAAATAAAGCTTTATGGCACTCCTTCGCTTTTTGTTGCTGCTACAATTTTTTATGCTATTCAGAGTATTAATAGATAATTCGTTTAGAAATAAAGGAAGCATGTATTCCCAAGTTCGCGTTCCATATAAATTATTATAGGTAGGTAGTTCATAAGTGGGTAGGTAAATTAGGTTTCTTAAGCTTTTTGGCCTTATTTTCTTAATTAGTTTAACCTCGTTACCGCATTCTTCACAGATAATAGCCATTTTTATTTTACTGTATATATTTATGATTTTACAATAGTCAAATAAGCCTTTTTCGTCATCATTATATTTGTTTTTAATGTGGTTTGGCACAATGACTTTTAATATTCTTAATTGCAGTCTATAGATACTATCTATATAGCTTTTATAAGTGCGACCGTAACTACTAATACTGTAGCTCATTATTGAGTCAGCAAGTGATAGATACATCAGTCTTAATATGTTATAAGGTAATTTGAATTTAATTATACAAAATTTTGATAATATGCCTCGGAGCTTGTTACATAGATATTCAATATGTGGACCCCAGTTTAAATGGTTATCTATAATGAGACCTAGGTACTTATGCTGTTTGACAAGTTCTAAATGCTCACAGTTACATGCATAGTGGTTTTTATGCAAACATTGATGTTCATGGGCAACGATGTTTGGAATGATTAAGGTTTGTAAGTATGGGGAGTGAATGTGTAAAATTTTCGTTTTTTGTGAATTAATGACAAGTCCGACATCGTGAGCCCATTTACATAGAAGATCAAAGTTAAGTTGCATTATTTTTTGAGCTTCTTCAACATTCCGATGAGACACTAACAAACATGTGTCATCTGCAAACTGGTAAACAGTACTGTTATTGTTTTATGTTCTAATAACTTGATAAAACAGACTGGTGACGGGCAGCGCCGTCACTGGTGCGAGGGTACCACGCTTACCAAGCCGCCTGCCCAGCGTGTTATGGGCAGTTTTCCAGCAGTGGTCGAACCAGGCTGTTGTATGGATGACTGGACCTTACTGGATTCGCAGAAGAGTTTTTATAGTAAAGACTTAAATAAATCAAACTTTTATTGAAAAAAAATATCAAGATGATGATTGATTTGTCGCCAACAGACTATTTTTCACTGTTAACTTTAATTTGCGCGAATGTTTTTTGGTCGGTTTTCGTTGAAATTTAATCACTAATTGGACCACCAAATCGTGCTCTTAGACCAACTTACAGTAAACTACAACCATTTTAAATCGAACTAATCCAGAAAGTATTCTGTTCTCATCAGAAACCGGAAGTACCCAAGCTTTATATTATATCCATTAATTCTGTAACCCTAGACTATGAAAAAAGCCAGATTTTCGAGGATTCTTTTGACAAAAGTAGGACTATCTTATTACTGGAAACAATATATCTGATTTATTGATCTTTTATCTAGGTGATCTACTTATAAACAATGTAAGTACTAAGATTTATTTCTGTATTTGACATTGGCCTTTTTGTGTTGGGCGGGTAATAACATTTTTTTCCTAAGGTATGCCATACTCTTAAAAAACATATCTCAACTATGTATCTTGTATATTTTTCAGTGTGTGCTTAGATTTATGTCCGTTTAATACCTGCGACGTCGACGGTTAGCGCAAACAAAAAAAATGTTTTTCACCCTCTTTTTTTGGTTTTCAAACGTTCGTTTCAAGAACGCATTTAAGAGATCAACTTGATTTTTTTTTCATTAAATAGGTTATATAGATATAAAGGTTTTCTACTTAAATCCAGTATTTTGTTCCCTACGAAGTCCTAGTATTAGCTAAAAACCCTCCGATCTGCTGTTTCACGCGTAATTATTAGTATTACGCGTCCTAGACAAATACGTTAATTAGCTAATCAATATTCGCCTCTATCAAAAGCTGATAAAGTATTTGACATTGGCCTTTTTGTGCTGGACGGGTAATAATTTTTTTTATACTTCCTTGCATTACTTGCCTCCTGGACTCATTCAGAAGACACTACCAAAATATTTCAATGCAGTTGGAAGAGTCAATTTTACGCATTAATAATGCAAATATATGATCGTTAAGTGGTTTTGCAGAATTGACCGATTTAAAGGTATATGGCTATTCCCCATGCAAGGCTGTGCCTAGTTTTTTCGTTGAATACTAGAATATTGGTATTACCTATACTGTCATATTATTAATGTGTAAAACGTGGGGTAAAACTGTCGTCATTGCCTTTTATGTTGCCTGATAGTGGGACCTACCTACCCCATTTATCCTAACGGAAATAGGGCTCATTTTACAAACTGGTCATTACGTTTATTGCACGATGTATTTGTTTTAATTTAAAGCCCTTGATAATGTTTGTATAGCGAAACCGGTTGGACAGAGTAAATATGATTTGTGGAAAAGTACAAGTGGTTTCTTCACAATACTGAGTGGATTACCCTTTACAAAATTTTATTAAGCTGTACTATTATTTATTTTCGCCATTTTTTTTAATGTTGAAGCGTTAATGCTGTACCAGATATCAAATAACTAATGCGCATACGCAGATATTAGTCATTGTTTGGCACTCGCGGGATGACTCGACTTTGTCTGGTAGACGTATCATTGACAAATTACTCCATCCGCGAGGATGTAGCTCGATACTACGTCTCTACTTTAGACGAGATATAAACTAAATAAATCCCGTCTCGTTAAGATTTCTCTGGAAACGAAACGACCCGCCTCTTTTACATATGACATTTTTTTTTCTCAGGTACAAAACATTTACATTCAAAGTTATTATCAGTTATTGACTATTCAAAGTACTTAAAACGTCCCTTGTTGATGTATCATCACATCAATTCATCACAGTTTAAAAATCAATACAGTTGTCTACAGCTGTCTCTCTGGCCACCGACCTACATACAATTTTCGAACAAGCAGTTTGGAGCCACGCCCCTCAAGCCCTGCAGTACCGCTCCGTCCGAACGGCTTCGTTGGACAACTGTATAGATTTTTAAACTGTGTTATCATGTTCCCCTGCATTCACACATGACATACTCGTAGGGTTGCTTATAAAAATTAAATGAAATATGTTATAAAACAATATTGAGGCCTTCTTAGGGTTCGTACCCAAACCTAATACCCTATTACTAAGCCTCTGCTGTTTGTCCGTCTGTCACAGGGGTCTACAGCTTCAACAATTTTATAGGTAGCAAGTTAAAATTTTCACAGAATACGTGTTACTATAGCCTCTATCACGGCAAATAAAAATAAATACAATACAATTCTCAAAATATGCGCTACGTTTTTGTTTCATCTCTGTCGGCTGACTGTTATATATTACTAGTTTCAAATGTTGTTAAATTGTTGTACATGCTCTAAAGTAAACAACAAATAATAAAAATTAGGGTCACGTACTCAGAGGGTGCCTAATTGTTTCTCAGCCGCCACCGTTTTACCGCCTTAATCTTGCTATGGAATCAATATTGTTGTTATCGTGTGCCATAATGTTTTTTGGGTTGTTCAAGAACAGCCTCCACTAATTGGTATTAGGAAGTCTAATTTTTTTTTCTCTTGATCCTTGGTCCTTACCACTTAAAGAGTCTCCGATATGAATTTGGCTATATCAATAAAAGTCATCTTATCGAGGTAACAGTGACGCCTTTCTCGTGTAGCAAATTAGAGCTGCCATAACCTAAAACTTTTCATTGCAAAATAAGCTTTAACGCAGATGGATAAAAGTTAAATGAGCTTGTATTATTTTAGGTTTTTCAACTCTTAATTTAAGGTTTGCTGCACGAGAATAGGTCACATTATAGTCCTTGAAGCCTGCACGTTATTGAAAAAGTCAATTTGGTTTTATGTTACTAATATTGAAGTAGTAAGTTAGTAAAGCCCGATCATAGTTCTTGTGTGTATTATGTTATGTTATATTAAAATATATACCTATATATTATTGGCTATATAAAGCTCTTTATTTCTTCATTTTGAGACAATAATAACAAGATATTGTTTTTTCGAAATATATTCCGGCCCACTTTTGGACTGATGCCGGCCCCAAAGAGGGCCGAAATATGTTTCGAAAAAACAATATCTTGTTATTATTGTCTCAAAATGTTATGTTATAGTTATAAAAAATAAATAAAATAAAATGAAAGGATGTTTATGATGTCTATGTGTTTTAAACAATTTTTGATTACTTCGATTATGTACGGCGAAGCCAAAAAGAGGCTATTCATACAATCGTCATGCGAAGTAAAAATTCTTGTATCTACTGCAAAAACGACTAATTCCGTTTTCTTGGTAAGTATTTGTATTCATGGAATTTAATTATGTAATAAAAATACTCATATTTCCGTTTTGTTTATAAATATGCATAATTCGCGTTTCTTGCCCTGAATTTGCATATTCGTGGAGGAAAAACCCTGGTGTACATATTTCTTTATAGTTACCTTACATCCTAGTTGTAGGAATATTCACGTGTATTCTGTACTATGCTGTATTCTGGAAAGCGATTTTTATTTCTTCGAGCGTTAGTTTGGAGCTCGGGCGCAAGCAAGGGCTCTAAAAACGCGAGGGAAATGATAAATCACGAGACGCAAGGTTAATAATCTGATTTTCTGCTTGTATCAAGTTTCGAGTAATTTGTACAGTTGAATAAATTTGTCTGTGTTTTATAAAATCTGTTAAGATTTTGTATAAATTACTTTTTCAAAAAAGTCTATTTAAAATAAATGTATGTTTTTTTTACACTATATTGTTTACCTTCTACAAATTAAAAAAATAGTAAACCGATGTAGGATATAATGGAGGTAATAATTATGGTTATTAGTTAGGTTAATAATTTTGTCATAATTATAGCAATTGGAAGAAAAAATAGATAATACACAGTTTCGCGCGCGTAAACTTGACTTTCAATAAAAACTTTTATCGACAGTTTTCGGCTTGGTTTTTTAGTTTCTTGGTAGGACTTATTCTACACAAATAAAAGATAAAAATGAAAATTATAGATATAGATATAAATATAATGCATATGAATAAAGAATGTAAATATGCATCAAAACATTTTAACTTGTCAATTCAATGTGAGTCATGTCATTCTTACGTAGATTTTACTAGTAGAAATCATAAAACGAATGGGTCAGACCACTCGTTGCAGAATTCACAAATTAATTTTCAAAAATACTGAATTTAAGTATTCGTATGCGAATCATGCGGATTCATATGCGAATTGAAATTCGAATGATTGAAAAATACACTCCCTGGTCAACATAATAGGCTATAAGGGATGTTGATAAACGTCCAAACCGAAAACGAGGCAGGTATAGAATAAACGCGGACGGAGCTGCAGGCGAAAGGCTAGTTTTTAATATAGATATAGATTATTTCTAGTCTTTATATTGACCAAATAAATCGGAACACAATTAACACCCCCTCGGAAATTCATGTCGCGAGGATATTATTTATTTAAAAACAACACCTTGAAACCTGAAACTTCTAACCTGGTATTATAATAAACTTTCTTAAAACTTGTCCAGTTTCCTTAAGGACGAAATCTATAATTTTGAAGGGGTGATCTGATTGGAGTCCTGTTTTACACGAATAATTTAGTTTTATTTGACTAAGGGGACGTATGCTGACCAAATAGGCGACATACTGACGAAGGGTACAGTAAAAAGTAAGTACCCGGGACAGAAGAGCTTGTATGACTAAATTGATGGATGTAGAGGAAGCAAGAGGTGTGTCAGGATCGTAGCAGAAGGAAATCCGTAGTGTCTGCCTACCCCTCTGGAAGACAGGCATATGTATGCTTGTATGTTGACTTTCGAGTATTCAATTACTAGTCCGGAGGTCGCACGCAGGTTCAAATCCTGTAGGGTTCGGTCTGCGTGCTACGGAAGGCACGTTAAGCTGCGGGTCCATATTTGTGCCTGAAGTACGGCGATAGGGCTCACCATCCAACGCTACGATATCCATCACTCAACGGATTTGGATGCAGTTTTCTTTATTATCATCGTAGTGACCATGGACAATATTTAGGCTATATTGATAAAATAACCAGCAAGCCGAAAACTGTCGATAATAATTTTTATTGAAAGACATTTCTACGCGAGCGAAGCCATGTGTATAATATATTAATTATTTACCTTAGTAGCGTCAGGGTGTCCAAAACGTCACTTTATTTCCCCTCGGAAATAAGGTTGTATTAAAATCCATTCTATTTCGCCCGCTGCCACTGTATATTTGTTATTTATACTATACCGCTACGGTTGAGTGGTTCTACAGACAGACAGACGGACAGGCAAAAATAAAATAAATGTTTTCGCTTTAGTACAATACCTTAAATTATTATCTGTGACAATACAGATTACCTTTCAAACTTATTTTTTATATTTCTTTAAAATTTTGAAGATTATATTCTCTGTGCAGGCAGACACCACTGTTTTACTACTTTACCTATAAATAAACAAATTATATTATTTGGTTAGTGATCAGTAATACGGATTGATAACACTTATTGCTGATTCCGCTAAATAAAATCTTGTGTTCCATAGTAATTGACTCGGGGCTGGGCTTGTGTTTGTAAGGAACATGAAAAGAATAATGTACGAATTTCACAAAAAGGGTCATCAAACCTTGTTACTGACCATTTACTGAGTCTTCAGTAAGAATTTGGCTGTATAAATTAAAGTCACCCTATATAACATATCTAGTTTTTTTTCATTCGCGGTTCATTTGCTGAAGTCGTCAGATAGAGTATGTGGTTTAATTTAAAGGTACCTGTCAATTTCTACCCGTGTTTTATTATAGGGTACTTGGTATTCCCAAAAATATATATGGAAATTTAATAATATAAAGTGACTTTCGTTTATACAGCCAAATTCAATGAGCCTATTTGCGAAATACGAAAAATATTTTTTTGTTCTATGTACACCTATTTATATAAATGTATAAGTGTATATATGTCTGGTTTTTCGCATAAAACCAATATAATTTCGTATGATCGATCTTTACGCCATATTATTTTACGGCGACATTATACCATAATTCGTTTTTTTATTACGGTACAACGGTACTTATTATACTTTTATATTTTTTTGTATTTTTTTGAGGTTTGTCATCTTTTAACGCAAATTATCATGAAGCAAGTACCACAAATTATTAATGAAATTATTATAATTAAATAAAAGCTATATGTAAATAAATCTTTTAAATACTTAATTACGCAAATGGACAATTTACCTTCCAATACCAATGTTTGATGCCCGTAAGGTTGTTTTTGGTTTAGTTTCGTTAACCTGTGGTCTGACGTTACTCTTGACCCCTGTAACTCTTCCCATAACCCTTGGAGGTGATTGAACCTTTGACAACTTGTTAAACGTTAATCGATGACTTGTCTTGTTTGGTTTTTTTTTTTCAATAAAGTAATTAAGGTGTTAACATGTTACTCGCTTGTCATGAGTTATTTATGAGTCAACTATCACATATTTTGTTGTTTATAGCGGGTGTATTATTGACGTGATCAGAAAATTAAACAACTGACCCATTTAGAAAACTTTTGAAGCAAATTAATTAAAAAATCACTTGCCCATATAAATGTTTCATACATACTAGGCATTTTCTACGGGTAAACAAGAAAAATTATGTATTTGGAAAAGTCTTAAAGTCTTACCTAAAACTAAAGCTTATCCGTATTATCGGTATAGCATATGGTTTTTTTTCTTAAGGCGTAGTAGGTCGATCGCCCAACATAAGCTTAACTGAAAAAGCGCGCGTCTGAGCAATGCGGTAAATCAAGAAGACAGTTGATGTTTTTCAATGAATAAAATTCAATATACCAAGGTAAATTCACACAAGTGCGTTTAAGAAAAAAACGCTGTACTATTGTTTAGATAATGGGTTTATATGTTTTAAACAGTAGTCATTGTTATTTTCACTTTATTAGTTTTGATAGACTGCTTGTTTGAAATGAAAAAAATAGCCTTCACTTTGAATTTTTTTTTGATCGAGCAAATTTTTCTCCATCGCGTTTTGGGCTGTTACATCGCCTTGGAAAAGGCTTTGTTTATAACATGTATTTATTTCAGAACCATATCTATTGTAGTTTGGGAGTACTAGTTGTTCAAAAATTCCGTTTTTACTGCCTACGTCGTCTTAAGATGTCACTAATATAGCCTGTATATAAGGTGACTTTAATTTATGCAGCCAAATTCTTACTGAAGACTCAGTAAGTGCTTAGTAACAAGATTCGATGACCGTTTTTGTGAAATTCGTAAATTATTCTTTTTGTGTTCCTTAAAAACGCAAGGCCAGCCCCGAGTCAATTACCTACTATGGAACGTCAAGATTTCATTTTGCGAAATTAGCAAAAAGTGTAACTGATCACTTACCAAGCCTCCAGTATGAGTTTGGCTGCATAGATTAAAGTCACCTTAGATTTGTTCATCGGAGCTTTTTGATACAACCTGTATATTTATTCATCGGAGCTTTTTGATGTTCGTGAGACGTAAACATACATATCTCCTAGAGGGGTAGACAGAGACAGAGATTTCAATCTGCTACGATCCTGACAAACCTCTTTCGCTTCTTCCATATCCATCAATTTAGTCATACATTCCGGTTACTCTTGGCTTTGCCCTTCTTCAGTGTGTCGCCTATTTGGTAGGTATACGTCCTTCAAGGGCGGCCCGGTCGAGCTTTACCTTCCACTGCGCAATATGTTTGAAATAACTTCCAAAATATTTTTGGCACAAAGTTATTTAGTAATATTTCATTAAAACTTCCGCTTTAGTTGAGCGTTTTCCTTGAAATTGTATCGATTAATTAACTTTTGGTTCAGTTTGAGGAAAAATAAGTAATAATATGGCAGGAAATGAGATGAAACCCGACTCTTCGGGTTATTTTGAATTTTTGCTTTTTAACATAAACAATGTATGTGTAGGTATAAATACCAATGTATGTGTTACTAAAGTCTACTAAGTATTTTTTTTGCGAAGTCTTAATTAACATAACTATCAAATAATAACAAATGTGCAACATTTTAATAAACTGCAATACGGCATAAAATATGTAAAAACCTGAATCAAATCAGAATTAATACGCTTGCACTAATGTACATCCGCACAGTGTTGCCAACCTTGGACCTTTCCCGCGAATCTACGAACTTCAATCCCAGGGTACCTAGCATAGTAGACCATATCGAGCTTAGACAGCTCGATATACCACTGTCTGTCCTTCTCTAAGTAGATCAACACAGTGAGATAGAGCACTGTATCAAGCGCTATCGAGCTCGATATGGTTTGCTATGCTAGACAAGCAGAACCTACGTACTTTCTATCAGATATAAAATTTGTAAAATTACATTCTGTCTGACTGAACTGAATAGACTTATTTGCTTTTTTCGATAAAAAGTCATTGACCTCTCATAAACAACTAGACACACAGTCATAGCAAAAATGCTTCAACTAAATTAAGACGTTATGTCGTTAACATAAGATGCGATCTCAGTTGTACGCAATCGTTATTCCAATTTGTCACCCCATGGCGGTGACAAAATGCATCGGGGACACTTTTTGAGTCTTGTTGTTTATGAGACGTCGATGTAAAAAGTATAAAACTGTTCCGTTTCCTACGATAATATAAAACACACAACGACCTGTCATTCGAAATCTGATTAATGTATAGTTGTAATTGTGTACATTTCGCTTTCGTTTCGTTCGTCTCATTCGGATAAGTCTGTCTGTCGCCTCCGGAGCAACTGGACAGATTCGCAACTGGACTACTGAAAACCTAAATATTTTCTACAAATATAGTAAAGTATAAATGACGCCAGACAACAAATACATTGCATATGCATCAAAACCATGAAATACTTGTTTTATTCAGTTTTTATATGATCTAAATCTTAACTTGAAATAAGTGCGTACCTATATAGATCTACGAACTTTGCATGTGCAACTTTTACTAAATCTACGTACCTAATTTTCAATTCTGACCTAGGTTCTTTTCAAAATCTTAGTTGGCAACACTGATCCGGCCCACCAGTTTGTCATCACGCGAAAACCTACACACAAACGCAAGCACAAAATTGTGAGGAATATTTTAGACTGAGTCCATTGACATCGTCTAGATCTATGCCAAATTATAATAAACAAGTGTGGCCTAATGTGTTATTATTGTTTTAGATAAAATCAAAAAATTTATGCTAATTCCGGATCGAAATTGTAATCTAGATTAATTGTAACCTATGATATCTTTGAAAGCCTTTATTATATTGCCAAAACTTTGTTTCTTTTGCCACTCTGTGAAATCAAGATTGCTGCCTGTAAATGCTGGAACGTCATACCACCGCCTATTCGCGACGCTAGAACATTACTAACATTCCGCAAGCAATGTCGTAGGTGGTTGCTTTTGAAGCAGTCCAAGGATAGTGGGATCCCTTTAATTAATTAATTCTGTAACTCATTAGTGTTTCATAATTGTTATTTACGTTTTATAAAATTTTAATTTATTAAACTTTTTGTTATTGCTACTGTTAATTGACATCTATTTATTACATATAATGACATCTTTTTAATATTGTTTATTTCCAATTTCAGAGTGGTGTTGGTTTATTATTTTATTATTAAAATGATTTATTGTGTTCTTCGTCCCTTTTAGGTTAAGTTTGAAAATCGGCAGCTGTTTGCATGTCCAACAGCTACATTCCGAAACTTAAGCCTTTTTGTCTTCATCTAATCTTTTCTAAGTATGTCTATTTTTTTCCATTTAATTTTAATCTTGTCACTATTTTGTAAAAGTTTTTTTTTTGTATACTGTTTTAATTGAAGACAAATAAACATCTTTTTATTTTATTTATTTTATTTAAATCGGTGATGGAATGCCTTCGTAAGTTTCATCGATTAAATTTGGTGACTCCCACAACTGACTTGCTGGGCTCATGACGACTGTTCTTAATAAAGCGAGACGAGGAACATACCTTTCATATCGACTATTTTTGATAATGTCTAACTGAATACAATAGATTTTTCTTTTGCCACACAGGCAGCAGTGAAATTTCCTAAAATGTCGAGCCCCCTACAACGATCTCAATGCGCATTATCTATGTCAAGTACTAAAAAAATCTTAAATTTCACGTGTTTTAAATCCAGCTTTCACTAATTTACCTATTCCACATGTTTTACAGTCGTACAAAATAACTGGCGATTAACCTAATTTCCATCTAATCTAAGCATCTGCAAGACGTTGACTGTCACCAAACTGAACGCGAATGGAGAGACATGATAATTCGCAGTCGTAAATAGATTTCCCTTCGCTCTCCTGGGGATTGTTGCTAGCATGGACCAACGATGTTATTTCACACTATTCTTGCTATCTGGGTGACCTTTGGAAGGCTGAGGAGTGAGGACGTACGGTGCCCGTAATATTGTTGGCGGTTCTGGAGTTCTTTCTCTTTCATCTATCTCTGTCATTAATTTCTCTCTATCCGTCTTGCCGTAACTTAATTCACTCGGTCACCAAAAATATTTACGGGCACTATTGTTAGGGTTGCCATTATTTTAATATATTGATATACGTCCCGTATAATGTTACGGTATTTGACTATTGAGTTCCGTGTACTAGTATTATTACTTGCCCCATTTTATTCTAAAGTCTCGGAGGCGGGCGAATACACGGCGTTGTATGTATATGATATGATACTTTCTTATGGACTGAGTACTTTTGGGAGAACGTTTAAGTCATATTTAGAGAAAGTCGAAGCAATTCAAATTAAGATTCTTAAAACAATAGGCATGATGACAAAAAAAAATTGTCCGTCAGTTAGATTATCAGAAAATATTGGACACGTATTTTTTCTTTTTTCAATTAAACAAACAATGATGAAGATATAGCCCGCTGAAGTTCCGCGTGACGTCACATCTAGGTACAATTTTACTTAGAAGTGACGTCATTTTCCCCCACTCCCAAACTTTGACGCGCTTTATTTCTGTCAATTTTTGTTTGATTGACGAAAGAAAAAATACGTGTCCAATATTTTTTGATAATCTAAATGACGGACTAAATAGAATAATATTTTGTTTACCCTGACTACAAGCCTATTAGTTGACCAAAAGGTAAAAACTCAATGTAAGAAAGATTATAATAACTTGTTTTTAAAATCCCACTTATATTATAAATGCGAAAGTTTGGATGTATGGATGGATGGATGGATGTTTGTTACTCTTTCACGCCGTAGGTACTGAACCGATTGGGCTGAAATTTTGCATGAATGTAGTTCTAGACCTGGAATAGGACATAAGATACTTTTGATCCCATACATCAGTTGCCATGGAAAAGCTATAAAAGAGACATACAAAATGGAAAACACAGAGGCGCTTAAAACACGTTTTTCACCAGCTATGTTTACTGTAGGTAACAGTCCGAAAAATATTGACTGATTTTATAGGAGTACACAAAAACTAATTCAACGCGGGTGAAGCCGCGGGCAGAAGCTAGTGTGAAATATATCCAGTCCATGAAAAGGTATCGATACTACTCGCCTTGGATAGTTATGGATATAATCCACTGTTACATAGAAAAAGAGAAAAAAATATACTTACTGTACCTCGAGTCACAAATTACTACGGCCAGCGGAATAGAAAATATCTTGTACCCAAAATCCATAATAGTATACCATATGAAATAATAAGCAGTAAACCTATATTTAAAACAAAGTTAAAAACCGGCCAAGTGCGAGTCGGACTCGCGCACGAAGGGTTCCGTACCATTATCTATAAAAACGGCAAAAAAATCATGTCTGTTGTATAGGAGCCCCCCTTAAAAATTAATTTAATTTTAAGTATTTATTTTTAAATTGAATATATAACTAAATATTAAATATATAATAAATTAATATTATTTTAAGTGAATATTTCAAGTGTCTACCTGTTGCCGTTATCAATATCGAGCAAAAAAATCACGTTTGTTGTATAGGAGCCCCCTTGAATATTTATTTTATTCTGTCTTTTTAGTATTTGTAGTTATAGCGAAAATATAATAAAATAATAATATATATAGTTGAAAATTTCAACTGTCTAACTATCACGGTTCATGAGATACAGCCTGGTGACAGACGGACAGCGGAGTCTTAGTAATAGTTGGTTACAACAACAAAGACTCAGTCCATGCGGACAAAGTCGCGGTCAAAAGCTAGTTATTAATAAAGCAAAATCTACTTCATAATACGACTGGGCGAAAAAGGTAATCCCTTCCTGCTGGTCTAACATGGTTGCCACTTTAACACCGTTTTAAACACCATTTTGACAGTAAATGTATGGGATTTACTGTCAAATGGTGTTTAAAATGGTGTTAAAGTGGCATCATGCTAGCCCCCCTGGTCGTTCTTTTCAGGTGGTGTAGTTCATTTATCTTGATTGGATAATCAATCACTGATCATGCAAACTTTATTGATATTTTTCAGTAGTAAACCGTACATAACCGATTCGCTTTTTTCATGTTTTTATTTAATTCACATTTAAGAGAATAGGTTCCGACTGCATTGATCGCTGTTACTCCATGCGGAAAGACCCGTAGTGCGAGAGGGACGAATTCTGGAAAAAAAAACAAAATGACGACTTTTATCACAAATTTTATTATTAAAAAAAACTAAAGTTTGTATCAAAATCTGTTCATTTCAGAGTTTAATAAAGTTTATACAGAATTTTAATTCATAAATAATATAATATGATTTTGCTCAAATATTGTTAAAACTCGACATGAAAACTTTTTTTCGAGTCATCTTTGATTTTTTGTTGGAATGACGTCTGAAGATTCTGTTTCTATAAGAGTGTGCATTACATTCTTGACAGAAGTCCAATTTTTTTTCGAATATCTAATATTGCTAGATTTTTCAAACAAGGAAGAATAAATTATGGTTTTTCGGAACCTATCCTCTTAACATTCCATATCAGTTCCCAACACTTGTGGCAACCCTAACTACCGCAAATGTACTGTACAGTTCGGGTCAGTACCGTACCGAAGGCAGGCTTGAAGTTCACAGATAGCTTCCCAAGTACACATTCCCATTATAATTGACCGTAAGCAATAATTGCAAACCCCCTTTTGTGACAAGAGTGTTTTGACGTTAAACTTTAATTAAGTTTTATTAAACTTTTAAATCCATATTTTGTTTACTTAGCGTTCCCACTCGTTGCTTAACAATAATTTTATATTTTTTATGGAATCAATTTATGGGTCGGATTAAAAAAATAATAATTTTAAATTACGTTTCTTAATCTAAGTTATATTATTAGCTTATACGAAAACATGAACAGAATCACAAGTAGAGGGGATAAATCGTGGGTCTGTCTACTACATTTATAAACATATCTTCAGGCCAGAGAATTTGGGTAAAACTAGAATTTATCGACAGAAAAAATATATGAAAAGTTTTAAAAATAAATTCTTTCTGTAATAGACCTTTTATATAATATTTTTCTATCAGCAACTATGGACCTTTTGTTTTGTTGTAATTTTTGAACCAAGTGCCCTATTATGTTACAATTGACCTAAAAAAATCATCATCAATTAAAAATAAGATAGAATTTACGGAAAATTGTTTTTTTTTGTAATTTTTTCAATAATAGTTTAGATTCTTAGAGAATAATGGGGCATTATTAATCCCCAATTTTTCCATAAGATAAAAATACCACGATTCATACCGGACAGAACATTTTCTATGTGCAGTTAAACAGAGGCACACTGGGCGTTTTCGTATAAAATTAGTATAGAAAATAAAGATTTATGATTTTGTTTTAAATGAAATCAGGTATTTTTTATATTTTTTTCTGTCGGTAAATTGGGTCTAGTTTTATCTAAATTCATATGTGCACTTTAACGAGACTCACACTGTATATCTCCGGGAGGGTGTCAGAGGTGTTTCCGAGGGTAACTGTCACTAGAACTGTTTTCACCGACGTATTTAACGTCCCAACGTGATAATGCAAGTTTATCGGCGTACTTCAGGCAGAAATTCAACCTTTTTAGATATAACAGGTAACCCTTATAACCCTTATCCATTCAGGAAGTGGTACGTATATATATACTTATTAGTAGATAGTAAACCTTGCTTTGCCTCTACATACATACATATATTCACGCCTGTTTCCCAGAGGGATAGGCAGAGACTACAGATTTCCATCTGAAACGATCCTGATACACCTCTTTTGCTTCTTCTAAATTCATCAAGCTAGTCATACAAGCTCTTTTAATTTGCCCTTCTTCATTATGTCGCCTATTTGGTCGGCATAACTCCTTTGCTTTGCTTTTAGGGCGGCTTGCACCAAAATCTTAAATCTCGATTTTATCGCTAAACCAGGTTTACGATCTGTCAGTCAATACATTTCCGTCAAATTAAACTCAGCTTAAGTCCTAAATCTAGATTTAAATATTGGTGCAAGTCGGCCTTAGTTTCTTTTAAATTTTATTAGTCAGTAAACATATTGTGTATGTATAGGTAGTATCGGGAAAATTCCACTGACCAACTGCTCGCTTCAATTACGGTTGGAACAAGAGTGAAAAGTGTGTCAGGGAACTTTTTCCGATGGAACCTGTGTGCCATTTGTATGAAAGTATGAACATGTTCGGCATGCTAGCTCGCCTCCCCTGGGAGCGACGCGTGTGGCCGTAACATGCGCGCGCGCACCTCCGGAAGGAAGCGCTATTATTGTTGCGTATAACGTTGCAGTCGTACCGGGATTATTTATTTTCTTACATTTTGTACAAAAGGCACCAAACTTAATGGCGCCTCTGAAGTTCGTCTATTGTCTTTGTCTAGCTCTTTCTTTCATATATCTCAGTCATCTATTTCTCTCTAACCGTCTTGCCAGAGCTAACTTCACTCAGGCGCCTTTATGGGAAGAGATGGGATACCCTCTTATAAACGGCCTGCTACAAGGACTGGAAGAGACGCAGCAGGGATCCCCAACATTTACTATGGGTCAAGTGTTGTCGCTTGTGACTTCCCTTACCAAAGAAGCGACTAATAGTGCAGTGATGGCCGCCATGATGAACTCTAATCATTCATCCAGGCAAATCGATTTTTATCTTCCTCCCTACGATCCAGATGAAAGATCGCATGACATTCGTGACTGGTGTGCACATGTGGATGAAACGATAACTACGATGAAAATATCTCCGCATGAAGCAAGAATGAAAGCTATCATGCAACTCCGGGGTCGGGCGAAAACGTGGGCTGATACCTGGTCTTTACGGTCAACTACATGGGAAGACGTTAAAGAAGATCTTATCAAGAATTTTTCCAAAGAATACCGATACGCAGATGATGTTGCCAAGTGGAAAAGCTACACTTCTGACCAAGCTAGTACCTACTCCGAGTATGCTACCACTGCTTGGACTTACTTCAAGAGGGTTAGGCCCGAAGCTTCGGACAGTGAGGTAGTAGAGGCTGTAATCACAGGTATTTATCAGGTTTAAATATTGTTGTGATGAAAAAAACTAGTACTTTTCCACAGAAAATATTTAATATTACAATACCCAACCGGTTTCGCTATGTAAGCATCATCAGTGGCTTTTAAGTTTCAGTAAATACATATTTTCAAATCATTATTTACTTTAATTTATAAGCCCCCGCTGATGCTTAAATAGCGAAACAGGTTGGGTAGTGTAGTATTAAATATTATTTGTGGAAAAGTACAAGTGTTTTTCATCACAATGTTTGATAAATTCCATCAAGTGCCGACAATCTCAACAATCAATTTCCAGATTTAAATACCATACAAAAAGTTTTGTCTCATTTGTACGCTATGCATAATATCGATTAAAAATAAAGTAACTTTATCTATCGCCCACACTTTACTTCCCATTTACTTTAAAATGTTTGATAATAATCAACATGTATAAGAAATGGCAAGCTTGGGCAAGCTTCGTAACGCCCCATTTTCACATATAGGTTTTTCTTAAATAACCACTTCTTTTTTCTTGGAGTTCATAGATATTTCAAAAATGCAGTAGTTTGTCATGTAGTTATCTATATCTACCAGTGGCGAAGGGTGAACATTTTAAAAAGTGAAGCGGGACAAAAAAATCTACTTACTTAGAAAAGCAACCGAGGAAAACATATCATTTTTGTACTTTGCAACTCCCTGTCAGACAAGTGTATTTGTCGTAATGAGATGTATGGAAATGCTTGACAAAGCGAAGAGCACGGAATAAATATGTGTAGTATGTATGCCATTTCCTAAGGAGAAGCCGATGGGAATCGTATTATATGGACCCTTCGCCACTGATATCTACACAAAATACTAAAGTAGTAAAAATGTCGTGTCTGTATATGGAATATCTTAGCGAAATAAATGAAATGGGTTATAATTATAAGTATTGTACTGAAGACAAAAACGTTTTTTTTTTGGAAACTTTGTCTGTCTGCATGTTCCGTTTTAAACAGTGATGGATACAAGCGTGACCTATCCTTTTAAGTTGTTGATCGACATTTGTACCATTGTGACAATGTACTTTAATATGTCTTGTTTCTTCTTTTTTCAGGTAAGTTTCCGGTGCATCTTTGTTAAAACGTAGGTGTAAACCGCTATGTACATTCGCGTGCAGGTCAAGCTCCCTATTTTTTAAACGACTTTAACGCCTATGTAGTCACAATAAGAACTGCGAATAGGAAGCCTGTCATGCCGGCGTCCGTACATACGTACCTTTGTCGTCTAGTCTTCGTTTGCTCTGAACCTTTGGGTTTTATGCCATTCCACTAAATTACGCATTTTCTATGGAGTGCCTTTGTGGATCGCAATTTTTGTTTGGAATTTGGAGTGATGTTAATTATGTATTACGGAATAATTAAATGAATGGATTAATTGTCAATATAAAAACATATAAATAAAGATATAATTGCTATATTTAGCCTTTTATTTTCTTTAAATATTACTTATATCAATAAAAATTAAATAAACACACAATTTTCAAAATATTTCGGCCTCTTCTATGAGGCCGTCATCAGTTGAGTGACAGTTATGACAGTTAAAGACTATTTACAGAAAAAAAATATAAAAAAAATAAAATAATGATATTTACAATATTAATGTGTGATGATGATGATGATGATGATGATGAGTCAATCGGTCGAGTTATGTCTGTCAGTGTTGTATGTTGAGTCCGGGTCCATAGTGTGCGCCAAGTGACCAGATGTATGATGTCTCCCAGGTCCTCAGTTCTATGTCGGTCAATGGTGGAGTAAATGACTTAATGATACGCACAGTGAAGCAGTCGTTAAAGAGTTGATTGTGGAGGCGAGTGTGAGTGGGGATGGGCAGGATGTTGTTTTGTGTAGTGTCTGAAGTGTGTCTGTGTTGGTTCATGCGGATGTGTAATGCGTTTTTAGTTTCACCTATGTAGAATGCCGGGCAATGTCGGCATTCTAATAGGTAAATGCAGTTATTAGTTTTGCAATTTGTGTTGGATTGTGTTCTGTATGTGTTTGTTGTGTGGTGTGTGTTGATGTGTGTGTCTGTATTGATTAAAATGCATGTTTTACAGCGAGGCCGTCGGCATGGGGAGGTGCCACTGGTGTATGAGTTTGAGTTTGGGATGATGTGAGAACGTTGTTTTGTTTTGTTGAGTGTGCATCTAAGGTTTCTATTTTGTCTATAGCAAATTTGAGGAGTGTTGGGTAGTAGGTGTTGAGTTTCATTGTTTTGTCTGAGAATGTTAAATATTTTGAAAATTGTGTGTTTATTTAATTTTTATTGATATAAGTAATATTTAAAGACAATATAAAAACAGAAATCGAAGATGGGAAATTTAAGTTGTCAAATTGCCAAAGTAGTCAAAAGTACCAAAGTGGTCCATTCGGGAAAGTGGACCATTCTACCGGATCATAATGACATGGAATTTTTATTGTAAATTTGCTTTATTCAGTACAAAAATCATGATAAACTGGCGATATTGATCAGAAATTTTTACGGAAGTATTTTATATTTAATTTTCATCAAAGTTATTAAACGAAAGATTTAGCTGTTTGAAGTTGGCAATGTGATTTTATTCTGTAAATGAGGTGTACGAGTATGATATTAATCACTGCAAAAAACATAAAGTAGTCATTGCAAATGCGATACATTAATAAATATTGGTCTTTGTTTCAAATGTATTCAACAGTATTAAAGTCTTTCCTAAGATGGTAAATTAGGCGCTGGAAATTTTAGATCTTCGCATGAAAATGTGAGCCACCTCCTAAGAGCAAGGTTCTTAAATGAGTCAGTCCTGTGACCTAGGTCGCCTCTTGGGATTCTGGCGTGAGCTGGGCTGGCGAGAATAGTCGATCCCACTCCACGCACAAAGGTCCAAATGAGAGACTAGGTGCCGATACTAGGGCTCACGGTTCAATCTGTTTTCGTGTCATGCGTGGAGACGCCCTACGTGTAACCGTTTAGATGCACTGTCACAAAAACGTTTAGTACGGAACAACGTCGCAACGTAGCTACGTAGTACGTCGTTACGTTACACACGTTTCTACGTTGCTACGGTGCAACGGAAAACATAGCACGTTTACACATTTGACAATGTCATGTATCAATTTCTTAATTTTTAGGGTTCTATATTCCAGAATTTAAAAAAAGAAACTTTTAACCTAAGATATGCGATCACCACCATGAAGTTTTTTCGGTGAGACGAACCACTACTTAGGAACGACGCGTATGCTTGACAGACTATTTAGCAGGATTAAAGAAAAAGAAGCTCTCCCTCCAAAAGTACGAAATATTATTTTCTGACATAGAGCGCAAAGATGACAATGACGTTCAGTTCAAAGAAAGAACGTCTATGGCTTTCGTAAAGGAGGTCAGTTATACATATATCTGTGGTCAAAACGTATATTAATACATTTTCAAAACGTAGACTTCGACAAAACGTTGATTGACATCCTACGTCCCTCCATCAATCAGCCTGTTTCGTCCACTGCAGGACATAGGCCTTTCCAGGATTTCGCCAGTCTTGGTGGTCCTCCTGGAAGAAATGCCCATACTCACACACGCTGGGCAGGCGAGTTGTTGAGCGCGGTGCCGAAACCCTTGCACCAGTGACGCCGCTGCCCGTAACCAGTGTTTTATATAAGGCCTGGCAATTGGGGATGGATATACTGCCATCCATCGGTCCCAGGCAATGGTGGGCCGTCTGGTTTTGCCTGAGAGCTGTTCTCTTACTCTCCCTCGAATAAATTCGGGAGGATTTCCGAGTAAGATGGTGGTACCTGCACAGTCGAGCCTGGCATCAGCTCTACCACATCATACGTAGTCTATGTAGAATTAAGCCTACGTAGAATTATAAAACTAGGTCGTTTTGAAGTCTACGGTTTTGTTAAGCATGTATGCCAAATCACTATACGTAGAATAGGGAGCACTAGCCGAAACCGAGCCCGCCGAGGAAGAACAAGAAGATCTTTCCTTCAGTTATTAGTATGACACGACACCGGCCTTTTCTTTAAATTAGTTCACATGGCTCTTCTAGGGTCTTCTTCTATTTCCTTATATTTTTCTTATTAAGTTTTATATAATTGCAGGATAGAAAATCAGAAAAGTAAATCTGGACGTGAGGAGCTCTAAACACTGGAAAGCACATGGGTAAATTCGCAGGTCGTGTTGAGAACTGGATAGCTCAGTGGATGAGCAACCACCCGGTAAGCGAGAGGTCCCGGGTTCGAGTCCCGGTTCAGAGCTCCTCACGTCCAGATTTACTTTTCTGATTTTCTATACCGCAATGATATAAAATTTAATTTGTTATCTCCTTGCGATGGATAAATCGCCCAGTGTTTAAAATATATAAATATATTTCTATCAGAGTTTCTATTGTTCTCTTTACAATGTTTATTATAAAGTAATCGTGTCTATGTGGTGTTATTTTACGGAACCCTAAATAACTGAAGGGAAAGCTCTCAGTAAGCCAGTGCAGGGCATCACTTTCCGGGAAACTTTCCCCATGGTATTGATTATGCAGGTACGCGTTTATCACTGCATTATCTGTACTTAATTTACATTTTACATGGAGCGCGCATTTCTTCCATGATGCGTCTTTAGTTATCGATTTTCGGGTCGCGATCCCGGCTACCAGCTATTTATACTGAAATTATCGGTAAACTGGTCTAAAAATATTTGCATCAGAAATAATGCAATTGTGATCAACTTTCCCGACTAGAAATCTTTAACCAAAGTTATTGCTCTTTACGTTTTACGTAGACATTTTTAGATTTAAACATTTTAAAATTATTTCTCCCCGATATGAAATTTCCACCCCGTGGAAAGTGCATATTCGTACACCCACGTTTCGTCAACGATTATTTCGTCCCAGCGTGGAGGGTGGTGAGTCGTATAGCTTAGATACTTTTTTTTGCTTTAATGTACTCGCGCACGAAGGGTTCCGTACCATTAACTATAAAAATGGCATAAAAATCATGTCTGTTGTATGGGAGTGCGCAGGCCCGACCCGCACTTGGCCGGTTTTAGTATTTGTTGTTATAGCGACAACAGAAATACATCATCTGTGAAAATTTCATCTGCCTAACTATCACGGTTCATGAGATACAGCCTGGTGACAGACGGACAGACAGACGGACAGCGGAGTCTTAGTAATAGGGTCCCGTTGGTTACCCTTTGGGTACGGAACCCTAAAAAAGGACACTAAATTAAATCATGTCTTGTACCTACTCATACAATATGAAAATGGCAAAACTAAAAAAATATAGCAGCTTTTTTAAAAAACATGTTATGATATAGCAACTGAAAATGACAATGTAACGTAAGGTAAAAGTTTTTGTACCCATAAACGTCAGAATACTTTTTGATATGGTTACATGTCGCTTGCTTATTTTAATCTGTTGTGCTATTATACTAAAAGGTTTCATAGAAAGAAGCTTCGATTATTATAGCGTATTTAGCAATCACAAGAAAAGTAGCAATTAATATTGAGCATGACATGAATCCTTTATTTCTTTCCGCATTTATTGATGACGTGAGAGTCAGCGGAAGGTACAGTCTCTTACACGTTCTTGTGAATCATATTAGTTCCTATTTCATCCACGTTAAGGTTATAATCGATCAAAAACTGGAAAGTTCGGGTGTTGCCGATGGTACCATTCATGGCTGGGTCCAAATAATTCCGCAAAATAAAAGAAAACGGCCCATTACGGATATACGTACAGGCCACTGAAATCAATCAAGTTTAGACTTTTTATCGATGGAATAAGGAATGATATCCTTGGAACAGTTCTTTGTCTTGTAGCGTTGGCAGGAAGCCAGAGTGAAAGGCCAAAAGTCTGCGATGTCCTTTAATACGAGAAAAGGTCTGTAAAGTGTACGTCGTACACAATGTGCGGGTTCCGTCAATGCATTTGTAATCTTATTTGGAGTACGAGACTCACCGTGCTTACGTTTTATAATTTCCCGAATTTCCGGCAATGTTTCATCTGCGATGGTCATCCACGGGATGACCTAAAAATCCAATCCATGTTTTAATACAGCATGAAAGAAAACACATTAAAATCATACCAATTAATAAACACCTGCTATGAGGCAGTGGCGTGCATAGAACTTTGCTGGAAAAGAAATGAGAACGTCAAGTTTGACGATAAAATTAACAAGAAAAAAAAAATTAAAAACCAATTAAAAATATATTTATGCAGCCAAATTCTTACTGAAGACTCGATAAGTGCTTAGTAACAAGGTTCGATGACCCTTTTTGTGAAATTCGTAAACTATTCTTTTCGTGATCCTTACAAACGCAAGCCCAGCCCCGAGTCAATTACTATGGGACGTCAAGAGTTTATTTTGCGAAATCAGCAATAAGTGTAATCGTTTCGTGTTACTGATCACTTACCAAACCTCCAGTATGAGTTTGGCTGCACAAATTAAAGTCACCTTATATATGAGATCATGTACCAAGTAAGGTATCCACCCTTCGATTTATTTCGTTGATTATTAAATTAATGACAGTGACTATACTATAGTATAGGTATACTTTTCATTCAGCTAGTATTATGTGGTTTACTCAGGTACATACAGGGTGTAAATGCAAAGTCAAGAATCCCTTTAGGTATTATTATTAGAGTACATTACAAACTAGAAAAGATAAATTAGAAACAAATGTAAAGACAAGAATTTGATAAAATTCCTTCCTCGTGCCAGGATTCGAACCTGCGACCTCTTGTTATCAAGACAAGCGCGCTACCGACTGCGCCACCGAGGTACTTACCTAGACCGTTGAATTTTTCCACCATACTTGTCTACCGAATATTTCTGTAAATATTTAATTTAACTGGCCTGTAATGCACATACTGAACGCTCACGAGGGCGTTATGAGATTTCACGTCTTGTTGTTAAGAAACAGATGGCGCTGTCGTCGCTACAATATGTGTTGCTTCAGACAATTAAGAAATTCACAGTTCTCATTAACTGAGATTATGTTTTTATTGCGAAATCCATCGCTTTGGAATACTCTAAATATTATTATTAGAGTAGAAAAGATAAACTAGAAACAAATGTAAAATGATTTTTTTCAAATTCTTGTCTTTACATTTGTTTCTAATTTATCTTTTCTAGTTTGTAATGTACTTTAATAATAATATTTAGAGTATTCCAAAGCGATGGATTTCGCAATAAAAACATAATCTTAATCCCTTTAGGGTATGAAAGTATACACGATTCTGATGTCATTACGAGAAAAAAATATATACCTTGAATTTTCACCAAAAATTCCATCATTTTTCTAAGCTATGGCTATGCAGCTCACCGGCCTCTCCACACACCTAATTGCACCCCGCAACCCGCACCCCTCATCCGAGTGGCCAGCGACCAGTGAGGGTGTCCACGCGATTAGTGTATTTTGAGTAAAGAAAATCGTCTTATTATGAGGTACTGGTACTTTATTGAGCGATCCCAGTATTTAAAATGATATCTATACTGATCATACTAACACACCCATAAAGGATTCTTGCCTTTGCTTTTACACCCGGTATATGCAAATAAGTAAAATAATAATACTGCATTGTTAATAATTAATTAAGTAACGACAAACATTATGGGAATGCGGGTTACCACTAAAAATTCGACTGTACTCTAGGGAAGGCAGTGCCTACCCTGGCGTCATACAAATGATGATTTTTCGAAGTGACATTAAATTTTTTCATATTTTTTACTGTCAAACTTGACCTTCTCATTGCATTTCCAGCAAAAAGTTATATGCACGCCACTGCTGCTGTGAGGCGTAGTGTAGATCAGCAACACAACGCTGGTTTTCGGTATGTCCCTTTTCATGTTCTTAATTCATTTTCGAATTGCAGTTAAGTGTCTAGCTTACTTACAACATGCAACATCCTCAGCAACAATTTAACAAATTTTGATATTAAAATGCTAAAATTTACTAAAATAGCTTAAATAAAAATAATTTTATTTAAAGAAAACACGTTGAACGCGACACACTGGGCTACGAAACCCTAAAAAACAGCAATAAAAAGAAATGTTGCTGTCATTAAAGGTTCCACAAGGCCCGAAGGTTCCGCAGCTGTTAAAAATTCTGAAAATATGACGTATTAATACCTGTCTCCTCCATTATGTATTTGCACATTGTCAAACGAAAGCTGCGAGCCCCAAGGGCGCCAACAAAGCTCCTTCATAAATAAAGCTTGTGCTTGTTATGTCCACAACCTACTCACCTATATTAAGTTCTCAGATACGGTTCAACCGAGCTTTTTTTTTAATGTTCTCTTTTCGAAAAACGGGTCAAGTGCGTGAACTGTTGTCCGGAGGGTTCCGTACTAATAAAATAAGTTACTGTTTTTTTACAACAAAGACGGCAAAATTAAGTTGGGCAAGTATTCGGGTATCAGTGTTTTTTGTTTAAATACAGTATACGGTACACAATACACAGAAATTCAAATTCCTAACTAGTTCAGTTTTTGAGATAGGCCCCGTAACAAAGATGGTCTAAAACTTACAACTAGGACGGCCATTTCTTCATTTCTTTATTTAGTTTCACATTACACGACTGCACTATAGAGACCGGACGCGAGGACCTCTGAATAGGGTTGCAAAGTGACGTAATTTTACCATTAATATTAGGCATTAAAATTGACGTCAAGTTATGACATCTTAAATTTTGATTTCTTTTAAATCCCGCGCGCGTTTATTTGCGACGTTGCCGATTAGTGTAGGTAGTCATCGTAGTACTCGTAGTCGATTTTGCGCCGTTGCCGTGCCGTTCCGCTTCCGCTTTCTCTCGGCGTTCCGCTGTCGGTTAGCGACAGCTAGTGTTGCCGTTTTAGCCACTTTGTGGCTAGATCTTGCGGATTTTCATCGATTTTAGCCAAATTAGACACCATAACGAATCTAGCCACTTTGGGTATATTTTATTTAAGAAATAATTATTTATTAGAAAATTGTGTTTATCGCCTTTTACTGAGTAGGCAACATCACTGCGGTCCACCCTCCACACCGCAGTTGTAATCTATGATCGGGGATTCCCCAATGAATGTTTATATTTTTTGATTGGACCCGTACAAACATAACATAAATAAAATGGAAGAGAAATAAAAGCTTGTAAAAACGATTAAACCTATTTATTCATATCATACTAGAGTAATTTAATTTACTCTAAGCTACATACCCTCATGAGGCCCATTATGTGGTACGATACGAGTTCGTATAATACGGTTTCTACGGAATTTTACCCTAACTCACGTAAAATATCGTTTTTTACCGAAAGTTACCGTATTTTACCGTAATTTACGACGTAATTTTACGGGTTTGTATCGCTACCTCTGAACCCATCGCATTACTATACTACAGTGATAAGCAAACTTATATCCCCCTTGGATGGACCAGATCGCCGAGTATCCTAAACCTAGAAGTTTGTTTCCATCATCGTTCAAATGAGAACATACAGTATGGATACGCTGAGCGAGCTATCATTAACAAGTTCAATTTATAGATAACCCGTGACTCACTCTACGTGGAGCTGGCAGGGTTGCCACACGAAGAATTTGTCACTTATACGGTAACTTTTGTTTATATACTCAAATTTGTACTGGAGACTCGGTAAGTGGCTTTACCCTTTAAGTACCCTTTCTGTGAAATACGCAAAATATTTAGACTCGAGTGAATTGAATGAATGAATGAATTGACACTCTATTGTACACAAAATGAAAGAAAGAAGAACAGAGTTTTGTTAGCAAAATTATGTACAAAGGCGGACTTATCACTTAAAGTGATTTCTTCCAGTCAACCTTTGGGTAGTGAAGAAATTATAATAATACGAAAATTAAATAGGGATAGACGATAATGAAATAAAAAATTTAGTAAATAAAGTCAAAAAATACAAAGCGTAAATATTAATATTAACCTAAAAATTGTATATTATATAAATATACTACCTACCTAATATAACCAACACTATAATAAATGTCATAAATAAATACATAATTATATATAATACATACTTATATCAATATACTGAGACTTCTTATACTAATTTAGACGAGGCTGTTCTTGAACAAGGTATAAACGCACAAAACAATATTTTTAATTTTTCGCAAACAGGGTCATTGAACTTTTCCTGACCACTTACTGAGTCTCTAGTATAATTTGGTTATATAAACGAAAGTTACCTTATATATCCAATAGGCTCTTTATCGGCTTTTGATTAATAGTTTTCGTTTAATAACATCGTTTTTTTGGACAGTCAAAGGACAGCGCTTATCTGGGGTTTGATAAACCGTCCGCATAATGAAATCTAATAAGATAAGTACTGCCTATTAGAAACGCTTGAAATGAAACAGAATGCTTGTATGAAGTTTGAAATAAACTGTATATGTGTATTGTTTGACAAATCTGTCTGAAAAACCCATTCTTAACAGACATATTTCTGTATTTTGAACACAAATTAGCACATAGAATAACCGATCTTTAATCATTTTATTTCTGCATCTGTTAATATTTGTAAATTGTTTTTAACATTGTACATTTTTTATTCTTTATTTTAGTTAATTTTTGTATTTTATCGATCTACTTACTTAACTTTGTGATATTGGTTCTTACTGTTATAGGTTAAGGTTCTGCTGTCAATCAAATAGGTAAATAAATTCCAAAACAAAAAATAACACCATAAATTTTTTTGTGCTCATTTACCTCTGTGTTAAATATAATAAAGTCTAGCAACCCTAAGGGCCGGTTCTCATGGCCCACCGTGCATTATAAATAGTGCAAAGTGCGTTGATCATTCCGCGAACCGACCGACGACCGACTCGGTTTTCCTCGTCACAGGAATGCGGTTATGACGTCACTTTCTAACGTCCAGGCCGGTATTCGAGTTTGGTCGGATTCGGGAGTAGGATCGTTTGAATAAGCGCACACGCTATGAACGTTTCGCGTAATAAGGGTGATAACGACATTAAAAAGAAGCGTATTTTTATAGCGTTTACCTACAATGTAAAAAAGTATGCTGCGGAAAAGACGAGATCTTATGGGTAAACATCGATGCAAGTGGGAAAAGGTGAAATACATGTAAGAGTAAATTTATCAATACATGATACTTTGAAAATAATACCGTGAAAATTGTCGGTGTTATAAAGTGTAATACGAGTATAGATTGTTCTATTCACAATCGGAAATACCTCGGTCACCCTATCTATACTAATAATAAAATATAATGAACAGATAATCACTTGTACTATTCCACAATTTATTAAATTATTAATTTCCTGACCTGATTTAATAAATTGTGGAATACTACAAGTGATTTTTTGTTCATTATGTTTTCCAAGTTCCACCAAGTGCCAACAATCAATAGTATCAACAATAATAAAATAATAAAGTAGTAAAAAGTTCGTGTCTGCACATTGAATATTTTCGCGGCAAAACCACAATTTTGAGAATTTTTGTCTGTCTGTCTGTATGTATGTTCCATTTTAACTCAGGAACCACTCAACGGATTTGGATGCCTTTTTTTTATTATCATCGTGGTGACCCTGGTCAACATACAGAGTATAAGGGTTGTTCATAAAATAACGCCCAAGCCCAAAACGGGGCAGAGATTGAATAAACGCGGGCGGAGCCGCGGATAAAGACTTGTCGGAGATATAAGTCGAGAGTAGTCGTGACGGTATGTTCAGTTGCAATAAATTACTAAAACGTTCACAAAAATATTGCAAATTCAACGAAAGTGTATCGTTATCGCCCACAAAAACGTATTTTACTCGAACAGTTGACATGCGACCCCGCAATCCGCTTGGATACTTAGATACGGAATCGAAAACATGTCTTGACCTCTTTAAATGTGACAAAAATTTGCCAACATAATCCGTTCAACCTTACAATAAAATCGTATGCTAAACCGATAACGAAGTAGTTCATTGGAATTGGCAGATTCCAAACTATTGGAATAATTTTATCAAAAAGGTTTAAATTTAAATTATCAAACATAGAGAACCCTTTTTAAGTTATATTATAATTATATTATAACATATCATAATTTATAAATGTTACATTATTGAGATGAGAAGACCAAGGCATGCAATCATGGTTCTGTATGTTTGATTTGATAATTTTAATTTGAACCTTTTCAAGGTGGTCTTCAATTCGCGTTTCAGTTTTGGACAAAATAAATGCGATATTTTCACTTTTATCCAAAAAGTTTTTGATTTAAATAAAACTCTTGCAATCTTTTTCTTTACTTTCAACTGCAACGTGTTCTCAAAACTATATGGCATGAAAACTGAAAAAGCATGGAACTTATTAATTCCCTTAAACCCAAAAAACAAAATTCTTAAAATTTATTGAGTAGAATATTTCAACGGTGCGCGTCATTTAATGCAAACGAACGCGAATAAGTCAGTTTTCGACCAGTTTCAATATGCATCCAAAGCTCCAGACTGGAAGGGGCATAAAACCTTCGCCATTTGTCGAATAAAAATTCCTCGGTATTAACCGACCGAATGAAGAATACATTCTTTAATTTGAATTATAACGGCCGCGGCCATTTGAAGACTACATAAATTGGACGGGTCTTCGTGAATGTCTAGAGCTAGATTGTCTGAAATAACGCGTTAACTGATGCGTTTCATCAAATAGTACCTCTGGTGCACTAATCTATATACCTATATATGAACAGGTGTTCAGGGCTTTGACAGCATACCGACGTGATTTTGGCGTTTTCGAGAGCCACCTACTAGTCAACCAAATAATTGGAATGAACATTTCTTTCGAGAACAGACGTAATAGAGGTGCGAGGGGGTAGCGGGGTACACCATGTAATTTTGTCAACTAATAGGTGGCTCTCATATATCACCTACGACGGATGTCGCCTTTTTGGTACTTATAGTTTATGAATTTATGATGATGACGTTTAGTGATGTCCCATTTCAACCTTAAGTATCGGTAACTATCGATAAAATATAATTCAGAGAATCCAAGTTATACCTTAAAACTAGTTTATTGTAAGTAAGTAAGTATATTAATTGTTGTAACGTAATTAATTTATTTTCATTATTGGTTTGTTGTTGGTTTGTATTTGGTTTCGAACGGCGCGGCGCCACCAAAATAATAATTGAAAATATGGACAGAAGTTCAGAAACAAGAGTTCTTTATTTAGTATTATAAATAGACCCCGTTATCTTGTCGCAATGACAGGGTAGTAAGAGGACAAAATGTCACTGTTATAAACTTTATTAAAATTATGAACCGATATAAAAATATGAAATTTTATATATGTCCTTCTATATACAGTAGGGCCTTGATAATCCGAACACCCAAAATTTATAGCAATTTTGGTAAATATTATATTGTAATTTGTATTAAAATTAACCGACCAAATTCATACTGGAGACTCGGTTAGTAGACAGAAACAAGCTTATTGCATTCAATTTTAGCTGGCGTTTTTCCACTTGAACATAAACTATAGGGGTAATAAACCAAACACTCATAGAGCCCATTCATTTTTAAAGGAGCCGTTTCGGCCTTATCTGTTTTGTTGCAAACCAACCAGTGTTGATACTTTTGAATATTCATAAAATAATTGTATAATACCGAAATAAAATAAAATAACAAATTTAATCATTTATTTACTATAAAGTAATAAATCAAAACATGTTGTTTTTAAATTATGACGACTCACTGATGTCTTCTGATTCCGAATTATTTTCCAGAGTTTCATTGTCCGATGAGTCGCTTCCAACATTTATTATAAAGTTTAGTGCATGGTGTTTTTAAAAATCTTTGTTCAATTTTCTTAGTGATTGTAAGAATTCTTCCATATAGATGCTTGTTGTAAACATTCGGATTATGGTTTTTATTATTTTCACATGACACAGTGGAATATGATTTCACCCAAGGACGAAACAATCGAAAGACGTAATATTTCCACTGAACTAATCTCTTCGAAGTTTAAAAAATAACTGAGTGGTATTTCTATTTGCTTATACGTGGAACGCACTATAAGTTTCCGGAATGAATATGAAAAAATACTATTAGAGGTACAAAATTAATTTATTGTTTTTCAAAATAATCTCCCTTGGTGTCTATGCACTTTTTCATTCGATCAAACCAGTTTTGAAAAATTTTGTGCCACTCCCCTGTGGTGACCTCTGAAACGTGTTTTTCATACTCCTCGACAGCCTCTTCTGGTGATGAAAATCGTTGACCGCGTAATTGTTTCTTAATTTTTGGGAACAGAAAAAAGTCACAAGGTGCCAGGTCGGGACTGTATGCAGGATGACTCATGAGTTCTACATTTTTCGTCTTCAAGAAGTCGTTTGTCTGTCTGGCCGTGTGAGAACTAGCATTGTCGTGGTGCAGGATGATACGGCGTTTACGGTTATTTTTACGGAGTTCGTCAATAACTTCCGGCAAACAAATGGTCGTGTACCAGTCACTATTCACGGTACGACGATTCTCTAAAGCAACAGTAGCCACGTGTCCAGTTTTATTAAAAAAAGAAGCAATCATCCGCTTAGATGCACTTTTCACGCGCGCCACTTTGGTTGGTTTCGGCTCATCTTGAAAGACCCATACGCTCGATTGCTGCTTTGTTTTGGGATCGTAGCAATAAATCCATGTTTCGTCACCTGTTACTATGTCCCACACCAAATTTGACGCACCTTCGTTGAATCTGGTAAGCATGGCACTGCACCAAGTGACGCGGTCCGTTTTTTGAGCCTCGGTCAAGTTGTGTGGGATCCACCGCGAGCACAGCTTTCTCACACCCAAATGTTTGTGTAGGATTGATTGTATTTGACTCATGCCTATTTCTAAGGATGCGCGAATTTCATGGTAGGTCACATGCCTGTCTGTTTCAATCATACGGCGCACAGCATCGATGTTTTTGTTGGTCACAGCGGTGGACGGCCGACCATCGCGAGATTCGTCACTGAGATTGATACGACCACGCTTGAATTCTGCAAACCAGCTATAAACAGTCGTCTTGCATGGTGCTTCATTGCCAAAAGCTGTTTCAAGCCGAGCGATGCTCTGTTGAGCTGTCAAATTACACTTAAAATCGTAGAAAATCATACTACGAAAATTTTCCCGAGTTAAATCCATGTTGATGCAGACACACAATTTTTTAAATGGCGCCACAAGGTAAAAACAAAAGACAGTCAGATGAAACAAACTGCATTCTACAGCCAAAGAGTTCTATTTTCAAATGTTGCAATAAATTTTTAAATATTGTTTATGTAAGTGGCCAGTTCCGGAAACTTTTAGTGTTACCTATGTATTATTAAAGGAAGATAACATAAGGAAAGTATCAAAAAGGTTTGAAAAACCTCCTGTGTTTTACAAGTGTCTATTGTTTCATTCTGGCGAATTCACCCGCCACGACTTAATCCTATTGTTATTGCTAATAACGGTCTCAAGTGGAAAGACGCCAGCTAAAATTGAATGCACTATACCCTTTTGGTGCAATTCGATATATATATTTTTTGCTTCCTTCAGCATAGACTAGAAATTCTACTTAAACTAGTCCGACCAGTAAGGGAGCAAAAAAATATATTTTTCGAATTTGGCCAAAAGGATTACTGAACCTGAATCCTGATCACTAACCGGGTCTCCAGTATGAATTTGGTCGGTCGATTTTATTTCAGCCTATACAGGGTGTAAATGCAAAGTCAAGAATCCCTTTAGGGTATGAAAGTATACACGATTCTGATGTCATTACGAGAAAAAAAAATATACCTTGAATTTTCACCAAAAATAAAAAAGCCTATTTTAACTGTCCCATGAAAAAATCTAAAAAGTGTCGATATGAGTAAGTATCGATACTTTAGAGGTACTCATATGAGTAGTCTGGAAAAATTATTTGAGTACTTACTACTAATATGGGTAAGTATCGATAACTTGTGGGTATCGGGACATCCCTATACGGAACATGTAAACAAACAACGCCAACTTGTCAATCTTCTACTTTTTAATTTTATATTTTTGACATCTATATTGTCTTTGATAAAATTCGAATGTACGGAATTTTTGACGGCGTTTCAAGCCGAAAGCCGGTCTAGTGTATTACATAATATTATAAGATGTCTATGCTCTGGTGTCATGTTGGTAGCAATGCAATATAATAATGACGACGAAAATATAATGATGACGAAAAAGGCTTATTTGACTATTGTAAAATCATAAATATATACAGTAAAATAAAAATGGCTATTATCTGTGAAGAATACGGTAACGAGGTTAAACTAATTAAGAAAATAAGGCCAAAAAGCTTAAGAAACCTAACTTACCTACCCACTTATGAACTACCTACCTATAATAATTTATATGGAACGCGAACTTGGGAATACATGCTTCCTTTATTTCTAAACGAATTATCTATTAATACTCTAAATAGCATAAAAAATTGTAGCAGCAACAAAAAGCGAAGGAGTGCCATAAAGCTTTATTTTCTCGAACATCAGCAGCCTGTGGCTGCGGGTTGTTAAACTTGTATATAAGTCTATGTCTAGTTAGCATAAGTTAGCGATCTCGCCATACCGCGTATAAACCATGTGGTTTTAGTCGGATGGCTTTTATTTTAATCAAAATGTATATATATTTGTCTTTGTAAAATAAACAATAAAAAAAAAAAAAAAAAAACCAGTTTAGATCATCCAATCCCTATTCATAAAATTTCGTTTATCCAATCATCACGTTTAGAAGACAGGGGAGTCAACATTGCAGCAAAGGTACTATCCGATGAAATGCACTATACAACGATGTAAATACATGAGTAAATAATTTGTACTATACATTGAAAGCTTACGAGAAATAGTTCGCAAGATTGCAGCTTGTAAATTAAAATGTTTCAATGAAAACCAGTCCTTGATGCTACATTGATGTTTCGTTGCGCCGTTTTAGTCTTCAGAATCAGGTTAGGAGCAAAGCAGTCGCAATACACCGAGAGATGGCACTTCGTATATATCTGACACCTGCGTCTAGTGATACGGTACCTACATTTCAAACGATAAAAATCGTTTAATCAACTGAGAGTTGAGTAAATAAAATATAAGGTGACTTTTGCTTATGTTCGAAATTGAACGTGTCTTTAATATTATTTGTGATTTTTTGTAAAACGCTTCTTGCAACATGATCTGTCACTTAAGAGGCCTGTAGCCGGCGGCTTGAAGTCAGTCGCGCACGGGGCCCCTATGATTATAGAGCGCTGACTGACTGTTATTGGTTGGCCCGAACGTTCATCTCCCGAGCTCGTACGGAACTAACCGAACACACTGTGAGAGGCAAGCTAACGTGAGACAAAATTCATGTCTTGAAAAAATTCGAGAATAGTTTTGGGTCTTCCTATGATTTCAGGAGAAATATCCCAAAAATCGAAATGAAACAAAAATATTTTTGAATAGTATAAAATATACTATGCTGTGAACCTAAAATTATTTGATTTGTTGTATCGCTTCTAGGACATTACGGTACATAAACATTCATCAAAATATGTGTTAAATCTAGGACTTTATACGCTTGTAACTTTTGTATGTATTTAATTTAGATAAATGTTTTAGGTTCAAGTCATGGAAATTGTATGGGATATGTTGAAAAAGAAAATATAATAAGCAAGTACCTATCAATAAGGATATTATCAGCGAACAGCGCTAGTATGGGAGTTAAGGCGAATAGAGTCGCCTTAAAATGGTATTTTAAAAACCTTGGCGGTTAAAACTGGCGGTCGGGAATTAATTAATAGATTAATATAAAATGTAGTTCTAAAATTGTGTATGAAATACGTGTAATAATTACATATAATAATAACATACGTGTAATAAATATTTTGGAAACAAGGGTCGACGCCGCGGGCTGCGCGCGCATGACAAATAAATAACCTACGAGATCGATTTTGCCCTGTACTTGGTTATTAGGCTGAGATACAAAGTGCATTTTGAGTCCGAACTCAATCTTACAAACGTCAAAAAGCCACATGATCTCATACTAGAGTGACGTTTGTAAGATTGACTTCGGACTCAAAATGCACTCTGAATCTCAGCCTTAGTATTGGTACGGTTAAAGGCCGAATAACATTTTTTTAGAATTTTTGTCTGTGTGTCTGTCTGTGTATCTTCCGTTTTAACTCGAGAATCCCTCAACGAATTTGGATGTTCATAAAACAACGCTCAAACCGAAAACGGGGCAAATATTGAGTAAACGGTTTTAAATCGAGAACCCCTCAACGGATTTGGATGCAGTTTTTTTATTATCATCGTAGTGACACTGGTCAACACATAGGCTAAAAGAAGTATTCATAAAATAACGCCCAAGCCAACAACGGGGCAAAGATGGAATAAACGCTTTTAACTCGAGAATCACTCAACGGATTTGGATGCGTTTTTTTAAATTCTCATCGTATTGACTCTGGCCAACACATAGGCTATAAGGCGTGTTCATAAAATAACTCCTAAGCCGAAAACGGGGCAAAATTTGAATAAACGCGGACGTAGCCGCGGGCTAAAGCTAGTAATAAATAAATGTCGTATGAGTGATTATTAGGCTCAATTTATACTTTCTTTCAGGCAGTGTCTAAAAGAGTGAAAGAAAGAACATATCTCTCTTTTTATACAACGCATATTGTACGCGCGTTTACAAAGAAACCGGACCACGGAAAACGGGACAGTCCGTGTCCCGGGCCCCGGGCATAACGGGACGGTTGGTTACGTTACCTAAATGATACACAGTTCTCACCGACTGTCAAATATAATAGCAATTATGACCGATCCCTACAATAGTGTATAATCATCACAAATAGTGGGTAGGTGCAAAAGGTAAACAACACCCGTGTCACCCATCATTATGGTGTTTTATAGACCGAGGTTCGACTGTTGTGCCTATTGTATATCATAAACATTGGTGTCAAGCGGCAAATTGGTCTGTCTGACTGACCCCTGCCCTAATATATACGTTTTTAACATTTAATGAAAATGAAACTCGCTTGAGTTCGAGGTTTCGTATTATTTGTACAAGATGTTTTTTTTAACACTCTGGGTAGGTATTTCTATCCATCCATCAGCCTGTTTCGTCCACTGCTAGACATATGTCTTTCCTACATTACGCCACTCTTTGCAGTCCTCTTGGAAGAAATCCCCATGCCCACACACTCGTACCAGTGACGCTGCTACCCGCCACCAGACCGTTTTATAAAAGGCCCGACCATCCATCCATCCATCGACCCCAGGCAATGGTGGGCCACTTGGTTGTGCCTGTATGAGAGCTGTCCTCTTACTCGAATAATTTTAGGGGTGTTCGCGAGTAAGATGGTGATATCTCCTCAGTCGAGCCCGACACCAGCTCTACCATCTACTAGTACTTCATTTAATGGTTCAATATTAAATTATTTTAGCGTGCCCAATTACAATTGTACAAACGTAATGTTGTAACAGGCTATTAAGGGCTTGTATTGGGTCTTTCAACGGTTTTTGTTTTAATATGCTGAGTCAACTACTTATCTGATCAATGTAAAACTTGGACCCGTGTTTTTTCAGACCTTTGTCTTTCCGTTGTCAGGTCGGTTAACCAATTGGACACATTTCGCTCGATAGATTATATTTTTGAAAATGATGCCTTTTAAAGTTATTATTTCGTTTTATATCTAAACAGCTTGAGTTATATGTCTGAAATTACTGCTATAACAAGAAAACATTGTTTATTTTCCGATTTCAGGTGAAAAAACTCCTACATCAAATACTTTTTCGTAAAATCCAGAAAAACCTCGAAAATTTACTGATTTTGCGTGCCGGCAGCGCACGAAGCAAGCGTTCTAATGTAGACTTTCTAACAACATACTAATAAGTTCAAAATAGCTCAGTAAGATTATCGTGCACCAGGGGTAAGGCCTTAAGATATTTTGAGAAAAACAATCCCTTGCACAGATTAGTTATAATCTATCTTGGTTTGATTCACTATCTGCGGAAACTTTAAATGACTAGCTAGTATTAATTTAAGTTTTTTACTATTGTTATTAAAATAGTCGCTAGTTTTCCATAATAAGTAATAAATAAATAAAAATAAATAAGCAAGATAAGGCAGTGTTTATTTTATAAGTAGTACTATAATGCTGTACAATTTATTGAAATAATATAATAATACACTATATATCTGTGATTCGAGCCATAAAGCAGTAAAATTTGTTTGTTCTGTGGCAGGGCACTAATATACACTTGGACAATTTTTCTGCCAGCATGCAAATGCATAAATAAATACATCCATAAACTCACAACAGAGCGGTATGCGGAAACCACAGATCTTCCGCTACGATCTTGAATCCCTTTTGCTTCTTCCATTTCCATCAATCAAGTCATTCAAGCTCTTCCAAAACGGTTGCGGTTTTAAAATAAAAATCATCCGACCATAACTCCAAGGCTGGTCAAATCGGCCCTTAGTAAAGTTACTTTCTCCATAGACCATTAGTCTTTAGCCATAGTGTGTGATACTTAATGTGCGGATGGCATCTATGTGTAAAATATTCCACAATTAGTGTAGTATCTGGTTTTGCTATTAATTTTACTTTTGAGAAACTCTAAAACAAAGCATTTACGTAATGCCCATTGAATAAGTAAGTACCCACATATTTCAATATATCGTGAGAACTGTCCGCGCGCGGACGTATTGGCTTTAACAAATTCTTTGTCAACTAAAAAACTTTCACTGAAAACCAGTTTTAAACGAAGAACCAACAATGCCCTCTAATTGCCTTATTTGTACCAAAGTGCCATAGTAACAGTTAATGGTAGACTATATAGAGTAACATTTCAAAGCGCTTTTCGCCTGTCAAAAATTTTAAGTAAGAATAATTTGAAACAATATGTACAATTTGGCTAATACTTTTCCGAGTTAGTTTTTGCTTCTAAGGGGCAGTATGGGACAAATCAGAGTGATCGTACAATTTTGTTTAAGAAAAAAAAACCGCATTTAAAATTTTCTAAATTTTATTTTGCTTTAGCTCGGAATCGAATTCAGTGGTTGTGCATCAAACTATTGTTACTGCGAGAATTTAATTTTTCAAATCAAAATTTATACATTTTTCAATGCAAGTGCTCGTAAAGACTAATTTTATATGCATTAAAACTGTTGGCTGAGGCATTTTTACCGCACTAGTGCGTTTTTATTTTTTATTTATTGAAAAATTTTGCTAATTTTCCCTTGTGCACCAAGTAGTTACCTAGCTATCTTGACCGAAATAAACTACGTTCAGTTTGATACGTTCGTAGGCCGCGTTCAGTTTGATCGTCAGATGACACCCGCCTACCACTAACAGCAGGACATCAAGGCATCTGAGATGGGTGTTGCCCAACGATCAAACTGAAATCAGCCTACAAACGCATCGCTAAATTGTAAACGCAGTTTATTTCCGTCAAGCTGGCAATGCAGAGAAAAAGAAAGCCAGCCTAAAGTTCATTTGGATATTTTTATTGTTTGTTTGTCTCTTTACTTATGTTCATTTTATTTACTTACCTGTGCATTGAAAAACGTGGTTTGATACACGTGGGTAAGGGCAGTAACTTACTCGTAGCGTTAAAAATACTCGTATATCGCTCGTGTTTCATACCGTCCTCGTAAGCTATAAGCTCCTTACCGTACTTGTAGCATTAACTACTATTATACAACTAATTAAAATAATAGTATGCTAATAATAATCGATTTCCTAAAAATATATACAACATACAATAAAAATACCTATGTATGCAGTGGCTTACATATCATTGTATCATGGCAGTACTTAGTTCATTAAGACTGATGAACCCCCTCCCCCCTTTCAATCTTACGTAAGATAAGTATCTACTAAAATTGCAAAGTAAAAGTTGCAAAAATATAAAAACGCGTTGGTTTATGTTATACAAAAGTAACTTTTTAGTATGAATGGGTAACACATGTTTTTCTCAAAATGTGAATCAGAATCGAAAATATAATTTTAGCTTACATATTTTGTGATCTTACGTAAGAACAATCTAGACCCCCCTCCCACCCCCATGCAAGAAAGTAATAAAATATAAGACTTGTTCGGACCCCTCCCCCTCCCCAAATCGTCGTACGTAATAGCCCCTTATTTCGCTGTCATAATGGCCAAAATAGTATAAAAACAAATTATAATTATTTGAATACGATGTTATACATTTATATTATGAACTGGCCTTTGCCCGCAGCTTCGCCCGCGTTCAGTGGTTTTCGGCTTGGCCGCTCTTTTATGATAGTCCTTTATAGTCTATGTGTTGACCAGAGTAACTACAATGATAATAACGAAAACCGCATTCAAATCCGTAGATTGGTTCTCCAGTTATAAAAGCGTTTATTCAATCTTTGCTTGGGCGTTATTTTATGAACACCCCTTATAGCCTATGTGTTTACCAGGGTCATAAGATGATAATAAAAAAAAACGCATCCAAATCCGTTAAGTGGTTCTCAAGTTAAAACGGAACATACAGATAGACAGACAACAGACAAAAATTCAAAACATTGTTGTTTCCGCCTCAGTACAGTACGAATAACCCATTTCATTTAAAATTTCGCGAAAATATTCAATGTACAGACACTTAACAGGCAGACTTTATTATTAGTATCACACTAATATTATAAATGCGAAAGTTTGTGTGTGTGTGTGTGTATGTTTGTTACTCTTTCACGCTGGACGGATTTGGATGAAGTTTAGAATGGATATAGCTTATACCCCAACTTAACACATAGGTTACTTTTTATCCCGGAAAAAATCATGTCGTTAAACCGAATAACACGCGGAGGGCCGCGGGAAAAAGCTAGTATATAATAGATTATGCAAAATTCATTGCGTAACCTATATACGACTCTACCTCTACTGTGTGTTTTTCAAAAAATATTCCATTTGCAGTCACGGTCTCATTACAGTTTTATTATATGTATATTGATATGTCAGTGATGTTAAAAAAGTCAGTTTCCTCATACATATGACATCTAATAATAGAGTGAATATTTTCCCAGAACTGGGGTTCCGTGGGTCCGTCGGTGTGGGGTGGAGCAGTATCAGCAGGATGGTTGCGGTTTGATATCTCGCTGGGACGCGGAACATTACGAAGTTCTACGACTCGTTTAGTATTTCGCAATATTTAATCGGCCTGTATTTTTTTTTGTTTATCATTTTAGGTGCGTCGTTCATAAAACTTCGCCTACACTAGCTTTTGCCCGCGGTTTCACCCGCGTTGAATTAGTTTTTGTTACTCCTATAAAATTAGTCAATATTATTCGGAGTGTTACCTACAGTAAACACAGCTGGTGAAATGTGTGTGTTATGCGCCTCCTTTTTTCCATTTTGTGTGTCTATTTTATAGTTTTTCCATGGAACAAAGGGAAAAAGTAGAATGTCCTATTCAAAGTCTAGAACTACATTTATGCAAAATTTCAGCCTAATCGGTTTCATAAGCATGGCGTGAAAGGATGACACATCACTTTTCTATAGAAATTTGAAAGCTCATTTTCATCCCATGGGAACTGATTTGTGGGATAAAAAGTAGCATATGTCCTATTCCAGGTCTAGAACTACATTCATGTAAAATTTCAGCCCAATCGGTTCAGTAGTTACGGCGTGAAAGAGTAACAAACATCCATCCATCCATACATCCAAACTTTCGCATTTATAATATTAGTGGGATAAGTGGGATGGGATCTTACTCGGAAATCCTCCCGAAGTTATTCGGGGGAGAGTAAGAGAACAGCTCTCAGGCAAAAAAACCAGGCGGCCCACCATTGCCTAGGACCGATGGATGGCGGTATATCCATCCCCAATTACCGGGCCTTATATAAATTAAACTGGTGATAGGCAGCGGCGTCACTTGTGCAAGGGTTTCGGCACCGCGCTCACCAACCCGCATGCCCAGCGTGTGTGAGTATGGGCATTTCTTCCAGGAGGAACGCCAAGAGTGGCGAAATCCTGGAAAGGTTTATGTCCAGCAGTGGAAGAAACAGGCTGATGGATGGATGGATGGATGGATGGGATGGGATGGGATAGTGGGATTCTTAATAAAAAAAACATCGTCTGGTTTGGCAAGGATTTGGCTACTGTTTTGTTGAGGACCGTTCTAATTTTAAAATCACCGCACTAAAAACATCCGTGGTCGTTCAAAAAAACGGTGTAAATGACTACCCTCGTTTTGGTGATCACGAAAATGAAAAAATTGTAATCACGTATTTTTTACATTTTATACAGCTGGTTAATTTATTTCCGCCGTAGATAGTAATTCTAAAATTATGTTTGCGAGTATATTTTAGCACCCAGGCTTGCTTGCCATTTTACCGGTTTTGTATAGGTATTCTAATTTTTTTCGCATAGTGTATGCACATAATAAAGTCACCTTATATATTATATAAGGTAGATAGATAAAACATTTATTCTCAAAACACAACACAAACATACAAACAATAAAAAAAGTAACGATACAAAATGAATTTAACAAACTAACTTCTAAAGCTTAAACATATAACTAAACACAGAATACATATGTTATAAAGTTAATTTATTCTGGTGGTATGTGTGTCGCGGCAAATAGAAAAGGCTTCGACTGAGCATATGTCGCAAACCGAAATCCGCGACGCCGTTATTCTGCCGTCGCCTGCAGAGGAGTGCACGAATTCCGCCGAGAATGTATTATGATTATAAATAGATATATAAAGAGAAAATGTGTAAGTGTGCACTGCACATGAATCTGTAAATATTAAAGTTTAAACTGTGTATAAATAAAAAACAAATAAAAATATCCTGTCTGACTAACTGATCTATCATCGCCCGGACCGGAACTGACTGAAAGCCAAATTCTTACTGAAGACTGGGCAAGCGCTCAGTAACATGGTTAGATGGCGGTTTTTGTGAAATTCGTCAAATATTTTTTTCGTGTTCCTCACAAACGAGCCCAGACCCAAGTCAAACTATGGGACGTCAAGATTTTATTTTGCGATATTAGCAAAAAGTGTTATCGATCCGTGTTATTGATCACTTACCGAGCCTCCTGTATGAGTTTGGCTGTTTAAATTAAAGTCGTCTTATATAATACTAAATTTAACACGGTAAATGCATTTCGAATGTGGCATAACTGAAAACTAAAAATCTTATACTGTTTAAGCTTTCAAACAAGTAATGTACGTAACTTAGATAAAACAAAAGGAAGATACGGTACCCCGCTTACACGCGCGGCACTGCAAATATAGGCCCAATGGGCCTGTTTTGTGTAGCTTTTCTCACTCGCGCCACTGTCGAAGCTCGTCGCTCTATCTCTGTCGTTCGGAGGCGCTGACTGGCGCTTGCTTAAAAATTGGTAAATTTTTCAGTTGACGATAAAAACGTCGTATCTACCTTTTGTTATATCAATGATAAGTACGTAACTTCAAAGTAAACGGAAGATAGTATTTTATCTCACGAAGTCCGTTTGGCCATAAAATATATAGGTACAGAAGGCCAGCTACGGCTGACCTTGATTTTAAATACCTACTCATCAAATGTATCGCAAAGCGCATGCACTCGTGACAAGTCGTACTGGCATTCGACTGAATCCTACCGAGATCGTCGTACGTACACGTCTATGTGTGCATGCGCCCGAAATCGCTGTTTGTAGGGAGCAGGCCTTCTGTACTTATCTAGTTTGTGGTTTGGCTAAGGTTACTACAACCGTGACGTAAACAGATAAGCGCGTTTTGTGTGTGTGGCGTTTTGTAGCGATCCTTAGGCTACGCACACTAGGAAAAGTGCGTGTGCACACAATACTACAACCGTAGTCAAACGGACTTCGTGGAATAGAATATGTATACATATCATTCATTTTACCTGTATGAGAAACTTACAATGTATTATCGAAGAAAGCGCAGGTTTGGGAACCTATAACTTAGTACCTATCTATATCTTCAGTCAGTTTCTTTCAGTACTAACTAAAGTGGAGTTTTTAATTCGGCGAACACTGTTGACAGACAGAGTGCTGCCATTATTCGAAAAAAAAAGGAGGGATTGATATACATCGATATGTCGATATCGATATTAACTGCAGCATGACGTATGTATGAATAGTAATCAAATGAAAGCTGAACAACTTTGAGACGAATATGGGAACAAGGTGGAAAAATCTTTTGTTAGACAGACTATATTAATATTATTATAATGTTTTTTTTTTCACTTTATTTTGTAAATAAAAACCGTTTCCCTTGTAAAATAAGACTTTTAAAAGTTATCGAATAGATTGAGGTAGCTGACCAAAATATCATAATGATAAATTATTTCTCAAATCAAATCATTTATTTGCTGGACTAGAATAGGCACATCAAATCAGCAGTTACTATCGCCTATAGCATCCTCTGTTTCTTTAGTTGCCTAAATATTCGCAAGAAAAGTATGGATCGCAATAAAATACGTATGAAATTAACACATTTTTAATCGAAATGAGATTCAATTTCTGATAATAAATGCTATTATATAATAATTAATAATAAATGCTATTAGGATAGGACCTGGATTACCTGATGTCTGTGTGCGTGCGTTATGAACGTTGACGGAAGTGCGTGAGTGAATGAGATGCACATAGTGTGCTGACGCACACAGGCACAAGGTATTGTCTTAATAGCATTTGAAACGGATAGTATAAACTTGAGGGCAGTGGTGTGCAGTTTTAGATTAAACGGACCCTACAGGTACCACTTCTGCTTTGGACTTAAAAAGCTCCGGTTATTGTTTTTTATATAAAATTGCAAGATTTTATTTTCGGTAATAACTGTGAAACAAACTTAAAAAGACCACTTCGAAATATACAAAAAAAAATTCGAAGAAGATGGTGTAAACACTAAAAGTGTAATGTTAAAATGTTGATGGTTGTGATTGTCGGCACTTGGTGGAACTTATTATACGTCTTTAAGATGTAATGTTATATTTTTGTTCAATTTTGCGTCATTTGACCGTACGACTTTTCGAGTACTCCAAAAACGCATCCGTAGCTGTCAATTTTATGTTATCGATATGAGCAGCACTGGCTGAAAGACCAGGGGCCTTATTGTCTAACTTTAAATCTATCGCGATACCTTTTAATTTGACATTTGTACCATACTTTAAATGTCAAAATCAAAGGTATTGCGATTGATTTAAAGTTACACGATATGGCCCCTGGTGGCTATATTATGCTTTTCGAGCTGTCACTGTCAAACGGGTTCGCTAAATTAAAAAAGTTGAAATTCTCACTTATTATGTCACTTCTGTGGTAAAGCGTAGGGTAGGCCGACCTCGTACCCGCTGGACCGATGATCTGAAGGACGTTGAGGGTGGCGGCTGGATGAGGAGGACGGAGGACCGCCAAGAGTGACGAAAGGCCTATGTCTAGCAGTGGACGATGACAGGCTGATGGATGTATGTGGTAAAGTGCTCGCCTGCTAACCCAGAAGTCATGGGTTCAATCCCCGCGGTGCACATTAATTTGTGATCGGTCTGCGTGCTTCGGAAGGCACGTTGGTAAAAAGCGGGTGTACCAAGTGTGGACTGTGACTTGCATTTCACAGTTCACCTTGCAAACACCTCTGACACTCCTTCGGGGATTCATGTCGTTAGAAAGAAAGAAAGAAAGAAAAGCAATTTATTTTAAATACCTCCAACAATACACAAAATAGACATGAAAAATCACACATAACTAGAATTAACAAAGAGTAAGAATGTATAACATAATAAATATAAGTAGCAGGATTTTAACATTTAGAAAAAGGTGGTAAATAAAAAGGGATTCAACTCAGCTTAGTGCTGCGGTAAGTGCCACAGCGCTGTTATTCTGTTGAACCCTGAAACTAAAATTAAAACTTAAACTATACCTATGCTAGGTGGCTTATATCTAAGGGTTGATTTATGAACTAGGAATTGGAATGTGCAGGAAGTATGTATATATAATAAAATATATAAAAATATATATCTACAAAAAATAAATATATAAGAATATATAACAACAATTTTTTCTCGATTAGGGTTATTTTTGTTTTTGTTTTTCTAATAGATATTTTTTCAATTTGATCCGAAATGTTTCCTTTGTTTTGCATTCTCGAATGGGAGGGGGCAAATCATTTGGCCTTTGAATCCAACTGACTGATGTTTGGGTATAATAATGAGATAAGCGGAAGCTCTTGTAGTATATCGATTGACGATGGAGGACCATTGAAGTTTGTCATATAAAAACTTGTGTTGTTTGTGCTTGACTATCCCAAATAACATGACCGCAAAATGCAATTCGCGACGAGCAGCCATTTTTAATTGATTGCTATCGTTCATGTAAGGCGTGACATGAGTACGAGGAGGGATGTTGAAACAAAAGCGTGTACACGCATTTTGTACCCGCTGGATGAGACGTTGTGACCTTGCCAGTATGCAGCCTCCAAATACTACATCACCATAATTTAATTTAGACAAAATCAAAGTTTCACACATTTGAATTCTAACTTCGACACTTATGTATTTTCTAATTTTATAAAGAAGCTTTAACCTGTAAAAACAGTTTTTGGCCACATTAACAACATGATTTTCAAAATTCAAAAAGCTGTCCATTTTCATTCCCAGATTTTTAGCTTCACTCACTCTTTCAATGTCAGTGCCCTTAATAATTATTTGCGGGCTCTGGGCTGCGCAATCGGAGACTTGCTTATTAGTACCAAGCAGCATAAATTTAGTTTTTTCCGAATTTAGCACTAATGCACAGCGTCCTGACCAATCAGCTATAGCATTTAAATCATCATTGATTACTTTAATTGAATGTGTTGTATCCTTAGGCTTGAACGAATAATAAACCTGTAGGTCATCAGCGTAAATATGATAACTACAATTTTTAATGACTTGTGTAATGTTAGAAGTGTACAAAATAAAAAGAAGGGGACCAAGTATAGAACCCTGGGGAACGCCTCGAGATAGATGTTTAGGTACTGAAGCAATGGTTGATCCATCTGTTTTACGTAGTTGAACGAGCTGTTTTCTATTACTTAAATAACTATTAAACCATTCAACAGTTCCCCTTTCAACCCCATAAAAACTTAGTTTTGACAAAAGCAAAGGAATGCTAATGCAGTCGAAGGCCCGTGAAAAATCCAACAATACCAAAGCAGTACACATACCCTCGTCTCTCGCTGTTATGACATTATCAACTACATCTGCTAAAGCTGTGGATGTACTGACACCCTTTCTGAAACCGGACTGTACGGAGGGAAGAATTTTATTGTACTCTAAATATGAGGACAACTGAGAATGGACAATCTTTTCCAACACTTTTGATACAATTAGCAAAATACTAATTGCTCTAAGATCTTTGATTTGAACGGGATGTGGTATCTTTGAAATAGGTTTTACCACTGCTGTCTTCCAGCATTGCGGAAAGTGGCCGGTAAGAAGTGATCGATTGATGATTGCTGTAATTATTTTAAGCGTTCTTGGGAGGGTAAGTAGAATCATATCGATAGTCAAACCGTCGATGCCATGCGCTTTAGTATCAATATTCAGTAAATGCTTTTCAACCACCGTTTCGTCAATCTTACGCAATGAGAAACTAGAAGAATTAAAACGGTGGAGTTCATAATACGTCAGGTCAGATAGAGGAATATTAATATCCCCAGGCACGTTTAAGAAATGATCATTAATAGCTTCAGGATCATTAAAATGATCTGGTAAGTCCTTACTACGTTGTTTATATTCCACAGTTTGTTTTATATTTTTCCATAAAGATTTAGGATTTTTATACTGAGAGTTAACATGGTTACGATACGATAACATCGTTACGATATGTTATCCTCTATTCTAATAATAAAGTAGTAAAAATGTCGTGTCTGTATATTGAATAGGTCTTATGTGCAATTTTAAATGAAATGAGTAATTGGTATTGTACTGAAGCCAAAACCAAAATTTTTAGAATTTTTGTCTGTTCCGTTTTACCACTCAACGGATTTTGATGCAATTTTTTTTTACTATCATCATTGTGACCTATAAGGGGTATTCATAAAATAATGCTAAAGCCGAAAATGGGGCAGCGATTGAATAAACGTGTCCCGGGCCGAGAGGAAGGGCTAGTATTTTTTTAGGTATATGAAATTTTGTATTGCAGATAGCTTACTCTTTATACTACTACTATATCTATGGTTTCAAAGAAAGAACTTTATGTTCTGTGTTAATGCGAGAAAGAAAGAGAAGCGCGAAAGAGCAAAAGAGGCTATAAATCCTTCCACCGTGTGTAAGGTCAGGGTTCCAGATCTAAAACGAAATGCAAAAGTAAAAACTAATAAAATGGCGAGCCCACCTCGATATTGCGTGTTCTGTATGCAACTTGGGAGAAACGTACAACTTAAATTAAAATGTATGTTTCTGCATCTACTATGTGAATAATTTCAACTAAACGTACAATTTAAGAGGATAGGTTCCGAAAAACCATAATTTATTCTTCCTTTTTGAAGAATCTAGCAATATTAGATATTTGAAAAAAAATTGGACTTCTGTCAAGAATATAATGCACTCTCTTATCGAAACAGAATCTTCAGACGTCATTCCAACATTGAATCATAATCCTATCTGTACTAAGGAACAAGCTGGATAGCCCTATCTTCAAACACTGGGTGGCTATCAATTTGCTCCAAATCAAAAATGTAAGTAGTTAAATAAATTGTATATTTTGTTACTGACTTAGTGATATACGAAAAATACTAACCAATATGGATTTATAATGGTCTGAAATAAAGTATATTCTATTCTATTCTATAAAAAATAAAAGATGACTCGAAAAAAATTTTCATATCGAGTTTTAATTTTTTTTGAGCAAAATCATATTATATTATTTATTTTATAAATTAAAATTCTGTATAAACTTTATTAAACTCTGAACAGAGCACGTATTTGATACAAACTTTAGTTTTTTTAATAATAAAATTCGTGATAAAAGTCGTCATTTAGTTTTTTTCCAGAATTCGTCCCTCTCGCACTGCGGGTCTTTCCGCATGGAGTAACAGTGATCAATGCAGTCGGAACCTATTCTCTTAAATTAAAATGTATGTTTCTGCATCTACTATGTGACTAATTTCAACTAAACGTACAACTTCAGTTAAAATAAATGTTTCTGCATCTACTATGTAAATAATTTCGACTAAACGTACAACTAAAATAAAATGTATGTTTCTGCATCTACTATTTGACTAATTTCAACAAAACCAACCTATTGGATTACTTCTTTAAGTGACTCTTTTAAACGTGATTGTTTTTGACGGGAACTTCAAATTATATCTTATTACAAACTATTTTGAAGACGGCTACCGAAGGCCAGGCAGACCAAAAAGACGATGGCGGGACGATCTTAACTCATTTTCACCGGGGTGGTTAGAAGTAGCACAGGACCGCGATGTGTGGTTTCAGCAAGGAGAGGCCTTTGTCCAGCAGTGGGACAATTTAGAGGCTACCTACATTAAAAAAAAACTATTTAAAATACTTTTAATTATTCAGTCAGTAACTGTCACATTTATTTAGATAACAGGTTGATAGCCAGGGTCATACACCTATCCCGATACAAAAGTTGCATTATGATTTTTCGAATTATTGGTTCGTTATTTAAATATCGAACCAATAAAAAAAGTTGCGATTCATGCGTTTGGTAAGGAGGTACGTTGATAAAATAACCGCCAAACCGAAAACTGCTTATAAAAGACATTTAAACGCAGGTGTGTTGTCATGGGCAATAGCTGGTAAATTTAATAAACAAACATTAAAAACAATATGTAGTACAGGATATGGTGACACCAGCAGTTTTCATGCAAATATATGTCTACTTTTGCACGCATTGTGTTTGCATCAATTTGCTGAATCAGGGATCTTCATATTTTTATACAAACAACCTTCTAATGATTATTGTAATAAGGTTCATAATTGATTACCATTTTATTTTCTTGGAATACGTAAATCAGAGCTTCAACCGTGTCTCATGTTACGTGTAATATGCATTTTTGCATAATTGATTATTGTGGTATTTCAAAATAAGACCGCTATATGGAATTTGCTTACAACATGGCTACAGTAAATTCTTCAATGTAAAAGCGAGTATTTTTCGTAAATAAATCTTTAAATATGATTTTGTGTATTTTGGAAGAAATCATGTATCTAATATGTTTAAACTAATTTCGTTCAAATACTTTTGACTTTATTTTTATTAAAAACTAGCTTTTGCCTGCGGCTCCGCCCGCGTTGACTAGTTTTTGGGTAGTTTTATCAAATTGTTAATATTTTTCGGACCTTTATAACCTTATAGTACGTGTACGTATTTGACTTAATGACTTGGTTCCCACGAAAATAATTATATATCCATGACGTTATAGTTATAGACATGACATAACTGCTCGTACCCAGGGAACAAACTATAGCTTTTGTACAGATAAAGAGTGAAATCATTTTTAACATTTTCAAAAAAGGCCAAGTTCAGTAAAAAGTCAGTGCAGGATTGTCTGCTTTACCGAATACAACAGGACCAATTTGAGTGCCGAGGTTTATGGAGGTTCCTGCAGTCATAACTGCAATAATGTACAATGTTCGTTTCTTGTTCCAAAAACAAGTTTCTTAGGGTCCTTATTGTTACTGAATACATATAACTTGGCAAGGTTTCATAGTCAATTATTTGAATGTATGATGTATAGGTGGTAGAGCTGATGCCGGGCTCGACTGTGGAGGTACCACCATCTTACTCGCAAACCCCCCCGAAGTTATTCGGGGGAGAGTAAGAGAACAGCTCTTAGGCAATACCAGGCGGCCCACCATTGCCTGGGACCGATGGATGGCGGTTTATCCATCTCCAATTGCCGAGCCTTATATAAACCAGACTGGTGACGGGCAGCGGCGTCACTGGTGCAAGGGTTTCGGCACCGCGCTCACCAACCCGCCTGCCCAGCGTGTGTGAGTATGGGCATTTCTTCGAGGAGGACCACCAAGAGTGGCGAAATCCTGGAAAGGCCTTTGTCCAGCCGTTTACGAAACAGGCCGATGGATGGATGTAAATTCAAAACGTTAAAACTTTAGCGGTGAAAACTTGCCAAGTTCTACATATTCAGTAGCAAAAACCCTAACAAAGTTTCTCTTAAAACAGTGAAAAACGTTGTATATTATTGTAGTTACGAGTGAAGGGACCAAACATGATCTCAATTCTTTTTTTGGAGAATTCAATCCTGCACTGTCTTTGTACTGGAAATTTTCACATTTATGTTTTTAATGCCGGTCGAATAGAATGGAGACGAAGTGCATCGCACCGGCGACGACAAGTCGATGGCGTGCGCTCGCGCACCCGCTGCTGATTTATCGACCGGCCGCGTTTACAGCCTACGGAATTCATATTCCTCACTTACCTAACTTGAACTACTACAGAAGAGACGGCTTTTTATATTTCATTCTAGATGACTAAGCTTTAGAGAGCAAGCAATTTGGCCTAAGAATTTCCAGCATAGAAACGTTTGACCAATGGAAACGCAGGTAAGTTTTTACCACGTGATCGTCGCCTCGACAAAACAGCTCGTGTGTCCATTGGTCAAATGTTTCTTCGAGAGACAAAATGTATCTATTCGTATTATCTATAAGATATCAGTTTTATAATAAGATGATGATGGTTCTGAGACAAAAACTTTAAGTGAAGCTTAATTATGTATGTGCCAAAATGTGTATTGTGTATTTCACAGAAAGGGTAATTAAACCTTGGTTCTGATTAGTTACCGAGTCTTCAGTATGAATTTAGCAGTACAAAGTACCTTATATACGGAAGCCGCAATTTTCGTGAAACATTTTTGGGCTTTTCGATTTCAGTGATATATGAGTTTTTGAATTTTTCATTTCGTCTGAAGTGCAGACAATTCAGTAAAAGTCTGGAATGCGCGCGCTGTTCACAACATACCGAATCCGCCACTTTTAAATTAAGTTCACAACGTGGTGGCGACATATACAAATTTTCTTCTTTTTCTGGGATCTTAGTGTGATTGATTATCCAACTACATGCTTGACCGCTTAGTTTCGTTACAAAAGTGCTGACAAGCCACGGTCGACGCCTACCAAGTCCAGGTTAAACAAGACAAGTCAAAATACAGGGTGTAAATAGAGTGCGACCTTTAAAAAAAAACCACATACTCTACTGATCATACTGAACATCTTTCTGAAGAAAATTCCCGCGCAAATCTTCAGAAAAGAAGATATTCAACTGTAACTTAAAGACTTGTAGGAAGAAGGTCTATTCTAGAACGCTGCATCGTAACATCTGTTTTACGGATGACGCTGTTTCAAAAAACGCCCTTATGTCGGTGCGTTAGGGTTCACGCATTTTTGTTTGAAACTCAAATATTTCCTAAACTAATAGTTAGCGCGGGTATGATTCTTGGGAAAAGTGGTTCAGTAGGATCGGTAGAATTTGTGGTTTCATTTAATGGTAGCACTATATTTACACCCGATATATATCGTAATATCCGGTACCACACAATATACGGTATATATTTAATATACCTTATTATCATTAGCATTTTATACTGTGAAAAGCCATACTTTGTAAAAATATGAATTTCACGAGTCCCAATACAAATTTTTATTGTTCTGAAATATGAAATAATTAGTATAAACGAATGAAAAGAAATAAATCTCTCCGCAAAATCTACAATTGTAGTTCATGCTGGGGTAAGGCGAGGCAATATGCTTACGAGACGATTTGAAACACGAGCGTAGCTCACACCACGTTTTTCAATGCATAATGTGAGTAAATAAATGAAACATAATTAAATATACAACTAACAATAAATACTCCAAATGTAGGCGGGCATTCTTTTTCTCTGCAATTTGCCAACTTGAAATAAACTGCGTTCAGTTTGATGCGTTCTTAGGCTGCGTTCACTTTGATCGTCAGGTGACACCCACCTTACATGCCTTGAAACTGTTCTGCTGTCAGTGGTAGGCGGTTTTCGTCTAACGATCAAATTTCTATACAAAGCACTGGTGCGGTAAAAATTACTTTACCAACAGTTTTGATGCATATAAAATGGGTCTTTGCGAGCATTGTTAAACGTATCTGCGTCCAAATTACGGCAATGTGGCACAACTACCACGTTGGGATGTAAATATAGTCGGTGGAAAAAGAGTGTAGGAGTGTTCATTTGACAGTCCATACTTCCAGGGACCTCTGCTCTGACACTCCTTTGATTTAGGTCAAATACTGGTTTTCCTGAACAAGGTCAAAGTTACCTAAACGGTGTCTGGAGGTTAAGAGGACGAACGGATATTGTGTTAAGGCTGCATATAAGCTCAGATTGAGCACCTCATTTTGCATCAATCAGATCTGAACTCTACAGCGTTTCCTTTTAGTTTAAAATAGCGCGCTCGCAGCCGTGGCTGTTACGACCACCAAGAAACACGCGCCCACAAAAATGTGCGTTTTTATTTAATAACTCCGCTTCTAGCGGCAATTTTTAAACTATTTTTAGACGAGCCGAAGATGTCATTTGTCAACTTATTTTTAATACAAATTTCAAGGCTTTTTGATTTAAGTAAGGTCCTTTAACACTCAAAAAACATGAAATTTAGAAGGTACTTCGTAATTTTTTTCTATCGAGCGAACTTAAAGATTTTTCGTTTTTTCTAAGATCAGTCATCAGCCATATAGTCTACTATCTATATTATTTTTACTATACCGATTAACCAAGTTACAGAAAGTGATATGCTTATTTCAAGTTGTGCATCTAGCCTTATACGGACCCTTAAGGGATCCAAAACTTAAGAGACTACAAAAGTATTAGGCGGTAAAGTTTTTATAAGTTTCTTCATCCAACTTTTTTCTTTTTCCAATAACTTTGTGAATATTCTAGTACTCGAAGTCTTTCTTAGTATTTTTGACAACTTCCTTTAATGTATACTAATTTATGTACACAAATTATGAATTTAGATATAAAATTTTACCTTTTCTGTAAAGCAAAAGTAGAGCATTTCTAAATTTTGTATTAACTAGTATATATATCAATAAATGTAAATAAAAGTTATTATTATTTGTTAACTTTAATTCGGGTTTAATTTTAAATTTTTATTACTTAAAATTTTAGATTCCTCGAAATATTTGTGTGCCCATAAGGCGAAGTATAGAGACATGTTTTTATAGAAGATCTAATTGTAACTAACGTATATTTGACAAATAAATTATTGTGAATTATCACACTATCACACTAATATTATAAATGCGAAAGTTTGTGTGTGTGTGTGTGTGTGTGTGTGTGTGTGTGTGTGTGTATGTTTGTTACTCTTTCACGCTGAAGCGGCTGAACGGATTTGGATGAAATTTAGAATGGATATAGCTTATACCTTAACTTAACACATAGTCTACTTTTTATCCCGGTAAATGCATGTCGTTAAACCGAATAACATGCGGGTGGAGCCGCGGGCAAAAGCTAGTGTATAATATTCTGCAACTCACTTTAGGTTTCGGTAAGCATTTAACACAGCATTTCCCAAAGTGTTGGTCGGTCGCAAGCAGATTTAAAGTGGGTCGTTAATAAATTTAAAATATAGAAAACAAGCACAATCGTCACACTAAAATATTATACTCGTTTCAGTTTGAAATAACGAATGAACAATAAATGTAACTTTAAATTTACTAAATGTTTATAGTAATAATAATAATCATATATATCGCCACGACATGAATCCCCGAAGGGGTGTCAAAGGTGTTCCGGGTGTGAACTGTGAAATGCATGTCACAGTCCACACTCGGCACACCCGCGTTTCACCAACGATTATTACGTCCCCATGTGATGTGTGGTGAGCCCTATCGTCGTTCTTCGGGGACAAATACACGCATGTTTTCCTGCACCGTCCAGCAAGTGGTAAGAATTAAATTAAATATTTTTGTTAATTAAAATTAAACAATCACTATACGAGTACTGTGTCTTAAAACTAAGTAATGGGGTCAGTTTCTGAATTAAGAGATTCTCGCTTAGCGGATACTTAAGCGAGAAATCACCCTGCTCTGCATTTTAAAGTTAAGAGGATATGTCACGCTTGCAACTGTCACTGTCACTACATGCGGAACGACCCGCAGTGCGAGAGGGACGGATTCCGGAAAAAATAGCAAAGTGACGGTTTTAAATTAATATTAAATTAACTAAAATAGTTATCGTGATTACAAATTGTCAAAATTTAAATATTGTTAAAATCTGTCCAGTAAAATATCGTTGAGGTCTGTCGGTCATTCCTATTTGACAAACCATGAAAAAAAGTGTCGAAGACCTTATTTCTATCGAGCGAAAGTTCTGCAATCGCGTTTCTGAACTGAAGAAAAGTAGAATAAAAAACCGGCCAAGTGCGTGTCGGGCCACGCGCAATGTAGTGTTCCGTAGTTGTCCGGTACATATAAGTTGGTCTACTAATACAGACCGCGCCAAACTTCTGGTCCCATACATTATATGGGGACCAATAGTTTGGCGCGACCTGTACTTGAAAACCTGTAAAGCCTACTGAGCTGTGATCGTTTTCCTCTTAAATTCATTATATATACTACTTCTCTGAATTTTTATCACATTTCTATAAACAACCGTTTAGCCGGCAGGAGGGGGGGGGGACGCTCCACACTAACTAAAATTTTACTTTTAAAGCTTAATATTTCGCCAACGGATCCCTAAATCGAAAAATGGTTCTGACGCACCCACAATGTTTTTGAACGGCCTATCCAACGATACCACACACTCTGTGATAGACGAGAAAAAAAAATTCATCCCCAGTTTACGTGAATGAGAGGTACCCTCAAAAAAAAAAATTCTAGATTTTATTTTACCATTTTGTCGGCGTGAATAATATTTATATCCATGCCAAATTACAGCTTTCTAGTACTAATAGTATCTGCGCTAAGCCGCGGACAGACGGACAGACGGACATGGCGAAACTATAAGGGTTCCTTGTCGTACTCCGGAACCCTAAAAAGGTACCTTTATTTATATACTAATCTATCAAATTAGTCGCTTCTTCTGAAAAGCAGGTAAACAACTTCATAAAGTGCCGATTTTAGCGAAATAGCCCATTAAGCACTACTTGAAGAAATTCTCAACTGTGAAATCAAGGGTATATAGGTATGTCTATTAGCAGGTCCTGAATCTCACCTTTTGTTTTGAGTGAGTCACGATTCAAGTAAGATTTTGAACCACTGTTTAACACGTTTTGTGTCGTCGCTGCCATGACCTACCTCTCCTCAAGTTCTCTACCGCTCGCGGTCTGTGATTGGAATTCAGTTTTTATTTCGCGTTTCTTGAGCAAAGGAAACCTTTATAAGTTCGTTCTTTTGACGGTCAAATCGATGCCTCCGTCCGTCCGTCATAACTTGGAAAATACATTGAGTTTTAAAGTTAAGTAGATACCTTCCTTTTGCGTTCTTTTTATTTTAAGTATTTTATTTTAAGATATATTTATATATATTTATTTTTATTTATTTTTTATAGATTTATACTCAACTGATGCCGGGTCCAGATCGGACCCGAAATATATCTTGTGAATAATTATCTTTATTGTACAGTAACAATTATATATATTAAATAATAAAAGAAAGAAGCTGTCAGCAGTTATTATATTTTATATCATTTAATAAAGTTACGTAACGGCGCATGCCAAGATGACCATTTTTAGGGTTCGGTAGTCCGACAAGGAACCCGTATAGTTTCGCAATGTCCGTCTGTCCATCCGTCCGTCCGTCCGTCTGTCCGCGGTTTAGCTCAGAGACTATTAGTACTAGAAAGCTGTAATTTGGCATGAGTATACATATTAATCACGCCGAAAAAACGGTTAAATAAAATCATGAAAAAAAATGTTTTTAGGGTTACCTCCCACACACATAAATGGGGGATTTTTTTTTGTCCATTTATCCCATAGTGTTAGGTATCGTTAAATAGGTCGGTCAAAAACATTGTGAGTGTATAAAACCTTTTTTCGATTTAGGGATGCTTTGGCGAAATATCAAGCTTTAAAGTGCAAATTTTTGTTAGAGTAGAGTGTGCCCCCCCTGCTGGCTAAACGGTTGTTTATGGATATGTAAAAATTCACAGAAGTAGTAAAAGGAAAAGGCTTTACAGGTTTAAAAATACAGGTCGCGCCAAACTTTTAATCCCCTCTAAATACGACAATGTATGGGACTAGAAGTTTGGTGCGATCTGTATTAGTAGACCAACTTATAAAATGTACCGGTCAACTACGGAACCCTACACTGCGCGTGGCCCGACACGCACTTGGTCGGTTTATTTATGGCATGCATTGTGTGTGCCTGAAATGATATTTGATACAACATTTTAAAAAAATTTACTATTTTCATACAAAATGGGGTTGTGCAGTATTCCAAACATGTATCGGCAAAGTTTATACTTAAGCCGAACTTACCTAATAAAATTGCTTACTATTTCTCACTTGGAACAGAGTTTGAAAAAAGTGTAAGTACATTTCAGGTTGGTTCAATTAAAAGTTTAAAGTCTTCCTAAGTTTTTGCCTTAAAATCGTTTGCAAGTAGGCTAACCAAAATTCCAGACAAAATCCCAAATTAATTCAGTTTTCCTTAATTTTTGAAATGTTTTGAGGTAATGCGGAGGCAGCACGAATTTCAACAGTTTTTGTAACAAAAACAGCGTATTTCAATAAATATTTTAATGTGTATTTCAATAATTACTTGTGGCATTTTTTTATTCTCTTTGAACATTTTCTGACAAACCTTTTTTTGACTGATTTCATGACGGGAAGCCAAAAATTCCGAAATGTCAGGAAATTGTCGCCAGGTAACCCTATTTGCAAAATGTAATCTCAAGTTGTCTCGTTAAAATCTCAAGTCCGAATCGGGCGACGTCTGTCGGCAATTCTCGGAATTCTTCGGAAACAGTATCGTTTGGTTTGGCCGCGGGTCGACCCGACACTGAAATCGTATTATTTCGTTCGTTAGCGTTTTTAATTGACTGCATCGGGTTAACTTTTTGCAACTTATTGTCCAATTTAGTATTCAGAGAAGCTTTAAATTTCAATAAATGAAATAATAGAAGAATAAACAAACAAATAGACTTCATAAGATCCCGAGATTGATGTAAAAGAGACCTATTTATTTATCCGGATTGCATCAATGGCCTCCGAGTATAGTAAGTAAAGAGAGATATAAAACAGGTATCACTTCACTTCACTGTTTCCCAACCTCTTATGTCTGGCGCCCCTCGGATTATAAAAAAATATTTTCATGCACGCCTGTATTTTTTTTCGTTTCACGAAATTATTTCTCACAAAAATCAAATCACATCGGTGTTACTTACTGACTAAAATGTAAAAGATATCAGAATATTTAATTAATCCGATGTTTACGTCTGCATATCCTGAACCAGTTGACGGAGCTATCATCAAATCGTTATTGACAGTAAGACAATTTCGCTGATTAAAATGTCCGAACACATTATGCCAACCTTAGAGCAGTGGTTCTTAACATGAGGGACCATTTGACAAATTTCTGCCTTGCCACGGACCACCAACTCTTTGGAAGTAATATACAGTAAAAGTGAATTAAAAATTTGTTTTATTTTTTCTAGGATTGTATAATTTATGTTGTTTTAAGAGGTTTATAAAGGGTTTTATATATAGCTAATCACACTAATATTATAAATGTGAAAGTTTGTGTGTGTATGTTTGTTACTCTTTCGCGCAGGAACAGCTAAACGGATTTGGATGAAATTTAGAACGGATATAGCTCATACCCTAACTTAAAACATAGGCTACTTTTTATTCCGGAAAAAGCACGTCGTTAAATCGAATCACTCGCGGGCGGAGCCGCGGTCAAAAGCTAGTTTTAAATAAAACCCGCATGCTAGGTTCAAACCCAACAGTATTTTTATTTTTTACGAAAATTTTACATTCTACAGAGATGATTAAAGTAAGTATTATCTTAATGTGATTTTTATGACTGCATACTCTTTACTAACTTCTGAATCCTTGGTTCAGTACTACTAAAAGCCAGTGCTAGCAATTTCTCCAATCTTTGGGAAAGAAATTGAGTTCTTGCTCGTTTTTTTCGGATGGCTTCGCCGACCACTTCGGTTGCTTCCAGGGACCACCAGTGGTCCGCGGACTACCAGTTAAGAACCACTGCTTTAGAGTATCTACGGAGCGGCGGCGTAGCGCGTAGGGTCTACGCCCCACCGGTTGGTAGGTCCCGATTTAGATGAACACCCAACTACTTACCTGACAAATCGCTTATTTCAGTTTCACTTGGTAGAAGGCTTCAGCCGTGGCTTGTCACCACCCTCATGGTGACACCATGACGCCAAGCGACTCGTTGTGTTCCGCCATGACGTCATAGGAAGCCGTAGCGTAACAGCTAGTTGAATGAATGAAAGATAGCATATTCTTATGGTAAGTGCGAAAGGATAGAATGAATTTGAATGAGCTACGAATCGAACCTCAAAGTCAATCTTTAGACCCAACCGACGACGCGTCATCAAGACACTTGTTCTAAAGAGAATTGGTTTTACATATTTTCAATGAAAGTACTCGTAAAGAGCCATTTTATATGCATCAAAAGTGTTGGTAAAGTTATTTTGTCCGCACTAATGCTTAATTTTTATTGAGGGAAAGTTAAATTTAAAAAAATATATTTTCTTGATACGTTCGTACGCTGCGTTCAGTTTGATCGTCGGACGACATCTGTCTCTCGCTGACAGCAGAACAGTATCAAGGCATGCGAGGAGGGTGTCGGTCAACGATCACATTGAATGCACCCTACGAACGGATCAAATTGAACGCAGTTTATTTCCGTCAAGTAGGCAAATTGCGAGCAGAGAAAAAGAATTCCCGCCTAAATATCATTTGGAGTATTTGTTTGTTTCTTTAATTATGTTTCATTTATTTACTCACACTATGCATTGAACAATGTAGTAATGTACACGTGGGTAAGGGCAATAACTTACAGTACTCCCAAACTTATAATGCGCATACGAATCTTCGCCACTGCTCGGCAATGTTCGTATTTCCCTACACTTTCTGTACAAGCAGTAAGGTCACGTGGTACGTCTGGTCGCTCGACTATAGATTTCTATGCGCATTATAACTTTGGGCGCACTGTACTCGTAACGTTTAATACTTACACTCGCTTCACTCGTGTTTCAAATCGTCCTCGTCAGCTATTGCCTTCTCACAGCACTTGCATGTAGCATTAACTAAAACGACTACATATTTATATACATTGATTAGATTAGGTATAGTTTTGATTTTGATTTACCACGAGCTCATTTTAAAGTAGCAATAACATTTTCAGTACTATAGACAGTACGAGGAAATGCTTATCAGTCAAAGCACGTGAGTAGTTTTCCTCTAAACTCACTGCATACGTTGTTTGTGAACACGTGTAAACGCAACAAACGAACACATACTTGTATAAGTAGTATACGTAATATTTCTGTGACGGAAACACTGCGTGTCCCTGGAATCAAACCGCGTCGCAAAAGCTTCGATGAACTTTTATAGGGAGTTTTCCAGTGCGAGCGAGAAGAGAGAGAGCCAGAAAAGAGTGCCTTTTTCGTATAGCCCCCTGTTTCTGTATTGAAAAATCAGTTGCCAAACCGAGTGTCTATTGTCGAAAACATACATATCTAAGGATACTTTCGCACTTGAAATGACGTCACAATTCGTAAATAGTTCAATACTCATTGTAGGTTATTTTGGAAGTTCATTTTTTATCTGTTTTTGGTGAACAGCAACCATAGATGGCAACCGACACTTTTCCATAATAGGCCCGCAGGTTCCGTCGATGCCACAGACCATGCAGTTATGGATTTTGACCACTGCGTGTATTCTCTAAATGTGATGTAATCTTGCGTTTTCATTTTTTTTCGGATTCTTGTTTTGACCTGTGAAAAATATGGGAAACCTTCGATGACGTCACTTTTTTATGTAGCGTATCAGATTACTGTTTTTTTAAACTCACAGCCACTTTAAATAGAGAACAACGTAAGATTTCTTATGGGGGCAGATCTTGTGCGTCACTTCCGGAACAACTTTTTTAAACAAAAGAATAATTTGTTTTCTGATTATATATTATTAGGTTTTTTGATCGTTTGTTATTATTCATGGCAATTAATTCAAAGCAAAGAAAGCGTAGCGTAGACCGACCTCGTGCCTGCTGGACCGACGCCATGAATTGTTGGTGGCGGCTGGATGATGAGAACGGGACGGGGAGGACCGCCAAGATTGGCAAAATATTGAAAAGACCTATGTCCAGCAGTGGACGATGACATTCTGATGAATGGATGGATTCATAATAAATGAGTTAATGCTTAAATGGTAAGAATAAAAAAAATTAACCCGTAAGTGAATGCGCCGTCGTTATAGGTATCATAATAAAATAATACACCATTGATTCTCTCAATTGATTACTTTGTGACTGAGAAGAGGCGGCAATAGAAGTATCCACTTCAATATTAACGGTTGTATCTCTGACACAACTCGATGCATTTTTCTCTAATGGAAGAGTTTTTGAATTAATGAATTATAGTTAAAAACATATCTCAACTATGTATCTTGTATAGTTTTCAGTGTGTGCTTAGATTTATGTCCGTTTAATACCTGCGACGTCGACGGCTAGCGCAGCGAGTGCCGTTCGAAGAGTATTGATATAGGAATTAGCTGAGTATACTGGGTTCAAGTTATTATATCAATCTGAGGTCAGTTTTATGTGTTTGTCTATTTATAAAGCTCGTTAAGGAGCGATATGTCTATTGCACAACGAAGGAGATAAACATATCTGAAAAAGTCCTGTTTTTTACCGAATAATATTCATACGAGAGCGTTTTAAAAAAAGACTCGTTTTTAGGGTTCCGTACCCAAAGGGTAACCAACGGAACCCTATTACTAAGACTCCGCTGTCCGTCCGTCCGTCTGTCACCAGGCTGTATCTCATGAACCGTGATAGTTAGACAGGTGAAATTTTCACAGATGATGTATTTATGTGGCCGCTATAACAACAAATACTAAAACCAGCCAAGTGCGAGTCGGACGTGCGCACTCCCATACAATAGACATTATTTTTTGCCGTTTTTATAGATAATGGTACGGAACCCTTCGTGCGCGACTCCGACTCGCACTTGGCCGGCTTTTTATGTTTTAGATAATAGATATATATGGTTACACAACAGTCGTTATTGTTATTTTACGTTATTAGTTTGGACTGATACTGTATTGAACTGAAGAAACAGCCTTCACTTTGCAATTTTTTTCGATGCAGCGAATTTGTCTCTGTCACGTTTCGGGCTCCGCTATCGTCGTGGAAGAAGCCTTATAACATGTTTTTTTAGAACCCCATCTATGTAGAGCATGGGAGTTCTACCGTTTAAAATCTTATTTATTACTGCCTATGTTGCCTTAATTTGAATTAAATTTTAGGTTTGGTAAGGTTTTGATGATAATGATATTCTATCTGACTAAGTCCGTTTGTCTATGGTTGTAGTAGTGACGTGTACAGATAAGCGCGGTTTGTGTGTGTGTGGCGCGTTTTATAGCGCTCTACTGTTTGTTCCGTGGCGCTCACGAAGTTACGCACATTAGAAATAAATTGGCAAAGTGCGGGTCGGACTCGCGCACAAAAGGGGTTCCGTACCAACACGCATAGAAGAACCCTAAAATATAATAAATAACAATAATATAGGTACCAAAGCAACACCAAGGCGTCAAAAGAAGCCGCCAAAATGATATAGCCTGTCAAATAATTCGGCATCCTTTGAGTACTGAACCCTAATTTTTATTATTTTTACTTTAGAGTATGTATAACGATGTGATCAAATTTTAAACTAGTGTGTGTTACTGTCCTTTAGATAGAGCTGAAACAAATAACCTTGAAAAAAATAATCATTTTTGAAGGTTTCTTGTATGAGGACGCCCTTTGTTTTGCTACTATACTATTACTACGTATTTTGTAAAAATTTCAACTTGCTACCTATTACGTCTGAAGCTGTAGAGCCCTGTGACAGACGGACAGACAGCGGAGGCTTAGTAATAGGGTCCCGTTTGGGACCCTTCGGGTACGGAACCCTAAAAAATGCGTGTGAACGCACCACTACAACCAAAGCAAATCGGACTTAGTGAATATCTGTAACTTACTACCGTTCTAACGACGCCAATGCGAATCTCGCAATACGGGCGAAATACATAGAAGTACAAAAAAGGCGGAAGGATTTTCGTATAATACCTCACTTCGCTTCGCATGATCCTACTTTATACCAACAAAAATACTGTAACAATCACTCTGAAATTAATCCATCCATCCATCAGCCTGTTTCGTCCACTGTTGGACATAGGCCTTTCCAGGATTCCGCCATGCTTGGCGGGCCTCCTGGAAGAAATGCCCATACTCACACACGCTGGGCAGGCGGGTTGGTGAGCGCGGTGCCGAAACCCTTGCACCAGTGACGCCGCTGCCCGTCACCAGTCTGTTTTATATAAGGTTCGGCAATTGGGGATGGATAAACCGCCATCCATCGGTCCCAGGCAATGGTGGGCCGCCTGGTTTTGCCTGAGAGCTGTTCTCTTACTCTCCCCCGAATAACTTCGGGAGGATTTGCGAGTAAGATGGTGGTACCTCCACAGTCGAGCCCGGCATAAGCTCTACCACCTATAGTACCACCTGAAATTAATACAACGTGAAATTTAAGTCATTTTGTTAACGAAAACTGGTGATAGTACTCGTCCATATAAACAATTTTTACTATGGAGCGAACCCTGAACTCGCGAAAAAAATATCAGCTGTTCCATACATTTTGGTCCAGTAGGCATTTAACTTTTCTATGGAACAGCTGATATTTTTTTCGCGAGTTCAGGGTTCGCTCCATAGTAAAAATTGTTTATATGGACGAGTACTATCACCAGTTTTCGTTAACAAAATGACTTAAATTTCACGTTGTATATGATAAAGTTGAGGACTAATGCTATGTCCATATTGTTGTGAAAACTTGATTCCATGAAATTTTCTCAATAGAAAAAAAATACAAAGTTACCTCCAAACCGTACAATAAACCGATAGCATTCAATGAATACTTGAAATTAGATCTGAAACTTTGCATAATATTATAGATATTAGTATGAAGCAGCTGCAGACTGTTTCATAAAAATGAAAAAACCATCAGTGTAGCCGCGATTTCAAAATAACTGATGTCCGCCATGCACACATTCACATCATAGTAAGCCTATTTTCCATACTAAGTCCACTCACACACTTTTAAACCGCCGCCATTGCTATGCTTCAGTTGTTTCTTAGCGGTGACTCCGTCCGCCTTTGTTGTACGTCTATGGCGAAGTATTGTTTCTATGTCGACCAAGTTAATTACATACTGAAGAAGAGCATAGTCAATAGGGCCCGAAAAAGAAGAGCTGGTATAACTTGATAATGAACGTGAAACGCTATAGAGATGTGTTAGGATCTCAGATGGAGATGTGTTATCTCCACTTGCCCCTTTCAGATAGTCGTTCAAAAACTCATACCGGCTTGGGTTCGTACCCCGGGTTCCAACACAAAAACGTAAAAAAATCAACACAGATTGCAACACCGACCGTTTAAAAATAGCAGTGTCGCTACACCGGTGTCGAATTGTTCAACACCAACTCTGAGCACGGTTCGCGGGGTTCGTATAGAGACGTCAAAATGACAGTTATATATCAATACGAAATCTATTGGAGATATGTGAAATGATGTTTGGAGTGTAGCAACTCGGCCAAACCCGTTCGGTGTTGCAACCCCGGTGTTCCTACCTACCCCAGGGTTCTTTGATGAACGCGCTTCAGAGTATGTGTGTCATTCGGTAACCAAGATACCTAAGTACAAACCCGCCCATCGACCCCACGTGGGCGGACGTCTGCAAACTGCATACTGATAACGAAACACGTGTACCCGTCGCACTGACCAACTTCCTCGTGATCTACCTCACCTCCCGCCACACAGTCGTCAATGGGCGCTGGAGGGGATGCGGTAAGTGTGGTGGAAGTGTCAGTGCAGCGGTTGTGTGGGATTACAGATGGCGCTGCCAAGTTAGGTCTAGAGTGAAGCTATGACGTCATTGGAGGTAGTCATCCTATTTTAGACGCATTGTAGTGAGCTGGTATGATTCAGTTGCAATTTTATTTTTGTTTCGGGACACGATAAATAATTTGGCCAAGTGCGAGTCGGACTCCCGCACAAAGGGTCCCGTACCACCCTACAATAGTGTGCGGAACCCTAAAAACATTATAGTAAATACCAACAATATCATACATGCCGACAGACAGACAGACAGCGGAGGCTTAGTAATAGGGTTCCGTTTGGTATCCTTCGGGTACGGAACCCTAACAAGGATCCAATGGGCCGAAGTATTCATTTGCAAGCCTTTCAACTTTTCTTGCGAACCGTATCACTATTCTAAAAAGATGTAAGTTCTTTATAAAAGGAGAATGCCATCTGATATATGTCGCCTCGTACCGAACCAAAAGTCGTGGCATCAAAACCAAACCAAGTTAATGTTAGGGAGACAAAATGTACTTACCAAATCACCAAGTCTTATTTAAATTAGTATCCGCAATTCGAATTTACTGTACACTGACAAGGGCAATTGCAAAGACTTTATTACCTTTTGATAGAGGCGATTATTGGTCGGCATTCTTATCATAGTAAAGCGGCAACGGAAATGAAAACATCGAAATATTTTTTATTATGATGTAAGAATTCCGGATTTAAGTAAACCCTTTTGATCAAGATGTTGATCGGATTTTAAAATATCTAAGTAATTTTATGAGTTTTATTTAGTTGTGACGCCATTTGGTACGATTACGTGGCATTCTCCTTTTCGCACCTATATACCGGGTGTAAATAGACTATTAAACTATGTTCAAATTAAACCACATACTCTACTGATCACATTGAACAACTTTTACACCAAAGATACATATCCCCGCAACGCAAATGAAAATTAAATTTCACTTACCCGTACAAAATGTACAGAGTAGATTCTTAAAGGAATCGGAGAAATCTGGTATGGGCACAGAATAAAGTATGGGAGCACGCATATTCTACTCAGTGACGTGTATTAAGTTAGTTTCTACAAAATTTGAATATGTATAATATTTCATTAGTACTTAATGTGTATTTTTAAACATTACAGTAGCCATTTTTTTAAGTTAACCATAGGCTAGTTTTTTTTTTGTACCTACTAACATTTGAGAAGAATAAAATTTGTATTTATATTTGTTTATATGGCAAAAAATATGTATATATTTATAAAAGCTGGTAGAGTGGAGAACATTTTCCTTTTTTCCATTTTCGCGTGTTTTTTCTTAGGAAAATTGTTCAGTATGATCAGCAAGTTTAACTTAGACAACATTAAATTTACAACCTTTATATTAAAAAAAAAACCCTGGCTGACTGAGCTACCATAACTTCTCACTATAATAGAGTCCGCGCCCGCACCGACGAGGTTTTTATTGGCCTTAGAATACGAAACAAAATGCCTTAATCCATCGTACTTCAGTTGTGGCGTGGACTCTAAACCGAACCGCTGAATCAAGTACCATGAAATTTTGACTGTCAGTTACTTGTATGACGTAGCCAACTGCTAAGGGATTTTAGGAAATGCCCACGTAATCGAGACAAACGAGATTTAGACATGCATTGGCATTCGACTGACCGACCGAATTACACGTAATACACGTAAGGTAAAGGTAAATTCCCAACTTCCGATTAGGTTGCCATTCCAGGAAAATAACAAGTACAAAGTATCCTAAATAAAACAATAAAAAATTAAGCTCAGAAGAACAAATTGTAGTTTATGCTAAAAGTGCGGTAAGAAGGTAAGGCCTTTTTTATCTGTGCAAGGAGGCACAGGTCGAGCTTTCGATGAGATTATGAGTCATCATCATCAGGACTCTTCGGGAGTACTTTTGCCCACGGCGGTCAGTCGAGTACTCGAGCAATCGAAATTGGTAGGCATCCGAATTTCAATAGAGACCATGGGTGGCATCTGGCGCCAACTTGGCAACCTGTGCTTGACGCTTCGTATGACTGGACCTAGTGAAACACGTGACCCGGAAGTAGTAGTGAAAATGGAGTTGATGCTCGTGATTGTTGGCACTTGGTGGAACTTTTGAAACATTTTTTGTTTGATAAACACTTGTACTTGTCCACTTATTTATATTATTTCCCCTTACCGGTTTCGCTGTTAAAGCATTATCAAAGGTTTGTTTGGTTGTTTACGTACAATATATGAATCGCTTGGCGTTACCGAAACCGGTAAGGGGAAATAATATAAATAAGTGGACAAGTACAAGTGTTTATCAAACAAAAAATAGTAGTGAAAACTTTATCAAATGTCCGGTCAAGTCTGGCTTCGATACCGGAAACCTCCGAACGCAGCCGAAGAGCGGAAAGACGAGCGGCGACGAGAGAGGGGAGGAAGCTTAGTACTCGACTGACCGCCGTGGGCAAAAGTACTCCCGAAGAGTCCTGATGATGATGAGTCATAATCTCATCGAAAGCTCGACCTGTGCCTCCTTGCACAGATAAAAAAGTGAGTCCAATCCGTTTTTTAAATATTTAGTATGTCAACTCACTCTAATTTTAATGAATGTAGGGTTATTGCCCTTACCCACGTGTATCATACTACGTTTTTCAATGCATAGTTTGAGTAAATAAATGAAACGTAATGAAAGAAACAATAAATACTCCAAATGAACTTTCATTTTCGTTTTCTTTGCACGCAAGTTGCCAACTTGACGGAAGTAAGCTGCTTTCAATTCGATGCGTTCGAAGGCTGCTTTCAGTGATACATAACATAACATACCTGTCCTGCTGTCGCTGGTAGGCGGTTGTCGTCCCACGATCAAACTGAACGTAGCTTACGATCAAACTGAAACTGAAAAAAACTCATTTCTGTCAAGTCTATATATGGTACATAAGATAAGACTGGTAACTGTTTCTCAATAAATAAATAAAAACGCTTGTTTGGTAAAGTTGACTGACAACAGTTTTCATGCATATAAATAAAATAGGCCTTTACGAGCACTTGCATTGACACTATATCTTTATTCATATTTAGACATTTACATTCACAAAAGTACTTGTTTCCTTTTGCCCCGGTTCACGTAGCCTGCGCCAATCTCTAGGGCGCCAAGTCGCCGCCCACTCACCACCTATAAACTCATTCCGCCTACATGCCCTACAAAGACACTAAGAATGAATTTACTAGGTTTTGTCCGAGACTTTATCCGTGCTGAAAACTGATGATAGAAAATGGGGAATACTTAGAATACTTTAATATGTTTGACATCAAAAGTACTTATATCTATGTTGACAACATGACAACCCAGAAATACTCCAGCGTAGATTTTTACCGCCTAATAATCATCACTCTGCTGACCTTTTGATATGCAGTAAGTATTTTTGATAGGACACTATAGTTATCATTCTTAGTATTGTCTGGTGTGTGATACCGATGAAATCCATCCATCCATCCATCCATCCATCCATCCATCAGCCCGTGTTCGTCTACTGCTGGACATAGGTCTTTCGCAAATTTCGCCACTCATGTCGGTCTTCCGTCCTCCTCATCCAGCCGCTCCCCGCAACGTCCTTCAGGTCATCGGTCCAGCGGGCATGAGGTCGGCCTACACTACGCTTTGCTGTATGTGGTCCCCATTCTAAAGCTTTTCGGCCCCAACGGCCATCATGTCGGCGACAAATATGGCCTGCCTACTGCCACTTCAATTATGAAATATTTCATATATATTATATATATTTCATATGATGAAATACTACCCATTAAAATTGTTTTACAACAGAGCAAAATGTTCATCTTGGCTGTCCGAAACGGCATTAACTTTGCTTCCCGAAAAAACGTTGTTAAACTTCGTATCTTTTTTGTTTTATTTGTAAACAACAGTATATAAATTAAGAAAAAAATATATATCTTATACTTCACTTTTTAGGTTTTCCTTAGTCACTAAGGGACCCTTATAGTTTCGCCATGTCCGACTGTCCGTCTGTCCGCGGCTTAGCTCAGAGATTATTAGTACTAGAAAGCTGTAATTTGGCATGAGTATACATATTAATCACGACGACAAACTGATAAAATAAAAGCTTGAAAAAAAAATTGGTCCCCTACAGTTAAAGCGGAGATGATTTTACCTATCTCCCCATCTATACCCCATCCTGTATAGCCAGAATCGGTTCTGCTTGCCCTACTTGCAATCGATCTATCCGCTTTATCCGCTTTTTTCCGATTATCTTGCGACGTTTGTACTCGTATATTTCTTGGCCAATGGGAATTATACAACGCATACAATGTACAAAGTTTATAGACCTGCATTTAATCTGTACTCATAAAACCATAAACTTTGATAAAATCATGATACAATTCTGAGGTTCCGCCAATATAAAAACCCTTAACACTTTTTACTTGTGATTTTATGCTTTGATGCTGACGATTTTATAAAAGCCTCTGTTTTTAACTGTTTGTTTGCGGCATATCTCAACTACTGACCTGATTTTTTAAATTTACATAATACATGCATGCAGACAGAAAAACGAAAATTCGAAAAAAAATTGGTTTGGTCTCAGTATAATACCAATAACACATTTAATATAAAATTTGAAAAATATTCAATTACTTTTTTACTATGTACTTTATTTAATATTTATCCATCACTGTTTCGGCCACTGCTGGACTTTCCAAAATTTTGCCACTCTTTGCGTTCACCCTGGAAGAAATGCCCATACTCACACACGCTGGGCAGGCGGCTTGGTGAGCGCGGTGCCGAAACCCTCGCACCAGTGACGCCGCTGCCCGTCACCGGTCTGTTTTTTTTTATAAGGCTCAGCAATTTAGGATGGAAAACCGCCATCAACCGTTCCCAGGCAATGGTGGTCCACCCTGATTGGGCTTCTATGAAAGCTGTTCTCTTACTCTCCCCCAACTAACTTAGGGAGGGTTTGCGAGTAAGATGGCGGTACCTCCACAGTCGAACACGGCATCAGCTCTACCACCTACCACTTTATTATTTATTAGTATGTATATATATATGTGTGTGTGTAAATTATATTATATTGTAATATATATAATTATTAATGATATTATACAAACTATAACCTGTTTTGTACATCTATGGAACATGTACAACGTACACTTAACTGATATATTACTGATAATATGACTATTTTATATTTTTTAACAATCACGCGTTTGGCCCACTCCTGTAGGTTATAAAATATATCTGTCCCCCTGATCTTTGCCTTCAAACAATAAAAAAGTAGAGTCTGTATTATGATTTTTAACCTTATAATTAGAGCCATAGAAGATACTTTAGCTCGTCAGAACGACTCAAGATAACAAACAAGATAGCACTGGAATTATGTTTTATTAAAAATCGATAAAAAAATCATAAACAAAAGTTAGATAAATTATGTAAAAGTACTTATTTAAGTTCCATTCATAAATTGCGCAGTTTGTGATGTGATGATGACATTTAAATAACATTGAAAATGTATCACGATATTGTGATTAATTTTAAGTAAAAACTGTAAATTTCATCAGCTGTGAAGATTTATTTTTTACATTTATCGGTTGCTTGCGTATTTAATAATACTATATCTGCATCCCTTTACAATACAGGATGTATTAATGAAATATGTTTGCAACAACAAAGTTGACAAGAAAATTTACGTTTCGTGCATTTCTTTTTTAGTTTTCCTTTTCTTGTTCGTTCGTCTCGCTGGCCAGTGCGATTGTTTTAAAAATAAAACTATAAATGATTGTGTTATTTTTGTAGAATGGTAATAATAACACAAAAAAATCTTTCATTTGGTATATTATTCGCCTATTGTAAGAAACTATACCTATTGTACTGAGGTGGTAGAGCTAATGCCTTATATAAATTAGACTGGTGACGGGCAGCGGCATCATTGGTGCAAGGCTTTCGGCACCGCGCTCACCAACCCGCCTGCCCAGCGTGTGTGAGTATGGGCATTTCTTCCAGGAGGACCGCCAAGAGTGGTGAAATCCTGGAAAGGCCTATGTCTAGCAGTGGACGAAACAGGCTGATGGATGGTTGGATTGTAAGAAAGTCACATTTTTCCATATTGTTATTGTTATTAGGAATAAAATACAGAATTATTCATTAATTTGTTATAAAATAAGAATAAAATTTACATAACAAATATACAAATAACAAATTTACTAGATGAGTGACTTACCAGTTAGTGATTGTAAAGGAGCTTTGTTTGATTTTCAAATTTACTTACCTCAATCAATCAATCAAAATATTTATTTTGTAAAATAGATACATAAAGTATACTTTCTACAAGTCAAAGTTAATCTTTACAATATACCTATATATACTATAGGTATTTAGAATAAAAATATAATATATATATACTAATAAGGGAAATAGATACAAAAATATTTAGGTTGGGCTAATAAAATGTAATTATACACCTGCATAAAATAGAGAAATATAGGAATAAAAATATTATATATACATAATGCCTAACCATCCGCCCCATTCGATTAGTATTGCTAAGAAGAAGGGCGAGAAACTTAGCAAAACAACCTTTTACCTTTTCAGGTAAATCGAATTTACATCCCGCTTTCCGAGTTAAATACTTTCAGGGCATAGCGATGATAAATATTATAGTTTACTAAAAATATTGAACTTATTGACCCTTTCACCATGACCTAAGCTTAGAGAGACGTAATTAAACTTATTGACCCTTTCACCATGACCTAAGCTTAGAGAGACGTAATTAAACTTATTGACCCTTTCACCATGACCTAAGCTTAGAGAGACGTAATTAAACTTATTGACCCTTTCACCATGACCTAAGCTTAGAGAGACGTAATTAAACTTATTGACCCTTTCACCATGACCTAAGCTTAGAGAGACGTAATTAAACTTATTGACCCTTTCACCATGACCTAAGCTGAGAGAGACGTAATTAAACTTATTGACCCTTTCACCATGACCTAAGCTTAGAGAGACGTAATTAAACTTATTGACCCTTTCACCATGACCTAAGCTTAGAGAGACGTAATTAAACTTATTGACCCTTTCACCATGACCTAAGCTTAGAGAGACGTAATTAAACTTATTGACCCTTTCACCATGACCTAAGCTTAGAGAGACGTAATTAAACTTATTGACCCTTTCACCATGACCTAAGCTGAGAGAGACGTAATTAAACTTATTGACCCTTTCACCATGACCTAAGCTTAGAGAGACGTAATTAAACTTATTGACCCTTTCACCATGACCTAAGCTTAGAGAGACGTAATTAAACTTATTGACCCTTTCACCATGACCTAAGCTTAGAGAGACGTAATTAAACTTATTGACCCTTTCACCATGACCTAAGCTTAGAGAGACGTAATTAAACTTATTGACCCTTTCACCATGACCTAAGCTTAGAGAGACGTAATTAAACTTATTGACCCTTTCACCATGACCTAAGCTTAGAGAGACGTAATTAAACTTATTGACCCTTTCACCATGACCTAAGCTTAGAGAGACGTAATTAAACTTATTGACCCTTTCACCATGACCTAAGCTTAGAGAGACGTAATTAAACTTATTGACCCTTTCACCATGACCTAAGCTTAGAGAGACGTAATTAAACTTATTGACCCTTTCACCATGACCTAAGCTTAGAGAGACGTAATTAAACTTATTGACCCTTTCACCATGACCTAAGCTTAGAGAGACGTAATTAAACTTATTGACCCTTTCACCATGACCTAAGCTTAGAGAGACGTAATTAAACTTATTGACCCTTTCACCATGACCTAAGCTTAGAGAGACGTAATTAAACTTATTGACCCTTTCACCATGACCTAAGCTTAGAGAGACGTAATTAAACTTATTGACCCTTTCACCATGACCTAAGCTTAGAGAGACGTAATTAAACTTATTGACCCTTTCACCATGACCTAAGCTTAGAGAGACGTAATTAAACTTATTGACCCTTTCACCATGACCTAAGCTGAGAGAGACGTAATTAAACTTATTGACCCTTTCACCATGACCTAAGCTTAGAGAGACGTAATTAAACTTATTGACCCTTTCACCATGACCTAAGCTTAGAGAGACGTAATTAAACTTATTGACCCTTTCACCATGACCTAAGCTTAGAGAGACGTAATTAAACTTATTGACCCTTTCACCATGACCTAAGCTTAGAGAGACGTAATTAAACTTATTGACCCTTTCACCATGACCTAAGCTTAGAGAGACGTAATTAAACTTATTGACCCTTTCACCATGACCTAAGCTTAGAGAGACGTAATTAAACTTATTGACCCTTTCACCATGACCTAAGCTTAGAGAGACGTAATTAAACTTATTGACCCTTTCACCATGACCTAAGCTTAGAGAGACGTAATTAAACTTATTGACCCTTTCACCATGACCTAAGCTTAGAGAGACGTAATTAAACTTATTGACCCTTTCACCATGACCTAAGCTTAGAGAGACGTAATTAAACTTATTGACCCTTTCACCATGACCTAAGCTTAGAGAGACGTAATTAAACTTATTGACCCTTTCACCATGGCCTAAGCTTAGAGAGACGTAATTAAACTTATTGACCCTTTCACCATGGCCTAAGCTGAGAGAGACGTAATTAAACTTATTGACCCTTTCACCATGGCCTAAGCTTAGAGAGACGTAATTAAACTTATTGACCCTTTCACCATGGCCTAAGCTTAGAGACACGTAATTAAACTTATTGACCCTTTCACCATGGCCTAAGCTTAGAGAGACGTAATTAAACTTATTGACCCTTTCACCATGGCCTAAGCTGAGAGAGACGTAATTAAACTTATTGACCCTTTCACCATGGCCTAAGCTTAGAGAGACGTAATTAAACTTATTGACCCTTTCACCATGGCCTAAGCTGAGAGAGACGTAATTAAACTTATTGACCCTTTCACCATGGCCTAAGCTTAGAGAGACGTAATTAAACTTATTGACCCTTTCACCATGGCCTAAGCTTAGAGACACGTAATTAAACTTATTGACCCTTTCACCATGGCCTAAGCTTAGAGAGACGTAATTAAACTTATTGACCCTTTCACCATGGCCTAAGCTTAGAGAGACGTAATTAAACTTATTGACCCTTTCACCATGGCCTAAGCTGAGAGAGACGTAATTAAACTTATTGACCCTTTCACCATGGCCTAAGCTTAGAGAGACGTAATTAAACTTATTGACCCTTTCACCATGGCCTAAGCTTAGAGACACGTAATTAAACTTATTGACCCTTTCACCATGGCCTAAGCTTAGAGAGACGTAATTAAACTTATTGACCCTTTCATCATGACGTAAGATAAAAGAGACGAGACGTAATTAAACTTATTGAATCTTTCACTATGGCTTCAACCGAGAACGACGTACCTAATTAAACTTATTGACCCTTTCATCATGACCTTAGCTGAAAGAGACGTAATTAAACTTATTGACCCTTTCACCTTGACCTAAGCTGAAAGAGACGTAATTAAACTTATTGACCCTTTCATCATGACGTAAGCTAAAAGACACGTAATTAAACTTATTGACCCTTTCACCATGGCCTAAGCTGAGAGAGACGTAATTAAACTTATTGACCCTTTCATCATGACGTAAGCTAAAAGACACGTAATTAAACTTATTGACCCTTTCACCATGGCCTAAGCTGAGAGAGACGTAATTAAACTTATTGACCCTTTCATCATGACGTAAGATAAAAGAGACGTAATTAAACTTATTGAATCTTTCACTATGGCTTCAACCGAGAACGACGTACCTAATGACCCTTTCATCATGACCTTAGCTGAAAGAGACGTAATTAAACTTATTGACCCTTTCACCTTGACCTAAGCTGAAAGAGACGTAATTAAACTTATTGACCCTTTCACCATGACCTAACGTAATGAAACTTATTGACCCATTCACCATGACCTAAGCTGAGAAAGACGCAATTAAACTTATTGACCCTTTCATCATGACGTAAGCTAAAAGAGACGTAATTAAACTTATTGAATCTTTCACTATGGCTTTAACCGAGAACGACGTACCTAATTAAACTTATTGACCCTTTCATCATGACCTTAGCTGAAAGAGAGGTAATTAAACTTATTGACCCTTTCACCTTGACCTAAGCTGAAAGAGACGTAATTAAACTTATTGACCCTTTCACCATGACCTAAACTGAGAGAGACGTAATGAAACTTATTGACCCATTCACCATGACCTAAGCTGAGAGAGACGTAATTAAATTTATTGACCCATTCACCATAACCTTAGCTGAGAGCGACGTAATTGAACCTATTGACCATTTCACCATGACCTAAGCTGAAAGAGACGTAATTAAACTTATTGACCCATTCACCATGACCTAAGCTGAAAGATACGTAATTAAGCGCATAAAACCAGCCAGCGTAATAAGATTGTCCTTAAAATAGTATTTAATAATAATAAATAATTATATAGTGCTGATAACGGAGTGCCCTTGTATGATATTTGTTATCAGGGAATTCAATATGTAGCGGGACGGAGCAAGTGAAGCCCGACGCGACGGCGGATACTATTTATTTTGAACAGTCCCTTGAAGCTGTGAAAAAATCAAACTTCTAATTAACGTACAAAAAGTACTCAGTACAATACTAATAATAACACATTTCAATTAAAACTTCGCAAACATATCAATATGCAGACACGACTTTTTTGCTACTATTTATTATTTATTATTTATATTTTATTTATAATTTGTACTTATATATGGTAATCAACTGTATACACTGACATACTAGTATAAATAAAAATACACTTCAGTATACATATCTTCAAGCAAAAACAATTTGCTATATAATCAAACCTGGCAACCGCCATTTTCACCAAAATATTCATACGAAACAAAAAACGAATATTACTGGAGATTGCTGTATTTCATTCAGATTGTAACTTTAAAAAGATAATTTCTATCGGATAATGCAAATTTGAGATTAAATTGTTTTTTCTACTGAATTGTAAATCACACACAAACATTTCTAAATTTGCAGCTTATATTCGATGTAATGGAGATTGCCAGGTTTGATTTTATATGACTCTGTTATCTTACGCAATACTACAGTGGCCTTGGTCTTACTATCATAGTGACATTATTACGGTAGATAGGCTATGCACCTATTTTACATAACTATTTAAACCAGTTCCCTCAGAAGTATTAAAACCCTCTAGCGAGGAAGTTCAGCTTTAAATGACGATCTCGATGTCGCATTCGCAGCCAATCAATCTTGACCCGTGTATAATATTGCACAATATAGACCGGTAAATAAATCTCTGGGTCAAACTAAACTGGCCGGTAGAAAGCCGTTGCAATTATAATATGAAATGGCTGCATTTGACGCGAACGAAGCGATGACGTGCGAAAACCGTTTAATAATTCATTGAATGTTCGAAAACAATATTAATTTTCAAAGTGGCTTCTGTTTTGGTTGCGAAATGTCAGAGGAGTGAAATTTTAAACAGTTTATTTTAATATTATCATTCTCGACTGCACATGTAATTTTATGTGGTACTTGGATGACGGCACCATAGGAGGCGACGCGACGTCAGTTCTCAGTGATTTGAATTTCAGATAAAAACTCGCTTCGCCTCCTTGGTGCCCCAGTCCTTGAGGAAGCAATAACCGGGTACGTAGACAATCAATTGGCAAAATTTAAGGATTCATCGGAACGCCTCACCAAAATAAATCCACACATGGCCCTTTTTATCATCCGTCATTGCCTATTCGTACCCAAGTTGACATACGTACTTCGTTCGTCACTTTTGTGGAGATTCGATAGTCTACTGGAGCTACTTGACAACGTGCTTCGGGAGACCCTGACCGCTATATTGAACTGTGCACTTGATGATAGGAGCTGGAGCTGGGCTACACTCCCGGTCCGTTTCGGTGGCCTGGGAGTAAGAAAGATTTCAAGCATTGCACTCCCCGCGTTTCTGTTTTCCGTTTACAGTACGCGCGTCCTCATGGTACAATCATAAACCCGTCACTTGGTGACGTAGGGCGGCGTACTTGGCGGAGGCCAGAAGCGCTTGGACGCTCGCTTGCCCAGGCGAAAACCTGCCCATCGCGTTGAAATACCAAAAATCATGGGACGAGCCGATTTGTGGGCAGGTCCAGAAGCATCTTCTGGACACAGCTTCCAGCGTCATAGACCGTGCTCGTCTTCTCGCAACCGGTGAGCGTGAGGCTGGTTACTGGCTGCATGCGCTTCCTTCCGCACATATTGGCACACTGTTAGACAAGACCACGTTTAGCCTCTCCATCTGTCTGCGACTCAGAGTAAGAACCAATGAAAGTCATCGCTGCCACTGTAGCACAAGCGTCGACCAGCTAGGCCATCACGGTCTGTCATGTCAGCGTAGTGCCGGTCGCTGGCCCGGCACGCCAGTCTGAATGACGTCATCCGGAGGGCCCTCGCAACCGTCAGCGTGCCGGCCATCCTAGAGCCAAATGGTATTGCGCGTGATGATGGAAAGAGGCCTGACGGAATGACGCTCATTCCGTGGCAGAACGGTCGCTCGCTCGTGTGGGACGCGACATGTGTTGACACTCTTGCCGCGTATCATGTGCGATCGACCGCTGTTACAGCTGGCGCAGCGGCAGAGTGTAACAAGTGGCGCAGATATGCGGCTCTAGGAGAGGGTTACATGTTTATTGGTTACATTGTAATTGTGCCGTTTGGAGTAGAGACGTTCGGACCGTGGGGACCAGATGCGCGACAGCTCTCTAAGGACATAGCGTCGCGCCTGGTCGACGTTTCGGGTGACCCAAGAGCTGGGATTTACTTCAGACAAAGAATCAGTCTCGCTATTCAGCGAGGTAATGCCGCCAGTGTCTTGGGCACCCTGCCTCGTGTTAGCGATGACCTGGACAAAATATTTTATTTGGTTTAGTGGTCTGTTTTGATTTAGTTTTGCAGTAAATAATGTAGATTCTTCTTTAATTTGTTTAATTTTTTCTAGTATTATATAATTTATGTTGTTTTAAGATATTTGTATAGGTATATAATGTATAGTTATTTCAATGTTTAAATATCTACTATATTGAAATTTAATGTACAATGAAATATTCCCATTTTATGTGTTATTGTTTTATTTTATCTACAAGTAATAAAGTAGATCCTTGACTAAACTGGGTGACAGACAACGTACAGCCTACACTGCTGAAGACAGAAACATCAAATTTAAAACATGTTTTTTGATATTCACCCCTTACGGCCTTACCCCTAGTGCACGATAATCTTACTGAACGATTTTGAACTTCAGTATGTTGTCAGAAAGTCTACATTAGAACGCTCGATTCGCGCGCTGCCGGCACGTAAAATCAGTGAAATTTCGAGGTTTAGGAGTTTTTGCCGTTTAGGCATAAAACGAATTAATAACTTAAAGATGCACTATTTTCAAAAATAAATTCTTTCGAGTGAAATGTGTCCAATTAGGTAACCGACCTGACAACGGAAAGACAAAAGTCTGAAAAAACACGTGTCCAAGTTTTACATTGATCAGATAAGTAGTTGACTCAGCATATTAAAACAAAAACCGTTGAAAGACTCAATACAAGCCCAGCAAAGGGGTGAAACGAGGCGTGAACTTTCGTATACGCATTCCCAACGAGTACAACGGGCTGTCTTTATCCCAAATCCACGCGGACGAAGTCGCGGGCGTCCTCTAGTTAAATATATTGTATTTAAAGCCGATTTTGAAGGTTTTCATTTTAAGCTAAGAAACTTACTGAAAAACGTAATTTTAAGTGACAGAACTATATATTGCTATTCTGAAGGGCACACCAACTAAAATTAGCAAGTCTTTTAAACGCTCTTAAATCAAACTAAATTTTAATCAAAATTTAAAAAAATCAAATTCAATCAAATGACAGCCTTGAAATTACCAAAACAAGTTAAAATCACTAAGTTGAGTAAATTATAGCTGTCAAACTAAAATTTTAGTTTGACGTTTATAAAATGGTGACTTGAAAATGGCTCTTCGTTTTAACCACAGATATAGATCTAAATAGATGCCGCCAGTGTATGTACTTCGCGTGCCCAATCGCGCGCCAAAAGGGAGATTCCTTCACAGATATTGACTCCTTCAAGTTTGACTCTTATGGATTATGTCTTAAGTCTTACAATTCCTTCTAGGATTCACACCGCTGTCAACCGTTTTCATTGTAAAATGAGACACGCTTGGTTTTCATAGAGTTTAATGCACTTGCGTCATCTATTTAGATCTATATCTGTGGTTTTAACCATACGTATGTTTAATTTTATGTATGTCAAACTAAAACTAAAGCCTTCAAAATCGGCTTTTAAGAATTCTGTCCACTTTCACTTGCAAGTAAAATATGCGAAAACGGTATCTACTGGCTCCCCACTTTTATACAAATACTTAATTTGCTGTTTGAATTCATATACTTTTCATGAAACGTTATTACTTTCTGTATGGATATTACTTACAAGCATATAGCCCACGTCTCCGCTCGCGCTAAATGAGCACACTTGAAAAATTTTATATTCTGTATCACAAAATCCTTTGTTTTTTTATTCCTTTTGTAGGCTTTATAGTTTCAGAGATTTCATGATAAGTGAGTTGCATATTTCTCTTTTACACCATGACCTTGGAAAAGACCGTCGGCGAAGACCGACATGCTTCATTAAAACATATATTTTTTCTATTTTCATTAGTAAAATCTGTACAGAGTATACCAGTCCTCTGATTCTTTATCGTAAAATCAGTTGCCAACCAAGTGCCTATCGTAGAAAACATACATAATATACTATCGAATTCCGCTTATCTAAGGATACGTTCGCACTTGAAATGACGTCACAATTCGTATCTAGTTCATTACCCATTGAGGGTTATTTTGGAAGTTAATTTTTCATCTGTTTTTGGTGAATAGCAACTTTAGTTGGCAACCGAATCAAAGATACGCAATAGACCCGCAAATTCAATGGTTGAGGTAGGTAAATCCAAATATCTCTGATATCGCTCCGCGTTGTGGTAATACGGAGATAAGCCAAAAAATATTACAGGCAAAGTTCAAATAAAGTGCGCAAAAAGGTTTATTATCGTTGTGCGCGGTTGGTATGCTTATCAGTATGAAATGTTGCGTGTCACGAGATATTATTTTTTGTGACTATATTAGCTGCCCATTTCCCAATTGTAGTTGCTAGAGCTTATGCCAGACTCGACTGGAGGTACCACCATCTCATTCGCAAACTCCTCCGAAGTTATTCGGGGGAGAGTAAGAGGACAACTCTCAAACAGGCACACTATGCTTGGGACCTACTGATGGCGGTGTGTCCATCCCCAATTGCCAGGCCTTATATAAACCAGACTAGTGACGGGCAGCAGCGTCACTGGTATGAGGGTTTCGGCACCGCTCACCAACCCGCCTGCCTAGCATGTGTGAGTGTGGGAATTTTGTCTAGAGTGGCGGAATCTTGGAAAGGACTATGTCAAGCTGTGGACGAACAAGGCTGATGGATGGATGATTTTCCAAATTACGCTTACGCACGCTTGTCTCCCACGGGAGTAGGCAGAGACTACAGATTTCCATCTGCTACGATCCTCACACATCTCTTTCACTTCTTCCATATCCACCAGTATAGTCATACAAGCTCTTCTAGTCCGTCGCTGTCGTCAGAGGCCACGTCTCAGCGCCATACGTCGTCACAGGAAGGGCGCACTGGTTGAACATCTTAGCCTTTAAGCACTGCGGTATTGACTCCACGTTAGGTAATTTGTCAAGACATTTCAAGACAATTTAATAATTTTTATACAACCATAAGCATTGGGAAAGTAATAAATTTTCTATAATAAAAAAATGAACTCCTTATCTAGCGTAAAAGTAAAATAACCATTAACCTAGTGAACTAGAATACGCTCGCGCAGCCTAGCGAGCAGTCCTCTTAACTACCTATCTACTACATATATGTTATGTTTTAATTTATTTAACGAGCATGTGACCCATGTTTTTAACAAAACAGTTCTGCGGTTATATCCTTTGTTTAGTTAGTTATTTAGGCGGCCCTATAATAACAGTGGGCGATTAATGGTTTCCGAAATAATAAGCAAAATATGGTATATTTGATTGACAATTGAATCAGTAAACAACGAATTTATTTCCGCGGTTCAGTTAGTGTGAGTATTGTGGTTAAATAATCTTGTTATTTATGTGGTTTCACGTTAACACTATTAATAAATTTATTTTTATAACGTTTTATTACGTCATGTTTTGTTTTTACACGACTGACCCAAAAAAGGAATGTATATTGTTTTCACCATAACTTCTTAATGCCTGAACCGATTTCGAAGTGTGCGGTATCCTTAGAATCCTTAGAGCATCCTGAATGGAATAGGCTATAAATATGTACAAAAAGGTATTCAATAAAAAAATAATATAAAAAAAACGACTCCCGGAATAGAGATTTGATTCGGATTTCAATGCAGTCGGGGGACTATTATACTGGATACGTATTATTTTGTATGTCCCCCGACTGCACTGAAATCCAAATTAAATATCTATTCCGGCAGTCGCGTTTTTAATTAATTTTTTTCAATATTTATGTTTGGGTTATTATTTGGTTTGCTAACCGCGGTCTAGTACTTCGAATGTCTCAACCACAAGTCGTAGGTTCTGATCCTGAAGGGAAACGTTTGTTTTCGGTCTACTTGCTTCGGAAGGCACGTTAAGCTGTGGGTCCATGTTGTGCCCGAAGTACGCGGTGATAGGGCTCACCACCCAACATGCTGGAACATAACTGTCGTTGTTGAATCGTGGTTGTACAAGTTTGAAATGAGACTTGTATTTCATTAGCTTAGTCCATAGCCGGAAACATCTTTGAAAACTATTGACCTCTCATAAACAACTAGACTAGAATAATATATCTATTTAAAATTGTATCTATACTATTCTGACATCATGGCACTACCCCCAACAACTTCCCCATTGCCAAAGGTTAGCTGGTAGAAAATACTAAATAGTATTAAGCTCGCCTGTGTACAAAAATTTTATAGTGTGCAATAAAGAATTTTATTATTATTATTATTATTAGACTCACAATCTCGCTCAAAAAATGTCCGCGATGAATTTTGTCACCGCTACGGGGTGACGATTTCGTACAACTGACATTGCATCTTATGTTAACCACATAACGTCTTAATTTGATTGAAGATTTTTGCTACTATGCACGTCGCACGTTCGGAAACTTTCTGACGAACCTTTCTTAGAGACTGTGTGTCTTGTTATTTATGAGAGGTCAATGTTGAAAACCATCTCTCTCTGCTGCTATAAGCTTTTTTTTGTAGGGCACCACTAATCCCCATAGAACCCTAGGCTGATCTTGTGAATCGCCTTTCAATGACTTCAACTTTAGTTTTATGACGAATCACACTAACGAGGCAAGACCTAGTAACGTTATATCCTTAGGACTCGCTCTTCTTATTTGCACATAACTACAGAAGAAATAATTTTACTACCTATGGAAGATCCACTCTTCAAAGATTCATCCATCCATCCATCCATCAGCCTGTTTCGTCCACTGCTGGACATAGGCCTTTTCAGGATTTCGCCAAACTTGGCGGTCCTCCTGGAAGAAATACCCATAGTCACACACGCTGGGAAGGCGGGTTGGTGAGCGCGGTGCCGAAACCCTTGCACCAGTGACGCCGCTGCCCGTCACCAGTCTCTTTTATATAAGGCTCGGCAATTGGGGATGGATAAACCGCCATCCATCGGTCCCAGGCAATGGTGGGCCGCCTGGTTTTGCCTAAGAGCTGTTCTCTTACTCTCTCCCAAATAACTTTGGGAGGATTTCCGAGTAAGATGGTGGTACCTCCACAGTCGAGCCCAGCGTCAGGTCAGCTCTACCACCTAAGATTCATAAATAAAAATATTTTCTCCTCATGTGGCAATTAAGTGCAATTCAGCACGCACAGGCCTGGGAGGAAAAAATGTTAGCCGCTTCTCTGCACAGACGTATAATGTAGTAGCAGACCTAAGATTAATAATAAACGCATAGAGTTGACGCGTGGCAATTTTAGCTCACTAAACTTCGGGCTCTTTTAAATATAAATATTGCTTGTTTTCAAACAAAATATGTACCAGAAATTAGTTTAGGAATTAACAAATACTAGCTTTTGCCCGCGGCTCCGCCCGCGTTTTATTCGGTTTAACGACATGCTTTTTTCCGGGATAAAAAGTAACCTATGTGTTAAGTAGGGGTATAAGCTATATCCATTCTAAATTTCATCCAAATCCGTCCAGCCGTTTCAGCGTGAAAGAGTAACAAACATACACACACACACACACACACACACACACACACGCACACACACACACACACACACACACACACACACACACACACACACAAACACACACACACACACACAAACACACGCACAAACTTCCGCATTTATAATATTAGTAGGATGTTCCAAGCATAAGCCAGAAGTGTACGTAATTTCCGTCGTTATTTCCAAAATGTCAGGTATCATTGCCATCCCTGCTGTCAGTTATTTCAGGGCAAAATAATTCTTTTGATCCATAAAGCCACAATAAGTAATAAATAAATTTCCGCGAAAACTACAGCACAACAAACAGTTCATCCATTGACAGACCGAGTCCAACGCGCCGGCGCGGCGTAAGCCATTAGACAATACCTGGCCGAAAATAAAGTTGACTGTAACCTCGTTACTGTTTTGTACGTATTGGGGAACATTATATAAAAACCGCATTGGTATTTGATATTCAACCCCAGACATGGCTGTATGCTTGCCTTTGCCTTCCTAGTTAGTATCAAATGTACTGTAATCTCAGAAAAAGTTATTTTATAGCATTATGTTGTTCGAAAACCATATACTTACTATAATTTTTTTTTGTGTTTTAGAGGCGTTCATGATAATTATTTTTCATATTGCCGGTAGTTTTGACTTTGTAATGAGGATTTTACGATATGATGTTAGATAAATGTTATTTAATTCTTATTATGTAATCAATAATCATATTATCAACAATAAAACTTGAGTACGAGTATGTTAACCTTGTCACATAAAATGTATCTCTATCAGATGTTTTGATAATTCCCCTCGGCTATTATCGTTTATAATTTATACTAATTTATCAGAAGGGTATTATATTAACACACTTAATATTGTACTTAATTATTCAAAGATAATCTTCCAATAATTTATTGTTTATAATTCTAAGAACGACCTCCAGACTGTTTATTCAATTTCTGTGAAAATGTTTGTAGAAATGCATCAATCTATGATGTATGGATAAATTTTATACATATCATATTTTTTACTATAGAACATAACTTGATCATACTTGAAAAAATGAAATTTTGACAACAAGAAACGGTACATATAGAGAGGTACATTACAAGAAACACATACATAGTAGATACGAGTACCACAATTTTGTGATTATTGATGCCTAGGCTAATTGCGTAAAGCATCTGTTTTATAGGCATCAATGTCCCATACGCAATGTTACAAATGATTCTTAAATTAGTGTTCTGTACCTTTTTCTTTATAATTTGAATTCAAGTTAAATAAGAAACGATATAGTAATAAAAAAAACAAAATAATAATAATAAGACAACTTCTTAACAACAACTTAAAAACTTCTAGTGGATGTTATTTACTGTTTGAGACAAACCAGTTAAAGTTTGTGCAGCATCAACATACGGAAAATGTTCGATGATCTTACATAATTTATAAAACGATGAATCATTTTTGGTACCCTTTCAGCTTGAAAACGGTGTACACTTGTTATTTCAAAATTATAACGAAACCGATTCTGATGGCTTTCATTTTAGTTTTAGTGCTGTCATAACGTAATTTTTTCCCAAAATAATATATCTGTTTAATCTCTATTCCATCTATAAAGTATATTATACCCAAATTCTAACTTAAATAACATTTTATATCTAAACTAAACAACTTATAGCAAAAACTTAAATAAACTAACTATAAATAAAACAGAAGATGTAATAACAGAAACTAAATAACCCTAAAAAAAAAAAAAACGCAAACCTGTACACACATAACAATCACAAAAAAAAGATTGCCTCCAGATCACTGCCCTGCGGGAGAGTACCCAAAATACTGGCCGCGTTACCTCTCTGTATGGCAAGACTTATACGCTGGCCCAGATAAGAGCCAGCCCGCCGGTCGCCGCTGGTATCTATCAGCTTGACAGAGAGGTCCTTGATAAATTGTCGCGCCTCTGGACCCCATGTTCCCATTGTCTCAACCCCAAAAGGTGTAAACATGTAGCTTGAACCTATTGCTGCATATTTACGCCCCTTGGAGAGCTCAGCAGCGGCCGCCGCCGAACCAGCAGCCCTACTACTCATGGAAACATGAGAGGGCGCCAGCGTGTCCACGCAGGTTGCGTCCCATACGAGCGGCCTCCCATGCTTCCACGGTATTAACGTCATACCGTCAGGCCTCTTACCGTCATCGCGAACTACTCCGGGTGGTTCAAGAGTAGCCGGAGCACCGACGGAGACAAGGGCCCTTCGGATAACGTCATTGAGGGCTGCATGGCGAGACAAGCGGCCGGCACTGCGCTGACAAGAAAGTCCATGGAGTCCGGCCCGACAAACGCTAGCCCCGCAAGGGCAGTGATGAGGTTCAGTTAATGAAGCCCCTATTCGCAGACCGACGGCCGTGGTGAAGGACCGATCGTCTAATAGTGTCCCGATGTTGGTGGATGGGAGGGCGTGGAGCCAGAGACCCGACTCGTGCTCTGCCACAGCAAGAAGCCGAGCTCGCTCTGTGATATTCCTACTTGAGGCAAGCAGTTTTTTTTGTTGCAATTTGCAACAAGGCTCATCCCACTGCCGCTGCGATGAAAAGTTATCGGGGACGTCCTCACACGGGCAGGCCACTGACCATGCCTGTTTGGCTTCATCACAGCACGAGACCTCAATATCAACCAAAGAAGGCTGAATAAGTTTCTTATACAAGGTCTCAGTGCTGTGAATAGAAGACAAAAAGGCAGGTAGCGCGACATCGGATACTTTTCTTATTCCAAGCCCCCCAAATCTGATGGGAAGGGAAGCCTGAAGCCAACAACGATCGGTAATGGGAAGGTTCAGTACTCGAGTTAAAGCTACTTGAATTAGTGAATCTACTGTGGATAGCAAGTTTTTTAATTTAAACATAGGGCTGCTTCTTAAAACAAAAGTGAAGCAGGGAACGAACAGACAATATCTTATTATTTGGAAAGCCATGTGTGAATTTATTTTTGTGAGATGTGGAATAGTGTCAAAGAATTTTGATTTCTCATTGTCTAAAAACTGAGGCATGGAATCTTTCAAGATTGGCGCTCCTAGGAGGCGAAGTGAGCATTTATCCAAAATCTTTATATTGGGAGCTAAGGAATTGAAATCATCATAAATTGAGGTTTTTTGGGTATCAGGGACAGTATCGGTGATAAATATCTCGCACTTGGAGCTATTTAGTTCCAGCCCGATCAGACGAAATTTTTCTGATAGGTCTCTTAAATCATTCAGTACAGTTTTAGAATCCCCTCCTAAGGTACCGTCATCTAGGTACCACATGTTTAAATTTGAATGCATGGATGTGATAATCTTATGGATTGCTAGACTGAATATTGCTGGTCCTAGAGGATCGCCTTGCTGACAACCAACTGAGGATAAAAGGAGATGATCCTGATATAGCAATTTTGACGACTGGCTGTAACATTGCCATAGGTATGGAAATATTTCCGGTATTACTTCTTTAACTTCTTTAAGCAGAGCACCTCTATCGACGGCATTAAATGCGTTTTGTATGTCCACTTTCAGCACAACCTCACCCCCATTTTGTTCAATATAAGTACGTAAGGCATGAACAGCTGCTTCGCAACCTCCCTTTGATCCAAAACCGAGTTGCGTGGGTTGCAAATACTCTGTGAGCTTTGGAGTAATGTGTCGGCAACATAATTTAGAGACCAGACGCCGAAAGGTTGTACCGACGGCTATTGGCCTAATACCACCATCCTTTTTTTTCAAAGCATACAGATTAGCACCATAGAGTATGGATGAAATTTCCCAGTTTACCTTGCCAGCTAACATTAAATTTACTAGGGATGTAATGTTACTTAATAGGGTCTCCCCTGCCTGACCTGTTGTGCCGCAGAGTAGATCTTTCAAATGCTGCGGGCTAAGGCCATCTACGCCACCAGCTGTGCCATTTTTAAAAGACATTATTGCCGCTAAAACATCTTTGCCCAATACCTGGATCTGAGGATCACCAGGTTGTGGAGCTTGTGGAAGAGAGGTCGCTGCTGAGGCTGGAGGATGCTTGCTTTGTAGTATTGCAAGAGTTTCAGGTGAATCCGGGGCAATATCATCGCTAGAAAACAGAAGTTGTGCGGCTCCCCTTATATCACCGTCGCTAATTTTATTTTCAACTTTTTTGTATCTAGAGTTTACATGAAATTTTTTCAACGTTTCTGTGAATAAGGGTGGGTTTATACAGTTGTTTTTAATGCCTTGTGTAAGGGAGCTTTGTTTCCTGACTCTATCGTTAACATGTAGAGTTTCATAAGAAAACCTGAGGAGTGACTCCCAGGCACACTCTGAATTTTCTTTCACTACATTAGAAATAATATCTGAGAGTTTTCTAGCGACACTTATTCGTGCCCCACGAGGAATTCTCTTAACAATGGGATGAAAGTTTTTAAATTTTGTCAATATTTGATGGAATGGTTCATCTCCTCTTTGTGTGCCTGCATCGGGTTCTTGATCAGTGACAGTTTGACTTATTTGTGGAGAGAGTTGGGATGGTTTATGAGACTTTGTAATATGGATATTAAGCCCTCTTTTACCTTTAAATGTACGATCTGGGGGACACTCTGGACATGTAAGAAAATCAGGCGATGGGTCATTATTGTAGACCCCCGGACCCGGTCCCGTGGAAGGGCCAGCGGTCTGCGACATTTAGGCTCATTAAAAATATAATTACATACTAATTTTAACAATTTCAATCTAAACAAAGTAAAATACTAAGAAAAAATTAATAATAATTAGATACACCTAAAATAACAATTAAAAAATTAAGAATAGTAGTAAAAATAGGAAATTATTAAAATATATCTTCTGTTGTTAACACTAAAGGACTATTTTGGGATGAAGAAAATATAGTTTTGACAGCACTAAATTTGAGAGGATCCGAGCCATGTTCTTGACGGAAGTCTATTGTAAATCAATTGTTATCGATAATCAATAATTATATGTACTAAACCCTTGAGAATCGGCTTTAGTATATTAATAATATACCTAGTCGGTTCTTAAATACTGTCACTGGCCATTTATTTTAAAAATAGAACACCTAGAAAAAAAAATTAAATGGTGTTCGATTTTCAAGTATTTTTTAATTAGTAATCTGCCAAATCACAATTACATTCATTCATTTTTTACGATGGAGTGGACTCGCAAAGAGGACCGAGTAGCAGTAATTGCATTGCATCGTTGCGGCCATCCACCGAAGACGATATTCAACTTGCTTCAAAAATTAAAAATCACTAAGAGGTTCGTGTACCGTACCATCAAGAGGCACAATGAAACCTCTAGTGTCGATGACGAGAAAAGAACTAGCAGACCTTGTTCCGTTAGGACTCCAGGGGTCATCAAAGCAATCAAGGCGCGTATTGCAAGAAATCCCGTCCGCAAGCAGAACCTGATGGCTTTGGAGATGGGATTAACCAGAAGTACCATAAAAAAGTACTCAATGAAGACCTGGGACTACGAGCTTACCGAAAAAAGAGTGGACATCTTCTGAACGCGCGTCTGATAGCTATGAGAGCCAAAAAATGCAAAGTTTTGCTAAAGCGGTACGCAAGAAACAGACACCACGATATCCTGTTTACAGACGAGAAAATTTTTAATATCGAAGACAAGTACAACAAACAAAATGACAGGGTGTACGCTACCAGCTCTGCGGCCGCTGGAAATGCCATTCCTAGAGTGCAACACGGCCATCATCCATCATCAGTCATGATTTGGTTGGGAGTGTCCTACTACGGCCCTACTGAAGTGCATTTTTGTGAAAAAGGTGTCAAAACCAGTGCAAAAGTGTACCAAGACACGGTTTTAGATCGCATAGTAAAAGATCTGCCCCAGACACTCTTTGGAGGACGGCCATTTGTGTTTCAACAGGACTCCGCACCTGCTCATAAGGCCAAAACAACTCAGGAGTGGTTCGAGCGCCAGAATATCGAGCTAATAAGGCATTTAGATTGGCCCTTATCTAGCCCTGACCTCAATCCACTGGATTACGAAATTGGGCAGGAATTGGAGGAGAAGGTCTGTTCTAAACCTCACAAAAATTTCAGCAGCCTTAAGTCATCATTGATTAAAGCAGTGGCCGATATCGACATGAATATGGTCCGTGCTGCTATTGATGATTGGCCGCGAAGATTGAAGGCTTGTGTGAAAAGTGGTGGCAATCATTTTGAATAAATTTTGTGTTTAATGTAAGCTAATTAAATTACCTTTTTTTAAAAAAAAAACTTTTTTTGAATATCATGACTAGTTTTCATTTTATAGCCAATTTTGTTTGTGACAGAATTTAAGCACCGACTAGGTACATAAAAGTAGCTAAACAAAATCTTAAATGAACATTTCATTTCTTCATCAAACTGACTCGCTTCGGTTTGGGATCAAAAGATAAATGACGAATCATAATATTAGCATTTCATAAAGAACCAGGGAAAGAAGTGCATTTTTCTTCAAATATATTGAAAATATTCTATTTTTCTTTTGGTCCAGCAGCATTGAGGTACGGGTGCGGCACCTGTGCTTGCCTCAATTTGACCGTTCAGTCGAAGTGGCTGGCGGTAGTCGGGATCCCTCGGCTTTTTCATATCGGCTCGGTCATCTTCTCTTTTTAGTCGCTTCCCGCTCTTTCGGCTAACAGAAAAAACCGAATAGAACATTAAAAACGCTCTGCTCATCCAAAGTGGCATTCTAACGGTAGATTGTCACTTGGGGTGAGAATTATGTAAATGTTGGCGAAAATGTATGATAATATTGGACCCAGGCGCCTTCTTGACTGACAGGAGAATAATTCTGAGGGCGGACATACATATTCATAACATTTGTATGTAGGTGTGAAGGTTTGATGAGATGAAAGCGGAATACGAGAAGCACCTATCTTCAGGTAATATATTTTAAATATTTTGAAGAAAGGAGGTTTACCGGAGTTAAAACAAAGTTGCGTTCATTTCGGAATGATTTTGCATACACATATCTATAGAGGTATGTGCATCTCACTCCCACTTACCGGGGATGACTACCACCGCTTGATGTTAGCCAACCAATCAGCAGCCTAATTATAGTATCCTACCATATTTCATATTTATTTATTTGCAAACATGTAAATTACACAGGTGACCAATAGTGTATACATATAGAACATGTTACCCTGTCAGGGCGCAGCTATTACATTTTTAATTTTTAATTGAATGTACTTATACATTATTAAATAAAGTACATATTTTATATTTGATTTTACATGTCAGAACACAACAATTACATTTATATTTTATGATAAAACATATTACAAGTATTTTGATTTGGTATACTATGAATTTAAAAAAAATAAAAAATAATTGTAAATAACATAAAAGTGTATGCAAGATCAGCGAAATTGAGGAAACTTTAATAAAATTTTATGAAATTATATGGTTTTGTCCATTAGATAGTCATATTGAGTAATAGCAATTGTTGACTAGTAATTGCTTGAGCTTTTTTGTAAAGGAGTTTGATGATTCTTCTTTTTTGATGTAGTCCGGTAATTTATTGTAAATGATTATGGATCGATTGTTAGGGCCATTCTGAAACATGGTTAGGTAAGGTCTAGGTAAAGCTAATTTGTTTTTTCGACGCGTATTTCGGTCGTTTATCTCGTTTACTTGTCTCTATAAGTGCATATGTTTGTGTTTACGAATAAAACTGTTTCTAGTATATAGATTGCTGGTAGTGTTAACAGTTTATACTCTATAAAATATGGTCTGCAACTTTTGGGACTATGTATATTTGCAAGTATACGCAGGCATTTTTTCTGGAGTACGAAAAGGTCATGTACGTCGGTACTGTTGCCCCACAATAACACTCCGTATCTCAGCCACGCGAAGCATACGCATAATAAGCTGACAGTGCTGTTTCATAGCTCGTGTTTGCCTTTAGAATGCCTGGTGCATATATAAATTGAGACAGCTTTGTTTTAATTTTTTGGATGTGACTTTTCCAATTAATGTGAGTGTCTATTGATATGCCTACAAGAGTAAAACTAGAAACTTCTTCTATGACGTGATTTTCTAATTTTAAATTAAGATTTAAGGACGATTTCTGATACGGTCTAAATTGAACAAGTTTAGTTTTTTGGAAGTTTATGTCCATCAACTAGCCAGTTTTTTGTAGTATTGAATCATTTCTTTATTTGCGCATTACATTCCTCACTACTTGAGCCCTCGAATAGCAAAGAAATATCGTCCGCAAAAATTATATTTTCTGTGTCCATAGAATAGGGTAGGTCATTTATATAGACCAAGAATAAGACACAGCCAAGCACCTTGAGGTATAGAACATGTTATGTCCCGCATTTTGGACTTAATCAATTGTATTTCACCAGTTTCACTATTATTGTATTCAATTTGCACATATTGTTTGCGATTTTTTAGGTAGGACTTAACCAATTATGTGCTTTACCTCGGATTCCAGAATTATATAACTTACCAAAACCATAAATGTGTAAAAGTGGCTTAGTTCAGTACAAAGGCAGTGCAGGATATTCGGGTTCGCCGAAAAAAGAATTGAGATCAAATTGGGTACCGAGGTTTATGGAAGGTTCTTCAGTCATAACTGCAATATTGTACAACATTCTTCAATTGCTAGTGAATATATAGAACTTGCAAGTTTTCATAGTCAATTATTGCACATATGACGTAAATTTAAAACGTTTAAACTTTAGCTTTAGTGAAAACTTGCCAAGTTCAACATTTTCAGTAGCAAGGATCCTGACAAACTTTCTTTTAAAACAAGTGAAGAATGTTGTACATTATCGCAGTTATGACTGAAAGAACCTGCATAAGCTTCGGCACTCAATTTGATCTGAATTCTTTTTTTGGCGAACCTGACAATCCTTCACTGCATTTTGTACTGAACTCAGCCCCTTTTTCACTTTTTTTTTTGGTGGGATCTATCTTATCTATCTCACAAAGTGCGTTTGGTTTTGATAGTGCGTGCACAATGCACAGTTACAAACGTACTTATTTAAGGTTCCGTACCCAAAAGGTAACCAACGATAGCCTATTACTAAGACTCCGCTGTCCGTCTGTCACCAGGCTGTATCTCATGAACCGTGATAGTTAGACAGTTTAAATTTTCACAGATGTTGTATTTCTGTTTCCGCTCAACAACAAATACTAAAACCGGCCAAGTGCGAGTCAGACCCGCGCACTCCCATACAACAGACATGATTTTTTTGCCGTTTTTTATAGATAATGGTACGGAACCCTTCGTGCGCGAGTCCGACTCGCACTTGGCCGGTTTTTTCTAATGTGCGTGACCTCGTAAGCGCTACAAACGTGCCACACTCACAAACCGCGTTTATCTGTACACGTCACTACTACAACCATAGACAAACGGACGTAGTCAGATAGAATATCTGGCCCTCGATTCTGGCACGGGCGCAAAAATTGGGAAGGCAGATTGCGGGTGATATAAAAAGGATTTTGTACGGATATGTGTTGATTTTTTTACTGCAAACTTTTAATGAGCATTCCTTACATCGTATACTTTTTATTTGATGTAGTTTCGTCACTCTAACTTTCATCGCATGGCATTTATCTAACTTTAAACAAATATCTAATGATTGATATTGCGAGTGAGAAATAATGCCGTAATAGCCGCCAAGGACGGCGATTCTCGCACAAGTGACAATTTGCTAAGGCCGAAAGCGGGTGATTTTTACAAGTTCTTTATGAAGAAACGTATCAAACTTTTAAATTATAAACCTGTTGTCCGTATTCATAACATGTTTTAGGTGTCTTTTAACTAGAATTATCATCATACGGCATTTATGACGCGATAAACAGAGGCGTATGAAAAGCAAAGCAAATGAATTTTTTTGCGAGAATAGCCGCCCTGTACTATAGTTTGAAAATGAAGTTCCAAAATTCCACAAATAAAAGAATACACATAAATCCCTAGAATCACGATGTTTGATATTGAAACGCCCGATATCACAAATTGGGACCACGATAACCGTTGACTTTGATCTTATGACCGCCCGGGTCCGAATGGGACCAGGTCACGTGACCTTTGCACACCGTGGCACCTTTCTTGTCCTAAGTGTTAGGGAATTCTAGTGCTTATTTCCAAGGATTAGGGATGCTTGAACGGGACTTTTGAAAGGGCGTAGCGCGGCGTCGCTATCTTCACTGATAACTAGGGTCGGTTTCGGTCTTCGGCTATCTTTAGCCGATTTTATAAATAGTAACGAAAAAATTCCATTCATGAAAAGAAATTTTAAAATATTTTTGGGTACGGAACCCTAATGTTTACAGTGCCGAATGAGTTTCGTCAATGAAGTCGTTATGAACTTAAAAAGAAGTAACTTTTTGCACACCCTGTTTTTTAGGGTACCGCCATAAAAGGGAAATGATGGCGGTGAAGTCTTGATCGATTGAATTCAAAATATTATGTCGGTATTCGTATACGAACAAAAACTCATTTTTTTAACTTATTTTTCTAGTTTCTTTATATTTCAAAATAAAAAATGTAAACCAAGCTTATTTTTTGGCGATGTCCAACGTAACCACTCTTACAAAGTATCAGTACCAGAAAAATTGTTTTTTGGTTGAACTACAAATTTTGTAATTTGAAATTTGTAATTGAAATTTGAATTTCTGATTAATTCAGAAAACAATTTTTGTTATAATTCTGTTCTAGTAATAATATTTATTTATAAAACTATTATCGTGTTTAGAATTTGAATTATTTTACACATTTTTCCCTGAACCAACTTAACTAAGTTTGATTTTCAGTTAGAACAATAAATTCACTGCACACAGTTTGAGAACCTCTGGCTGAACATAAACAATTTAGTCCGACTAAACAAACAACATTATTATTATGCATCGCATTAATAATAAAGGCAAACGCTAACCTAAATTGCGGTTTTATCGCTTAAGGTTTCTTCCTACGCCACCGACCTTGACCTTGAACTAAGTAATTTTGTAACCGTTTTATACCGTAAATATATATATTTTTTAATAGAAGAAAAATTAATTGTAATTTGCATGATACGAAAAGTAATGTGGTTTTTCTTAGTTTTAATTTAAATATACATATAACATAGAAGGGAACAAAAAAAAATCTAAATTCACCTTATTTCTATGTTTTTTGTCCACTTCAACTGTCTAACTATCACGGTTCATGAGATTCAGCCTGGTGACAGACGGGCAGCGGAGTCTTAGTAATAGGGTCCTGTTGGTTACCTTTTGGGTACGGAACCCTAAAAACACTATATTTTCTCACCTGACTTTAAGTAACAGCCATGTTTCAGTACGAGCTCATAAGAACTTTATATTTTTTTTGGTTATGTTGGAAATTTCAACCAATACGAATCGTGTTGCAAATTCTTCCGATAGACTCTAAAGCGGTCTTTCTCGTATTTATCTATACTTCATTTCCAGTTTTTTGCCATTAAACTAAATATTTTGGTATTATTTATTGCATAAGTGGAGGTCTTAAAATTCAAAGTGAAAAAAATTTAATAGCACTTTCCTGATAAAACTTTTATTTCACCTTTTCATAGACATTAAGTCAGCTAATTAAACCACTTTGTACTGAGCAGTGAAACAATGATTTAATTAATTGAAATAGGTGTTACCTTGCGGAAGTCCATCACTAAGTTATGGATTTATGAATATAATTTGCAATATTCCGCTAAACAATTCTTGTCATGCTAATCAAAATGCAGACTCGTGCACCGCCCGCCCGCCCGCATAAAACATGCAACAAGCAAGCATAAAAGCAAAGCAATCTTAAATAACAAGTAAGAAAACTTATCGACACGTGTTTCGCCTCTGAACGAGGCATCCTCAGGATGTGTTGCTAGCTCTGCTTCTCCGCAGCAACTGACGTTGTTCGCTCGACAGTTCAGCAGCTGACTAGTCAGCTAGCTATTTGACCAACAATTATTTTTTTCTGGAATGTGATAAGTTAACGATATACGATCTATCCTAAAACTACTTTCACTTATTATTGTTGGACTTTATACATCTCTGAGTATAAGGAACTTAGGATGTGATCTCTCAATGGATATAAAACTCTAGTGGTTGGATCTACATTTGGTCACGGACTTTGAAAGGCCACCCATCACGCTGGGACGCACTCATCGTCGGTGAGTGAAACGTTTATGAACAAGCGCGACTGACCTGCATTTAAAAGTCCATACTCGAAAACACCCCACCACCACGGGGATTCATTGTGTTTATTGCGCTTATCTATGTACAGGAAAAATGTATTTACGTGTGTATCGAGACACTAAATAACCTACCAGCTGATCTGAAATAATTCAAGTCTAACCTTTGACAAATTGGCAATTAGGGCGCAGTTTTATAGTATAGGTGATTTTCTAGCATGTAATCTTTGACCTATTTAATTTGTCGATGTAGTAGAAATTGTAAAACTGAAAACAGTTGAATACTGAGGTATACCATTTTAAATTACCACCTTGAATGTGTATTCTGACAAATATATTTCTATTTCAGATCTACAAAGGGCTAGACGTGGTGACGGCTAAGGCAAGTCTCCAGGAACGGGGCCTGGTGCCTCATCACCTGCTGGACATCCTCGAACCTCACCAGATGTTCACTGTCGTCGACTTCCGGAATCGGGCGCTGAAAATCGTATCCTTTTGTGGTGGAGTCGAGATGATTGGTCGGTCTGTGGGGTGATGGGCGACGAACGCTACTTATCATGTTTTACTATGGCCTGTTTGTACACGTTTCTGTCAGCTACAATCTTTACACACTTTTTACCTTTTGTGGTGGAGTCGAGATGATTGGTCGGTCTGTGGGGTGATGGGCGACGAACGCTACTTATCACATGTTTTACTATGGCCTGTTTGTACACGTTTCTGTCAGCTACAATCTTTACACACTTTTTACCTTCTGTGGTGGAGTCGAGATGATTGGTCGGTCTGTGGGGTGATGGGCGACGAACGCTACTTATCACATGTTTTACTATGGCCTGTTTGTACACGTTTCTGTCAGCTACAATCTTTGCACACTTTTTACCTTTTGTGGTGGAGTCGAGATGATTGGTCGGTCTGTGGGGTGATGGGCGACGAACGCTACTTATCACATGTTTTACTATGGCCTGTTTGTACACGTTTCTGTCAGCTACAATCTTTACACACTTTTTACCTTTTGTGGTGGAGTCGAGATGATTGGTCGGTCTGTGGGGTGATGGGCGACGAACGCTACTTATCACATGTTTTACTATGGCCTGTTTGTACACGTTTCTGTCAGCTACAATCTTTACACACTTTTTACCTTTTGTGGTGGAGTCGAGATGATTGGTCGGTCTGTGGGGTGATGGGCGACGAACGCTACTTATCACATGTTTTACTATGGCCTGTTTGTACACGTTTCTGTCAGCTACAATCTTTACACACTTTTTACCTTTTGTGGTGGAGTCGAGATGATTGGTCGGTCTGTGGGGTGATGGGCGACGAACGCTACTTATCACATGTTTTACTATGGCCTGTTTGTACACGTTTCTGTCAGCTACAATCTTTACACACTTTTTACCTTTTGTGGTGGAGTCGAGATGATTGGTCGGTATGTGGGGTGATGGGCGACGAACGCTACTTATCACATGTTTTACTATGGCCTGTTTGTACACGTTTCTGTCAGCTACAATCTTTACACACTTTTTACCTTTTGTGGTGGAGTCGAGATGATTGGTCGGTCTGTGGGGTGATGGGCGACGAACGCTACTTATCACATGTTTTACTATGGCCTGTTTGTACACGTTTCTGTCAGCTACAATCTTTACACACTTTTTACCTTTTGTGGTGGAGTCGAGATGATTGGTCGGTCTGTGGGGTGTTGGGCGACGAACGGTACTTATCACATGTTTTACTATGGCCTGTTTGTACACGTTTCTGTCAGCTACAATCTTTACACACTTTTTACCTTTTGTGGTGGAGTCGAGATGATTGGTCGGTCTGTGGGGTGATGGGCGACGAACGCTACTTATCACATGTTTTACTATGGCCTGTTTGTACACGTTTCTGTCAGCTACAATCTTTACACACTTTTTACCTTTTGTGGTGGAGTCGAGATGATTGGTCGGTCTGTGGGGTGATGGGCGACGAACGCTACTTATCACATGTTTTACTATGGCCTGTTTGTACACGTTTCTGTCAGCTACAATCTTTACACACTTTTTACCTTTTGTGGTGGAGTCGAGATGATTGGTCGGTCTGTGGGGTGATGGGCGACGAACGCTACTTATCACATGTTTTACTATGGCCTGTTTGTACACGTTTCTGTCAGCTACAATCTTTACACACTTTTTACCTTTTATGGTGGAGTCGAGATGATTGGTCGGTCTGTGGGGTGATGGGCGACGAACGCTACTTATCACATGTTTTACTATGGCCTGTTTGTACACGTTTCTGTCAGCTACAATCTTTACACACTTTTTACCTTTTATGGTGGAGTCGAGATGATTGGTCGGTCTGTGGGGTGATGGGCGACGAACGCTACTTATCACATGTTTTACTATGGCCTGTTTGTACACGTTTCTGTCAGCTACAATCTTTACATACTTTTTATGGTTCCCTACCCGAAGAGTGCCAAATTGCTAACCTTATTATTACTAAGCCTCCGCCATCTGTCTGTCAGTCCGTCTGTCACAGGGGTATACAGATTCAACCATAAGAGGTATCCAGTTGAAATTTTCTCTGAATATATATTACTATAGCGTCTACAACGACAAATAAAAAAAAAAATTCAAAACACTAAAAACAAAAGGAGGCCCCACACAAAAAACCTTGAAAAAATGCTATTTATTTCAAGGTTATTTGTTACAGCTCTTTCTTGAAGACGGTAATACACGCAAGTTTCAAATTTGGTCAGACTATTAACAATACTCCAAAATAAAAATTAAAAAAAATTTAGGGTTCCGTTCTCAAAGCATGCCGAATTATTTGACAGGCGCTATCATTTTAGCGGCTCTTTTTCACGCCGTGATCATCGTGATGCCTATATGGCATCTATATTGTTGTTATTTATCATGTTTTAGGGTTCCTTACCCGTTTTGTATGGTGGTACGGAACCCTTGGTGCGCGAGTCCGACTCGCACTTGACCAAATTATTTGCCTTTTCCACATCCCATCAATCTAGTCAGACAAAATATGACTTGGCCTTTCTCCGTATGCCGCCAATTTGGTCCAGACTAGAGCGGCCTAAGCTTTACCTTCCACTTGTGGACCATACATTTCTTTCGTCGCTCGTCTTTTACTAAGACACTCTTTATGTGTCTAAACCACCGCAGTATTCCTTTTTATGGTTCCGTACCCAAAGGGCCAAAAGGAGCCCTAATTTTATGTCATTCTGCTGTTGTCTGTCCGTATGTCACGGGTTTCTAGCTCGTATACTAGATTGTTGACCTAAAACTGAATATTGAATTAAAAATTAAATTAAATAAATATCCTATTCTGGCATGTGGGTCGTTGTCTGGAGCTTATTGAGTAAAAGCAAAATATATTTTTTATCTTCAAAATTGCCTTCAAATTTATAAATTTTAGACCATATTTTGTTACGGAGTCTATCTCAGAAACTAAATTAGGAATTTGGAATTTCTGTATATTATGTAACCATATACTGTATTTAAACAATAAATACTGACCCGTCTCGTAATGTAGTTTGTAAGCTGTTACCAAAACAAACAAACCATTTTCTTTCACAACAGACCGTAGCTACCTAAAAATTCCAGGTTACTCAGTATATACTGCAAACCATCCATCTGGCAACACACACGGTGGCACAGCTGTTATCATAAATTCAAAATATAAACACTATGAAATTGAAGAATCAAGCAACAAGCATAATTGTAGATACGAACCAAGGCGCTGTAGCTTTCTCAGCAGCATATTGCCCCCTAAACACAAAATCAATGCAGATATGTTCAACGAATACTTTAAAACGCTGGGACCCAAGTACATAGCCGGCGGAGATTGGAATTCAAAGCACACATTCTGAGGATCAAGGATGACTCTACCCCGTGGTAGACAACTCTACACAACAGTCCTGAAACAAAATTGCTCTTGTGTATCTACTGGAAAGCCAACATACTGGCCCACCGATCCCAACAAAGTACCTGATCTATTGGACTTTTTTATAGCCAAGAGCATCCCTGTACAACACCCATACATAGAATCTTTACCAGGCCTCTCTTCAGACCACTCTCCCATCTTACTGACCGTGAGTGCGGAAATTATAATAAAAGAGCCTAAATCATTCTTGACAAACAAGCACACTGATTGGGCTCTGTTCGAGGAATACCTAGAATCAAACATCATACTAAACGTGTCCCTCAAGAATCAGGAAGATATTGAGACTGCTGTAGAGAACCTAAATCGCAACATAATTACTGCTGCCAGCCTCTCCACGCCAGCCCAGATGCAGAACCACAAACAAGCTTATGAATATCCACTCGCCATCAGGAAAGAGATAACCAATAGGAGAAACCTTAGAAAAAAATGGCATGAAACAAGAAATCCAGAAGACAAAAGAATATTGAATAAAGCCTCGAGACACCTTACAGCACTCATAACTAAACTGAAAAACGAGACCACCCAAAAGTACTTGTCTGACCTAGAGCCTCATAACACTAGTAAGAACTCACTTTGGAAAGCAACTAAAATGATGAAACAACCAACTCAACCAGTACCTCCACTAAAAAGACCAGATGGAAGTTGGGTTAGAAGCAGTAAGGATAAGGCTGAACTGTTTGGAGATCATCTATCTCAAGTTTTCCAACCTTATCCACCTACTAATGTAGATGATGAAGATCACTCTCTACAAAGCAATCCTTAAACCAGTCTGGACTTACGGCATACAACTGTGGGGGACTGCATGCAAATCAAGTGTAGATATCCTGGAAAGATTTCAGACAAAAACCCTTAGGTCAATGTTAAAGATACCAAAGTATATAAGCAACAAATACATGTACCAAGACCTGAAGTTATCTACAGTCAGAGAGGAGATTAAACAATATAGCAAAAACTATCAAGATCGACTTTGTTGTCATCCAAATGATCTAGCATCAGATCTTGTCACAAGCCATGGCGTCGCTTAACGAGAAAAAATGTTTTAGACCTGCCAAATAGTTAGCACAGCCCTATTTTATGCATTATGCACTAGGAAGAGAAGCCAAGAGGATGGGGGTCGGTAGATTTCACTCTGCATTAGTCACAACCTACAAACATATCCCTGTAGAAGACAGAAGAGTTGCTTATTGTGGCTGAAAAACTACAGATTGCAATGGTGCACAAATGACGTCAAAAATGAAAAAAAAAAAATCTTTCACGAGTCGTTGCGATGTTACAGTTCGCGCCACCACTGAAGTCCGATGGATTATGTCATTTTGGAATTTGGATCATATTTCATACTCAATAAAGACTTCGTCACAGGACTTCAGCGGTGGCGCCGTACTCTATCACTAAATTTTCATTTAGGCCGCAACTGTCCCTTATATTTAATCTAAAACTACCACAAATACTCCATGAGGAAGTAAATAATAAGTAAAAAATACTTCGAAATCCCAGGGTAACTAGCGAACAAGAAATTGTATCACTAAAAATAAAGCACTTACTTTTTGTAAGTCTTATGATTTATGCAATGCGAGTAACAAAAGCTTGTACTAGTTTCACGATAATTTATGGTAAAAACGAACTTTTTATGAACTTGATATTTTGAACTATCAAAACATTTAATCTATTTTAGAGTTCTTAGGTTATATTTTTATGAGTCTTCGATATTTCGGCGAAATTTTGTTTGCCATGAACGCGAATTGACTGAAGTTTTTCCAAATGACAGAGCTCCAAGCTGCGTTTCTACTTAGTTTAGGTTATAGTGGAACGACAATAACAACTCCAGGTTAAGGGGGAACGTTTCGAGCTCAGTGCAAAGTGCAAAACATTAGTTTGTTTACCTTATTTTAAAATAAAATGTATGAAATAAAATAGTTTCATCTTATTTTGCGACTATTGTTAAATAATTATCAGGGGTTTTTAGCAGAATTGCGTCATTTTATGCATTACGTTGTAAATGAATGGGTATACAAACATAAAAGCGTGTTTTAAGTTTGTATGCCCATTCATTTACAACGTAATACATAAAATTACAAAATTTTGGTAGAAAAGCCTAATTGACACTAAAGAATAGTCGCAAAATGCCATATATCACATTTATTTAGTACTTTTTATGCAATAGTAAGAAAAACAATCATAAGTTGTGCATTTTGCACCGAGCTCGAAACGTTCCCCCTTAATGAAAGGACATCCACTCTAATCCAAACTCTACATACTGAGAGGTACAGTGCGACAAGAATCTAAAATTTTATGTAAATTAAATGTTCAAGTAGGATATCATAATAAATAAATAGGGATATAAGGAAATAATGTAGTTTCCATAATCAAACTTAGGTTTCTTTAAACTCAGCGGTGCCCGCGAGGCATGTCAAGATTTCAAAACAGCCCTCGGAGCAATACCAGTTGGGCACCACTTATCTAAATGAACTTAGGCGCAATATGTCCATCTCACAACGAAAGAGATAAACATATCTGAAAACGTGCGCGTCCGAGCAGTGCGGTGATTCAACAAAAGGTTTGATATCTCTGTTATTAATTTAAGCGATTGATGCTGTATGTTGTCACTTCTTGATGGAACATTTTTACAATAATAGAGAAATATTAAAATTACTTGTAGGGTGTTCCACTATTATTTAATTAAGGATGATCACGCTACCGGTTTCATCGATTTATCGACATCTTCAGGCGAAAAAAATAAGGAAAAACATTAAATACAATTATGTATATATGTATTAATAATATTTAACTCGATTTTTTATTGTATTGAGGCCAAAACTACCAATTTTAGAATTTTTGTCCGTCTGTGTTTCTGTATGTAAAAGCGAAAGTTACAGGACTGGTTGATGCACTTTTTTTTAGTTTTGTACCTTTGTCTTTGTTATTTTTTTTATACCTTCAATTAAAATTAAAAAATAGCAATTTATTTATTATACCTAACTCTACCAATCGACTGTTTTTTGCAAATTGCACGTCTTCTTAATACTGGCGGCAAATTTTTCTGCGTCCCGCGTTATTCAGCCCGTCCCGCATTTGAATGGTCAATTTCCCGCAAATCCGTGCTCCAGGCACAAATATGGAACCACCCGGACGCAAACGTGTCCCTATGAGATTTGAACCTGTGACCTCCGGAACAGTGGTCGAGTACTCACTCACACTACTGTACCACAGGGGTGGTCATAAATATAACTAATCTAAATGATTCTCGTGCACAAATTGAGTAAAAAAGTGCTGCGAAAAGCTCCACTCATTTAATAAATCTTGTTTGATTTGATTCTATTATTTGAGACTAGCTTTTGTACGCGGCTTCGCTTGCGTGCAAGTGTTTTTTAATTTAAACTATCAAATCAAATGATAAACACCCTACAACCTAACATACCTAGGTATAGTGGTAATTACAAAATGGAGTTTGTAAATAAAGCTTATACCATGTTAGTATAAGCCGATAGTTTTCAGCTTGGTTGTTATTTTATCAACACACCATAAAGGCTGTGTGTTGACCAGAATCGCTACGATGATAATAAAGATAACCGCATCAAATCCGTTGAGCGGTTCTCATGTAAAAACGGAACATACAGTCAAACAGACAGACGAAAACTCTGAATTTTTGTTATGGACTCGGTACAAAACTTATAACCTATTTCATTTAAAACTTTGCAAAAACAATCAATGTACAGACACGACTTTTTTACCACTTTATTATTGATATAGTATAAATGGAGTTAGACAAAAAATTGCATGATGTACATTGTACAAGCAGGTAAAAAATGCATAAACATTCGTGGGTTCTGTAAATGTAGGGCTAAGCGGTCGATGGATCGAAACTTGTATAAGTTTTCGAAAAATAGCCTAAATCTACACTCTTTTCGAATTGTTTAATTAATCCGTAAATATTAAAAAAAAAACTATAAAACTGATTTTTGAATATTATAAATCTATAAATATTTTTTCATTTTCATTTCATTCTTATTTTTGTGTTGCACTTAAATTCTAAATTACTAAATTCTAAATCATACTCCCTCACTCTAAACTATAGAAGAAAAGGGTATACAATACCTACTATATATATTTGTTTGTCGTACCATGTATTAATGTATAATTTAGACTTTTATTGTATGTCTATATATATTTATAATTATAATCATTGTCATTTATTCGACTGATGACACATATAGGGTAAAATTTAATCAACCGACCAAATTCATACTAGAGACTCGGTTGGTGATCAAGAACTAGGTTCAGTAATCCTTTTGGCCAATTTCGAAAAATATTTTTTTTGCTCCCGTACTGGTTGGACTAGTTTAAGTACAATTCCTAGTGCAGGTTCTACGGGAAAAAATTTTTTTTTTTTCGAATTTCACCTGGAGTATGAATTTGTTCGGTTGATTTAATTTCACCTAGTATAACGGAAAATGTTCGGTTTGTAACTACTGTAAGTTAAATTCATAATTATAAGATGTGACGGATGAAACTTAAATACAATTTATATATCTTCAGTGGACTCTGCACAGCATCCACTGACCACAGACACTCCCTCTCTGAAATCTATAACGGAAAGAAATTGAAACATGTCGCGTGTCGCGGCATAAATCAATTGTATGTAAGTTTGATCCGTCACATCTTATAAATATGTATCGGAAAAATCTGCTTTGTTTTTATTATATCTCTATCCCTTAAGATATTTATGAATAAAGATATATTATACTGTTCTAAGCTTTATTTTATTTGCGATACTCGATAATAATTATAAAGAAAAGTTATTTAACATTAAGTTATTTACAGCTATATGTAAAATCACGTATATTTCGTGAATATAAGAGTAGGTAGAATGTAGATACATTATTTTGCAATCGTATTTTTAACTTCACGGGTTTTAGATACGTAGACTAAAGTATTATTTAGTCTCTGACTAAAGGAATCCCAAGATTTTTAAAAAAAGGTTATTGTTTTTAACGGAACCCTGACTGGAACTCATGAACCTTTTAGTTTCTCTGAACTCTGATCCCGAAACTCAAGATATAAAAATCCTATCAAGGCATCAACATTCCGCTTTTTGTACCACATAAAAAATGAAATCAGTTCGCATGTCAGACTCATTCGAGTGGCTAATGAATGAATAATGATTTAGCACACGTATTCTAGATCCAGTTCAAATACCGGTAATGAAATAACGGTGTGGTATTTATCTAGTATTTCAGCGCAAGAAGCACAGCGAACTTTTTTTGGTCGCACTTTGAGGACTAAGGAGTTTTATTGTGTTTGTTTGAATCTGATTTTTATTCACATTGATTTTCGTTTTATTTATTTTTACTGTAATGTAGGCAGGCAGACTTAGGTCATATGATTAGATTATAGAACTCCTTGGGCTCGTTATTGGTTAGCAATCAGTAATCTTTATGAACATTTGTACGTCGTGTTGATAGATTTATCGAAATATTATAAAAATGAAATGATTTATAAGAAAAGACAGAAACGAGCACAGTTCTAGTCCAGGTTGATTCTAAGCGTCCCCTTGAATGTGTTGAATAATCTGTAAAGGTCTAGGATATCTGAATAAACAGTATAAGAGTGAATCAAATATTTAATTCCATATTCCCGGCATCACATTACGTTCCAATGGTGATGGTTGGCAGTGGTTTGGGAACAATTACACGCTTTAAAGGGCATGCAGGTTTCCTCACGATGTTTGCCTTCATCGTTTAACAAGTGGTAAGTATTAGGTAAGAAAATAGAAGGCACATAAATTCCAAAAAATTCATTGGTGCATGCTTGACCGAGGATTGAACCTAGGTCTCAAGATTGAGAGGCCAGCATTCTACCGCTACCGCCGCCGACAAAAATTAATTTATACTTGCGATTGTCGGCATTTGGTTAAACTTGGAAAACATCATAATTAAATTCACTTGTACTTCCTAAGAGACTCTCCCTTTAGAATGGTGTATTAACCGAAACCGGCCGGGATTAACGTGTAAATCTTAAAATTAAAACCAGTGAAACAAGTACAAGTGAATTTAATTATGATGACCAAAAATTAACGCTACAATAAAGAGTTGATATTCCGGAACTTCTCCGCTTCTCTGTTTACTTTTAATTTAACTAAAAAATTTACGAATCGCTAAACTTTGCCTAAAACGAGACAATATTCATAATTATATTGAGACCTAAAGATGATAATGGTTCATCAAATATGAATACAGGCTGTATAGAGCTGTAGTTGGATCTTTCTTGATAATACTCGTGAAACAAAGTACGAAGAAAATAAGCTGTTGACTTCGCAGTCACGTTTTAACTTTTGTATAAAGATTTTACCGGGTATGCTGTTCTTAGTCTGCTCTATTTTATAATAAAACTAGCCCGCGTGTTATTCGGTTTAACGACATGCTTTTTTCCGGGATAAAAAGTAGCCTATGTGTTAATTTAGGGTATAAGCTATATCCATTCTAAATTTTATCCAAATCCGTTCTGCCGTTTCAGCGTGAAAGAGTAACAAACGTACACACACACACACACACACACACACACACACAAACTTTCGCATTTATAATAATATATTATTAGTGTGATATTTTCGTGCTATACTAGTTTACATGCACTAAAGCTTGTCAGAAAAAAGCATTTCTTCATACTTTTAGACATGTATGGTTTTAATACAGCATTTATTTCAGCAGAAAAAAAAAGTTCCCTAAATTTGCCGCCCCTAAAATCTGCCGCCCTAGGCTCAAGCCTCCTCAGCCAGCTGGTAAACCTGCCACTGATTTATTATTCCTCAAGTGTCATTAGTTTGACCACTTTGTCTCGTCTATCTTTGCCCTTTAACTCTACCTCGTGCAACCCTCATATCAAAGTTTCCTCAGATTTAGTTGGAATACAACAACACAACATAAATATCGTTACGACATAATATACACTCGATGTTTACGAGTGAACTGGTGCTGGAAGAGTCTTCACTCGTGCACTGTTTTTTCACCTACTATTTCTGCATCCCAGTTTTATACGAGGGTGAGACTTATCGCCGTACTTCGGGCACAAATACAGGCGTGCAGTGCAGGTTTACCTCATAGCGTTTCCCTTCAACGTTCAGCGAGTAGTAAGTATACAAATACTATCCCCTCAATTCAGAAATACTTATTGGTACGTGCCTCGTTTGGCTTGATTCGAACCTGGATCTCAAGACTGAGAGCCTCGCTTCGAACCGAACTCCCACCGCTTCGTGTATTAATAACAAAATAGATGCCATCACAAACAAAACTTGTAAAAAAAACCGGCCAAATGCGAGTCGGACTCGCGCACAAGGGGTTCCGTACCATTATCTATAATAACGGCGAAAAAATCATGTCTGTTCTATGGGAGTGCGCAGGTCTGACTCGCACTTGGCCGGTTTCAGTCTTTGTTGTTATAGTGGCAACAGGAATACATCATCTGTGAAAATTTCAGCTCTCTAAGTATCACAGTTCATGCACCATCTATAAAAACGGCAAAAAAATCATGTCTGTTGTATGGGAGTGCACAGGTCCGACTCGCACTTGGCCGGGTTTAGTATTTTTTGTTATAGCGGCAACAGAAATACATCATCTGTGAAAATTTCAACTGTCTAACTATCACGGTTCTGAGATACAGCCTGGTGACAGACGCCAGACAGATGGACAGCGGAGCCTTATAAAGTAATAGGGTTCCGTCGGAAAAAAAAGTCTCGCAATAAGTCTAACTAAGGTTCTTCTACAACGAAGTTAAAGGAAGGTCGAAAATGGCCTGAACTGTTTCGAGAAAAGGAGAAAAGGATGGTACACTCAAAAGAAATTTCCTGACTTTTCTTCTGAGTTTATCCTTCTGACTGTGTTTCCTACCAAAAAATAGGTTTTTCCCTCCAACCTTTACCCACTAATTCGGGAAACTGCAGATTTCCTGCCAAAATATAGTAGGATTTCTTGGATTTAAACTAAAACAGACAAAAAGTAATTAATTAGACGGATTGTACGAAGATGAAATAATCTTCTACATTAATATTCCCTCCAAAAATTACCCACCAATTCAGAAAACTACAATTTTCCTGGCGAAATTCAGAAGGATTTCTTTGATTTTCAACTAAAACAGACGAAAATTAGCGAGGGAAATGTTGCACGATGGTGGGATAATCTTCTACATTAATATTCTCTCCAACAATAAGCCACCAAAATCCATCTTAATAGAGTGGATTTTTTCCTTCTGAGTCAAAAGGGATGGATTGGTCTTCTATTTTTGGAAGATTATTTTTTTCAGTTTACGGCCTTGCCGCTTTTTAGCTCGACTTGGCTGAGGGCACAATCAACTAACATAACGATTCTAAAAATACACTTCTACTATTTGACTTATATTCACTTTATTTAAACAACAGGTTTTACTTTACGGCATCATCAGGGTATAACAATTAATAACTATAGTAATACGGAACGTACGTAAGTAAGTGTTCCTGATAAGGAAGTCAACAAACTGTAAACATTAATGGACTTTGAAGACACGTTTTCTTCTTATCATATTGCAATGAGTACCTATATATTTTATATTTTTATTGTTATTTAAGTATTATTAGATTGTACTTTGAAATCAAAGTAGAAAGGTACCATGCTACCCCTCATTTGTATGGCGGTCAGATAAAATTGTGGCTGACGAAGGCTACATTTGCAATTTATCTCTAGACGGAACCTTGTCCTTAGTAATTCCTTAAACCATACTCCAGATAGATCAACTCACACAGGATGGTAAGATATCTATAGTAGTAGGGGGGACCAACTACTACATAGAATCCATTGTTTACAACATTTTGGTAGAAGATACTGACGATGCACAATCTCTTTTATGGGATGTGAGTAGAAGAAAAAGAGATCTAGATGACGTAGAAAGAAAAGCTGAAAATGATGCTAAAAGAATATCAAAAGATGATCAAAAATGTATTGATGATACACTTAATATTAAACCTTCTACGTCTGATGACGTAGATACGACCAAAGCAGGAACTAATAAAATTTTATTAGATAATCAAGAAACCGAAGTTCAAAATACGGAAGTGAAGATAAGTAAAGAGCGACTACAGGATGATGTAAACAATGAGAAAATTTTCACGAATGAAGAGATCCATGAGAAACTGAAGGCGATAGATCCAGTGCAGGCCAGTCGACTACATCCAAATAATCGAAGAAAAATACTGAGGTAAGTTTATTGTTTTATATTTAATGTTAGCCCCTGTGAATTTTCAGATTTGAGGGTAAAGTTTTATTGTAACGTAAACCCAACTGAAAGTGTCAGTAACCTATAAGTATTTGAAGTAAAAGGTGATTATGAATTCGAGCTTGGATTGGCAGGTGGCCAGTGTTATATACCAGGATTGATCTATGACCTTACAAAAACTGGACTAAAAAACCAGTCAAATACTCATCAAAATTCGTGACACCCAAGACGATAATATAGTTTAATGTATTGATTTAAAATACTCGTTTCTAAATACGTATTTAATCTGTATTATGAATATTATGATTCTTGCGATGATATTGCGTAAGCAAGAAAACTAAAAGGATATAATATTGAAAATATTCAACAGGTTTATTTATTAATATTATCTAGTCTTTATTTGTTCTTTGACACAAATAGTAAATAACAACGATGTTCGTATACTGTTACGTGGAGAGTTTTTCTTTAATGGGGTAACTTTTTACCTCGGAACAAAATTCACATCATAATATTGTTTTCCTTACTTTTGAATAAAAAGTATGCAATTAATGTGTTTTAAAGCATCTTCCGGAAATAGTTTATTAATAATAAAGTCTTCACAAAAAACTACGTTTTTTAAAGTATTACATTTTGTTTGCATTACATTAACAAACTTAAAAGCGTGTTTACAGTTGTAATGTAATGCAGCTACAATGTAACGTATAAAATTGAATAATTTTCATTTAACAAGCAGTTTGCGCGAATAGCTATAAAACGCATTCATTGCATACTTTTTATTCAAAATTAAAGAAAACAATATTATGATGTGCATTTTGCACCGAGATCCTCCGTTACCACCTTAAAACTAAGATTTTTTCAGCCAAGTAAGTCTGTTACGAAAGTGATAATTGTCTTGTTTGTTTCAGCATGACTTTGTAATATTTATATATATCGTCACGACATGAATCCCTGAGGGGTGTCATAGGCGTTCCCGAGTGTGAACTATGAAATGCAAGTCGCAGTCCACACTCGATACACCAGCGTTTGTAAAATGTTACTACAAAACTAATTAGCCCAGGGCCCAATGTGTATATAGCCTTTTTTACGTGGCAGCTTTTGTCTCCAACTAGCTGCTGAACAAAAGCCCAAAGGACAAAGTAAAAATTTAAATTAAACAAATACAAACTTACATATAAAATACACGCCTGTCTCCCAGATGGATAGACAGATACTACAGATTTCCAACAACTACGATCCTGACAAACCTCTTTCGCCTCTTCCAGATTTTTTAATCATGTATATGGATCGATTGACTGACTAAAAACATATTACGTCAAATATTAACCTAAATAATTATCAGATATATTATCAGAACATAACAACAAAATTGGTATTAAACTTAAATGACACTAACGATCTTCTATCTAGACTAAATAAATAAAATAATCAAAACAAATATCTTGAAGATGACGGGCAGTGGCGGCAGGAGGACCGCCAAGAGTGGCGAAATCCTGGAAAGGCCTATGTCCAGGTGGTTGTCAACGGTTGCCAACTGGTTGCTAAACACTAAAAACATATATAAAAACGAAACTTTTAAAATTGCTTTCAGTGTGTATTGATCTGTTCACGAACTGTGACGTCACTTTAAGTACGAAAATACCCTTAGATAATCGAAATGCGATAGTATTATTTATGTTTGGTAACCAATTGGCAACCGACTCAAAGATAGGTACATAATCTAGGGGCTGGTTGGATCACCAGACTGATCTGCTGATAATAAAATTTAGTAAATAAAATATGGATGCTTTGTTTCCGTATATTTTATGAATTACACAGAAAATTTTAATAAATGTATGGTATATAAATTTTGACTGTATAATCTAGGGTTTTGTATTTGGAAAACACATTTGGATAAATTTTCCTCGATATACCTATAGATAGTTATTGAAATGAGGCCTTCAAACACACTTTTTTCTTTGTTTGACAAACACAGGAATCATGAACGGAACTTAAATATATGTCACTAGATGGGTTTTAACAATATCTAGATTTTCGAAATTTTTCTAGGTATTTTAGTTCGTTTATTAAAATTTAAAAACGTTTTTTTTTCTCTTTTGTGCTGAATCCACCCCTCTTACACTGCGCGTTTTTTCGCTTGGAGCGAGAAAGACAAAAATGAAATTTACACAGCCTCTCAGTGGCGAAGGGTACATTATAAAAAGGGAAGCCAGACAAAAAAATCGCCTTACTCAGAAAAGCAACCAAGGAAAACATACATTTTTTGTACTTCGCAACTCCCTGTCAGCCAAGTGTATTTGTCGCATTGAGATTTATGGAAAGGTTTGACAAAGCGAAGAGCACGGAATAATGGATGGATGCCATTTTCTAAACAAGCCGATGGGAATCGTGTTATATGGACCCTTCGCCACTGTAGCCTCTATATTTTATTGTTTTGTTCCCAATTCTGTAACAGAAAGAGCTGGATAACCTCCCGACCTCAACCTTCGTCGCTTCCTGCTTTATATAGCGGAGAACTGATAAAGTTGTAGCTGAACCAGTCCATGGAATGACGACTGGTGTTCGGGAGATGCATTGTGTTTCCTGGAGCACGCATGACGCACGGTCTTAATTAAACATTCGTTTTTAGGGTTCCGTACTTCAAGAGTAAAAAACGGAGCCCTTGTAGGATCACTTTGTTGTCCGTCTGTCTGTCCGTCTGTCCGTCTGTCAATATGTCTGTCAAGCAAGACCCTTTATCTTGGGAACGCGTGGAAGTATTGAGTTGAAATTAAAACTCTATACTCAGGTCTACAGTCCCTCGAAGCTGTAAAAAAACCAATCTTCTAAGTTAACGTAAAAAAAGATAAGTCCGTTTATGCCGCAAAGAACGTTTATTTCGACACTCAAGGGAATTAAAATTTATAGGCTGTTTTCCGTTGACCTAGAACTATGAGATTTGGCAATTAATACCGTCGTATACTACAAGTGTAGGAAAAAATTTGTAAACTATAAATGTAATTAAATCATAAAAAATATAGTCTTTAACGGAACCCTCGGAGGGTGAATCCGACTAGTTCAAATAATAATGTCGGTTTTCTTTATAATAATTTACGGTGCAGAATAGATATTCTATCTCACGAAGTCCGTTTGGCTATGGTTGTTTGTAGTAGTTCCGTACCCGAAGGATGCCAGGGACCCTATTACTAAGTCTCCGCTGTCCGTCTGTCACAGGGGTTTACAACATCAACCGTAATAGGTAGATAGTTGAAATTTTCACAGAGTACGTGTCACTATGTCCTCTACCATGACAAATAATAAAAATGGAAAAAATAATAAAATTGATATTTAAAGGGGCTCCCATAACAGACATGATTTTTTGCCTTTTTTAGAGATAATGGTAAAGAACCCTTCATGCGCGAGTCCGACTCGCACTTGGCCGGTTTTTTTATAATCACAAAACATTGACTCATAAATATCAGGGCCCTTCCTCTTGTTACATAAGTGATAATTTTATCATTTCTTATCGCTTTAGTGGTGGAGCTACAAACTAGCACAAAATGAAGCGTTTACCAACTAATGTTTGAGCAAGAAAAGAACGGTATTACGTCATGAGTAGCCGTCAGCCGTACCGGGAACTGGTTACAGGCAATGGGGTAGTATCAATGATTCGTCCGTAACCGACTCCCGTAGATTTTGCGGAAATCCCTAGAAATACTAGTTAAAGCCTCGCCTGTCGTCTCTCTCCCAGTTTCTGGGCGAGCGCCCTTCATTTTAGGTCTTTTGGAGGCTTTCCATCAAGCGCGGTTATCGTCAGTCGTAAGCCAAAAAATACCTTCGGGCGGATGTCTATTATTTAGTTTATTTCATCTTTCCGAACTGGTGACGGGCAGCGGCGTCACTGGTTGCTCACCAACCCGCCTGCCCAGCGTGTATGAGTATGGGCATTTCTTCCAGGAGGACCGCCTGCATATGTCCAGCAGTGGACGAAACAGGCTGATAGATGGATGGATGGATCTTTGCAATGATATATCTGTACTTTTTTTACGATCACTCCTGTTTAGATCGCAGTCATGTGGATGCACGCATACTCAAACTTTTGTTTATGCCTACTTGACAAAAACCTTTTCGAAATCATCATCATCATCAATATATACTTATAATAAAACAGTAGATACCGCTGTGTCTGTACATTGAAGAAAAGTAATAGTAATAGAAAGGGGGTGACTAAAGAAGATTAATAGAACACAAATCAACGATTTTTAGAATTATTTTCTGTCTGTTTGTTCACGCACATCTCTAAAACTACTGAACGGATTTTCATGTAGTTTTCACAGCTGTACAGAGCTTAATTTGGAATAGAATTATATATATTATTTATTTCATTAAAATCGGATCTCATTACATCATCTTCATTACAAAAAGTAATTGTCATTTAAAGATTTTTAGAATTTACTTTTCTACTGGTAGTAATTAGAAGTTATGGTACGGGATCTCCTCAACGGACAACAGCAGACCCTTCGAGTTTGGGCTTATTTAATTGGTCTTTATTAGCACTTTAGTAAAACATTGTGACCAGGGTCTGCTGATAGGACTGGAAGGTGGGTACAGGATCTCCTCAACGGACAACAGCAGACCCTTCGAGTTTGGGCTTATTTAATTGGTCTTTATTAGCACTTTAGTAAAACATTGTGACAAGGGTCTGCTGATAGGACTGGAAGGTGGGTACGGGATCTCCTCAACGGAGAACAGCAGACCCTTTGAGTTTGGGCTTATTTGATTGGTATTTATTAGTACTTTGGTAAAAACATGGTGACCGTTGCATATTGCCGTTAAAAAAATTTTTTTTTGTTTTCTTTATTTCCACGAAAATCCATTCGACGCGGGCGGAGCCCCGGGAGCAAAAGCTCAATAAAAGAGCTATTTAATCACATCCCATTTCACTAATATTATTTATCTCGAAGTTCTTTTGTTTGTTTGTAAGCGTAATAACTCTGCCACCAACTCACGGATCGTGATGAAACTTCTACAGCGATAGCTACTTTTTAGCCCGTTATGTTAACTAGTATTCTGTCTATATTACATGAATTTCTATAGTATGAAAATAAGAAAATATAAATTGATAGCCACTAACAATTCGATTATATAACAATGATTTATAGAACACTGACCTCCAGCACTAGGATTTTCTGATCAGTGGAAGACCGTTTCCATATATTTAAACTAATACTTGAAAATGAGCAGCTTTCAAAAGCTTTAAGATACATTTTTTGAGTTATAAAACTACACATTTGAGTGGTAAGGGTGAAAAGATTTGTGACAGACTTTTATTGGTGCAAATGTTAAAACTTCCTATATAAGTTGTACGGGCACCCACTATTATTGGCTTCCTCGAGTAGGGTTGTCAGGATTATTTGGTCCCTGTCAGGATTCCGGCCGGACTTGGAAAATGTCAGGATTTTTGGATTTTAGAGTAAAACGAATCGTAGAAATTTAGTTTTATTTATTGCTCTTTTCTGTGGTAACAATCAACTAGGTACATTTGGCAGTAAATAATAAACAACGCAACCAAAACTAAAAAAAACAACGAAAAACTAAAACTTTCTTTTTCTACTTATAATTGTACGCGTCATTATAAAAACAAACAATAGTAATTATATAAGGTCCTAATAATAAGTGAAAATAATTGTAGGGTAGATCACGTATCGTTAACTGATCAAATTCCAGAAGAAATTTTTTTTTGCTCAAATAATTTTTTCACTTCTTAGTCTTAGACCATATAACACGGGACTAGGCACGCGCACTTATCCCCCTCTGTCGAAGTACAATTTATTCATGTAAGTTTTCTTGTGTGTGCGTTTGTGTTTGTGTTGCAGCTTTTGATTTAGTGTGACATATCAGTTTTTCGCAGGAGTGTGCGTGAATGAGTAAATGTGTGCTGTGCGTGTTAACCTCCCGTCCCGTGGAAAACGGCAGAATAATTTCAGTACTAAGAGTCGCGCTTTGCCAGGTCCCGTGTTAAATGGTCTAAGCTTCCTAGTACAAAGTGGTTCAATCAGCTGACTAAATTTCTATCATGTGTTACATTTTTTTCACTTTGAATTGTAGGACCTTATATAATGAATTTTTTTTGTCACACCACCGTGTTGGGCGGGCGCTTTAGCATAATGTCAGGACTTTTTATAGAAATCAGGCTTTTAATCAGTATTTCATAGGTATACTATATGGCAACCCTATCCTCTAGACTCAAGATATTCAGTTATAGTACTTGGGATTGATAATGTTATCAAAAGAGAATTATAAAAACTATGTTGCAAGTTTTGTACAACCTGTATGTTTGAACTATCTACTTGTTCTACTTACTGATATACCAGGGGTGATCATAAAACATATCATCACGACATGAATCCACGAGGGGGTGTCAGGGGTGTTCCCAGGTGTGGACTGTGAAATACAAATCACTGCTGCTGTAATGAATAGATAGACACATAATTAAGGTACGGAACCCTTTGTGCGCGAGTCATTCCGCGAGTTATTCCTTTTATGGTACGCTGCTGATGCTTCATACGAAGATATTCTGCTGAAAATACCGAGAAAAAAATTATTATCCGTAAACAATAAGAAATTGTTTAATTCTATTTCATAAAATATAGTCACGACATTAATTTATTAATTAATTAATTATTAATTTATTTATTTAACTACATTACACTATCTTTACAGCTAGGCCAATTCAATAGTGCAGTAAAATCAACAATATATAAGTTACCACACAACGTGACACAAAAGAAACACAAGTATTTACATTCTCACAAAATTACCAACACATAACATGACACAAGCAACAAATTTAAACATAACAAATAAGATATAATGCTACTCTTGTGAAATCACCCAGAGAGCAGAGAAAAAGGTCTGTGTGATCGTGGATCTTGTTGAGCAGTTGTAGCGCCCGTGTCAGGGGAGCCTTCTGGTGAAGGTTTGTCTTACTACTTTCTATAACGAATAGTCGGCCATTTCGCACCCTTAGGAAATCCTTGGGCACCCTCAGCTTACATTCCCTTAGTAAAACCGGATTCGTTTCCATTCCGCGACATATCTTAAACAGATACAAGGCCAGAGTAAGCTCCCGCCGAACCTCCAACTTGTTGTATCCAACCATACCCAGCACGAATAATGATACATTAGTGGATATTTAGGATACACCCCATGAAGTTTCATGTAGAGATATCTTGTAAATTTATTTTGAATTTTCTCCAACATGAGTTTATACTTAGCTTCATGGGGTGCCCAGACAACTGCGTTAAACTCTAACTTACTTCGAACTAAGGCGTTGTACAAATTCTTCATAGCTGTGATGCTAGTAAAGCCATTAGCCGTTCTGAGAACAAACCCTAGCATTCTAAATGCCTTTTTACAAACATCAACAATATGCTCACGAAATGTGAGGTCTGAAGTCATCCGCACACCCAAGTCGCTTACTACCGTCACGCGTCCCATCTTACTGCCCTCCATTGAGTACTGGTGGAGGCTTGGGGAGTGGCTCCGGCTGAACGATATGACGTTACACTTGGACACGTTAAACCGGAGCTTGTTCTCATGACTCCACGCCACAACATTATCTATATCGCGCTGTAAGTGATTATGATCCTCCTCGCAGGTGATTTTAGCATAAAGCTTCAAGTCATCCGCGAAAAGTAAACACCCAGCATATTCCACTACTCTGGGCAGGTCATTGATCATGATGATGAACTCCAGCGGTCCAAGATTGCTACCCTGGCTGACTCCAGAGTATGTACAGTAGACTTCCGATACGCTGTTGCCGTACTGAACATATTGTTTCCTGTCCTTCAAGTAGCTCGCGAAGAATCTCAAAGTCTTATTGGTACAACCTGCTCTAGCTAACTTCTCAAGGAGCACGTCATTGTCCACGGTATCAAATGCTTTCCTGAAATCCAAGTACGCAGCATCCACTTGTATACCCTGGTCAACATGTGGTATTACGGATGACATGAAATTTAAAAGGTTACTGGTGGTGCTGCGACCCGATCTGAACCCATGTTGTGCATCCGACAATTGCGTCTTGACGTCATTGTAAACAACATTGTACAACACCGATTCAAATACTTTAGCGTACGTACACAATACTGCCACCGGCCTATAATCCCCCACATCGGACCCCCCCGCTCCTTTAGGAACAGGGATGACTCGTGTAGTTTTCCATTTCTCCGGGAATGTCGCACTCTCAATACACAGGTTGTACACATGTGTGAGAGGCTCAGTTAGCACCGTCCCACAATCCCGTGCCAGGAATGGTGGTATACCATCTGGCCCCACGGAGCGCTTGGGCGGGAGGGCAGCGAGTGCACGGCGGACCTGGGCTGGCTTGAGCACCGCGAGGTGCACGCGCGCCGCGCCCCCTGCCTCGCACCCGCCACCCGCGCTCGCCGCTGCCGCCTCCGCATCCAGTATAGGGCGCTGCGAGTTGTAAACCGAGTGAAAAAACTGAGCGAATTCCCGAGCACACTCTCGCTCATCAAGGACAATACCGTCCTTTAGGATTTTGTGTTTATTTGTATTTTTCCGCTTCGATTTAATGTAATTCCAAAAAGATTTCGGTTCACGAGCCAGCTGTTTTTGCAATCTATTCCTATAATTGTTGTTATCTAGAATTATCATTTCCTTAACTCGCTTCCTACTCAAGGCAAACAACGTATAGTCATCTGCCGATTTACTATTTTTATATCGCTTATGTAGTGCAGCTTTATGTCTAATTTCGCTAATTAGGTTCGCCGTAAACCATTCCGGATAACAATAACGAGAATTTTCGATGCATTGTTTTTTCTTAGGAACACAAATATTCAATACATTCTCAATTTTTTCATGTAAAAGATCTACAGCTTCGTTAACGTCCTTTTTATGATAAAGATCACTCCAGTCCATTTCACACAATAAGGAGTATAATGCCGGAAAGTCCGCTTTATAAAAATTCCACGAATTCCTGCTAGATGACCGTGCAGAACTCTTAGTCTCCGAAGGTGAGAGGGGCGCATAGGGCGCGGGGGGTGCGGCAGACAACGGTGAGAGACGCGCTGTCACCTCCAGCGGCGGGTGGTACTTGTCCACAGCCACCAGCGGCTGCCCCGACAGGGACACCTCCACTGCACCTGCCTCTAAAGTGCTCAACACCAAATCTAAACATCGATCCTTATAATTACGTATAAAATTGCTCTGTGTGAATCCACAGAATGAAGCAAAAAATTCAAAATAATTTTGTATTTCTACCGAACAAGAACACATATTAAAATCGCCTACTACTAACACATTGTCATATTTCCAACACAACTGTTCTATAATACTAAATAAACTCATGTACTCGTTATCCGCACTATTCGGAGGGATATACAGAACACATACAACCGTAATAAAATTATTATTTTTGTAGAGGGTACCACACACTATTTCGAAGACGGCGGAGTCGATATTGACGTCACGTGGAATCAGTTGCTTTAGTTCAAACTCGGGTGTGGCCATTAAAAACGCGCCGCCTTGCTTGCGCCCGTCACTCCGATCACACCTAATGATTTTGAATTTAGGTGGTACAATTTCCGCATCGTAAATGGACTCGTTGCATCCTGTTTCTGTCACCGCGTACAAATCAAAAGATGAAGTGATAACATTATTTCTGAACTCATCCAACTTCGTTCTAAGACCTCTGACGTTTTGATAGTAGATGTTAATGCAATGTTTTCTCTTCTGCGGGCTCATTGCTGGCCCTTGCTTTTCGAAACCAGACCCACTCGCCAAATTCAACATTGACTGGCCAAACTTCAGGCTTACATAATTCGGTGTAGAAACTTTCCGGGACTCCAATGATGTATGAAACATAATCACGTTCCGTTTTGGTCCTTATTTTTTCCACTTTAATATCTACCTCCTTTCCGACTACACTCACTACAAAATCAGTCAGCTGTTTCTCTGTTGTAGTTTTTTGTAGACGCCAAACATGAAGATGTTTCTTCCTCTCTATGCCTTTTAGCTGTACAATCGTTGTATTTCCCCCTTTGTTTGATTCCGTGAAGTTTAGTTTTCTCCTGTTATTTTGAGTTATTTTCCACTCATTACGTGCACTGACAGATTTTATTTCATCCTGTCTAATGTTAATGACAGACATTTCCGGTTGTTTCCTGGCCCCAACCTTTGTTTCGACATTCGTTTTATTATTATCACTATGCGATAACAAAACTGCAGAATAAGATGGTTTCGATGCCTGCTGTGCTACTGAGATTGTAGACGGAGGATCCACCGATTTTGGTTTAGTTTTGGTGCTAGTTTTTTGGACATTAACCACCATGTCAGCGTAGGAATTAACAGGCAACTCTTTCGAACGTGACAATTTGTTTTCTAACCTTCCTATGTGCCTATCTCTTTCATCCAGGGATTTCATCAATTCCTTAATAGACTCTGACATATTTTCTACTACCTCACTTAACCGTTTGACGTCCTGCCTCAGAGGCGATATTTCCTCGTTCTGGGTTCTCAGTAACAGTAGCTCGTTGCGAATTCCAAGCAATATCTCCGAAATATTTTCACATGGGATCTCATACAATTTATTAAAAGAGTCATTGTTGGAACCACCCCCACGAGCTGTATTAACATTCTTGTTTCTTTCCGCCATGGATTCATCAGTTATAGTAGTGTTAACTTCTGACACATATGTAGTATTCCAACCAGCAAGAGAAGTGCGTATAGGCGTATCAATGTTACCCTTTTTAGGTTTCTCGCTAATGCATTTTGGGCATGACCAAATTTCCTTTGCTTCTTGAGAAAAAGCCTCAAAAACTAAGAGGGTAATGCCGACGCATTCCAAATCATAAAGTGCTTTACAAATTGTACATTCCAGATAATCTAGGGATTGAATTTTTTTCATGCACGCTTTACAAGTGGTTTCCCCCATTGTTTAGTTTTAGCTATCTACTCACGCGCCTCATACATACTCGAGCAAGTAACCGCCGTTTGCTGGCGCGACGTGCCAGCTGCACGCAATAGTGGACTTTCCACGCACCACGTAGCCTTGCGAATCGCTTGATGTCTCACACTCGCTAATGAATCACACACACGTAACTCAGCTCGCACAGTATGGAAGTTTATTTTTGATGATTTTATGCGATAAATATCAATGTATACTATGCACAATTTTGTAATAATATGAAATAACACTAAATGCACAAAATATATAATTTTCACAGCAAACTTCACTGTATAACACACATTTCCAATTATTTTCCCGCGAATAACAAAAAGGCGATGTGTATACACCGACTGTTCGCGCGCAACCGCGAACTAAATGAATAACATAAATCCTCTAGTGGTGTCCGCGGTGTTTCCAAGTGTGAACTGTGAAATCGAGTCAGTCCACACTTGGTACAGCCGCTTTTCACCGACGAATACTACGTCCCAAATCACCGTACTTCGGTCGGTCACAAATGGAGCACTGGCTTAACGTGCTTTCCGAAGCAATTAATGTGCACCGTGGGGATTGAACCCATGACCTCTGGGTTAGCAGGCGAGCGCTCAAACACTCAGCCAAAAGGATGGCCAAATCACAGAAGTTATAAAATACTAGTTGAAATTAAATTAACCGACCAAATTCATACTAAAGAGCCGGTTAGTGATCAGAAACAAGCTTCAATTAAACTTTCGGTGAAATTCTAAAAAAAAAAATCCTTCCTTACTGCCTGGACTAGGAATTGTACTTAAACTAGTCCAATCAGAACGGGAGCTAAAAAATATTTTTTTGAATTTGGCCAAAAGGATTTCTGAACCTACTTCCTGATCACTCACCGAATCACCTGTATGAATTTGGTCGGTTGATTGAATTTCATCCTATATGTATAAGTTAACATCAAGTTATATTTGGATGCTTGTAGATATTATTTTATATAACAATTTACATAAGAAAACTGAAGCTTTTAAATTCGACGCCATTTTAGAATGTTACGCAATACATAAGTAGTATAATCTTGTACAAGATAATGGCCCAACGCTACGTCATCAAAACATGCATCCAGCTGTCTAGGCGCGGCTTAGGCTAGGTCGCGGTGTCGGCCTAGAGAAGACACAAACAAACAAAGCAATTCATTTCTAAATAGGTAGGTATGTTCAAACTGGTATACAAAGCGGAATCCTCCTGCTGCCGCCAAAAAAGGTTTCCGCGGTAAAACTGTTAAATTTGGAATCGTGGCCTGAAGGCCGCATGACACGATGACATAAAAGAAACAACCATTTTCTGCTGAGCTACCCCTCCCTTCTACGCCTACCCATTCACAGAACACAGCAAACACTGAAGTTGCTTTATCAATAGGTCAGCGTAAGCTAGCTAGTAGTTTATCCGTCTAATGGGTTTGGCTTCCTCCCCTCCCGCTGTTGGAGCTTTGATAGGCGTTAGAGGGGTATAAAGTGGGTGTTCAGAGATCGGTAAAGGTCGGTTTATACTAGTGGCTGCGACTTCCGCGGTGCGTCGACCGAGATCAAGGATTTCGTAGTTCGCGTTTTGTGTGACCTTGGTTTTACTGCCTGGCGGTAGGATGGATATCAGTTTTCTAACCCTTGAGGATAATTGGAATTGCGTTTTAACATAAAAATAATTGTATTAATTTGTCTATGGTTATAATTTACGTTAGCGATTCGGTTAAGATTTAGATGTTTATTTAACGTTATCGTATAGCATGTTTTTATAGTAATCATTATAATAAACTAGCTTTTGCCCGCGGCTCCGCCCGCGTGTTATTCGGTTTAACGACATGCTTTTTTCCGGGATTAAAAGTAACCTATGTGTTAAGTTGGGGTATAAGCTACATCATTCTAAATTTCATCCAAATCCGTCGAGCTGTTTCAGCGTAAAAGAGAATATTAGTGTGAAGTGTGATATGTTCATATTCATTAGACATGCACGACTATGAATTTAGTTCATTTATTGTTATTTGTTACCTACCTACATATTAATTTTCTTTTTCGTAGTTTTGTTTTTATATCATTAGTTTTGTTAAGATTGCATGTAGTAAATATATTTTTAAGATAATATCGCATATTTACGATGTATTATTTAGTAAGAGAAAATTTATATTGTTTAATTGGGAACAGCTGTTACTGGCCCTATTTACTGCTTATATTTTTATTGTTATATTTACCGTGTTCGCTGTTGTTGTTCTTGAAACCGAATAAATAAATAAATAAATGACGCGCAAATCAAGCCGTTATAAGTCTTAAGACGATGCAATAAGGGTTTCGATAAGTGTCTTCGTTAAAATCCACGACTAAAATTCGTTAGGTTTAAAAGTACTATAATCCTCTCCCGAATTACCACTACCCGCAACCCATCTAATTTAATTATATTTAACAGAATACCCTCCATGTAACAGTAATTTGTTGACACGCCGACACCCTTCCCATCCGCTCGACCCAATTGTCCCTAATTAGAAGAAACGCATGGCCACCCCGCGTATCGCGGAGCCCGTGATAACCCCGAATCGTATTAACATGTATTGTGATTATTATTATTTTGGGCGAAGAGCTCGCTCCATCGAAACTAGTTAGTTTGAAACGGAAACGAGATATAAAACGTAAATAATGCGTGTCTTCATTTATTTTTGGGGTCAAAACAGAAACACTTTTACCTAGTAGATTTTTCGACTGCTACCGATGTATATGGTGACGGCAATTGCGTCTGCTTTTGCTATCGCTTGACCTATGGGTACTAGATTGTCGTACCCGCTACGTCAGGGACATTAATTACTACGACATTCGAGTAGTCGGTACTACGGCGTAGAACTTTATGGAAATTATTGCATACTGCGCTGTGACAAACGTAAAATGCTATACGTTTATGTAAACAAACGATTTTTTGCAATTCAGTTTTTACGTAACTCCCTCCATACCCAGTAACCCGACCACGTATCAAATTATCAATGGCACAGACGCATGCGAATCGCAATCGCCGCGGGCACCCACGTGATTCGGTCGCGCTATCACGTCACGTGTGCGGTGTCTGTTACACAATCCAGTTGGCGCCAAAACGCTGCTGCTATGCGCGATGGCGGGCAAATGAGGCGGGATCACTTGGAATGCGGAGTTTTTTTATTATCTTGCGGAACTTCCTGAAACATAAATGGGAACTTTTTTATTTATAACATGTGACGATTATGATACGTATGCCTGGGCTTGAAGAAAAAACGGATTCCTACGTAGGTACATCAAACGATTCAACGTACATATTTACATTGTATTCGTATCTTAGTAAATATTTGAATACGCGACTAACATTTAAAAAATAAGTGAACATATAGAGTTGACTATGCTGTTTACTTTGAACCGTTGAATTAAACTTATTTAATTTGACATAATTTATACTTGCGATTGTCGGCACTTGATGAAACATACACACCATCTTGATAATTCACAAAAACACTTGTACACGCTTGTTTCATTTATTTTATTACACTTTTTCAACCGGTTTCGGAAATTAATCCATCATCAGGGGATACATAGGTCTTACATTAATATTTGTTGACAAACGATGTTCGTTAATGGCTCGTAAATAATATTAAGACCTATGTATCCCCTGATGATGGATTAATTTCCGAAACCGGTTGAAAAAGTGTAATAAAATAATTGAAACAAGTGCCTTCAAGTGTTTTTGTGAATTATCTAGATTATTTAATTTGATTTTTAACTGACTTATTCTTTATTTACATAAATACAATATTATTTTCTGTTGAAGTGCTTAATCTTAAACTATTAGAGATATTATATTAGGAATAATACTATTAGGGATAAAATAATTGGACAAAGGATTTATAGTCACTAAATACAATAAAAAAACAAGAAGTAACTTTAGTACAAATGAAATGAAATATTGATTTTTTTACAATGAAGCTTCAAGTTTTCTTAGATAACATTTTTCCAGCGACCGACGTGATCTCTTTGTCTGTATATGCTCACTCTAAATTGACCTTTCACGGTGGCCTTGTAGGATCCCCATGGTCTTTGTTCTCTATTGAATCTAACTAGGGCTAGACGAGTTTTTGTGCGTCTGTCTTAGCACTTTAATCACAAAGGAACTGGGTTTTAATTGTGTTTTTGAGATTATCAGAGTTTTCGATACAGATGTACTGACGCTAGTATGACAGGCTACCTATTGGTAGTCCTTATTGCGCGTCGTAGGTGTTAAAATCGTTTACAAATAAGGACCTTGAACTGCAGGCGTCTGTACGTATAGTTTATTTATTTATTTTTTATTTATTTAACACACGCGTGAAATACATTACAGATACAAATCCAATGCGTATAGCATGGAAGACAAATTATTTATCCTAAAAATGCACATATACACTAAAAATATAGAAATGTACTAAAAATTAGACGATCACTTCTCTAAGTACCACACCACACATGTGTGGATGTGGACTAGTGATGCAGAAAAAATATATAAAATTATTAGCTTTTTCACTTCGTCCACGTGGAGTTCGGTTCACCCCCTTAGCGGGCGAATTTTCAAAAACCCTTTCTTAGCGGATGCCTACGTCATTACAACTATATGTATGCCAAATTTCAGCGAAATCCGTTCAGTAGTTTCGGCTGTGCGTTGATAGATGAGTCAGTCAGGTTTGCCTTTTATATATTCAGAACAAGAAAAAGATGATCTACCAAAAAAATGGAATCCCTCATACCGAAGGTTTATCCCTCTATCTGTTCGATGCATAAAAATACACAAAACCGGCAAAGTGCGAGTCAGACTCGCGCACAAAGGGTTCCGTACCACCCCACAATACGGGTACAGAACACTAAAAACATTATGATAAACAACAACAATATATATGCCGTAGCAACATCATGGCGACAAAAAACAAGGAGCTAAAATGGTAGAGCTTGACAAACAACTCTGCACCCAAATTTGAATTTTTATTATTATTTTTTTTACTTTATTGTATCATACATACAATTTGTATGTACTACAGTCTGACTAATTTTGAAAGTGCTTTACAGTTTTAGGCCTCGTGTGACGCCTAAAGGACAAAGGACCTCAATTTCAGTAGCGGTGCTGGCGCAAAGCAATTTTTTTGATATATGTATTTTTTACGACCCAGATATCTCTTAAAATTATCAAATATGCTATTATCTCAAAGTTCTTGTAAAAAGCACTTTGAATCGTAACTTAAGGCGCCTAGGCAAGCCACTGTTTTAGTACAAAATTTAATAATCCGTTTCTCAGTTGTTTTTCGTAATAGACCAAACTATATGACCTCCATCATCTGGTGCTAATATTTTGAAAGGCACCATTTTGCCAAAATTTTGAATATTAATTTTGTTTTAAAGATATTAAGCTGGACAGGTTTACATACAAAGTTGTTTTCTTGCCTCAGATTGTACCTATATCAAAATTTAACATTTCAGCCAAATAGCGACTTTGTAAATACCTGTATTAAACGATTGAGGTCTATACCTTTAGTATATAACGAAAAACAACAGAGAAACGGATTATCAAATTTTGTACTAAAACGGTGGCTTGCCTAGGCGCCTTAAACCTACGTAAGATTTTTATTGTCTTAGCATTAGTAAGGTTATTTATTATAGAGCTGAAACCGGGGGTTAAAATTATTCTTGATGAAAACCACTTGTACACTGTTTACACAAACTTACTATAACTATAGGTACTTTAACCCAACCGGTATCAAAATTTAATTCATTTTCAAGGGCTTAACACTTGTTAAGTCCTTGAAAATGAATTAACAACTTGTTAAGCCCTTGAAAATGAATTAAATTACGAAACCGGTTGGGTTAAAAGTACCTATAGTTATAGTAAATTTGTGTAAAGAGTGTGCAAGTGGTTTCCATCAAGATGCTTTCCATGTTTCACCAACAATCGCAAGTATAAGTTATTTTAAAATAATTGCAATTTTTTTAAAGTTTCTTGTGATAGAGTCCATAGTTACACATATTCTAGGAAAAAGGCTAGTGTAACAGATGGACAGACGGCGGGAGGCTTAGTAATAGATAGCCCCGTTTGTCACTCTTTGGGTACGGCACCCTTTGCGTATGGAACCTTAAAAACGCATCAAAGCGGTTGAACCACTCGAGGTAAAATTTGGCATCTACCTATAATTTGGTGCAAAATTTTTAGGACCTTAGGATTAAAAACAAAACAAAATTTCGATGACGTCAAATTGATCTTTTGACAATAAAATCTCTCTGTATTCTCTATAATGTAGTATGTATGTTTGCGTATAATTCGAAAAGTACGGAACGGAATAATGTGGATTTTCATTAACTAGCTAGGGCATTTGTAAAGAATAACAATAATAATGAAATGACATATATTTGTTTATTGTATTTGGTCTTTCATTTTTATAATCATTTTATTTATATATATACAAAAAACACGTTATCTAATAGCCAGATATATTTCGACAATTATTATTGTCGGCATCAGTAGAATACACATAAAATATAATATTATAGTAATATGTAACATTTTACGTCATGTATATATTACTATAATATTATATTTTGTGTGTATTCCACTGATGCCGACAATAATAATTGTCGAAATATATCTGCAAAAAATAAAATGATTATAAAAATAATAATGAAAAATCTTTATGGCACTTAAAAATATTATATATGTTATACGTTACACATAAGGCGAACTTAATGCAAGTAAGCATTGTCTTCCAGTGTTGCTGTGTTCATTTGGTGTTGTGTGTCGTTATTGGGTAGTGCCGCGAAAGGTATAGTAAAAACAAAGTAAAAATCCATTTCACACCATATTAAATACCTATGTAATAATAACCATTATGTACTTACAATAAAATAAAATATGTATTATATCGTCGGTCTCATTACATACAGGCGTATCTCACTTTTAGCAGTTTCTTACGAAAGTAAAAAGAAATAATTGATTTACCAAATTGTAATACAATTTTGTGGTTTGCATGGTACATTTAGCTTTGTCTATTATTGAGCCTTACTACGAGCTCTTCAATAAAGTTATATCAATGATATAAGGGACCGAAAATAACGATTTTATCTTAAACTCATTTTCAGATTTTTATGAGATACGTCTGTATGCAAAGAGAGTGACGATATCACATGCAGCCGAGCAGAGACCATCGCTGACACCCAAGTATTGAAATAAGTTAATCTTCCAGGCAAGGAAGCTCAACAAAACTAATGCAGAATAAAGTTAATTTGTTTCATTTTTGGACTCGAGCGATATTTTAAATCGTCTGCATACCTTTAATGCGGACAACCAATATCTGCCCCCCAAATCATGACCTAAATTCGCCCTTGTTGTCAGACATAATAGTTACTCAAAAGGTGAGCAATTGGCTGGTAAATAACTACAAAAAATGAACATTTTGTCGTCAACTCATCACACTTCATTGAACGCCAAAGGTAACTTGGTAACACTCCCCCCCCCCCCCACCTTTTCTTGAAAATTGATAAATGAAGCTTTGGTATGTGGCACACGCCAAGGCATGAATAGTCGTAAAACTCGATTTCCCTTATCGACGCTGCATACATAGTAAGTAGCTGGCTACCTATTTTATTTATAAGGCACAGGAAGCTAACAAAATAATAATATTATATAAACTGTACGTCGTAGAGCAAAATGTACAGCGTTGCTAATTTAGCACTTTTGTGTCAAAATCTAGCCCCTTTTCTACTTGTTTAGCCCCAAAAATGATGATTAAGCCCCTAGCTCAATTTCTAGCCCCAAAATTATCATTTGTTCGTGAGCTAAAAAAAATTTCAAAACAGAATATTATACAATTATATTGAACAAGACTGCGATGAGGCTCAACCTCAACCATCAACTTCGTCAGCACAAAGTGATCGTGAAAACCTGTGTGACGAATTCGATGAAGACTCATCTGATGAGGATCGTGACAGCTGCTTTTATTATTGTATTGTGATTAAACAATTACCCGGAAATTTGTATTTTAATAATGATCTATTATATTAACTACTACGTAATTTATAATAAAAAATAATAACAATCTTTATAAATTTATTTAGGAAGACAGCAACTTGGCCCCAATTAAAAAAAATCACAAATCTAGCCCTTTTTGAAATTCTATTCAGCCCGAGAACCTGACACGGAGTAGACAACAATTGTAATTTGGAAATTTGCTCGGAAATACGCGTCGTTTAATTTGATATGTATATTTTCAAATTAAGAATTCGTTAGAGATTTTTTTTTCTCTCAACATTATAAGTCAACCCTGAAATCTCGAGCTACGAGCTCTATCGGAAATATGCTTAGAACTTTAAATACAACCGGCCGTTGTATTTTTACTCGGGACCGTTATTAATCACTTTATAAATATGCATACTTTTCACAATATAACTGTTTACTTAAGTATAATTTTCACGAAAAAAGTGGTTTTAGCCCGGCACTCCCAAGAAGATTCGGTCAATCGTTTATCGTTCGAGCATACGTCCATCCCTGACGTATGATAGAGATAGATACACGACCGAACGATAATCAATCGAATTTTTTAACTTTGGAGTAGCCCCCCAGCTCCCATAGCTCAAAACCGACTAAAAGAAATTTCCCACTCGCAGATATTATATCATTATTACGTGAAAAAATTATAATTGATGTCTTTTAATAAAGCCGCAATTTCAAAATAATTGAAGTTTTGTGTGCGCGGCAGTTGATTAGAGCAGGAAAGACAATTAAAAAACAAAATCGTGAGACACCGTTAATAATCGTGATAAATTAAATTTTCAGAGGTCTGCAGTTTTTTTTTTCATTATGTTAAAGTTTCTAATAATTTTTCAAGAAAGTCAAAATCACATTATCACATCACGCTAATATTGTTAGCTAATTTTAGTTTAGAATAAGTTTTTGTTTTTTATGTTGTAAATAAATGAAATTATATTGATATCTCATTAATAGATGAAACAAAAATATAAATGCGAAAGTTTCTGTGTGTGTGTGTGTGTGAGGGTGTGTGTGTGTGTGTGTGTGAGGGTGTGTGTGGTGTGTGAGGGTGGGTGTGTGTGTGTATGTTTGTTACTCTTTCACGCTGAAGCGGCTGAACGGATTTGGATGAAATTTAGAATGGATATAGCTTATACCCTAACTTAACACATAGGCTACTTTATCCATACTGTAAGTTAATTTAGTAACTGTAAGTAAGTTATTTACACATACTGTAAGTGTTCATTTTCAATTACGGAATCCTTTAACTGTTAAACTAGGCCATGAGACATTGATAGTCAACTAATGCTGAAAAAGTAAGCTTTTTCTGAGGGTGACTGTAAATTGTAGCTTTAAAAAAAACTACGTTTGAATGACTGAAATAAATCAATTAAGTTATAAATTTCTAATTTATTCCTGAATTCGGTTACGCCTGTAGTGCGAGTAAGCACGAATCACAAAATTCCAGTTTCCATAATCCATCAGATTTGCAATCTTGCTACCTCGTAGGAGGAAACGCTACGCCGTAGCAAAAATACACTGGAGAAAATTCTTGCTGAAACATGCATGCCCTAAAAAGCGTGTATTTGTGCCCGAAGAATATTTTATATTTATATATTATATTGAATACAAACAAATTAACATGTACAAGGCGAAACTCATCTCCGAGAATAGATTTCTTCCAGTGTGCCTTTAGGTAAAGATCCGAAGTCCTTGGCTAATTAATAGCAATTAAAATATCAAATGTGTTTGTCCTTTACGAAGTTTGATAAATCGCCACCAGATCACTTTATGTAAAAGATAGGTAAAGTAAAAAAAATGAATTTAGATATCCGTTTTAAAGCAATTAAATGACATTTTTACTGATTTTAAGACAGTGTCTGCAAATATTCTGTCGTCTCCTTATAAAAATATATTATATAATATAATCAATTAAAAAATATATTACAGTAATATATTCACGTAGTTCTGAAAATAAAGTTAATTGTTTAAATTCCCAGTAATCGGGTGTAATATAAACAACACAGCCAAAGCAAACAAAACACAAGCTGCTAAAAAAATGGCGCTGTGATCCCTTAATCGCAGTGAGGGCAGCACATCCGGCCATCATGGGTATTCAGCGCGATTATCCGAATATGCCATCCCCGCGACCTCCTGACCTCAATACTCCTATCAACTTGGCCCCATTCTCAGAGGAGCCCATTTTGTGCCTCTCATTTACTTCCATATTGTTACCAGTGTATTAACGTTTACGATGGACGCAAATAAGCGGTTCTTTTGTGTATGTAGAATCTTCTTCAGAATATTAATATTGAAAAACATTTATTCTCAAAACACAACACAAACATACAAACAAGAAAAAAAGTAACTATACAAAATGAATTTAAGGCTTAAACATATAACTAAACACAGAATACATCTCTATACATATAAAATACAACGTCTGTCTGTCTGTCTGTCCGTCTGTCTGTTCGTTCGCTTATAACTTGAAAACCAATCAATAGATTATGATACAATTTTCACTGAAAGATAAATCATTTCTTCGGGAAGGTTTAGGGCCATGTATCATTACGCTATGACAAAAGGGAGCAGCGCAATGAGAATTTTTGTGAGACGTATGGAAGGTTCGCCGCCGTAGCATTGTCGATCGTCGCGGGTTCAAACCCTGACTGGTAAAATTTGTTTTCACTTTTTATTTTTTATTCTTTAATTTTATTTTCAGAAAAAATATTTCCCTTTGTAAAAAAAATATTAAAGCTGAAATTATATTTCTTGACTGCGCAAAGACCAATAGCTAAAATATTTTTATTTTCAAGTGATCAAGGATCTTCTCAACGGATAACAGCAGACCCTTCGAGTTTGGGCTTATTCGATTGGTCTTCATTAGCACTTTGGTAAAACGTGGTGACCATGGTCTGATGATGTCACTGAAAGGTGGGTATGGGTTCTCTTCAACGGACAACAGCAGACCCTTCGAGTGTGACCTGATTTGATTGGTCTTTGTTAGCACTTTGGTAAAACATGGTAAGCAGGGTCTGATGTTGAGCACTTTACATGGTGACCAGGGTCTGATGATAGAACTGGAAGATGGGTACGGGATCTCCTCAACGGACAACAGCAAACCCTTCGAGTTTGGGCTTATTTGATTTGTCTTTATTAGCACTTTGGTAAAACATGGTGACCAGGATCTGGTGATGGGACTAGAAGATGGGTACGGGATCTCCTCAACGGACAAAAGCAAACCCTTCGAGTTTGGACTTATTTGATTGGTCTTTATTAGCGCCTTGGTTAAACATGGTGTCCGTTGCATATAGTCGATCAAAAAATCATATTCTTTTGTTTTCCTTATTTTCATGAAAATCTCTTCGACGCGGGTGGAGCAGCGGACAAAAGCTAGTATATTATAAAGTTAATTCATTCTGGTGGTATGTGTGTCGCGACAAAGAGAAAAGGCTTCGACTCAGCATATGTCGCAAACCGAAATCCGCGTCGCTGTTATTCTGCGTCGTGGATTTCGGTTTGCGACATAAGCTGAGTCGAATTCTTCTTCAGAATACAAAGATTTAGATTGCTGGATGAGCACTAGAACTACTACGGGTGTACTAAAGCTGCCAATGGGGGGGGGGCTGTTTACTAGTTAGTTCTTTTTCGCTAGGTACACCGTCGACATGGGACGATGTCTTTTTTTCAGGGTTGGTTCTATTCTATTAGCGTATGTACTTTTCCTCCAACACGTGAGTGTTTTCGGAAATTATTTAAAATAAAAGACATTTATAATACAGGTTGTTGGGATTTGATATCAGGATATTTAAATAAATGACGAGGTACCTACAATTCATTTTGTTTTCTTTTTCTCTTTTCTTTCTTTTCTCTATTTTTTAAATGAAATGGGTTATTAGTGTGATACAAAAGTCAACCGTCTGTGTATATGTATGTATGTTCTGTTTTAACTCGAGAACCACTTAACGGATTTGGATGAGGTTTTCTTTATTATCATCGCAGTGATCCCGGTCATTGGTCTGTGACATAGGCTGAAAGTGTTGATAAATTACCCGCAAAGCCGAAATCTGACGATAATGGTTTTTATTTTATAACGCGCAAACATTGATTGAAAACGCTTCTACGCGAGTGAAGTCGCGGGCGAAGGCTAGTTCTTCTTCTTGTCGTGTGGTTAGTGGCCAACCTGGTGTCAGAGGCGTTCTGGCCACCCCTTACGGGCTCTGACATTACTAACGACCATTATTATCTATCGATATCAGCCGGGACCAACAGCTTTACGCGCTTTCCGAGGCTCGGAGGGACCCAGGTGTAAATTGCTACTAATGGTCACCCATCCAAAGACTGACCAAGCCAAGCGTTGCTTAACCGCGGACTGTAATTGACCACAGGGCACGCTGCTACAGGCGCCTCGATAGTTTCTAATTAGTTGATTATATATTTTTACAGAGAAGCAGAAACTTTCGCTTCCCATAATTTCGTCGTCATCAGCTAAATTGGGTTATCGGCCGCGTATGGCCAAATCCGCGACCCGCGCGGGACATCTGACCGGGGATGACGTCAGCTTGGCAATGAGGAAGTCTCGGCAAATTGTGCGTACTTCGTCGGAGGGACATTCTGCTACTATGTAGCAGATATAAAAAAATTACGTAACACTAGGACAGAAAACCTTCAAAATAACTATTTTGGAACTATGAATACGTAATTAGAAACTGGATTTACTAGTTTACTTAATGGTGAATTTACCTAAATGTAGAAACAATTTATTGCGGTTTTAGAGTTCTCTGAGATTGGTTTTAAGTATTGCAATTTGACTTAACGGAGCTGAGTTCTTTGTGAAACAAATCGATGGTGAATGGAGGGGCAGTGTTTATTAGTTTTTTTATTAGATTACTAGCTTTTGCCCGCGTTTCCGCCCGCGTGTTATTCGGTTTAACGACATGCTTTTTTCCGTGATAAAAAGTAGCCTATGTGTCAAGTTACGGTATAAGCTATATCTATTCTAAATTTCATCCAAATCCGTTCAGCCGGTTCAGCCACACACACAAACTTTCGCATTTATAATATTAGTGTGATGTGATTATATTTTATACTAATTAATTGTCCTGTCGATAGATAACTAATGTATTATTGTTCATTCTATAATTGAGACACTGAAAGCAAGAATTGATTTTCATCTATTCTCCAAAAATGTTTGGCCATTGATCTGTTCTTTAGAGTGGTGTTAAAAAAACATAAATAGATTTCGCAATAAAAACACAATAATTAATAATAAAATGTCTTTATTCCAGCCAGATTTACATAAAAACAATAAAAACAGGCCATATTACACAATACAATCAAACCAAACAATAATAATCCAAACAACACAATAAGAAATAAAAAGAAAACTAAAATAATGAACTTTATAGTAAACCAAAGCTTGCGTGATATTGTCGCCACTTATAAAGAAGTCCTCATCATATACATGGTGTAAATAGAGTGCGACCATTAAATAAAACCACATACTGTACCGATCATACTGGACAACTATTAAAAAAAAACCCGCGCAATACTTCAGAGAAAAAGATATTCAACTGTAACTCAAGGACTTTATCTCGTAGGAGGAAGGTCTATTTTAGAACGCTGCACCGGAACAACTGTTTCACGGACGACGCTCTTTCTAAGCTCGCCTGTATGTCGGTGCGTTAGGGTTCACGCATTTTTGTTTGGAACACAATTATTTCTCAAACTAAGGGTGGCCGCGGGTATGACTCTTGGGAGAAGTGGTTCAGTAGGGTCGGTAGAATATGTGGTTTCATTTAATGGTAGCAATCTATTTACGCTAGGTATAGTTGTGAGAATAGCCCCGAATTTGGCCAGGAATGCGGTGCGTATCAGCGTCCCGCTGGTCCGTGTATTGAGTGAGTTATTGTAACGATCTAGAGCTGATGTGTCGTACACGCTCCCGGCTGTCGCGTGACAACTCAGGGTCATCACGTGTGATGAAGTCGTTCGTGTATTGTGGCAGGAAACGGGTGGGCCTTGTACTTTTTACGCATTTTTAGGGTTTCGTAGTCAACAAGGAACCCTCATAGTTTCGTCATGTCCGTCCATCTGTCTGTCCGCGGCTTAGTTCAGAGACTCTTAGTACTAGAAAGCTGTAATTTGGCACAGTATTAATATTAATAATGCCGACGAAGTTGTAAAATAAAACCAAAAAAATTTTTTTTTTGCGTTTCTCCCCTTCTCATAATGTAGGGTTGATATTTTTTTCGCGTCTTTGCCATGGTGTGTGATGTCGTTGGATAGGTCGTTCAAAAATGTTTTGGGTGTGTGAAGACTATTTTTCGATTCAAGGATCCGTTTGCGAAATATTAAGCTTTAAAATGCATCTTTTTGATAGTGTCAAGTGTCCCACCCCTCTACCAGCTAAACGGTTGTTTTTGGAGATGTGAGAAAATTCGGCAGGCAGTAGTATATATAAAAATATTTTCGCTAACTCTTTTTGTTAAACAAATTAATTAAAAGGAAAACTATCACAGCTAAGTTTACAAATTAACGAGTAATAGTCGACTAACTTAATTTTGCGGCTATATTTCATACATTTTGTAGGTAATGATGATAAGTGTAAGGTGGTAGAGCTGATGCCGAGCTCGACTGTGGAGGTACCACCATCTTACTCGTAAACCCTCCCGAAGTTATTCGGGGGAGAGTAAGAGAACAGCTCTTAGCAAAACCAGGCGGCCCACCATTGTCTGGGACCGATGGATGGCGGTGTGTCCATCCCTAATTGCCAGGCCTTAAAACAGACTAGTGACGGGCACCGCGCTCACCAACCCGCCTGCCCAGCGTGTGTGAGTATGGGCATTTCTTCCAGGGGGGACCGCCAAGAGTGGTGAAATCCTGGAAAGGCCTATGTCCAGCAGTGGACGAAACAGGCTGATGGATGGATGGATGGATGATAAGTGTGTTGATTTTTATTAGAATCATTAACTTATCTGAATGCTACGCACTGAGCCGGTGAGCCTAGCTATTGTCGGTGTAGCATCTTCCATTGTTCTCTGTTTAGAGCCAAATCCTTCAGTTATTATTATTAGTAACATGAGACTCCCGTGCTGACAATTGCTGGTGACCCCGGGTGCGTGCGTCTCACTCACTCACATGACTCGTCCCGTACAGCTTTCCGTCATAGTCAATTATCACAACTAAAATTATCACAAGGGACATCATTTGTTGTTATAATATCTACAATTTGACTAAGTTTCAATTTGTTTTCTTGCATACTAAACTAATACAACCGGATATTCGTTTTCTTATCTTTTTTTTATTGGATATTGTCTGCTTAAAACCAACTATTAATTGTGACTTTAAAGGGTACCAGCAGGTATTATATCCCTCTTAAGATGGTCATTGAATTTGATCCTTGGCCTGCCTCTCCTGATAAAGATTCGTTTTCTGGTCACCTGCAGTGCAGACTTTAGATGAGGACAGAAACATCGGGGAAAAAAACCGAACCATCAATTATTTTCCTTTAAAGGAAAATTTGGGGAGCCGAGCGGAGCGGAGCGAGGCGATCACCCTAGGTTTAACAGAAATACGATCTGCCTAGGCATATTATGATGTTCCGAATTCTACGGTATGTCGGCGACGTATATAAAGATATCTACAGACAGACAAACAGTCAAAAATTCTAAAATTTATAGTTTTGAACTAATAACCCAATTTCAAATAAAATTATTTAATGTACTGACACGACTTTTTTACTACTTTGTTATTAGTGGAAGTTTTGAAATAAACCGTCAGCCAATGAGGAAGAGATTAAACCAGAAATAAAATGTATTATATGTATATGACGTGATAAATAACAATCTCACACCTTTGACGCAAAGTTCGGAGGCAGCGTGCCAAAATTAACAATAAATTCTACAATAAACTTAATCAGTTTTATATAAGGTGACTTTCGTTTATATAAGGTCCCACAATTCAAAGTGAAAAAAAATTAATAGATGATAGAGTATCCCAAATAGAGAACATACCATAGAAAAAAAAAATTTTTTGCGCGTACTTTTTTTTGCTTTACCATAGAAATTTAATCAGCTGATTGCACCACTTTGTACTGGGAAGTGAAAAAATTACATGAGCAAAAAAATTTTTCTTCGCCTGGAATTTGATCAGTTAACGATACATGATCTGCCCTAGGATTATTTTCACTTATTATTGTAGGACCTTATATAGCCAAATTCATACTGGAAACTCGGTCAGTGGTCAGGACCCAGGTTCAATTACCTTTTCTATGCCGTCACCTCATATAAACGAAACAAAACGAAAGTCTCCTCATATTATTGTTCCACGTTTGGATTGGGAATGAGGTGCGATCGTCAACTTTACCCGAATGTATGAAATGACAGTTACCAAAGGTAGGATGTGCAAAAATACGTAAAAGTTTCAATACTACGAAATTAAAATGTGAAAAAAATGAATATTCTTAAAAAAAATTGTCACCTTGCCATTTGTTTTGATGATCAATCACTCATGGGTTCATCAACTTCATCATCAATGTCAAATAGTGACAGCTAGAATTGTCAAATAAAATTTAAAGATTTCATTTATAAAACAGTTGAAAATAGATTCAGCAAACAATCCAGACAACTAAATCAGCGATCATTTAATTTTTTGGGGAAGCAATATGATTGATCAATTAACTTTTATAAACATCAATAAGTACATAAAAATATATTTCGAAAACAAACAGAATTTTTCATTGTCATTATTATGCTAAAATATTAAAACAAATGAAAAGCTTATTATAGCCAAATATATATATTTATTTCAAATAATTATTATACGTGATGGTCTTAAGTACCTAAGTAATAAATTTATTTGTACTCTTATGCAAACGGTACTTTTGAATCCAATCCAATCGTGGAACAATAATATAATGGTTCTGTAAAAAAGTTGGTACTTAAATTTCAAAAAAAGTCATATTCCATTTTAAAATTCCAACATAGCGTATAATTAAGTTTTCTCAAATTTATTCTAGCAACGAGGACCGTGTAAAGAACTCTCATTACGGCCTTTTTACGGTTTGATGGTCAATTTAACAAATCATAGAAATATGTAATTTAAATTTTTGGCTCATGCATATTCAATGAGGCTCATGTTGTTTGGGTTAACGAATTACTTACCTATGTAAAGCTTACGCTTTGTTGATTCCACATTTAAAGATATATCTAATTCTTATGTTGTTTCTTTTCCTTTGTTAATAATTAAATAATAATTGTCGTTATCGAATTCGTTATTAAAATTATTTTTAATAAAACATTTTGGAATGTCGTCAGCTGTCGCTCGCTACAAGTAAAAGCTAGTTTTTGGCTCGATATAACTTTTTGGATAGCGAAATGAAAACTAATTACATGACATTCTTTAACTGTAACGTAGCAGTTATTTACTAATGAAGAAGTAAAAATTATGTAAACGGTTCAACATACACAAGTATAAATACAAAAACGAGAAAAATTGTATACAGAACAAATAAAAAACATCAAGAATCGCAATGAGCTAGACGTCGAAGGGTGCGTACGCGCATCTACTCCGCCGCCATTACATGACGTCACTTCCTCCCGCCATTCATGCCGGCGCCCATTCATAAACTTCGTCCGAGATCTTTGCCCTTCACTTTGAATACTCTAATTTGTATCTTATTGTAACTGTTTTAAAGTTTACTTTGAATTGGATGTGATTGACATGCGTGCCTTATTTGCAAATAAATCGTTTTTATTATTTCAGGCCAGTGTTGAAGACCGTTGATAATTATTATGATATGCGTGAGAATGATATGCAGGGTTGCGTTATTATGAGCAATTCGCTCTGCATTTTGTTTTTCACGCAAAATTTTACATAATTTGTATTTTATTTCGACTTCGATTTCATAAGTATTCAAGTTATTTTTTACACTGATGATATGCTAAGTCTGTTAGAAATTCTCTTGTTAAATAAACTCCACCTTCCTCTTTCTTCTTATTATTCTTACTTTTATACCGAAAAAAATAGTGTAAATAAATTATACCAACATAGTTAACAATAATAATTTAAGTTAATTTGTATTCAAATACGAGTTATTGTAAGGTCATGCCGAGGACTAGGCATGGGAATGATTGCTACTTTTAATTCATTTTCATTTGATGAAATTATTTTTATTTTTCACAGTGATTTCACATGTGAAATTTCACAGACAATGATTTCTCAGTGTAGTGCCCAAATGTCACACTTGCTACAGTTTGCTACCGAAAATAAAGTATAATGTATGATAATAATTGGAACAGAGGCTTTTCTACACAACACACATTTTGCCACAGGCTTGCCTGGAAGTTTTTCATAATGATTCCAAATGGAAGCACTCATTGTTCGATAATCATGAGAAACGTATCGCATGCACTGTCGCACCGCACCTACTAATGATATTTCATATTTCATTGTTTACGCACGACAAGTGAAATTTAATTTCGTAAACAAAAAAGTGATTTTGTGACCTAATTACTGCCAGCAAATTAATACTTTAGGTCCATACGTTTAAGGTTTATTTTTAAATACCATTTACTTTAATCAAGGGCAAAGTTCACCAATCCGTCATACATTGCCTGTTCGTGCAGCGAGCGACGAATCAGCAAAATATGTTTTGCTCTTTCTAACACGCCCGCTGTTTCTGTTGAAATGCTCTTCTACCTCTTGCTCTTCCTTCCGTAATAAAACGTTTGTGTGCGAAAAGGCGAGCGTTCAGTGCAATCAACTTTGAATCTTATTCTGAGCACACAACATTTAAGTTTCGCGAGTCGTGCGTGCCATACTTACTCACTTGCATGCCCTGTGATTTTTAACAGACTACGTGAACGAAGGTAGCAGGTGTGACATATGAAAATGCATTTCATATGATTTTTCACTTGCTACTTGTGAAATGACCCATGTCTACCGAGGACACGTACCTATCTACCTTGGATTATATTCCAGCATTTAAATGTTAAACTTTATGCAATGTTTTGTCTGAATGTACCTAATCTGTTTTGTGTGCCATAATAAAAAAAAAATGAAAAAAAAAATGGATTTGTTAGTCTTATTCCTTATCCAATTTTATTTAATATCACTAGTATGTAGTAACTTTATTCATACTTTCCTTTTTAATTAAACTTTTCAAACTTGTACACAAACTAAAAACACATTATTTCTATATGAGATTTTATTGTAGCTTGAGAATTCCGTTTTAAACAATTCTAATATCTTACTTGAAATAAATTCTCGCTGAAGTATATTTCACATCTTTTTCAAGTTCATTAGCATTCAACACCCGCCCATACAATATGACAAATCGTCCTTGAATCGTATTTCGACATTACGCACTGACGCTGTAACCCGAATACTAAAAAAACTCCCGACAAATCCCTCAAAAATATTCTCAAGTGAGACCTTCTGAAATTGGAAGGGTATTCAATGCCCTTGAGTTTTTGACATTTGCTTAGAATGCGTTCATGATAGCGACTGCGTAAGTTTTTTTTATGTATCCGCACGGTCAAAACCAATTGCCTTGGACTTCTGCACGTCCTTATTTCAATATAATAGGGTTTGTTTTCGGAAGTCATCTTTCGAGGATAAAATGGTTAAAGAAGGTTCGTGATTAGGTATTTTATTCGTGATCCTCTGTACGTTTTCGCATAATTTTTGTTGCCATCCGCTTGTGTATAGCGATAAAAATGTTACACTAGTCTCTTGAGGACACTTGGAAAGAAGTCGCGATATTCTTTGCCCTTTTAAAGAGAATTTGTATAAAAAATTGATTTTTTCGGCACATTATTGGACAAAATGCTGTCATACAATGTTGTTTATAATATCTTTAAAGAGCTACCTACTCAACACCCACCAAGGGATATTTTTGGGCTTGTCAAGGACTCACAAACTTTTTGGATGAAATCAAAAGTAATATTGGTAGGTATTTCATTTCACGTATGATTAAAATAGGTCTTGTCTATAATAAAAGTAAAAAGCCGTGTATATCACACTAATATTATAAATGCGAAAGGGTGTGTGTGTGTGTGTGTGTGTGTGTGTGTGTATGTTTGTTGCTCTTTCACGCTGAAACGGCTGGACGGACGTGGATGAAATTTAGAATAGATATAGCTTACACCCTAATTTAACACATAGGCTACTTTTTATCCCGGAAAAAAGCGAATAACACGCGGGCGGAGCCGCGGGCAAAAGCTACTATACTTACTTTTTTTTTTTCAAAATAATGGGTATTAGTATTTTACTGATTAATATTAATTTACTCAATTGATTCATATTGAATTTTTATTTGTCTGTCTGTATGTGTAAGTATAATGTTCCGTTTTAACTCGATAACCACGAACTTGGATATCTACAGTTTATTTGTTATAATCTGTTCAACATATAGATTATAACGGGCGTTGATATAATGACGCCCAAACCAATAACGGGGCAGAGATTTAATAAGGCGGGTGGAGCCGGGGGCGAAAGACTAGTGAATAATGTGAATATGTCATTTATCTAATCAATATTATATTTCGCAGGCATCTGGTTAAATTCAGTGACTTAACTAAATGACTAGGCTTATGGTTTAAATGGTGGTCATAAAAAAATAACCACGTAGGTACCGCCTCTCTTCTGCTTGATTTAACCAAACACATACGATTCGCACAACGTCTCGCAGTGAAAAATAGTCTTGATTTTTCTCAGACTCCCAGGGCTGCGTTGTGTTTGATGAAAAAAGTCACACAAAAATAAAGATACAAGATATATTTCGGGTCCGATCTGGACCCGGCATCAGTTGAGTATACGTATAAATACATAATAGACATTTGACAAGTTATACAAGTGTGACATGTATCACCTATATTGAAAAAATAAAAAGTAAACTGTAAATATCATCATCATCATCATCATCATCATCATCATCATCATCATCATCGTCATCATCATCATCATCATCATTATTATTATCATAATGTAGATATATACCTATATTTTTTCATTATTTTTTATTTAACAAATAAGACAGATTGTAAATAGTTTATAACAACTGATGCCGGGTCCAGATCGGACCCGAAATATATCTTGCATCTATATTTTTGTGTGTTTTATAAAAATATACATGTAAAATTAAGAATAAAAAATAAAAAGCCTTGAAGAGAGCAATATTTATTTATTATGAAAAAAGTCAATTATACATGTCAGACATATGTAGAAAATACTTTTTGAAATCTAAATGTGCTTTAGCAATTTTTTCGCACGAGGCAGAATAGCCGTCCTGAAAATTTCTAAGGCAGATTGTTGGTGATTTTAAAAAGGGATATTCTACTGATATGTATTTTTTTATCTATAACCTACAGGAAGCCTTTCTTACATTCTATAGTTTTTGTTATGGTCCCGTACCCAAAGGGTAAGCAACGGGACCCTATTACTAAGGCTCCGCTGTCCGTCTGTCACCAGGCTGTATCTCATGAACCGTGATAGTTAAACAGTTGAAATTTTCACAGATAATGTATTTCTGTTGCCGCTATAACAACAAATACTAAAACCGGCCTAGTGCGAGTCGGACCCGCGCACTCCCATACAACAGACATGATTTTTTTGCCGTTTTCATGGAAAATGGTGCGGAACCCTTCGTGCGCGAGTACGACTCGCAATTGGCCGGGTTTTGATGAGATTTAGTCACTCCACTTTCAATCGCATGACATTTATTACATTTTATAAACAAAAGGCGAACGACTAATACTGCATGCAAGTGAACAATGCCAAAGTAGCTGTCCAGTTCTTTTTCACACCGACGAACAAGCAGACACCCAGGCTTCAAGGGAACCCTAAAAAACACAAAATAAGTCAATTTGGTTACGAGCTTTGACTGTCAGAATAACCTTGTCGCCTTAACACATTGTATGTGATGAAGTGATGACGCTAACCAAATTATTCGTTTGTGTTGCCATTGCTAAACTTTTACCCTGTTCTGTGGAATTTTGAATTTGGAACTTAATTGCTAATGTATGTACTCGTCTTTTAACTGATGAACTTAAAATGGTGTGAGGGTCTTGGAAACGCGCCCACCATCCCGCCTGTCTAGCTGCCCAGCGTGTGAGAGAATGGGCATTTCTTCCAGGAGGAAACGAGCGACGCTAGTGACTGCGTAACATATTTATATGAGAAATTGTGCAGCGCCCCTAGCGGCTAGAATTTAGAAAACAAAATATTTTACGCAGTCGGTCCATTGTAGGACTACAGGAGGACCACCAAGAGTGGCGAAATCTTGGACGAAACAGGCTGATGGCTGAATGGATGGTATACTCATTACTACCATAGATGAAATATCATAGGTGCTTTTACTCTCGAAGAAGTGTGTGACCAATGGAAACGCAGGAAAGCTGCTTCACGTGACCATCACCTCGAAGAAACGACTCGTCCTACATTTTCATTGGTCAAATGCTTCGTCAAAAGACAAAACTTATTTATTAGTTTCATTTATGCTATACTGGATGGAGTGCTGAACCACAATACACAGCTAACCTTCTCGACTGAAACTATCAAATTCCATCAGTTTTATCTCTAGAATTTTCATTACGACTCTTTTTCCGGAATTTCCCACCAGCAGTATCTATACTAATATAAAGGTAGTAAAAAAGGTTTCTTTACTGAATTGCGTTGTCGGTATTGTACTGAAGCCAAAACTATCAGTTTTAGAATGTTCCTCTATCTGTCTGTATGTATGTGATTAAAACCGAGCATAATGTTCATAATGTATCAAAATCGGGAAAGTTTATAGTTTACTACTATACACAGTACCAAGCCAAAATTCCGTTTCTACTCGAGAAACACTCAATGGAATTGGATGCGGTTTCCGTTATCATAATTGTAGTGACCTTGGTCAAGATATAGGCTGTGAGGAGCGTTGATAAAATAACGCCCAAGTCGACAACGGGATAGAGGTTGAATAAAACCAATCGGGGCCACGGGTGAAAGACTACAACACGCAAATTGAGTCCTTTATTCAGTAGTCTAAAGATGGCGGAATTCGGGACATATTTGCTACACTAAAATGGCAACATTAGAGCGGTCCAATCATAAAGCTGATCACACATGAGTAGCCCATTTACATGGTAATCTGCCGCGCGAAGGCCAACTCTTAAATCCACTTTGTTTTATTATATTTATGGGTTTTATAGCCCTCAGACTTTGATCGTCTCTGGCATGTGGAATTAATGAATTGGAATGTGAACGGAGTTTTTGGTCTTCTGAATGGGTGGCAGGCGAGATTGTCTTGGCATCGTTGCGCAAATGTTTCCATGGCAACGGATCTTGTTATACTTTGAAATCTGAAAAGGAGAATGTCGTTTCTCGTTCCATTTATATCTTTTTACAATTTCATTACGATTATTGGTATTTTTAAAGAACACAGTATTTATATGTTAAGCAAATAATAATATGAGTTATATAGTATTTTCAAATGCAAATTATAAAGACAATCAACTGTAGGTAAGTATTAATAATTTATTAATATGCAATTGCTTCATTTATTAAATACACGAAAACGACTAAGTTATTTTTATTCTTTTATTTTATTTTATTATTAATACAAAAATCCACAGCACATACAATAAAGAATAACTTATATAATAAAAGATCAACTGAACAGAGGCCAATAATAAAGTGTTCTTATACTGCAAACAAGAAATAAGATGTGTATAGAGAATTAAATATTATAGGAGGGACAATGATTTAACCATATTAGACATCTGACAGGTAACTTGTGTGTGAGAGTGAGTATGAGGTGTGAAAGCGCAGCCAATTTGAACGATGAATGTATAGGCTGCTTTGCAATTACCCGCAAGTAACACTGGTATAGGTGGTAGAGCTGATGCCGGGCTCGACTGTGGAGGTACCACCATCTTACTCGCATATCCTCCCGAAGTTATTCGCGGGAGAGCAAGAGAACAGCTCTTAGGCAAAACCAGGCGGCCTACCATTGCCTGGGACCGATGGATGGCGGTTTATCCATCCCCAATTGTCGAGCCTTATATAAAACAGACTGGTGACGGGCAGCGGCGTCACTGGTGCAAGGGTTTCGGCACCGCGCTCACCAACCTGCCTGCCCAGCGTGTGTGAGTATGGGCATTTCTTCCAGGAGGACCGCCAAGATTGGCGAAATCCTGGAAAGGCCTATGTCCAGCAGTGGACGAAACAGGCTGATGGATTGATGGAACACTGGTAGCAAAAACAATCTAGATCTTCAGTCCAGTCTTCTTGGCTCCAAACATCGCAACAAGGAATTGCTATAAACGTGTGTAAAAGGTATATGTTTAGTGTAGGTGTAGTAATGTTATTCTGTTGAGAGTTTGTGTTAAAGATAAAGAGGGTATGTAGGTATGTGCAAATTGCAAGGGGAACGTAAACTTATTTATCGAAGTTATAGAAAGTGTAAGTTATATAAAATTGTATTTCAAATATACTTAATTTGGCCCACCTACCTGTGGATATACATATTTGTTGCGTATATGTATAACCTTCTATCAATATTGTAAATATGAGAGTAAATTTGCTTATTAGCCTATATTATAACTTTTGAGTCGAACTCTAAACTGGGAGCCATTAAAATTTTGTATCAAATGTGTGAAATAAATAATTTACATTTATCCTTTTTTATTATTGAAGACGACTCTCTGTCTAACGTTATGAAATATGAAAAACTTTATTGCAGTCAAACGTAATTTATATTGATACACGTTACCCTATCACACTTCACACTATCACACTTCACACAAATATTATAAATGCGAAAGTTTGTGTGTGTGTATGTTTGTTACTCTTTCACGCTGAAACGGTTGAACGGATTTGGATGAAATTTAGAATGTATATAGCTTATACCCTAACTTAACACATGGCTACGTTTTATCCCGGAAAAAGCATGTCTATAAACAGAATAACACGCGGGCGGAGCCGCGGGCAAAAACTAGCGTAACAATAAATATTTCGTATCGTTACTTCATAACAATATTATTAATGTAACGAATAAATCGTAACACTATAAAACACTTAATACCTGTATTTTTACCGTTATAAAGGTCTGGTCCCTAGATCATGTATGTAAGTAAGTAGTTCAATACTAAATGGTATCGGGCAATGGAGTATATCGAAACGTCAAGGTGTACCATGCATGTATCAGTTCTTACTACAATGGCTTAAAGGCGATAATCGAACAAAAAGGTATACACTGTGTTACTAGATAGTGGTGTAGTGCAACGTAGTATTATTGGTACTTGCAATCGATTACCGCATTCACGAGCCGTACTGGTATGCCGCTTAGTTGTAGCGTTAGCAACGCTATTGGTTATTTAAAATACCTTAACAGAAACAGTATAAGTCTTAGAATTGCATGGTTACAGTCAAAGCAGTCGCAAACAGAAAAAAAATGAAACTCAAACATGTGTTTAAAACGTGATGTCGTTAATTTTTTTCTGACCTCAACATTTATGAAACTGCTACCAAATTTCATTTTATTCCAAACAGCTGCTTTTGAGTTGTGCCGCAAACAGTTGTCTGAAAGAACTTAAGGAGTATTAATTTTTTAAGGAGACACAAATAATAATAAAATAACACATACATCGTCACGACATGAATCCCCGAGGAAGTGTCAGAGGTGTTTCCTAGTGTGAACTGTGAAATGCAAGTCGCAATCGTATGTTTCTCCGACGATTAATTATTACGTGGTCAACTTGTCAACCCTATCTCTGAACTTCTGGCACAAATTAGGCCTGCAGCTTAGCGTGCCTTCTAAAGCACGCACACCGAACACGGGAATAGCAGTCGAGTACTACAATCACTAGCGGAAAGCGCGGAAACAGAACAAAAGCGGAAAAAAAATAACAATATTTTTGCTAACTGTACTATTGACAGTAGTTATCGTCCCCGACGCGCCTGGAATACGTCCCTGTGCAGCGCAGCGCGTGGGAACTGTGCATTCCGAAATGCGGCGCGCGCGCATCTACTTATGTACCATCACGGAAAGTCTGCTCTTGCACTATTCGCTCTTATTACCGTGCAGTAAAAATCAATTTCCAACAAGCACCAATTTCCACAACAGTACTTATTAAAGTACATTCACGTAAAAGAAAAAGCCTAAATATTAAACCTGTTAAGGTAACGAACCCATTTACTCCTTTATTGGGTTTGTTCGTGTTGAACTGTTCTTTGGATTCTGTATAAGAACAGAACCTGTTATTGCGAAGTTTTGTTGCTTATCCGCGGTTTCCCGGATATACTGATTGAGTTGAACGGCTTTTGTTTCAGAATTACTTTATGATTCTAGTAAACATATGAAAAATTATGACGTCATGCAATCGTGGTCTGTATGTCGCCGGCAGATCGTAGAATTGGGCATACCATGATCTGCCCAGGCATATCGTATTTCTGTTAAAACTACTCGCTCCGCTCCGCTTCGCTCGGCTCCCCAAATTCATGACTACCAGCAACCTCACACGCTCCTCCTCGCACCTATTTTTCACTTTTTGTGAAAAGAATGTTATCCATTTGAATTCTGTCTGATGCCAAATCTTTCATTTCCCGATTTGAAAAGACTTCCGCGTTTTCTTTCAGTTATGTATAATTCTCTAGGGTTCCGTTTTTAATTTGAAATATTGAACCCTAAATACTTGCTTAAAATATAGGTACCTAAAGATATTCTCGACTCGATCTCGATTCAAGTCTAGGATAGGCGCTTCAAAAAGTGCTTACGCTAATTTGTCTGTCCAGACCCTTTTTCTCGGGCCGCGAGAGAGATAACAAGTTGGAACTTATACCTCATAGAAGTCTATAGCCCCATAGTGCAGGTGCAGCCCTCTTATTGTGTTCAAATCAAAGGTGTCGTGATTGGCTAAAAATTATGTGTGATGTCATTTCTCCAATCACAGTACCATAGTATAAGTAACAAATAGTATTCTATCTCCATACAAGCGGGCCGAAACGAACCACCACCAAAACATAGTTCAACTCGGTTTACGACAGTCGCGGTCGCACCGCAGTTACGTACGCACGCTCTCTGTGACGTTCCCGCGCATTTTCGTAAATTATTGCATGAAATTACAGAGTATGTGCATTGTATGGTTGCTTAAATACAACTTTTATATTAATAATATAGCATTATCAAATACGTAAACAGTCAGTTGACAGCCCTAGCGCGTGTTTAGGCACTGAGCGGCCGTAGGTATTGATTTCAAGGACACCGCCTAGTTAAACTACTGTTGTTACCTATACTGTGACAGTACGTTTAAATAAGTCTGTGTTTTAAACGGTAGCTATGTATGTACGGAACCATTTGGGCACGAGTCCTATTCGCACTTGACCGGATTTTTTCTTCTGATAACCGAATATAGATAGGAAACCCGGCGTCTCATTGACGGAGCTATCGCTGTATTTTAGATAAATGTTTTATTAGTAAATTATAATCTAATTATCCAAGTCGTAAAGCAGTTAATTTCGGGGACCTTGGGTTGACACACCTGTCGATAAAACTCTTTAGATAATGCTTAAACGTGTGTAATTTTGTGTTGAAATGCGTAATTATCTTCCAAGCACAGAACATCAAACTGGCCTCTTTGTTTATATTTCTTGAAGTGTATGTTACATATTTTTAGGGTTCCGTACTCAAAGGGTAACCAACGGGACCCTATTACTAAGACTCCGCTGTCCGTCCGTCCGTCTGTTACCGGCTGTATCTAATTAACCATGATAGTTAGACAATTAGTTTAGTTTAGGCAAAATATGTCTAATAGCCGTAAGATCATAATTTGAATGTATTATTTTTAAGTTCTTTTATCCAAAATAAATAAATATTATTATTATTGAAATTTTCACAGATGATGTATTTCTGTTACCGCTATAACAACAAATACTAAAAAACAACATAAAATAAATATTAAAGGGGGCTCCCATACTACAAGCGTGATTTTTTTGCCGTTTTTGTAGATAATGGTACGGAACCCTTCGTGCGCGAGTCTGACTCTAATATATCTTTGATTCAAATTTTTCAAAGATTTTAATTAAGGGATCGTTCAACAATTACGTGATCATTTTTGGCCGTTTTTTTAAACCCCCCCCCCTATGTGATCACAACGTAATCTTTAGTTTTTACCCCCCCCCCCCCTCGCCTTGATTACGTAATCTTCGTCCGTGCTTAAAATTTTTGCTGTTTATTAGCACTGACACGTATGTCATGTTTCTATAGGTCTTAAATGACCTAAATTTGGGAAGAGGGTGTGTCATTTTGTCAAAATGCATAAGGTTAGAACTATAGTTATATCAATAAAATAGATACTTTCGTTAGTATTTATTGAAACGACGAAATAAAATCAACTCTTTCTCACTATTAGTGACTAACGTAACTTAAAGTTACGTTTAACAAGTAGCAGGGGAAATCCCGTTTCATCTATCTAATAGTAAGCGTTACCAGTAATAAACTTTTAAATATAATTTATTTTCGGAAACGAAGCGCAGATGACGTAATCATGGATTCTTCCCCCCCCCCCCACAATAATCTGATGTATATACAAGCATCCGACCCCCCCCCCCCCCTTCCGGTGATCACGTAATTGTTGAATGATCCCTAAGTGAAAAATTTGAATCAAAGATAATATTTAATAAAAACCGGCCAAGGATCCAAAAATGCAAAATAAAATGTTGACCTCCGTAGTAATTGATTCGGGCTGGGCTTGCGTTTTCAGGGAAAACAAAAAAAAAACGAGAATTTCACGCAAAGGTCATCAAATCTTGATACTGAGCACGTATCGAGTCTTCAGTATGAATTTGGGTGTATTAATCCATGTATCTTGTATTTTATGACACGGATATTAATAAGTAGCTTCAATATTTCCTATTTCGCGTATGCCAAGGGGGGGTGGGGGGGTCTGGATCCTACTCTCCATGTATTAGATACAGACAGACTTTAATTCATAGTTCATGTTTATAAAGACCTTAACTGACCTCCTACACATTTATTTACGAATAATTTTCATTTCAAGTAACACTCAATTACAAATAAATACGCTTACATAATAGTACCGATAAGAATCGATTATAAAACACTATTTGTGTACTGTCTTTTGCAATATGACCCGAAGGATGTGATGTATAATTTCGCAAGCCGAGTCAACGGCGCCGTGGCTTAGTTGGTTAAAGCGCCTGTCTAGTAAACAGGAGATCACGAGTTCGAATCTCGTCGGGGCCTTAGTTGACTAATTCTTTTGTATTTTTAATTTTTCCTCCAATTCCATAACATTTTGTTATTTTCTTAAAATATTCGGTTATTCTTCATTACCGTCGATCGGTATAACAGAATTTTTTTTCAGTGACACATTTTTCTTTGTAGTTAAAGTAACTTACTTGCAAAGTGCCCATTCATGAAACTATGTATTAAACTATGTCTTACTGTACATTTCGCCGACATAAAGTTTCATTTCTTACAAAGACCTGCAGGTTGCCAGATTGGATTTTGTATTTCTCCCCAAATTTGAAATAACTTTTCTCCAAAATGATACTATTTTCTTTAGTTTTACCCAGACACTTAAAACTAGTGAGCAAGTAACTTTTACTACGGGGATTACTCAAAATTCTCAAAAAAAAAATTCGCCTTCTCATAGTAAACCAGACGGCTGATATGGTCATTTGTATGAGAGGAAGTGAAAAAAGTTACGAATTTCGCTTAGCCCCGATAGAAAAAGTTGTTCATAAGGACCAGTACTACCTATGTTTTGAGTTTCGCTGACTATTATTATTTAACCTTATTTAAAGAGGCATTATTTAAGTGCGAAACCCTTGGTGCACCCGCAACTTATCTCTTGGCCGTTTAAGACATTACAAAACCCCTAGATAATCTATAAAACTGGCATGTGTGGCTATATCTATACTAGAAATAAATATATATAATTTAGCTATATAAAGCCTTTAGTTTCTTTTAACTTGTATTAATAATAAAAAAATATTAATTTTCGAAATATATTTCGGCCCACTATGGGGCCGGCATCAGTCGAATCGATGCCGGCCCCATAGTGGGCCGAAATATATTTCGAAAATTAATATTTTTTTATTATTAATACAAGTTAAAAGAAACTAAAGGCTTTATATATCTATACTAATAATATAGTACCAAAAAAGTGTCTGTACATTTAATGGTTATTGGTATAGTTCATCCATCCAATCAGCCTGTTTCGTCCACTGCTGAACTTAAGCCCAGGCAATGGTAGGCCGCCTGGTTTTGCCTAAGAGCTGTTCTCTTACTCTCCCACGAATAACTTCGGGAGGATTTGCGAGCCCGGCATCAGGTCTACCACCTAGGTATAGTATATTGGTATGGTACTGAGGCCAAAACCACAATTTTTAAAATTTTTGTCTGTCTGTATGTTTGTTCCGTTTTAACTCGAGAACCACTCAACGGATTTGGATGCGTTTTTTTTTCATCATCGTAGTGACCCTGGTCAACACAACGGCTATAATAATGTTCATAAAACGACGCCCGAGCCGAAAACTCGATATTTTATATTTCGCGCAAATAAAATATACATTAAGATTATGTTTTTATTACGAAATCCATCGCTTTGTAGTATCTAAATATTATTATTAGATCTAATAATGTCCTAATCTGTTCCTAAGAACAAGACGTGAAATCACATAACGCCCTCGTGAGCGTTCAGTATGTGCATTACAAGCTAGTTAGATCAAATAGTTACAAAAATATTCGGTGGACAAGTATGGTGGAAAAATTTAACGGTCTAGGTAAGTACCTCGGTGGCGCAGTCGGTAGCGCGCTTGTCTTGATAACAAGCGGTCGCAGGTTCAAATCCTGGTCCGAGGAAATTTTTCAAATTCTTGTCTTTACATTTGTTTCTAATTTATCTTTTCCAGTTTGTAATGCACACTAACAATAATATTTAAAAGATACATGGAGTGATACACTTCCACACAAGCGAAGCTGCGGGCAAAAGCTAGTTTCAAAAATAAAGTACAAACAACAATGCACTTAAAATACGTATAGAATATGAAATGAATGACTCGTACAGGGCCTTAAACCGTCCACAAACCACCAAGACATATCCGTGTTTTAAAATAATGTGGTTTAATGAATAATTGTATACCAACTTACATTTTCGTCTACCCAAAGATTGAACCACCTTTAACTCTACAAAAGAAGACTGTATCCTCATTTTCAAAACTGCACAAGTAACTTTGCTTCAAACCGGCACCCACCTTTGCATGTCTCTCTTTGAGAATACAAAATGGACCTTATGTCTGTGCGTCAGGGTAGATTTCTCGTAATTAGGGTTCCGTGTGAAAGTAGTGAACAGATAATAATTGCTGATAAACGTATCGCTCCGTTTGGAAAGTACAAGTCGTGTGACAGGTTAACATTTTAGTGCGCCGGCGCACGAGAGCCATTCTTCAAGAACATGAGCATCTTATTATTTTAGGTCTAGTAGTCTAGCTTCCCGAAGTCTTCGGTTCGATTCCCGATTGAAAGGTGAGGACAGATTGCGCTTTTTGTATGGCGCGCTTCTGTGGATCGTAACTTTCTTGGAATTTGGAGTGATGTTTATTATGTTCTACGGCGTAATTAAATGAATGGATTGTCAATATCAATATTCGATTGGTTAAGGGGGAACGTTTCGAGCTCAGTGCAAAATACATAACAGTGCAAAATAGTTTCATCTTATTTTGCGACTATTTTTTAATAATTCTTTTTATGGATTATAGTTAGCGCGAATGTCCATACAAACTTAAAAGTGTGTTTTAAGTTGGTGTGGACTTTCATTTACAACGCAATGCATAAAATTACAAAATTTTGGTAGAAAAGCCTTATTGACATTAAACTATGGTTACGAAATGCCATAAATCACATTTAATTAGTACTTTTTATTTAACAATAAGAAAAACAATCATAAGTTGTGCATTTTGCACCGAGCTTGAAACGTTCCGCCTTAAGGATCATACGTTTTTTTGACATGAAACTTAAATTATAATAATGCTTTATTTAATACAAAAAATTGTACATTAATTAGAAAAAATGTCGGAAGTATTATTTATTTCAACAGTTTATGTAATAAATAATAAAAACTCTGGTACATACATTGTGTTCCTACAAATTTGTATATCTGATGTTTTGGCTATTTTTTTCAGCAAGGTCAGCAGAACTTGAATGAAATATTTGGCTCTTTGACGTTGAAAATGTGATATTAACAACTCTGACACACTCCAATAGTTCAGTCGTAACGATATAATATTATTGTCCGCAAGCTTGTTGACTTGCTCAGTTAAATCGGCAAGCCACAAAAATAAACTATCAACGATAAGCTACTTACTCATGAAGCCAGTCTCTTAAACAAAGGACTGGGCGTTACCGTAAGTCTCAGCCACCTGCGGAACCATCTGCAATAATTCATAGAACCCTTCCATCACAATGGAAACTGCTTCGCCTATTATTAACCGAGTTCATAAAAGGAGGTGCTCCATTCGACCCCCCTGTGTATGTCAGTATTTTCTTAATGCTTGTAGATTTGGAACTTTCATATTAAATGTTGTGTCAGTATGTAAGTTTGTGAATCAGAAATTTAAATTTCAATTAAAACTTTTTACATGGTATGCGCACGGAATGGTAACGAAATCAAAAATGAGATTTGTTGTTTCTGGGATATTTACAGAAAAGTGTATTCGACGTCTTTTGATTCGACGCTAGCTTGCCACATCATCAACCTGCTGCAAATTTGTTTCTACTGCTTTGACTAAATAACATGAAAGTAACCGATAATTTGAATTAATTTAGGGTTATTCCTTTCTAAAACCATCATTTATTTTTACAATTTGAATTTACTTATTTCCTTTGCCTTCTACTCTAGCTAGGCAAAGGGATATTTTGTTAAGAAACAAAATATAAAGTATAACACCTAAAAAGCGAGAAATATATATATATCCGACTTCTTCACTTTACAATAAATATTTTCTTGAAAATATGATTTATCTAATAACGAAAAATAGTAGTCAGGCAAAAAGTTACTCCTTCCATTGTCGGACTAGTTTTCTAAAAACTTTTTATTATTCAAAGAGATACTCCCTTGTTACAATAAAGGGCTTGAAGAATGCCCACGTAATTTCAAAGGATAATCGAGAGTGATGGTTTGACAAGGTTCTTAAGTACAAGTAGGTGTTATTGGTAGCTGATTTCAATAAATTTTGCAATATGGCCTTCGGCCCTTGGGGCTATTAGGTGTTAATCTGGATTGTTGCGAAACTGATTTAGTAGGGTTTAAGTATAGTTTATATCATAACATGGGGCCCTTTTTATGACCGGAGCCCTTTTTAAAGATTCCGTACAAAAATCTCTTAGAACGAAGCATTTGAGCGTCAGACCGTCGCGTCGCGTCAGTTTGCCGCAACTCAGAAACGGTTGGGCCGATTAAGCTGGAGTTTAGCATGTATCCATCCATCCATCCATCAGTCTGTTTCGTCCACTGCTGGACATAGGCCTTTCCAGGATTTCGCCACTCTTGGCGGTCCTCCTAGAAGAAACGCCCATACTCACACACGCTGGGCAGGCGGGTTGGTGAGCGCGGTGCCGAAACCCTTGCACCAGTGACGCTGCTGCCCGTCACCAGTCTGTTTTATATAAGGCCCGGCAATTGGGGATGGATATACCGCCATCCATCGGTCCCACGCAATGTTGGGCCGCCTGGTTTTTGCCTGAGAGCTGTTCTCTTACTCTCCCCCGAATAACTTCGGGAGGATTTGCGAGTAAGATGGTGGTACCTCCACAGTCGAGCCCGGCATTAGCTCTACCACATATAGCATGTATGCAAATTTCGATTTTCATGGTCAAATCTAGGGAAAAGCGAATAATGTTACTGAAGGTTGTGGTAAACGGCTTAGAGTTTTCTTTTCTCAGGATCTATGTACCTATATACTCGTAGCTACTAGGTAGTAGAGCTGGTCTGATGGTAGAGCTGGGGCCGGGCTCAGCTGTGGAGGTACCACCATCTTACTCGCGACCCCCCCCCCCTCTCCCCGAAGTTATTCGAGGGGGGAGTAAGAGAACAGTTCTCAAACAGGCACTACTAGGTTGCCCACCATTGCCTGGGACCGATCGATGACGGTATATCCATCCCCAATTGCCGGGCCTTACAATATAAAACAGACTGGTGACGGGCAGCGGCGTCACTGGTGCGAGGGTTTCGGCACCGCGCTCACCAACCCGCCTGCCCAGCCCATACTTCATTTATTCCAGGAGGACCGCCGTGAGTGAAGAAATCATGAAAATGCCTATGTACAGCAGTGGATGAAACAGGCTGATGGATGGATGGATGAACTAACTAGGTAGTGAAAGTTGTGAAGGAAACTATTGATAGATACGCTTTAAAAGTTGTTTTGGTTATTCATTTAGAAGGTAATCCATATATACAACGCAATTTTGCTAGAAAAGCCTAATTAACATAAAACTTTTGTCGGGAAATGACATCAATGACACAATTTTTATTTAAAAATACGAAAAACAATCATAAGTTTTGCCTCTTCCATTAAGATCGTGACGAACCACCTAAAGGCGGAGTGGGTATTAGGAAATCGAACTTTATCTTTTCAGGAAACCAAATGAAAATACAGAAATGAGAAAAAAAAAGTTTTCTTAGATATAATTCGTGCTTCACTATCACGGCACGTTTTTCCAATGCCCACTTCACCTTGACTCAGGGATGGGGAAACAGATTTAGAGTAGGGCGTTAAAAAATGATTACATTTACCCGGGCCAAAGAGCATTTATTATATGTAACAAAAATAATCAAGTTTATTGTTTCGACGAGCTAGGTCGGTGTGACAGATAAAATTGTTTACTGTTCATTCATTTATAGCGACGAAATTAGGCCTCAAGTTACTAAAGTGTATTTTTTTGGCCCGAAGGAAGAAACTGACAGTTCAGGCTAGTGGAAAATGCGCTTTAAACTCATATGATGCATGAGCTATTTCACATTGCAACATTCAAAAGTTCGCGACAATGTGAAATGGCTCATGCACCATAGGAATTAAAAGCGCATTTCCCACTATCACGAACTGTCAGTTTCCTCCTTCGTGTAAAACAAATACTTAAGAAGTAACTCGTAAAACGCACTACATCTTTGTCTGTCTCCTATTTCTTTTTTTTTTCAAGGATTCATTGCTTTGAATACTTGCTCACAGAAATATGAAGACTCGAACATAGAAATAATTTTCTGAGCGTTTTTAGTTAAATTGGAGAATTCAGGTTTAGCAGGCCTGACATTGTTTTTAAACACCACTTGACCGTAAATATATGGAATTTACTGTCACATGGTGTTGAAAATATGTTAGGCCTTCAAGGGGCCTAGCCCAGCAGATCATACCGCTCGATTCAGAAAGTCTATCCCTCTCGAGGAAGATCAACAGAGTGACTGCATCACGCGCTATCGAGCTCGATATGGTTTGCTATGCTAGACTAGCAGGTATTTGAGTATTGTTTTTCGCGGGTTTAATACAGATGACGGGTTTCGATCGCGGGCCAGATTGAATCATATCGGAGGCCAGTCTGGCCCGCGGGCCTCTATTTCCCCATCCCTGCCTCAACCCGACAACAAGCTAATTAGGGAGTACGGATGTTGGGCGCTATATTATATTATACGCAAGTTATTATTAAAAGCAGTTTTACATACGTTTCGATGTTCGGCATGTTAACGTTATTAAATTTTGAACTGAACTTTGAATATTATTAGTAGAACTTTCGTGTATGTTTTCAGTACTTCTTGCCTTTGCAAACTAGAATCACTCTAGCCCAATCTCTTCTTCTGCCTCTTCTTGACTATGCTGATGTTGTGTTCTTGGATGCCACCGAAGAGTTGCTCGACAAGCTGGAACGTCTTCAGAATTTGGCTATCAGATTTATTTTTGATTTGCGAAAGTTTGACCATGTGTCTGAGTTTCGACGTAAACTGAAGTGGCTTCCAATACGTTATCGGAGGTATAGTCATATCTTATCTCTACTATATAATGTCTTGAACAACCCTTCTTCCCCCAAATACCTAAAAGATAGGTTCAATTTTCGCACTGATATGAGCAAAAGGAATCTTCGGTCCTGTCATGATCTTATGTTATCTTTCCCAACTCATTACACTGAACGTTACTCCAGGTCTTTCACAGTTGACGCTGTTCGACTTTGGAACGATCTTCCACTCTCTCTTAAAAGACTTCCCTCAATTGCTTCCTTCAAATTTAACCTGAAGAAGCACTTTTTGTCCTCTCAGCAGTCTTAGCTACTAAATATGTATATATTGTAAGTATTTATGTAGTTTATCGTAGTCAAATATATATATAAATATATATGTACTAATTTAGTACGGTATGTTAGTGTTTAGGGTGTTAGGTTAGGCATACTTTTAGGTTAATAAGTGTATGTAGATTTATCTTATTTATAAACATATTGTACTGGAATTAATTTTCAGCGCCAATTTGTACATATTTTCTCCATTTGTGTTTTGGTTGACTGGAAGAAATTTCTTTTAGAAATAAGTCCGCCTTTGCCATGTACTTTCAACATTGTGAATTGTATTTATCCGTGTTTTTTGTGCAATAAAGTGTTTATTATTATTATTATTATTATTATGTTTATTACGTCATTGAGTTTTTATTACTTTGTATTAGCTTTGCCCGCGGCTTCGCTCGTGTTGAAGTGTCTTTCAACCATTTTTGTCTTGGCGGTTAAACAGAATGTCTATGAAAACTATGCCATGTGAAAAGAGTTTGCTGCTATTTCTTTTTTTTTTTTCTCAAGTTGCGGCACTTTCGCAGCTCGTTTTCGCCCTTCATCCTATAGGTCGGCGTTTTCCACCAGGCATAGTGAAGGCAAAAAGGAAAAACAATTTCTAAAAAAGAACAGAATCTCTTATTTGACTGGTTTTATACTTCATTGTCACCTTTTAAATTGCTATGTAACGACCTGCTGTCGGTTATAAAAATACTCTGCCGCCTTATTATGACACTCACGATGACAGGAAATTAAAACACTGTTCTTTGTTTATTATCCAAATAAAAAAAACACGTCGAAACTAATTAATTCATCAACAAATCATCACTTTCGGCCGACAATGAAAAATATGCGTTTGTTTTTTTAATATAAATGTCGTAAAAAGTTAACGAGACGCTTTCACATACCCATTGGTATTTTATTATAACCTCAGACATATATTGAAGTAGATGACGCAGTGCATCAAACTCTATGAAAACCAAGCATGTCACATTTTACAATGAAAACGGTTGACACCTGTTTGAATCTTAGAAGGAATTGTATGACTTAAGGCATAATACATAAGACTCAAAGTTGTAGGTTTTAGTCGGACTTAACACCCACAAAAAATCGGAGTTAGGGCACGCAAACCACAAGTTTTCATTTCTGTTAAGGTAAAAAAATACAAAATCTATGGAGATATCTTTTTATTCTTATTCCGAAAAGCGTTTAAATTTTTTTAATTCCTTATTTCTAGTGATATGTTGAAAAAAAAAACAAATTTTAAGGATATGGGCTGAATAGCTAGAATACATTTGCCTAGCGATAAATAAAAATAGTAGCTGTCAATGACATTTGATATTATTAAGCTCTATGGTCATGCCATTTCGTTTTTTTTTAATACAATCAAAGTAGTTACTGGCATTGGTACAAAAGTCATTATGCCTACAAGGCTTTTGTTGAAAAGTCAAAGTTAAAAAAAATCATTTAAGTATGTAAAATTCAAAATTTTGGAAAAGGGATATATGCAAGTCCCTTAGCTTTTAACTACTTTCTAAATAGCTAATGAAATTAGCGAGTTAGTATTTTGAAATGTTATGGATTAGGCGCGCAAGGTAGGTCGACTTGCTGGGTCTACTTCAATATATGTCTGTGATTATAACGCTAAGACCCGGTAGAGTGGAATACTTCCAAGCTTTAGGTTCTGATAGATATCAATGTTGACAAGTTTGTTATGTAGGGCGATTATAAATCTAAAGAGAAGAGGGAGCCATACGCCGCGCTGCTTGGGCTCGAAAACTGTACTTTTCAAACCGGGTAATATCCAATAATATCCATCAACTACTGATATATACAAACATGTTAATTACTAATAACTTGGAGAAATTGTGTCGTCTATATAGTAAAAAACATTTTTTTTTTCTTTTCATAAAGCATAATGTGAATTCTATAAAGATAACTGAACTGATGTTTTCTTCCTTAAACTTTAGCTTCAGTTTCGAAACTTTAAGTACCTATTACTGACGGACTGGCATACGTTAAGGTGGTAACGGAGGATCTCGGTGCAAAATGCACATCATAATATTGCTTTCCTTACTTTTGAATAAAATGTTTGCAATAAATGCGTTTTATAGCAATTCGCGCAAACTGCTTGTTAATAGTTAGGTGATCACATGAAAAATATTCAATTTTATGCGTTACATTTTAGCTGCATTACATTACAACTGTAAACACGATTTTAAGTTTGTTAATGTAATGCAAACAAAATGTAATACATTAAAGTACGTAATTTTTTTTGAAGACTTTATTATATTATACCGCAAGTTAAAACAATATTATGATGTGCATTTTGTTCCGAGGTAAAAAGTTACCCCCTTAATTCTATATTCGTGACGGGGGCGATAACTCCTGTGGTCTGTGAGTCCTGCACTGAGTCTCCGTGATCGAGACGGAGTCGTAACGATGAGTATTGTGGTGCACTTAGAGGACGTTGACGAAACCTTAAGGGTCCGTATAAATTAGCAATATCCCATTGTGTAACTTGGTTAACATGTATAATAAAAATAATATAGACAGTAGACTATATGGCTGATAGACTGATCTTAGAAAAAACGCAAAATCTTTATGTTCGCTCGATAGAAAAAAATTACGAAGTTACCTCTAAATTTAATGTTTTTCGAGTGTAAATGGGCCTTCCTTAAATCATACAGCCTTGAAATTTGTATTAAAAATAAGTTAACAAATGACATCGTCAGCTCGTCTTAGAATATTTTGAAAATTGCATCTAGAAGCAGAGTTATTAAATAAAAACGCAGATTTTTGTGGGCGCGTGTTTCTTGGTGGTCGTAACAGCCACGGCTGAGAGCGCGCTATTTTAAACTAAAAGGAAACGTCGGAAAGTTCAGTTCTGATTGATGCAAAATGAGGTGCTCAATCTGACCTTATATGCAGCCTTAAAGGTTGTGGGTGGCGGCTGGATGAGGAGGACGGAGTACCGCCAAGAGTGGCGAAATCTTGGAAAGGTCTACGAGTATGTCCAGCAGTGGAAGAACACAGGCTAAGATGGTTGAATGGAAGAGGGTTTACATTTTATGTCAAAAACTCGAAATAAACATTATAACATCTTTATTGAAATGCACTTGTACTTGTCTACTGTATTTTTTTGATTTACCTAACCGATTTCGCTATTAAAGCGTTGCGTCATGTTGTTAGGGTTCCGTAGTCCGACAAGGAACCCATAGTTTCGCCATGTCCGTCTGTCCGTCTGTCAGTCTGTCCTCGGCTTAGCTCAGACGCTACCATTTAAGGCGCGTAATCACGCCGACAAAACGGTAAAAAAACCCGAAAAAATTCACAGAAGTAGTGTATATAATGAATTTAAAATATGTCGGCTTTACAGGCCTCTAAACCCGACAAGTATGGGCCGTTTTTCAAAATATACGGGACTAGGAGTTTGGCGCGATCTGTATTTGTAGACCAACTTATAAAATGTACTGGGCAACTACGGAACCCTACACTGCGCGTAGCCCGACACGCTCTTGGCCGGCTTTTTTGGTTGTACGTAAACAACCACAAGTAACAGCAATTTATACAATAAACCTTTGAAAATGCTATAATAGTGAAACCGGTTAGGTAAATAAAATATTGAGGAAAAAGTTTCTTCGCATTTTATATGAAAATTCAAAACATTTTTTAATAAAGTTTATTTACATTTAACTAAAGTATGTAGGTGCCATTTTGTTCGACAACTTTCTGCCATCTTGTAGGTAGGGACATGATCCCATTGCTATAGAAATTCTAGGGCTTCTGATCAAAAAACCGCGACAAGTGGTTTTGGCAGTCCTCTCGTGAGGTTAACCTGAGACTGCCTAAAGAATTCTTGCACCTTCAGATTTCTACCTAAACAAGTAGAAATCTGAAGGTGCAAGGTCAGGACTATACGGCAGATGCATTAATACGTCCCAGCCAAACTCTCTTAATTTTTGCTGAGTGGCTAAAGTTGTGTGAGGTCTAGCGTTATCATGATGAAAAACCACACCCCTTCTGTTGACTAACTCCGGCCGCATTCTCTCAACTTCTTGCTTTAATCTCATCAATTGTTCGCAGTAGAGTTCAGAATCGATAGTCCTGCCTGACGGTAACAGCTCATAATTAATAATGCCCTTCCAATCCCACCATACACACAGCATTACCTTGTTGCGAGATAACCCGGGTTTCGCCAGAGTCTGTGAAGCCTGACCAGCCTTTGACCCCGACCTTTTTCGCACGTTCTTGTCGTACGTGATCCACTTTTCATTACCAGTTATCAGGTTTTTCAAAAATGGTTCGGTTTCATTACGTCGTAATAAAGAATCACAAATGAGTACACGGTTCATTAAGTATATTTCAGTGAGCTCATGAGGCACCCAAAAATTGAGCTTTTTTGTGTACCCAGCTTTTTTCAAATGCGCCAAACCTGTTTTGTGGTCAATCCCCAGTTCTTCAGCTACATCGTAACTACTGATATGCCGATCTTGTTCAATTTTTTCAAAAATGGCATCCTTTTTATCTGTAACAGGGCGCCCAGAGCGAGGTGCATCTTTGACATCAAAATTTCGGGATTGAAAACGCTTAAACCAAATTTGTGCTACTCTCACAGACACTGCACTAGGTCCATAAACATCACAAATTTTTTTCGCGGCTTGCGTTGCCTTTTTACCTTTTTTGTAGTAAAATTTTAAAATGTATCGAATTTCTTCATTAGATTCACTCATCTTAACAGTAAGAAAAACAAATGAAAATCAAACATTTTACCTAATTTGAATTTGTTTTTTTTTTTTATTTAAACTTTTTAATAATACCAAAACCAGCCAGATACTAATGGTATAGCCAAAGAGATTTTATTATAAGTTCATACATACTATTTGCGAAAAGAGTTTTTCCCCAACCTATTAAATACAGTGGACAAGTACAAGTGCATTTAAATCAAGATGTATCGAAAGTTCCACCAAGTGCCAACAATCACTAGCGTCAACTTCTTTAAACATCATAAACTAACAAGTTACTTGGCGGCCCTACACACTAGGCGACTCCATCTGTCATTACATTAGGCATAAAATAAGTCATGCTTGGGAAAACCTTTTTTATGACTAAATTATTTTCTAAGTACCCACCTAATTTATCGAACCAAATGTGAGGAATTTGACGGTATTCCAAATGCTAATAAAGTAGAGGGCGATGAAAAGCACCTTTGAAACAGTTTTACATGTTTTGCCTCAATTAAAATGCTGTTAAATTATGTAACCGTAAAATGGAAACGGAACCCAATTAAATATGTGAAGTGCACCCTTAATTATGAAAGGTCGATTTCTTTTGAGCTTCATAAAACAAAGTAATTTAGATAACAGTTGTGCTTAAGATAACGAAATGGTTTTTCTGACCTAAAAATATGTTTTTTTTTATCGACTTTGTTGTTAAATTTGATCATTTTAGGCAATTGGGACCAAGCGGGTCTATTATGTAACTCAGTGGCGGCTATTAACCAAAAACAGATAAAAAATTAACTTCCAAAATAACCTTCAATCGGTAATGAACTATTTACGAATTTTGACGAAATTTCAAGTGCGAACGTATCCTTAGATAATAAATATGTATGTTTTCGACGATAGGCACTCGGTTTGGCAACTGATTTTACGATACAGAATCAGGGAGCTGGTCCCGCACTCCCAAAAAGTCACACTGGTTCCATATCACGAAATCGTGGACTTAGGGTTAAGTCAATTTATAGGTCAAGGAATCGAACTGTTTTCTTTTATAGACTGCTGAAGCTATTACAAACACCTTTTAAAAATGTAGTTTTTCTGAAATATGCATTTTTTCAGAGAAAAAAAATGAATTATTTTATATTTGAAAAGATAAGTGTAAGGAAAGAAAATGTTGGCCGTGACTTCCTCAATGACCTGTAGTAAGTTTTATTTTAAATAAACATGAAGCACGGAAGTAATTGACAAAAACATTATTTTCTACATCCCAAAAAAATTTTTTTTTTAGAAAGTATTGGATGTTGGGCAAAAACTACTTCAGTAAAAGGTGTTTGTAATAGCTTCAGCAGTCTACCAAATATAAAAATCAGTTCGATTCCTTGATCTTTTTACTAAATATTTTCAAGTGCCTGTAGCTTCCAAAGCTACAATCTAATTAAAACGGATATTCGTTTTAAATTAGATTTTAGGTTTGGTGTTTATTTAGTTAAAGAATTTGACAAAAATTTAAAATTCTAATCAAGACACATTATTCCAGATATTCTGTAGTTTATCATATATTTGTTTCAATTTTTGTTTTCTTTTATAACGTCAGATTAAAGCCAGCGACCAATTTCGACTTTCAAGGTCACCAGCATATATTTCCCTCTTAATCCCCGCGGTGCACAATAATTTGGTCGGAGAACACGGGTCCATTTATGCCCGAAGCACGACGATAGGGTTAAGACGTAATATTCGTCGGTGAAAAGCCGGTGTCCCAAGTGTCAACTGTGACTTGCATTTCACAGCTCACACTTGGGAACACCTCCGACACCCCCTCGGGGATTCTTGTCGTGACGATGTTTTGATTTTGTATACTTCTTTGACTTACAAATTGAATACTGTTGAGCTGTTACTGCGATGTAACGAACGAATATATAAACGCCTTACATAATTTTAAGTACAAACGTACGTTTGATAACTGTTTATCTTTAGCATTAGATAGCCCTTTAAAGTGTCAAATCCAATATTTACTTTGACAGTGATAAAAATTTAAATGGCACTTTGGGAACTACCTAGGTATACAGAGAAGATGATTTTGTTGTATTTGGATTTGGAAATCACTGCATATGCCGATAAATATTACTCGTTTTCTATTTTCAATTTGAAAGCAGTCACTTGTTATCGTGTTACCTACATACCGGGTGTAAAAGCAAAGGCAAGAATCCTTTAAGGGTGTGTTAGTATGATCGGTAAAGATATTATTTTAAATACTGGCATCTCTAAATAAAGTTTCAGTACCCATAATAAGACGATTTCCTTTACTCAAAATACACTAGTCGCGTGGACACCCTCACGGTCGCTGGCCACTCGGATGAGGGGTGCGGGTTGCGGGGGGTAATTAGGTGTGTGGGGAGGCCGGTGAGCTGCGTAGCCATAGCTTAGAAAAATGATGGAATTTTTGGTGAAAATTCAAGGTATATATTTTTTTCTCGTAATAGCATCAGAATCGTGTATACTTTCATACCCTAAAGGGGATTCTTGACTTTGCATTTACAGCCTGTATATTATCTTTCATAATAATAGAAAAATATTGAAACTACTTGTATACGTTGTTCCACTAATATTTACTTATTAAGAACGATCACGCTACCGGTTTCATCGATTTATCGAAATCTTCAGGTGATACAAATAGCATATAACATCAATCATTGTCTATATGATTAAAAGACAATTATTTATTTTCCGCTATCTTTTCATTTTTCCCAACGAGCCAAATCTGCTGCCCGTGAACAGAACAATCTTTATCGACTTCCGTAATGGTTGCCTTGTATTAAATCACAGGTTTTCAATTTATTTTCGCGCCATGTCCTCCTAATCAATTCTTTGTTTTGGTCATCTTGCCAACCAAGTGACCTAGGTTCATGTAGCAAAAGTTCATTATCTCATAGTTATATAATAAGGAAAAGTTTTCGGCTGTATCATTAGAACTGATAAAAATTTATACAACCTTATGTCTAATTAACCCACTTTCTTACATAAATTATTAAAAAAATAAAAACAAATACAATTTTGCTTGAAGAGCCATCTTGCTCTTTCCGGCCGTTACATCCCGATATTTGTTTAGAATACCAGGGATAAGACGTACCGAAAATCGCAAGATGGCGCTGCTTATTATGGCACCCTGGTCTCAAGTCTGGTCTGAGTTTGGTGTCAGTAAATAGACTTAGTCTGTCAGTGTTGTTTATTGAGTCCTGGTCCGTAGTTATCCCACTAATCCCACTAATATTATAAATGCGAAAGTTTGGATGTATGGATGGATGGATGGATGGATGGATGTTTGTTTGTTACTCTTTCACGCCGTAACTACTGAACCAATTGGGCTCAAATTTTACATGAATATAGTTCTAGACCTGGAATAGGACATAGGCTACTTTTTATCCCATAAATCAGTTCCCATGGGATGAAATTGAGCTTTCAAATTTCTATAGAAAAGTGATGTGTCACCCTTTCACGCCATGCTTACGAAACCGATTAGGCTGAAATTTTGCATAAATGTAGTTCTAGACTTTGAATAGGACAAAAACTACTTTTTCCCCTTGTTGTCATGGAAAAACTATAAAAGAGACACACAAAATTGGAAACAGAGGCGCATAGCACACACATTTCACCAGCTGTGTTTACTGTAGCTAACAGTCCGAATAATATTGACTGATTTTATAGGAGTACACAAAAACTAATTCAACACGGGTGAAACCGCAGGCAAAAGCTAGTTTTTTTATATTTGTCATTTATTCGACTGATACCAGCCCTAAAGTGGGCCGAAATATATTTCGAAAATACAATATCTTATTATTATCTCAAACTGAACAAATGAAAAGCTTAATATAGCCAATAATAGATATATTTTAATTTAAAGTAGAACTGATAAAGTAACAGTTACCCACCTTACATAAAAGTGTGTTAGTGTCATTGATTGCGCTGACGTAAAACTATTTGTATGTATATTAAGATTTAATAAATCCTTTAAAAGTGCCATAAAGGCGAAACCGATCAGAAAATAAATCAATTCGTGGAGTGATTTTCTGTTCATTATGTATTCCAAGTTCCACCTTGTTATGAACTCTAAAATACTTATAGTAAGAGTATATACATATAAATAGTATAAATATATACCTAGGTACAAATTTCATTTTCACCTCACTAGCTCAAAAAGCGCGCCTTTGTTGCTTAAAATCAGTGAGCAAAAGTAAATTTTTCAATCAAACAAAAAAAAATATTGAATGAAATTTCATATTTAGAGAAGAGTGATGAAAGAATGAATAAAAGTAGAGTGACTCTACCGGGCCACCCTAGAAGGACACATGCCGACCAAACGAAAATGGACGAAGTCAACAGTACCCGGAATAGAAGAACTTGTATGATTAGGATGTGGAAGAAGCGAAAGGGGTGTGTCAGGATCGTAACAGATAGAAATCTCTAGTCTCTGACTACCCCTCTTCGCAGAGATAGGCGTGAGTATATAGTATGCATGTATTTTTTTACATCTTGTATTTTCTCGCTAGTGAGGTGAAAAGTTGTATGTGTCACGCGAGAGCAAGGTAATTTTGTTTCTTGTGCCTTTGAATCTCTCACAATGCTCAGGATTCTAACTTAACTTACTTCTTCTTACTTCTAACTTCGCTTGCTCGGGATTCAAACTCGGCACTCGCAACAAAAACTACCTTTGCTCTCTTGTAGCACAAATAACTATTATCCCTTTAGAACTGGGGGCCGCGATCCAACATTTGAAAACCGCTAGTTATACTAACTCAAACGAGCCACGTCAACGTTGCGTAGCGGGCGATAAGAATACCTTACGTGGATATAGTTTATAAATTGTGTTCAAAGTCACCACCGCTACTTTGCAGCGCTCGAATTAGCTGTCATTTTGACAGCTCGTAAACCAACCAAAGCGAGCTATTTAAAAGCAGCGCTGCGTTCAACCTTGGCCTATGAACGCGTGGAATATGTTTACGTACTAGTTTACGTGGCGCTACGTGGAGCTGTAACGTGGAAACGACAATTTTAATGACCGAACGTAGAAATAAATGTCATTTGAAGGTTGCATATTTCGTTTCTAGAAAATGCCATGTGTGAAATAACTGGTGACAAATTCCTTTTCTGGTTGGATTCCAAACATGAGTGTTGAAAATGAAATTGACTCGCGCTGGTTTGCATTTGAAGGGAATATGAAAAAAAAATGTAATAGGTTGGGGAAAAACTCTTTTCGCAAACAGTATAGATGAACTTATAATAAAATCTCTTTGGCTATACCATTTGTATCTGGCTGGTTTTGGTATTATTAAAAAGTTTAAATTTTAAAAAAGATAATTCCAAATTCAAATTATGTAAAATGTGTGATTTTCATTTGTTTTTCTTACTGTTAAGATGAGTGAATCTAATGAAGAAATTCGATACATTTTAAAATTTTACTACAAAAAAGGTAAAAGGGCAACGCAAGCCGCGAAAAAAATTCGTGATGTTTATGGACCTAGTACAGTGTCTGTGAGAGTAGCACAAATTTGGCTTAAGCGTTTTCAATCCGGAAATTTTGATGTCAAAGATGCACCTCGCTCTGGGCGCCCTGTTACGGATAAAATGGATGCCATTTTTGAAAAAGTGGAGCAAGATCGGCATATACGATGTAGCTGAAGAACTGGGGATTGACCACAAAACAGTTTTGGCGCATTTGAAAAAAGCTGGGTACACAAAAAAAACTCGATATTTGGGTGCCTCATGAGCTCACTGAAAGAAACTTAATGAACCGTGTACTCATTTGTGATTCTTTATTACGACGTAATGAAACCCAACCATTTTTGAAAAACCTGATAACTGGTGATGAAAAGTGGATCACGTACGACAAGGTCGTGGTCAAAGGCTGGTCAGGCTTCACAGACTCTGGCGAAACCCGGGTTATCTCGCAACAAGGTAATGCTGTGTGTATGGTGGGATTGAAAGGGCATTATTCATTATGGGTGTTACCGCCAGGCAGGACCATCGATTCTGAACTCTACTGCGAACAACTGATGAGATTAAAGCAAGAAGTTGAGAGAAAGCGGCCGGAATTAGTCTACAGAAGGGGTGTGGTTTTTCATCATGATAACGCTAGACCTAACACATATTTAGCCACTCAGCAAAAATTAAGAGAGTTTGGCTGGGACGTATTAATGCATCCACCGTATAGTCCTGACCTTGCACCTTCAGATTTCCACTTGTTTCGGTCTCTTCAGAATTCTTTAGGCAGTGTCAGGTTAACATCACGAGAGGACTGCCAAAACCACTTGTCGCAGTTATTTGATCAGTAGCCCCAGAATTTCTATAGCAATAGGATCATGTCCCTACCTACAAGATGGCAGAAAGTTATCGAACAAAATGGCACCTACATACTTGAGTTAAATGTAAACAAACTTTATTAAAAAAATGTTCTGAATTTTCATATAAAATGCGAAGAAACTTTTTCCCCAACCTAAATTACCCAAAAGGGTCATCGAACATTGATACCGACTATCGAAGATTATCCGTGTATTTACTATTAGCCTTTGCCCGCTAATTGCCCTTAATTTGCCCTTTGTCCGCTCCGCTTGTGTTTATTCAATCCTTACCCCGTTTTCGGTTTGGACGTTATTTTATGAATACCTCTTAAAGCCTGTGTGTTGGTCAGATTCACTAAGATAATAATAAAAAACCGCATCCAAATTCGTTGAGTGGTTCTCTAGTTAAAACGAAACATATAGACAAAAATTCTAAAAATATTAGTTTTGTCCTCAGTAGAATATTAATTACCCATTTAATTTAAAATTTCGCAAAATACTCAATGTACTACACGACTTTTTTCGAAACGATATTAAAGTGTAAATTTTAAACAAAAACCAGTGAAATGGGTACAAGTGAATTTAATTATGATGAATGACATATATTTAAATGTAAATAATAAAGTCGTTTAGAATTAAAATTTAGTGCTGTCAAAACTTAAATTTTTCCAAAGTAACATAGCTTCTGTTATTAACATAGCTTCTGTTATTAACACTAAACAACTATTTTGGAATGAAGAAAACTTTGTTTTTACAGCACTAAGGCCTTCAGAATCGCCTTTACTATCTAGGGTATATCCATCCCCAATTGCCGGGGCAAATCTAAACAGACTGGTGACGGGCAGCTGCGTCACTGGTGCAAGGGTTTCGGCACCGCGCTCACCAACCCGCTTGCCCGGCGTGTGTGAGTATGGGCATTTCTTCCAGGAGGACCGCCAAGAGTGGCGAAATCCTGGAAAGGCCTATGTCCAGCAGTGGACGAAACAGGCTGATGGATGGATGGATATACATAAAACGTAAAAAACACTGACATCTATTGACATAATTAATTATAAACTTTTTAGAAAGGAGTTGCTAATAGCTGTTGCAGTTGCTCAGAGTGCTCCGATCGTGAAACTATAAATATAAATATAATCTAGGTAAATAGCACTCAATTAGCCTCACAGAGAAATGAACCACGTTTTCTCTCTGTAAAACTTCATTCTCCTGTCGAAAGTAATTTGAATTCATTTAGCATACCGTGCACATTAGAAACACTTGTTTCGCCGAGGTGAAGTTGACGTCATCATTACAGTTGTAATTTCATCACAGCGTTTCACCTATTGTATTGGCAGAATATTTCTTTGTTGCTACGCAAAAAAGTAAAAGGCTGCCCTGCCCCGCTCTGTACCTACATCACTAGGTCCCCTCGGGGGAAGGATGGAAGATTTTGGTGGTCTTCAATATCGGTAGAGTATTAGTAGGCCTATAGTGATTTACACATTGAAAATTCTTTTCGTTACAGCTGTGTAGGTCACGTAGCGCACGTAGCAGTTTGTGTTATTTTATTTTGCGAATTGCTAATTTGATGTGTTGGTTTCTTTTTATCGTCAGGTTATTTTTCGATATTTGCTTGATAATGATAATACAGAAGCAGTAAAAATCACGAGTAGTGAGAATATTTAAATGGAAACCTGTAAAAATCAAAACTATGAGATTGTTTGTGATAAAAAAGATGCGCAGTTTTATAACATATCAGTTGAAAAATTTGTAATATTTCATAATTCCATTTTAATATTACTATTATCTCTGATAGATAGAATCCAAAATGAGGAGATCCGTCGGAGATCGAAAGTAACCGACATAGCCTGCAGATCAGTAAGTTGAAGTGGCAGTGGGCCGGCCATATTTGTCGCCCACATGATGGCCGTTGGGGTCGAAAGGCTTTAGAATGGAGACCACGTACAGCAAAGCATAGTGTAGGCCGACCTCGTGCCCGCTGGACCGATGACCTGAAGGACGTTGTGTGTGGCGGCTGGATGAGGAGGAAGGAGGACCGCCATGAGTGGCGAAATTTGGGAAAGGCGTATGTCCAGCAGTGGACGATTTTAATATTTACAATATTTGCCAAAATAGAGAGGATGTGGTTTCGAACCCTACGTAGACAATATTATTATCCATTCGTCGTACTTACCCATATTACAATTTTTAACAATTTTACAAAATGTTGGGACAGCCCCGTCTCTGCAGCGATGCTCTTGAAATGAGTTAGAGAGCTAGCACCATGGAGTTATCCGGAATTCATGTGCAACAGTATTTGTATACCTTATAAAACGATCAAAATACCTATACGAAAACCAGAGCGTGTAAAAGCGACTGCGTTCCGAAACTTTGAGTGAATCGGCACTCTTCGAGGCAGGGAGGGCCCCTTCAAGTTGGTGATCGCGTGACGTTACAGCAACGAGGGCACGCCTGGTCCTCACGCTATGCTCAGTCATCATGGCCCACCGAATATAGGACAGCTTGATTCAATTGGAGGCTACTGCAGAGATCCCGGGTTCGATTCCCGGTTTAGATTGAAGGAAATAAGTTTAATTTATGTACAGGTATTCTATCTCACGAAGTTCGTTTGTCTATGGCTATAGTACTGACGCGTACACATAGCGCGTTGTGTGTGTCTGTGTGAACACACCAGAAAAAAATGCGTGTGCACGGACTACTACAACCATAACAAACGGACTTCGTGAGATAATATAACGTGACTGAGGTTTATTGATTTAATTGACGCTATTTCGTTGTGGAATCACTAAGGTACTACGGATTCGATTTCCGGTTTCGACTATTTCCCAATCCTATAATTTTTTATATCAGATTCAAGCTTTTGTATTTCACAGTGATTCAAGGAGCCAAGTATTAATTTAATAGTTAGTAAAATTAATATTATTTCAATAATGAAAACACAATGTATCTCACAAGTAATACATTCAATTAGATTATTTGATGCCAAGTCAATCTATTTATTTAAAACATAAAGATTCTTAATTTTGATATGGTCACTATAAGATGTTGTTAGATTAGCTAATTATGTAATAACTTAAGACAGAAGGTCCCTTAAGTAGGGACTGAACAAATTAACCGACTTGGATTTACATGGATCTCAAAACTTTTTACGGTAGAAGAACTATGTTGCGAGACTTGTTTTTTTACAAGTTTTGTTTTTGATGGCATCTTATTTCTTTTTGTAGATAGTCCTACTTTTTTTCCTTTCCGGTACCTTATACCGACAACTGCAAACGTAACTTTGTAATCCTATATATTTATATGGGATTATAAAGTTATTTATGCAGTTGGTGTATCTAGAAAACTGGACCGAAATTGCAAAATATTTTAGTTTTTTCGTGACTTATACACTAAACACTAATCGTATTCCAAATTTGAAGCTTCTATGTCTGCTAGAAATGCCTTAGAGTTTTGATGAGCGGTCAGTCAGTCAGTCAGTCAGTGAGTGAGTGAGTGAGTGAGTGAGTGAGTGAGCGACAAAATTGAGAAACTTTGATTAGTTATAATTCTTAAACTACTGGTTCAAATTGAGTGAAATTTTAAATATATCGTGTTTATACAATTCCTGCTTGGTTACTGCAAATTCAGACTTCTAGTTTTATCCACAACGAAGTTATAGGGGGGGTCGAAAATGTCCTGAACTGTTTCGAGAAAAGGATGGTATGGTACGGCCGGCCGTGCCGCTTTTTAGCTCGACTTGGCGGGGGCACTGAGAGATAGGGCGGGAGGACAAAGAGATAATCAATTAATTTAATTCTGTCGTTAATATTATTTTGTTAAACTTTTGACCTGATCATTCCAATTCTTCTTGCTCTGTACTTTCTATATCTTTAATAAATCATTGTAACAAATCTTTAAAAAACATGAAACACAGACATGATCTGGCTAAGTTTTTTGCCCTTCTCTTAGCAAGACAAACCGAATGAGTGGATGTATGCATGTATTTATTTATATGTGTAGCGTATTAGTATTTAGTATATAGGTAACTATTATGTTTATCGTTTATACATTATTGTATGCATTGTATTATAAGCATACATTAAATGTAGCTTTTTCTAGTTTATTTACGTGTATAAATGTATTAAATATAGGTAATATGAAAACAGAAATATCATTACAAAACGTAATATCATTACAGAAATAAAGTATTTATTTCATTTCATTCTAGAACCAAAATCAAGATTTCATACTGGTACCATACCAAGAGCTTAGTAAAAACTGTATGTGAACTATTTATCGATTGTATGTCGTACAGAATGTTCTGGAAATGGAAATAATCTTTTGACACCTCAATGTCGTTTTCTAAATGTTTCTTTATCAAGATTTTTTTTCGGTGTCCTTCCTTATTATATAGGTATACAAACGCCAAAGTGTTTGTTCGTCAGCTCGTCTTCAATTTTGTAACTGTATCTTAAAAACGACTAAAATTCTTAAACGCTTATACGACTTCACGTGAAATATCAAAGTTCAACGAAGATGACGTAAAGAATCGTGCGTAAACGATGGTAAAGTATGGTAAGTGATAAATAAGTGATAACTGATACAACCAGTCCCTTTGATTATTCAAACACGTGTCTTCCAACATAGTTCCACTTAGTTACATACAAACTTAAAGCGCAATAGATCCATAGTGATGAGGAACGGCTCCTCATGATGTAATTGTCAGATTTCGCCTGACTAGTTTCACTGTAATCGTATAGTTTCTTCGGAGGTAAACATGGTTACGCGGCGGTTATCTCTGTCGTTCGGTGGCGCTTGTCAAAAAACGAGGTCCATTTTTCAGTTGACGATAAATGAACGCACCGTATCTACCCTATTTTATATCAATGTCTGAAAGAGTGTGTGCGTGTATTGTGGTGAATCAAGAAGAGATTGGATAATGCTGAATAAAATTTTATATAAATTTATACAAGAGGCTTTGGAAAAAATGCTTCGCTATGTTATAAATGATTGGTTTATATTTTTGTTTGGACGGATTACGGTTTTGGACTGAAGAAAAACGGCATCTTTCCATTTTTTCGATGCAGCGAACTTCTTTTTTATGACGTTTTAGGCTTTATTATTGTCGTGTAAAAGACCTCCTTTACATCATGTATTTTTTTTCAAAACCCTGTTTATTGTAGTTTGGACAACACTGTTTCAAAACCATTTTTTTTACTACTTACGTCGTCGTCTTAAGGGTTCGTTTTCAGATTTGAAACGGAATTACAAGAATACCCCCGAAAAATTGCTTCCTTCTGAAAAAAATGTGTAGGTACTGAAAATTACTATTAAATTAAATCAATAATTACCAATGTTAAAATGTATTGAATTTATTAATTATTTCAAAATGATTTTAAAATTTAGCTGTATTGCTTTATTCTTAAAAACTGTTATTTCACGACTATGGAAAGTGCGTAACTAACAATAATGAGAATAGTTTATTTGTAAATATAATAATTAATATTATAATTAAAAGAAACAGTTTTGCATGGAATACTTTGTTGTTTTTTGTAACGATTTGTTTTCTGGGCATTATAATAACTTCATACGGTTGTGTCACAAAACTGAAGAATCGACTGGCTTGAACAATCTGATTAAAAATTAAATTAAATTTATATTAAATAAAACGTCACTTCCGAATGATGAGACATTACCATTTTTGGGCAAATCACTTCCAATGTACGAGTCGCCTTGACGAAACTAGCCTAAAAGAGAAAAACTTGGCATAGATTGGAGGAGGCTTTTGCCCAAGAAATCATCCTCATCCTATACATATATTGTTAACAATGCCACTTCATCATGCTGCGCCCTTAAATACATTTTTGTAAGGTTATAATTTAACATAATCTAAATTAATTTAGATTTATGAAATCCATGTCAGCGATCCATAAAGATAGCAACAGCCAAGGGGCGGAAGGCCAGTCCGAAGGTCTAAAATGTCATAAAAAGCGCAAATTCGGCAACTCAAGGTTTGCATAAATACTTATTTGGCCTTAGACGGGGAAGTTCGTTGACTCGCTTTGTTCATTCACTATTCGCAAAGTAAAGAACGTGATTCTAATTGCCGAATAGAGGGTGCCAACAAAATTGTAAACTTCCTTCTATAGCGCACGTGTAGCAGCGCTTATTTGAATCAGATGCGGTGACGAGGACTCTCACGTTAAGAACATAACATGGTGAGTTTGTGGTGCTTAATGAGCATTGACGTGTCTGTTTTTGAATACTAGTTGATACATTAGCTGACTCAAATTTTATAAAACGTAAAAAAAAGGTTCGCAGTTACATGTATTAGATTATTGTTTTTGTATTAGATTATTACCTTGAGCAGGAAATTAACGATTGCTGAACAAATATTAACTTATGATAAGTACCATCAGTTACTGATTACGAGTAACTATAGCTTAGGGTACGTGTCAGCAATGGCCACTTCTGCTGGGGCAAATGTAGTCCTTTTCTCAAATTAATGTTAGAAAATTTAAAAAAACACAGTCAATTGTGAGTCGAACTCGTACCTGAAGAGTTCTATACCATTACATAACGTGTACGGAACCTTTAAAGAAATGTGTGGTATATAACAACAAAGATGCCATAGAAACTATTAGGCGATAAAAAGCAAGGCGCTAAAATGGTATCACCCGACAAACAATTCGGCACCCTCTGGGTATGAAACCCTAATTTAAACCCGCATATCCTAAGTTTATGGTGAACAAGAAACCGTTTGCATAAAGTGCGTGTGTACTTAACTTATACGCCGGGCAATTAACTTTAAAACTTTAGAAGGAAGCGCACAATAAAATCGACGACCTGTATAAAAATATTAAGCGAATTTTAGGTTTAACTACGTAATAAAACTTTATGTCTGTTCGTTTGTATAAGTAGTTAAGAAGGCATGTCTTGAATATGGAGTTTGGTTTCTTAGAAAAGGAAAGTGTGATTATGTTAAGGCAGCTCAGTTCTAGATTCCAGAAAAGAACTTTCAAAGTCCTTTGCAGAAGTTTTCTGGTTATGTCTCATCGAGTAAATTAGAGTCGTTTGAAAAGGCTCTCGCTACAAAAGTTTATGTACTAGGTGGTAGGACTGATGCCGGATTCGACTGTGGAGGTACCACAAACTTCTGGGACCGATTCATGGCGGTATATCTATCCTCAATTGCCGGCCCTTATATAAAAGAGACTGGTGACGGGCAGCAGCGTCACTGGTGCGAGGGTTTCGGCACCGCGCTCTCCAACCCGCCTGCCCAGCGTGTTTGAGTATGGGCATTTCTTCCAGGAGGACCGCCACGAATGGTGAAATATTGGAAACTCCTATTTTCAGCAGTGGCCGAACCAGCCTAGGGATATAATTGGGGAGAATTGCGCAAACCCAAATGCAATGGCAATAAAAACGAAAAGTGGTTCAGTCGAATTTTCCCCGGTAGTACAATTTTGAGTAGTTATTTTAGTTACGTAGTTCCCTGAAAGAATCTGAACTAACGCATTGCTTCACACGAAATTTTGATATCATAATTTTATAACCCATATCTGCGTTGTTAAGCCTTAAAAATATAATAAATAAATAAATTAAATAATAATGACGTGACTTAATAAGTATAACGGTAAATGTATACAAAATCTGCAATATTGTATATTTTTGAGTAGGCCGTGGATTAGTGCAAACAAAAATAAAATTTCTATTCGTTATTCGTTAAACAATAATAATAATAAATTATTTATTTCCAGACATAACGTACTATAAAATTACATTAGAATTACAATACAATTACATTAACATAAAACAGGTATTTACAATTATGTACAGTAAATTTATTTACATCTTATTTATTACTTTCCAAGTTTTTAAAACGAAATAAGGGTTCAGGTGCATGAATAAAAGTCACATTAAACAGCCCGAAACAAAGCAACAGCATATATAATATATAACCTCTTACATAGCAACGAGCAGGCAGATCCACGGCCAAAGCCTATCCTTCACTCAAATTGCAAAATATCTAATTCTATATGCAAAGTGGTTAATACGTGATTCGTTTATTTAGTTTAAACCTATTTACATAGAATTGACAGGAAGTGTCACAAGGTTCGAAATTCGGCCATTTTGATCTAGCCGGTACATTGCGCAACGAGTAGGTAGGTAGGTAGGTTTAGTACGAGTTTGTATACGTTTTGTATACAAAAATAACTTATCAAATAACTTAAGTGGTTTTTTCTATGTGCATATTCTTTATCACCAAAATTTTTGACTTAAATGGCACTAGATGAATATAAGATAACACGGAACGGAGGAATTTTAAATATTATTATTAGAGTGCATTACAAACTATAAAAAAATCAGTTGGAAACAAATTTAAAGTCAATAATTTGAAAAAATACCTCGGGCCAGGATTCGAACCTGCGACCTCTTATTGTTATCAAGACAGGTTTGTAATGCACTATAATAATAATATTTAGAGTATTCCAAAGTTATAGATTCCGCAATAAAAACATAATCTTAGAGAAATTCTAGTATGGGATCAAATTAAATCTGTGTATATTATTTACGAGTATGTGCTGAGTTAGTTTTATTTGTGTCTATCTCTTGAATACTTACACTGAATACATGTAAAACTTACAGCTTGAAGAAATTCCATCCATCCATCAGCCTGTTTCGTCCACTGCTGGACATAGGCCTTTCCAGGATTTCGACACTCTTGGCGGTCCTCCTGGAAGAAATGCCCATACTCACACACGCTGGGCAGGCGGGTTGGTGAGCGCGGTGCCGAAACCCTTGCACCAGTGACGCCGCTGCCCGTCACCAGTCTGTTTTATATGCGGCCCGGCCATTGGGGATGCATAAACCGCTATGCATCGGTCCCAGGCAATGTTGGGCCGCCTGGTTTTACCTGAAAGCTGTCCTCTTACTCTCCCCCGAATAACTTCGGGAGGATTTGCGAGTAAGATGGTGGTACCTTCACAGTCGAGCTCGGCATCAGCTCTACCACCTATAAGCTCTACAACCTTAAAGAAATTAATTATGTCTTATGTATAATACATGGAAAAAATGGCATTAGAAAATAAAAATAAATGTATTTTTAGAAATTCTGAGAATACATTAAAAAATCTAGGAAATGGCACTAAGTTTAAAATATACTATCATGAATATTTTTGTTTATTTTAAAATATGAATGATTCACAAATATATTGATCGTTTTTAGAAAGTAGGCTCGCTTGTATACCGTATTCCTATTTTGCACTTTTATACACTAAATTCAGATATCGTTTTTAACAATCATTTATACAAATGCCTAAGATATTTTTTTATTTTGTCACCAATTATTATACTTTATGAAATAAAACTGAAAGCTGCTGAAAACCCGAATACAAAAATTTCGTGGGCGGTTTTTAATTTATTTAGTAAACCGAAGGGCCGATTTAACCGCAAAAACTTTTGTCGGCAAAAGAGCTCTTATTTTTATACCAATAAGGTCTACGGAAGCTTGTAGAAGTAGTCAGGATTTTTTTTAATAACGGTCACAGGGCTGGCTAGACGATCTCGATAAATATGTCATTTAAATGTTATTTTGGAGGTAAAAATCTTTTCAGTGGTTTGGCAGCATTTTCGTGTCACTATTTCAACAAAACGATTAAATTGAGTGTTTGTTGAACTGTCTGGTCTTAAGCCGACACGTGTATTGATTGGACTTTATTCAATTTATTCTTTTATATATATACATATAAATAAACTTTTTTTTTTGGTTCTGTACCCTAACGGTGGCAAATGGGACCCGATTACTAAGCCTCCACTGTCTTTGTCTGTCTGTCCGTCTATCACAGGGGTCTGACGTAAGAGGTAGACAGTTGAAATTTTCACAGATTACGTGTTACTATGGCCTCTATCACGGCAAACAATAAAAATAAAGCCAACGGGCGTCCCCATTAAAAAAATCCTCAAAGAAGTTTAAGAACAATACGTTATTTGTTTCAGCATTTTAAAGACGGTAATACATACAAGTTTCAATGTTTTTCAGATTATTGCGCATATTGTAAAGTAAAACAACGGAATAAAAATTAATCCTTTCTCAGTGGGAGCCGAATTGTTTGTCAAGCGCTAACATTTTAGCGGCTTGTTTTGCGTCGCCTTGATGTTTCTATGACATCGATATCGTTGTTATTTACTATGTTTTTAGGGTTCCGTACCCTTATTGTGGTACTGCGGATCTCTTTGTACATGAGTCTGACTCGCACTTGGCCAGGTTATTATAGCAGCTGTAGCTCAGTCTGTCGGACGCCGGATTCTTGATCATTCGAATCCAGTACACCTACCATGAGTTTTGTTCACGACACCTACGCGTTACCGTCTGCGTAAAATATTTTGTATTAACATTGTAGCTCCGTAAGCTGCTAAAGGCGCTGCACAATTTCTCATGTTAATATTTTACGCAGTCGTTAAGGGCTTGTATTGGGTCTTTCAACGGTTTTTGTTTTAATATGCTGTGTCAACTACTTATCTGATCAATGTAAAACATGGACACGTGTTTTTTCAGACCTTTGTCTTTTTGTCAAGTCGGTTACCTAATTGGACACATTTCGCTCGATAGATTTTATTTTTGAAAGTGATGCCTTTTTAAGTTATAATTTCGTTTTTTGTCTAAACGGTTTGGGTTTTATGTCTGAAATTACTGCTATAACAAGAAAACATGGTTTATTTTCCGATGTCAGGTGGAAAAATTCCTACATCAAATACTTTTTCGTAAAATCCAGAAAAATCTCCAAAATTCACTGCTTCTGCATGCCGCCAGCGCGCGCAGCGAGCGTTCTAATGTAGACTTTCTGACAACATACTGAAGTTCAAAATCGCTCAGTAAGATTATCGTGCACGAGGGGTAAGGCCTTAACGTGCATCGTGACTCGTGAACAAAACTCATGGTTAGCCACTGGTGGTGGAGCGTGCACCAATGAGTTTTTGGGAATTTATTCGCATAGGAAGATATATTTGTATACTTTTCACTTGGTGGCGGTGAAGGAGAATACTGAATGCCCTAACGTTTTTATTGATAACTAGCTTGAACCCGCGTGTTATTCGGTTTAACGACATACTTTTTTCCAGGATAAAAAGTAGCCTTTGTGTTAAGTTAGGGTATCAGCTATATCCATTCTAAATTTCATCCAAATCTGTCTAGCCGTTTCAGCGTGAAAGAGTAACAAACATATACACACACACACACACACACACACACACACACACACACACACACACACACCCTCAAACTTTCGCATTTATAATATTAGTGTAATGCTACCGAACCCTTCGTGCGCGAATCCGACTCGCACTTGTTTACTTATGTTAGTTTAGTATGTATATATTTGGTTAGGCGTTATATTTATTTATGGTCTATTCAGTTTATTTATCAACTAATTTATTAATTGCAAATAATATTCTTATTCCAATAGGCCTAACTGAATTTTTTTTTATATATTTCCCGTATTATGTTTGTTTTATCATTTAATATTGCTTTTATAAAGATTAGATGCCCATTAGACCTGCAAAACGTATACTTAATGTACTTATCTATTTCAAAATTAAACATTCTGAATCTTTCAGGAAGAAAGAATTCGGCAAAAGTGTTATTTCGGTGTCATCGGTCAGCCTAAAATAACCAACGACCGATAATTATAGTTGTGACATTTTGAAGTCGGTTTCTATTTTTTATATTTTTCAATCCCTTTACTTAAGAACCCGCTCCGTATATCTCGTCTGTTTGATGCGAAGCATTATTTTAATGATTTTTCTTGTAATTGCCGCGATGTTTTTGTAAAAATCAGGGACATGCACCAGTCCATATTTGTCATCTGAATGAAGACCTAAAATTTATTTGATTCAATTGTTTCTCCTTTACGCGTTATTTTGATACTTAGATATTATGAATAACGATTCGGAGCGGGCTCGTAAGTGATAAAATAACTCGCAAACGAGAAACAATTATTAATTCAATCAAATAAATTCTAGGCCTTTATTTAGACGGCCAATATCAAGTGGTGTAAAAATCAAAAAATTTAAATGAAAATGACAATTATTTATTGCACAACAAAGGATTTGTATACATATGTTTAGTGGCTAGGGCCTCCTATAAGATGTTCAAAGGGTGTATGTCCCTAGTTTATCCAAAAACATCGCGATAAAGGCCAGAAAAATATTGATCATATTTTTTTACATCAAAGTTGTCGTCGTCGCGGACCAGTACTCGTAACTCAGTTTTATTCAACTAAAATACAACGTTTGAGATAATATCTACTCGTTTTTTTTTACTACGTGTACGACATTTCTCCTAGTGAAGGTAATTCTAAAACAAATGTACCTACATTTTATTAAACCTATTTGAAAGACTGAGTCACTTATATTTCTGTATTTTGTTACCGACTAAACCCGATTTTAGGACAAACTAGTTCGGCCTTAACAAACTAGTTTTTCGAAAAGCCTTCAGGACAGAAGGGAGCCAGTAGAATTAGAAGGTTAGGGATGGCGAGTCGCGCCACGTAGTGCCCTTCCCCACACGTAGAGGCGCAACCGCCATACATAACTTTTGCGGTTTAAATGACATAAATTTATGTCAACCCAGAACCACTTTGGCCTAGGAAGAACTAGTTTGTCCTAATTTTGGGTTTGGCCGGTAACATATTTATACATAGGTATCAATAGGTATCAGTGGCGAAGGGTGAAAAATTTAACAAGGGAAGCCGGACAAAAAAAATCGCCTTAGACAGGCAACCAAGAAAATATTTTTTTTGTATTTTGCAACTATGTCAGCCAAGTGTATTGTCGTATTGCGATTTATGGAAATGTTTGAAAAAGCGAAGAGCACGTAATAAAGAAATGTAGTATGGATGCCATTTCTTAAGCAAGCCAATGGGAATCGTGTTATATGGACCCTTCGCCTTAGGTATAATTTTCTTTTATAGTGACCGGTAGCTCAAGGGTAGAACGCTGGTCTCTCAATCTTGAGACCCAGGTTCGATCCCCGGTCGGGCATGCACCAATGAGTTTTTCTGAATTTATGTGCGTAGTATTTGTGTTCTTACCTAATACTTACCACTTGCTCAACGGTGAAGGAAAACATCGTGAGGAAACCTGCATGCCCTAAAAAGCATGTAATTGTGCCCGAAGTACCGCCATCAGTTTCTGGACGAGCGCACTTCATCCTAGGTCTTAACGACGCTTTCCTTCAGGCGTGTTAATGGCCAAGTGTAAACCTATTGTGGAAAGAAAACGAAGATGAAAATGTTACGACTTATGGCTGTTCAGTCAAAAATACGTGAAATCTATATCTTTTACCAATAATATGTAGTAGTAGTAGTAGTAGTAGTAGTAGTAGTAGTAGTAAAATGGTCATCTGAATATTTTCGCGAAATGAAATGTGTTATTAGTATAGAACTGAGATCTAAACCACAATTTTTGAATATTTTCTGTCTGTCTGTATGTATATATGTTCCGTTTTAAATCAAAAACCTACCACTCAACAGATTTGGATGCGGTTTCTTTATAGAAACACTATAGTCACTAAAACTAAAATTGTATAAAATAACACCATATAATTATGTTCTTACGGCGAACTGAGAGACCTTCTTTTTTTACAGTCAGTTAAATGTAAAATTGATTAAGTTTATTGTAGAATTTATTGTTAATTTTGGCACACTGCCTCTGAATTTTGCGTCAAAGGTGTGAGATTGTTATATATCACGTCATAAATACATTTTGTTTCTAGTTTAATCTCTTCCTTATGGTCTGACGGTTTATTTCCAAACTTCCACTTAAAAATGGCATAATAAAATGTTACTAGGTACAAGGGCGTCGCGTCATCACCAGAAAATCTTTATTATAAGGTGACTTTAATTTATGCAGACAAATTTATACTGAAGATTCGGTAAGTGCTCAGTAACAAGGTTCGATGATCTTTTTTGTGAAATTCGTAAATTATTCTTTTCCTGTTCCTTACAATCGCAAGCCCGATTCAGTTAGGACGTTGAGATTTTATTTTGTGCAATTAGCAAAAAGTCTATCGATTAATGATATGATTAATAATAAATGTTGATTAATATTACTTAAAAACTTCATTTTAATTTGTGGTGTACCTCCAAAAATTTTCGTTTTCCTAGATGTACCTTGAACACAAAAAGTTTGCGGAACACTGGAGTAGGTGTTTAACTTTTCTATGGAACAGCTGATATTTTTTTCGCGATTTCAGGATTGGCTCCATAGTAAAAGTTGTTCATAAGGACGAGTACTATCACCGGTTTTCGTTTCCAAAATCACTTAAATTTCACGTTGTATATATTTCATATTTATTATTTGTATAGCATTACAGACTACATATCTAATGCACTGTACAATCAAAAGATGTCTGATAAGTGATGTGTATGAATTGTAGGTAAAATAAATAATAATTTATATACAGGGGTCGGCACTCGAAGTGTTACCAATTCAAAATGCTGTAATTTTGACAATTTTGTTTCTTTTTATTTATGAACTTCAATATATATATAGAAAAAAAACATTTAAAATTAAAAAGATAAAGTTATTGTTCGATGTGGCCACCTTTAGCGCGGATAACATCATCGAGTCTGTCCGAGAAGGCTTCACACGCTGCACGAATGTGGTCTGCTGATATTTTGTTCCATTCTCGGCAAAGAGCAATCTTTAAGGCGTCGACTGTCTCATATTTTTTTGCTGACACTTTGACCTCTAGAATTGACCATATGGAAAAATCCATTGAGTTTAAGTACGGCGAATATGGTGGCCATTGTTGCGAAGAAATGAAACTCGGAACTTTTTCTTGCAAAAAAATTTGGGTTTCACGGGCTTTGTGGGATGGCGCCGAGTCTTACTGAAACGTCCAATGGTTTCTACCAAATTTCTTACGTGCCCAAGGTAACAAACCATCGTTTAAAATCTTTTCACGGTAGATTTGCTGGTTTATCTTTGCACCCTGCTCAATGAAAACGAGAGGTGAACGTCCCGTAGCAGTTACCGCGGCCCAAACCATCACTGATGCTGGTGCTTGCTTTCGCAGAGCAATTCGTTGGTCTAAATTGTCGTTTGATTTACACTTTAACCATACGCGATCATTTTGTTTGTTCACATATTGCTGAACCGTAAAAATTTTTTCATCGGAAAATACCAAATTTTCAAGCTTGCTATCAACGTGCAAGTGCTTTAACTCCTTAGCTCTTTCTAGGCGAACTGCCTTTTGTGCAAGTGTCAAGTCTTGCACTTTTTGTATTTTGTAAGGCTTCAGTTGTAGTTTATTTTTTAATATGCGTCCTATGCTCCGGGCAGATACATTAAGACTTTTCGCCAATTTAACTGCGCTTTGTCGTGGATTTCGTTCAATTCTAGCCTTTACCTTTCGAAACATTTCTGATGATGTTGCTGTTGTTGGATGTCCACCTCCATGGCGTTTCTTGATGCTACCCGTATCATTGTAACGCGTGATGGTCCGATACACAAACATTTTATTCAGATGTAAATGTCGTAGCGCATTAACAATGGCTGGTTGCGATTTTCCAGCCAAATACAAAGTAATGACACTGTGGCGTTTGAATTCCATCTGGATAACTTTTTTTACCAGCGACGAAAAACAATGAGCTTCTGTATGTTTAGGAACAATACAATAGACTTACGACTGTGAAAAAATGGGCGCCATATTGTAAACAGTTTGGTTGCTATAGCAAATTAAAGTTGGTAACACTTCGAGTGCCCACCCCTGTACTTAGTGTTAATTGCAACTACAAGAAAAAAAAAGTGATTTGAAACATAATCTTACTAAGTTTTTCTAAATTTTTCGACTTCCTTATTATTAAATTCTTCTAGGTCCTCAATGATAATCTTTCAATGAACACTGATCATTGTAAGACCATTGAGGCGACTTTCCACGATGGTACTTCTTAAGTCGAGGTTATCCAGAGAAATCTGCCTTGCTTTAACGCTTTCATTTTCCGCATATTTATCCTGCTCAGCGGAAATGGGCCGCTCAGAAAATTCGCGGTTTTGAGGTGTTTTTATTTATTATTTTGTAATTAGAAGGATGGGTTTTTAATATGATGGCCGTTTTATATCACATCTGTCACGACGTTTATTTTATTTGCCAAAACTTATTATAGGTCAAATTAAATAATATTTAGATCATAGTTTAGACATATTTTTGCGATTTAATCGGATCTAGGGAAATGCAAGTAATCGTGTATTCAATGGCCGAAGTATTAAGATCAAAGAGTGAAATATGACAGCATGTATTTTATACTAAATTTAATCATCGCTATTTATTGTTATTGGTTTAAAATGAATTTGAAAAGAGACAAAATCGGGATAACCCCCCTTAAACTGGGAGGTGTCGCCTCGCTCCGCTACATTTCGCTCGGCTTCACATGTAAACCTAACTCGCTCCGCTTCGCTTCGCTCGTCGTCGCACCTATTTCTGACTATACGAGTATGCTGAAAGACTTTCGTGAATGTTTTGATCTTGATTTTTCGTGAATAATTTCTTTCTTTGGCTACATAAACAAAAGTATTAAAGTATTAAACTTATACCAGGCCCCTCAGAAAGTATTACGAAAAAAAGTTTTTATATATGGGAGACTGGCCAGTTATAATGTTTTTCGAAAATATGATTATTTATAAGTAAAAATAGGTATGTTCTAATTTCAAAATTTCCCTATAGTGTATTGTGTCTCGCTGAAATATGGATCTGCACCGGGAACATTTTAGAGCTATGATTTTTTACGATTTCAAGTGTTGCCTGAAACCGGATGAATCGTACGTACGATAGACTTCAAATGGCATTCATGGATGAAGGCCCTTCCAAGGCAACCGTGTATCGTTGGTATAACGAATTCAAGCGCGGTCGACCAACTTTGGGGGATGAAGAAAGAAGAGGTCGCCCTTTGAAGGCTTTTACCGAAGACAACGTGCTGGCAGTGAAAAATTTAATCCAAGACAATAGGCGAATTACATATCAGGAGATTCAACACATATTGAAGATTGGATCGGGAAGCGTTCCCGAGATTCTACACAGCCATCTTTGCGTGAGGAGAATAGTACCACGCTGGGTGCCGCACAACCTCACCGATGCTCAGAAGCAGGCCCGGGGGGAATGGTGCCGTGATATGCTAAACAAATTTGAAGTAGGCTCGTCTCGGTCTGATTACGACAACGTTACAGGTGATGAGTCCTGGAAGGCAATTCCGGGATCGATGGAAATAATTCGATTATCGAGATTAAGTTCACTCTTCAATCTCGATGCATTTTCTCGATTGTTTTCTCGACAATCGTCTAAAACTGTATTCTAGGTGACACTCGAGAAATATTTCTGTCGAGAATACAACTCGCTCCATTCACGCCTTGCAAATTAAGGCATTTTCGTATTATTCAATAACAATAGTACTTTTAATTAAAACGAACAATTTGTGTGTATATTATAAAAATATACCGGTCAAGTGCGAGTCGGACACACCGACCTAAGATTATTAGTTAGTATTTCGTCAGTTTTGGGGAAACTAAAATGGTAGTTAAAATCATACTCTTCACTGTATATGATGAATAAAAAACAAAAACTAAGCTATACTAATAATAAAGTAAAAAAAAGTTTTTTTTTATCATTTTAATTTTTTCATAGTTTTTACTTTTAGGAGTTTACGTGAGAATTAATCGAAAATTAAAGCAATTCAAAAGATTGAACACAAGTGATCAAAAAATTCAAAAGTAAGAAAAAAAAATGTATATTCAAATTTAATAAAGTGAAGAAATAATGAGATAGTAAAAAAAATTTTGATTTAATATAATAATTTTTAATATTATATAATTGATAAAAAAATAGTTTTCAGTTATATATAACATAATATTTGATAATATATCATATAAACAAAAACTATTTTCATATTAATTATACAGGCTCTAAATGCAAAGTCAAGAATCCCTTTAGGGTATGAAAGTATACACGAATCTGAAGTCATTACAAGAAAAAAATATATACCTTGAATTTTCACCAAATATTCCATCATTTTTCTAAGCTATGGCTACGCAGCTCACCGGCCGCCCCACACACCTATTTGTACCCCGCAACCCGCACCCCTCATCCGAGTGGCCGGTGACCGTGAGGGTGTCCACGCGATTAGTGTATTTTGAGTAAAGAAAATCGTCTTATTATGAGGTACTGGTACTTTATTTAGAGATCCCAGTATTTAAAATAATATCTTTACCGAACATACTAACACACTCTTAAAGGATTCTTGACTTTGCTTTTTTACACCCGGTATAGTATAAAAATATTATTATTATTAATAAGTATTGTATAAAAATATTTGAGGTATTATTTTTTTAGGAATTTATTGCTCTTTTGAAATTTTAGGTACAAGGATTTTACGTGAAAACTGTAAGAAAATTAAAGCAATTAAAAATAAAATAGAAAACAAATGAGAAAAGATTTAAAAAGAAAAAATTAAATAATTATATTTTTTATAGTATACGATAATTCAAAAAATTGATTTTGTTTATATATAGTATATAATATAACTGAAAACTATTTTAATATTTATTAGGTAATATAAAGAAATATTATATAAAAATAATATTTTTATATAATATCAATTTTACTTTTTTTATTTTTCTGATTTGTGTTCAATCTTTTTTAATTGGTATAATTTTCTTTTAGTTTTCACGTTTCTAAAGTTTCAAAAGGGCGATTAATTCCTTTATAACCATATTTCCCTGCATCATCAGTATTTGCTTACGTAAATTAAATAACAACAAAGCCAATAAAAGTAGCCAAAGTCACATTAATTTATTTACAAAAAATAAAACAAAGAAAATGTGAAAAACTTAAATTTGCTAATTTTAGTAGCTGCAACAAGCGATCGAAACTTCTATCTCGACTGCTAGAGACCAGTCGTGAAATTTCGACAGATTTACAGTCGAGAAATTGACGAAGCGAGATCGCTAGAATAGCATTTTTATGTTTTGAAGCGAGATTTACGAATTCTCGCTTGATTTCTCGATATCGAGTTTTTTTCGATTGCCTCGGAATTGGCGTCCAGGATTTATCAATACGACCCAGAAACCAAGCGCCAGTCGACTGTTTGGGTGTTTCAAAATGAACCAACGCCTACCAAAGTGAAGCGATCTAGAAGCGGGGGGAAGATTTTGATCGCTAGCTTTTTTAATTTGACTAGCCACTTGGTATCAATTCCCTTACGGGATTAAAGAAGCATCAATGCCGAATGGTATACTACCAAATGTTTTCTCTGTTGTTAGCAACAAGCGACCAAACACAGGGCTCCGTGGGCTACTGCTCCACCACGACAATGCACCTGCGCACACCGCACTCAAAACGAGGGACTTCCTGGACAGCACGCCAGTCAAACTCCAGAGTCACCCCCCTTACAGCCCTGATCTAGCATCGTGTGACTTCTTTTTATTTCCAAAAATAAAAAATCAGCTCAAAGGAATACAATTTTCATCGCCGGAAGATGCGCTGGCTGCGTTCGAGCAGGCTGTAAACGAGGTGTCTGCGGCGCGCGGCGGACTGGAAAAAGTGTTTTGAAAACTGGTTTAGACGCATGAAACTTTGTATTGAGGCTAGTGGAGAGTACTTTGAAAGATTAAAAAAGAAAATGTACCTATAGAACAATTTTTTTTTAAGTTTCGCAAAGCTTTCTGTGTGTCCCACGTACAGAGAAGCTTAATCTGAAGATAGATCCTAGGTATCTAGGATCCTAGATAGGTCATTGAACATTGGTCCTAAACACTTACCGAATCTCCAGCATGAATTTGACTTTATCAACCAAAGTCCGTCGGAGATCGAAAGGCTTTAGAATAGAGACCACGTACGTTGTGGGTGGCGGCTGGTTGAGGAGGACGGAGAACCGCCATGAGTGGCGAAATTTGGGAAAGGTTTATGTCCAGCGGTGGACGAACACGAGCTGATGGATGGATGAAACCAAAGTCACCTGACAAATGTCTTTACTTTGTCGCAAAGAAGCCGCGTTTTCGTAAAAAACCGAATTATGGCGTATAGGCTGACCCATTACGCGATCATAAGAAATTGTTCCGCTTATTAAAATTAAATTAAATTAAAAAAGAGATTATTCACGAAAATTCAATATTAAAACAATTTACGAAAGTCTTATCTTTATCTCATGATTCCATACATAGGGTGAAATTAAATCAACCAGCCAAATTCACATTGGAGACTCGGTTAGTGAAAGGAACTAGGTTCAGTAATCCTTTTGGCCAAATTAGGAAAATATATTTTTTTTCTACCTTACTGGTTGGACTAGTTTAAGTACAATTCCTAGTCTAGGCAGTAAGGTAGCAAAAAAAATCATTTTTTGAATTTCACCAAAAGGGTAATTGAAGCTTATTTCTGATCACTAACCGGGTCTCGAGTATAAATTTGGTCGGGTAATTTAATTTCACCTTGTATACATTTCAGCTCAAGCTAGCGCAACAGACCCACAAAGGTACAAGATTTCCAAAGGACATAAATATTCCCTCAACATTTCTACTTTATCACCTTATACAAAATAGCGTTTCGGAAAATATATATTTTGAGAACAAAGCTTCTCGTTCCTAATATATTCGTTAAAATATCCCGCCTTCAAACGAATTTATATCTCACGAGGTTAATAAAATCATTTCGTTGCTTTGTGGAATTTGAACATTCTTGTGTTGAGATTAAATTAAAATTAAATTAATTTTATGTTTAGTAAACGAAAACAGACTTACCTGACTATGCTATGATGCCGCTTCGTCGCCATGTTGACGGAAAACTTAGTAATAACGTAAAATAACGTATATTATTAATAATATACGAAATACTTAGTGCGTTTCATCAAATATTTTCCGTGTCGTGATGTTGGCTCCCCCGGTTTTTGGTAGCTAGTTTAGCTTTTTCTGTTTGTCCCCTGTAACGATTGGATCAATGCATAAATAATCCTATTTCTCAGTCATTAGATTGGATGGATGGATATGGAATTGGATTGCATTGCTACCAACATACGTACGGCAAAGGAACTATTTGGTGAAACGCACTATAGGTTCATCGCATAAACTTTGCAATGTTTTTGATAATGGGTATGTATGTTTAAAACAGTAATTATTTTAATTTTTACTCTGTAAGTTATGACGGACTACTGTTTTGAACTGAAAAAACGGCCCTCACTTGCATTTTTTTATGGAGTTATTCTTTTCATTTTTATGTTTTAGACTTCTTCATTGTCTTGAAAAATGCCTTCATTATAACATGTATTTTTTCAGAACCCTATGTTGCAGTTTGGGAATAATACTGTTTATAGCTACGTCGCATCATAAAATAAGCAGGTCATATTTTATGTTACCATCGTCTTCTACTGAGTGATTATACTGAACAAATCTTCCTACTACGGTACCATTATTTTAATTATAATATTTTGTCCCTGTTTTAGGGTTCCGTGCTCAAAGGGCAAGAGCATTATTTATGTCACTCTGCTTTCTGCCCGTCCGTCCGTATGTCATGGGTGTATAGTTTGAAGTTTTTTTTTAAATATAGAATGTTGACCCGAAACCGAATACTAAACTAGAAATTAAATAATTTATTATTTAATAAATTTATTTTCTTACTCTGTCATATATGGTGTCATTGTCTTGAGCTCATAGACTAGAATACAAATATATTTTGTATTATTTTTTCTATTTTAAAATAATAGAATGTTAAAGTTGTCAGATTTAGAAAAAAAAAGTGGTGCCTATCTCAAAAACTGTAGGAATTTGAAAATTCCGTATATTGTGAACGACATACTGTATTTAAGCATCAAATACTGAAAACACTGATTTAAAATTCAGTTTTAGTGTTACGTACCCGAATGAATACTCGACCAACTTAATTTTGCAGTTCTGTTTTATAAATATATGTACCTAATTTTTGTTTAAATTAATGTAAGTCTATTAACTTATTTGAATGGTATGGAACTCTGTTTTTATTATTTAATTAGATTAGTTTAGAGGAAGATCTGGACGCACCTACTTTACTCAATTGAAGGAGAAAGTTAATGTTATGTCGTATCAAGAAGTCAAATCATTAGCAGAAGAAAGAGAAGAATGGCGGTTACTGCACCGACAAGAGCATACTTAGCTCTTAACTTAATTTATAGATAAATAGTTCTATTAACCGTAAAAAGCTAAATAAAAAAAAAAAAAAATTTGGTGTATTCCAGAAAATAATATACAACTAGGGGCTGTTAAAACTAGTCCTTGCATGGAATAGCAAAACGAAACATATAAATCATTCATATTAAGGGGGAACGTTTCGAGCTCGGTGCAAAATGCACAACTTATGATTGTTTTTCTTACTATTGCATAAAAAGTACTAAATAAATGTGATATATGGCATTTCGCGACCATTGTTTAGTGTCAATTAGGCTTTTGTATCAAAATTTTGTAATTTTATTATTACGTTGTAAATTAATGGACATACAAACTTAAAACACGATTTTAAGTTTGTGTACCCATTCATTTACAACGTTATGCATAAAATGACGCAATTCTGCTAAAACCCCTGATAATTATTTAACAATAGTCGCAAAATAAGATGAAACTATTTTATTTCACTGAAATTAATATATGATAAAGTTGAGGACTAATGCTACGTCCATGCTGTTGTGAAAACCTGATTCCATTAAATTTTCTTGATAGAAAAAAATTACAAAGTTACCTCCAAACAGTACAATAAACCGATAGCATTCAATGAATTATGGCTTTACCTTAGATTATATAGATATGACATTATTTTGATTCAAATTAAACTTTTAATTGTATCAAACATTGAAATATCATGACATGACCTACCTCCAAAACTATCCCTGACGAAGTCGGCAATACACAGTGTTTTATGGTTTTTGAACGCAACCTGGCTTGGTTTGTTGATTTGTTTATTAGAATTGATAGGTTAAGATTGTGTTTGTATTGTATTATGTTTGTAAAAACTGACCCTTAATGCCATACTTGTCTTGTTTGTTTGAATTATAATTTGTTTGCGTTGTGTTTTGACATTTATGTAGTTTTGTATATTAATTTGATTTGACCACCAGTGTATCATGTCTGCAGGTCAAAGTTGCATGATAGATCTTTGCTTGTTAGCTTTTCATTTATGTTTTTTATTACATGTGTAAAATATTTGTACGCCCTGCTGGGCAGAGCTGAGAGGAGACATAATATTGTTATTTGCACCTACTTTTATACCCTTGGTTCACAAATAAATAATCTTGAATCTTGAATGCTCGAAATTAGATCTGAAACTTTATCTGATGGCTGCAGACTGTTCCATAAAAATGAAAAAACCATCAGTGTATGCGTGATTTCAAAATAACTTATTTTTTTGCGTGCGCGGCATCTGATTAGAGTAGGATAGACAGTTAAAAAGCAGAAGCGTTAGAGCAGGACTGCGAATTGAGGTATTATGGGCCCTTGAGACCCGCAGTGCAAAGATCCCAGTTACACGTTTACCAAGGGCCAGTGTGAAAGAGACAAACCTATGCGAGTACGTAAAATGTACTGCTTTCTTCTCACTTACTCGCATAGCATTGTCCTTTTCAGTCTGGCTAACTATTGGCCAATGTGTACAGGAACCTTAATCGAAGACCATTAGTTCTGCATTCGAGATTCAAATCTCTGAAACAATAGACTATATAAAACTTACTTAATTAAATTTATTGTTTTTCTTAGTACTGCGCCTGTTTGTATCGATAGAATCGCAACGATTGCTACACAAAATGGTACCCAATGTATTTGCAATATTGCTTAAGCCAGTGTTTCCCAAACTAACTTGAATAGCGATTCAGGACCTGATAATAGACATAGTGACTTAGTTTTGAGAAAGAGGTTGATAATTGTTTATTTTAATTAATTTTCCTTAACCTTTTATCGACCCACTATAAATCTGCTTGCGACCGACCAGTGGGTCGCGACCCACACTTTGGGAAATGCTGGCTTAAGCAGTGATTTGTGGAATATTCTCTTGGTTTTACGAATGATATTATTACAATAAATTTTCTCCCATTAACATATTTTTGTAATTGTTAGTCTGCGGTCGTGGCTTGCTCCCGTTTTTTTGTACCCAACTACAATGAAGTACAAAAGAGAACTGTTTTTTTTATCATATTTTTATTAGTATGTAAAAGGCTACGTTAGTTCATTACTAAACCCTAAAACAGCTCAACTGATTTCGATTATTTTAATTGCTTGTTTTTACGCCGTAAAATAACTATAATTATAAATAAATGTATAAAACTCTTGGCGATTTATCCATCGCAAGAAGATACGAATTCGCAGGTTGTGTTGAGAACTACATAGCTCAGTTGGTAGAGCAATCGCCCGGCTAGCGAGAGTTCCCGTTATTGATCCGCCAAACTCAAATCCGTGAGTGGTTCTTGGGTTAAAACGGAACATACATACAGACAGACAAGAACTCGAAAATTTGTAGTTTTTGTTTCTCTAATAAATAACCAATTTCATTTAAAACTATGTAATACAGACACGACATTTTTACTATTTTTAAATAGACTGCTACCATTAAATAAAACCACATATTCTACCGACCCTACTGAACCACTTTCCCCAAGAATTATACCCGCGGACACCCTTACTTTAGGAAATAATTGAGTTCCAAACGAAAATGCGTGAACCCTAACCCACCGACATACGGGCGAGTTTAGAGAGAGCGTCGTCCGTTAAACAGCTTCAGGTTTCACGGACGACGCTCTCTCTGATCACTATGAGAGCAGGTTATATAATTAAAAGAGATAAAGTTATCTGACTCTTCTCTCCCTTCTAAATCCGTAAAATACTGCAAAACTCTTGTTTATAATAATATTTCTGGTACTTTCGCTTTTACTTGAAATAATGGTTTAAATATATCTGATTGAAAATACTAAATATATTTGTGAAAACGTAACCCGCGATGTACAATTTAGCCCCAAAACGGTTTTCGGACATTACCGGACTAGGCCGGAAGAAACGAAACTAAACTAACTTCCCTGTTTTATTTCAATTTAAATTGCATTTCAAAACGTACAAACCGAAAAATTATTACTATGCGAGTTTATAAAATTATTCTTGATCTATTTTAATAATAAAATAGTCGTGTCTGTACGTATAAATAGTATATTTTTTTTTCGAAATTTTAAATAAAATGAGTTATTATTATTAGTGTTGTACAGAGGCCAAAACTTTGAATTTTTGTCTGTCGAACTGTCTGGCTGTATGTTTCGTTTTAACTCGAGAGCCACTCAACGGATTTGGATGTGGTTTTTTTTATTATCATCGTAGTGACCTGGGTCAACATATAGGTTATAGGGGTTGTGGATAAAACAATGGTCAAGTCAAAAACTGTCGATAATAGTTGTAAATCTTACGCGCAAATAAAAGATACATTGATTGAAAGACACCTCCACGCGAGCGAAGCCGCAGGCAAAGGCTAGTCTAATATGCTACGGGTAATGTTAGAAGAATGGTTAAACCTGGATTTTCCCATAAAAAGATAGAAAAAAGAAATTCAATCTCCTTGGGTAAAGTCCGAAAATTTGGAGTTTCGAATACTTTCTATATTTTTCCAGGGATCCATCGCACTATAACGTGAGTGTGTAGGGTTCCGTCTAATAGAAAAGACTCATCGTCTGTCTGTATGTTAACCCGTTCGCGGCATAACTTCAAGAACTAAATTGCATGGGGTCCCCCGTAAAATAAAGGCAAAACTTTGAATATAAAAAGAAAAATTAAAATTTCGTGTCTGGTGTCAAATTAAACGAACTAGGCACCGTCATTGACTCATCCTTTCTGTGGGTCATTCTTCTGTTCGATTAGATTTTAGGGTTCCGTATAGGGAATCTCATCCGGCATCAAAATCTCAATCCCGAGGTCAACAATCCTGCAGATCTGCGGGATTTGCGGGATTGCAAAATAATCATAAATTTTGTTATAAGGTTGTGTTCATAAATTTATGAAGAGTCAAAAATTTTACTTCTTTTGTTTGTAATTATTTAAACATGATGTTGTTTTTTAAATTAATAGGATTTTTAATTGCTTTCCCGAGGGAATGATAATGTAGATATTTATAGATTCATCTTTTAAATTAGTTCTTATTTTGATACACATACAAAAATCTAAATCAGTTGCATCCTGCACTTTATATAGTTTTTTACAAATTTCAATGCTGATCTGATGAACTGGTACTCGCAAATTCTAAGCGAAGTAGGAAACTTGTCACAAAAACAACTTTTTATTTAATATTATGATGTAGATTTCCGCAAACGGTACACAAACCTACAGAAAATGCCATGTATTTTTGTTCATTAACTGATAATGAAAACATAATAGTACATTTTGATGCAAGTGCGAAAACGTTGATATTTAGAGTCACTCACCACAATTGCCTTTTTTGCCGAGACGCAGCCTACAAAATTGAAGGGTTTCTGTGCTAAAAATATAAATAATAAAAAAAGCCATAACAATACAAGGCCGTTAAAAAAACTCATAGTAATAATCATACTCTGACTTGTCTTAACACATTTGACAGGGTTAAGTATTGAACTCCTTGTCATGTTTGACAGGTGACATTTTTAATTAGTGCAAACTTCTCTATGGGGCAAGTCACGTAGAGGCAACCATTTGCACTTAAGACCTTTTAGAATGAAAAGTTTTTTAAATGGGAATAAGTAATGAAATACAGATTATTCTTTCTTCATATTTTAACGTTTGAAGTATACTTTACGTAATACTATTTAATTTTGATTTTGTTTGTAATTTCAAGTTATTTAAGTCTGTTAACTTATCTTAATGGTATGGAACCCTCAGGGCACGAGTCCTCCTTATATTTGACCGTTTTTTTAACAAACTAATTATAGTGCACTTTTTTATATTTTAGTCTAGTAATATGATTAGATTATGAGGAGGACGGCGGATCGCCAAGAGTGGTAAAATTTAGAACGACCTAATCCAACAGTGGATGAACACAGGCTGATGGATGGATGGACTACATTACGCTGCTTTTAATAAAGTATAGTCTCGTTTTCATTCTGCTATACAAAACTGAGAAAACTAGCTAAAACATACAAATCTCACCACCACTATAATCATTATAATTTCAAGAATTAGTTGTGTACGACGTACCCTTGAAGACTACAAACTCTGCCAAAAGTCCTTTCATTTTTCTCTCAGTCGTAGCAAATGAAACAGCTCAAACTGTTGTTGAATTTGCCTAAACACCGACAGCCGGGGAGCAGAAAATTCGAGACCCAGCAGCGAAACGGCTGGTGCCCTTCACCTTGTGTCCCGACAGCCCTCAGCCCTCATCCCTTTGGCAACACCCCACGCCCTTTACCGGGATCAAGTGTCCTTTCAAGGGCGCGGTGTGGAGCCTAAATGGGTCGCGCCTCTGAGAGGTCAAGGTCAGAGGCATAGGGTGTGGAATTTTTATACATTTTGTAGATTATTTTACGTGTCCAGCAAACCTTCCCTATCTCTCAGCAATAATATGTCCCCTTAAGAGGCTATGTAAATTTTATTTTTATCACTTGTACTCCAAGCGAAATAACGCGCAGTGGCAGATTTAGCGAAAAGAGAAAAAGTATGTTATTTAATTTTATAAAAAAACTAAAACAGCTAGCAAAATTTCCAAAATCAGAAATCTAGATATTGTTAAACCCCATCTAACAAAATATGTTTGTGTTCTGTTCATGATTCCTATTCATCGAACGAGGAGAAAAAGTGTGTTTGAAGACCTCATTTCAATAATTTATTTTTATTGAGGAAAATTTATCTAAATTTCCAACGTGATACTGATGAGCCTTATCGTCGTACTTCGAACTTCCTTTTACTTGTTCAAAAATATATCTGTGTGCAACATCTTTTTAATCCATTATAGTACTCGTAATTGTGAACGTATAAGGTTTTTTAAGATACTGACATAAGTAATTACTTGGAAACTAGAAAGTGTGCGCCATAAAATATGATGTATTTGTGTCCAAAAGATAAGTATATCTCCAATCACGTTGGCACTCTGAAAATCGTAAACATTGTATGGGGATACAATGTTTCCGGGGATGTGGTGAGAGATAAGCAACAATATCTGAGTGTCATATCTGTTGACGGAGACTGATCTGTGTTGTTACGGCGTCTCGTCATTCCCGGTGCGTGTGTACCGAAAATGTCCGCCCTTCGTCCTTTCCTTTCCCAGAAATTTGAGCAACCCCTACCACGTACCGAGTGCGTTCGAGTATCCTGTTTCGTTTTCCTACTCGATAATCGACTAGCGAGACATTGGTAGAGTCCTGGCCAGGAATATTCCAGTGTTATCAAAATTGCTTCTTATTAATATATTATAATCTGTTAAGAATGAGAGTGTACGCTATAAAGCTTGTCATCATCCATCTACCCATCAGCCTCTCATCGTGCACTGCTGGACATGGGCCTTTCCAATATGTCACCATTCTTGGCAGTTCTCCGTCCTCCTCATTCAGCCGCCACCCTCAACGTCCTTCAGGTCGTCGGTCCGAGGCCTACGCTACGCTTATATGGCCTGCCCACTGCAACTTATTGATTCGGCAGGGTATGTCGGTCACTTTCGATCTCCGCCGGATTATCTCATTTTGGATTTTATCCATTAGAGATAGCGGCCATAGCTCTTTGAGCGACCTTAAACCGGTGCGGATCAAGCCCTTTGTAAGAGGCCACGTCTCGGCGCCATACGTCATCATAACGGAAGGACGCGCTGGTTGTACATCTTAGCCTTTAAGCACTACGGTATTGACGACGTAAATATATGACAGAACTTCCCGAATGCTGCGCACCCTAAGCATATTCTTCTGTCAGCCTCGGCGTCGAAATTGTTTTACCCAGCTGGATAACTTGACCCGGGTGAATTTGTATTTCTAACTCTTTCTCGTGCTTAATTAGATATAGTGCTGACGGCTGTCACAGTGGGCTCAAGTTATACTTTACGTACGTGCTTATTGCCGTTTCAAATTTTACATAAGAGACATGCGCCACTTGCCCTGCTCTATCATATCAAACGGGCTCCTAACTTACACACAGCTTCATTTCCTCTGCGGAGACGACAATACCCACGCATTTATTCTAACAATAAATCCCACACATATATCTTCTCTTATCCCTGTTCTGTACTGAAATAGAAGTAGCATTTCATCCAGTTTTGTCAAATAATATAAATTTTGTTTGGAGGCCCGAAGGTATTGCATGGAATAGAACAAAAGAAATAGACCATAAGCTGTAGCCGCAATATCAGTTAATATTTTGGCCACGTTTAGGTACTTCAGGACCGACAGATATTTTGTTTCCTTATTTCTAAAAATAATAGTACATTATTGCAGAGGGCTGGAAAGTAGGCTATTGCCTGACGAGGTGAGTTAGCAGTCTGAGGCTTATTGAGTTTATACTTTGAAAGAGAGATAATACCTTTTTCCACCGAGGCGTGTGTAGTGATTTTCTCAAACAATGGGAGGCAATAAAAAATACGTTTGCAAAAGAACTATTAATTTAAAGGAAGTACTCGATTTAGCAGTAAGCAAGCAAATCGGCTTCATCCTTCAAATTTTCTATCTCCACGCTAGCACGGACGCTACTTTCTTTTCCCGAACAAATTTTTCGAAGTATTAAAAGCAATTACATAGTTTTACGCATAATTAACTAAGTTCGATGCCCATTCAAAACTATTTAAATTATCTGTTATTAATCATGGACATTTAAAAAAATTTAATAGGTAACGTGTGTTTTTTTTAGAGGTATAGAACTTTGAAATGGAATAAAACAAAGATGATTTTTTTTATTGATATGAAATTTATTTTATTCGAAAGACAATCTTCTGGCATTATAATTAAATAAATTATGCACAAATTCTTGTACTTTTATTCCACATATATTTATTTTTATTCTAACTTAGGCTACCGGTTTCGTATTACACATCATCGGGCCAACAAATTATTAATTATTTAACATGACAGAAAGAAAACAAAAAAATTTTTTTGTAGAATAAAAATAAATATATGTGGAATAAAAGTACAAGAATTTGTGTATAATTTATTTAAATTATAATGCCAGAAGATTGCCTTTCGAATAAAATAAATTTCATATCAATAAAAAAAATCATCTTTGTTTTATTCCATTTCAAAGTTCTATACCTCTAAAAAAAACACACGTTACCTATTAAATTTTTTTAAATGTTTGAACAAAAAAATTTTTTTGTTTTCTTTCTGTCATGTTAAATAATTAATAATTTGTTGGCCCGATGATGTGTAATACGAAACCGGTAGCCTAAGTTAGAATAAAAATAAATATATGTGGAATAAAAGTACAAGAATTTGTGTATAATTTATTCAAGATGATATTCCACCAAGAACCATCAATGGAATCCATCCAATATTATAATTTAAATATGACTTCTGGCATATGTCCGCCACGGCTGGCTCGGACGTAGTATAATCTGGAGGTCCAATTTTCGATATCTTTTTCCAACATTTGTGGCCGTATATCGGCAATAACTCGCCGAATGTTGTCCTGCAAGTGGTCAATCGTTTCGGGCTTATCGGCGTAGACTTGCGACTATCCCCACAGAAAATAGTCAAGTGGCGTTAAATCGCACGATCTTGGAGGCCAAGTCACGGGTCCGAAACGTGAAACTATGCGGTTACCAAACGTTTCCTTCAATAAATTAATTGTGGCACGAGCTGTGTGACATGTTGCGCCGTCTTGTTGAAACCACAACTCCTGCACATCATGGTTGTTCAATTGATGAACGAAAAAAGTCTACGCCGATAAGCCCGAAACGATTGACCACTTGGAGGACAACACTCGGCGAGTTATTACCGATATACGGCCACAAATGTTGGAAAAAGTCATCGAAAATTGGACCTCCAGATTAGACTACGTCCGAGCCAGCCGTGGCGGACATATGCCAGAAGTCATATTTAAATTATAATGCCAGAAGATTGTCTTTCGAATAAAATAAATTTCATATCAATAAAAAAAAACATCTTTGTTTTATTCCATTTCAAAGTTCTATACCTCTAAAAAAACACCCTATATAACACGAATACATGCGCTATGTTGAATATTGGCTGCATGAGCTAATTGCTTTTTGCCTATGCTAAGATGGAATGAAAAAAAAGAGCTTTGGTGAAAAACGAACGGTCGGCTTGACTATATGGCATTTCCACTTTGGTTTCTTCGATCTTACATGCAAATATCAAAATGTTCAGTATTTTTTCAAGTTTATTGCGGCGGGTAAAAATAAGTTTTCTGATATTTATTTTTCCCTTAGGGCAAAAGCAGATTTTCTTACATTTATTTTGCTCTAGGGCAAAAAAGAGGTTAGAGAGAGATTATGTCATTCTACCTAAAAATGAAATAAAATTTAAAGGAAAAGTTTTACTGGATTTTTCCAATTATCTTCAAAAAGCAATGGGCCCAGAAACAACATTAACTTAAATTATTAATTAAAATTTTCAGTCACCGCCGTCGCTGACTATAGCTCACAGATCTATGCCATAGCGAAATAGTTTAAAACCGTAGATTAATCTATGTTTAAAACATAATATAAATTTAGTATATTACGGGGAAATGCAATAAAATTAAATGAAAGTTTCGCTTCCCTAAATTTTAATACACTTGCAATAAATACTTTAGGTACTGATGAAAATGTGATTTTCAACGTAGGTCCTTACATTCTAACAAACGAACATACAAAGAGTCCAAACGCATATCTCTACTCCGTTCCGACGTAGATAAAAAGTTTCAAGGCATTGTAAAATGTACTCAAATTTTCTTGACATTGTAAAAACTTCCTTTAATCCCTATTTTGTTAACAACATCTCCTGGTCCCTCCTACCTATTGTTATTCAACGATTGTTTGTAAACTTTTTCAGGCCCGTGTCGATATTTGAGACGGCCTTTTTGGTAACTTTTCAGAACAGCTTACAGTTAAACCATAATATGTTGGGAATATCGGATTTGGAAGTTAGAATTTCGAGTTTCGAAGTTTGCGAATTTCGGGTCGCCGCGAAATTCGTGATCAAATTGGCAAATGTAATAAAAGTCTAAAGTTTCGAGTTCCGTGTTAAGTATATTCTTAAATCGGTTTACTCTGCTGTATTGTGATAAAGTTCATTTTAGCATGAATTTGAGTTTCACATAGGTTCACATGCGTAGCTATCATATCGATTTCGCTCGCAATATCGTTTAGGAAACTTGCCATTATCTACCACACCTGACATTTTATTGTATTGCGTTTTGATACACTCTACCGTTTTAAAGACCTATAAAATGCAAAAAAAATGGGTCGTATACCTCTCATAAACAACTAAACACACTGTCTCTAAGAAAAGTTCATCAGAGAGGGCCGGACAGTAGCAAAAATGCATTCAACCAAATTAAGACGTTATATCGTTAAAATACGATGCCATCAAAAACAAAACTTGTAAAAAAACCAAGTCTCGCAACTTAGTTCTTGTACCGTAAAAAGTTGTGAGATTCATGTAAATCCAAGTCGGTTAAGCCTAGCTAGCTGAGCCTAGAACATGAGCAAATAAAGACCCATTTCATACTGAAAAAAAAATTTGTTTATCTTTGATTAAGCGAACATACTATAAAATATCATTAACATATACATACACTATGTATGCCTAAAAAAATATTTCAACCTTATAATTTTTGGTTTTAAAATGTTCCTGAGATGAACGCGGTACGGGATTTACTTGTTTTGTTTTTTCATGAAACAGGTTACAAAAATTTCACGTAAATCTGCTAAATAAAATCCTTAAAATATATATAAAATGTTGAGCTAAAAACCAATCAGCTGTTTAGCGCGTGATTATTAATATTACCCGTCCAAGACAAATAGGCCAATGAGTTAACCAATAATCATCTCTATCAAAAGCTAATAAAGTATTTGACTATTGGATGGATTCGATTGATGGTTCTTGGTGAAATATCATCTTGAATAAATTATACACAAATTCTTGTACTTTTATTCCACATATATTTATTTTTATTCTAACTTAGGCTACCGGTTTCGTATTACACATCATCGGGCCAACAAATTATTAATTATTTAACATGGCAGAAAGAAAACAAAAGAAAACATTTTTAACAAGCAAATATAAAATAAACAGAGGTGAATCACCACAGCTATTAGCCTTAATGTGTTAGGCCTGTAGTACATTTTTTTCCTAGCCTAGTAATCAAAATCCGTGCAAAATATTAGTTTTTTTTTTGTGAAAACTGCTAAATGTTGACGTGAGTACGTCAGGCTACAGGCTACAGCTATTGACAGTCCTTATTGCGGGGTCATAAGTGTTAAAATCGTTTACAAATAGGAAGCTTGACCTTCAGGCGACTGTACACATACTGCACTTTATCTTCAACACACGAGTTACCACTATATTCAAATAAACGTGACCCACTTGTCTTTTTTACATTCGTAAAAGTGTTTCGTTCATAATACATAGCAAGTATAGTATAAATTTAACAATAAAAGTACGTTTGACGTTTCCTTGATAGGTACATAAACGTAATGAAGCTAATAAAAATTAAACTTCAAGTAACGTGCCAGTCGCTTAATGCGATACATGATTACTGAATCCGTCCTGCTCCAACGTTTCAGAAAGTTTTAAACAACAGCAATACTGGTTAAGTGATATTAGATAAAAACTGTTTTATTGGTAATTTTGTGGTCTGTGTCTGTTTTCATTTTCTCAAGGAAGCAATATATATAACACTTTAACTTTCTTAATTTTATATAAATAAAAACACTGTCAAGTCTAACTTTTAGTCGTGTTTTTCTTATATTAGATATCTTAAAAGATTCCACTAGTAATAATATATTAATTTTTAACTAGTTTTTATTGTTGGGGGAAAATAATTATAATTTAATACGGAAAATTAGTTAGAAAACGAATTCTTTGAGAAGAGCGATCGCTCTTAATCCTAGGTATCATGGCCGTTTTCCATTAGGCGCGGTAGTAACCAACCGTAAGCCCATCCAATATCAGTTTAGTTTTTAATATTCCGCCACTCTTGGCGGCCCTCCTGGACGAAAGGCCCATACTCACCCACACTTGGTAGGCGGGTTTGTGATCGTGATGCCGAATTCCTCGAACCAGTGACGTCGTTGCCTGTCATCAGGCTGTTTTATAAACCTGTCCCAGGCATAATGGGCCGCCTGGTTATGCCTGTTTGAGAGCTGTGTTCTTACTCTCCCCCGAATAACTTCGGGGAGTTTTGCGAGTAAGATGGTAATACCTCCACCACAATCAAGCTCGGCATCAGCTCTATCATCTAAAGCGTAAGCTCACTGTGTAATAACAACATAAAATCTTGTACGTAATGTAGAGCCTTAACAAATTAAAGTTACGTCCTGTACGAACTCCCTTGTGAATGCCTCCATAAGGAGTAAAAGTGGGTTTAAAATTAAATGGAATTACGAGGAAATTGTGTTGCGCTTGGATCCCTTTTGTTTACAATTTGACTTCACTTGATTATTTTCCTTGTGGCTTTGTTTACTTTAGCGTACAGCGGACGATTGCGCTAAGGGTATGATTATCTGTTTTTTTTTCGTACATTACATGAGGTGACTTTCGTTTATGTAGCCAAATTCATACTGGAGACTCAGGGAGTCAGTCAGTCTTCAATGACCCTGTTTGCGAAATATGAATAATATTTTTTTGTGCCTCTATACTTGTTCAAGAACAATCTCGACTCAATTGGGATAGATGTCTAAATTTTATTTTGCGTATTTCATAGAAAGGGTAATTGAACCTTGGTCCTGACCACTTACCGAGTCTCCAGTAGGATTTTGGCTATATAAACGAAAGCCACCTTATGTAACTACTACAACGACCTACTGGTTCAGGTACTCCACTACTAATTCGGGGGTCACAGGTTTAAATCCCGTCGGTGCACATTTGTGTTCAGTATGTGTTGGGGAGGCAGTAAACACCACATCCGTCAACGAAGCCTGGTAACACCGGACTGTTAAAAATCACGTCCTTTCCGAGAACTACCACAATTGTACTCCAAATTGGCTCCAAAATCCATTTGTTCCTCATTATACATAATCATTAAAAATATCATCAAACTCACAGTCCCCTGCCTACTTTATTTACACTCGAGCTAGGACCTCAACAAATGTGTTTTGGAAGGCACATTAAGCTCTAGGTTAACACCTTGTACCCGAAGTACACCACCCATCACCCTGGAACGTTATAATAATCGTCGCAGAAATGTGGTTGTACGAGTGTGAACTGTGAGTTGCGTTTCCAAGTCCATATTCGGGAAAGCTTCTGACACCCTCTCGGGATTCATGTCTTAAAGATGTATCTTATGTATGTCATTAACAGAAAATCACTAGTGCTGTTCAACGAATTTATTTATTTCCTGACCGGTTTCGCCTTTATGGCATTTTCAAAGGATTAGTAATTCATCTTAATATAATACAAATAGTTTACATTAGAGCAATCAATGACGGTGTCAAAATGCCATAAAGGCGAAATTGGTCAGGAAATAAATGAATTCGTGAAATAGTTCAAGTGATCATGTATTCAAAGTTCCTCCAAGTGCCAACAATCAAGAGAATCAACATGTATTTTGCTTGTGTACTAGTCTGTGGTCCGCTGCTGTGCCGTCATAAGGAAGAAGGCGTCTTCTACGTATTAACTTCGTATGTGTGTGATGCCGCCTTCTTCCATATGACGGCAGCGTGCTTGCTCTGCCATTTTTCCCTTGATAGAGCTGTGTTTGTTGGATTTTCTGTTCCAAAATGGAGAAAAAAAGATCAACAAAGTAGCTGTAGCGATGACGTAATGCGCACGCGCATCGTGTCGCAGTCACCGACGCCACTCGATAGTTTTTTTGCTGCATTTATCTATATTTAGTAGAGTATCGTAGAAACTGACGCTGGTCCACTTTAAAACTTTCATCGCGTGGTGATTAGAGCGACAAGTGGATGAGGAATGCTTTTCGCGATGGCACCTACTTCTATCTGCGCCGGCGCCGGTATCTCGGTTAAATATTCAGGTCAGATTTAACTGCTCCGTTATTTTCCACAGTTTAAATTTACAATAGTAAAAAATGGTGATATAACATGATTTTCGCAACTGTCTGGTACGAGACTACGTAGAAAAGCTGATATTGTCATGAAGATACAGTGACTTCGATTAATACAACTAAATTTATACCGAAGACTCGATGAGTGATCAGACATTGCAATGACAATTTGCGAAATTAGAATAGTATTTTTGTGCTCTATACTGCTCACTGTCGAAACAGAGTTGATCAGATTTTTTCATGTATCCTCTAAAGCAGGGTTTCTTAGACTGTGGTCCATGGGTCCCTTAGGGGTCCGTGAGACGAGTGCCAGGGGTCCGTGAGACGAGTGCCAGGGGTCCACAACTACTCAATTAACTCTTAAAATATTTATTATACATTTCATTCCATTTTTCATTTTAAACAATATAGTACATTGCATTTGAATTTCGTGTATACTTAGAAACTAAATTAATATGTACATTTATAAAATAATAATAAAAACTCATTAATAATTAAAAATAAATTTACATTTAGGTCATTCAATAAAATATAAATGTAAAAAATCTAGACATAATTAAAAGAAAAATAAATGCAATTAACATGAAGACAGTGAAATGAAAAACATTATAATTCGTCTACTTCGTACAAGCACCTCCCCAATAAGAACTACATATATACTGAGTTCAAACAACAATATCCTTTTCATTAACTTGGTTTTGATACAATTTAATGAAGTATTAATTGAGTATTAATGTAAACTAAGCAATAAAAGTGATTTTTAATCTTCTTTTCTTTTCCTAAAATTTTCTTTGACAGGGGTTCGTTGAATCGTTGACCTTCCCTTGTTGATACCACATATCGCAGTTCTCTGCTACTTCCGACCACCCCAGTAAAAATGAGTGGTGATCGTCCATTGTCTTTTAGTCTGTCAGGCCGTCTATGGTCGTTGATCAGTCCATCAGTATGGAAAGCCAAAATTTAATGAAATGAAGTCTTGTTACTTTTTGATCACCTACCAAAACTCCTGTATAAATTTGGCTGTATCAATCGAGACCTTTGACTTAGGCCCGTCTCTCGGGTTTACGTAACATAATGTACGTTTCGATATACAACTTCAAATTTATAAAATTTTATAAAAACTCGATTCTAAAACACCACCTTGGTACAGACGGAAAGGGTACAGGCAGTTCCCTTTTATCTTCGAAACGAATTAGCGCTCAAAATACAAACACTTCGGTAACGTCTACAACAAGCTAGCTGTGTTGCCATATTAGAGTCCTTAATTTACGTACGCTGGCTATTAAACAAAAAAAAAACATAGAAGAAACATAAACAATTGTAGCGGACACTCAAAAGAGCAAAAAGCTAATAATTGGTTCGTAGTGTGTTGCATCGAGTTGCATACGACACTAGGTCAGCCGTGATTGGACGACTCGCGGTTACAGTAAGTCGAGGCGCCATACTAAACATGTGCCCGGTACAGTTTTCATGTTGTAATTTTAGCGCTAATCAGAATTCTGTGATCGTCTTCAATAACGAAGACTGTGAGAAGAACAGAGCGACACAATATGCTGTCACTGGGCCAGCACTTGTCCAAATTCAGACTGTGATGAAGTGAGATGAAATGTACGAATGTCCAAAAATGGCCGTCCATTTTAGAGTGAAAAACACCTTTCTTTTTAGAAAAACTGTAACAAGAGCATAATATACATGATAATAATAAAAACTCGCATCCAAATCTGTTGAGTGTTTCTTGAGTTAAAACGGAACAGACAGACAAAAATTCTAAAAATTCTAGTTTTGGTCTCATTCATTGAAAATTTCGCAAAAATATTCAATGTACGGCCACGATTTTCTACTACCATATTATTAGTATATAGATAAGCATAGCGGTAAACAGTACAAGTTGTACAGTATAGTTCAAAGCTGGCAACCCCACGGTCTCCAAGATTCGCGTCACGCCGTGGCCCCGGGTTATTAAAGCACCCTCTTTAGTATGCTGCGCGGGGCGCTGAGGACATTCTTCCAGGGGCCCTTTTTTGGGATCACACCTAAACCTATGTTTAATGTGGAGATGGAATTGGTGCGGTTTGTAGCGTGAACAAGGGCTCCAAATGGTGATTAATGACGGTAAATAAATTGGGAAAGGTTTGAAAGCAAGTGGTGTACTGTAAAGCAGTCCTTTTGCCTTTCTGACACACAGCTAATAACTAGTTTAGAACTCAGAGCTTCAACTAATAGGTATTGTATTTATACTAGGTGAAATTAAATCAACCGACCAAATTCATACTGAAGATTCGGTTAGTCATCAGGAACAAGGTTTAAAACTAGTCCAACCAGTAAGGGAGCAAAAAAATATAAAAAAGGATTACTGAACCTAGTTCCTGATCACTAACCGAGTCTCCAGTATGAATTTGGTCGGTTGATTGAATTTCACCCTATATAGATGCCTGATAATAAATGATTTGATTATTATTTCAATAAAGAGTTAAATATACTACTAACCTTTGCCCGCGGCTCCGCCCGCGTTTAGTCAATCTCTGCCCCGTTTTCGGCTTGGGCGTTATTTTAATAACATCCTTTGTAGCCTATATGTTTAACGGGTCACTACGATGATAAAAAAGCGCATACAAATCTGTTGAGTGGTTCTCCAATTAAAACGGAACATACATACAAACAATTGTGGTTTTGGCCTCAGTACAATACCAATAATAATATCCGATTTCATTTAAAATTTCGCGAAAGTATTCAACACGACCTTTTTACTACCTACTTTATTATTTTAGGATAGATAAACAGATAAATGTTTTTCAAAGTTACAGGATTAAAATTGATGCAAAGTAGATAACATAAATATTTTTGTTTATTTAGAACATATTGTAGCTACTTAAAGCGATTCTGATGAAATGAGTATGTAACTAATCATACTTTTACAAAGTATAGATTTACATCAACAATTTGTTAATCCATATCTCTTTGAAACGTATACTCTCGAGAACTTAGTACATAACCTAAAATAATCAAGCCAATAAAACCGCCGCACCGCGCCGTTCTTGTTTCTTAGAAAAGAACGAAGCAAGCAAAAGGTAACACTTATTTTTGTTACTTTTAGGCCGACTTGCACCAATATTTAAATCTAGATATAAGACTTAAGCTGAGTTTAACTTGACAGGAATATATTGACTGACAGATCGTAAACCTGATTTAGCGACAAAATCTAGATTTAAGATTTTGTTGCAAGCCGCCCTTAGAGGTTAAACTCTGTAAACAACATATGGAACATCATATCATCATAACTCTCCGAGGGTGTGTAAATATAATAGAACATTATTCCAAATCATCCCATCCATCCATCAGCCTGTTTCGTCCACTGCTGCACATACGCCTTTCCAGGATTTCACCAGTCTTGGCGGGTCCTCCTGGAAGAAATGCCCATACTCACACACGCTGGGCAGGCGGGTTGGTGAGCGCAGTGCCGAAATCTTTGCACCAGTGACGTCGCTGCCCGTCACCAAACTGTTTTATATAAGGCCCGGCAATTGGGGATGGATATACCGCCATCCATCGGTCCCAGGCAATGGTGGGCCGCCTGGTTTTGCCTGAGAGCTGTTCTCTTACTCTCCCCCGAATAACTTCAGGAGGATTTGCGAGTAAGATGGTGGTACCTCCACAGTCGAGCCCGGCATCAGCTCTACCACTTTATTCCAAATACTAATGAATATTCCAAATCGTTAAAGAAATTACAGAGTTATGGAGTAATAAAACAAAAAAAAATACAATCGAATTGAGAGGAGCTATGAATCGGGAACCCGGAAAAGCAGAAGAAAACTAAATCTGGATGTGAGGTGCTCTGAATCGGGAGCCGTTAATTTGTGGTTAAAATATAACGCAAATCTGAATCATAGTTCAGTTATACCTATGGCTATCGGATATGAGCCGTCAGCTCGTCACCTACGGTGTCAGTATACCTATACCTTTCTCACGGTGTTGTACGTCGGTGACGTTTATGTAACGTTACACCCTCCTTTGTCACTGCCGACATGATATCACTACGAGTATGGCAAGCGTACACGTCGTAAATTAGAGAGGATTCCGTAGTACACTTTTCTCTGCTCTCTTTGTATTAATAAAAAATCTGGTCAAGTGCGAGTCGGACTCGCATACCCAGGGTTCCGTAATTCGACAGTTTTGGGAACAGTGAGGAAGAAGATATTTTAAATCTTGCCCAAGGTGAAAAATTTGATTTTGTCATTTTACTATCGTGAATTTCTCAACCGCTATATCCTGTAATCTTTAGGTAATCCCAAATTACAATGATTTTTTAAATTTTTTTCGGTCCACCAGTTTCGGAAATAAGGGGGGGGGGGGGACATGCATTTTTTGTGGTTTTTCAAAGATTTCTCGAAATTGGTGCTAGTAAATATAGTAAAAGTATATATTTTTGTAATCAGCTCTTTAATATCTACAATTTGATATCCATTATTGTATTTTTAAGAATTTATTTTTTATTTTTCTCACTTTTTTATTGGAAATATTTTGTACAATTTAGAATTTTTCTATATTTTTTTTGTACCATATTATGTAAGCAAGTGAATGCTATTTTTGTAGAAAATTTCAATCTTTATCTTTATCTTTAACGATGCTGTGACATACGGACGGACGGACGGACAACGCAACGGAGTCTCACCATAAAGGTTCCTTTTACCTTTCAGGTACTACGGAACCCTAAAAATACAACATATACTCGTACAGTGCATCGTTATACAATTTAGCCGATTTTAAAGGCTTGTTTTACTCTAAGTGCTGTCAAAACTAAAATTGTTGCAAGGTAATTTAGATTTTATTAATTTTGTATAAGTGCCATATTGCAATGAATAAATTTTAGTTTTTACAACATTAAACCTAAAACTAAAACCTTTAAAATCAGCTAGTTAATAATAGTCTATAATATGTGTTGAGTATATTATTGTAGCTGATTTTAAAAACTTTAGTTTTAGTGCTGTCTTAACTAAATTTTTTTCAAGGTAGTTTAACGTTTTACAAGTTCTTTACATTTGTTTCTAATTTATCTGTTATACTTTGTAATGCACTCTAATAATAATGTTTAAGGTAGTACAATTGTTACGAATAATTCCATAATGGAATATCCATTTGAGAATCCAATTATGAGCTCACTTGTGTCGACTTTATCCAGTACATGAGCTGATTTCTATCGAAATTATCCAGTTTATGAGCGTACTAGCTTTTGCCCGCGGCTCCGCCCGCGTGTTATTCGGTTTAACAACATGCTTGTTTCCGGGATAAAAAGTAACCTACGTGTTAAGTTAGGGTATAAGCTATATTCATTCCAAATTTCATCCAAATCCGTTTATTTATTTATTTATTTATTTGATAGGAGAAAAAACAGAAATAGATACATGTTTGACAATAACAATGGTGATAACATTAGTGTAAGTATATCTATTCCCTTAACATTCTCACAAATTACATAAAGAGATAAAAATGAAGCAGATGAAGAAGATAAATGGTTTAAGACAATATTGGCTATAAACCCAAAGCCAAAAATATAGACTAAGCAAAAAACCTACAGCATGCACATGCAAACTTAAAATAAAAAATCATTAAAACTAAAAATTAATAAAGAAAAAGATACATTTTATATTTACCTAAGAATAAGACATATATTTCTGCTTTACCCTATTTCTTTTGTTTTATTTCCTTTTTTTTTCTTTTCTATGAACGCTTTCTTTACTTTATTTTTATATCTGTTACGAGAGCAGTTAAAGAAATCTATATTTAAAACATTATCATTGTAGTAATTGCACATACGATGTATCGGAGCTCTTTTTCCATTCTGAGTTCTAGTTCTTCTGAGATGAAAGAGATATTTGGGTCTATTACTACGATGACGGAGACTGGGTAGTTGGAAGTTAATCTGACTTAAGAGGTCTGCACATTTATATTCTCCAACACATATATTTCGAAGAATAACTGAATCAGTCACATGTCGGCGATCTGCAAGAGACATAAGCCCAAACTTGGCAAGAAGATCGCTGTAGGACAGACGGCTGCGATTAAGACGATAGTTCAAGGCACGTACAAATCTTTTTTGGATCATTTCAACCTTCCGAACATAGATATCAAACACCGGATTCCATATTGCTGAGGCATATTCTAATTTTGACCTCACCAGACTCTGATACAAAATTATATATGTGAGGGGGTTTTTAAAGCATTTGGCTACTCTAAGAATAAATCCTAGCATGCGATATGCTTTTTTTATGATATCTTCAATGTGGAGGTCAAATGTCAATTTAGAGTCAAATAAAACGCCAAGGTCACGTATTTGATTGACAACTTCCAAGGAGTCATTCCCAAGCTTGTAGGGAAAACAGTGTTTATGCCTCTTCTTAAAGAAAGCCATTACTTTGCATTTGTTCTCAGGAAGTACGATTTTATTATCAATGCAGTAAGTAAACAGTCGGTTTAGATCGTCCTGTAATTGCAGACAATCATTATTGTTATCTATACGTTTGTATATTTTTAGATCATCTGCATACATCAAAAACTCAGAGTACTTAAAACATAGTGTAATATCATTAATAAATATTATAAAAAGCAGTGGCCCTATAATTGAGCCTTGGGGAACTCCAGATGTTACAGTAATGTAGGACGAGGTATGCCCATTCAAACCAACAGCCTGTTGTCTCATGCACAAGTAAGATGAAAACCATCGCAGCAAATTACCCTTTATTCCATTAAAATAAAGCTTTTGCAGCAGAAGCTTATGATCCACCTTATCAAAGGCTTTTCTGAAGTCTGTGTACACTGAATCAACAGCTACACCATCATCAAGAGCTTTAAAAAGAAAATTTGTGTAGGGTAAAAGGTTTGAAACGGTAGATTTTGATTTCACAAATCCGTGCTGACGAGTATCTAGAAGTGGTTCAACGTAAGGATATACTTTGTTGTGAATTAACATTTCAAATACTTTGGGGATTATTGATAGGAGAGAAATGGGGCGGTAATGTTCAATAAGATTTTTAGCACCTCCCTTATGAATAGGAGTCACATGAGCTATCTTCCATTTTGCAGGGATGATCCCAACGTGAAGACTTACGTTAAAGAGCAAAGTCAATGGAACACAAATTGTAGAAGCTGTATGTTTTAGAAAGAATGAGCTTATTTTATCCGGCCCTGGGCCCTTATTGCTATCGAGATCAAGAAGGGCTTTTTCAACTTCGGACTCTAAAAGATTTATCTCAGACAAAGGAGTAGCCAAAAATGGGCCGTCATTTAAAGCAATAAAATCTGTGTTATAAGCATCGTGATCCACTGGTTCAAAAACGGAAGAAAAGTACTTTGAAAACATTTCACATATATCGGAAGGACTGTGAGAAGATTGATCCTCAAATGTCATTGTAGATGGATACCCAGTATTTGTTTTCTTCAGAGAAGATGTGTATTTCCAGAATGATTTGATGTTAGTCTTTGTTAACTCTTCAACGTTTTTTATATATGTTACATGACAGCTTTTAAGCAATTCCTTTACGCGACAACGATATGTTGAAAACCGTTGGTAATCAGACAGAGAGCCATAAGTTTTCCAGCGAATCCATGCCTTTTCTTTTGCTCTCTGTTTAGCCGTTTCAGTGTGAAAGACTAACAAACATACACACCTACACACAAATTTTCGCATTTATAATATTAGTGTGAAGTGTGATGAGATAACATATCCTTGTCTTATTTCACCACAAACGATTAAGCACTGCGCTAATTAGACACCTGATTTTTCAATGATATTGTTCTATCCCACAGAAACCATGCATTTTTCCGGGATAAAAAGTAGCCTATGTGTTAAGTTAGGGTATAAGCTATATTCGTTCTAAATTTCATTCAAATCCGTTCAGCCGTTTCAGCGTGAAAGAGTAACAAACATACACACTTACACACGCACAAACTTTCGCATTTATAATATTAGTAGGATAGGATAGGATTTGTGAAGAAATTATCTAGGATATGAGCTAATTTGTAATGAAATTATCTAGTTGCACTCGATAATTTTAATGCTATTTGACAAATTACTATAATACCACGAGACAAAAAAGAGTGTCACTGTGAAGGTTAGATAGTTACACAGATCCCAACAAAACACGACGGAACCCAAAAAAAAAATTACTTTCGCAACAAAAAAAGCCCTAATGGGTCTCTTATCAGCCTGGTATTTAGCGAAACAAAATCGTTTGTAATTACTCGCTCACTTTACACAACTCGTGTCATATGCATAAATAATTGATTGGGGAAAAACTCTTTTCGCAAATAGTATGTATGAACTTATAATAAAATCTCTTTGGCTATACCATTTGTATCTGGCTGGTTATGGTATTATTAAAAAGTTCAAATTTTAAAAATGATTTGTTTTTCTTACTGTTAAGATAAGTGAATCTATTGAAGAAATTCGATACATTTTAAATTTTTACTACAAAAAAGGTAAAAATGCAACGCAAGCCGCGAAAAAAATTCGTGATGTTTATGGACCTAATGCAGTGTCTGTGAGAGTAGCACAAATTTGGTTTAAGCGTTTTCAATCCGGAAATTTTGATATTAAATGAGCTTGTATTATTTTAGGTTTTTCAACTCTAAATTTAAGGTTTGCTGCACGAGAACAGGTCACACTGCTGCTGCATGAACTGAGTAGGGGCCGTTTATGAAAAAAATACAGAGTAGCGCGTTGGGATGGGACAATATCGAAAATCTAAACTACAAGAGATCTGTTCTAAGTCTAAGAGAGAATCTGTTCAATGGATTTTCGTCATGGATTTTGGAGAAATTAAAAACTGTATTCAAAGGATTTTTTGCCTTATCCAAAAATATAACCTTTTGCAAATAAAAAAACGCCTGCATTATGGCATCATTCGATATTGTTGCTCGCTAGTAAGAACAGTCTTGCAAAAAAATGTTATAAATATGAAAAACAAAAACAAGACATTTCTCTTGATTTGAAACTGAATGTTTCTTTGCAAGACTTGGTCATTACTGGCAACACTACGATGCCATAATTCTGTTTTTTGTTTTTTTTTGCAAAATATGCAGGTCTTGGTTCCTTGCAAAGGGAAGTAATTTCTCAAAAATCTTTGTTTACTGTTTATATTTTCTCCAAAATCGATGACGTGAGTCCTTTGAACAACCTCTCTTATAGTTGATATTTTCCCCAATACTGAACCAACTCTGTATACCTCCAGTACTTCGTAAGACGACCTCTTCAAATCCTATGATGACGACATAGGATCAAATTTATGGATATTCTCATGTTTATTACATTTACGTCTGCCGTCTGTCAATTTGGTAACTAAGTTAAGAGTCATTTTATATTATAATTGCTTATGCGGTATTTGGTAAAATTAGTTTATATTGTTCTTTTATAGTATAAATAACTAGCCTTTTGCCCACGGTTACGCCCACGCTGAAGGTGTAACAAACTTGAACATTCCGTGTCACAAATTCCTTTCTTAGGACTGTTCATTCGCAAGACAATTTTAACCACTTTCTGGACCCCCTCTCCCCCCTACGTAAGAAAAAAATGAGACTTGGATGAATCCCTCGCCCCCTTTCAATCTTACGTCAGATAAAAGAAAAAGTAGCAAGAATATAAAAACGCGTTGGTTTATGATATAAAAAATTGTTGCTTACTTTTGTGATCTTAAGATTAAACCGAATCCCGGTTCAAAATGCACATCATAATATTGTTTTCCTTATTATTGAATAAAAAGTATGCAAAAATTGCGTTTTAAAGCAATTAGAGGAAATTGATTAGTAATAATTAGGGTTTCACATATAAATTCTATCATTTTATGATTTACATCTTGATTGCATTCGGTTAACAAACTTTAAAGCGTATTTAAGGTTGTAATCGAATGTAATCAAAATGTAAGGCATAAAATAACATAATTTTAATGCGAGAACCCTACTGTTCGTAATCAATTTCCGCTAATTGCTTTAAAACGCAATTTTTACATACTTTTTATTCAAAAGTAAGGAAAACAATATTATGATGTGCATTTTGCACCGGGATTCGGTTTAACCACCTTAAGAACCCGCTCCGTATTTTTCGTCTGTTTGATGCGAAGCATTATACCTATAATATTTTTTCTTGTAATTGCCGCGATGTTTTTGTAAAAATCAGGGACATACACCAATCCACATTGGCCATCTAAATGAAGACCTAAAATTTATTTGATTTAATTGTTTCTCCTTTGCGCGTTTTTTTTATACTTAGATTTTATTAATAAAGATTCGGAGCGGGCTCGTAAGTAATAATAAAATAACTCACAAAAGAGAAACAATGCAATCAAATAAATTCTAGGCCTTTAAGAGTGTTTAATACCTCACTTCGTTTCGAATGATCCTGTTTTATACCAACAAATACTGAAACAATCAATCTGAAATTAATATAATGATAAAGTTGAGGACTAGTGCTATGTCTATGCTGTTGTGAAAACTTGATTCCATTAAATCGTCTCGATAGAAAAAAATTACAAAGTCACCTCCAAACCGTACAATAAACCGATAGCATTCAATGAATACTTGAAATTAGATCTGAAACTTTGCATAATATAACTGATATTAGTATAAAGCTGCTGCAGACTGTTCCATAAAAATGAAAAAACCATCAGTGTATGCGTGATTTCAAAATAACTGATGTTTTTGCGTGCGCGGCATCTGATTAGAGTAGGATAGACAGTTAAAAAGCAGAAGCGTTAGAGCAGGACATTCGAATTGAGGTATCATGGGCCCTTAAATATAAAGTGGCGTATGTCCCAATTTTTTCCAAAAACATCGCGATAAAGGCCAGAAGAATATTTAACATATTGTTTTTCATCAAAGTTGTCGTCGTCACGGACTCTAGACCCCCCCCCCCCCCCACCCCATGTGAGAAAAAATAAGACTTGTTAAATGAACAGCTCCCAGCGTCTGACTGCGTCTTTTTAGGAACCAACCCTGCCAAATATCAAGAGTACTGAGTGAGTGTCTTTTCGCTATTATTAACAACGCGCGCAAAATATCCAGGCAACCGAAACGTCCGACCTCCTGCGAGGTCTCTGCCTACCATCAGCCTGTTTCGTCCACTGCTGGACATAGGTCTTTCCAGTCCAGGATTATGCCACTCTGGGCAGTCCTCCTGGAAGAAATGCCCATACTCACACACGCTGGGTAGGCGGGTTGGTGAGCGCAGTGCCGAAACCCTTGCACCAGTGACGCTGCTGCACGTCACCAGTCTGTTTTATTTATATAAGGCCCGGCAATTGGGGATAGATATACCGCCATCCATCGGTTCCAGGCAATGTTGGGCCGCCTGGTTTTACCTGAGAGCTGTTCTCTTACTCTCCCCCGAATAACTTCGGGCGGTTTCCGAGTAAGATGGTGGTACCTCCACAGTCGAGCCTGACATCAGCTCTACCACCTACCTTATAATGTATAAATAAAAACACACAATACGCACGATAATTTAGGTCTAAACAAAACGTAAGTACTCATATAGTTTTAAAAAGCGTTAATTGTACAGAGGGCAGACATTAAATACCATGCGTGTTTGCACAATCTGTGAGTCACAAATTCTCAGTACCAACCAAGTCGTAAAAATGAATAATTTATTTGTGAATTTTTATCGCTGGATCCGTTAATCATAATTACCCGCATGTTACAACGAAAGGACTTCGCTCTAACTAAACTGATTATTCAGGACGTATGGGAGAAAAATTATTACTGTAATTGGTACGATTGTGACGCCTTTTGTAATAATTGAATGTGTTTATTCATTTGGATTTTATATTTATTTCATTATATTTAAATAATATACTAATTATTTTAAAAACAAGGTTTAATGTCCCCGTGGTGAAATGATATAAAGAAATATGTTTCTTCTGACCCTATAGTTGTTGAACCCAAATCCGTATGGGAAACCAAAATTAAGTTAGTTACTGATTGAGCACTATCGAGTTGGTAGTACGAATTTGGTTCTAAAAATCAAAGCCACCTTTTACTCGTTTTACAAATTATTTGAGTTTTTAGGGTTCCGTTTTCAACAAAAAAACCTTATAGTTTCGCCATGTCCGTCCGTTCGTCTGTCTGTCTGTCCGCGGCTAAGCTCATAGACTCTTAGTACTAGAGAGCTGTAAATTGGCATGGGTATACTCGTATACAGGGTAAACCAAACGAATGGCCCCTGGAGGAAAAGTACCTTAAATATTAAAGATAGCAAATTTTACCCAAAGAAACCGTTATTTTTGAAGTTAAGGAAAACTGCATTCAAAGCATTTAAAAAAATAACCTGCATGAACCGTGAATCGAACCGGACAAATGTGTAAAAAAACAACCTGTATTTTTATGATACCGATCGAAAGGGTCAAGCATTAGAGCCAAATTCTTCGAAGTAACATAGTATCGTAAATTAAGGAGGACTATGAAATTTAACATTTAAATAACAAAACTCGTATCCAAAAATTTAATATTGTTAGAAGTACGGAAAAGACGCAGGAAAAACGCAGGTAATTTTTCAAAATTCTTTGAATGCAGTTTTCCTTAACTTTTAAAAATAAAATAAAGGTTCCTTTAAGTACAATTTGCTATCTTCAATATTCAGGGCACTTTCCCTCCACCCCTCAATCGTTTGGTTCAACCTGTATATTAATCACGCCGAGAATTTGTTTCATACATTTTTATATATTTTGTAATTTTTATTCAAATCATTAATGGTACGAAACACTCTGGCGCGAGTTCTTAACTTTGGTATAAAAGATTGCAGTTACCTTTACGATAATGAGAGTTCAAGTACTTGATTCAAGTTGCGGTGTACACCACCTGACATACGACATATGGCGTATTTTTTATAACATGATTTGTTTATACTTGCTTCTCTTTCACACTTTAAGTCGACTTCTATCTGTCCCCTTCCAGCATGGTTTTCTTTAAGGTTACGGGGTAATTTGGTTTGTCTTTATGCGGGCGAGTGAAAGGACTCGTAATTCAGAAAATGCCCGTCGAATTTTGACGTCATCAGCATGTTTGTTTGTCCAGCGGGCCTGTCACGTATCTTTGAATCGGTTGCCAACTATGGTTGCTATTCACCAAAAACAGATAAAAAATTAACTTCCAAAATAACTTTCAATGGGTATTGAACTATTTACGAATTGTGACGTCGTCATTTCAAGTGCGAACGTATCCTTAGATAAGCGGATATGTATGTTTTCGACGATAAGCACTCGGTTTTGCAATTGATTTTACGATACAGAATCAGGGGGCAAGTTGTCAAATTTGTCGTAATGGTTTGAATCGTACAATGAAGTTTTGATCTGCTTATTAAATAAATGAAGACAAATTATTTGACGCCCCAGTTTTGATGATGACGTAGGCAATGGGGTTTTCAAACAGTATTATTATTCTACTACAAATTATAGGGTTCTGAAAAAAGACCTGTTAGCAAGAAGGCATTTTGCGAGAGAATAATCTAAGGAAGCCCAACACGTGACAGAGGAAAGTACGCTGCATTATTTTTTCAGTTGAAATCGACAGTCCGTCCAAACTAATAAAGAAAAATAACAATAATTACTGTTTTGAACATATAAACATTACTAAAATAAATGGAAGCATTTTTAGGGTTCCGTACCACAAAAGGAAAAAAACGGTACCCTTAAACTATAAGGCTTATAGTATCACTTTGTTGTCCGTCTGTCCGTCCGTCTGTCCGTCCGTCTGTCCGTCTGTCTGTCAAGCAAGACCCTTTATCTCAGAAACGCGTGGAGTTATCGAGTTGAAATTAAAACCATATACTCAAGTCTACAGTCCCTTCAAGCTGTGAAAAAAATCAAACTTCTAAGTTAACTTAAAAAAAGATACGGTCGTTAATGCCGCAAAAAACTTATATTTCGACACTCCCAGGGGAATCAAAATTTATAAGGTATATCCCGTTGACCTAGAACTATGAAATTTGGCAAGTAGTACCGTCTTATACTCCAAGTATAGGCAAAAATCTTAAAACTATACATTTATAATTAAATTATAAAAAATCAACGAGGTTAAGCAACGGTATGCTCGGTCATAACTGTACGGGTGACCAAATCTTTTTGTCGATTTTTTTTAACTTTTACTAATTTGTACGGAACCCTCGGTGGGCGAGTCCGACTCGAACTTGTCTGTTTTTTTTTCCAGAAATGTTTATCTACAGAATCATAAATGAAGAAACGATCATAGGCTCATTATTACATGAAGAACGTCCGTCAAAGAGGCCAATTCTCAACTTTCGAGTTAATTAATCCTTAACTAACCCATTAAACTCTGATTAACTGAAATTGAGGACGCAGACGTAAGGTCGGTTACATATTAACATATACATGTTTGTATTGATGCTTCTATGTGTTGTAGATTATATAAAGATTCTGTGATTGTCACTTACTCACTAAGGTGACTTTCGTTTATATAGCCACATTCATACTGGGGACTCGGTAAGCGGTCAGGACCATGGTTCAATGAACATTTCTGTGAAACACGCAAAATAAAATGTAGATTTCCTATACCAATTGAATCGTGGTTGTTCTTGAACAAGTACACAACTTAAGAGGATATGTCGCGCTTGCAAAGGTTACTGTTACTCCATGCGAAACGCCCCGCAGTGCGAGAGGGACGGATTCCGGAAAAAATAGCAAAATGTCGGTTTTAAATTAATATTAAATTAACTAAAATAGCTATCAATATTTCCAACTAAGAAAATTTAGATATCGTTAAAATCTATCTAATAAAATATCGTTTAGGTCTGTATGTCATTCCTATTTGTCATACTATGAAAAAAAGTGTAGAAGAAGACCTCATATCAATAATTGTTTATATCGAGTGAAAGTTACCCAATCGCGTTTCTGTACTGAAGAAAACTAGAAAAAGGTTCCGAAATTTATATACTGATTTATCAAATTAGTGGCTTCATCTGAAAAGCAGATAAAAAACTTCAAAAAGTGCAATTTTTATTGAAATAGCCCCTCAAATACACAGGCATAATTTTTTTTTGTATTTCTTCATTGATTGGATCTTGGTCTTGACCACTTACAGAGTCTCCAATATAAATTTGGCTGTATCAACGAAAGTCACCTTATACTCGTATACGTATATCCTCAAGAGGGTGTCAAAGGTGTTACCGAGCGTGACTGAACCCGGAACCACAAATTCACAAACAAATGTTTGATGCAGTTGGTTGCTGTTGATAACGATCGTGGATCATGATTTCAGATGTGGTCCCGCTGGAGCGCATGCTTCCCAGCAAGACCACTTTGAAAACGAACCCCTTGTCTGACGACGGTCATATTATGGCCACCCGATGTAGCCCCCTATTTTAGTCTGATTGGCTGCGCCGAGCCTGCAAGGCGACGTCTGACGACCCCACTCGAGACGACACGCGCCGCGCGCTATTCAAGTATTGTAATTTATCGTTTTTATGGCTTTCCTGTTTATAAATACCACATGTATTGTACATCCATCCATCCATCAGCCTGTTTTGTCCACTGCTGGACCTATGCTCTTGGCGATCCTCCTGGAAGAAATGCCCATACTCACATACGCTGGGTAGGTGGGTTGGTGAGCGCGGTGCCGAAACCCTTGCACCAGTGACGCCGCTGCCCGTCACCAGTCTGTTTTATATAAGGCCCGGCAATTGGGGATGGATATACCGCCATCCATCGGTCCCAGGCAATGGTGGGCCGCCTAGTTTTGCCTGAGAGCTGTTCTCTAACTCTTCCCCGAATAACTTCGGGAGGATTTGCGAGTAAGATCCTAGATAAATTGAAATTACCACTAAATCCAACAATTCTTGTATGTACAATTATTATTTTTGGTGTTCCTGCTGATGAGATTGACGTCGTGAACTGTCAAAAAAACAGTCGACACTGAAGTTCCTCTTCTCACCGAAGGTTTTAACGTCCCAACAAGATTCCTTTCAGCAAGTGGTCAGTAAGGTTTGTGCACAAATGTTATACGCTAAGGCAGGATTTAAACCCGGGTCATAAGATTGAGAGTCCGACATCTTACGGACTGGGTTACCGCTTACTCGGTAGCTGCGGTAGCTTTCCCTTTTTAAATAACACAATCGGTCAAGAGCGAGGGAAACTCACGCTCCGAGGGTTCTATCCATTGACCTCTCATAAACAATCAGACTCACAATCACGCTCAAAAATTGTCCGCGATGAATTTTGTCACCGCTATGGGGTGATAAATTCGAATGACGATTGCATACAACTGACATTGCATCTTATGTTAACGACATAACGTCTTAATTTGGTTGAAGATTTTTGCTACTATGCACGTCACACGTTTGGACACTTTTTGATGAACTTTTCTTAGAGACTGTGTGTCTTGTTGTTTATGAGAGGTCAATGGTTTTATCCTATAATTTAAAAAAAAAATACAGTCGAATTGAGAACCTCCTCGTTTTTTGAAGTCGGTTAAAAAGATATGTATCGAAGTATAGCTAGTGCCATCTCTATTAGAGTTTTGAAATCTTTTTATTTATTTGGAGCCCACTTAATTTTTCCCGCAGAATTTCCTGTTCATTAGTTTCGAAGACATACATTATCTCCTTAAAGGAGGACGTTTTTGTTGTTTGTAAGCAAATACAGTTTAACTATTAAAATCAGCTCTCTGTCTCAGATAATTTTATGTTCTTATTTTAGTTTTAAGAAAAAAGATCGCTGTCATCATTGACGTATAAAGTAGCTGTCATTTAATTTATAGTTCCAAAATGTAATTTTAAATCTTTTTCTAAGTTTTATTTTACCACGTTGTATGAGCAAATATATCATATTTTCTTAGCAAATGTCAAGTCTCCAGCAAGCAGTTCAAATGTCATATTTTTTATATTACATAAGGACAACAACGTCACACCATAATGGTCCTTTTTTTCCTTTAGGGAAGGAACTCTGGTAATAAAATATAGAAATTATACGTTACGTTACGACAAGTTTTTGTGTCTCTTAACTTGTCTACCTGATTGCTTTTTAACAAGGATCTGTAACGCTTAACGACACTAGTTTCTATGTTGAAGATTTTGAAATAATTTGAAAATAAGTGAAAAGATTAGCTTTCTATCAGCAACAAAAACAGTTACGTAAGTTTAAAATCTTTTTGAATTCCTTTCAAAAACGGAAAACCGGAGTTTAGATTGTCTGTCAGTTTTATTGGCGTGTTTATACCACGGCTGGGTCGATTGGGCCGGAATTTTACATGTAAGCTGAACCGAGAGAGGAATTGACCACAGAATGTGTTGCAAGACATACATAGATGTCAAACCTCGTAAGAGAAATTATAAAAAAATATTTGTTAACCTAGTTAAAATGTTATTTGCACCTAGTCAAATTTTTTTTGTTTGTATTTTTTTAATGTTTAAAGTGGCTCAAAGATATCACAAATAAACCCGTGGGGTTTTCGTGATGTTTTTATTCATACTCAAATTATGTACAAAACCTGTTTTAGATAAATAAATGAAAAAAATATGTATTAATAATAATGTTTTCAATGCAAGTGCTTGTAAAGACCCATTTTATATGCTTCAAAACTGTTGTAAAAGTCAAGTTTACCACCATCCATTAGCCAGTGTTCGTCCACTACTGGACATAGGCCTTTCCCAAATTTCTTTACCACACTAGTGTTTTATTTTAATTTATCGAAAAATAGTTGCCAGTCTTTTCTTGTGTACTTTAGATAGACTTTATAGAAATGAGCTGCGAACGCATCAAACTGAAAGCAGCTTATTTCGGTCAAGTTGGCAACTTGCGTTCAAAGAAAAAAAAAAAGAATGCCCGCCTTAAGTTCATTTGGAGTATTTATGGTTTGTTCGTTTCTTTAAATACGTTTCATTTATTTACTCACACTGCATTGAAAAACGTAGTTTGATACACGTGGGTAAGGGCAATAACTTACTCGTAACGTTTAAAACACTCCCTTGTCGCTCGTGTTTTAAATCGTTCCTCGTGATCTATTTCCTCCTTTCCTTACCGCACTTATAGAATAAACTAGCATTTGCGTGGTGCGCGGGCTGCAAGCAGCCCGCGAGATATGTTGTGCCTATGTTTTTTTTTTATATGCGTTTTTTTCTTTGTGTCTGTGACATATTGGACTCGTTCTACAGTGAATTTAAAGGCAATCGGTAGAAAATTCGTGATTTACAGAGGATGGGATGTGTGTCGAGTGTCAAAACCTGTCAGCGGTTGGAAGATGTGTGAAAAAGAGTAATTGTAAAGGTTTATGGACTCGCCCGCGCACCTGCGGTGCGCGACCTCGTCCCTCGGTGAACCGTAGGCACGTCCTGCTTGACTTGATGACTCGGCCGCGCACCTGCGGTGCGCAACCTCGTCATAGTTCTGACTAAACCCGGAAGAGCTACCACCATCCGTTCCGAAGTTATATCAATTTAAAAAAAAATGTTAAAAATGTCAAAAAATGTCATCGGTCGGGAATAGTCCGTAATACTTATTATTCGAGTTCAAACCCGGAAGCGCTACCACCATCCGTTCCGAAGTTATAGTAATTAAAAAAAATGACAAAAATGTCAAAAAATGTCATCGGTCGGGAAGAGCCCGTGATACTCATCATTCGAGTTCAAACCCGGAAGCGCTACCACCATCCGTTCCGAAGTTATAGCAATTTAAAAAAAAATTGTCAAAAATGTCAAAAAATGTCATCGGTCGAGAAGAGTCCGTAATACTTGTCATTCGAGTTCAACCCGGAAGCGCTACCACCATCCGTACCGAAGTTATAGTAATTTAAAAAAAAATGACATCGGTCGGGAAGAGCCCGTGATACTCATCATTCGAGTTCAAACCCGGAAGCCCATACAAATACGTCAACTCATATTGAAACTACCAAAAATGCGGGGGGGTAACAAAAACGACCGAATATACAGTACGAATTTTGTCCCATACAAATACGTCAACTTTCATGGATAGTACCAGAATTGGGGAGGGGGGGTTCCGAAAATTTCGACCGAATATACAGTATGAATTTTGTCCCATACAAATACGTCAACTCATATTGAAAGTACTAAAAATGCGGGGGGGTTACGAAAAACGACCGAATATACAGAATGAATTTTGTCCCATACAAATACGTCAACTTTCATGGATAGTACCAGAATTGGGGGGGGCGGGTTCCGAAAATTTCGACCGAATATACAGTATGAATTTTGTCCCATACAAATACGTCAACTTATATTGATAGTACTAAAAATGCGGGGGGGGTTACAAAAAACGACCGAATATATTTGCGTTTTTTTTCTTTGAATCAGTGACGTATTGGACTTGTACTACAGTGAAGTATTGGCAATCTGTAGAAAATCCGTGATTGACAGAGGATGGGATGTGTGTCGAGTGTCAAAACCTGTCATCGGTTGGAAGATGTGTGAAAATGAGTCATTGGGCATTTAGTTGGACTCGCCCGCGCACCTGCGGTGCGCGACCTCGTCCCTCGGTGAACGGTAGGCACATGTTGTTTGACTTGATGACTCGGCCGCGCACCTGTGGTGCGCACCCTCGTCATAGTTCTGGAAAGTAAGTATGTCAACTTATTGTAACAACACAAAGAGCAACCTTGAAAACGTGTGGAAACTGGGTTTCAGGGCGATCGGTTGAATAAACGCGATTGACATTGTTTTGACAGTTGTCAAATGTCAAAATTTGTCATCGGTCGGGAAGAGCGCGTGATACTACTCATTCGAGTGCAAACCCGGAAGCGCTACCACCATCCATTCCGAAGTAAGAGAAAAAAAAATTAAAAAAAAAAAAATATCAAAAATGTCAAATTTTTTTTGCCAAGTTGTGGCCGTTTTGATGCCATTCACTATGGTGAAAACCGCGTAGCTGTAGCTCCAACCGTTCTCGAGATAATCCAATTGCGCGGATGTGGCCGACTCGGCCAACTGTGGCCGAAATTTTTTTTTTTCGGTATTCGGATAGATCTCGGCGAGCCCTTTCAAACGGACCCCCTGAACAGGGGTCTATCTTCATTGGTTTGGGAGATATGGGCCGAAAAAGAATGGACCCCTTGAAAAGAAAGAGATTTTTTTTTGGACCCCAGGGGTCCGAGTTTGAGGGTTCCAAGCCCAACCGTCATGGAGATATGGCCAAAACAAAAAAATTTTCGCGCCTCGGATAAAATTTTTTTTAAATGAAAGAAATCTTTTTTCGGACCCCCGGGGTCCAAGATTGGGGGTTCCGAGACGAACCGTCGCGGAGATATGGCTAAAAGAAAAAAAAAATTTTAAACATTTTAAAATATTATTTTTTTTTCGGACCCCGGGGTGCGTTCTGATAATTTTGGGGTCCGAAAATGTCATACTTGAATTTTTTCCCATACAAATACGGCAACTTTCATGGATAGTACTAAAAATGCGGGGGGGGGTTACGAAAATTTCGACCGAATATACAGTATGAATTTTGTCCCATAGGAATACGTCAACTTTCATGGATAGTACTAAAAATGCGGGGGAGGGGGGGTTACGAAAATTTCGACCGAATATACAGTATTAATTTTGTCCCATAGGAATACGTCAACTTTCATGGATAGTACTAAAAATGCGGGGGGGGTTACGAAAATTTCGACTGAATATACAGTATGAATTTTGTCCCATAGGAATACGTCAACTTTCATGGATAGTACTAAAAATGCGGGGGGGGTTACGAAAATTTCGACCGAATATACAGTATGAATTATGTCCCATACAAATACGTCAACTCATATTGATACTACGAATAATGTGGGGGGGGGTTCGATAAAAATGACAGAATATCCAGTATGAATTTTGTCCCATACAAATACGTCAACTCATATTGATACTACTAAAAATGCGGGGGGGGTTACGAAAATTTCGACCGAATATACAGTATGAATTTTGTCCCATAGGAATACGTCAACTTTCATGGATAGTACTAAAAATGCGGGGGGGGTTACGAAAATTTCGACTGAATATACAGTATGAATTTTGTCCCATAGGAATACGTCAACTTTCATGGATAGTACTAAAAATGCGGGGGGGGTTACGAAAATTTCGACCGAATATACAGTATGAATTTTGTCCCATACAAATACGTCAACTCATATTGATACTACTAAAAATGCGGGGGGGTTCGATAAAAACGACCGAATATCCAGTATGAATTTTCCAAAACCACCGAATATTCAGTATGAATTTAGTTCCCATATATGTACTTTAACTCTCATACATGGTACCAAACATTTGGGGGGGGTTGTAAAAAAACGTCCGAGTAGCCAGTATGAATTCCTTCCAGCGATAGGCAAAATTCCTACCGGGGGGGTAGGCGAGCTGGCTGCGCCAGCCCGCCAACCCCCCCGGTAGTAATTTTGTACTCGCTCGCTGCGCCAGCTCGAAAAATCCGAATCCCATACAAGCATCCTATACAAAACAGGGTTTGGGAAAACGACTGAACCCCCCCCTAAAATTAAAAAAAATGAAAATTTTCGATTTTATCCCCACTCAGAATGACATGTTCTACCACCCCCCCTACATCATATTAGTGTAAAACCCCCCCCCTCCACCCAAACAACCATGTCAATGAGTCAGTCAGTCAGTCACCGTATTGCAGCTATATATAATGTTAACTACATACTATTTAAGGCGTAAAATTTTCAAGAAAATATTTTCACATCAAATTTTATTTTTGCAACAATTGAAAGGTTAATTAAGTAAAAATAATTTACTGTGCAACTTTATTCTAACACTAATAAAGGTATGTTTGAAGTGTTTTTTAATGCACTTAAGTATGTTTCGTTGTTGAGTTCCGACAATGGCTGCACAAATGTCTTGAACTTTTCACATATTTTTAAAGTGTAAATAAAGGAGGTTTTTTTTAGAGGTAGAGAACTTTGAAATGGAATAAAACAAAGATGATTTTTTTTATTGATATGAAATTTATTTTATTCGAAAGACAATCTTCTGGCATTATAATTTAAATATGACTTCTGGCATATGTCCGCCACGGCTGGCTCGGACGTGGTCTAATCTGGAGGTCCAATTTTCGATGACTTTTTCCAACATTTGTGGCCGTATATCGGCAATAACTCGCCGAGTGTTGTCCTCCAAGTGGTCAATCGTTTCGGGCTTATCGGCGTAGACTTTTTTCGTTCATCAATTGAACAACCATGATGTGCAGGAGTTGTGGTTTCAACAAGACGGCGCAACATGTCACACAGCTCGTGCCACAATTAATTTATTGAAGGAAACGTTTGGTAACAGCATAGTTTCACGTTTCGGACCCGTGAATTGGCCTCCAAGATCGTGCGATTTAACGCCACTTGACTAATTTCTGTGGGGATATGTGAAGTCGCAAGTCTACGCTGATAAGCCCGAATCTTTCGAATAAAATAAATTTCATATCAATAAAAAAAATCATCTTTGTTTTATTCCATTTCAAAGTTGTATACCTCTAAAAAAAACACACGTTATAATAGTAATGCTCTGAACCACCTTTTTCCGATTTCATGATTGGACAACCCTTATCTCTCCCTTTTACATGCCCAAACCGACAAAACATTCCCAATATCGTCATCTTCAAGAGAATCTGTGTACTTTTTGAACTTTCGACAGAAGATGGTTAAACTTATGTTTCAAGTGAAGTCGCAAAATTACCTTTCGCTTATTCTGCGGCGACTCCATGATGAGCCTAGATTCAGTAAGCCGGTCGGCTATAATTGTGGGATGTAGATGCCACCCGCATCTATGACATATGGCAGACATGTGGTCGGACTTGGTCCGTCAATAAAGTGCGTTTCCGTTGAGCAGAGAGGGACGTTATTTTTTACATGTCTACTCGTGAGGTATGAATCAGTTAAGTGTAAATTAATTGAGATTTTACTACTAATCTTTCAAAAAATTACTACATACTTAGCATTGTTGCTTTCTTAATAAAATTCCTATAAAAATGTGATGTCATTAAAGTATTTTTCTTACTTATTGAGTACATTTTTTAGGTGGTAGAGCTGATGCCGGGTTCGACTGTGGAGGTACCACCATCTTACTCGTAAATCCTCCCGAAGTTATTCGGGGGAAAGTAAGAGAACAGCTCTCAGGCAAAACCAGGCGGCCCACCATTGCCTGGGACCGATGGATGGCGGTATATCCATCCCCAATTGCCGGGTCTTATATAAAACAGACTGGTGAAGGGCAGCGGTGTCACTGGTGCAAGGGCTTCGGCACCGCGCTCATCAACCCGCTTGCTTAGCGTGTGTGAATATGGGCATTTCTTACAGGAGGACCGCCTAGAGTGGCGAAATCCTGGAAAGGCCTATGTCCAGCAGTGGACGAAACAGGCTGATGGATGGATGGAGTACATTTATTTTATATGCATTAAAAATCTTTGTCGTTTTTTGTGTGTTTCTTAGAAATTTATATTCTTATTGGTTTTTAACCGATTATGACGAAGCCAAAAGAAGCATAATACGTTCTTAGTTCAATGATGACTAAAAGGCTCCCCACAAAATGATCTGGTTTTTCAAGCTGATTTCGGGTGCACTGAAAAAGCCCTTACGGCGTGCATAGCGTACAACTTACACGGAAGAGTGGATACAAACATAGGGGCCGTCCGTATATCATGTGATTCTTTTATGAATTTTGACCCCTACATTAGTTACAAGAATGGTAAAATACCATGTGAAATTTGTTCAGACCCCCTCTCCCCCTTTGTACCCTGAGTGACACTTGACGATACCCCCCTACCTTCATAAACGTCACGTGCTTTTTTGGAGGACGTTTTCGCGCCACAATGGAAACGCGTAATAATTCGGTGACATTTTTTGTTTAATACTAGCAGATTGTCCCTTCCAGCGATCCAAGATTATTCCACTAATGTGCTGTTAATTACTCGTTATTTATGAATGTAATAATCACTTCGAATTGGTCTTTAGAAGGTAACGAATAACTAAATCTATCTTCTTGGCAGTTAATTTGGATTATACCAATTTTGAGAAGGTAATGATGATTAACGGCGTTTTCAGGGTTCCGTACCCGAAGGGTGCCAAACGGGATCCTCTTACTAAGCCTCCACTGTCTGTCTGTCAGTACGTCTGTCACAGGGGTCTACAGCGTCTACCACGACAAATAATAAAAATTTCAAAAATGTGTAAAGTAAAGGGGTCTCCCCCGTACAGGAAACTTAAAAAAATTCTATATTTTTCAAGGTTATTTGTTTCAGCTCTATCTTAAAGATACATACAAGTTTCAAATTAGGTCAGATTGTTATTAATACTCTAAAGTAAAAGAACAAATAATAAAAATTGGGGTTCCATACTCAAAGATTGCGAATGAATAATAAAATAATTAATTAATTAATAATTGACAGGCCCTTATAATTTTAGCGGCTTTTTTGACACCTGGATGTTGCTATGGCATCTACGAGTATATTGTTGTTCCATCCATCCATCCATCTATCAGCCTGTTTCGTCCGCTGCTGGACATAGCCCTTTCCAGGATTTCGCCACTCATGGCGGTTCTCCTGGAAGAAACGCCCATACTCACACACGCTGGGCAGGCGGGTTGGTGAGCGCGGTGCCGAAACCCTTGCACCTGTGACGTCGCTGCCCGTCACCAGTCTGTTTTATATAAGGCCCGGCGATCGGGGATGGATAAACCGCCATCCATCGGTCCCAGGCAATGGTGGGCCGCCTGGTTTTGCCTTAGAGCTGTTCTCTTACTCTCTCCCGAATAACTTCGGGAGGATTTGCGAGTAAGATGGTGATACCTCCACAGTCGAGCCCGGCATCAGCTCTACCACCTACTAGAAAATAAAAAATATAACCAGGGTTTTATCAAACAAAGTGAGAAAGTGGTTGTCAGCTAATAAACAAACGCATTATGAACAAAGCATGATTGTACAACACCAACTTTGTTCTTATGTATACTCGGTCTTATATTTGTATCTAAGTATTAAGAAGGCACCTATTACATATAATATCCACGCATAACAAAACTTCGGTAGAGGATAGTGGTTAACTTTTGTTATTAGATTAGATCAGAGGTTGTCAAACTGTGGGTCGTGACCCCTCAGTTGTTGCAGAAGGACACTGTCTACAACAAAAGTTTTGGTCAATGTCTGTTTAATACTAATTTCATTTAAATCAGTAAGCCGCTAATAAATGTATTAAATTATACTTTCATTGGTCTTGTCGCAATTTCACATTATACTTATGTTATGAGGAACAAACACCACGCTAGGAATTGCAGATGGTGTCACTATATATATCCAATTCTACGAAAAATAAACGAAAAGCTGAATTACGAGATATGGTGATTTTCAGATTATAGAAGTAAGAGCAAAAGATTATTTTACAATCTGAAAAATTTTATGAAATAAAATAGTCTAAATATTGGTTTATACAAACTCGTATATTTATGTTAAAACAAGCATCATCCTATAAGACAAATTTTATAGAATAAGTTATGCAACGTACCTCTTTTGAATGTCATTTGCTGCAAACTTGACTGACTTAACAGTTTTAATTTTTAATATTTGGCTTATATCACAGACATACAGACTAAACCTAAGGATTAAATAGCGTTCGCAAGTTTCCATACAAAAACCAAGCGACATATAAGGTACATGGTACGAAGAAACGTATAAAAATGGGTTGTTTTGGCTGGCTTATGCTTGAAACATATTTGTTAATACCTAAACTAATCTCTCGTACATATTTTGTTTGGAAACAAGCAATATTTATATCTAAAAGAGCCCGTAACTCATTGAGCTAAAATTGCTTCAAGTCGACTCTATGCGTTTATTATTAATGTTTGGTCTGTATGTCTGTGGCTTATATTAGAACCACCGCTTATACAGTCCAGCTCGAGGCAATAATGTAAATCCTGTACGGGCACATTCTTTTTTGATCGATTATGCTTGCTTAAGAAAACGGAAGGCAGTGGGTCCATGTTTGCGCCTGGGGTACAGCGATAGGGCTCACCATTATATTATTTGTATTTTTTTTATTATCCCTTGTACTTTTACCTCAAGACTTTGCGAGATGCAACGACATAGAACGTATACACCAATGGCGAGATGACTGAAACTGAATAGCAACGCAAAAGGGGGTCGTCGCTAGAAACAGTTTGAAAGCCCCTGGATTTCATATCAAAGTTGGAGAAAACCGCGGTTAAAACTTACTGTATTGCGGTAGCCTGATTCTCAAAACAAGTAATAAGAAAGGAACCATTATGTTCTTAGTTCAAGGTTATCATATTAAATGAACTATGCGTATTTACCTACAGTACCAAAAAAATACGAGAACCTAGTGAATATGAAATGGGAAATTTAGATGTGCTACTAAATATTAATTACGATAACCAAATTATCCGCATAATTTCGTGATTGGCTGGATTCGATTCCGGATGTTTTTATTTATTACTAGTCTTTCGTCCGGGGCTCTGCTCGCGTTTATTCCACCTCTGCCCCGTTTTTGGCTTGGGCATTATTTTATGAACACCCCTTATAGCCTACACGTTGACTAGGACCACAACGATGATAATAAAAAAAACGCATGAGTGGTTATTGTGATAAGATGGTTAAACCAAATCTCGTTGCAAAACATCATAATATTGTTTCCCTTACTTTTGAATAAAAAGTATGCAAAAATTGCGTTTTAAAGCAATTAGCGAAAATTTATTAATAATAATAGGGTTTTCGCATTAAAATTGATTTTGATCATAAAATTATAGATTTTGAATGAGAAAACTTAACTATTAAGTACTAATAAATTTAAAATGCAACTTTTTCATACTTTTTATCAAAAACTAAGGAAAACAATGTTATGATGTGCATTTTGCACCGGGATTTGGTTGTACCACCTTAAAATAGAACATACACTTAGATCAGTGGTTCTTGAACTTTTTGTAGCCACGGACCACTTTCAGAATTTCAAAGATTCCACGAACCCCTGTGGAATAAAATTTTGGGAAAAGAAAATAAGCATAATATTAAAAATTACTTTTATTGATAGGTTTACATGAATTTGCATCAAAACTAAGTTAATGAAAAGCATCCGCTGTAGTTTGGAACAGTATGACAAATATGATAAGAGTGAACGGAGTGTCAGTGGACCCCTGGCACTCATGCCACGGACCCCTATGGGGTCCATGGACCCCAGTTTAAGAAACCCTGAGTTAGATAGACAGGCTGACAGACAGCGGAGGCTTTAGTTATAGGATCCTGTTTGGCACCCTTCGAATACGGTACAAATGTTACAACTGGCGGCCTTAGCGACCCATCCTCTTTTGACATTCAATACATACATCTCGTATGTACGTACAGTTACTGAATTAATTGTTTTTATTTAAAGTGCACTTAAGGATATCATTCCTGCGGGCATATAACAGTTTTCTACATGAGTCAATAACCCCAATTAGGAGTAAAAACAGCACCATTTTAATTAATACAAAAAAACACAATATTATTCTTCTATGTCATCAAAAGTGATCATTCATTCGGTGTCAGTTAAAGATGATGACATACTATCCCCCACTAAGACAGACCACGTGTTACAAAACATTAGAAGATTCGTTACAAGTGAAAAAAACGTTTTTGTGGATATCTTGACATTATTCCGAAATTTTAAGTGAAATGGTTTACTAATAATATACTGAGGGCAAAACCGCAAACCTTTTTTAGGTGGTAGAGCTGATGCCAGGCTCGACTGTGGAGGTGCCACCATCTTACTCGCAAATCCTCCCGAAGTTATTCGGGAGAGAGTAAGAGGACAGCTCTCAGGTAAAACCAGGCGGCCCACCATTGCCTGGGACCGATGGATGGCGGTATATCCATCCCCAATTGCCGGCCCTTATATAAACCAGACTGGTGACGGGCAGCGGCGTCACTGGTGCAAGGGTTTCGGCACCGCGCTCACCAACCCGCCTGCCCAGCGTGTGTGAGTATGGGCATTTCTTCCAGGAGGACCGCCAGGAGTGGCGAAATCCTGGAAAGGCCTATGTCCAGCAGTGGACGAAACAGGCTGATGGATGGATGGATGGAAAACCGCAAAATTAAAATATTTCTGTCTGTCTGGTCCGTTTTAACTCGAGCACCATTCAACGGATTTGGATGTTGTTTTCCTTATTATCACCGTAGTGACCCTGGTCAACATATAGGCTTTAAGGGGTGTTGATGAAATAACTGCCAAGGCGAAAACTGTCTGAAAATAGTTTTTATCTAACGCCCAAATAAAATATACATTGATTTTAAGATACTTTCACGGGAGTAAAGCCGCGGGCAACAGCTATTAAGAGTTCACATTAAGTTCAATGAAATGAACGTCTCCCATAGTTATTTAGATGCATTCGTCAATTTTGTTTTATAAATAAAAAACCCGCCTTTGCCTAGCAGTGGAATCTCATTCCAAAAGAAGAGGTAATATACTAAAATAATGTGGCCTAGTGCGAGTCGGACTCGCGTACAAAGGGTTCCGTACCACCCCACAATACGAGTGCGGAACCCTAAAAAATTATGGTAAATAACAACAATATACATATATATGTACATGCCAAAGCAACATCAACACTACAAAAAACAAGGCGACGAAATGGTAGCGTCTGACAAAAAAAATTTGGCACCGTCTGCGGTGCGTACGGTAATCTACCTTTTGCTATATTTTTTTTAACTTTATAATAAAGCCGATTTTGAAGGCTTTAGTTTTAGTTTGACATACATAAAAATAAACTTAAGTATGGTTAAAACGAAGAGCCATTTTCAAGTCACCATCTTATAAACGTCCAACTAAAATTTTAGTTTGACAGCCATAATTTACTCAACTTAGGGATTTTGACTTGTTTTGGTAATTTCAAGACACATTTTAGGGCTGTCATTTGATTAAATTTAAAAAATTTCGTTTTATTTAAGAGCGTTTAAAAGACTTGCTAGTTTTAGTTGGTGTGCCCTTCAGAATAGCAAAATATAGTGCTGTTACTTAAAATTACGTTTGTTAGTAAGTTTCTTAGCTTCAAATTAAAACCTTCAAAATCGGCTTTAGTATGTCTTATAATTTGACTAAATTTAAAACTTGTATGTTTTAGCGTCTTTGAGTAAAGGTCAAAACCAATGACGTTTAAATAATGCAACTTTTTCGAGATTTTTTGTATGGAAACTGCCCTCAAATTTCATTTTTAGGGTTCCGTACCCGAAGGGTAACCAACAGGACCCTATTACTAAGACTTTGCTGTCCGTCTGTCACCAGGCTATGTCTCATGAACCGTGATAGTAAGACAGTTGAAATTTTCAGAGATGATGTATTTCTGTTGCCGCTATAACAACAAATACTAAAACTGGCCAAGTGCGAGTCAGACCTGCGCACTCCCATGCAACAAACATGATTTTTTTGCCGTTTTTATAGTTAATGGTACGGTACCCTTCGTGCGTGAGTCCGACTCGCACTTGGCCGGTTTCTTTTAATATATTATTTTTCGTCGTGGTAGAGGTCATAGTAACACGTATTTTGTGAAAATTTCAGCTTTCTACCTATTACGGTTGAGGCTGTAGATCCCTGTGACAGACGGACAGACAGACAGCGGAGGCTTAGTAATAGGGTCCCGTTTGGCTTCGGTTGCGGAACCGTAAAAACTGATAAATCCAAATTAATTATCAGTAATAGTAAATCGTTATACAAGGGAGGTAAGTTATAAATTGCACCCGAGATATTTCGTTCGAGGGTGCAATTGATCACTTACACCCGTGTGTAACACTCTACTTTTCATCACTTAAGCGAGATAGTAAAAAATACTTACAAAATTATGTTTGCAATAATGTTTTCAACAAGATAATTTTACTGCTGTCATTTTCTTTTCATGTGACTTTTTCTTTTTTTGTGCAATCGTGTTTTACTGGCCAGTGTGGTTGTTTTAAAAATAAAACTAATTTATTTGTTGTATAAACTCTTAAACGTCTTTTTAACATTTTATTTAGCATATTTACCTATTATATGCAAGTCTTATCATTCCATAATAATATAAATAAAATACAGAATAACAAAATAAAAAGGAAATAGGCAACAAAATATTTTCTATTGTCATTTAGCGAGACGAGTGACTTACTAGTTAGTGACTGTAAGGGACACTTGTTCGATTTTCAAATTTACTTACCTCCCTAGGTTTGTAAATCGAATTCACCTGCCGCATTTCTAGTTAAATACGACTTACTTTCAGAGCATTAGTGATGAAAAATGATTTTTCTTGTACCACAACGTATATAATTGGTCACCGCATTCCGTAGTTTATTGATCTGAAAAATTTTATTACATCCAAGTTCTGGGTTCCGTACATTATTAATTAATTGATCTGCTTCATTGATTCTGTTTTATTACCCCAAAACTTTCATTTTGCAATGAGTATTGATTGAAAAATCAAGATTTGTATACCAATAAAAAAGTTTGTACGCGATGTTAAACTTTTTTTTTCATTTTTAGGGTTCCGTACCTCAAAATGTAAAAACGAAACCTTTATAGGGTCACTTTTGTCCGTCTGTCAAGAACTTTTTTCTTGGGCCCCTTGAGAGATATCAATTTGAAACTATTACTTCTACAAAATTTACAGCCCAATGGTGCCGTTGAAAATCAGGTTTCTTACTAAACGCGAAAAAGGGTTCCAACTTAATTGAACCATGGACTGAAAAAAATAGAATAATAGTAAAACAATAGAAAATGGGGTAAATCCCCAGTCCTGTAAGAGTTAAATAAATGGAGTTTTATAGATCATGCCCAGTTAAGTTGGTGCTGCACGTGAAATAAGTTTATATCTTAAAAGGTGTCTACGGAACCCTCACGGCACGAGTCCTACTCGCACTTGACTCATTTTTTTCCATGATCTTGTATATTTCTGCACTTTTACGATGCAGAAGCTTTTGTCGAACTCCTATAAACAAACTATTCTGCGCGCACGCAAATGTATGTTCCAGAAATATTTTGAGACAAGTAAGACAAGTGCAACACTCTTTGAGAGTTTTGGCGTTTATTTATTTCATAGAATTTAAAATTTCTTTATTTTATGCACGTGTATAATTTTATAACATTGTATTAGTCCAACCTAACTTTTTTTAAATGTATTTCCTGTCTTCAATATTTTTTATCATATTCTATTGCATTTATAAAGATTAATATTGACCTGTAAAACGTATACTTTATGTATCTTCTATTTGAATTTGAAGTAATTACCATGTGTGTCCTTGGCCACATCCTAGCATATTACCATAGAAATATGTTTATTCAGATTTATATGAGTATAACTTATTTATTATGCTACGGTAAAGCGCAAATGTATTGACAATTACTAGAGAATTCCCACATGATTGTTCATGCCCGGTTGTGGCAGACGGGTTGGTAAAATTTTCAAAACCATGATGGGTTACAGTTACATTTCAAAATAAATACCTATTACATTTCCTTTTTAAAACGAAAGAATTCTTACAGTTCAAAAACAATATACAAAACATTTCACTTTTACTAAAATATTTTTAAGCAATAATATCTTTTCAAAGTAACATTATATTATTGCGGTAGGTATAGAAACGCAGAAGAAAAGTAAATCTGGATGTGTGGAGTTCTCAACCTATATTTTCACCCATAAAATGCTTTATTTTAATAAATCTAGTATTCGAAAAACTCTACAAACGTAACAAATTTCGTAGTCGTATTTAATTTTCATAATATTCAGATAGACATGGTTGATTGATGCTTGTGATTGTTGGCACTTGATATAAATGACTACACATTATTTTGATGAAAAAACACTTTTCTACAGATAATATTTAATACTACACTACCCAACCGGTTTCACTATATAAGCATCATCAGGGGCTTTTTAAAGAACTAATATACATAATGATTTATTTAAATAATGTTTCTGTTGCTAGTCGTCCGTGCAATAAACGATATAAATAACTTGCGGGTAGATTGAATACGCATGACAGACAAACCTAAGATTAAAATGTAAACTTTATTCGACATGAATTTTATTTTCCCGACTTTTACGGGAATTTTTTAGTTTTTTTAGAGTAACATCCCTTTGACAACTGTTTGATGCATACCCAACTCTTACGCAACGTTTAGTCAAAATGCGGAATGCGGAATGCCAAACACATTATCAGCAATCTTTAACAAAACGGTGAATGATGCTTATATAGTGAAACCGGTTGGGTAGTGTAGTATTAAATATTATCTGTGGAAAAGTACAAGTGTTTTTTCATCCCAACAATGTTTGATAAATTCCACCAAGTGCCGACAATCTCAACTATCAACTTCCGACTACACATTATGTTTATTTCAAACACTTATACTTATCCACATATACATTGATTGCATAATGCCTGAAATAAATGAATTTATTTACATAATGTCAGTTTTTGCACACGCAGTATTACTTATAAAAATACATATTCTAACAAAGCCCTTGAGAATGCTCAATAGCGAAACTGGTAGGGCATAATATAAAATAAAAATATTCATGTGGATAAGTACAAGTGTTTAAAATGAACATAATAAGTATTCAGATTGAGTTTTTCGCAGCGCATATAATATGAAATTCTTCCAGAGAGTCTCAAGAATGACCACTTGTAGAGCATTCACAGTAACATTATTACCATGTTCAACCCATTAAACCGGAAGCCACTCGTCATCTTGCGAAACTGAAGACCATGTGTTACCGCATTTTTACTCCAGTATTTTAAGGTTATTAACTTATTAGTCAACTAGCTTTTGATCGCGGCTTCCCTTTTCAATCCATGTATCTTTTAAAGATATCAATTTTCGGTAAATTGTCGGTGAAACGTGGGTATACGAGAGTGGGCTGTGACTTGCTCTGCACAGTCCATATTTGGAAGCACCTCTACACCAGGATATTCTATAACTTGATTGTATTTGAAATACATGTCTCAATGTGTTTAAATTATGTTTTTCGCCATTAATTTTTCATAACTTTGTTGTGCCATATTGTGCAGGCAAGTAATATTTTTGTTCCGTATTTCAAGCGCACACGCTGTGATAGGTTATAGCATAAGAGGCTGTGACATTGTAAGGTGACTTTCGTTTATATAGCCAAGTACATATTGGAGACTCGGTAAGTGGTTAGGTCAGAACCAAGGTTCAATTACCTTTTCTATGAAATACCCAAAACATGATTTGACTTCCATTTGAGTCGAGAACAAGTAAGAGACACAATTTTTGTTTTCCTGTTTCGCTAACAGGGTTATTGAACCTTTGTCCTGACCACTTACCGAGTCTCCAGTAGGAATTTGGCTGCATAAACGAAAGTCACGTTGTATAGGTACTGTCAGGTAATATGGACCGTGCGTGACCCACTAGGGAAGCAGAACATTTGAAAACACTACGGCATGCCTTTATGTACGACTATAGACTAGCTCCGCTCGCGTTTATTACATTTTTGCCCCGTTTCCGGCTTTAGCACTATTTTATGAACACCCCTTATAGCCGATATGTTGTTACTACGATGATAATAAAAAAACTGCATCTAAATTTGTCGAGTATGCTGGATGAGGAAGACGGAGGACCGCCAAGAGAAGCGAAATTTGGGAAAGGCCTATGTCCAGCAGTGGACGAACACAGGCTGATGGATAAATTTCACAGAAATACTGAATGTACAGACACGACTTTTTTACTACTCATTATTAGTATAGATAAATATATTATATAAAATATATCGTCACGACATGAATCCCCGAGGGGGTGTCAGAGGTGTTCCGAAAGTAAACTGTGAAATGCAAGTCACAGTCCACACCCGGTACACCCGCGTTTCACCGACGATTATTACGTCCCAACGTGATGGGTGGTGAGCCCTATCGCCGTTCTTTGGGCACAAATACACGCTTTTTAAGGCATGCAGGTTTCCTCACGATGTTTTCTTCACCGTTCAGCAAGTGGTAAGTATTAAATACTCTGCACATAAATTCCGAAAAACTCATTGGTGCATGCCCGGCCGGGGATCGAACCTGGATCTCAAAGATTGAGAGGCTAGTGTTCTACCCCTGAGCTACCGCCGCTTAGATATATTAGTATAGATAGATATATGGTCCTACAATTCAGAGTGAAAAAAAATTCAGCAGATGATAGACTATCCACAATAGACCACATTCCATCGAAAACATTTTTTTCCGTGTACTTTTATTTTACCTTTCCATAGAAATTTGGTCAGCTGATTGAACCACTTTGTACTGGGAAGTGAAAAAATTATTTGAGCAAAAAATCTTTTCTTCTTCTGGAATTTGATCCTTCGTTCGATGAACGATACATGATCTACCCTAGAATTATTTTCACTTATTATTGTAGGACCTTATAGATTATCACCCTTATGCCGCCGTGAGGTGTGGGGACTACTATTTTCACCGTTATTAAAATGGACGCTGCATTGTAGATCACCTCCACGAGTCCTCAGAAACACGATCACCTCGCCGAACGTCTCCCTTGTGGGTTCAGAATAATCAAATATGTGCCAAGACCAAGTCAAGGCCAGAAAATAGATAGGTACAGAAGGCCAGCTACGGCTGACCTTGATTTTAAATGTATCGCAAAGCGCATGCACTCGTGACAAGTCGTACTGGCATTCAACCGAATCCTACTGAGATCTTCGTACGTACACGTCTATGTGTGCGTGCGCCCGTAATCGCTGTTTGTAGGGAGCAGGCCTTCTGTATGTATTTATTTTGTGTCAAGGCTGTGTCATTATCGGTACTATCTACTATACTAATAATAAATTATTTAAAAGGTCGTGTCGTACATTGAATATTTTTGCGAAATTTTACTTAAAATGGGTTATTAGTATTCTACTGAGGCCGCAACAACAATATTTAGAGTTCTTTTCTGTCTGTCTGTCTGTATGTATCTATGTATGTTCTGTTTTAACTAAAGAACTCAACAATTCGTAAATAGTTCAATACCCATTGAAGGTTATTTTTTTTATCTGCTTTTGGTGAATAGTAACTATAGTTGGCAACCGATTCAAAGATACGTAATAAATAGGCCCACAGGTGGTTTAATTTTCTGATTACGTCATTGATGTCACAGACTAAATACGTAGTATACTGGTCGGTCCGATCTATGTTCCAACGCTCATTTTGTTTAATCCCATTGTAACATTTCCCTACAATCCCAAGAACAGTCCCCGCCCAAATCCACTTTTTGCCGACGATTTTTTCCCGCCAATATGATGTAAGCGGTCATTGTACCCGCACCTGTTGCTTATGTTTTTTTTCCTAAATCAAGAGACCATGGTCCTAGACTGGCCTTCTATCATGTTTCTGGAGTAGGAGCTAGCTTCGTAAAAGCTACATAAAAACTGTAAATGTTTTGCATAACAAAAAATATATATTTTCGTTTAGTAAATAAAGGCTGGATTTTAGTCGCTGAAGAGCCAAAACCCATAGACTCTGCAAAAAGTACACATAGTTTTCGGCTCTTCAGCGAGCCAGCCAATCGTAAAATCACAATGTACTTTTTGTATATATTCATATGTATAATTTTTTTTTATTATACCTTTTTGTATATAATATATAGGTTTATATGACTTCGTCCGCGTTTATTCCATCTCTGCCCCATTTTTAGGGTTCTGCGCCCAAAGGGGAAAACAGAGCCCTTTTAATGTCGCTCTGGTGTCTGTTGGTTTGTCCGTCCGTATGTCACGGGTTTCTAGCTTGCAGACGGAATGAGGTACATATTTGAAATTTGGATATGTTATGTAAAATAATGACCCAAAACTGGATATTGAATTAAAAATTAAATTAATTAAACTTTCAATAGAAGAAAAAGGAGCCAAAAAGAGGCGGGCCTTTGAGATGTCATTGTCTAGAACTCATTAAGTAGAGTACAAACACACATTTAGTTTATTTGTATCTCCAAGAATAAACAAATTAATGTCATATAATCAAAATACGAGGAACAAATAAACTACGGCCTCACTAGTAAAAATGCAATGACAAATAAATGACGGCCTCACAATGATTTTTTCAGAATAATTTTTTGCTTGGGTAAATTTATTTAAGTGTGACCATTTATTCAACAATTTCATCGAAGTGACTTCGTATCTAAAATAAAAGCTCATACATAAAAGTCATACATACATATACTCACGCCTGTCTCCCAGAGGGGAAGGCAGAGACTACAGATTTCCATCTGCTACGATCCTGACATACCTCTTTGGTCAAAAAACATTTGGTGATACAAAAAAGCTTACCGAGTATTTATGATTTATTTATATTTTTATTTTGGTTAGTATGAAACTCTAATAATAAGCAATATTTAAAAAAATACAACTTAAGTTCAAGACTTTCGAGTGTGCAAAAAATCATTATGTGGCATCAAGGAGAAAAAAAGTCGACCGCCATTACGAACAAGTTGGCCACCCCTGAAATCTTTTGGCGAAAGCTTATGAAGCAATACAAAAAGTTTTGATACTGAAAATGTACGTAATTAACATCCAATCAACATCGAAAGATCCAGGTTTCGATAGTAAGTTATGTTATGACGACTACTTCCCACTCTATTTTTCTATTATTATTTTTTTATTATTATAGTATTTGTATTTTCAAAATCTTAACCTAGGTACATAATATGCACAATCAACAAAAACCCGTAGGGTTTATCAGTGATTTTGGAGGCCGGTACTTATATTTAATTATTATTATAGCAATAGGCAAGCATCTCACAACCATAGCTGGGCGGTGATCGCGGTCGGTCCGCACACACAACAATTATATTTTACTCTGTTAACACTTTGGCACCAAAAGATGTGAATGAGAATTAGAATAGATAGTTACTCTTCGAGTTTTGAATCGTATATTCGACTCCGGAGTTTTTCGTGGCTATCTCCAAGCACTTCTATTAAGCACTCAGTTTTTATCGAACTACTTGAAAGCGTCTCGAGTTCTCGTCTAGTTATTGATTGATAAATTATGACCAGGTGGTCTAGGAACATGAATGGTCATAATTTGGGATGGTCTCTGCGGTAAGGCAAGGCGTGTCTGGGGAAATACTTCACGATCATCGCCAAGTGAACGGTACCTACTGAGTAAATAGACTTTGTTGATTGCGGTCTAGAATTATTATTGAATAAATATAATAGAATTGAAAAGCATACATCCATATCATCACGCCTGTCTCCCAGAGGGGCGGGTAGGGCTATACATCTCCATTTACCACTTCCCATTTTTGCTTTTCCAGATTCATCAATCAAATTATAAAAGCTCTTCTACAGTTCTCTACAGGCTGCTTTTAACGAGGCCTTTTAGATATTGTACTTGAAATCTATCTATATTAAAAAAAAAACGGTCAAGTGCGAGTAGGCCTTGTACCATGAGGGTTCGGTATTGTAAGCTTAATTGCATCTAGTAATGGTGGACGGTGTGCACGCATGCAGTCGATAAGCTTAACTGCATGCAGTTATGTGCGGTTGTATCTGACTGCACGCAGTAAGACGGCCTACACGCATAGAGTAGTTAAGCTAAACTGCATGCAGTTATGTGCGGTTGTATCTGACTGCACGCAGTGGGACGGCCTGCACGCATAGAGTTGTTAAGCTCAACTGCATGCAGTTATGTGCGGTTGTATCTGACTGCACGCAGTGGGACGGCCTACACGCATAGAGTTGTTAAGCTCAACTGTATGCAGTTATGTGCGGTTGTATCTGACTGCACGCAGTGGGACGGCCTGCACGCATAGAGTTGTTAAGCTCAACTGCATGCAGTTATGTGCGGTTGTATCTGACTGCACGCAGTGGGACGGCTTGCACGCATGCAGTCAATAAGCTAAACTGCATGCAGTTATGTGCGGTTTTATCTGACTGCACGCAGTGGGACGGCCTGCACGCATAGAGTTGTTAAGCTCAACTGCATGCAGTTATGTGCGGTTGTATCTGACTGCACGCAGTGGGACGGCCTGCACGCATAGAGTTGTTAAGCTCAACTGCATGCAGTTATGTGCGGTTGTATCTGACTGCACGCAGTGAGACGGCCTGCACGCATAGAGTTGTTAAGCTCAACTGCACGCAGTTATGTGCGGTTGTATCTGACTGCACGCAGTGGGACGGCCTGCACGCATAGAGTTGTTAAGCTCAACTGCATGCAGTTATGTGCGGTTGTATCTGACTGCACGCAGTGGGACGGCCTGCACGCATAGAGTTGTTAAGCTCAACTGCATGCAGTTATGTGCGGTTGTATCTGACTGCACGCAGTGGGACGACCTGCACGCATAGAGTTGTTAAGCTCAACTGCATGCAGTTATGTGCGGTTGTATCTGACTGCACGCAGTGGGACGGCTTGCACGCATGCAGTCAATAAGCTAAACTGCATGCAGTTATGTGCGGTTTTATCTGACTGCACGCAGTGGGACGGCCTGCATGCATAGAGTTGTTAAGCTCAACTGCATGCAGTTATGTGCGGTTGTATCTGACTGCACGCAGTGGGACGGCTTGCACGCATGCAGTCAATAAGCTAAACTGCATGCAGTTATGTGCGGTTTTATCTGACTGCACGCAGTGGGACGGCCTGCACGCATAGAGTTGTTAAGCTCAACTGCATGCAGTTATGTGCGGTTGTATCTGACTGCACGCAGTGGGACGGCCATATAAATCCATTATTGTTAAGTTGCAATACAGAAGGTGATATTTATATGCTGTACCCGAAATTAAGAAAAATAAATATAAACATTGAAGACAAACGAAATTAAGAAAATATGAAAAAAACAATTTCAACTACTTCAGCATTTCGGATGCTGCTTCAGATGACTTATAAAAGAATATGTTTACTATCAAAACACAGGCATGTGACTAGCCCAAGCCCACAGGATCCAAGATGGACAGCATGCGTCGACATCACACGACTGCAGCCGAACTGCATGCAGTTCAAGTCGCGACTGCACACAATTGAAGGTGTCAGTGCACACTTGTAGTTCCTTTGATTGTGCCCTAACTGTGCCAGACACAGTTCCCGCAGAAGAAAGCCAAATAACTCTTCAAAATAACTATCAAGTTACAATTTCCGTGAAAATAAGAAGACGGCATCATAAATAAGGGGCCGTAATGTGTTGGAAGTTTGACTGCTTGAAGTGCTGCGTTTGTTTATTTTCGTTACTTGCTTATCTATAGTAATTAAATAAATTATATTTTTGTGACTCTTGAGCCTTTAAAATAATATAATATTAATCTTTATTTTTTGTTTGTTTCTCTATATAGGGTGAAATTCAATCAACCGACCGAATTCATACTGGAGGCTCGGTTAGTAATCAGGAACAAGGTTCAGTAATCCTTTTGGCCAAATTCGTAAAATTAATTTTTTTGCTCCCGTACTGGTTGGACTAGTTCAAGTACAATTTCCTAGTACAGGCACTACGGGGCAAAAAATTTTTTTTTTCGAATTTCATCTGAAGGGTCATTGAACTTTGTTCATGATTACTAACCGAGTCTCCAGTGTAAATTTGGTCGGTTGATTGAATTTCACCTTGTATATATTATCTATAGTAAAACAGTCTATGTGCTTGCGTTGGTCTGTACGCGTAATATTATTGTACTGTCAGCCCGACTTAAAATGAGGGTGGACATGGATCACGCTTGTAAACAAACACAACTGATCATTTACAGACGTATGTATGGTTGTCCAGGCAAATTTTCTGAACTCTGAAATCTTAACTGATTTTGGTGAAACTTTGCATTTTTAAGGTATCTATTACATATCTCAGTAATAAAAAACATTGGAACTTCTTGATCGTTGTTCCACTGTTTTTTTTCATCGATTTAATCGACATCATCAGGCGAAAACAATTGGACACAATAAATAAATAAACGTTAGTTTTGTATAGTGTTTACGTTAGTGGAACAAGAAGTACCAACATACACCATTAATCTATTATCCAACATTACGGCACGGAACAAAAAGTAGTAAGGTGAAACAATGTTCAAAAAAGATTTTGTACTTTCGGAGCAAATATCTACCGTTATACCCAAGACCGCGGCTTAGCGTCATATTTTCGAAGTTAAATTACTGTCATATTTTTAAAAATCACGGAAAGAAAAGTATTTGTCCACACGTTTCGAAATTATCATTACCTCGGTCTCATACGAATTTATCGTTTTCTCTTCTGCCCAAGTAACCGCCCATCTCTAACTGAATTCCTTAAACATAATTACAAAATCATATATCATGCATGACCTAAATTAATTATTATCCTGTGATTTACTGCAAAAAATAAAATTGAAATGACATAAAGGCACCCACGGTGTTCCTACTTGAACCTTACCGAGCAAGTGAACTAGTACATCTAAACAGAGCTTCGCAAAGTAACCTCAAGAAATAACTATAAAGACATTAAGGCGATCCTCCGAATACAAAATGGCCACTTAAAAGCTCGTAAAAACACTAGATGGCTCTGGTGGACTAGACGAACTTTGATCTCACGGTGATATGGTGTCATACTTCGTCGGTACTTGCTGTAGCACTTACTTCGCTGCAACACTTTTAAACAGACTGATGTTTTAATAAATCAGAATCAGAATCAGAATCAGAATGCTTTATTTGTGAACATAGGTTTACAGTACATCAAAGTGATACATGCTTAGGTGGTAAATAATATGTTTGTTTGGACGCTATGATCTACCGCAATGGTATACAAATATTTTATGATAAGTATTAAACGAACAAAGATATTCATGCACATGCAAAATTTCTAATCTAAATATGTGTTATCAAAGGTATCAAATATGAACATTATTAAAATCAGGATACATTATTAAATCAAAATAGTTTTATCATTTAAGAACTGATCAACACTATAATAACATTTTAGTATAAGTAGGTAAAATAGTTTGTTTTTAAATTGTGTAAGATTTAGATCTTTAATATAGTTAGGAATTTTATTGAAGATTTTGGGAGCCATACAATATAAACTTTTGTGCATCAAGCTAGTATTTGAACATCTTAAACATAATTGATGTCTGTATTGCACCCTAACATCCGTGTGGTGACTGTCGGAGAATTTAACAAATAGTTCGGGATTTGTCTTTACAAAAACTGCAACTTCATAAATGTAAAGAGAAGGCATGGTAAGTATTTTAAGGGATCTGAATGATGGTTCGCAGCTGTCTGTTTGTTTTAGGCCACACATTGATCGTATGCACCTTTTTTGAGCTTTAAAGACAGTTTTCTTTTCTGTGGAAAAGCCCCAAAATATAATTCCGTATCGCAAAATAGATGCAACAAGCCCATGGTAAGCGGTTAACACGACTTCTTTGCTTACAATATGGGAAAGCTTATATAAAAGGTATGCTGATTTACCTAATCTGTTACACACTTCTGTTGACTGAGCCTTCCATGTCAGGTGATTGTCAATTAATAAACCTAAAAATCTTGTGACTTTGACTTCATCGACTATTTTTTCATTGTAATTTACATTCAGATTTGGCGTTTTATTAGCACGTTGGTAAAAAGTCATAGATTTTGTTTTCTCAAGATTTGCAATTAATTTATTTTCATCAAGCCAAACAATTATATCTTTCAGAGCGACATATTTTAGTGATCATTATCATCTCTACGTAAAAGAGTCTTATCTTTACAGTGAATATTTTTGCGAAATTTTAAATGAAATGGATTATTAGTATTGTGCTGAGATGAGACCAAAACTAAATTTTTTAGAATTTTTTGTTCGTCTGTCTGTCTGTTCCATTTAAACTCGAGAACCACTCAACGGTTTTGATGCGGTTTTCTTTATCATCTTAGTGAGCCTGGTCAAATATAAGGGCTGTTGATAAAGTAACCGTCAAGCCGAAAACTGTCGTAAGTTGTTTTTATCTTACGCGCATATAAAAAAGCTATATTCTACTTCTACTACTACGTGAAGAAACGACGCTCATTTCTGTTGCCCGCAAATTATAGAAGTACGTCTGGGGTACGCACTACACAATTCTCCAGATTAGGAACGAACTCACAATAAATAATTATAACGCCTAAAAACTCGTTTCCAGCTAAATATCCATCCATCCATTTTTAGGTCCCATTGGTTACCGAACCCTAAAAATTAATTTTTCCAACAAAAAAAAGAAGAAATAAAAATAAATACGGTTCTGTGTTCTTTCAGTGATTCTGATTTATAGATTTGAATAAAGCTAGGGGGTTTAATTTTCAACCTGTTTATACTTAGTAAGAGTCCGAGGGACGTCTTCGGCGCAGAAGCATACGTCGACCAAACGGATCATTTCGCATGTTATACGGCTCGGCGCGTATCACTGCTACCAACCTTGAGAAGCCGCGATAAGTTTCGGTTCAACTCAGATATTATGTTAATAAAAATTTACATGATATGATAAACTACCTAGTAAACAATCTAGTGGTCCGGTAGACGTCTTCGTCCCGTCTCCATGTTTCATAACGTCTTCGTATAAGTGACTAGAGACGTCCTTAGGATGGGATTTGGGCCCACTTTATGCGTCTCCCCATCGTATAAGCATCGTATAACAGTCCTTGTTAGTCTAAATTAGACATACGAGTATATACATCGTCGCTGTGTTCACTAAGCGTATATTGCTGCGATGTAAATTATTTTCAATAATTAGCTAACGTAGCCTAACCTAAAATTAAAATTGCTAAGTGACGGTGACGCTTTATTTATTAATCTCAGTGACCATATTTACATTGAAAAAATAATATAAAAAGTATCCATTTTACAAACAATTACACATTCAAAATGGTGGAAGTTTTATAAAAGTCAATTTGAAAACTTTTACCGCTCTAGGTGACATTAGCGGGCGTATAAGCTCTCTGGAGGACGTATAAAAGACGCAACCGTAACTTTTTACAGTCTGGTTTTATAATGATTAGCATCACGACGTAAAGACAACCACTGGTCGCATAAACGTTTTATAACCGACACAACGGTGACCGTTACACGCCAACGAGGCTTATAGACGGCGTTGTGAGGACTAGTTTATAAGTGTCTTACAATATAGACGAAAATACGTCTTTAAATTAAGACATTATTATATGCTAAGAAACTTATAAAACTAAACAGACCGATTTTGTATCACTAAAGGACAAAGTGTAAGCAACATTACTGTAATAAAATCAGTATCATCGTATATGCGCTTGGCTACACGACCAAATTGTTTGCTGGATACAATGATAAACTACAGAATATCTAGAATGAGTTTGCTTAATTCGATTTTTTTTAATTTCTTATCGGTAACTTTAGATCTGATCGGTTGACTGGAAGAAATTTCTTTAAGGAATAAGTCCGCCCTTGCCTTCTGTTTTTCTGTATTCTGTGTTTTTATTTTAATTTTCTGTGCAATAAAGTGTTTATTCATTCATTCATTCTTTCATTCCTTTTAGAAAACAAGGCCCAATTTAAGATTAAGATCCGATTTAATTAATCAAGTGTGCAGAAAAACGAACTAAAACTTAGTCAAATTGAAGATATTATAACAACAAATGAGTTATTCAGAGTATTTTGGTTAAAATAATTGGAATTTTTATTAAGGTATTTGAGAATTGAGAGCGCATTCGCAGCTTGGTTCCCCCGGAACGACGGAGAGATCAGTATGGGACGACTCGTGTAAGAGAGTGAGACACACGCACCCATTGACATTACACACCATGGACCTCGGGTCTAGTATAACATTTACATATTAAGAAACAAAACACTTTAATTTGGATCGTATGTCATTGCTGACCGGCTTAATTTTGATTGACGTGTGATTGACACCCTTTTTTAATTTTCAATGGTTTTGTTTTGACTCTCTTTTGGTACGGACACTTTTGAGCACAGACCCGATGTCCATTTGGTTATTTATTTATTTGGTGTTTAGAACAACAACAGCGATTACAAAAAATATAGCTTAGAGAATAAAAATTAGTACATATGGCCAATAACGGTTGTTCCCAGATTGACTGTTCATATAAATAAAGTGGGTTTAACGTACGATAAAACATAGAAATGATAAATAATATAGAAGTTTTTTTTTTATGTAGCGTCTAATGTTTCCCACTGCTGGGCAAAGGCCTCTCCTAGCTGAAACCACACATCGCGGTCCTGTGCTACTTCCAACCACCCCGGGTAAAATGAGTTAAGATCGTCCTGCCATCGTCTTTTTGGTCTGCTTGGCCTTCGGTAACCGACATCTGGCACCCACTCGGTAGCGATTTTCGCCCACCTATCCGAGTGCATACGACTAACGTGGCCAGCCCAGTTCCATTTAAGTTTTGCCGTCTGCACACCAACGTCAGCAATTTCAGTTCTGGAGCGCAGTTCAGTGTTTCGGATTCGGTCAATACGTGTTACACCTAGAATTCTGCGTTCCATTGCTCGTTGGCAAACCTTGAGTTTGGTCTTCTGATGATCGGTTAGTGACCACGCTTGGGAGCCGTAGGTAAGAACAGGGAGGATACACATGTCAAGAAGTTTACGCTTCAGTGACAATGGAAGGTTGCCCTTCATCAGCTCTTTCATAGACCAGTAGCTCTTTTAGAAGATTTTAAAACATAAAATTCATAATGCTAAAGAAATTACTAGAGATACATAATTAGCATTATAAAACACAGAAAAAATTACGTTAAACAAAAATAAATTACTCAAAAAGAGTCGTGGCTAAACAGAGCCTGTAGAATGAGGGTGTATTTTGTGTGTGTGCATGAGGGTGTGTGTGTGTATGATAGGGTGTGGGAGAAAGGATTATTGAATGAGTTAATACTGATGTTTAATACGATAAAAGAAGCATTTACTAAAATGTGAATCAAGAGGAATTTTGCTAATTTGGTTTTTAAAGGAGACCTTAGTTAGATGAACAGAATAGCTCATTACCACTGTAATACGTTGTTCCAGATCAATCGAAGTCTGGCTGAAGACAGGCAGGAGACACAGCGAGATCCTGGCTGAACAGAAGCTAAGTGAGGGCTGCTTGAGAAGACCCGGATCCACCATAATATTCTGGCTGAAGTGTGAACAGGTTAGTACAACAGTGGCTAAGACTAGAATAATTATGTAAGGTCGTACAATAATTTTCATTCAGAATTTAAGAGCTGTGCTCTTGTCGGTAGTCTTCTCCATTCACTTCTGCACTTTACCTTCTCTTAATTCTAGGTAGTATCTTACTGATAACAATCAAAAAGATTTTTTTTTATCAAATAATCTTTTCACTTCCGAGTACATAAAATCAAATTTGTTCGGAAATGTTGGCGTTATTTGCAGAAAGAAAAGTAACACGCGAAACACTTTACTTAGGGATGAGGCCCCAAAGTAGATTTGGGAAGGGAACATTACTGGTTTAGGACGGCAAAACATTGGTTGTGTAATTTGTATATCCCTGCGCCCGTAGCATGATGACGTACCATTTCGTTTGTCATTGTCACGCGTTTCATCGCGCACAATCGCTTATTTGGGTTCGATGTGCGCGATGGGTGAGAAACGAAGTCGCGCGTCATCGTACTAGTAGTAGAGGAGGTAGTACCCCCCTATTAGTAGCCGTAGGGGCGCTGGATCTGTGGTTTTATTACGGAACCCCCGGTTCGTTCCGACTATCCGGCCCTTGTCTAAATATTGTCAATATATCGGATAATGTTGAATCATATTTATGAAAGGTCAAAGCTTTGAATTTTGTGTTAACAAAAGAGTAGCTTTTTTGGTTGTTTATCATACGGCCTTTGTGTGTCAAAAGCACAAATAATTACAAAAAGCTGAAAATAAAATGTGATTTTCCGGATAAAACATTTTGTGATATGTATTTTCATACTACCTATATTTAGTGAAATAGAGTTCATCCAGTGACGTAAATCTAAAGAAGCAGATGTGTATCAGGATCGTAGCAGATGTAAATCTGTAGTCTCTTCCTACCCCTCTGGGAGACAGGCGTGTCGATCAGCCCAGTTCGTCCACTGCTGGACATAGCCCTTTCCAAGATTTCGCCACTCTTGGCGGACCTCCTGTAAACCCAACCTAGTGCTCATACTCACACACGCTGGGCAGCCTGTTTGGTGAGCGTGGTGCCGAAACCCTCGCACCGGTGACTCCATTGCCCGTCACCAGTCTCCTTATACATATAAGGGGGCGCAATTCAAAGTCACTAGCGCTTTACGACTAGACTTGCGCAAAGTGTATCTTTGACGGGAGTAATCATATCTTATGTCTTTTGTCTCTGCGACGTATCAAATCTTTATCATATCTCATATCTTTCACTTCTATGACTTCTCCAATGCTCTTAACTCACCTATCTTTTAATTTATACATCTCATGTATTTTGTGGTTGTCTAAAACGACTCGTTTAAAACAAAAATTTAAGTAAACAAACAAAATGCAGTCGCACATGTCCAGGGCCGTATTTTAAGATGTGGAGGCCCCTGGGCAAAGAACGAAGTAAGGTGTGTGGAAAAAATTTTGTGTTTTAACATTACTCTTTGAATTAGTATACGGTATATAAACTAGTATACAGTTATAGTTACATTACTCAGAAAAGTAAGATAAAAAAATATAGTTCTCATGGACAAAGCGCCCGTAGCATAACAAATAGAAAAAAACAAACAGCGTGAGCCCTAACATCTTTGTGCAATTTATACTTACTGTATTTTAATGTATGATTAGTTAAAAATATGTATAGGGCGAGTTATTTATTTGTAAAGACAATAAGTGTACAACATTAAAAACTTGTGGAGGCCCCTCTAGTGTGGGGGCCCCGGGCTTCAGCCCCGTTTGCCCTTCCCTAAATCCGGCGCTGCACATGTCTCATAATTAATAGAACTTTTAAATTATTTAATTGTGTTAGTAGGCCAATCACCGTTGTTTAGTGACCACTGCTTCCACAAATCCCTCGCGTCTCGCTCATAAACAGTGCGTGCAAGCTTGGAGCCAGATGTTTACACTTTTAAAGCCCATACAATAGAAAGTGTATGCGAGATCTTGAGCGAGGGCGAGGTAGTGAGATCTGTTTTATAAACTTTTCATCAAAAAAATCGAAACACTCCTCAAGTTTATGTTTTAATGGATTATTAGAAAAATATTGTATTATACAAAAATAATTGAAATGTCGTACAACAGTAAAAAGGTTCCGAATTCCCTATACTAACGTTCCAAATCTAAATATATTTTTTTAAAGAATTATTCCTCTTTTTTGTATATTTTTGCCAGAAAGAAAGTCTCGGTAGTGTTTCTATTTTTTTTAATGAGAACTGTATCTCTGGGATGTAACTGGGACTCAAGTGAAGTTGCCTGACATAATATGTCTTCTTATTATATCTCGCTCTAAAATTACCCAAGTCTATTCACGACACCGTGAAGTATCACTGAAACAAAAAAATGTAAATTGAACAAGATCTCGTTAACCGTAAACAACATTATAACTCCATATAATATATGAGCGCAACAAGATGTCAGTTTCCTGCACTAACTCAACTTGTTTACTTGATCATAAAAACATTGGAAACAACCAAGAAGTTAGTTAATATAGCCAAAATTGACAAACAAGCCTCTTGATAGGAACCTATTTGTTTCAGTGATGGCTTCAAGAAAATTTGAAGACAAATGGAAAAAACTGTCTTCATCTCCAATTCTTACGCGGTTTTTTTTAAATATGCATCGAGTAACAGAAGTTGTGAACCAAATCAACACATCTTTACTAATAATAAAGTAGTAAAAAAGTCGTGTCTATACATTTTCGCGAAATTTTTGAATGAAATGGGTTATTAATTATTATATTAGTAGGCACAAAACCTTAATTTTTAGAAAGTTTGTCAGTATGTATGTTCCGTGTTAACTCGAGAACCACTCACGGATTAAGATGCGGTTTTTTATTATCATTATAGTGACCCTAGTTAACACTTAGGTTATAAGGGGTGTTCATAAAATAACGCCCAATCCAAAAACGGGGCAAATATTCAATAACCGCGGGCGGAGCCGCGGGCAAAAGCTAGTACAAAAATAAAGGTAAATAAAACATTGCATCCAAGTCTGCACCCTTACAAAAACTATAAATTCATCCTTTTGCACACAAATGCCGTAATTTCTAGAATTTTTAATTAAAAATACTTTAATCGATTAATTAGCGAGATAGCTTCGAGCCGCATTGGGATTAAAGTTGGTCAAGTATTCGTTAAATTTAAACGCAAAGGGTCCGTAGAGCCTGTGTCAAGAGGTATTTAATTAATTGTATACTCTGTCGAGGTACAAAATTTAAACCGTAATGTTTACTAGATTTTGTTTTGTGACCCTTGAAATGACGTGAAATAGTCACCTTCACATAACTGGTAGCTCGTTACTGGTTTAGTTATTGATATGAAAAGCACCACATAACATTTCCACGTACTACTTAGAGCCGTAACTTTAAGTTTTTTATAGGAACCAGGGGCCATCTTAAATAATATTTGATATTCTCTGTACTGTTACTGTTGATATATACATATATTGCAAATATTTCAGCTCCTAAAGAACTTATGATAGCAAATATATACTTTACTAATCCATATCAATCTATATCTATCCATATCCATCCATATCGACCATATCGATCATATTGATCCATATCGATCCCTATAGATCCATATTAATCCATATCTATCCATGACTATCCATATCTATCCATATCGATCATATCGACCCATATTGATCCATATCTATCCATATCTATCATATCTGTAGAAGATACTTATCATAAAGTTCATCTTTTCCGGCGCAGAATCTTATCTTCCAATTAAGTGTATGGTTTGTGAAATTATGATGATTTTTTTTCGGTATAATGTATGGGTAGCATATCCTTTAAAATGTATCTTTCTTCTGTCTGGCTCTTCTCCTAGTTTCCATTTTAGTGCCTGAAAATATACCCATTTTATAGGATTCATAATCATACTTGATAAAAAAAGTTTGTTGGGAACCCTAAAATTTATAATGACAGAACTTATATGTGAAGATAAATATGGTTCCTTGACTTAACCTTTTCGTGTTATCGTTCCTGTTGACTGCAGTGTCGATCTTTTTTTATTAGTTAAATCGCTAGTAAAACGTGTGCGTTTACACGTACAAAATAAAAAAAAAACATGGAAAAATAAAGTAAATAATATTTATAGCATCCTAAACGATGGATTTGGCTATAAATACCTTAATAATAAAAGTAGTAGCTTTACCTTAGCCTTTCTTTTACATATTATACTAGAACATTACTGTAGCTTTTTCATCCATACATCAGCCCGTGTGCGTGCACTCTGGATAAGCCTTTTCCAGATTTCGCCACTCTCAGCGGTCCTCCTCGTCCTCGTCCAGCCGCCACACACAACGTCCTTCAGGTCGTCGGTCCAGCGGGCACGAGGTCGGCCTACACTACGCTTTGCTGTACGTGGTCTCCATTCTAACTCCTTTCGGCCCCAACGGCCATCATGTCGGCGGCAAATATGGCCTGCCCACTGCCAATTCAACTTCCTGATTTTGCAGGCTATATCGGTCACTCGATCTCCGACGGATTTCCTCATTTCGGATTCTATCCATCAGAGATACCCAAGCATAGCCCGCTCCATAGCTCGTTGAGCGACCGGATCAAGCCCGTTGTAAGAGACCACGTCTCAGCGCCATACGTCATCACAGGAAGGACGCCGGTATTGACGTTGTAAATATGTGACGCAACTTTCCGAATGCTTTTTTATTTATCTCTTTTCTTTATTATTAGTTTACGACCATTTGTTATATAATCGCTAGTTTTCTTAGGTATCTAACAAATATTATAAAAGCTTAATTAATATAGTTTTCTTAATAAAACCAGTTAAATTAATGAACACACAGAAATAATATAAAGTAAAATGTGCTATATTTCAACCCCTCGGTGGGGTCGATGTTCAATGGAAAATAAAATTATGACATATACATGAAATTTATATTTCGCTTGATGACGACCCCACTCAGGGGTCGAAAATATAATAAAAGGAATATTATGTAAGGTGACTTTTGCTTATATAACCAAATTCATACCCTGTTTGCGATATACGAGAAATATTTTCTTTTGCCTCTATACTTGTTCAAGAACAACCTGAAGCCTAATATTTATTTTTCGAATTCCTCAGGATTGAACCTTTGTCCTGACCACTTACCGAGTCTCCATTGTGAATTTAGCTATATAAACAAAAGTCATCTTATATGTATATTTACGGTTACGTAGGAAGTTCTCATACTTCTGGGTAAAAAACATAGTCTTGAAAAAATCAATAATGCTTTAAAACGTAATCTTACCCGATATTTAGCCAAAACAAAAACGAGCGACCATTTCTTCCGTTACATTTCACCATAAAAACATCGCCAAGTAATAACTTGGCAACATTGTAGCGTGTATTTTTGTATGGAATGCCAAGCTGAACGCAGCCGGGATAAAGGGCGCGGGCACAAAAAAAAAGAAAATAAAAACACATGAGCACCCCGCGGCACCTGCCCCCGAGATTGGCAGGTGGATGTGCCAACAGCTGCGCCCGCGCATCGATACAAGTATCGCTATGTGAATGAAAGGGTTTGAAGTGTCGCTTATGGAACTCCATCGTAAGGTATTCCTTGTGACTACACGATATTTTCTTGGATAAGACTCTAAGTCGCAACGACAGGGTTCAAACGTTTTTGATTCCTTCCTTGATTGTAAACTAGCCCTTTGCCCGCGTTTTCGCTCGCGCGGTCTTGGTATTACCAGTATGCATTTCAAATTTCGGACGACGGGCCATCTGAAAAGGAACGATTTTGAAAGAAAAGGGACGGTTGTTATAATTTAATAACATTTATCAATACATTTTAGTTGTTCAGCTTTGAAGACTAAAATGTAATTTATACACAATAAATCAACGACGAAATTAGTACGTTTTTATGTTTAATGCATGAAAATTCTGGTTAGTTCGAAAACGGGCGGTGGATGTTAAGGGACCAAAAAAGTACGTTTTATCCCCAAAAAGGACGAAAATCGTCTCTTTCAGGACGATCGTGTCTTTACTATAGAACAAATCGAAAGTTTCCTATGACTTACACAAGAATTTTCTTACTCCTGGTGAATACTTGAAACGATTTTGATTATTCTTTCACAAAGACAATTATAAATCTACAAAATTATTGTAAAAAATGACCGTCTGTCTCGTCCATGTGAAAAGTATTGCTTTCTCCTATTTTGCACTATTCAGTGATGACGCAGCGATCGCCGTCGTAACAGCCACTTTGCACTGCAAACGGCTAACTAGCGGGAGTTAGAGGTATATTTACAATAGAGAAGAATGGAAAGATCAGGTTCATAATAGTACATTACGATACGAGAGCGATGAAACGTTTTCTGACGAGTGTGAGTTTGCGGCACGAGCTGAAGGTGAGTGCTGCAATCACACGAGTCGAGAAAAAGTTTTTCGCACGAGTTTCGTATAATATTTTATAGCACAAGTGGGGAAAATGCCGACTTTACGCAAGCGCAGCGTGCGTAAAGCGGTCATTTTACGCACGGTGTGCTATAAAAGTATTTACAAAAAGAAAGCACTGGCCTCGATTTGTCGTGATGAGCGCAGGCGGCTATCAGGGTCGAACAGGCACACACAGCTTCCGTCGATAGTTGAAGGTAGAGCAGGAAAGGACTGGAAGTTTGAAGTTATTAAGAAAAGGCTGGAACAAGGATAGCAACTGTCGAGCTGTCCAAGACGCATCTGGCTCCTTTAGTAATCGAAGACCAGTTCAGTCTTAATGAGCGAGCTTTACATTAAAATGTTATATTTACATACCTGCAGTTAGGCAGCCTTTGTATTTCAGTAGGATCTAAGATTTGTCGACTAAGTAATTATAATTATATAAGTAAGCATGTTGCCTTTGGAAAATTCTCCAAGAAAGTGATTCTTTTGTTTTGGCTTTACGAAAAAATAAAGAAAAATAAGACCCAGGAGGGCCCGAAATATATTTAACTTTCAATTTTGATTTAATTGTATTAATCAATGCATATAAATATAAATAAACTTTTTAATAAAGACGAACAAGTCGACAAATCATATTTATTTACTTTACGAAAAAAGAAATTTTTGAATTTAGATTTTATTTGGATTCGAATGCCAGCAAAACGAAAAAGGTAATCATTAAATAGTTTACATTGCAAATATTGCTTAATGTTATCTCAATGTCGTTTCTGTCGATTTTTGAACTGACACACATCGATTTGCTCATTAAGGGTAGTCATTGAATTCTTATCAACTGCGCAACGTAAGAACCATAGTATGGACAATGCACTCTATGTTGATTAGACGCAGACAATATGCAAAACTCACCCACATGACTTCAGTTTTTTAATGAACCATAAATGGAAGGAAATATTTACGCCTTGCAGGTGGTCTGCATATTCCAAATAGTATTTCTGCGATTGTTGTTTTGCATTAAAATGACTATTTATAATCAAGAAGACGTTCCGAACAGCTGGTGTTTTCGATGTTTACTTTTGAAAAATGCCTTGCTATTTATCACAATTATTCATGTATAATTCCTTATAAATTGTCCCATAGTAAATTAACTTGAAGCATGATACATTGTCATTGTCAATTTGCACGCACAATTCTTTTTTAACTTTATTTTCAAAAGTACTCATTAAATTCGAACCAACCATAAATTGTAACAGGCCCTTTTGTATATTTTTTCTGAAAATATAGGCTAAATCATAAAGATACATACTGTTCTTGAACTTTCAGGTGGTACTTATTACGACGAAATTATTTTTTTGAAAATCAGTTTGGAGAAATGGGAATGTGACGTAATAGTCATACCGTTTAAGCTCAATAGGTAGAGTTCCTTGACGAAAAGAAAGAATGAAAAAAAAAATTGGGGATAAAACCTGAAGATGGGATTACTGAAAATAAAAAAAAACAGACGTCGGTTTTGACATCACTTTTTTTATCTTGTGGGCAATGGCCTTTTTCCTGTAATTCCTAAATGATGACTATTACGTCATCAAAGCTATTTATTCAGTTCTTGAATATTTTCATGTAAAGGGTGTTTTTTTTAGAGGTATAGAATTTTGAAATGGAATAAAACAAAGATGATTTTTTTTATTGATATGAAATTTATTTTATTCGAAAGAGAATCTTCTGGCATTATAATTTAAATATGACTTCAGGCATATATCCGCCACGGTTGGCTCGGACGTAGTCTAATCTGGAGGTCCAATTTTCGATGACTTTTTCCAACATTTGTGGCCGTATATCGGCAATAACTCGCCGAGTGTTGTCCTCCAAGTGGTCAATCGTTTCGGGCTTATCGGTGTAGACTTTTTTCGTTCATCAATTGAACAACCATGATGTGCAGGAGTTGTGGTTTCAACAAGACGGCGCAACATGTCACACAGCTCGTGACACAATTAATTTATTGAAGGAAACGTTTGGTAACCGCATAGTTTCACGTTTCGGACCCGTGAATTGGCCTCCAAGATCGTGCGATTTAACGCCACTTAACTATTTTCTGTGGGGATATGTGAAGTCGCAAGTCTACGCCGATAAGCCCGAAACGATTGACCACTTGCAGGACAACATTCGGCGAGTTATTGCCGATATACGGCCACAAATGTTGGAAAAAGTCATCGAAAATTGGACCTCCAGATTAGACTACGTCCGAGCCAGCCGTGGCGGACATATGCCAGAAGTCATATTTAAATTATAATGCCAGAAGATTGTCTTTCGAATAAAATAAATTTCATATCAATAAAAAAAATCATCTTTGTTTTATTCCATTTCAAAGTTCTATACCTCTAAAAAAAACACACGTTATATCTTGTGTATTTCAAGGAGAAAAAAATTTATACTTTTATATGACCATAAAAAAGTATATTCCTTTCAAAAAAATCGACAATTCGTTGCTGTTATGGTATTCTGGACCATTCGAATTCTTCACAATATTCTCATACACACGTACTACTTGAATAATAAATAGACGATGAAAAATATTATGATTTTTAAATAAAACTAATTAATTATTTAATGGATGGAATTGAATGCTTGCTATCTGTGGCAATATCTATAAATATTTTTGTACTAATAATAAAGTTGTAAAAAATCGTGTATCTACATTGAATATTCTTGCTAAATTTTAAAATGAAATGGGTTATTAATAATGTACATACAATTATTAATGTATATCCTAGTGACCCTAGTCGACATATAGGCTATATTAAGTGGTTTTCATAAAATAACTGCTAAGATGAAAATTGTCGATAATAGCTTTTATCTTACGCGCAAATAAAATATAATATTGACTGAAAGACACATCCACGCGAGCGAAACCGCGGGCAAAAGCTAGTCATCTAATAATTGCGAATATTAGTTACGTTTTCCGTCGCATCTAAAATTACTTTTATTTTAATTCTAACCCTCTGGATGAGCTTAATATGGATATAGCAAGAACATTTTCTCCCGCCACCTGCTTTGAACACCTTTCGGCATCAGTATCCTATTAATAAACACTCGTATGTTTATGGACGTGTTTAATTGTTTATCATTATTTGATTAATGAATGATAGAGTGAAGAATATCGACATGAGGGATCGTTGTGACCTGAAAGAAGATTTAGTGACTAGAATAGAAAAAGGAATGCTTCGGTGGTTTGGACATATAGAGAGGATGAATGAAAGTAGAGTGACGAAAGGAATTTATGCTGCACAAGTGGAAGGTAAAGCTCGACCGGGCCGCCCTAGAAGGACGTATGCCGACCAAATAAGCGACATACTGAAAAAGGGCAAAGTGAAAAGTACCCGGAATAGAAGAGCCTGTGTGACTAGGTTGATGGATGTCGAAGCAAAAGAGGTGTGTCAGGATCGTAGCAGATGGAAATCTGTAGTCTCTGCCTACCCCCATGGGAGACTGGCGTGAGTATATGTATGTATGTATTTGATTATTATTGACATTGAAGAGACGGTAGTAAGCTAAATTAGCTCCTCGATGTGGGTCGGTACAAATATCGACAGAAACGACATTGTAATAACGTTCATATTAGCGTGCATTGCAAAGTGGCGTTACGACGATCGCTGCGTGTCGCCGGATAGCGCAAAATAATGCATTGCATATATGATTATTTACATATTTATAAGTTTTAAACACTATTATTTTAGATTTTTGTATTGCTCCTGAGTGTGTCTAAGTTTTAATCTAGTCTCCTTTTAATTAAAGAAGTTTAAGCATTTTGTCAGTTTTAGAACTACTTTAAAGCATTTGAAAGATATTTATTTACTGGCTAAAGGTTCAACCTTTTAAGGTTTTAAAACATCACAATTACGGGAAATAACTCCTTAAATGTCATATATTTGTTTCGAAATTTTGGAATAATCATGTAGAAAGTTTAAAGCGATTCAACAACGTCTCTAAACTCTGTTTAGCTTAGGTAGCCCCTTAAAATTTAGGTATTTAGCCAACTACACCTACATTTTTAACTGCACTAATAGTCTACAGTATGTAAAATATAGTTTGAACCATGTGACAGCTGTCGGCGCTATACATATTTGAGCATGAGAAAGAGAGTTAGAAATACAAATTGTATAGCGTTGTCCTGCTGCCACAGGGCTCAAGCTGTAATTTACGGACTGTCGTAAAAACTTATGAGCATAATAAAGCCGATTCTGAAGGATTTATCTTTAGTTTTAGTGCTGTCAAAACTTGAAATTTTCCGAAGTAATATGGCTTCTGTTGTTTTCACTAAAGAACTGTTTTTGAATTAAGAAAATTTAGTTTTGACAGCATTAAAACTAAACTTAAAGCCGTCAGAATTGGCTATATTATAAAGAAACTTTCCTAATACCTAAGGGGGTCACTTGAAATTCCTAGAGTGTAATTTTTGTGGTACTAAAACAATTAAAGACACCGGGTGTACCAAATTGTGGTATGGCGCGTGTATTTTTCATCATTAGTTTGAAATATATTGGGGTTGCAACCTTGATTGATTTATTTGTTTTTTGCCTTTGAATATGAAAATATTAGTATATAAGGTGACTTTAATTTATGCAGCCTAATTCTTACAGAAGACTCGGTAAGTGTTCAGTAACAAAGTTCGATGACCCTTTTGTGAAATTCGTAAATTATTCTTTTCGTGTTCCATACAAACGCAAGTCCAGCCCCGAGTCAATTACTATGAGCCGTCAACATTTTTATTTGGCGATATTAGCAAAAAGTGTTATCGATCCGTGTTACTGGTCACGTACCAAGCCTTCAGTGAGTTTGGCTGCATAAATAAAAGTCACCTTGCATATAAGTATGTGCACAAAATTAAGAGTTATCTAATTTATCATAATTCTAGTAAACAATCACCCTACCAAGATTCTGAAAGCAGTGATTCCATAATTTATGGTAAAATTTGAAACTAAACAATCCCAAAAACCAAAAGAACCTCGTGAAACCCCTGCGCCTCACGGCAGGTGTCAAACCAACAGGTGCTGCGCACGCGCACCCTCTACCGCTGCGAACAAAAATAGACCTCATGGCAAAAAAATAAAGCCTAGTGTTGCGTCGACAGACTGCTCTGGACATCCATCATGTGAAGGGTTCAATGACAAACGTTTATTTAAGTACCGCTTTTACTTCTTCCTTCTTTGTTTCAATTTTTAGGGTTCCTGACTTGAGAAAAAATTATTAAAGTATGTTTTATGTTTAAATTAAGAGCTGGTGTATACATTTTTCACATGTAGGAATGTGAATACGTTTAAATATATTAAACATAATGATAATAATAAAATTATTGAGAGTAGTGCCAAATCATTTAAATGTTTTAATCATACGATAATATTGTAATTGTTGAACTACATTATAATAATAATAATAAACCTTTAAGTAGTTTATATATTATATAATAATTATTTTTTATGATAAAATATATAAACTACTGAAGGTGTTTAAATGAATATGTATATAATAATAAATGATTTACTTTCTCGCGGTTGAAAATTTCCAGAATAATGTATAAAATACTAAAACTCCTTAAAAGTTGTTCCACAAATGTATTTATCGGAGAATACGACCTGTGTGTGACCTGTGCCTCCTTGTACAGTTAAACAAGTGAGTCTTATCCGTAATTACAATATTTATCAGACACGGTCGCGCTACCGGTTTCGTAGATTTAATCGACATCTTCAGCCGAAAACAATAGGATACGATAATTTGCATTCACGCATGATCGTTTTACATAATATTTTCATTTTGGATGTCTAAAAACTTTCTATCTTACTACTTCGTCAAATACTTCATACAAAATCTTACATATTACAAAATTTGTGATATTGAATTTTGGGTTACAATATGTTAGAGAACCAGATAATTTCAACAAAATACGCAGGAACCTTTTTTACAGTTTATTTTTTATTTCAAACCAAACCGGTCATCTGTCACTTTAACTGTTCTTTTTTCAAAAACGGGATGTTCTCTTCTCCGCTATAATTTATAGGCTAATATCATTTTAATGATCGAAGAGGTAACCCTTAAATCAGAATTAGATCAACTTCCGTTTTTTGTTATCGTTATATGTTTTGGGCTTCCTAATGACATCGTATTAGCACACAATAGGTTTTTCGATGTCTTCTTTTCTTGTTAGTATCAGCAACACGCTTTTACAGCCACTTGTTTTTTTTCTATTAAGGTTTTAGGGGTTTTGGTAGAGTCAGAATTCGGTACGTATATAGCGAAGTTATAATGGTGTCTGTGATCGGCTAACTATTTTGCACATAGTAGAAAATTACAATAGGATAATTTTAAATGGTGAAATGAAGCATGATAGATTATATTAACGGAACCCGTGTACTTTTATAAAATTTAACCCTTTTATTAAAACAAAAGAATATGATTTTTTGAACGACTTTATGCAACGGACACCATGTCTAACCAAAGCGCTAATAAATACCAATCAAACAAGCCCGAACTCGAAGGGTCTGCTGTTGTCCGTTGAGGAGATCCCGTACCCATCTTACAGTTCCATCATCAGACCCTGGTCACCATGTTTTACCAAAGTGCTAATTAAGACCAATCAAATGAGCCCAAACTCGAACGAAGGGTCTACTGTTGTCCGTTGAGGAGATCCTGTACCCATCTTCCAGACCCATCATCAGACATCATTTTCCCAAAGTGCCAAGAAGTGTGTCAGGATCGCTGTAGATGGAAATCTGTAGTCAGATTAAACTCATACAGTTTTCTCGTATGGGAAAAAATCAGTACATAAACCTGGCTGTAATCACTTTTTCAAGCTAAATATTAGCAAGAGGTGTGTCCGGATCGTTGTAGATGTAAATCTGTAGTCAAATTAAACTGATATAGTTTTCCCGTATGGGAACAAATCATTACTTAAACCATAGTATTTAATTTATCTATGCTTAAACCTGGCTGTAGTTACTTTTTCAAGCTTAATATTGGCAAGAGGTATGTCAGGATCGTTGTAGATGGAAATCTTTAGTCAGATTAAACTGATACAGTTTCCTCGTATGGAAAAACAACCGGTTTCATCACGTATAACTAACCATTTGGTCAAGGAACGCTAATAAAGCAGCTAAGCGAGGCGAGACGAGCGAAGCGAGGAGTGTGTTAGATTGCTTGGATCATAAATTCGGGAGCCAAGCGAAGCGGAGCGGAGCGAGATGATCCTTTTAGTTTTAACAGATAACGTGATATGGCCGACAATGTATTGTAACATCAGTTGCCGACCGAGTGCCTATCGTCGAAAACATCCATGCATCCATCAGCCTGTTTCGTCCACTGCTGGACATAGGCCTAAGGATTAGGATTTCACCACTCTTGGCGGTCCTCCTGGAAGAAATGCCCATACTCACACACGCTGGGCAGGCGGGTTGGTGAGCGCGGTGCCGAAACCCTTGCACCAGTGACGCCGCTGCCCGTCACCAGTCTGTTTTATATGAGGCCCGGCAATTGGGGATGGATATACCGCCATCCATCGGTCCCAGGCAATGGTGGGCCGCCTAGTTTTGCCTGAGAGCTGTTCTCTAACTCTTCCCCGAATAACTTCCGGAGGATTTGCGAGTAAGATGGTGGTACCTCCGCAGTCGAGCCCGGCATCAGCTCTACCACCCTGTGTCGAAAACATAATACTATCGAATTCCGCTTATCTAAGGATACGTTCGCACTTGAAATGACGTCGCAATTCGTAAATATATTAGTTCAATACCCATTGAATTTGGTGAATAGCAACCACATTTGGCAACCAGTTCAAAGATACGTAAAAGGCCTGCAAATATGGCCACAACATATACACGATGATGATGTGATGATAAGTTATTATATAAAAATGTTATCTAATTTATTTCTATTTCTGCATGTCACGTGTCCTTAACTGATCTTGTTTTCTTTAAATAGTTACAAGTATTTTGTGAATAAAAACTAATATGTGAAAGTGATTTACGGCTGAACAAAAGACAAATTGAAATACTTTTTACTTTTTTCGTTTCTAGACCGAATTTCGGAAGTTTAGTCGATCGTTATTAATTTTAATCGTTAGGAATAATAATATTATAAACGATTCAATTAGAAACTAGAATTTCGTGTTATCAGCACACGCATGCGTAATTAATTACAAGTTTTCCTCAAAGCCCTACTAACCCGGGAAATATGAAGAATAAATTATAAGGTATTGGTAAGGTATCTTGGCAAAACGAAACCAAATCTAAATATTATTATCTAGATTTGGTTTAGTTAAAATAATACTACTTAACCTCAAGTTCTACTGATTATACGGGTAATTGGGTGTTATATGAAATTTGCCAGTTGGTATTTAAATTTGTTATTAGCATGTATGATCAATCACACCCGCCTCCCCTCACACCCCGCAGGCAAGAGTGCGTAACGTAACGTGTACTTACCTGAGCGAGTTCTTTATGTGTCGCAAGTAAATTGTCAAAGCTGTGATATTATAATTTTAATAAAGTACTAGCTTTTGCCCGCGGCTTCGCCCGTGTTGAATCAGGTTTTGTGTACTCCTATAAAATCTGTTAATATTTTACGGACTGTTATCTACAGTAAACACAGCTGGTGAAATTTTTGTGTTATGCGCCTCTGTGTTTTCCATTTTGTATGTCTCTTTATAGCTTTTCCATGGGAACTGATTTATTTATGGGATAAAAAGTAGCCTATGTTCTATTCAAGGTCTAGAGCCACATTCATGCAAAATTTCAGCCCATTCGGTTCAGTAGTTACGGCGTGAAAGAGTAACAAACAGTGGGATAGTTTTTTTGCACGAAGGAGGAAACTGACAGTTCATGCTAGTGGAAAATGCGCTTTAAATTACTATGATTGAAAAACACTTGTACTTGTCCACTTATTTATATTATTTCCCTTACCGGTTTCGCTGTATATAGCATTATCAAAGGTTTTTTTTTTAAAAAGGTTTTTTTGTATATAGCATTATCAAAGGTTTTTTTTTTTAAAAACCTTTGATAATGCTATAGCAGCGAAACCGGTAAGGGAAATAATATAAATAAGTGGACAAGTACAAGTGTTTTTCAATCATAAATGTATCAAAAGTTCCACCAAGTGCCAACAATCACGAGCATCAACTCCAAATATACTTTAGTGACATAGGTAATAATTGCACAGATTATCGTCAATCGATGCAATCACGGACTAATTTCAGTTAAATTTTCAATAGGTGCGTGGGCAGCCGAAGCGAGCGTGTTAGTTTAGGTATGTTATGATCATAAATTCGGGAGCCGAGCGAAGCGGAGCAGAGCGAGGCGACCCCTGTATTTCTTAAGAATGTTAATTTCTGGATGGGGACGATTGACAAAAATCTGTGCAATTATAATATCACTAAGTGCAGTCTTTATACCACGACTAAGTACATAATGATATGTCCCGTATTTTTACGTAGGACTCTCAACTGTCGAGCTTCCGCGAATTATTTTATCCGAATTTATATGCACAGTATTTTATTTACTCACCATTAGTTGAACGGTAAAGAAACTCAATGTGTGCTAAAAACATGTTCTAAAAAGCGTGTATTTGTGCCCGAAGTACGGCGATCAAGTTCCTCCCCTAGGACGCTGGACATAAAAATAGTTGACTGTTTCACTGGCAGTCCACACTTTGAAACATCCCTGACATCCCGGGGATATGTTATAGCGATATGTATGTAATAAATAACCTAACCTTTGCAGTCAACAAACGCAGAGCCACTCGTATTTTTAAGTGCCACAAGTTACGAATTAACCTAAAGCCCACGAGGGCTCTTTATAAAATATAAGTATGACCATAATAAACACAAGACATAAGTAGTTTTAAGGCACGCGACCTGGAAAGGGCTCCGCTTTGCACCTGTTGTCTGCCCTTAATTGGATACAGGCTGATGTTTTGTAGCTTTTTGTTTTACTTTGAATTTTTTATCCATTCATAGTTCCGTTAATTTATATTTAATTTTGTATCTTCGTATGACATAATATCGCCTAAATATTAATAATGAACATTTATATTGAAAATAATTATTAAATTTTTAGATATAAAAAAATATTCAATGAAAGTTTAAGTTAAAACAAAAAATAGGTATTCTCAAAGAAACATTACTTGTATTTTGTTTTTTTAGGAAGCTAAGTCAGAGGATAAATAAAACAACTCATGTCTTAGTCATGTCTCCTTTGCGTGGGAAGTAACAAGCTTTGGGGATATCCAAAAAACTGCAAACTTTTGTTTTTATTTTGGTAAACAAATGTTCAATCCATTGAGTTGTTGAATTTGCGCATACAAAGTGCAAAATTCCTCTCAATGTCGTCCGTAATTGGTATTAAAGTCCGATTTTTATTGGCAAGGCTCAAACACCTTGCAATTCCATTGTAGTCTTGAGAACTTTTTCGAGGAACGATAACGACGACAACTTTAAATTTATTTAGTCTGTGTATTTTGAACGCGTTCCTTATTTGAAAAGTATCTACTTATTTATACTGTAACGTATTTTTTGCGATATTTTGGCTATAGACTGTCAAGTATAAGTTGGCGTTCCATTGCCATTGGCGTCCATGGCAATGGAACGTCAACTTATACTTGACAGTCTGTAAACTCCAGCAATTTTTATTCAAATTATAAGGGCTGTCATCAAACACAAACCTCCATTAAAATACAAACACAAAATTCTGAGGTATCTATGGAATGTTTTTATAATATTTTAGGCTAAGTCCATTGACAGTATTAAGTTCTAAGATAAATAAGAATAAAGAAATTGTAAATTTGGATCATATCTTAACAACAAACACCTTTTAAAATGAATATTCAACGGTCTTTTACAAGGAGTGTAGACGAATGTGTAATTGTTTTAGACAAATAAAAAAAGTCTACAGTTTTTTCAGTACAATACATCCAAAATGTTATCTAGATTAATTAACCAAAAATATGCTTTAAAACATCCACAATCTTATCAAAATAATGTTTCTCCTGACACAAGTTTTAAATTTTGCGCCAGCGACGAAATCGGCACGATTATTGTATTGCCTTCGCAAGTTTCATGGAGCGTGCATGTTATAGCGAAATGGAAACAGCATTACACTTGGTCTTGCCCACAACTGAGTTGCTGCGCTCATGACGAACGTCCTTAATACACGGCCACAGGTTTTGCGGCCGAGTTCATTTTACAATTCGGATCATTACAGAAAGCGGGCGTGAAATTAGTCACACACAAATGTTGCAACTGCGTATTCTTGGAGCGTCGGCGAAGGGGGAGGGGCGCGGGGGCATACTGCGCAGGTGACAGTTAACTTCACGCGTGGTACTGGCCCGAACTGGACGTATCGCCATCAAAATTAGAGCAGCCTGTATAGTATTCCTTGGCTTCCCCTACACCTGCTGTTTTTATACTTTTTGTACTTTTTCCTTTACTTCCTGCCAACGGCCTTCACCCGAGGAATACGTGTGGTAGCGTGTGCGACTGTGTTTTGCTTCATTTTTAGAGTTCCTTCACAAGGAAACCCTTGTAGAGCCCTTTGTCTGTAGGAAAGAATAGGCGAATGCTTACAAGTAAAAGTTGTACTTTATAAGTCTGCAAAGAACCAATGTATTGCGACGAAATCTTTGTAGCGGGGTGAATTGTGACCCGGGCAAATGAAATGTACCGCTTTTATTTCGCAAAATTTGTTATTTCTTCTGAAAACAAAAGGGATGGTTCTCATATGTTAAGGGGCACTTTCTTTTAATCAGATCAAATTAAACCATTAATTTGTTCTATAATAAAGGTTCATAACATACAGTCACTATGACATGTTAATTCTAATATAAATAAACAATATTGCTAAATATAATAAATATAAAATATAATGGAATATTAATATTAGATTAATATTAGATGTAGAAGCAAGAGAGGTGTGTCAGGATCGTAGCAGATGGAAATCTGTAGTCTCTGCCTACCCCTCTGAGAGACAGGCGTGAGTGTATGCATGTATGTACAATATTAGTATAATAATAATATAATATATAATTTATATAATATTATTTTTATTTGTAGTAGATGTATATAGATATATATAAAAAACACAGAAAAAATCAATTCAAGATATATTTCGGGCCCTACTGGGCCCGGCGTCAGTTGAAAAATAATTATACATACAATGCCACTTACATATTTACAAAAAGAAAGAGGTTTATTTACAATTTCTAAGACTAACCTACTTAATGTTACTAACATATTTATAGAAAGAAAGAGGTTAATTTACAATTGACTGAACAATTGTAAATTGTTAGATTGATGAATTGTTCAGTCAATTGTAAATGAACCTCTTTCTTTCTATAAATATGTTAGTAACATTAAGTAGGTTAGTCTTATAAATTGTAAATAAACCTCTTTCTTTTTGTAAATATGTAAGTGGCATTGTATGTATAATTATTTTTCAACTGACGCCGGGCCCAGTAGGGCCCGAAATATATATTGAATTGATTTTTTCTATGTTTTTATATATATCTATATACATCTACTACAAATAAAAACAATAAAAAGCTTCAAAGAGCCAAATATTTATTTAATAAAAATATTATATAATATGTTTTTTTTATACCATTTTATATCATGTTACCTATTTTATTTTATTAATATTCATTATTCCATTGATGTCGACAAAACGACTTCTCTAAATATATTTGGATGACTAACATCGATTTTCTTAAATATAATATATGTATTTATGAAATGAAAGACAGATAAGTTTAAAAATATAATAACTTCACTTATAACGATTACTTTGACGGAACCCTTAATCGTGTACGACGTAAACTTTTGTTGCATTCCGGCACAACGCGATTATAGTGACGCAAAGGTGTTATTGCGTTCTGAACACATATTAGGGTCGGTAGCAGCGAACGTGTTAATTAGAAGATGAGAATTTAAAACGTTTAGACAGGAACGTTAGGGCTATTTTTATTCTAATAGTAATCGGAAGTACCTGTGATACCTACATAGGGTTACCATTCGTCCGGATTACTCCGGATACATCCGGATTTTTAGACTCTTACCCGGCTCTTTAATTTGTCCGGATTTTGGAATATGAGTAATAAAACTACATATTAAGTAATATCAAATAAGTCTTTAATCTTTATTAACTTCTTATTTATCTAAAAACAAAATGTAAAATCTTCTTTAACAATCAACTTAAGAGTAATCTCTTGTTATGATAACAATAATCTTATTTGATAACAATATCTTGTTTTAGATATTTAATGATTAAAGATAATAAAACTTGCTTAAGATTTATTGTTATCAAATATCTTGTTTGATAACAATAAATGTTCTATTACGAAAAGTCCGGACTTTTAAGGAAATGTCAGGCTTTTTGTCAGGACTTTTCAAATTCCTAAATGGTAACCCTATACCTACATAGCATTAGGTGTGAATTAAATGGTGGCCTTTTGTGTAATTAGTCTATTACCTTTAACACTTACCACATTGTTAATTACCTAATGGGTACCCCTTACCCTGTTAATTCTACAAAAGACCTGTTCGCGACTCTGCCTGCGTTGAATTTCTGCCCTCGCCCTTCCTTGTTTTACCAAAACAGTTACTGCAACAGGGTTACCATCTACAGAAAAAAAACTTTCTCAGATTAATGATTGAAAGTGTGCCCAATGAATTGCTTAGAAATAGCAATGTGTGCAAAAGAAAATAACAACGAAAATCGAATGAAAATCCTTGAATTGATTCTCAGGTTATAATAAACTTAATATGAACAAAATAAATAAAACTGGCTGCTCAACTCCTGTTATGCACAGCGTAATGAATGGCCCTAAAAAATCACCGAAAAAAACGTAAAACTGCCACAAAATCCGTTGAAAGATTCTTATAAATAGACTGACAGACAGACGTTGCATTTTATAGTGCACGAAAAGAATATCTTGTTTTTTGTACCTTTTCTTTAAAGAAATATTTAGATGTTACTGTCAAATCTTGGCCCTAAGGCAAGAATGCAAGCATGCAGTCATTTAGTATAATTGTCGGACATTGTAAAGAAGGCCCGCCCAGGCAGGTATAAGAAAAATACGCTACAATTTAACTTCCCGACTCGCGATGCAGTGGCCCTTTATCATACTCGTAGCTGCCATTTAAATATCTGTAAAGGGTACGGTCGCCTGTAATTTAAAACTATCTATTTTTATTTGTTAACTAGCTTTTGCCCACGACTTCGCCCGCGTTGAATTAGCTTTTATGAACTCCATATAGGTATAATCTGTCAATATTTTTCGGACTGTTACCTACAGTAAACAAAGCTGGTAAAATGTGTGTTATGCGCTTCAGTGTTTCCCATCTTGTATGTCTCTTTTATAGCTTTTCAATGGGAACTGATTTATGGGATAAAAAGTAGCCTATGTCCTATTCCAGGTCTAGAACTACATTCATGCAAAATTTCAGTCCAATCGGTTCTGTACTTACGGCGTGAAAGAGTAGCAAACATCCATCCATCTAAACTTTCGCATTTATAATATTATTAGCTTTTGCCCGCGGCTCTGCCCGCGTGTTATTCGGTTTAACGACATGCTTTTTTCCGGGATAAAAGTAGCTTATGTGTTAGGTTAGGGTATAAGCTATATCCATTCTAAATATCAATCAAATCCGTTTAGCCGTTTCAGCGTGAAAGAGTAACAAACATACACACACACACACACACACAAACTTTCGCATTTATAATATTAGTGTGATTATTAATATTAGTGGGATTAATGTAACAGCGCCATACAACCTACCTTTCAGTAGGTAGGTTCTCGAAGACGACTGTACAAATTATGTCATCTACATAGATGCTCCTGAAAAATTCGCTTGATTTCACACTTCACAGCATGAATTTGGAAATGTGATCTGCATCAGGCGTCTGTAAAAAAGCTATCATAGCTTTCAATATGGCAATATAGCAACATGGTAGGAGTTAAAAGGTATTTGCTGTATAGTAAAAAAAAATAACGATTTTGATTACAATCTACTTTCGGGCACTAACTAGCCTAAAAAAGGAAAGGATGTGTTTTATGTGTGCATGTCGTTTTCTGCCCGGTAGCCCAAACCAGTGGACTGATTTCAATGTATTTTTTTAAGGGTTGAATTTTAAGTATTTCGGATAGTTTTTTTTATACGTAGCAGTAAAAGTATATTTCAATCCAAAAAGATACGCAAAATTGTCTTATTCTGTAATTTGATTGCCTGGAAAAATCTATTGATCAATGGCCATACGAAAAATACATAAAAGTTTAATTTTCTTAAGTTTTTTTTTATTTCTAGTCTTTTGGGATGTAACTTATGTCACAGCTAGCGCTTAATAGGTTCATTAATACATCATCATTCGTTTTACCGTAGAAAAAACAAAAAAGGTTGAGGCACACCATTTTTTTTACCTATTAGTTTATTGTCTACGCCTACCTTTTTCTTTGAATGTAAACTTTACGTGGACGCGATTAGAACTACTATGATATACCATGGCTAATGTGAACTTAATAGGTAGTATAGTTTGAGAAAGTTACATCTTGGTAGCCAGTACAGTTTATTTTATTGTTAAATATATACTAAGCTTCGTTCCCTTTCTGCATAATTATGTATCGTTTGAAGACCTAAAATCGCGTTAAAAAATTATGCTTTTCCCTTAAAACAATAATAATCGAAGTACTTGTAAATTTTTAATTAGAATTTTATGTTAAACTCTCATGAATATATTAAGGAACAAAAAGTTTTATTTCTAATAACAAATGGGTAATAACAACCCGACAGGTGGTGTTACTAATTAGATTCCTCAAATACAGCAATCTAGTTCCGTACATATGAAATAATACCTTCATACAAAACCTGAAAGTTTTCTACCTTCAAGGTCAAAAAGTATAATTATTTGGACCTTATGACGGTATTATTGTAAATTAACATAACTTTTTAATTTTTTAATATGCAGTCCTCATTGTCCTCCTGTTGAAATAATAAATACCTTGCATCGAGGTTTTTGAAGTGGATACTACTTAGTTCGGATCTAGTTAATGGTGGGGGGGGGGGGGCATATTCAGAACTCGTACGTCACTTCCGGAAGAACTTTCTTTAATGAAGGATAATTTGATTATTATGATTTTTAATCGATTATTATTTGTTATTATTAACTAGCTTATGCCCGCCGCTCCGCCCGCGTGTTATTCGGTTTAACGGTATACTTTTTTCCGGGATAAGAAGCCTATGTGTTACGTTGGGGTATAAACTATATCCATTCTAAACTTCATCCAAATCCGTCTAGCCGTTTCAGCGTGAAAGAGTAACAAACATACATACACACACAAACACAAACTTTCGCATTTATATTAGTGTGATGATTGACTTGATCGATAAGTTAATGCTTATTTGATGGGAATAATTTAATTAAAATACCGGCCAAGTGCGTGTCGGGACACGCGCAGTGTAGGATTCCGTAGTTGCCGGTCACAATATGCGGACTTAATGGGCTATTTCGCTAAAATCGGCACTTTTTGAAGTTGTTTACCTGCTTCTCAGAAGAAGCGACTAATTTGATAAATAAGTATATATATATAGGTACCTTTTTCTAGTTTTCTTCAGTTCAGAAACGCGATTGCAGAACTTTCGCTCGATAGAAATAATTATTGAAATGAGGTCTTCTTCGACACTTTTTTTCATAGTTTGTCAAGTAGGAACCTTGTCGCCTTTTACGACATCCACGAGAAGACATGGAACCTCAATATTATTTTGAGCTGACGTTGCCACAACATACCTGCAGATTTACAGCCAACCCATTGTACCATGAAGGTACCTGGCGAGCGAGGCAGTTCCGCCCTCTGTACCATCTGAGCCATAAAACATCAACAAGGAAAAGATTTCATTTAATGGTCTATTAAAAGGTAACAAAAATGAATAGCGTATTTTGGGGAATTTTCGTAAATAAGCCATAAAATAACTTCACGCTATGGTACCACGCTTGGAGTGCGAAGTAAATATTTTATAATCAAACTAGCTTTTGCCCGCGGCTCCGCCCGCGTGTTATTCGGTTTAACGACATGCTTTTTTCCGATAAAAAGTAACCTATGTGTTAATACGTGGGACGCACTATAAGTTTCCGGAATGAATATGAAAAAATACTATTAAAGGTACAAAATTAATTTATTGTTTTTCAAAATAATCTCCCTTGGCGTCTATGCACTTTTTCATTCGATCAAACCAGTTTTGAAAACTTTTGTGCCACTCCCCTGTGGTGACCTCTGAAACGTGTTTTTCATACTCCTCGACAGCCTCTTCTGGTGATGAAAATCGTTGACCGCGTAATTGGTTCTTAATTTTTGGGAACAGAAAAAAGTCACAAGGTGCCAGGTCGGGACTGTATGCAGGATGACTCATGAGTTCTACCTTTTTCGTCTTCAAAAAGTCGTTTGTCTGTCTGGCCGTGTGAGAACTAGCATTGTCGTGGTGCAGGATGATACGGCGTTTACGGTTATTTTTACGGAGTTCGTCAATAACTTCCGGCAAACAAATGGTCGTGTACCAGTCACTATTCACGGTACGACGATTCTCTAAAGCAACAGTAGCCACGTGTCCAGTTTTATTTAAAAAAGAAGCAATCATCCGCTTAGATGCACTTTTCACGCGCGCCACTTTGGTTGGTTTAGGCTCATCTTGAAAGACCCATACGCTCGATTGCTGCTTTGTTTTGGGATCTTAGCAATAAATCCATGTTTCGTCACCTGTTACTATGTCCCACACCAAATTTGACGCACCTTCGTTGAATCTGGTAAGCATGGCACTGCACCAAGTGACGCGGTCCGTTTTTTGAGCCTCAGTCAAGTTGTGTGGGATCCACCGCGAGCACAGCTTTCTCACACCCAAATGTTTGTGTAGGATTGATTGTATTTGTCTCATGCCTATTTCAAAGGATGCGCGAATTTCATGGTAGGTCACATGCCTGTCTGTTTCAATCATACGGCGCACAGCATCGATGTTTTTGTTGGTCACAGCGGTGGACGGCCGACCATCGCGAGATTCGTCACTGAGATTGATACGACCACGCTTGAATTCTGCAAACCAGCTATAAACAGTCGTCTTGCATGGTGCTTCATTGCCAAAAGCTGTTTCAAGCCGAGCGATGCTCTGTTGAGCTGTCAAATTACACTTAAAATCGTAGAAAATCATACTACGAAAATTTTCCCGAGTTAAATCCATGTTGATGCAGACACACAATTTTTTAAATGGCGCCACAAGGTAAAAACGAAAGACAGTCAGATGAAACAAACTGCATTCTACAGCCAAAGAGTTCTATTTTCAAATGTTGCAATAAATTTTTAAATATTGTTTATGTAAGTGGCCAGTTCCGGAAACTTTTAGTGTTACCTATGTATAAGCTATATCCATTCTAAAATTCATCCAAATCCGTTCAGCCGTTTCAGCGTGAAATAGTAACAAACATACACACACACACACACACACACACACACACACGCAAAAATTTCGCATTTATAATATTAGTAGGATTCGTAATAATTTTGATCTCATGGTTTTTGTAGAAGCTTGTTGATAGTAAGAATGAATAATTTATTTTGCAATTTTATTTTATTTTACAATTAAACTAATTAAATTTATAACTGGAAATTACATACGTACAACAATTTGGGCTTGCTTATATTTAATAGGATAATATACGTATTACATGAACTAAATAAAAGATAAGTACATGTATTTTATTTTTTATTAGGGGTACAGCTGTTGAAGGGCTCGACTGTGGAGGTACCACCATCTTACTCGCAAATCCTCCCGAAGTTATTCGGGGGAGAGTAAGAGGGACCGGACTGCCTGGGACCGATGCATGGCGGTATATCTTATCCACCCTAAATTACCTGGCCTTATTAAAAAAACAGACTGGTGACGAGCAGCGGCATCATTGGTGCGAGGGTTTCGGCACCGCACTCACCAACCCGCCTGCCCAGCGTGTGAGAGTATGGGAATTTCTTCCAGGAGGACCGCCAAGTGTGGCGAAATCTTGGAAAGCCCTATGTCCAGCAGTGGATGAAACAGGCTGATGGATGGATGATGGACAAAATTGCGTTTGAAAAAACTCTAGCCGGCGGACAACTTTTTTCATGAGGCTAAGGAAGTTTTTATTTTTATTTTGGAAGCCCAAGGGCGCTAGACCATACTGCCATTAGACTATTTTAATTTTTGCATAATTGTTAATCATTTAAATATAAGGGTTTATACGTATCAAATAACTCAGTAGAACTAATCATGGAGAAGAGATTGACATAACTTCTAGCTCCCTCAGCCTCATGAAAAAAAAAGTTGTCCGCTGGCTGGAGGTTTTTTCAAACCCAATTATTATCGAAATAATGCATGTTAGAAACCCGTTTTCATTTAAAACATAATACATGGAAGTAAAACTGAAGTCTGACACCCATTTGAAGTTCCTGAGGCTTATAAATAGGAAGTGTCCCGCTGGCTGGAGGTCGCCCGTAAAATCGTGTCACTCCATTTTGAAAAAAACAAATTAAAAAATTTATTGGGTTCGATAAAACTAATCTTGAACTAAATCCCTTAACTACTAACATCGTCATAGGACATTGGGTCTCGCTGAGTGTAGGCATACTTATTTTTGCCTTGAAATAAAAAAACGTTTCTTTTAGTGAATAAAGTTACAGTGTAAATAAATGCATGCCTTCAACTTTAATGAGGTTCTGTTCTGAGATTAATTCCTCTGTTGCCAAAATATTGAATTAAAATGCGAATTACTCTGTTGAAACCCCCAACATGGAAGGGCAGCAAATATTTCCATAAATGGAACCAATGATAATATAGTAGTAATAATAGCTACGCCGTAGCAGGCCTACGAACATACAAAGAGACTGCTACGCAAGTGAAGTTCCTTCTCATTCTCGGTTGATGTTGTATGAATGTGATAAAAAATGTATTAACAATCAGCAAACTTACCTTTATAATAAAACTTAAAGTTCTTACAGTTTTGGATACGATGACTTTGGCGCAGTAAGAAGGATCGACAACTTTACACCTTCCCAGTTAAAAACAATTTAATAGAATAATGTCCAAATAAAAACTGTTTTAAATTATATTAAAGTAGCTATTACAAAACAATTTGATTTGCAATATTATATTTGTGATTTTAGCCCTTTTTTAGGGTTCCGACCAAAAGAGTGCCAAACGGGACCCTACTACTAAGCCTCTGCTGTCTGTCCGTCCGTTACAGGGGTCTACAACTTCAACCGTAATAGGTAGAAAGTTGAAATTTTCACAGAATACGTGGTACTATGGCCTCTATCATGACAAATATTTAAAAAATTAAGGGGCTCCCCATAGAATAAATCTCAAAAAAGTGGCATTATTTAAACGTCATTGGTTTTGCCTCTTACTTAAAGAGCATACAAGTATCCATCCATCCAACAGCCTGTTTCGTCCACTGCTGGACATAGGCCTTTCCAGGACTTCGCCACCCTTGGTGGTCCTCCTGGAAGAAATGCCCATACTCACACACGCTGGGAAGGCGGGTTGGTGAGCGCGGTGCCGAAACCCTTGCACCAGTAACGCCGCTGCCCGTCACCAGTTTTATATAAGCCCCAGCAATTGGGGATGGATATACCGCCATCCATCAGTCCCAGGCAATGGTAGGCCGCCTGGTTTTGCCTGAGAGATGTTCTCTTACTCTCCCCCGAATAACTTGGAGAGGATTTGGTACCTCCACAGTCGAGCCCGGCATCAGCTCTACCACCTGTACAAGTATATATAAGACCATACATACAAGTTTTGTATTTAGTCAGATTGTAGTACAAATTCTAAAGTAAAATAAAAAATAATAAAAATTAGGGTTCCTTACGCAGACAGTGCCAAATTTTTTGCCAGGCGCTACATTTTTAGTCTTGTTTTTGATGTTGCTTTTGGCTACATGTTGTTGTTATTTAACATAATGTTTTAGGGTTCCGCACCCGTATTGTGAGGTAGTACGGAACCCTTTGTGTGCGAGTCCGACTCGCACTTGGTCAAATTATTATCCCTGGTATTCTCCCATTTAGTCTATCCGTGTAAACTAGGCCTTTAAAAAGTGTGTAAATCGTAAAAAATTATTAGTCAAATGCCAGTAAAGGAAAAAAAATGCACTACAAACTACAAGTGTTTACATGGTATAACAGGATCCCAAAACTAATAACTTCATCCATCGTTCATCATTAAGCCTTTTGCACGTTACCAAAACTACTAGATCGACGAGCTGTTGAAAATTCCTCCTTATTAATAATACATTAAGATCTAAGCTGTGCTTGGTGTTACGTGGTTCGTTATATTTACACTTTTACCGGCGAGGTCTACGAACGTATACCGCTGGTCGTTCGTGAGAGACTGCTTGGTGCCAGGGACGTCGGAAAAACGAGATTTTCCATTTTACTGGGAAGCCGAAAACCAGAAATAGTAGTCCTCTCTAAATAAACATGAAAAAAACTGCGAAGCCAAAATTTAAATTGCGAAAAAAGAACCAGCTGTCCATTCTGTCCAATAGAAAAGTTACATCGTACCTACGTAACCAAAATGTATCGAAAAGCTGATTTCTTTTTCGCGAAATACCCAGTTATTTAGTTTCTTTGGTTTAGCCAGTATATTCAGAACCACGCTTGGAGAAATCATGAATTCCAAACTGTGTGAATTAAAGAGAAGAGAAAAAATACAGTTGTAAAAAGACCGTGATAAAAAACATGTGTTCCCTCAAAATGAATTATTGGATGAAGCATTATTTATTACTGTGTCTACTTCTGCTTCAAAGAGCCACCTACAGGATAAAACAATATCCTGACACTTTTTTTTTTTCAATTTATTGGGTTTTCCTGTCCCACATCGACAAAAAATGCTCACATGTCACTTTTAGTGACACATTTTTTTCATTATTTCGCTTCTCGTGTTACACATCTACCGCACTTGATACTGATTAACCCTTTAAATACAGTTTCTTTAGGGTTCCGTACCTAAATGGAAAAAAGGAAGAACCCAAAAAAACGAGGTTCGGTTTTCCGTTTATAATCCGTCTTAAATATTTAAACCTTAGGAGAGTGGGCACTTTGGTCCAAAGGTTAAAAAAATAAAATGGTCGGCCACTTCTGGATCTAATTTTAAATGAAAGCTATCTATATGTGCTTAATTTTTTATTATGAGCATAACTCAGAGATATGGTTAGTTTAGGAGAAAATCTGCTTTTTATTTCTTGAACCGAAAAAAATATATTTTATTCACAGATTTTATAGAAATATTCAAAAACATTTGAAATACGGGAAAGCAGTGATACTTAATACAAAGTACAAAATGTTAGAGGTCTGTATTTATGTACTACATTATATACGGACCCTATTTTGAAATATAAAAAAGGGTCAGTTTTAATTGTTCCTCTAGCTAGAGGCTGCCTGAGGTCACAAGGTTTTGATTCAGATTGTAGCCTTGCCTGTCTAGCAAGTTTATAAGTTGTGTGTGCAATGGAGAGGAATGGTGACTGTCCTTGTCACACTCATTGCTCTCGCTTAATCAACGCGCCGCTAATTGGTGGTATCGCTGTCTCGCTCGCACTCGCAGCAACCTCTGCATGCATTTCTGTTTATGCACCGTAATTACCGTGAAATTGGCAACGCTGGCGCGGAGGCACAATTACAGATACCGAGAATGATAACGAATAATAAAAAAATATATTGCAACAATTCAGTAATTATATGCAATGGTACTTATATCCATGTACAAAAAAGTAGTAACTTTTTTTTTTTCAACAAAAAACATACAGTCGCCATAAATACCGAAATCTTCTTAAACCTTTTATGTTGGTGACCTACGATGGCCACATCATAGAGGTCACAGGTCCGCATGCTGCCACGACTTCAGACGCAACGATCATGAAAGCGATTCTTAATTATGAAGATGCTGCCCTAAACTGGCTTTTAAGATAAGGAGACGTGATGATTCTGGATAAAGGTTTCAGAGATGCGATTCCAGTTATAGACTCCTGCGGTTATCAAGTAGCGATGCCAAAAGCCAAAGAAAGAGGACAAGAACAACTTACAACTATGCAAGCTAACAAATCCCGTCTTGTAACATTATGCCGATGGGTAGTAGAAATCGTCAATGGGAGATTCAAATGAGATTTAAAAACCTTCAGACAAGATTTTTTTAACTGTGCCATAACTCACATAATGGCTGATTTCAGTATAGCTGCAGCACTGATAAACTGATTTCATATTCCAGTTGATGACAGTCAATATGCAAACCGATTTTAAGAAATAATAAATGAACGAATGAATGTACACAACACACTTGCAGACTATGTGATTGATAATAATATTAACAGACAGCGAGCTGCCTTTAGAAGCATAACCGTTGACAGAGACAGTGTGAGATTCCCTCGCTTAACAGAAGAACATTTGGTTCTATTTGCATTAGGTACTTACCAAATAAAACTGGTTTACAGCAATTACAGCGAACATATCCGTGGTGGAGGTAAGTGAGCAGCCTAACGCAGTGGGCTTATAAGGATACGGCTTACTTGAAGAGAATATTTTATTATTACGAGCAAGAATTCAGTCACGCCACAGAAGTGCAAGATTGTATTATGTATACAAAATACAATCAACGAATGGGAATCATCAGGGGAGAGACGGCATATTTCATTATTATTGTTCGTGTTCCTCGGGAAAAAGAACACTTGGCTGCTGTGCCATGACATGAGCGTCGTGTGGTATCTTGGGTGGGCTTGCCATCAAGATACCATACGTATGCCAGCACAGTTTTTAGATACTATCATTATAGATGAATATTAAAACAATGTCTCACATGTGTTACAAATCCACACACTTACATAAACGAACTCACCCTGTTGTGAAACTAACATTGTTCTATGTTTTACTGGTTCTTTGTAAGAAACTAAAATATGTTGTACTTAGTTTTAAAATAATAATAAAACATGTTTTATAAAACCGTGGAATCAATTATCTATCATTATTTAAGTAACCCGAAGAACAAACATTAAAATAATTGGTTAGAACATCTTTTTGATACCTTTTTAACCAACTGTGATTACTTAATTCGTATTAAAAGCATGTTTGAATATATTAAATCATAGCAAAAACAAAACGTTAAACCATATAACGTTAAGAAAATACATTCTGGCCACTTTGATCAAATGGACAACAAAAATAAGAATTTTTACTACTAAAACAAAAAATTTTTAATGAGCCATAATTCAAAAACTAACCATGACATCGGAATATGGTTTTCAAAAAATAGTAGTACATATTACTACCGTTATATATAGACTATGTCTAGAAGTAGCCGACATATTTTTTTTTGGACCAAGCTCCATACGCTTTTGCCCACTCTCCAAAGGAACAAAATCATGGCTCTAACTCATATCTTTACACTAATAATAAAGTAGTAAAAAACTCGTGTCTGTTCATTAAATATTTTTGCGAGTTTTAAATGAATTTTAGAATTTTTGTTTAACTGTCTTAACTCGAGAACAAGTCAACGGATTTAGATACGGTTTTCTTTATTATCGTCATAGTGACTCTGGTCAACTATGGTTAATGAGGAGTGTTGATAAAATAACCACCAAGCCGAAAACTGTTAACTTTTATTTTGATTTTATCTAATGCGAAAATAAAAGATACAATGTTTGAAAGACAATTCCACGCCGCGAGCAGAAGCTAGAATACCAATATTTTTGTAAGCTTTAGTCGACGAAGTTGCTTTTAGTCCATAATTTAGCACCCACTTTGATCTCTGTTATTTATTATTGCACTGCATTTAGTATAGAAGTCAACATAGCTCTTCCAACTGTTCCGTCAAGGCCGGAACCGATTCAAGCTTTGGTAACTATTTGTCTGTAAGGAAGTATGTTCGTGACATAAAGCTACAGATACACAGATTCAACAGTAGCATGCTTAGAAAGAGAGGGCGCTATAAGAAAGAAAGTATGCTTCTTTATGCTTAATGCGCCATAGGTAGTAAACCTTTTGAACTCAAACATCCTGATTCGATTTATGGATTTGTATTGACGATTTGAAAAAATCATTGAATCTTTATTATTAAATTATCGTACTACATTTGTTGGAATTTTAACTTATTAGACATTGTGGTTTTGACTTTTAGTTTTGTATTTAATTTTTTTAATTTGTTTGGTATGTTTGCACACGGATGTGTCTGTAGGTCCAAGTTGTATGTTGGGACCTCTGCTTGTATATTATTTTTTATCTATAAATTAAATTATTATTTTTAACATTTGTACGGCCTGCAAGGTGGAGCTAAGAGGAGACATATTAATATTATTATCTACATATTATACTGGATGTAATCGTCAAGTGTGACCAGGCGATTATTCCGTAACTATTACAGATATCAAACAATTTTAAACTGATATCGAAACTAAGTTGCCTAATCAGTAAAATGACATCAATAACTTTTTGAAAATCAAACGAAAAGTATTCAAACTTTTGACATTAAATACTCTCATACATTTAGTATGAGATTAATTTCTTTATTTTTTTACTTGTACCACGGCAAATAATAAAAATTACAATAATTTTGCAAGTATAATATTCAATTTAAGTAAGACAAATCTTATTATTTTGTATTTGGCTTGTTATAATGAATTTGTAATTTTATTTTATATGTATCCATTCTAGAGTAACTTTCTTTTCACCTCACTAGCTCAAAAAGCGCGCCTTTGTTGCATAAAATCAGTGAGCAAAAGTTAATTTTGCTCACTCAGTGAGAAAAAGTGTTTTGAATTAAGAATGTCGCGAACACAGAGGAAACTCTGTGTAATTAGTAATTAGTTTTTTTTTTTCATTTGTTTGGCCTGAGACTGACTCTTTCATTGGCTATGGTCATGACCACCACCACGATCACCACGCTCTACTAGCGATCAAAAGTCAGTTGAACAAAAAAAAATTTGAATGAAAATTTATATTTGTAGAAGAGTGATGAAAGAATGAATAAAAGTAGAGTGACTCTACCGGGCCGCCCTAGAAGGACACATGCTGACCAAACGAAGATGGACGAAGTCAAAAGTACCCGGAATAGAAGAACTTGTATGATGAAATTGATGGATGTGGAAGAAGCGAAAGGGGTGTGTCAGGATCGTAACAGATAAAAATCTCTAGTCTCGTCTTCGCAGAGACAGGCGTGAGTATATACTATGCACGTATTTTTTTACACCTTGTATTTTCTCGCTATTGAGGTGAAAAGTTGTATGTGTCACGCGAGAGCAAGGTAATTTTGTTTCTTGTACCTTTGAATCCCTCACGATGCTCAGGATTCTAACTTAACTTACTTCTTCTTACTTCTAACTTCGCTTGCTCGGGATTCAAACTCGGCACTCGCAACAAAAACTACCTTTGCTCTCTTGTAGCACAAATAACTATTGTTATATTAATTATTCTTAAAATCGCGTTTGCGTGGCATCGAACGAAGTAAGCTTTCATCGGAACCATCAAAGTTCAGTCTGACGTGACGGTCAGTTCGAGATTGATACTGCATATTTATATTTTTTGTCCGTCTACCTACTACATAGAGCTCGCGCCACTAACGTAGTCTCGCGGTGAATACCTTAACTGCCTTGAAATATGAACTAAAGTGCGTTAATGTGATTTCTTTCCTGGCGCATTGTCTCACTGGTAAACCCATTTACCACTGGTACCGGTAACCTCCGGAACTACTGATCAGATTTAAAAAAATATCTTTCACTAATAGAAAGCGACGTCATCCCTCAGTGCTGTAAGTAGGGTTGCCATATGGGAAAACCAAAATATCTGTGCAAAATTTCAAAAAGTTGGGGTTTTGGGATTATGCTCGAGACAAATAAATATTACGAATATTATATATTTTGTAATTATTATAATTAAAGTAATTACAACAAAATGCTGTTCTTGGATAATTATGAGATTATACAGTTGAAAATTATGAGATCAAATTATGAGACAACTTAAACGTACTTATTTTCTACTTTGCAACAAGTATTTGGCATTTGAGTTGACTGACTCCATCAATTTGGTGCCCTTTGGGATATTCAAAAAAGTTCTAAAATGTTTCGCAGTGCTCGTTTGCTCGCCGCCCGCCGACCGTTGTTATTTGTTTGTCGGGACAATTTGTATTTTGTCGGGACTCTGGACATCATATGAAATGTCGGAACAATCCTGACCATCTGGTAACCCTAGCTGTAGGCTATAGTTTTGTTCCTGGGGACGAGCAGTTCCCTACGGACGTAATAATTAATTAAATTCAAGCGGGCAATCTGTGAAACAATAGAACCGATTTTGAAAATTCTTTTACTGTTGTAATGGTTAGACAGTTCACTTGGACATAGGCCATTATAGATTTTCCCCTGGGGTCGGGCAGTTCCTTAGGGATATAGTCTTTGTTCCCTAGGGACATAGACACTATTAAAAAGGGAAACGATTCAAAAAAAATATTTTACTGTTGTAATGGTAATACTCTTCACACACAAAATTGTTTGTTTCCTGGGAACGGACACTTCCCTAGGGAGTAGGGACACAGACATACTCGTAGGGTCAGACATATAAAATATGTACAACATATCGATACGACATGAATCCCCGACGGGGTGTCAGAGGTGTTTCCAAGTTCACCAAGTGTAAAGGTGAAATGCGAGTCATAGTCCACACTTGGTACACCTGCTTTTCACAAAAAAAAAACAAAAATCTGCACCTCTAGGTTAGCAGCCGAGCGCTTTACCACTCGGCTTCAGAGGCGTTCGCACACATTTTTTTTATGAGATTCAAAAGTCAAAGTACCACTATAACATTTTATTAGTCCGAAAAAAATTAACGTTCGATAGGACAATCTAAAACAAAAATCAATGAGGGCGAAGCCGCGAGCAAAAGCTAGTTACTTATATTTTGCAAAAAAAAAAATTAATCCGTAATATCATTTACCAAGGCTCCAGTAGAAATTAATGTCACCTTGTACTTTACGTAAAATTTGTCTTTTACGAACAGAAGTCAACTTCTACTTCAAACACTTTAGGATATTTTGTGCGTAAGAATTAGGGTAATTTAACAAAAAAAGCTGTGCAATTCCTGTGCTAAGTTCTTGACTCACAATCACAATCAGCTTGACTGAGCATTTTGAGTCAACAAAAACTGTAACTTCGGGTCAAATCGGGCTACTATGTTGAACTATTTAAAAAACTGCTAAGAATAGCATCATCAGCAAAATGACAGCTAGAACGATGACCCGGTAGTTGTATCTATACAATCTGTTTTTTTTTTCTTTTCTAAAAGCGCGGGCGTAACTTTTTGTGCAAGCGTTCGATGCCAACACCATCGCAGTGTTGCCGCGAACTCAAACAGTGTTGTCAACTAGGATTTTGAAAAGTACGTAGCTTACTTTGAAAAATTACGTAGATTCAGTAAAAGTTGCACATGAAAAGTTCGTAGATCTACGTACTTATTTACAGTTGAGATTTAAAAATATAAAAACTGAATAAAACAAGTGTTTTGATATGTATGCAATTTATTTCTTGTCTGGCTTATACTTTACCATATTTATAAAAAAAAATAGGTGTTTAGTAGACATACAAACTTAATCGAATGAGACGAACGAAACGTTCCGTTTCAGCGAAACACAATCACAACTATTTAAGTAACATGAGATTTCGAATGACAGGTCGTTGTGGGCTTTATTATCGTAGGAAACCGAGCATTTTAATGCTTTTTATGGAAGAAAAAGGGAATGAACCTTTTCAGTTCAGTCAGATATAATGTAATTTTACTCATTTTAATATTTGATAGAAATTAGTAGGTTCAGGGATTGAATTTCGTAGGTTCTCGGGAAAAGCCCAAAGTACGTAGATCTACGCAAAAAGACGTAGGGTTGGCAACACTGAACTCAAAGTCTGTATGTTTTTCTTTACTTTTTTTTTTCGCCAAACGCTGCAAATAAAAACTGCCAGTACGTCCATTGCTGACTTCCCAGAAACGATGCTCCCGCGACGCGACGCGATAAAAAGCTCCTCCTACGATAAAAAAATGCTAAATGTGGATCGTTCGGAAATGAGCATACGTGAGGTGACTCTTTTTGTAGAGCTCTATTATCTACGGTGATGCTATAGTTTTGATAATCGAGTTTTAAATTATCGTGGCAGAGATTCTTACATGCCCTGCGGAAATGGTGGAAATAAGCGAATTTAATTTTTATCTGTGAATCGTTAGATTCCGATGTTGGATTTGGGTGCAAGTACACAAACAACTTTGCTAGAGAAATTGCTAATAAAGCAAGGCTGAAGGGTTCGCCACGCACTTTAAAACCCATAGATAAATTACTAGTATGGCCGTGGTCGAAGGGCTCGTCATACACACAAAGATCCATAGAGAAATTAATTATAGAGCGAGGCAAAAGGCATAAATAAAGTGCTGGAAGAGCGAGGCCGTCCAGCCACGCCATGCACTCCAAGCAAGACCCTTTGAGGCGTGATCTGCCTGTTCCGCCTCTCCAGGGCAAAGTTATAAAGGCCAAAAACAATTCATGCCAAAAAAATACTCCAAGACCCATTGAGAAATCTATAAAGTTGAATTTCGGTTATATAGCCAAATTCATACTGCGCACTCGGTAACTGGTCAGGACCAAGGTCCAATGACCCTATTTGAAAAATACAAAAAAGTTGTGCCTCTTTAGGTATACTTGTTCAAGAACAACCTCGACTCAATTAGTATAGGAAGTCTAAATTTAATTTGTTTTGCGTAATTGTTGTAATTTTGTTGTAATTATTTTGCGTAAATTTTATATTGGTTCAAAGGGTCATTGAACCTTGGTCCTGACCACTTACCGAGTCTCTAGTATGAATTTGGCTATTAAACGAACGTCATCTTACATATTAATAAAAAAGTCGTGTCTGTACTGTTTACTTTTTAAAGTCTGTACTTTTTAAAATTTTAAATTATAAGAGTTATTGGTAATAAAGAGAAAACTACCATTTTTATAATTTTTGTCTGTCTGTATGTATCTATGAACCACTAAACGGATTTAGATGCGGTTTTCTCTATTATCATCATAGTGACCTTGGTCAACATATAGGCTATAAGCTTTTATGGGATGTTGACAATTAACGGCCAAGCCAAAAACGGGGCAGAGATTGAATTAAAGCGGGCGGAGCCGCGGGCGAAAGGCTAGTCACTTATAAAGCGAGCCCGAAGGTCGTACACTCCAAGACCCATAGATAAATTCTCGCCATACACTTCAAGAACCATAAGAAAGTCAGCAAGGCAGAGGCGAAACAAGCGACGGACGGAACCTACTCTTTCTAAAACTAGAACATCTACTTTACACACGAAATTAACCTCTGATCTTGCTGGAAACATTGGGTCTCAAGGGCGGATCTAGAGGGGGGCACAGGGGCAACCCGGTCGGTACAAATAAAACAAGGAGCTGGGATATTAACACTAATACTGCTTTAATAATATCAGTTTATTTTTGTGTAATTCTTCTAACAACATTTGCTGCATTTTTTGGCGTACCGCTAGGACACAATTGCTGTGCGGGACGCTCTATGTATATTATTATTCTAGGTATATATCGTACCTATTTGGCCTTTGTGCCCCCCTAAAAATAAATCCTGGATCCGCCCTTGCTGGGTCTGTTCAGTTTTGCCTGATACATCCAATTCAAGGTTTACTTTGACGCGGGTATGTTTCTTAACCATGAAAGGTGTTTATTATGTTTGATCGGTCGTATAGGTAGGTATGTAATTTCATAAATGTTACCTATCTATTAATAACCTTTAGGTATTTATCATGATGGTGGGTATTCTTACACCATGGTATAAATTTGTAAATTTATGGAGAAGTAAGATTATTATTTCTTGATTTAAATACGTAACAGTCTATGAACATTTTCTTACAGTAGTAAACATACACTTATTATTATTAGCCATCATTTAATTCAATCAAAAGGCACAAATAAATATGTAATAAAGATATTATGAATTGTGTGTGGACGATCCACTGACAGGCAGAAAAAAGAAAACAATAACAAAACCGGCTGTCATTCATCGGCCGCGTTCAACAAAAACGCTTTTACTTTTTCTCGGAAACCGTCAAAAATTCGAGAATATGATACGAAATATCGGAGGCTCGGCTTATTAGACGATTACGCGTGTCGCTAGCACGGTGCCAAGGGCGGTCACCAGACCAGCTGGCTTCCTGCTGAATTTTAATATACTCAGTAGGTATTGCGCCAAAACTACGTTTTAGAATTTTAGAATTCAAAGTGTAATGAATGATCGCTGTCGAGGTCGCGTGGTGTGGCTGATTGCGACGCAAATAGTTTGCGTTCGAAAATCGAAATCGTTTAAAAACATAATAGGTATTTGTTATTTTTCTCTTTTTGAGTTTTTTTTCCTTTTGTGGCGGAAGCACCATGTATCACTTACCTCGTTTATGAACGCAGGCGCGGTCGCAGCTCTAGATTTTGGGGGGGGTCATCTTGGCTCAAGTATAGTTCAAGTAGCCAATTTTAACAGAAATTTTTAATAAAAATTAAATGTCAGTCATAAAATTTGGTTTGCACCGTTTGAGTTATTATTATAAGATTTTGACTTAGACGTTAGCGGGCAGATAAAAATTTGTTTGAAATTTTCGAAAACCATCGATTTGTAGGGGATTTTTCGAGTTGACATGATGATTTAGGGGGGGGGGGGGTCATGACCCCTAAGACCCCCCCTCGGACCGCCAATGTAGGAACGAGACAATGTTTTGACAGTAGTTTTTAAAAATAGAACGTCCCGTGTCATTAAGGTCAAACGAAGCGTTCTGTCAGCTGCTGTCGCATCGCAGCGGCTTCCCCGCTCTATTTTAGATTTTGACAGGTCAACTCAAATTTAGAGTCCCATCTTTATATCGCTGACGGTACTGCAGCAAACCATAGAGGTAGGAAGGAGTGTTATAGTCTAGAGTAGAGCTCAAAGAAACAAAACAGAAGTTAAAATAGAGGTCAGCTCTGTTCATGTCCATCCATCCATCAGCCTGTTTCGTCCACTGCTGGACATAGGCCTTTCCAGGATTTTGCCACTTTTGGCGGTCCTCCTGGAAGAAATGCCGTTACTCACACACGCTGGGCAGGCGGAATGGTGAGCGCGGTGCCGAACCCCTTGCACCAGTGACGCCGCTGCCCGTCACCAGTCTGTTTTATATAAGGCCCGGCAATTGGGGATGGATAAACCGCCATCCATCGGTCCCAGGCAATGGTGGGCCGCCTGGTAGTGCCTGAGAGCTGTTCTCTTACTCTCCCCCGAATAACTTCGGGAGGATTTGCGAGTAAGATGGTGGTACCTTCACAGTCGAGCCCGGCATCAGCTCTACCCCCTCATTTGTTCATGTGATGATTACAATAGCGTTAATATGATCTCGAGACTTCAGCAAGGTTTCCTAACTGAATTTATATTTACCGGGCTCCAAAATTCCGAAATTAAAACAAATATCTCTAGGTACAGCTGCGACTAAGCAAGCAACATTAGTAGCATATTACATACATTCATTAAAACTTAAAGAGAACCCGTTTTAAAAGGATGATTTACATAAATGAAGTGATTCCAGCATGGTACCTCGTGTAATTATGATAATTTATTAGGCAGTTAATTTATAATTATCCCCAATACGTTCGGGCGGTGGCCAAGGACAGTAGAGTTTTATGGAGCCCCGTTTTGGTAAATTTATTTTCTTGTACTAAGCAATTTATAATGCTGCCACGCGAGCCTGTACTAATAAGTTAGATATCACTTTACAAATATTATTAGAATTCTCTATCTTTTCTAATTTAACACCTTGACGGACGTAAAGACATACCTAATTTTTTCTTATGGTTCCGTACCCAAAAAGTGCCAAACGGGACCCTATTACTAAGCCTCCACTGTCTGTTTGTCTGCCCGTCTGTCACAGGGGCCTACAGCTTGAACCGTGATTGGTAGAAAGTTTAAATTTTCACAAAATATGTAAGTACATGCAAAATACGTATTAATTTGACCTCTATCACAACAAATAAAATATTTAAAAATCAAATCTAAGGGGGGTTCCCATACAAGAAACCTCGAAAAATTTGCATTATTTAAACGTTATTGGTTTTGTTTTGGCTCTCACTAAAAGGGGTAACTTTTACCTCGGTACAAAATGCACATTATAATATTGTTTTCCTTACTTTTGAATAAAAAGTATGCAATAAATGGGTTTTATAGCAATTCGCGCAAACTGCTTGTTAATAGTTAGGTGATCACATGAAGATTATTCAATTTTATGAGTTACATTTTAGCTGCATTACATTACAACTGTAAACACGCTTTTAAGTTTGTTAATGTAATGCGAACAAAATTTAATACTTTAAAGTACGTGTTTTTTTTATTTATTATTAATAAGCTTTTTCCGGAAGTTGCTATAAAACGCATGTATTGCATACTTTGTATTCAAAAGTAAGGAAAACAATATTATGATGTAAAAAGTTACCCCCTTAATGTCACTCTGTAGACTAATGAGCAGACAGAAACACTATCGTGGTAAGTTTTAGGTCTTAGGTCATACGACTTCAGTTCTTTCTTGATCACATTACGGTTGTTGGCCACATAACTGACGGCACTAAGCCAATTTTTGTTCATAAATCAGCTTATTTTCTCACACGCGGAATCTTATTACGGCTATAGTGAAAGTCACAAAAGAATTCCCGCGGTTTTAGATATTTTCGTCATTATTCCTTTGCGATAAGTACTTTGAGAGGGGACTTTGTGTAACGTTCATTTTACTAGGCCCTTCGACTTGAGCTGTCAAACTATTTTAGGCACAAAAAGGTCGTCTACCTCTTGAATGAGTTTAGACGTTCTTTTTTTAGACGAACTTAAAGACTTTAGGGCCTCAAAGAAACTAAAATTCCTAGTTTTGTTAATTGTTAAGGTATCGTACATAAAAAAACCCTTATACGATCACCTTATAGTCCGTCTGTCAAGACCCTTTTTCTCGGGCCCATTTAAAGATATCAAGTTGAAACTAATATCTCCTACAGAAGTCTATGTATATGGCTCTATGATGCTGTTAAAAAATCAGGCTTTTAAAAAGATCTGAAAATTACCTATAGACCGGGAGATAGTGACACAATTTTCTTGGTCATTTGTAACAGTATGGCGGTTCTTCAGGGGTCTTAGTACGCAATGACAAAAAGGAAAATGATGGTCATAGCGCTGGTACCGGCGGCCCAATCGCATGGGCGTTAGTCGAACTCGTCGGATAAATTACGAGTGTCAAACGATTTGTACCACAAAAATTTTAGTATTTTCCGATAGTCCATAAAAAACATGTAGGCGGTAGTGTCATGCCATACTTCTCCGGTGTGACTTACAGCCCGCCATACCGACGGCAATACGTTAATAAAAAATAAAAAAATTCAAATGGTCCCATACCGCCGAAAATCAGCAAAATTTTTTTTTTCGTCGAACGATTTTTGACAGTATTGTATTTGGATTTTTGGAAAGTATTTGATAAAATGTGACCGTTATTAAACTAATACAATATTGAATTCTAAATAAAATCGGTCAAGCGAATGAAGCAATTACGAGTATGGTAGATATCACAGAACAGAAAATTTAATGTTCTGTGGTAGGTACGTTTCCTCCGTGGTGCGTCCACTATGGTACACAATACCGCAAGAAGAGGCCATGCGTAGCTTTATACCACTTCTTATCCATATATTGCCTACTACGCTTTTATTCAATATCTGCCCCGTTTTCAGCGTTATTTAGTTTTGAGCGTTATTTTATCAACACCCCTAATAGCCTATTTGTTGACCCGGGCCACTACAATGATAATAATAATAATCAGTTGAGCGGATCTCTAGTTAAAAGCGTTTATTTAATCTTTGCCCGTTTTCGGCTTGGGCGTTATTTTATTATGAACACCCCTAATAGCCTAAGAACCTAATAGACCAAATTCATACTGGAGACTCGGTTAGTAATCAAGAACTAGGTTCAGTAATCCTTTTAGCCAATTTCGAAAAATAATATTTTTTGCTCCCTTACTCGTTGGACTAAAGTCGTTTGCAATAGAATCCAACAATCATGTAAACAAATATGGCGGACTGACATTGACAGCGTATTGTTTATGCCCATAGTGATGTCATAGTGTTCTAATTTAATTTTAATTAAATTTATTTTTCTAATTATTTTAATTTTAAGTCATAGACTATGGCCCATAGTAGGATAAGTACTAAAATAAAACTGACTAAATAGATTAAATATATAAGCCATAGACTATAAAATAAAACTGATTATATATAAAAAAGTGTTTATTAAAACAAATTTAAATCTTCGTCTTCGTCATCATCACTATCAGAAGTGTCGCCGGTGACCGTAATTATAAATGGAACCACTGTGTCATCGCTTGCCGTGTCTAAAATGCCGTCGAGCTTTTTCATTTCTTCCTCTTCCTTTAGGACGTGACTTACGCATTTCGACCATTGTTCGGCTCCGATTCTCACCAACCCTTCGTTCAATAAAGTTTTTATTTCCGCCATTTTAAAAGATTTGTTATTTCTCCCAACATACGACTTAACCTGTGCCCAAATGAGCTCAATTGGGTTGAGTTCGCAGTGGTAGGGAGGAAGGCGAAGCACAGTTATTCCTTTCGATGCGGCGAGCTCGTCAACGTATTTTGTAACATAATTTTTTTTATCAAATTTTGTGAGTAACTGTGCTTTTATTTCACTTGTTTCAAAAGCTATATTTTTGCTACGTAACCATTCTTGTATAGCATCCTTCCTCCAGCTCATGTTGGGCACTCGTTCGAGTTGGCGAGAATGGTATGGAGCATTATCCATTACAATTACAGATCCCGGCAGAATTTTGTCTAAAACCATCTTAAACCTGAAACAAAAAAGATAATTTTCTGTCATAATGTAATTTTATATTTAATAATATTAATTTTATATAGTGTTATCATAAATATACAAAAATACACAAATGAAACCTTACCATTTCTCAAAATTATGAGCATCCATTTCCCCGTGATAATCGCCATCTGACTTTTTTGCTTCAAAAACCCAATCTGCGCCTTCTAAAAAACCATCTTCATTGCCTATATGTGTGATAATCAGCCTCTTTCCTTTCTGAGGATTTTTTAAACCACTTGAAAGGCAAGAAACAGAAAACACTAATGCACAGCGAACCCACAGAACAGTGAATGACTGTGAATGACAATTCTAACAAAATGGCCACCTGTCAATTTTTAAAAACTAACCATTATTTTTATGGCTTAGGATACAATCCGTTTTGGTTAATTATATTAAGCTCTTGAAAAAAAATTTTTATTGTATTCAAGTAATATTAAATTAAAATAATTTATTAAATTAAAAATAAAAGATAACTTCAGATTACGAACAACACTAACTTTTCAATGACTTATAGAGTTCGATGAGTAAAAAACTAAGATGACAGCTTGTCAAATACTTCGAAATTTTTACGTTGCAAATGTTTTAACAAATTTAACTTATAAATACAAGTTAAATCGTGTTGAAGATAATGTGAAAACAATGGTGCGTTCGTTGAAATCAGACTATGTTCATAATTGATCGTCAAATGTATGGGATTACGGAGTAATCGTGACAATTTGGTTTGTTTACATGATTGTTGGATTCTATTGCAAACGACTTTAGTTTAAGTACAATTCCTAGTGCAGGCACTATGTGGCAAAAATTTTTTTTTTTTCGAATTTCTCCTCCACGTTCATTTTACCTTGTTCCTGATGATAATTTCACCTAGTATAAGGTGACATTAGTTTATATAGATAAATTCATACTGGAGACTCGGTACTGACCGTACCAAGGTTCAATGAACCTTTCTGTGAAATCCGCAAACTAAAATTTAGTCTTCCTATACTAATTGAGTCGAGTTTATTCTTCAAAGTAGAGGCATAATTTTTTTTCGTATTTCGCGTAATGGGTCGTTGAACCCTAAAAATTATAATTCAATAAAATTGCGTGCGTGTATGTAGTTAGAGTTCAGTTATAAATTAGGACTTGTAATTGCCACGAATGTTTAGTTGGGTGAAGGACAGAGGCGCAGTACAGGTTAATTTACATTATACCATTACTAGTTACAGAATTTGACACTTTTTTTTCTGTATTTTAGCGAAGCCTCGTTATCATACCTTTGAAACTTATTTCACGTCGTCATGAAAACCTAAACGTTACCTCCAGTTGACTCAGTAACTTTACATTTTTAGCACACGTCCAGGAAAAAATTTAAAATTTGATATTTATTTGAAACTTGCTTTTGCCCGCGGCACCGCCCGCGTGTTATTATTCGGTTTAACGACATGCTTTTTCCGGGATAAAAAGTAGCCTATGTGTTAAGTTAGGGTATAAGCTATATCCATTCTAAATTTTATCCAAATCTGCTCAGCCGTTTCAGCGTGAAAGAGTAACAAACATATACACACACACACACACGCACAAACTTTCGCATTTATAATATTTGTGTGATTAGTGTGATTGAGGTCGAACCACGGATTGGACACAAAGGGTCGAACATGTAATTGTGTAAACCAATGGTATTCAAATTCGATTGTCATGTGGCTGTTCGGCTGAGCAAATAAGCCCGTTTGACAAATGAAATCGTACGTTTTTGGGTGTCAACAACAAAATAAGACAATTGTATTCATTTGACAGTGAAAAATGTACGATTTGAACTGTCAAACAGGCTAATTTGCTTAACTGAATAGCCATATGACAATCAATTTGAATACCATGGGCTTACACTTTACACAATTGCACCTCAGCTCAGACCCTTTGAATACATAGAGTTAAAGGGACAATTTTGATAAAAACGGCACATTTTTGAAGTTGTTTAGCTGCTTTTCAGAAGAAGCCACCAATTTGATAAATTAGTATATAAATTTCGGAACCTTTTTCTAGTTTTCTGTAGTACAAAAACGCGATTGCCGAACTTTCGCTCAATAGAAATAGTTATTGAAATTTTGCAGTCCTTGCAGCGTTGCCAAGTTGACTGGCGTAACGTGGAGATGTTGAAATGTCTGTATGACTTTGCTACGATGTCCGTCCAAGTACAGGGTGTACAAACAAGACCGATACATCTTCAGCGCGGCGTGAGACAGGGAGATGTTATTTCTCCAAAACTGTTTACCGCCGCGCTGGAGGACGTCTTTAAAACACTAGACTGGAATGGACGAGGCATAAACGTAAACGGAGAGTACATTTCACATCTTCGCTTTGCCGATGACATCGTCATAATGGCGGAAACGCTGCAGGAACTAGAGGAAATGATGCGCGGCCTTAGCGATTCTTCGAGACGAGTGGGCCTGCGGATGAATTTGGATAAGACTAAGGTCATGTCCAACTGTCACGTCATCCAAGGGCCAATAACCGTCGACAATGTCAGCATCGAAGTTGTTCAAAAATATGTTTATCTGGGCAAGTCATACAGCTGGATAAAAACAACTTCGACGCCGAGGCTGACAGAAGAATATGCTTGGGTTGGGCAGCATTCGGAAAGTTGCGTCACATATTTACGTCGTCAATACCGCAGTGCTTAATGGCTAAGGTGTTCAACCAGTGCGTCCTTCCTGTGATGACGTATGGCGCTGAGACGTGGTCTCTTACAAAGGGTCTGATCCACCGGTTTAAGGTCGCTCAGCGAGCTATGGAGCGGGCTATGCTTGGGGTATCTCTGATGGATAGAATCCGAAATGAGGAGATCCGTCGGAGATCTAAAGTAACCGACATAGCCTGCAGAATCAGTAAGTTGAAGTGGCAGTGGGCAGGCCATATTTGTCGCCGACATGATGGCCGTTGGGGCCGAAAGGCTTTAGAATGGAGACCACGTACAGCAAAGCGTAGTGTAGGACGACCTCGTGCCCGCTGTACCGACGACCTGAAGGACGTTGCGGGGGCTGGGTGAGGAGGACGGAGGACCGACATGAGTGGCGAAATTTGGGAAAGGCCTATGTCCAGCAGTGGACGAACACGGGCTGATGGATGGATGGATTGAAATAAGGTCTTCTTCTACACTTTTTTTCATAGTATGACAAATAGGAATGACATACAGAACTCAACGATGTTTTGTTAGATAGATTTTAACGATACCTAAATTTTCCTAGTTGGAAATTTTGATAGCTATTTCAGTTAATTTTATATTAATTTAAAACCGACATTTTGCTATTTTTTCCGTAATCCGTCCCTCTCGCACAGCGGGGCGTTTTGAATGGAGTAACAGTGACCTTTGTAAGCGTGACATATCCCCTTAAGTGTCAAGTTATGTTGGTAGTTTAATAATACCTGCTCGTGGAGTAAGTTTGTGTTTTAAACGATATGTCCGACGTCCTTACGCTGAAAAAAATAGCTTACAAACGAGAGGCTTGTTTGTCTTGTTTATCTATAGGTATATTAACTAATTTATTGGTTATTTCGAATGTTTTTATGATCAAGTAAGCAAGTTAAGTTAATACAGGAAACTGACATCTTGTGGCGATCATATGGAGTTAAGATAGTTGATACGGCTAACAAGATCTTGTTTAATTTACTCAGTGTAATATCATATAAAATTTGGGCGTGTCCCACCCGTTGTAACTACCTATAAATTATTGATTATGTACATTAGCGTCGTGTAAACCTGCCTTATAAAGGTGCCTGACCGATTGGAGGCCCCGAAATTCCTGCGCAGACGTCGTCGTCGATTTGGTGGCAAATATTGATCCGATCAAAGTTTGAGAATAGAATCCGTATGTTGTGACTGTCACTTGCTTTAAAAAACCGGCCAAGTGCGTGTCGGGCCTCGCGCAGTGTAGGTTTCCGTAGTTGCTAAACGGGCCATATACATATACATTGTCGGAATTCATGGGCGTAGTATTTTGTGTTCTTACCTAATACTTGCCATTTGCTCAATGGTGAAGGAAAAAGGAAACCTGCATGCCCGAAAAACGTTGGGACGTAATAATCGTTGGTGAATCGTGGATGTACCGAGTATGGACTGTGACTTGCATTTCACAGTTTACACTCGGGAACATCCCTGACACCCCTCGGGGATTCATGTCGTGACGATATGTTATGTTATGTAATTTATGTGTATCTATTAAAAAATCAAAATCACTTGTACGCAACTAACAAAGTCGCCGCAACGCTTTCGGAAAATACGTAATTATTGCCCACTGGACCGACGACCTGAAAGTCGTTGCGGTTGGCGGCTGAATGAGGAACACGGAGGACCGCCAAAAGTGTCAAAATCTTGGAAAGGCCCATGTCCAGCAGTGGATGAACACAGGCTGATGGGTGGATGGATGGCTGGATGGATGAGCTTAAAACTCGTGAGATTTACATAGAGAAAATGCTGACTTGCGACCTCTTTATTCACCTGCAGAGGATGCGCGCACATAATATAAAGTGACTTTCGTTTACATATAGCCCAATTCATACTGGAGACTGAGAGTGGTTAAGACCAAGGCTCCATGACCATGTTTGCAAAATACGAATAATATGTTTTGTGCCTCTATATAGGTACTTGTTCAAGAACAACCTCGACCCAACCGTAAAGGAAGCCGATAATTTTATTTTGCGTATTTCCCAGAAACGGTCATTGAACCTTGGTCCTGACTGCTTACCGAGTCTAAAGTATGAATTTGGCTGTATAAACGAAAGTCATCTTATATACATTATAAATTGTTGCAAGGGATTGACAACAAGATACGCAGATATGATGTCCCTAGATCTTAGTCGTAAAATCAACTCGGTATACCCAGGCTCAGACTTAGGCACTTTACAGAGCGGCGGCCACACAAGTACAAAAAAAAATCAGCCTAATGCAGTCGATATCGCCATTTGCCACTGGTGCAGTGTTGCCAGATTGGGCCATAGCACGCCAACTGGGCGTTTTTTTTTTCTTCCTATTATTTCCGTATCTGCCCTGGCTGGGGCCCTCTAGGTAGCTGGGCCCCTAAGCCGGTGCCTTGTGGGTCTAGGCGCAAATCCGGGCCTGGGTATACCCGATAGATAGTTTTATCTAGACAAGCAAAAGAATGAAACTGTGACTTCCGTTTCTACGGAACCCTAAACCTGTCAGGGTCAGGTGGAACTTCTTGTGTGGTATCTCTGTGAAAACGGATGTAATCAGTTCGTTAGCTCCAATAACCCTACAATAAGGTACTGTCGACAAAGTTAGAGGTCGAGCATGTCGAGATTAATTCGGCTTGACTTTCCTCCATGGGCTTGACCGACGACGTTCGTGACAATCGCAATAGCCATGAAGAAAAGAAATTTTACCCCCCATTATCGTTTTAACAGCCAAATTCATTCAGGAGACTCGGTAAGGGGTGGAAACGGAGGTTCGATGACCTTTTTTATTAAATCAGCGAATTATTTTGCTTGTGTGAATCCCCATACTTGTTCAAGACTAACCGTGTAAAGAGTATTAATCAAAGTCACGTATAAATAAAAATTAACACATACGGATACGGATAACTCTTCTAACTTATACTTATCCATCCATCCATCCATCAGCCTGTTCCGTCCACTGCTGGACATAAGCCTTTCCAGGATTTCGCCACTCTTGGCGGTCCTCCTGGAAGAAATGCCCATACTCACACACGCTGGGCAGGCGGGTTGGTGAGCGCGGTGCCGAACCCCTTGCACCAGTGACGCCGCTGCCCGTCACCAGTCGGTTTTATATAAGGCTCGGCAATTGGGGATGGATAAACCGCCATCCATCGGTCCCAGGCAATGGTGGGCCGCCTGGTTTTGCCTGAGAGCTGTTATCTTACTCTCCCCCGAATAACTTCGGGAGGATTTACGAGTAAGATGGTGGTACCTCCACAGTCGAGCCCGGCATCAGCTCTACCACCTATACTTATAATATCTGAAAATTAAAAAAAAACTTTCTGATTTCTTAACAGAGAACAAAAATTCCTAACAATTCCTGTCATCTAGTAATCTACTACACTGCACTTCAACTCAACCTATGTATCTTTTTTTACGCTCTTAATGTTGAAAGAAAGAAAGAAATTTATTTGCATAAATACTACAGGTTCAGCACAATTTACCTTAATCAGGCAAGCAAATTTTTTTGAGTACGCTATGTTATGTAAGTATCCACTCATGGAAGTTTAAAGAATATCCTACACTTGAACTTTAGACTTTAACACATTATAACTATAGATTAAATAATGAAAATTTCCTATATCTCTATATTTCTTAAATTTGAAAATTCTTTTACATCTTCTAAGCAGTTTTTTAATTTAACAAACAAATACTATTTGACTTTTTCCATGGACAGTACATGTGATCGTAAGATATGATTTTGTTTATTACAAAGAGACGAGTACTGTCTCGACATAAATTGATTTGTCATAGCGATTGAAATGACATTAGTGGTGTACTCTTTCAATTAGGTTTCCATTCAGTAAGATTTGTGGCTTGATCACTTGCTCCAGATATTTTAAAGGCAGAAATTACCTCTATGGTATTTTATCCTTTATTAATAACTAGCTTTTGCTCGCGGCTCCGCCCGCGTGTTATTCGGTTTAACGAAATGCTTTTTTCCGGGATAAAAAGTAACCTATGTGTTAAGTTGGGGTATAAGCTTTATCCGTTCTAAATTTCATCCAAATCCGTCCAGCCGTTTCAGCGTGAAAGAGTAAACAAACATACACACACACACACACACACACACACACAAACTTTCGCATTTATAATATTAGTGTGAAGTGTGATGAGATAACCTTGTCTTATTTCACCACAAACGATTAGTGACCGCGCTAATTAGACACCTGAATTTCAATGATATTGATCTATCCTACAGGAACCATGCATTTTTCCGGGATAAAAAGCAGCCTATGTGTTAAGTTAGGGTATAAGCTATATCCATTCTAAATTTCATCCAAATCCGTTCAGCAGTTTCAGCGTGAAAGAGTAACAAACATACACACACAACACACACACTCAAACACACACACACACACACACACACACACACACACGCACAAACTTTCGCATTTATAATATTAGTAGGAAGTAGGATAAAAATTTATTTGTTGCCAGACTTACGTCCAATAAAATAACATTAGAATTACATTACATTATGTACATTAAAATAAAACAAATAAAAATTAACGTCTGTCTGTACATATAATATTTTTGCGAAATTTTAAATGAAATGGGTTATTAGTATTGTACTGAGGCCAAAACCACAATTTTTAGAATTTTTGTCTGTCTGTCTGTGTTTATCTATTGAGATTGAATGAACGCGGGCGAAAGCGCGAACAAATGTTAGTAATAGATATAAATTTAATGAACGTCAATAAATAAATGTAAATGTACATATGTCACCGTGATGAGATTGTAAAATCCTATAGTTTATATTTTCACGCTAGGCTTTTGCACGGTTGCTGATAAACAAACCTAACCCAGTAAAATTATAAACTATCGGATTTCACAATTTCCCGCTGACATATTATGTATCATCTATCAGCCTGTTTCGTCCACTGCTGGACATAGGCCTTTTCAGGATTTCGCCACTCTTGGCGGTCCTCCTGGAAGAAATGCCCATACTCACACACGCTGGGCAGGCGGGTTATATTATGTAGGTACATATACGAATAAATATTACTATATTCTGGTAGAGTCTAATCTACACTATCTACATCTACACTATTATATAAAGAGGAAAGATTTGTTTGTTTCTTTGTTTGTTTGTTTGTATGTTTGAGGTAAACTTTGGAACTACTGAAAGGATTCTAGAAATTCTTTCTTTTAAAAACTACACTATTGTTGAGTAACATAGGCCATATTTTATTTTAATAAAAGTATGTTTTCAGTTTGAAAATTCAATATTTGTGAACCATGTCGGGAGAAAAAACTATAGTTTTCAGATTTTACCCTATACTTGTAGTTTAAGACGGTATTACTTGCCAAATTTCATAGTTCCAGGTCAATGGAAAATACCCTTTATATTTTGATTCGCTTGAGAGTGTCGAAATATACGTTTATTGTGGCATACACGGCCGTATCTTTTGTACGTTGACTTAGAAGTTTGATTTTGTCACTTCCTGTAGACTATTGAGTATATGCTTTTAATTTCAACTCGATATCTCTACGCGTTCCCAAGATAAAGGGTCGAACGGACGGACGGGCAGACAGACGGACAACAAAGTGATCCGTTAAGGGCTCCGTATTTTTCTCTTGAGGTACGAAACCTTAAAAAACGTGCCAAGAGTTTCATGCCGACCTCAAATCGTTACCAGCTACTCGTATATTGAATAAAATTTGTTTCTTTGAAAAATATAATATAAATATAATAAGTTGAATAATTTGTAATTTCACTTTAGTAAATTAAAACACAGTATTAAGCATTAAATTTTCTTGCTTGAGAATATGAGTGATCCGATGTCCCGTTTTGAGTTGAAAAATAAATGGTCACGTTAGGTATATCTCACAAAAAAACGACATAACATAGGTGTGTTTATTATTATATTTGTAACCTTGACCGTCCTGTAGTAAACGATCTCAGGACATCTATGTTTGCCAAATCAACATCCTGTAAAAACATCAAATGTACGATTATGAACATCAAATATTGTAAACCAACTCTCCCGCCAAATGAAAACAACCTCTATTGCCAAAGCAGAAGATTGCGAATCGAATTTAAAATTCAACGAATAAGTACAGGTACGTCACTTGTTTGAAACTCGAAGTAGATAAAATAAAAAAGTATGTCAAGTTTAAATTCAGACACAGTAATGGGTTCCGTTAAGCCTGATTGTAAAACGCTTGATTGTTGTGTGCATTATAATTATACAGGTTGAAAATGAACCCTCCAGCTCTATTGAACTCTATGAATCAAAATCACTAAAACACCACATTTTTTTTTTGTTTTCAAATTTCAAAATTGGATGGCCAACTACGCTACGGACATGTGACTGACAATAGATTCAAAGATTCAAAATGTTTATTTGTGAAATAGATACATAAAGTATACATTTTACATGTCATATCTAATATTTATGAAAACAATACTGTACTATCAAATATGGGAAATATAAATAGACCGTACATATTCCCGGCGGTAAATAATACACATAGGCTATGTACACATTGGTTTTGTAGAGCGAGCTAGAGGGTTCTTTTTCAACCGGATAAAATATATCGTCACGACATGACTCCTCGAGGGGTTGACAGAGGTGTTTCCGTTTATGGGCCGTGAATTGTGTGTTAGTACACCCACGTTTCACGGACAAGTATCGCCGTATTTCGAGCACAAATAATAGTAGGTATGCCTTATGATATGACCTATGTAGTAGGTATATAAATGGTGGAAAAATTTAGCGGTCTAGGATAAGTAACTCGGTGGCGCAGTCGGTAGCGCGCTTGTCGTGATAGCAAGAAGTTGCAGGTTCGTATCCTGGCCCGAACATTTATTTTTAATTCTTGTCTTACTTGAGATTTGTTTCTAATTAATCTTTTCTAGTTTGTAATGCACTCTAATACGAGTAATATTTACGAATATAGGTGCACAACTTGATGTTCCTTCCGTTCCGACGTCCGAACACACAGACAGACAGACCAAACACACTTGAAACCACTAGACCACGGGACCGGTCATTACGATCTTTTGTATTTCTCCTGGGGTCCTAATGTAGATTTAAATACAAATTGGCTCTGTAGTTTTTACTTTGGTCCTGGTTGGTAAGTGAAACAACTGAACGGGTTTTCATTTGGTGACAAGCTCCTAAAAATACAGTTCAAACATTTACGTAAAGTGAGACAGAATGGGGGTGATTGCACCGTTTCATTGCCAATTCGAGACTCGAGAGAATTATACATGAACTGTACTGTCGATCCATCCATCCATCAGCCTGTGTTCGTCCACTGCTGGACATAAGCCTTTCCCAAATTTCGCCACTCATGTCGGTCCTCCGTCCTCCTCATCCTTGAGATCGTCCTACTGTCGACCCATTACTTAATTTCTCACGATGTGCCGCACGTTTCTCTTGAAAATTTGTGTGGGTTCTAACCAAGGATTTAACACAAAGTTTCTAAGGTAGCCTGATTTTTTTAACCGACTTCAAAAAAGGAGGAGGTTCTCAATTCGACTGTATTTTTTTTTTGGTTTGTTTTCTTCCAGGTAAATCCCATTTTAGTTTGGTCGTTATTTGATGACGATCTTTAAAGGTAGATAGGCAGTGGAACTCCTCAATGGATGACAGCATATCACTCGATATTGCGGCAAACGCTTTGTACCATGATGCTGATTGCAGTTTAATCCTTGAAAATTGACGTAAATATACCCACTTGACCTTCGATCCTGGCTTCATCACCATAGAACTCCTCAACGTACATATGACAGCACATAACACGAGATTTCGGCAATCACTTTGTGTGAGTGTGCTGATTCTAGGGTATTACTTGAAAATTGGCATATTGGCTGACCTTCGATCCTGGCCTCATCACCATAGAACTCCTTAACGGATGACAGCACATAACTCTAAATTGTGGCAATCGCTTTGTGTTAGTGTGCTCGTTGCAGGATATTACTTGAAAATTGTCAGTATGCCACGGGACAGCAATTAGAGTTTACCCGTTTTTCACAATTTATCCCGTCAACAGTAAAAAGCGTGAAATAAGTAAACTTTTAACAAAAAATAATAACCGACTTCTAATTGTATAGCAGACATTCACTAAAATGTTTAAAGTACATTGTTATTCAAGGAAGGTAAAGTGGTTCTCGAGTTAAAACGGAACATACTTATCTATACTAATATTAGTATTATTATTAATATTAGTATATAATTGATGTACAGACACAACTATTTTACTACTTTATTATATATTATAATAAATTGTTTTTTTTTTTTTTATTGGAATGGATTGTTAATTAGTATTGTACTGAAGCCAAACGAGACCCCATTACTAAGCCTCCGATAACCGTCTGTCTGTATGTCTGTCCGTCGTCACTGCTTAAACCGTAATAGATAGAAAGTTGAAATTTCACACAATACGTTTTACTATGGCGTGTATCACTACAAATGATTAAATACAAAAAATAGTTAAGGGGTGTCCCGATACAAGAAACCTAGTAAAAGTTGCATTATTTATACGTTATTGATTTTGGCTCTGTAGGACTTGATCTAAAATAAAACAAAAAATAGTAAAAAGTAAGTTTCCGTACGCAGACGGTTTCGAGTTTTGAGCTAGCTAATCCAGCCAGTGTAATTTTTCCACAACAATAAGACTTTATTCAAGGGCGGATCCAGGATTTATTTTTGGGTGGGGCACAAAGGCCAAATAGGTATACATATAGAGTGTCCCGCATAGTATTGGACTATATCTCTTAGTCCTACCGGTAGGTCAAAAAATGCTGCAAATGTTATTAAAAACATAACACAAAAATAAACTAATATTATTAAAGTTGTATAGTGTTCATCTACCTGCTGCTTGATTTATTTCAACCGTCTGGGGGGAGGCACGTGCCCCTGTGCCCCCCCTCTGGATCCGCCCTTGAGCTTATTCACTATCACCGCCCGTTGTACATTAATCTAGTGTGTATTATCACGAATATTCAATGGTGACTAACAAATTTGGATACAAAGTGCAACAGGAAAGTCTAGGAAACTCTATTTATAGCGGAAAAATCGCAATTACTCATAGAACGCCCACATCTTATTCAATTAATTTTGCAAAGAAACAAATTGTTTAGTATAATTGACGATATTATAACTATAAACGAGTTCATTTGATTATTTTTAAAGAATTTTAGTTACAGTAATTGTGATTATTTATTTAGATTGCGCGTTCGCAATTTGACTCCCCCGCGAACGAGAGATCAGTATGGGACGATTCGTGTTAGAATGTGAGACACACGCACCAAGGTCCCCCCAGTAGTAATCGCCTTAAGGTGACTCCGTCGGAAAAATTAGCAACTCTATTCCTGGTGGCTGAAATTTAGAACAAAACCCTATTAAAATAAAGTTCTTATCAGCTCGCACTCAAACATCAGACGCTCCGGCTGACAAGTTAGTAAATAGTGTTTTTTATTTAATTTAAATATAATAGATAGAATTTCCAAAAAATGAGAAACCCATATAATTTAACATTGTTTTGTCTGGAAGTTTATGAATTTTTATACTGCTTCGATAAAAACTGCGGTAGTTATGCTGTTATAAGTGGACAAAAAAGTAAGATGTAAGGGTGAATTTAGATTGTATTTTCCTTACTTCTATATATTAAAATGAAATTCAGGAAAAACCACATCACTCTTCGTACCATGTATATTACTATGTATTTTTCTTCTATTAAAAAAATACTATTGTTACCATTTAAACTGGCTACAAAGTTACTCAGTTCATGGTCGTTGGCGTTGGGAGAAGCCTTAACAGTCTCTTACTGTTTGTGTGTAGGTGTCCAAGTTATTTTATGATCTAGTCTCTTTAAGGGCAGCTCAGATGAATCATTCATAACTCTTACGCAGGGATTAGAGGTAACGCAATGACATAGGCGTTCAGTAAACTTTAATGTACCTAATAGATAATGATTTCTCAGAACATTATGCCTTATGCTAATTTACTGAGAGGTGAATCAGGTAGCTTTATCTTGGCTTTTGTCTCGAAGTTAGTCAAGGTACACTTTCTGCAATAGTACAAAAAAAAGCTTTTTTCCGATATTGCATGCTTTTTGTCTAATGATTTTGATAAATGATCTATAAACGAAATAGTATATTCTGCTGCGACATGATGAGGGCAATTGGAGAGCGGAGCTGAGTTTTCTAATAGGCTGTTCAAATGTCCCAATGGCTAAATAGTGTCACAGTTAGACACAATACCTTATCAACGTACGACCATCTTTTCAAATAACAATTTCATGAAAAATTTCTAATAGAAAGCGCGGGGATAGTTTATTTTTATTTTTATACTTAGGCAAGGATCTTAGCTATACGCTCTCAACCGACTAACCCCTACTGAAGGTGTTTAGCGGGAGCATTCAAGGCTGAATGACAGAGATACCATTTGCGTAGCCCAAAACAAAAGAAGAAATATTAGTCGCTGTTTGGTTATCTAAGCGATGTTATTAGTTATTACATAAATTGAGCCAGTCACAGCACAGAAATATATAGTTTTTGCGATACTGACAAAAATTTTGATAGCATTTCTTTTTGTATTTTTTTTTATTCAATCCCCTTATCTGGAGTGGATCACAGAGAGGTATTTGTTAACGATTTATTTAACACCATAAAATTTGGTATGGAAATTCATTCATTCATTCATTCATTCAGTACATGGTCTCAGAAATCTAAATGATTTTTAATCATTTAGTATATTTACCTGGAAAATATAAGACAACAGCTCAGCTTTTGAGTTTTGGGATAAAAGTAAGTGCTATTTTATAGAGAGAAAGTACCTCAAAGTTCGAAGCAGTGACACACATACCGCCGCCACCCAGTGTGTATGACGCGATTGCTATTGCAGTCTTATGTCATACCACCGCCCATTGAACCTGCGATCTACTATTCTGCTACGTAAATACCTAGTTCACGTCTGCCACAGCAAAACAGCCCTAAGCCGAATACATATAAGAGTTAAAACGTAATGGTGAAATTTTTGGGTGCGGATTGACCGAGTCATTGTGTCACTTCTCCCTGTTTGTTGCACTTGCATTTTGTCGTGTTCAACGCACGTGCAGCTATTCGAGCGCTCGAGATTTTGACAGCTTGTTGACCAATCACAGACGGTTAAATCTCTAGCGCTCGAAGTGCAAAAAGTACGAACATGACGTTGTGTTTGTACTTTTGTAGAGTACTCGTATAGGCTACAGTTTGGTATTTGCACCATAGAGGTAGCATACGTAGTGTCATTTTTGTATGGGTTTGAGCTGAATCAAACTTCAGGGAGGTCCAAAATTTCAGTTTAAACTACATAATATGTATATAGAGTCAATGGTTTAAAACCCACAAAATCAAAGTGATGCCCGATCTCCCCAAGTTCCAAGTTCCCCAAACCTTTTATTATTAACTAAAAGTGGCACGACTCTGTCTTGACCGAAATTGTGAATGGTACAGTCGCCGAATCAAAGCAATGTTCTACAATTAAAAGTGAAAAAAATTAGAGATGAGATAGAGTATCCTTAATAGACCACTTTCCACTGGAACAACATTTTTGCAAGAACTTTTTCTTCACCTTTTCATAGAACTTTAGTCAGCTGATTGAGCCACTAAGTAATGGGAAAAAAAATTATCCAAAAAAAATATTTTTCTTCTGAATTGTGATCGGTTAACGATACATAATCTACCCTAGAATTATTTTCACTAATTATTGTAATACATTATTATCTTCCAAAATAAGGTTAATTTTAACTAAGTAGATACCTACTGATTTTATTTTATTCTAACACTTTTGTACACATCTGTACGAGGATTGGTCAAGTGAGAACTTCACAAATAATAAAATTTTATATTTCGGGGACATTGTGAATTAATGTATTAAAATTCAATTTGGGGAACTTGGAACTTGGGGAGATCGGGCATCACCCAATGTTTTCATGAGTTTTTAAAATCCAATTGCAATATTTCTGTCGATCTGTTCCTACTTTAAAGTAAATATACAGGTTGACTTTTAATTTAACCCCGATAATTTAGTATTTTGTAGAAGAATACAAACTGGTTTTATTAAAAACATTCAAAATCATATTCATAATTATTTTTTTAAGTTGGAGCCCTTTGAAGATTTTCGGAAAATCCAAAGAAATCATGGGCACCCGAAGAGATAAGATAACTAAATCGCGCGAAGTTATTTTTATTATTGATTCCACTATTTTGGGCAATTTTCAACTTTTTCCGTATGGGAATGGCTAGGATAACCATAAATTTTATTTACAAGTAACATTGTTTTATAATTATAATTAAATTTAATTTTAATTATTTTTACATTTAAAATGTGTTCCACTAACGTTTCTTAATAACCTCTAAAATTATCGGGGTTTGTTTGAAAGTCAACCTGTATATCACGCAAAGTTAACGCAATTTATTTACTACGCGAACCTGGGACCCAGGTCCTGGGTTTGCATGAAACTTTGTTTTCGCCGTATTTGTATTGCTTTGTAGCTCTAGTACTAACGTTACTGTCTATACAGTGGGTTAATACTGCTGTCTTTTAATTAAACCACATATTCTACTGATCATACTGAACCACGAATTTTAATCAGAAAGACAAATATTTACTTCCTAACAGATTTGAACTTGTGACTTTTTGCTTATGTTATATTGTAAACCTTTCCGGTTGAAGAAAACCCTTTTACTGTTTCACAAATTATTGTATTTCCGACTAGTTTCGCCTTGACAACGTGGCATTCTCAAGGATTTTTAATACATGTGTATATCAAACAAAAGATGTTCAAAAAATGAAATGGTTTCAAATCGTCAGCCACGTTAATAAAGCTTCTAAAAACAAAACAAATAATGAGATAAAGACACTTCGCATATTTGATTATTATTCTAAAAATATGTCGCGAACCTTGGCACCAAACAAGAAGGTGCCTTTGCAATGGCGCCCTGTGTAAGAGGTCAAACACAGGGCCGTACTCAAGATATGGACTCTAAATATTTGAGCCATTCCGACCATTTTAAACGAAAAGCTAGAAAAGATTGGAGACTTTTCTTAAGCCGGACGCTTTTTTGAGATATTGTTTTAAATTTTGTTACTTCTTAAAATACTCATCAATCTTTATCAAGAAAATCCCTGAGCAAACAGTGAAAATCATATCAAAATAAGTTTGGCGGTTTTAAGAATATAAAAGACAAACAAACAGAATGAATGCTGAACTTCTGAAGCATGGGGTGAATTTGTCATAAATTTTTACCTGACGCCCGTTTCCACCAACGGCGAACGAAGTTAAGAAGGGGTATCGATAAGCTAAGAAAATTACCCCAATATGACAAAAATTTACTGATCGTTTAATTGATGACAAAAAAAATGTATATTTCACATTATTTAAAAAAAATACAGGAAACTATCATACATAAACCTACTAAAAAGATGCTAAAAATACTCAATATAGTAAAAAGGGGGTACAATTTTCCAAAAAAAGCCATTTTGACCACAGTTTGTCGATTTTGCTCGTGAATAAAACGTAGTGGTTGTCACTTTTAATTTATTGTAGCGTTAAGTTTATTTTATTAAACCAATGAGAAATTGTAATAAAATAAATTAAGAAATGTTTTTAGGTTATCCACATCCATTTGCCTACCAAACAGTTGCGTCAGTACCTAAGGCTTGGTATAACATGTTAAATATTTTGCCTAGATTTAGTGAAGTCTTGTAACAAATTAAATCAACCGACCAAATTCATACTGGAGACCCGGTTAGTGATCAGGAACTAGGTTCAGTAATCCTTTTGGCCAAATTCGAAAAATATATTTTTTTGCTCCCTTAATGGTTGGACTTGTTAAAGTACAATTCCTTGTCTAGGCAGTAAGGGAGCAAAAACAAATATTTTTCGAATTTCACCAAAAGGGTAATTGAAGCTTGTTTCTGATCACGAACCGAGTCTCCAGTATGAATTAGGTCGGTTAATTTAATTTCACCTTGTATACCGCCAAATTGATAGCTACTAATGAAATTTTGGCTCCTTATTGAGGTTTCGCTCGTTATGGCCATTGATATAAAAGGTATACGGTACGTTCCTATATCGTCGACTGGAAAATGGTCCTCTTTTTTAAACAAGCCCCACCGAACGACAAAGATAGAGCGATCAGCTTCGACGGTGGCGCGAGCGAGACAAGCTACACGAAACAGGTCTGAATCAAACAAAACTGAATCTATTATTTCATTATCGTCTATCCCTATTTAATTTTCGTATTATTATAATTTCTTCACCACCCAAAGGTTGACTGGAAGAAATCACTTTAAGTGATAAGTCCGCCTTTGTACATAATTTTGCTAACGGAACTCTGTTCTTCTTTCTTTTTGATGTCTTTTATTTTGTGTACAATAAAGTGTCAATTCATTCATTTATTCATTCATTCAGGCCCATTGGGCCTATATTTGAAGGGCCGCGCGCGAGAAGCGGGTTACCGTAACTTACTTTTGTTTATTTAAGGTTATGGTATCAGTAAATCTGGTATCAACATAGCAATCTGAAATTATCACGACTAGTAATTTATTCTTGTACATTCTATCATATTTTTGTATTTATTATTGTATTATATATATTTATATAATATTACATAATCGTATTTATGTAGTAATTATTTTTATTTGATTAAAAAATATTTATGTAATATTTATTAATTTATCTATTAAGTATTTACCTACAAATCTACTAATCTACAAATCTTAGTACATTAATGTTTTTTTTCTCATTTATTTTTTATATCTTAAAGCCTTTCTGAACGCCTGCCTCTGTTCATTTCTTGTACTTTCTGTCGGGTTGACTGGGAGAAAATGCTTTTAGTATTAAGTCCGCCTGTTGTACATATAACTTTTGTTTTAAAAAATAATGTTGATTAAATTTCCCAAAATTCTTTGGTAGGTATATTATATTATTTTAGTACTAGTTATATTTTTCCATGCAAAGTGCTTGCTGCGCCTCTGTCAAGCAAATACGTCATCTATCTAATTTACTGGTACTACTCGATAGGTACATATGTAATATATTTATTGTATATTATGTAGTAGGCTCTAGCTAGGACCTGAATTAATATGCGCCCGCGCACGTCTGATTACATCTGTCCGCCGCCAGTTATTTGTACGAATTGAGCTAAAATAACAACTAATCGTGCGTTTCTTGCAACTAGGTAAATAATCAAGAGCTACGTGCCGAGTATTTGCACGATTCTACTTAATTATAAAGTTTGTATTAGTTGGTATTATTATAAAATGACGCCATTTTACGTTGACATATTTCTATATGGAGGGGGGGGGGGTTAAGGGGTTCAACCTTCCCCCACTCCCTTAGGTTTGAATTTTATTAAGAAAGTGTAAAGTTAATTATAAAGTGTTTATTTTTAACTCTTAAGTAATAATTAATAAGGTTATAAGTAAACTGTAAAATAAAACCCTTGACCTTTTAAAATCGGTTTTGATGTCTCGCTCCAAATTCAAAACCCTCTTCTGCCAAAGTAATAGCACAAAATAAATACATACAGAAGGCCTGCCCCATACAACCAACGATTCCGGGCGCACGCACACATAACCGCGTACGTACGACGATCTCGGTAGACTCGTGTACTGGCATTTGACCGAATCCTACCGAGATGTGCGCGTGCGCTCGGAATCGTTGGTTGTATAGAGCTGGCCTTCTGTATGTATTTATTTTGTGGTAATAGGCTAAAATCTATACTTATTCCTTCTTACAGACCCTGTCAATTTATGTGAAGCACACGAAGGGTTCCGTCATTGCATTTAATGCAAATATAAACAAACTTTTTTACAATGACATCTTCTGATTTTTAAATCTGACTTACCTATTCTTATATAATGATCCAGATTTGCATTTGTTATTTTGCTTCTATAACTATATTTCGATTTCAATTGTTCTATTGTGGAAAATATAATACTTTATGAGTATAATAATAATTAAATATAATAAAGTATTATATAATACTCTATGGTGACTTTCGTTTATATAGCCAAATTCATACTGGAGACTCAATAAGTGGTCAGGACCAAGATTTAATGACCCTTTCTGTGAAATCAAAAAGTTCTGCACTGCTTGCGGTGATGACGCAGCGTTGCCAACCCCTGATCTAGATAAACAATAGCGAAGGTTTCCGTTTTTAGAGGAACCCTTGACATTTTCAGCATCGATAAAGCAGAGAGGATAACGCAAGGACCCATGACATGACCGTAATAATGACTTGGTGAACTACCCACACATCCATAACGTAACTAACCTATGCCAATAATCACTCTAATTATTTGAAAAATAGATTTGTCCTACGCTCTGAACGCAGCAACAGAGCGCTTCGGTCTTGTCATAATATCGATTTGGCGATACCTGCGCATACCACTGCTCGTTTCTCAAAATCATTTACGGTCAATGCAGTTCGACTTTGGAATGAACTTCCGCAAACCCTCAGAAACCTTCCTTCTGTGTCCTCTTTTAGATATAACCTGAAAAATTATTACCTTTCTCTCTGAATTACTCGACTGACTATGCTACTTTGTTTGTATGTATGTATTTATTTATATATGTATGTATTTGTACGTAGTGTATTATATTTAAATAATAGGCTTGAATTGTTTTCTTTTTGCACAAAAACCATTAAGTATCTAATGCGTAAAATTTTCATTTTCCTAATACCATCGGTTAACTGGAAGAGTCCGCCCTTGCCTTCTGTTTTTCTGTATTCTGTGTTTTTATTTTAATTTTCTGTGCAATAAAGTGTTTATTCATTCATTCATTCATCACTCGATCACCCGTTCTAGTCTAGAACGTACCCTTGTGTATACGCAAAGCACTATGCACCTTATAGTGTCTCGCTGATGGCACAATCCACCTGTGACCCAGGTGACATAACCTGGTCGTTGATGCAGGATGGTGCAAGCTGCCCATACCCATACTATCCTCGGTGTCTGTCCGCTGTGTTGGCTGGAAATCTGCCTCCTTATTGTCTAACTTCAACCTTTGTCACTATCGCTTTCAAATGTCCCGTGATTGGCTCGAAATTACCCCACACATTATTTTTAGCCAGGGTTGGCATTGTTTAAAACAAGTGTTTAAAACACCGAGAAAAAAACACGCTTGTTTAAAACACAAAACACTCATATATAAAATACTGTTTTTTACCATATTAATTATTATTTTTTCCTCATATCGAACGTGTCGTTGTTGTTACTCTTTTTTTTTTAACGCATCCTTTTCTATTAATCGGCGCGGTTAAAATTCCTTTACTGGCGGGAGTTTCCCCAAACATAAAGACGAGAACGGGCGGTGTCGGTGAGTACTTGTATTTTCAAGCATTTCTACGTTTCGTAGTTATTGGAAAAGCACTTATTATTTTTCACTCAATACATGATTAGATTATAATAATTAATAAGATTTAAAAAACGCTTTTTAATTAATTTTACATATATACCAATACGATACCCAAAAAATGTTTTAAAGATGTTTAAAACACCCGCAAAAATACATCAGTAAATAATTGTTTTAAACATGTTTTTTTTAAATTTTGTTTTAACAGGATGTTTTGATCTTTAAAAAAAACTGTTTTTTTTCAACTCTGTTTTTAGCCAATGACGATACATTTAAAAGCGATAGTAATAGATGTTGAATTTAGACAATAAGGCTCCTGGTTGTCATTCAGTTTGATCTATTGCTTTTACTTATATCAAATCATGATTTGCCTGGTTTAAAACAGAATATATCACAAAATACCTATCAAATGCAAGTAGGTTTTGCGCCCTGAGGGTTTCGTAGCGTAGCATTCTAGTACGAGTTAGTAGAAATTGATAGAATTTTAATAAAATGTATGAAACAAAACTGCAAAATTAAATTTGCCAAATTTCACCGTTCATGTCTTAATTGTATAAATTTTAGTTTTTGTTGTTTGAAAGCAGTACAATATAGTACATAAATTCCAAATTGTTAAGTAGTTTATTTTTTGAGATAGATCCGGTAACAATAATGGTCTACTGGTGACAACTGACAGCATCCCATTTCTTTATTATTAAAGATGAAAAAACATCAAACATGCATACATTTTTACTCAAAACGATTAGCTCTAACACTCCTGATGGTAGGGGAAGGAAAAAATATTTCGTTTCCTTTTTGATGTATGGGAAATAATTTTAAAAATAAATTTTATTCAATTTCTAATTAAATATTCCGCTTCGGGTCAAAATTCTAAACAAATTATCAAAATTTTAGGTCTACAAAATTATTTTATTTAATTTCTACTTAAATAATAATATACCTCGGGTCAACATTTTAAACAAAATATCGAAATCCTAAATAGAGACCCGTGACATACGCATGGATAAACGAACAGCAGAGTGACATTAATTGGGCTCAATTTTGCCCTTTGGGTACGGACACCCTAAAAATGGAATGATACTCGTAATTTTTTGTATAGCTGAGGTTCAAGTTGTATGCTACAAAATTTCGTGTTGTACTCTACTTGTTAAAAAATGGAATACGTAGTTTTCAACATCTAAAAATATCAAATTTTCCGCGATGAAAACTCACAAAAATACTCCCTAACTTTAAATTAACATTAAACTAAAATTGTATTTCATAGACATATAATATAATGGTATCGACCCAACCCGATCTTAGGCCAAACTAGTTTTGTCTAGGGCCAAACTAATTCTTCGGAAGTTTCAAAAATCCTTCACCAGTAATACTTTATATTCTCTGGCTGTAGTGAGCCGGTAAATTAGGTTAGAAGGTTAGGTATGGCGAATCGGGGAACTTAGTGGAATGACCGCCATACCATAACCTTCGTGGTTATTTTTTATGACAGCCCAGAAATCCTTTTGCGTAGAAGATTGTGTCTCTTAACGACCAGTTTGGCCTAAGCAAAACTAGTTTGTCCTAAAATCTGGTACGGTCGGTAACAAGTACATATAGACACAGTATAGGTAACAACAGTAGTTTAACTAGGCGTTGTCCTTGAAATCAATACCTACGGCCGCTCCGTGCCTAAACACGCCCTAGGGCTGCCGACTGACTATTTACGTATTTTATAATGCTATATTATTATTATAAAAGTTGTATTTAAGCAACCATACAATGCACAACATACTCTGTTATTACATGCCATAATTTAAGATAATGCGCGGGAACGTCACAGAAGTAACGTGCGTACGTAACTGCGGTGCGACCGCGACTGTCGTAAACCGAGTTGAACTATGTTTTGGCGCTGGTTCGTTTCGGCCCACTTGTTTGGACATAGAATACTATTTGTTACTTATACTATGATATAGAAGTCCTACCTCCATGGCACAGTCGTGTTACATGATTTGCTGTAACGCATGACAACAATACCATAGACAATACACTCTACTTGTAGTATGTAAAACCGCCGTTTTACTAAGATAATGACATGGGGCCTTGCCCTAATACGATACTTTATAACTTTTTCTTTATTTACTATGTTAGTGTTAGATGACCTTAAAATAATAATTAACAGCCCAATAATTTTTATATAGTCCCTGGTAACTGTGCAATATAAACGAAAATCTTTCTCTTGTAGCTACTATCGGGCTACCTTTGGCTTTGTTTTAATTAATCTAAAAAGCGTGTAAAACATTAAAAATTTCACGAGAAATACATAGTATGAAAATACTCGTATATTATACAGCTACAAGGCTCCTTTGATGAGTAGATTCAAGTTATTTTTGCCCACGTATTTTCCACTATACAACCTACCAACTTAAAATTGCACCAGCTAAGAAAGGATTTTGTGAAATTCAAATTACAAAGGTATGATACAGAGTGTTTAAGTTTACATCCACGCGCCAAAAGAGCGTTGTCGCACTGTATTTCCCTATGCGATTTTCTTTTTAGTGTTCCGTACCCGAAGGGTGATAAACGGGACCCTGTTACCAAGCCTCCGCTGTCTGTCTGTTTGTCTGTCACAGGGGTCTACAGCCTCAACCGTAATAGGTAGAAAGTTGAAATTTTCACAAAATACAAAATATGTACCATCACGTAACACAAGGACCCGGAAATTCTTTTATAATTAACGAAAGGTCCTCGAAATAACGGGTGTTAGGAGGATAACCTTTGTCTTAAAACGGGATATTCTATTGAATCTATTAATATGAACATCTTTTACTACTGGGTTAACCCTGAAATCATGAAAAAAAAATCAGCTGTTCCATTGAGTAAAATACCTACTCAAACAAAATGTATGAAACAGGTTGTATCACTGTTGATTTATAGGACAAGTGTTCTAGCCAGCCAATCTTTTTTATAATTCTTGTTTAAGTCTATACATCATTAAAATGAAACGCTTTGCAATTTTTTTTTATTTGACCAAGTGCGAGTCGGACTCACTCACAAAGGGTGCCATGTACCAACCCGCAAAACGAGTGCGGAACCCTAAAACATTTATGGTGAATAACAACAATATACATACATGCCAAAGCAACATCAAGGCTACAAAAAACAAGGCGCTTAAACGGTAGCGCCTGATAAAAAAAATTGGCACTGTCCTCGTACGGAAACCTGCTTTTTTTTTTTTTTTTAGTTTATAGTATGTCCTACAATCTGACGTAATTTAAAACTTGCATATTTTACTGTCTTTAAGTAAGAGCCGAAACCAATAACTTTTAAATTATGCAACTTTTTCGAGGCTTTGCATCATAGTAAAACTATGTTTGTATGAGGACCACCTTTACATTAATTTTTTTTAAATAATTTATCATTTGTCGTGGTAGAGGCCATAGTAACACGTATTTTGTGAAAATTTCAATTTTTTACCTATTACAGTTGAAGCTGTAGATCCCTGTCCCGTTTGGCATCCTTTAGGTACGGAAACATGAGCGCTACGCAGCAGGCTGCAGGCAGGCAGATAAACTTACCACTACGCCCGCCCCCCAGCACCTCTAACATTGTAGATCATATCGAGCTTTGACAGCTTGATATACACTGTCTGTCCCTCTTTAGGTAGAACAACAGAGTGAGACAGAGCACTGTTGGTCCTTCATGTTAGATTAGAAGCACGGATCATCCGCCCATACAAGTTAATAACGTTTGACCACAATAAGAGTTGCATTTTCAGCGTTTTTACTTTATTTATGCACATGGTTTATGGCAAAATTGAACAACCGATAATAGTATTTTGTCTTTTTTGTTATTCGGTATCATCGGTGTTCAGTATAATGGTTATAAAAAAAAACCTTTGTACCAAAGCTCGTCTAGCCGTCTACACATATAACACAACAACAGCTGGGCCAGCTGAGCTGAAACTTTGCACGTAGAGACTACGAACCCCGCCGGTAAACAACTATTACGGTCGTAGGTTGAAAGGACCATTGTTTATTAACTTAATAAATAAGCTACCAGATTGTGTAGTAAATGAGAGAAAGCTTTCCAAAGCTAAAGATTTGCTAAAAAAGTATTATCTGTCATAATTAACTTCAAACTTATGTATCAGTTACCAAGTATTATTTATATTTATATTAAGTATTAAGGTGTGTTCATAAAGGACAAAAGTAGTTAGGGTTGAGTTAATTTAAGTAGAAACTATTAAAGCTGCTACGTTTTCGCAGACAAACTGCAAAGTTTTGCGAAATTTATGTACCTAGTATAAGTAAATTACCTGTGTGTTAAATAAAAAAATTAAAAAAAAAAAAAAAAAAAAAACCATACAGAAGCAAATCAAATCGAAATGGGCATCAATTCAGGAGCATTTTCCAATAGATGACATCTATGATCAGAATTTATACTTTATGTACGGGCACAAACATTACAGATCCTTTGTTTTGTGTCCAGAGCGTGCACGACGCGAGGCTGGACGGCCGCGTGGACGCCATGCTGCGGGACGGACTCATCCAGGAACTGCTGGACTTCCACGAAAGGCACAACAAGCAAAGGATACAGGCCGGACAGTAAGTCATGCTACTGACTTTCAATCAAATTTTTTTTTAGATCACGGTCTTGAACTACTCGTAATCTTATTGAGATCTCAATTTATGTTGTTAAATTTATGCTGTAGGCTTGGTGAGTGATCAGAAATAAGGTTCAATTACTCTGTTCGCGAAATCCGCAACATTAAATTTACTCGACGACTCGGGGTCAGGAAAGCTAGAACAGGTACGGGAAAAAAACAAAGTTAAAGATTTTCAAAAAAAAAATTAAGTCTTTTCGTTTTATATCACTGAGTCTTCAATTTAAAGACTGTTGTTAATAAAAAATATATATTAAATTATGTAAATATAAGTGACTTTCGTTTTATATAGCCAAATTCATACTGGAGACTCAGTTAGTGGTCAAAACCAAGGGTCAAGGGTTGCGAAGTACGAAAAATATTTTTTGTGCCTATAAACAATTTTAAGAACAATTTCGAATCATTTATTATAGGAAGTCTAAATAAAATTTTGCGTATTTCACAGAAAAGTCCATTGAACCTTGGTCCTGAACACTTATCGAGTCTTCACTGTGAATTTGCCAAAGTAATATAATAACTTACGTAATGCAATCGTAAATAAAATTCAGACTTTAGGACACACGTTTTGTGATTTAAAGGTACGCTGTCAGTTCCCCAAAATAATTCTAACACTCTTCTTTGTAATTCTTCCATCCATCCATCAGCCTGTTTCGTCCACCGCTGGACATAGGCCTTTCCAGGATTACGCCACTCTTGGCGGTCCCCCTGGAAGAAATGACCATACTCACACACGCTGGGCAGGCGGGTTGGTGAGCGCGGTGCCGAAACCCTTGCACCAGTGACGCCGCTGCTCGTCACTGGATGGATATACCGCCATGACAATCAATTTGAATACGATTGGCTTACACAACTGCACCTCTGGCCCTTGAAAGTCCATTGTAGGTAGGCAAAGGTAGTTTAAAAAAATAACCTAAATATTAAGGGTCCCTTTTCACGATGGTCAAAGCTTTGGCGTGCCAGCTAGAGTAAGGGACAATGCTATACAAGTAATCGAGAAGAACGCAGTACATTCTACTTACTCATATAGGTTTGTCTCTTTCACGCTGGCCAGCGCGCCAACGCATTGGCCAACGTGTACTGAGGCCATTAAAGCGACAGGCATGCCACCGTTTTAGTAAAAAAATTGATAACCCTTTTCTCTGTTTTCGTTACAGACTAAAGTTTGAGACCTCTATAGTTTAGCACAGGCATTTACAAGTCACATTTACAAAGTATATCTTGCTGAAATGTAAAATTTTGATATAGGTACACTTCAAGGCAAGAAAACAACTTTGTATGTAAATCTGTTCAGCTTGATATCTTTAAAACAAAATCAATATTCGAAATTTTGGCAAAATGGTGCCTTTTAAAATATCAGTACCAGATGATAGAGGTCCTACACTTTGGTCTATAACGAAAAACAACTGAGAAAATGGTTACCAGATTTTGTACTAAAACGGTGGCGTGCCTCTAGTCGCCTTAAGGGGGGACGTTTCGAGCTCAGTGCAAAATGCATAACTTATGATTGTTTATCTCATTTTTAAATAAAATGTGTGAAATAAAATAGTTTCATCTTATTTTGCGACTATTGTTTAATAATTATCAGGGTTTTTAGCAGAATTGCATCATTTTATGGATTATAGTTAGCGTGAATATCCAAACAAACTTAAAAGCGTGTTTTAAGTTGGTGTGGACATTCATTTACAACGCAATACATAAAATTACAAAATTTTGATACAAAAGCCTAATTAACATTAAACTTTGATCGCGAAATGCCATAAATTACATTTATTTAGTACTTTTTGTTCAATAATAAGAAATACAATCATAAGTTGTGCATTTTGCACCGAGCTCGAAACGTTCCGCCTGGTAAAAAAACTAACTGAAAAATAATTCAAAGTGGAAGATATGATTACAAAAATAAACCCTATTAGCCCATCCGAAAAAAAAGTATTTACCGAAAATAATTCCTACAAAGAAAATGTACTTTTAGTTTAGGACTAATGTCAGCGAGCAGAAGGCTTTCCTCCATCTTTGATCACAAAGTAAACCCCTTGAATGTCATTAGGACAGGCCAAAGTTACACCGGTGGGGTGAATACAAGTCAAATGGAACAACCTCTTTTTTGTCTTTTTTGAATTTTTGTCTGTCTATCTGTCTGTATTTATGCTCCGTTTTAACCCTAGAACCCTCAATAAAATATATGTATAAGGGGTAGTGATATAATAACGCCCGAGCCGAAAACGGATCAGAGATTGAATAAACGCGGGCGGAGCCGCGGGCGTAAGGCTAGTTCAAAATATTATTCACACTTCTAAGACGCCTTTAGTTCAAGGTCCCTATATGTAAACGATTTTAACACCTATGACGAACTGAGAACTACCGATAGGTAGTCTGTTGTACATTGGAGCCCGCATCAAGCTATACACATTGAGTATAAGCTGACCTCTCATTGTACGGGAAGCCTATACAATGAGAGGTCAGCTTATACTGAAAGTGTTTAGCTTGATGTGGGCTCCACTGTACTGTCGTCCGTACATAGTTCATAATTTTTATATGAAACTATACTTTGCCTGCAGCTTCGCTCGCGTGCAAGTGTCTAAACACTATTAACAGTTTTCGGCTCGGCTGTTATTTTATCAACACACTTATAGCCTATTATGTTGACCAGGGTCACTACGATGCTGATAAAGAAAAGAAAACCGCATCCAAATCGGTTGAGTGGTTAGTTGAAACAGAACATACAAAATACGAACGGACAAAAATTCTAAAATGTTGTAGTTCTGGCCTCAGTAGAATAATAAAATAATAACCCATTTCATTTAAAATTTCGATAAATATAAGGACAGACACGACTTTCTTACTACCTTACAGATAATGAACAGTTAAAGACTTTTATTCACAGTCAGCGTTATTTATAATAGACTAGCTTTTGCCCGCGACTTCGTCCGCGTGGAGTTCGATTTTCAAAAATCCTTTCTTATCGGATGCCTACGTCATTACAACTATCTGTATGCCAAATTTCAGGGAAATCCGTGCAGTAGTTTCAGCTGTGCGTTGATAGATGAGTCAGTCAGGTTTGCCTTTTATATATTCAAGAATCAGAAGATATAGTATTACATATTTTAATAATTCTACGATACCAATACGATATCCTAGAGAGAAACTGCATACAAGCTCCACAATATCTGTAAATATTTATAAATAATTTGACCAAGTGCGAGTCGGATTCGCGCACAAAGGGTTCTGTACCACCACACAAAACGGGTAAGGAACCCTAAAACATAAAAAAACAATATATAGACACTATAGCAACATAAATACGTAAAAAAAAGCCGCTACAATGATAGCGCCTGTCAAATAATTCGGCATCCTTTGAGTATGGTAGCCTAATTTTTATTATTTCTTCTTTCAAATTAAAATCAAATCAAAATATTTATTTTGTAAAATAGATACATAAAGTATACTTTCTACAAGTCAAAATTTATCTTTACAATATATATCCTTAATATAAAAAAATATATATACTAATAAATAAACTAAGTACATACAAAAAATATTTACGTTGGGCTACAAAAATGTAATTACTTTTACTTAGGGTATGTATAAAATTTTAAACTCGTATGTATGTGGATAGAGCTCAAATAAAAATAATAACTTTCAAATAAAATGCATTTTTCATATAGTTTAATTTTTGACAATAAATTATACACAAATTCTTGTACTTTTTATTCCACATATATTTATTTTTATTATTACTTAGGCTACCGGTTTCGTATTACACATCATCGGGCCAACAAATTATTAATTTAATAACTATTTAAGACTCAAGTACAGAAAAAAAAACAAAAAGAAAACATTGGCCCGATGATCTGTAATACGAAATCGGTAGCTTAAGTTAGAATAAAAATAAAAATTTGTGGGATAAAAAGTACAAGAATTTGTGTATAATTTATTGAAGATGATATTCCACCAAGAACCATCGATCGAATCCATCCAATATTTAAATTTTGTCCTTGTAGATGCCATAGTACTGTAAAAAAATTCTTTTCAACCAATTTCAACTTTGTTCCTATTACGGCTGAACCTGTAGACCCGTGTGACAGACAGACGGACAGACAGCGGAGGCTTAGTAATAGGGTCCCGTTTAGCACCCTTCGGGTACGGAACCCTAAGAACTGTAGATTTGGAGGCCTAAACTAAATACTGGGAAGATTTCCAAAAAAACTGCAAGTATAAAATTGCTTAAAACTGTAGGGTTGGTTACGCTGTACGGGAAGAATTAAATGTGAAACCTCTTATTTTATATTTATTAACAGGACATCCACAGGGTATATCCACTATTCATTAATCAACTATTTTTCATAACAACCTGGTACTGAGTCCTATGTCTTACATATTCCTAACGTGGTAAATATACCTTATGTCAGGCATAGACAAGACCTAAAGCTTGCAAAATGATCCCTTAAACCTGTCGTTAGCCTATGACGACAGTAACGAAAAGTTTGCAAATTGTACACAATGTATGGGTTCTGTCGACGTACATGTCATCTGTTTGAAAACACGCTTACATACGCCACACGAATATCCAAAACGTTATGACATTTTTCGTATGATTCCTGGAGTGGGGTCCCGTAAGTGCATCATGATCGCAAGCGTTTCAGCTCAGTAGCTTGCTGTTGACGGATAGACGCCACTTCGCTGTAAGGGTTTCCGTTTTTGAAGGAACTCTAACAAAGGAGGATAGACCCGTGTACACACTATCGCTCGGTGGAATGACCGCGCGAGTGCATCTGCCGCGAGTAAAGTTGTGGTCTAAGGTTTTAGGTTACATGCGTGAGTGTTACGACTACTCCGACCTAGAGGTCTTGAGACGTGGAGATATCCAGAAATTACCTATTTTATTAAGAAAGTATAGAAAGTCTGTAAAAACAGTTCCGAAACCACCATTTGACAGATAAATTTAAATATTTATGTCCCTTATTGGCAGCAAGAAATTTCAAATTATATCTTTGTTAAGGTATTGAAAGCAGGCCTTAAGAAAACGCTGATTTTTTACTATGACATACGTTTATTAAGTGCCATAATTCCCATAAGCCGGCCAGAACGTTCTCTGAAAGCATTTCTAACCTATTAAACTGAAATAATTTGTACCAAAAAAGATTACGCCCGGAGTGAGACTGTGACTGTAACAGTTTTACCAAATAAAACCGCAATCTTGGTATGTTCTGTCAATATTATAATTTATAGTAAAAATATTAACTTATTTATTTTTATTATTTGCATCTCGACGACCCATCTTATGGCCATCAAATATAATCCTAGTGGGCATTGACCTAGCGGCTATTTTGGTATCGCTAATAGATCTGTCATCGCGAAAATAAATGCTTGTAAATAATAAAATAGACAATTTGATAACCATTTTCCGTCCCAAGTATCAAGACCGTTTAGTGTTCTTGTAAACAAGAGTGCAAGTATAGTGTGTCTATTGTCGGAAGAATGACAGATCAAGGAATAATCGTCCTTTTATCTGTGTAATAAGAACTGTTGCCGGTCCCCCGATTGTGGACAAGTTATTGACGCAGCGTCCCTCCGCGTAGTACAGGAGCTGGCGTCCTCGTCTGTAGGGTTAACCACAAGCGACGAAGAAGAACTTCATATGCTGCAATGATGGCCTGTTAACTTTGCTATACTTTTCTCCACGGATATCTATGCTTTTCTCAATGTAGCTTAGACAAATATACATACAATAATAAGTGAAAATAATTCTTGGGTAGATCATGTATCATTAACTGATCAGCTGATCACCATACCAGAAGAAAAAAATTGTTTGGTCAAATCATTTTTTCACTTCCCAGTACAACGCGCAAAATATTTTTTTTAGTTAGCAGAGGTCTATATATATCATCTCTTAATTTTTTTCACTTTGTGTTGTAGGATCCCGCAACTGTACATGCTAAAACCGTAGTGAAAAGGTGCAATGTTGCCCATTTTGATCGTGCTAGCAACAACCCTCAATCCGAGTAAAGTTAAGGTCCATTCGAGTGAGGGGTGTTGTGCGGGAGAGGGGAGAGGCATTCTCCTTAATTATAGACATCTTTAAAGAACAGAAGCCCTATAATTGTTCATACATCTGATCGTTTGTCTTGAAATGAAAATCGATGATAGACTAATTAATTGTGTGCAAAATGCGAAATTCTTAGGTGTCCATGTTGATGATCACATGAATTGGAAAAAGCACATAGAGGTATTAGTAAATAAACTAAGCAGTTTTTGCTATGCTCTAAGAGGTTTGTCGAAGTTAGCTACAAAAAAAGCAACACTTCAGTCATATTTTGCCTTTTTTCATTCGAGAGTTTTGTATGGAATAGCAGAATGGGGTGGTAGTGTAGACGTTCAAAAAATCTTCGTTCTTCAAAAGAGATGTATACGCATTTTGGACGGACATAAATCGAGCAGGGAAACTTGCCGAACTTCTTTTGTTGAACTCGGAATACACACCATCACGGCTTTATACATTATTGAGCTCTGTAAATTAGTAAGGCGCTACCCAGAAAAATTCCCACTGAGAACTCCAGGTATTAGTGACCGACTCAACGAACGCTTCAAATATGACTTGAATGTGCCTCCTAGTAGAACTGTTACTTATACTCGTACTACAAAACTGGCAGCCATCAAGGCTTACAATCATTTGCCTGATGAAATTAAGTCTGTAACAGGAAATAAGTTTTTCATTCAATTAAAACAGTACTTGATCACGGTTTGTCCATACAGTTTCAAAGAATTTCTTGAATCTACACCATAAAAATGTAAAACCGTTATATTATTAACCATTGCATGAATAAATGTATTTAATTAACTATAAGTATACTTCAAATGAACGATATATTAAAATAAGTTGTATGCATGGAAATAGCAAAGATTTGATTATTATTATACTTAGTTATATTTTATTAATAAATTAAGAATATTGTTACACCCTATGGGTAAAATTACATTGAACCATAATTATGTACATATAACATCTAAAACTAACATGTAATTTAATGCAATAAATAAATTGATTGATTGATTGATTGATTGATTGTCTGTCGTAGCATCATAAACTACTAAATCGATTAAGCTGTAAGTAGGTGGCAAATTAAACAGGAATTCTGGAAAACATAATAAATTAAAATGTAAAGTAAACTAAAGTTATGGTGCAATTACAAAAGTGCACTCTCACCCTGATTTACATTGTTTTGTGAGAGTGTGGCTCGACCCAATAAAGTTACGAAACAAAACAATTTTTACAAATGTGGAAACAGAAAATAAATAAAAGTATTCATACAAAACGGGAAAAGATTGGAGTTGTTGAAGATTGATGTTATGCATTTGGAAGTATAATTTTGTAATTTGATAGATATATTTTCAGTAAGCAACTTATTGAAAACGAACATACGAGTATATATATACACAATAGACAAGAGTGAAAAGTTTCCTCACCAGCTAGAAGATCGACTCTCGAGTATTTTAATGAAAAGAATTATTAATAATTGAATTATAGGTATGTATATGTGGTGGCCATATGGCCGGGTTGTTGTAAAGACGCCACAAAGTAAATTCGCCCCATGTAAATTCGTGCCATTTTCGTACAGACAGTAGAAAAATCAAACAAAAAATTAAATAAAAATGTTATTGATTTATTTTTCATAATCACAGCACTGTGTGGTTGCAATTGACTGATTTACTAGCAACATGCCAAATAAATAATATTATAAGGCATTCGAAAAACGCATTACTTTCATGAATATTTTGTAATAAATCCCAATAATAATCACTTTTTTTACTAGTTTACTTTGTGGCGAATTTACAACAACCCGAATTAATCATTTTATAACATGAACTCTGTTAAAACTAAAGGGGTCGCCTTGCTCCGCTCCGCTCCGCTCGGCTCCCAAGTTTATGATCACAGGCAACCTAATACGCTCCCCCTCCTTCTTGTATAAATAATATAATATAAATAATTATAGGAAATAGAAGTTCGCTAAGTAATAAAGAACCGGGATTTGGTTTACTATCAGTTATAGGGAAAAACTTTAACTTTAACGGGTGATGGGTGCTGAAATTAAATGAATTCTCAGAAAGTCAAGGGGCACACCAAAAGTGACTGTGCTATTTCAAGCTTCTATTAAAAAGCGCACTTTTTTATCATGCAACTCAATACCGACGAACTTTTAGCTCTAAAAATAAACTGAATAGCACTTTATTACATTGTGATTAGATCCGAATTGTTGGTAAATAAAATTCTTAGCACTTTTTCTTTTAGTCGAAGACCATTCACACGTTTTATCTATACTTATAATAATATAACAAAAAGTAATTTAAGGTTATCGACTTTAGTTAAGAAGTTTTTTGTATTCAATGGACGGGCATTCGGTTTGTCTATCTTTTTTGTACGAGAATGTTTTTGTTTTGTTACATTTTATAAGGTCATTAAACTATGTCTACATATTATGTATTACGTATCAAATCGTCCAACAAAAAAATCAAATTATAGCTTGGGAATTGTGTTCATCGATTGAGTCTTTATTTTTACTACATTTGTAGGGAGTGGAGCATGATTTATTGGTATAAATATTGATTTGTGACACCTGCTTAGCTGTATATCATAACTCCATTAATTCGGCTTATTAAATTTCTAGTATTTTGCCCGCGGCTCCGCCAGTTTTTATTCAATCTCTGCCCCGTGTTGGCTAGGGCGATATTTTATTAACAGTCTATAGGTATTTTGACCAGGGGTCTTGTTGTCTAACCTTAACATCTATCGCTACGGCATTCAGGATTCAAGAAAACCGCGTCCAAATCCGTTGGTGGTTCTAGGGTTAAATCGGAACATACAAACAGAAGTTATAAAAATGTTAGTTTGGCTTCAGTACAATACTAATCACCCATTTCTTTTAAAATAAATAAAAATACATTCAAGGTACAGATAAGACTTTCTTACTACTTGACTATCAGTCAGTCAGTTTATGCAGAAGCGTCTAGATCAGGCAATGTAGGTAAAATTATACAGCGACGCGTAATATATAAGGTCTTACAATAATAAGTGGACATAATTCTAGGGTAGATCAGGTATCGTTAACTGATCACATTCCAGAAGGAAAAAAAAAATTAGTTCAAATAAATTTTTCACTTCCCAGTACAAAGTGGTTGAATCAGCTGACTGAATCTCTATGGAAAGGTAAAAAAAAAGTTCGCGCATACATTTTTGTTTTCGTTGGAATATGGTCTATTATACCCTACCATCTATTAAATTTTTTTCACTTTGAATTGTAGGACCTTATACAATGACAATTTTTGACGGGAACTACCACTTCCAGAGGTGGATATTTTTTCTGCATCCCTGGCCCGCGTGTATGAATTACGTAGAGCAGTGGTCGTTTCATTTCGAGTATATTTAGGTTTCAATATACATTTTGAACTAAAATTTTACAATTTTTTAGCTTAATTAATTTGTCTTCCATATTACACGCATTGGACTTGCGTCTGTAATGTATCTCATGGGTGTATTAAATAAATAAATAAACTAATTAAGGTGGAGGAAGACGCTGAACACCCAACCATCCCAAAACATGTCACCCTCACCTGTTTGTGATGCTACCTGCTGACAAGCTGACGACGATCTGGCTGGTGGCAACCGGTCTGGCACTTCGATCACCGACCTCCCCGCCCCTCCCGTGTTTGCCTACCCTGACGTAAAATATCTGGACTTTTTATTAGGCTGTTTATATTATCGAGCATGACAAAACATCGCATGTCGCTTATGAATCTTATGTTATGATGTTTCATTGTCTTGATTATTCACAAAAAACACTTGTACACTTGTTTCATCTATTCTATAACAATTTTATTATTTATGACATCAATCAATGTAAGCGATTCTTATTATTTGTGAACTTTAATTTTACATTTTGTTTTAATTAGTATTTAAGACTTCTTTCAAATATTAGTGTGCCTTTAAGGCGAAACATAGAGAGACATGTTTTTAAATAAGATCTGAAATAAATTATTATGAATCATGAATTTTCCAATCGGTTTCGGAAATTAATCCATCTTCAGGGGATACATTAGGTCCTAATATTATTAAATTTGATGAACACAGGTCTGTCAACCGCCACATGAAGGCTGCAGCAGTGATGCATGTAACAGCAATCAAGCCTGTCCTGGGGAGGCGCGTTATCTGAGCCGTACGGCTTGTAATGCGGGGTGAGGCAAGGTGGCTTGAGCTCAACCACGCTCTTCAACCTATACGTTGACGGGCTGATCGGCGAGCTGAGCGGCACTCGTGCAGGCTGCCATGTGGATGGTGTATGCGTGAACAATATCATGACATGGTGCTGCTCAGCGCGTCGATCGATGGCCTCAGGAAACTCGTATATGTGTAACGTAAAGAAGAGCGAGATCATGGTTTTTGGGGCCGGAGGTAAGTTCCCAACGAATGTGCCCCCCATTATTCTACATGGCGCTAAACTACAGAGAGTGTCCAAATTTAAGTATCTGGGGCATATTATTACCGCTGACTTCAGAGATAATGAGGATGCTGAGAGGGCGCGAAGGGCGTTGTCAGTACGAGCAAATATGGCGGCTCGCAGGTTCGCGCGCACTTCTGGACCTCTGAAAAGGCCGACTTGGGTGAATCATAGAATGATTTAAAAGTAGGACAGAGATAGAATTTATTCACCCGTGCAAAAGAGACGGCAATAGAACAGAATCATAATATGATTCATCCAAAGTGGCCTTTTTAAGGGGCCAGGTGAAGTTAAAATTACCCTGTTTAGGGCATTTTGTGCTTCCTTTTACGCAGCCTGTGGGCTAAGTATACTCAGAAAACTTACAAAGCCCTTCGTGTCCAATACAACAATGCGTTTAGGTTGCTGTTGGGGTTGCCGCGATACTGCGGTGCATCAGGTATGTTTGCTGAGGCGTGTGTAGACGGTTTTCATGCCACTATGAGGAAAAAGTGCGCCCTGCTGCACAGAGTGCGCGGCAGCACCAACTGTATCCTGGCCATGATAACGGACAGGCTTGATTGCTGTTACATGAATCACTGCTGCAGCCTTCATGTGGCGGTTGACAGACCGGTGTTCACCAAATTTTATGAACTTACTCCCTGTTACTGACATTTAACATAAGCGTACGTAGTTTTTAAGTTTACTAACAAAAGTGTGATCCATAGTTGGTCTTTTAATAAATTATATGATATAGGTATATATGATAAAGGAGGCCTTTTCTGAGACAATAGCATAGCCCAAAACGTGATAGAGGAAAATTAAATGGATCTAAAAAAAATGCAAAGTATAACTGCTTTGCTTCTTTAGTTCAAAACAGAAGTCCGTCCAAATTAATAAAGTAAAAATAGCAAATCTACATACATACATAAACCTAAACAAAAAAATGCGTTTTTTTACAATAATAGAACTAAAAAAGAGCATTATCCAAACATTTCTTGATTCACCACACTACTTGGATGCACACTTTTTCAGATATGTTTATCTCTTTCGTTGTGCGATGAACCTATTCCGCCTTAAAGCCAAGAGTCCTTTAAAGACTATCTCACGAGCGATGGCTGGGCAGTCTCGGCCATGGCTGAGATTTCCGAATTTTTCGCCGAGACCAAGATTTTAATTTTAGTTGAGAATGGCCGAGACAAGACTTCGTATTTTGTCAGGCAGGACTTTATGGCTGCTGTAGGTAATAAGTATAATTAGTTATTTGATTGGAGTCTTTATAATTTTCAGACCACCAGACTACACGAAGGGAGTGTTCCAAACACTCGGGTTCAAGGAGTTCCACGAATATCTCATGCTTTCCGAAGAAGAAAGAAACTCTGAAGGGGGACAGAAATTACTTCAGCTCAGTATCGAAAACATGAAGATGGGGACTAGAAGATATGCGAGGCGGCAGAATAAAATGGTCAAGGGGAGATTTTTAGAACACCCTAACAGAGAGGTCAATATGCTTAAATACCTTTTTTTACCTACTATTTTCGTAAAATGGTTTCAGAAATCCGCAACAAATTATCTTGATGGTAAGCGCCATCTATGACTGAATAGCAGAATTATTTGGAGTTATTTTTGTTTTCTAACTACAGCTCTATCTAGCGGCGAGTGGCATACATTTTACAATCGATTAGTTTTGCACTTAGATGGCGCTACTAGTACATTTTTCAAGGTTTTTAATTTCAGGTTCCACCAATTTATGAACTAGACACAACAGACGTTACAAAATGGAATGAAGAAGTAAGAGATAAAGCTATTCACATAGTCAGTAGCTTTCTAGAAGGAACTGCGTGCCAGTATGAACCCTTGAAATCGAAAATTGAAGAGGAGAAAAAGAAATTAGATGGAAATTCAAGCCATTTTTGCGGAGTTTGTGAAAGAATTATTATGGGAGATCAGACTTTTCAAATTCATTTGAATTCCTTTAGGCATAAGAAGGTTCTCAAAAAGAAGAAAATAGCCGATTTTGAGGCTACGAAAAGTCAAAGTGAGGCTAATGATGCTTAATGGTCTCTTGAATGTTTTATTTTTTTATTAATTTTAAGTCTGTGTGAATAAAAGACATTTGAAACAAAAATTTCTTATTTATTTCTACCGTCAATACTATATTTACAAACTAATTAAACATTAAATATTTGCCTCCTTTAAATCTAAACTGGTAGAATTTTTGTTCTTGGGTGCTCTATAATCAAAGCTCTCAAATTCTGGATATTTTTGAATTATCTCATTATAAGCATGGCAAAGTCTGGAGAATTCCATATTTGCTAATTGGAATGGCCGTGTGACAGGGTCTATTTCTGCTATTTTATACATCTTTAGAGCCATCTCTTCACAAACACCCTCAGGGAATAAAGTTTGGGCACCTCTGATTGAATACTTCTGTCTCATAGAAAATATTTGTCGTAATACCTTTTCCACCAGTTTGAAAGGCAATCTTATTATTGGTTCTTTCAAAGGCGTCAGTGTGACAACACCTACATCTACGTCAGGTTTGGGCAGGAAAGCACGACCAGATATATCAAACTTATAGTTGACTTTGCACCAATTCTGGCACATTACTGATAGTCTGCATCTTTGCTTGTCTAACATTGGTGCAGCCATACGCTCTGCTACTTCCTTCTGAAAAGTCAGTGTCATCCTGGTACGACCAAAAGCCCAAGGCCCTTCTTGCTTTGATATCAGTTCTAGCCATCGAATAATCAGTATAGTTGAGATGCTAAAAGGTAAGTTTCCTATGAGATTGATTGGTGGAGGTGGCTCCTTCCAACCCACTTTGACATCAGAAGGAAAGAATTGAGAGACATCGGTCTTTAGAATATCTCCTGTTATTATGTCACATTCAACTTTGTCTTTACACGCATCTGCCAATAGCTCTAATGAAGGTATAAATCGCTTGTCTTTTTCAATCAGAATAAGTTTTCTAGGCGCCTGTTGTATTATAGACCTTGTGATCCCACCTGGGCCAGGCCCTACTTCACAAACAACATTATTTTCTATGTGACCAGCAGCACGCACAATTTTATCGATAAGACGCGGTTCCATGAGAAAATTCTGTGATAATTCTTTCAGTGCACGCAATTTGTAAAGTCTGATAACATCTTTGATTGATGGAAGAGGAGGCAATCTTATCTGCAAAGCTTTCTTAGGTACGGCCATGATTATTCCTTCTGCACTTTCACGGGCTCGTTAAAATCGTCGAGGAAGGTCTCCTGTTTCACTGCGAAGATAGAGTAAAGGTAGATTCCAAATACACTGGCGCCTATAGCGGCACCAGTGATTCTATTCTTTTTTGCTTGCACTTGCAGTTTCTTTACCCGCTCGAGGTTCATCTGCTCGATAAGTTTCATGTAGTCTAACTCGGCCTTCTTAAACGCCGGGTCCTTGCCTTGTGTGCTATTGGTTTTCGATTGGAAGCCTGGGTCTCCCATAACTTCTTGTTTTTTCCACTTAACCTCGAAACACAACTGCGGCGACACTAAGGGTTACCATAATAATGAAATTGGATGATTTGGAATAAAAAATTAAATCTGACAAATTATTAAAACTAAGTAGAAAAAAATTAAAAATTGATTGTGTGTGACATTAGACCATTTAACTAAGGCTGAGATTCAGAGTGCATTTGGAGTCCGAGCTCATGAGGAACACAATCTTACAAACGTCACTCTAGTATGGGATCACGTCGCTTTTTGACTTTTGTAAGATTGAGTTCGGACTCAAAATGCACTCTGAATCTCAGCCTAAGTGTGTGACACAACACATCACTAAGGCTGAGATTCAGGGCCGCGCTCAGTTTCATCGCCCGCTCATCACTGCCAGCAGGATAGCATATTATACAAAACCAACGCGTGCAAAAGAGATGTCATGATCGCCGATTCGCCGGGCGTGAGCGGGCGATCAAACTGAACTCAGTCCTGAGTGTATTTTGGCTGAGATTCAGAGTGCATTTTGAGTCCGAACTCAATCTTACAAAATTCACTTTAGTATGAGATCACGTCGCTTTTTGACGTTTGTAAGATTGAGTTCGGACTCAAAATGCACTCTGAATCTCAGCTAGTATAATAAGACTAAAATCTAATCTAATCTGTGCACTTCGAGAAGACAGTGCTGGTATAGTAGGAATTTTTAAATGTCGGAATCGGCCTAAGAGCTTATCTTCCAATGAATGGCATTGTTCTATTGTTAAGTTCCACCACTGTAGGTACTTACTGGTCTTTATTGGAATTATTTAAGAAAACATAGTTATTTAATAAACAAAAAATGTGTGTTAAATTAAAGTTTCAGAGACACGTGAACTTTTTTGAACTTAAATAGGTACTGTTTTTCTTAATAACATGGATATAAAATTATGTAAAAATCTTAAATTGTTTCATTCTGTATAACACCTGTACCTTGCTGCCGCTTTCAATTTCAAAAAGTATTATCTGGAATGCGTTGCCGTTCAATTTTGAGCCTTTTTGTTTAGGTGGTAAAGTTGCTATTAACATAAAATTATTTGTTGTTTATGCGTTTCGTTATGCACTGCTCATTTAGCGGTCGAACTTAACAATAGATAAGAATAGTCAATTAAGTCTAAAAAAATTATGGCACTTCAATCGCTTATGTGGCAGTACTATACTGCGACCGCAAAAACTTGATACTTGCTCAGTCACTTTGTAGCGTTCACATTTAAGTAAGAAAGATTTTTTTTGCCGTAACGGTCTCTGTGATCTTTGTTAGCTAAGGATATAGTTAGATACAAGTGTCGCAACGGTTTACGAGCGGTGACCTTGACTGCGCTGGTCATTTTTTCTCTATCGCACTTAGTAAGCGCGAGTGATCACATGCGCTAGTTCCCCACCACTTTCACTGAGCACTCAAAAACCGTTGCGACACTCAGGCACGTATCCAGAATTTTGTTTCGGGGGGGGGGGGGGATGTTCATTGAACCAACAACGTGAATTGTGAAAGAAACCTCTGTAATCACCACCTTTTTTATTAAATCATACTATAACGTACTCAGTGGTTATCAATATAAACATTCCCGGTCCCGTGTCAACAGAGTCAACGTCAACAGAGCTTTTTAAATTATTTGTAAACATAACGTCCAAAATTAGAATACAATGCAGGTCTTTTACGTGTATTTTAGGCTTGGATAGGATTCATTACACTTAATTAGGTCATAATGAGCGATTTTCCGACACCCGGAATTCTAGAAAAAAAACTTAGTTCCAAATGTCTCAATACATGGCGCTGATAAGCCTTTGAATTTTTTTTATGCACTTTCTACCTAATCTTTGGTCGCAACAAAAAATCAAACAAAAAAAACAATCTGACTTTTTATCAAAATAAGGTTATGTATATACTCATTGCATTGCATTTTATTTATTGTTTTGTTTGTACAATATGTTTACGAGTGGTTTGTGCTACAACAAAAGATCCGAAGGTTAAAATCTTATATCGTGACAGCATCAAAGAGGGTTATGAAGAGGAGAGGGGGTAGGGGGGGCTTGAACTCCCCCTTTAACACACTCCCAACCTTAGGAAATGAGAAGTTTTTTAGATATGATTTTTTCTTGACAATTATAACCTCACTTTTTGTCCTTTCTTTGACATCTTGTATCTTAGTAAAGGAGTGAGAGGAAGATGGGGGGGAGATAAAGTCCCCCAATTACCTTTTTTCGTACATTTATAACCTAACTTTTTTCTAACATTTCACTGGATAAAAAACCAGAACCTTCTGCGACTGCTTCAGCGCTACGAAAAGTGCAGCCCCTTCGCCCTTGCGTAACAAAGTGCTGCAAAAAAAGGAAATCATAGAAAAAAAAATTCGCAGGGTGGTCGAGCTGGACCCTAAGAAACCCCCTACATTCATATTTATCTCAAAATCTGCTGTCACGTTATAAGATCCAAACCGATCCGAATCCACAATAAAAAAAACTCACTCTTCTTCATCTGCGAAAATGCGTGGACCATGTATAGTGTATGGGTGTCACAACACAACGATGGAGTTCATCAGTTACCAAAAGAGCGAACAATGAAGACCCAGTGGATAACAGCTGCCAAGCTAGACACCAAGCTAAAGGCTGGACGTAGTATAAAAACATATACATACTTTTGCTCTGACCATTTTAAAGATACTGATTTCTACTACTCACTACCTCACGTGCCTACCTCTTTTTGTCTAATCAAGGTAGCATTCCAAATCACTGTGTCAAGATTAAAAGATTACTCTCCGTTAGACAAAAGTAGCTTGATGCTCTTTTCAAAAGCAGTTTTGGAACCAACATCGAACTACTTTTGTCTGATAGAGAGAAATATTTTTACCTACTCAGTCACATAAAGCGACTCATCAGTGTTGCCAATTTCTAATTCCCAATGTTGATCAGCGCCATCTAGTTCAATTTTAAGAAATATTATTAACGTCATGGAAAATTCCCCATTGATACATTCACTGTAATTAAATACCTGTAATAACAGCAATTCGTTTGTATGTACAAGTCATCCAAATTAGTTGGAACTTTTCCTGCGTAATACTCCGCCAAACACCGCTCAAATACATGGTATATGACCACTCTTGCACCACTCTTTATAGTTTTTCCCATTATCAAGCACAAAAATGTAGATTTTTCAAAAATGATTTGAAACTGACATTGACAGTTTGAAAGTTGCCATATGAACAGAAAATAATAGTTCTGCTTTATTTAATTTCTAGATTTAATTGACAAGCTGTAACAATGCCATTCATTGGAAGATAAGATCCTAAGTGGATACCGACATAAAAAAACTACTTTCAGTTAATAAATAATAATACCTAGGCTGCGTTCAGTTTGATCACCCGCTCATCACTGACAGCAGGATAGCATATATAAAATCAACGAGTAGCGAGTGCACATGCGCTAGTCCCCCACCACTTTCGCCGAGCGCTCATAAACCGTTGCGACACTTGTAAATGTTGCGGAAAACCGGTCAACGCAAAAATGTTGTCAAAATGACCAAAAAATTCATAAGATTTTAATCACTAATGCTTGGTAGATTTCTGCTTTTCCATAATAATTTTTGTAGTGGAAAGAGGTGGAAACAGAAATGCTTAGACACATGTAGGTGGCCTAAAGGTCGCTGTAACCAGGCCTTAAAAATACAAAAAAAAACCGTTTCTTTTTAGTATGTTTTCATTTATCCAATACGACTGATCCAAATTTCGTCCATCTACGAATTTCTAGACCGGGGCTAGCATGGTGCCACTTTAACACCAGCATAGCAAACCATATCGAGCTCAATAGCGCTTGATACAGTGCTCTGTCTCACTCTGTTGATCTACTTAGAGAGGAACAAACAAACAGTGTATACCGAATTACTTAAGATCGACAGGGTAGGGTCTACTTTAAAGGTCCTAGGTACAAGTTTAATTTTTTTATCTTGCTTTGTTCGTTTATTTACTTAGGTTTAGTACGAGTTAATTAATTCTTTAATTTTAAAGATAATTATAAGGTTATGCAGTTGACGGTAAAAAACGTTACTATAAATAATGTAAACATAAAACAGCTGTTTACGACACAACAAAACAAACGCAATGCGCGCCTCTCCTTTTCTAAACAAGATCTCTCTTTTTCTCTCGTGTAATTTTGGGTTGACGCGACGAACGCGAAATGTTTCGTTCGTTCGCCAAATCGAATCGCTGCGCTGACAAACGAACGAAGCGAGAGCTTCGTGCAAGACGTATTTTTAAATTTAAAAACATCGCGAGTGATTTCATTGTGTGTTTGTGTCAACAAAATGCCCTTTATTTCGAAAGACTGGCGATCTCCGGGTGAAGAATGGGTAAAAACTCAAGAGGGATGGGAAAAGAAGAAGGTCCTTGAATGCACTTCACAAAGGTGAGCATTTTACTTTGCTAGAGAAACAGTAATTCTTTGTTCGCACTACTTCTGCGCTACGAAATAACACTGCATTTCAATTACAATTTTTAGCATTAATTTAATTAGACTTTGGTGCGTTAGCCTCTTGAACCAAGTTTGAACCTCACAGCGTATGAAAACTAACTCGAGTGTATTTTGTGGTGGTTGAAATATGCTTTTCTTTGATTGTATTACAGATATCCTGCTATATCTAACTATAATAGCACGGACGATAGCCAGCCCAAGTCTTGGTGAGTATTTTTCAGTTGTTAGTCTCATTTCCTGTAGAATCAGCTGTTGATGTTTTCATTGTGGAGATGTATTGATTTTCTTTCTTTGTGTGAGTTAGTCCTTCACCTGCTGCGATGATACGTATTACTGTTTGCCTAGCTTTATGTGTGGGTGTATTGTTGCAACAATTTGTTTCAACTTCCTAGTGCAACCAATTTAATAAAAGTTCATATTGGCAGGATTTATTAAATAAAAATTTAAAAAACATCCTCATTTTTGATAATCAATGCATTAAACGGTAATTGAGTACCAATAGGTAAATTTGACGCAAAAATATAAGTATTTTTTAAGTTTGATAAGCTTCAACTAAACATGTCGGTCTGGTAAATAAAAACCAGTTCGGAAGAAATTGAATCATTATTATTTAAAATCAATTTTAAATGCAGTTTCATAGTCAACTGGAAGTACCCGATAGGTTTTCATAGTGAGCTAAATTGATAAAATTGATTTACGTAAAGGATAGTAACTTTTTTTCATGTGGAGTTAAAAACCTGATTATTTTACAGCACTTTGGGTCATTAACTTCTGTAAAAGGCATTAGTCTCAATTTGATATCTTTAATAGGGCCTGAGGAAAAGTGTCTTGACAGATGGACAGAAGGCTAAAAAATTGATCCTATAAGGTTCCATTTTTTTCATTATGGATTGAAAACCTAAAAAGGGAACAAATAGACGAAATCGTGTTTTCACTACTATCAGTGGTATCTACATGTTCAAAGGAAAGTTATTCACAAACTATCTTATATTTTTTTAAATTTTTTATACCCATTGATGGAATATCCTTGAACCCAGGTTTATAGTATATTGGCGGTGAAAAGTTCGCCTGCAATTCAAGCTAGTTACTTGGGCTCAGGCTTCATGCATCCATTTCGGTTCTGAATGAAAGAGCCAAGCCAATACAAGTAAGCAGGATCGACTAAAAGTAGAACCCAGTCTGTTACACTTCCTTGCTTAAGCTTGCCCTTTCAACCAAATCCGAAACAGATGCATGTAGTCCAAGCCTAGATATAATTTTGTCCTTTGTGACAGAATTATCATAGTGCATTTATGTTTTTTTTTGCAAATTAAGTTCACTCAATATTGTCAACATTGTGATGGCCGTTGGGGCTGAAAGGCATAGAATGGGATCACGTACAGCAGTGCGTAGCGTAGGCCGACCTCATGCCCACTGGACCTACGATCTGTAAGACGTTGCGTTTGAAGGGAACGGAGGACTGCGAAGAGTGGGGCAATATTGGAAAGGCCTATGTTCAGCAGTGGACGAAACAGGCTGATGGATTGAATTGGATCAAAATAGTTGTGGTGAAAAAGTATTATACAAAGCTGGATAGAATACAACCTTACAAAGAACTAATACTAAGTCAAGACAAGTCAAAAATTTATTGTTCCGCGTGTAACATTAACTTGAAAACTAAAAAGCAGAATATACAAAAACATATTAATAGTCAGGGTCACCAAAAAAATGCAGCAATATTGGTGGTGATTTTTATCTAGACTTCTTGTGAATTGCAATATTCCATGGAACAAGGTGAACAATCCAGAATTTTAGAAAGTTTTTTGACAAGTATATCTATAATTTTTACGAAAGAATTCCCGTGGATTAAGGCATTTTCGTATTTATTCATTAACAAGGTAATTCCGCAAGGGACTTCTTTCATGGCAAGAACTTCAGTTTGATTGAACTACTTTCCACATCATTAATTTAGTCGACAATTCGAGTAAATTATCATTATTATCAACTTGACTTTAATATAATATGTGACAATAGCCACTCCATGATACTCTAGAACCACAGCGTGATACCAAAAGTCCCAACCTTAGTCATGTGATGATGTGTGTATGACTCTTTGTTTCCCTTTCTTAAACAATCTTAGGCTGGTACACTTCGCCCTGCACAAAAGACATCCCGTATGAAATTAAATCAACCGACCAAATTCATACTGGAGACTCAGTTAGTGATCAAAACTGGGTTCAGTAATCCTTTTGGCAAATTTCAAAAGTACAATTCCTAGTGCAGAGTGCAGGTACTATGGGACAAAAAAATTTTTTTTTTTCGAATTTTACCTTGAGGATCATTAAAACCTTGTTCCTGATCACTGACCGAGTCTTCAGTATGAATTTGGTCGGTTGATTTAATTTCACCTAGTATAATTATTAGTTTTTGCCAGCAGTTTCGCTTGCGTGGAACTGTCTATGAAATTATTCAATCTATCTTTTATTTGTGCTAGAGATAAAATGTGGTTAATTTTCGCCTTTTCGGTTATTGTATTTTAACCCCTTATAGCCTATATGTTGACCAGGGTCACCACGATGATAATAAAAAAACTGCATCCAAATCCGTTGAGCTACATTGATTGTCTCGAGTAACAGTCGACATAACAGTCAGACGGACGAACAGACAGACAACAAAAAATCTGATAATTTGAGTTATGGCCTCAGTACTATACCAATGAGTCAATAACCCATTTCATGTTCAAGACGATTTTTTTACTACTTTATTATTAGTGTAGATACGTAGACCTACTGCTAACTGCAAAGCAAAAGTCTATAGCGTTGCACGGAAAGTTACAATATCATTATATTCAAATATGGAACAAAAAGTGCAGCATTATCCAAGATGTCTGCCCTCAAAAGCAGACGCGCTGGCAGGAAGCCAAGGATGGCCGGGTATCGACCAACCTTTAACCACCTCGCCTAAACTCGAACGAGCATTTCCATCCCGTTTTAGAACGAAAATTAGTTTTATTTCATTCCTCCGACGCTGTTTAAATGTCAACTACTGAAATGGACAACCTTTTCTAAACTATCCAGTCAAATTTATCCTTTTTGTTTTGTAAACAAACTTGGCCCTCTTTCCAAGTCTAAAAACACTGTCTGCGACGACATCAGAATCAAATAAAAATAAATGGATAGCACGCTGCTTATTTCTATCACAAAGCTCCAAAAACCCAAGTATTGCAAAACCGATACACGGTTTTCCTTTTACGTTAGTTTTAGTCAAAAAGAGCACTTATTTGTCAATAACAATTTGGCCAGTTGCGATCCCGCAGAAAGGGTTCCGTACTATTACCACCTTCAGAAAAAAATGTCGCAGATGGCTGCTTTCTATGCAGTCCTTGGCTGGTGGTAGGCCAATGGTTTGGTAATGTGTCTAATAATATAAAATATGTAATTACAACTGTCTTAACTTTGTTTAGCTTTATATAATTTTGGTACTTTTGTTTTCTAAATTCTGTGTGTTTTAATTTGTTTATTTATTATCTTTCTTTTTTATGTGTTTCTTGTTAATTAAAGGCTAAGGCTGAAAATCGGCGGCTTTTTGTTTAAATAACAGACTGTCATAAGCCGAGTCTTAGACCGATTTGTCTCTTTTCATGTATAAAATTATTGTGTATTAATTGTATTCTGTTTTTTGAGACAAATAAAAAGCTTTTATTATTATTATTATTATTACACAATACGAATTACCCTTACAATATTATGGTAAATAATATAGATGCTAACATCGATGCTGCAAAAAAACAAACCGCTCAAATGTTAGCGCCTGACAAAAAAGTTGGTTCTCTCTGCGTACGGAACTCAAATTTTTATTATTTTTATTTTAGAATATTTTCTACAGTCTGACTTAATTTGGAACTTGTATGTATTACCGTCTTTAATTTAGAGCCGAAACAAACAACGTTTAAAAAAACGGCTTTTTCAAGTTTTCTTGTAAGGGAACACCCCTTGGATATATATATTTTATAATTTGTCGTAGTAGAGGCCATAGTAACACATATTCTGTGAACATTTCAACTGTCTGCCTATTAAGGTTGAAGCCGTAGACCCCTGTGACAGACAAACAGACAGCGGAAAGTTTATTTGATACTCAAACGCCTGCGCCGCACCCTCGAGAGACGTGTCGTATTTATTTACATAACACCTAAAATGTATACAAAAATAATACAATCTTGTTAATTAATATACACAGAAATTAAATGAAAAAGTGGACCATTATATATTTATTTCTTTGCTCTCAAAACTTGTTGACGGCTTAACGAATTACGGATTCTGTGAATCTCGTAACTAGGGCAAGCGAACTTTTTCAGTAAGTACTGAAAATATCTATAAATACCCAGTTGAAATTCAGACTTCAAGAGGCAAGGCAACTTGGCCTCATTCTGTTAGATTTCCGCAGTATTCTACTCAAATAATTCTGGGGCCGATTACTTCATTAGCTACGGTGCATTAACCGAGTTACGGACTGGTTGCAAATCCCTGGTTAGTCACAAATGGCGTTTCAAAACAATAGACTTGAATCGGCGCGCGCGCATCGCTTCGATGGAGAGATAACGTTACAGAGATTACATTGGCCGTTATTGTTCTCTTTTTAATTGTGTCTTAGCACGTTTAAAGATAAATTTTATTCAAAAAGTCTACTTCTGTTTGTTTGCTTAAATCTTCAACATGGTATATTTTTAGGGTTCAGTACATTATCTTATAGGTATCATCAATGTAGTGACATTGTTGTCCGTCCGTCAATCACTCATAAGTAACATTAGGTTTGTTTTGTACAGTGGAGACCGCATCAAGTTAAACACTTCGGACTTTGTACCTATCTTATATTCTTCTCTGTAGGGGCTAATGTCGTACTGCAAGTGTATAGCTTGATGTCGTCTCCACTGTACCATTTAAGCTACTTAATCTTTTTTATAAGAAGCATTATAATGCTTTCGTTTTTCCTTTTTAGGTACGGAACCCTGAAAATGTTAATTTTACAGAAAATCATAATAATGGAATATTTTTTTGATAATTTGCGATAAGTAAAAAAAAAATATTAATAAAAGTTGCATCGATTTAATATATTCTTGCGAATATGTATAAATATACGAATATGTAAATTTCGCTGAAAGGGTTATTGAACCAAGTTACTGATCACTTACCAAGATCAAGTCTGCAGTATAAATTTGGCGGTGTCAATTAACCTTTTATTACGAAATATTTCAAAAATTGAGTCCAAAAATTAACAACAGTTCGTACTTGGAAACACTATTTCCTAATTTCTGTTACGTCTAGATATCTAGACGATGTAATATATTACTTTGTATTCTCTGTCTATGGCAAACCTAATTTCCTAAGTTTGTTAGTTTTAGTTATTCTCAGACGTGTCTTGGGTTAGAGTTTACTCATCGGATTGAATAAATTACTGTAACTTGGTTAGAAACTTTTTTGCTTAGCACCTTGGAACCAACTGTTATAATATGATAAGTAATATTTTTACTGTAAATTCGTAAATAAAGATTTTACTTCATTACATCATTACATAAGTTAGACAAAACACTGTTGGAAATACATAGTAACTAAACCATTTCTTTCTTCTTTCGATGATGATGTAGGTTGTTAAACTTGTATTTATTTACAATTATGTTTTCAGTATAATGACTTATTGTAAAAACATTCACTGTTAACAACAAACAAAGCAAGCCGATTTGTTAAGCTATTGTTTGTTAACTTGTTTTACTTTATTTGTCAACAAGGAAGAAGCTGTTGTGTTTAATTTTTAATGCTTTCTGTTGTCATGAAATTCATGAAATTCTTTGTCCATATTTAGGAAAAGTAGCTTTACATTTGTCTGTGTAATAACTTCACCAAAATCTTTTAGTATGCATGAATAATTTCAAGGTTTCTATGCAGATTACCATTATAATAGGTTGGGGAAAAAGTTTCTTCGCATTTTATTTGAAAATTCAACATTTTTTAATAAAGTTTATTTACATCTAATTAAAGTATGCAGGTGCCATTTTGTTCGATAACTTTCTGCCATCTTGTAGGTAGGGACATGATCCCATTGCTATAGAAATTCTGGGGCTTCTGATCAAAAAACCGCGACAAGTGGTTTTGGCAATCCTCTCGTGATGTTAACCTGACACTGCCTAAAGAATTCTGAAGAGACCGAAACAAGTGGAAATCTGAAGGTGCAAGGTCAGGACTATACGGCGGATGCCAAACTCTCTTAATTTTTGCTGAGTGGCTAAAGATGTGCGAGGTCTAGCGTTATCATGATAAAAAACCACACCCCTTCTGTTGACTAATTCCGGCCGCTTTCTCTCAACTTCTTGCTTTAATCTCATCAGTTGTTCGCAGTAGAGTTCAGAATCGATGGTCCTGGCTGGCGGTAACAGCTCATAATGAATAATGCCCTTCCAACCCCACCATACACACAGCATTACCTTGTTGCGAGATAACCCAGGTTTCGCCAGAGTCTGTGAAGCCTGACCAGCCTTTGACCACGACCTTTTTCGTACGTTCTTGTCGTACGTGATCCACTCTTCATCACCAGTTATCAGGTTTTTCAAAAATGGTTCGGTTTCATTACGTGGTAATAAAAATCACAAATGAGTACACGGTTCATTAAGTTTCTTTCAGTGAGCTCATGAGGCACCCAAATATCGAGCTTTTTTGTCTACCCAGCTTTTTTCAAATGCGCCAAAACTGTTTTGTGGTCAATCCCCAGTTCTTCAGCTACATCGTAACTACTGATATGCCGATCTTGCTCCACCTTTTCAAAAATGGCATCCATTTTATCCGTAACAGGGCGCCCAGAGCGAGGTACATCTTTGACATCAAAATTTCCGGATTGAAAACGCTTTAACCAAATTTTTGATACTCTCACAGACACTGCACTGGGTCCATAAACATCACAATTTTTTTTCGCGGCTTGCGTTGCATTTTTAAAATGTATCGAATTTCTTCATTAGATTCACTTATCTTAACAGTAAGAAAAACAAATGAAAATCACACATTTTACCTAATTTGAATTTGGAATTATCTTTTTTAAAATTTAAACTTTTTAATAATACCAAAACCAGCCAGGTACAAATAGTATAGCCAAAGAGATTTTATTATAAGTTCATACTATTTGCGAAAAGAGTTTTTCCCCAACCTATTATCATTGAGGTATAGAAACGCAGAAGAAAATCAAATCTTGACGTTCAGAGCTCTGAACCCGGTTCAGTATGGCTAGCACGCACCAGAGATACCGGGTCTCTCTGTCCTACTTGCGCACTCACGCATACCGTGTTTGACAATGTGCGAGAGAGCTAGTATGATGGAAATACACTGTATCGACGGTACGTGCTAGACCTCCAGTTGCGGTTGTGATAGATAAATCGCCAATTGCTGAGAATTAGTTCAGGAGTATTTCTATCATAGATTCTTCGCAGAGCTTATTCATAAACGCCCTGGATCATTACCTTTTTATTGATACCTGTTTTTAAGAGCCTCACATAATAATAAAGACGATCCGGTTGAAATATTAAGGCTAATACGTTAGTTACAAAGCAAATAAACATCAATTTAATTATGAGTCTATTTGTGTACTTCCGCACGTTTAATAAAACAGACTTCAATAAAAACCACAAGCAACCACTTTCACTCTCTACCTATCTGCTTTTACTGATATAACCCTACCAACTTCGAAATCCAAAACTATTCTCGTACATTAACATCCACACCAGCCTTCTCAACTCTGCCGATTTGCACTTAATGTATGATACTAGTAGTTTGTATTACACAAATATTTCTATGAAAATCATTGCTGAGAACAGACTTTTCAATTTCATCGGCCAGCAACAGCCTATCATACTGAGTGGCAGAACACTTATTTCAATGTAACAAGACCTTCTCTGTATTTGTCTATTCTATCAGTCCATGACTGCCTGTTTGTTTTTAGTTTCTTTGTTGGGTTAATTATGTTTCCTTCATTATCTTGCTTAATTTTACCTGATACCTATCCGATAAATCTTCAAAATACAATCACAAATGGAAGATCTAGCTCAGTAACTCTATCAAACATTTCTAGCTGCACTAGACTTGACAAGAGTTCAGAAGTTTGAAATTTGATATTCTGAGCATTCTATCCTATGCCAGATTCTGAGTTCCTGATTTAGAAATAACATGGCCTTTTCCCAAATCTAGCAATATGAACTAGTAACGACCATTATGTAACGCTTATTTCATAGAATACTTTCACGACATTCACACGTAATCACCGAAAATTGCACGAAATTACTGTAATTAGAAGATCATGATCATTTTCCATCTGTTACATAAACTTATTTACACGCGAAGTTTAGAGTACACTTGAAGTAAGAAAGAATCGTATTCATTTCACGGCTTAAATAAAACCTCAATATCAAATGGCTAATATAAGGTGACTTTAATTTATGGAGCCAAATTCTTACTGAAGACTCGGTAAGTGCTCAGTATCAAGGTTCGATGAACCTTTTTGTGAAGTTTGTAAGTTATTCTTATCGTGTTCGTTACAAACACAAGCCCAGGGAGTGTATTTTTGAATCATTTGAATTTCAATTCGCATACGAATCCGCCTGATCGCATACGAAAACTTAAAATCAGTATTTTTGAAAATTCATTCCGTGAATTCTGCAACGAGTGGTCTGACCCATTCGTTTTCCGATTTCTACTAGTAGAATCTACGCAAGGTGAGAACGAAAATTTCAATGAGAGACTGACATTATAACTTTTTAATTTACGTTCTGTTCACCTCCATTCATTATAGGTTTTTAAAATCAACGAAATATAGCTTTCCGTTTTTAATTTTTTCTGTGTGAAACGAAAATCATTACGATTGATTTCTACTGGTTCAAAAATACGTAAAATCTTGACCAATCGAATTTAATTTCACATGTAAATTTTTTTCGTGCGTGAATACATGATTCACGGCGAGTGATTCAAAAATACAGCTCCAGCCCCGAGTCAATTACTGATCACTCCAGTCGGAGTTTGGCTGCATAGATTAAAGCCACCTTATATAAGCAAATTAGCCCGTTGAAAATTGAAATCGTACGTTTTTGGCTGTTAAACCAATACGATTTTTTTACACGACTCCGCAACAGTTCTAACTTTTTTTTTGTTTTTTATAAACATTTAGGTATTTAATATTTGACCATAGTAGACTGGTAGACTGCTCCGAGACCTTGGAATCTATACAGTGTGAGTCTCGTTAAAGTGCACTTAAGAATTTGGTTAAAACTAGACCCAATTTTATCGACAGAAAAAATAAATGAAAAAAAGTTAAAAATAAATTCTTTTTGTTATAGATCTTTATATTTTTTTATCCGCAACTGGAAAGGAAAGGTTGTAATTTTTTAACCAAGTGCTCTATTTTGTAGTACGTTTTCAGATGTCTCCGCAGTCTTTCCACTTAATTTACTATTACTAACACAAAAACTATAAGTACGGCACACGTACTCATATCTCACGCACAGTAATAGTACACATACACGTGCAAAAAGACGGTGCATCAACCTGTAGCTGCGGACTCTAAATAAACATACAAAAAATAATAATACAACATATTTATCTCTATTGACATTAGGTTTCGCATCAAGCTTATTTTAGACCAGATTATTTCCCTTTGGTATGGCACAGTATACAAAAAAATTTACCAATTACGATTAAATTATACACAAATTCTTGTACTTTTATTCCACATATATTTATTTTTATTCTAACTTAGGCTACCGGTTTCGTATTACACATCATCGGGCCAACAAATTATTAATTATTTAACATGACAGATGTTGGCCCGATGATGTGTAATACGAAACCGGTAGCCTAAGTTAGAACAAAAATAAATATATGTGGAATAAAAGTACAAGAATTTGTGTATAATTTATTCAAGATGATATTCCACCAAGAACCATCAATCGAATCCATCCAACAATTACGATTAGTAACATTCAGAGAACTGGGGTGCAATTGAGTAAGCCAATCGTATTCAAATCCGTTTGTCATATGGCTATTCGGCTAAGCAAATAAGCCCGTTTGACATAATTGAAATCGTATTTTTTTGGCTGTCAATAACAAAACCAAAAGTGTACTATTTAAATTGTGAAACGGGCTAATTTACATAGCTGAATAGCCAAATGACAATCAATTTGAATACGATTGGCTTACACAATTGCACCTCAGATTGTTTTAGGGAATAAAACGAGGTATTGAAGTCTTAAAAAGTTTAAAGAATAGAAGAGTTAAATCAATTAAATAGCTGCAGATAAGTTACCTACCTCGATAACTTTAAATTAAATCTATTTTTCAATGCAAGTGCTCGTAAAAGCCTATTTTCTATGCTTCAAAACTGTTGTTAAAGTCAACTGTTAGATTTTTTGATTTGATTTACTCTCCAGTCAGTAATTTTTCCGATGTCTTCACGAGCACTTACTTCCCTATCTTCGTCTTTCTTGAACCTCAAACTCAAACTCAAACTCAAACGTTTATTGCAATCTAAGTGTGTACAGATTTTATGTATTTTTGGCGCTTATAACTTAGATGCCTATTATAGGTATGTAGGTAGTTTTTTCGGTAGTCTTCTGATGAGTATGTGATAATAACTTATTCATTGTACTCCTACTTTGGTGCCCAACTGGCGAAAATCGTTTGTTTTTTACACCTATCACGACTGTACCGTATCTAGGTAAATCCTAAGATTGACCGAGTAAATACTGGTAAAAACTACAGAGCAGTTCGGACTTTTACCGTTATTTCATGGTAAATCTTAGGTTTTACTGTAAAATCTTCAGATTAACAGTGGTTATATAGCCTTACAGTAACATGTTATTGGTCGTTGTTGTTATTTCTTGTGTAAAGTATCATACACCCATAACATAGATCCTACTATCACTTTCTAAAAAGACCGATCCATATCCATTACAATTTCCTCACTCATTTTCTTCAACGTAATTTATCTGTGTTACGTACTCGCTCGCCATCTCCTGGTTACATTACATTCTCGTACATTTTAGATTAATGATGATGATTAATTAATGATCTAGGCATGTATGTATAATATTTTAATAGGTATCGATTTAAGTATGTTATTTATTGTGTTTTATATGTAAGTTTATGTCTAAATAAGTCTATTTAGGTATATGTGGTTTTATAATTTTTTTATGATTAATTTTTACATACACCTTCCATGTTAGATAACTGACTTTCTGTGTGCTTGCAAAAGATACTGCTATAAGCAATAAGTGCCGACTTTTTCCATCATGTTTGATAGTTTTTTTTGTGCAAAAAGGTTTGGGACGAACAAGCTCCGAGTTTTTATTTCTTTGAACCAAATTTTTTCTTATTATACTTATAATCAAGTAGTAAAAAGGTCGTGTCTGTACTTTGAAGATTTTCGCGAAATTTTAAATGTAATGGGTTATTGGTAGGTACTGTACTGAGGCCAAAACAACAATGTTTAGAATGTTTAATTGTTTGTTCCGTTTTAACTCGAGAACCGCCCAACGGATTTGAATGCGGTCAACACATAGGCTATAAGGGATGTTAATAAAATAACGCCCAAGCCGGAAACGGGGCAAAGATTTAATAAACCCTCTATATCTCGAGACCCACTGACAGATTTGGATGCGGTTTTTTTATTATCATCGCGTAGTGACGCGGCTAAAAGGGTTGTTAATAAAATAATGCACAGCCGAAAACGGGGCAAAGATTGATTAAACGCTTTAACTCTGGAACCACTCAATGGGTTGGGATGTAGTTTTTTGTTTTATTATCATTGTAGTGACCCCGATAAACATTATGTGCTATAGGGGGTGTTCATAAAATAACGCCCAAGCCGAAAACGGGGCAAAGATTCACTAAACGCGAACGAAGCTGCGGGCAAAAGCTAGTAACCAATATATCCTTTGAATTGGTATGAAAAAACAATTTATTTTTATGTTTATGTCAAAGTAAAAAGGTAACGTTAGGTATAATTAGTTTTCTAAAGAGGAGCGGTGGCTCCCGACTCAAGCCTTTCAAGCTTACAAAGAGACACCAGCCACTATTTATGTTAGTTTAACCTATTTAAACGATATAAAACATTTTTTTATATTTTTTTTTAACGTGTGTATTTTTTGTGTCTAAGAGAAGGAAGAGCATAAGACATTACATACGAGACAGATTGTTCTGCTCAGAAAATTCTAAAAATATCTATATTCTTAAGTTATTTTGCTGCAGAAACAATGAAATATGACGAAAAAATATATTATCTCGGAACGGTTTTTCAATCGGCATGCCTTGGCATTAACTAATACAAGTCTTTAAAAATTAATATTTAAAATGGACTGGATTCTGCTCCGCTATCACGTGTTCTCCCGAGGTCTTGGCTTCGAAATGATGATAGAGAGCCTTCCACTCTTGGGACTTGGCAGTATCTCGCGGCCTAGTTTCGTATTAGAACTTGAATAAGAATATGTTCTACAAATTCATATTACTAAAATTGCTTTTGGAATGGTATATTTATTTGCTCAATGGTGAAACCGTTGGAAAAAACCTACAAGCTAATAGTCCATTTAACACTTAGAAAACCTCTATATCGATATTTTTTTAATACATATATTCACGCCTGTCTCCCAGAGGGGTGGGCGGAAACTACATGTTTCCATCTGCTACGATCCGGACACACCTCTTTTACAAGCTCTTCTATTTCGGGTACTTTTTACTTCGCCCTTCTTCAGTATGTCGCCAATAAGGTCGGCATACTCCTTCTAGGACGACCAGGTTGAGCATTACCTTCCACTTGCGTACCGTACGCTTTCGTCACTCTACTTTCATTCATCTTCTCTATATGCCCAAACCACCGAAGCATTCCTTTTTCTATTCTAGTCACTATATCCTCTCTTTCAGGCCGCAACGATCCCGTATAATATATGTCAGTATTTTTCACTTTATCATTTAACGTGATAAAGTGAAAAATACTGACATATATTATACGGGATCACACATACTCCGTAAGGAATATCTTGTCGAATTGTTCGAATCTCCTAATTCAGAGACTACAGCTTCTGTAGGATTGATTTCTTCATCATATGCATTTCCTGGCCGACTGGCATTGGCCTGGATTGCGCGATTACGGTTCGGTAACGAGTCTTAATGATGCTCAAAAATTTAACTTCTACTGGTGGTTTTACATAAAGCTGTCAACTATGTTGCTAGAGTGTTATTTCACAATATGGGGCGCTATTTCCAAGCATATTATGATAGTTCCAAAACTCTAGGAGAGCAAAAAAACCGAGATTCAAGTTAGGTTTATAAAATATGTATTATGCCTTTTTCATTGTTTTTTAATGGAATAGAACGAATTGAATCTTAAACATCCTTTTTTACATAGTACCTTTTGCAATATGAACGACGATATGTAACATTTTTATTATTAAAACTTTCATTATTTTAAAATATTTAATTAGATCTTACATTGTCATTTAATCGCACATACATAAATATATCTGTACTAATAATAAAGGGACTGTCCATGTATTTTCCTCTTTTAAATTTAACTATTTTACTTATTTAATATATTCTAACGTGCGATAAGTGTATTTATGTACCTACATTGCAAAAATAAAGTATTCATTTCATTACGTTAACGATTTTTGCCGATTTTCGCAACCCCACCGCTACAATCATCCTATCATCATTATCAAGTCATTATCCAATGACCCCACCCTCTCGCAAAACTGATGTAATTTTCGTTATCTGTATAGCAGTTAAACAATAGTTTTATTTTTTTGGAAAGGCCCCCCCCCCACCCCCTCATCTATATTCATGACATTTATTAGAATAATATTATAAATTCTCTATGATGATGACATTACAGTCATCCACCAAAATGACGTAATATTGGACGGCCCCAAAGTAATAAAAATGTACTTAATTGTTTTTATTTAATAACAACATATACTTACGTATGTTTATCTTTTCACTTTATATTTACCGTTATCCTTAAATAGCGCTATCTAACTATATATACTTATATATTATTTTTATTTTATGTATTACCAGAGAGGTAATAATTCCTCCTTTAGTCCTTCTCCGTAACCTTTTTTTTAGTCACTTGACGCTGGCAATACTGGCCTTTTTACAAAGACCGTAGTAGCCAATAAAAAAAATAAAAAAAGTCGTGTCTGTACATAGAATATTTTTGCGAAATATTAAATGAAGTGGGTTATTAATATTGTACAGAGAGAGGCCAGAACCACAGCTTTTGGAATTTTTGTGTCTGCATGTATGTTCCATTTTAACTCGAGAACGGTTGATTGCGGTTTTTTTAATTATCACCGTAGCAACCCTGATCAACATATCGGCCATAAGGGGTGTTGATAATATAACCGCCAAGCCGAAACCTGTCAATAATAGTTTAAAAAATACGTTGATTTAAAGACACATCCACGCGAGCGAAGCAGCGGGCAAAAGCTAGTATAGTTGTAAAACTATTATGTTTAAAGGTCTAAGATAGAAAGGAAAGTGATTATATCAGATAGATAAAATGTCGATTTCATTTTTGCTGCGCAGTATTAATGTATGTTCTCATGCAATCTTACATAGATTCTACTTTCGAAGACAACTAAGTAATTGATATAGTTTATTTACCTTTCGTTTAGAAAATCATTTTAATGATCGTATTTCTGAAATAAAAGTATAGTTATTTCTAGGAAAACCATAAAATAACATATTAAGGTAAAGTAAGATATTGTTCTAAAACCCTGTTTAAGGCGCAATATGTCGATCGCGCAACGAAAGAGAACTTATCTGAAAAAGTGCGCGGCCGAGTAGTGCGGTGAAACAAGAAAAGGTTGGATACCGCTGTTTTTTAGTGAATAATATTTACTAAGTCATTATTGTTATTTTTACTTTATTAGTCTCGATGGACTGCTGTTTTGAATCGAAAAAACATCCTTTACATTGCATTTTTTTTTCAATGCAGCGATTTATTTCTCTATCACTTTCTCTTGGAAAAGGCCTCCTTTATTGTTTTTTGAGAAGTCTGATTTCTACTGTATAATTTTTTACTACCCATGTCGTCTTAAACTAAAACACTGGAAAATATCTAGGGCACATCTAGTCCTTTGAAGTGCCTTAATGTCGTGGTAAACAACAGAATAATGGAAAACAAATGGCAGCTGAAGTAGGCACTAATGGTTGGTATCAAATATCTAGCTTGACACGAAAGCTTGTAATTTCGCAAATAGCTTTTCCATTTCCAACGTTTTGTCTGTTAAGCTATATCTAGGTATGAACTCATATCTACATGAAATCTCCATCTATTTTTCTACCTTTTCTTTGTGATGTGACTTTGTACACTTCTGTGCGTGCCTTCGGTCTCTCCGGTGAAAAACGATTGAACACAAACATCAGTTCAAAAAATTCTTGCAAACCAATCCACATTTTGTACCAAAAATCCAAGTGTCATGCAGAAAATATTAAGTTGTGTAACTGTACCAAAAAAAAAATGTATCCATTTTGCCATGTCTTTTATCGACAAAATTCCAGTAAGACCATTTTGCAGAGAAAACAAAAACTGAGTAGTGTTAAAAAATCTAATTGTGGACCTAAGTTGAGTTATACCGTTATTCACCTGATACATACTGATCAACATTCACAATGAAACAGTTGGTTTCATTTCAGATAAAAAATAGGCTTGCCCACACAAAACACAAAGAAGGATTTACAAAAGTAAGGTAAAATGGAGATATATTTATATTGCGCGTGTATGTTTCCTTGAAAAACCATTTTTACGTGTTTTTTTACAGTTTCGCCTCATGTAATCCTGAATACGTTTAGACGGAGTGTTTTGCCTGTTTTCAGCGTAGTCGCGATTAGGTATCGAGGGTTGCCACTCCCATTTGTATCCCTTTTTGGTATTAAAAGCTTCGGTAGTATAAGAGCTTATTTTCATAAAGCTATTTTCAGACCCATGTTATTTTAATGTGTATTCTTCCATTACTTTGAAATCGTTTCATCAAAATAAACTGTTTATTTATTTACGTTCTTATCATTCGATTCCGAGGCATCCGTTTAAATAATTAGGTTATCTATTCATGACGTCTTTTCAATAAACACCCATATCTATACCAATAAAATAAAGTAGTAAAAATGTCTGTACATTTAATATTTTCGCGAAATTTCAATTGAAATGGGTTAAAAGTATTTAGTTATAGTATTATTGTACTTAGGCAAAATCTATTTTTTATTTATGTCTCTCTGGCTGTCTGTGTTTTAGTCTGTCTGTGTGTATGTATGTTCCGTTTTAACTCGAGATCAACTGAACGGATTTGGATGTGGTTTTCTTTATTATCTTCGAGTGACCCCGGGCTTATTGACCTAGTGAAATTGTAAACTGTCGGATTTCACAATCTCACACGAATATATATTCTGCCTTTTTAGCAAGTGTCAGGTTCTGTTTACCCCACGTACCTTCTTTTGATCTTTCTAAATAATTTCGTTTGGATCTTCTATACGAATACTATATAATTTTACCTACAAAATCAAAGGTTTATCTATACAATATATAAAGAGGTTAAATATGTTTGTTTGTTTGTTTATATGTAATGAGTAGGTAATCTTTGAAACTACTGAATCGATTTTGAAGTTTCGTCCACTATTGTAATGGTGAGACTCTTTGACATAAGGACACAGCTATTAATTGAATTCAAGCTAGTAATCTGTGGAGGATCTACTAAAACGGTTTTAGATTCCTTCACTACTGTAATGGTTAGACTCTTCACTTTGTCATATGGTTTTTTACCTGGGACAGACGCACGGGCAGTGTCATAATAGTCATAAATAACTTCGGAACCGATTTTAGAAATTATTTCACTGTTTTAATCGTTAGATAATCACTTGGCGAAATGCTTTTTCCTGTAAATTAAATTCCCGTGAGTTATTTATCAAGAGTTATCACGAATCGTCTCGCCCAACGATTCGACGACTTCCAGCCTCCAGAGCAGGCTGGGTTTCGAAAAGGCTACAGCACCGTGGACCACATTATCACGCTAAGGCAGGTTATACAGAAAACCCAAGAGTATAATCAGCCCTTATGTCTAGCGTTTGTGGACTACGAGAAAGCCTTCGACTCCATCGAAACTTGGTCTGTTCTGCAGTCCTTGCAGCGATGCCAAGTTGACTGGCGTTACGTGGAGATGTTGAAATGTCTGTATGACTCCGCTACGATGTCCGTCCAAGTACAGGGTGTACAAACAAGACCGATATATTTTCAGCGCGGCGTGAGACAGGGAGATGTTATTTCTCCAAAATTGTTTACCGCCGCGCTGGAGGACGTCTTTAAAACAATAGACTGGAATGGACGAGGCATAAACGTAAACGGAGAGTACATTTCACATCTTCACTTTGCCGATGACATCGTGATAATGGCCGAATCGCTGCAGGAACTGGAGGAAATGATGCGCAGCCTAAGCAATTCTTCGAGACGCGTGGGCCTGCGGATGAATTCGGATAAAACTAAGGTCATGTCCAAGTGTCACGTCATCCTAGGGCCACTAACCGTCGACAATGTCAGCATCGAAGTTGTTCAAAAATATGTTTATCTGGGTCAAGTCATACAGCTGGATAAAAACTACTTCGACGCCGAGGCTGACAGAAGAATATGCTTGGGTTAGGCAGCATTCGGAAAGTTGCGTCACATATTTACGTCGTCAATACCGCAGTGCTTAAAGGCTAAGATGGTACAACCAGTGCGTCCTTCCTGTGATTACGTATGGCGCTGAGACGTGGTCTCTTACAAAGGGCCTGATCCACCGATTTAAGGTCGCTCAGCGAGCTATGAAACGGGCTATGCTTGGGGTATCTCTGATGGATAGAATCCGAAATGATGAGATCCGTCGGAGATCGAAAGTATCCGACATAGCCTGCAGAATCAGTAAGTTGAAGTGGCAGTGGGCAGGCCATATTTGTCGCCCACATGATGGCCGTTGGGGCCGAAAGGCTTTAGAATGGAGACCGCGTACGCAAAGCGTGGTGTAGGCCGACGTCGTGCCCGTGGACAGACGACCTAAAGGACGTTGCGGGGGGCGGCTGGACGAGGAGAACGGAGGACCGACATGAGTGGCGAAATTTGGGAAAGGCCTATGTCCAGCAGTGGACGAACACGGGCTGATGGATAGATCGATGGACCTAATACGTACTATAAAATTATATGTTGGAAAAATAATAACAGATTTGATAGGACTACTCAAAAACTAATCAACGCGGGCAAAGCCGCGGGCAAAAGCTAGTGCATTTGACAAGCCTATAGCATAGTCGTCCATGGCCGTGCACCTGTCATGCAATATGAGGCGGAGGGTAGGATAGCAAACGTTCAACTTTTATTGTTATTGAAACAGCCTTGGTTTGCGCAGGCGCATGACATTGCACACTCTCTAGCGTTTATTCAATATAGCGTCTGCCTGCCGCTTCGCTCGCGTGGCGTCTTTCAATCTTTGAGTCGTAGCGACAGTTTTCGGCTGGGTAGTTATTTTATCAATACTCCGTATAGCCTATTTGTTGTCTAGGGTCACTATGATAGAAATTAAGAAAACTGCATCCAAATCCGTTGAGTGGTTCTCGAGTTAAAACGGAACATACAGAAAGAAAAACATTCAAAACACATAGTTTTGGCATTCCTCAGTACAATACTAATATCCCATTTCATAAAAAAAATTACAGACAAATAAAGCCAGTTACGAAGGTACTTGTAAAATTTGAGTTTTCGTTTTATTTTTAAATCTGGGGCACGGCAGGGCAGTGCCCCCGCTAAGTCGGACTAAAAAGCGGCACGGCACGGCCGGACCATCCTTTTATCGAAACAGTTCAGGCCATTTTCGACCCCCCTATAACTTCGTTGTGAATAAAACTAGAAGCCTGAATTTTCAGTAACCAAGCAGGCATTGTATATACACGGTATATTTCAAATTTCATTAAATTTGAACCAGTTGTTTAAGAATTATAACTAGTCAAAGTTTCTCAATTTTGTCACTCACTCACTGACTGACTGACTGACCGATCATCAAAACTCTAAGGCACTTCTAGCAGACATAGAAGCTTCAAATTTGGAATACAATAATTAGTGTTTAGTGTATAAATCAAGGAAAAACTAAAATATTTTGCAATTTCGGTCCAGTGCTCTAGATGAACCAACTATTTACAAAGTTACGTTTTCAGTTGTAAGTTGAAGGTATCGGAAAGGAAAAAAAGTAGGACTATCTACAAAATAAAATGAGATGCCATCAAAAACAGAAATTGTAAAAAAAACAAGTCTCGCAACTTAGTTCTTCTACCGTAAAAAGTTGTGAGATCCATGTAAATCCAAGTCGGTTAATTTATTCAGTCCCTACTTACATAATTAGCTAACCTATATAACAGCATCTTATAGTGGTGATCATATCAATATTAAAAATCTTTTATATTTTAAATAAATAGATTGACTTGGCAATCGCACTAAATAATCTAATTTAATATAATATGTATTACTTGATCGAATCATTTTGACCTAATCACCTACTGGCTCAGGATCGACCCGGGTCGCAAGAAATGATCTATCGACACAGATCTATCGTGCACCGTATTAAATAAAACGACCTACTTTTTTTTGTAAACTTTACTTATTTCTCATGTTGAATATTGCATTCGATAAATACATTTAAATTAAATAATATGATCCATACTGAAGCTCACTGAGTCAACGCTGTATCGAGTCTGCCATTTTGTTGACTGCACCGGAAAATTGCAGTGAAATGTAAAAAATAACACGCTCATTACACACACAGATGAGCTTGAGCTTTCATTGAATCACCGTAATGTTTATGTATCAGGAAATTATATTAATATTAACTTATACGTTTTAAGGGTTTTTTTTTATTTTTTATTTTTTTTATTTGAACCATCAACATCTAGTACATACACAGTACATTATTTCGTATTAATTAAATGGGTTTAAAATTAAATGTCTAGACTATTACCAGCTGGACACAACATGCATTATATAAAAGGGTACAGACTACAGCTACACATATTACCAAATATTATTCGTAAGATAAATACAATACAATACAATTATTACAATTTATAGAAAAAAAATACAATTATACAGATTAGATTATATACAATATTTACAATAAAAAGATAAAATCAAAATTATTTCATTAATTATATTAAACAGTTTTAAAAACTTATAACTAAATTAAATTTAAAATGAAAGATAAACATGAACCTACAATTTTTATAAATTCGTCAAATAACATTTTCAATTACACATTTCTTAAAGTGATGTACATTGCCGTGGAACAGACATGCACTATGTTTATTATACAATACAGCGCTGATAATCTATCTTCTAATCTTCGTTTAAAAGGCTTTATTTCTGCATGATTTAATTCTCTTTATTTAAATAAAAGAAATCGCTCAGTGTATGGGGATTAAAATTTTAAAAACTTTGGTAGCGACCCCTAAATTTCGTTAAAAAAATATGAAAAAAATACATAATCTGTTTTAGCTACATAGAACACATTGTGGGGGTGACCTGTAATAAAATGGAAAAAGTCAAAATTAGAATCACCCTAGTTCCCATGCAAGAAACGTCGAAGAAGTTGCACTATTTAAACGTCATAGTTTTTTTAGTTAGTTTGTAGGACACTCTAAAGTAAAACGAAAAATAATAAAAAGTAGGGTTACGGACGCAAACGGCACCAAATTTTTTGTGAGACACTACCATTTTCTATTTTTTGCTTTGGCATGTAAATTGTTGTTATTTACCATAATGTTTTAAGGGTTCCGCATACGTATTGATGGGTAGAACAGAACACATTGTGCGCGAGACCGACACGCACTTGGCTAAATTATTTAATAAACATACCAAAGGAAATGATCTTGCTAACACTTCTTCATAGCGGAAATCTGTCCTCATGTTGAAGCGGCAACCAACCCTGTTAGGCGATACCTTCTCATCATAAACTTGGCTCAAATTATTCTGAGCCTTGATCCTTACGGAGAAAGCTGCAACTGAAACCGAGGCCGGTAGCCTTGCTAACGATAATGACGATCAGTTGCCTGTCACGAACTATGCGCACGCGCCGACCCGGAATCGTTTCACTGAAGGAACAACTGGTTCATATTAGTCCACCCACTACCACTCTATCTGGAACCCTGGATATCTAAAATATCCTTGATATTGTTTGGAGTGTTGGGGTCAGAAATGGCTGGCCGGTTAGAACGCCGGTGCACGTTCTATTTTTAAACACTTCCATCGTCGAGGCCTTTATTTCATCTTTAATGCAGCCAGTGACTTCTGAAGTTGAAACGTTCCATTTTCAAACTTTTTGAATCTGACTGAATTCCTTTTCTAAATTCCCGGGGGACATCGCATTCTCATGTCTTTCGTTCATGCTGCTGAAAGAAATAAATATACATTATTGCTGAGAAAAGGAAGTACTACTGTATTTGCTGGACATATTATAAGGATCCAATAAATTCCATTTCTATCGAAACAAATATAATGCTTATCTCAAAAAGTGTGAGGAATTTGCAAAAAATATAAGAAAATATAAGGTATAGGTGGTAGAGATGATGCCGGGCTCGACTGTGGAGGTACCACCATCTTACTCGCAAATCCTCCCGAAGTTATTCGGGGGAGAGTAAGAGAACAGCTCTTAGGCAAAACCAGGCGGCCTACCGTTGCCTGGGACCGATGGATGGCGGTTTATCCATCCCCAATTGTCGAGCCTTATATAAAACAGACTGGTGACGGGCAGCGGCGTCACTGGTGCAAGGGTTTCGGCACCGCGCTCACCAACCCGCCTGCCCAGCGTGTGTGAGTATGGGCATTTCTTCCATGAGGACCGCCAAGAGTGGCGAAATCCTGGAAAGGTCTATGTCCAGCAGTGGACGAAACAGGCTGATGGATGTATAAGAAAATATGAGTGTCGATACAATTAGGTACAATTAATTTAATGCTAATCTAATATTTTGAAAAAGGGAAGTTAGCGAATGCCCGAATTGTAGCTTGTCCTCTTGTCCTTAGATTGTTTCTTGAAAACATGTTGAAAACGCTAGAACATACATATATAACGTGACTTTAAGTTATCCAGCCAAATTCTTACTGAAGACTCGGTAAGTGCCCCGTAACAAGGTTCGATGACCCTTTTTGTGAAATTCGTAAATTATTCTTTTCGTGTTCCTTACGAACGCAAGCCCAGCCCCGAGTCAATTACTATGAGACGTCAAGATTTTATTTTGCGAAATTAGCAAAAAGTGTTATCGATCCGTGTTACTGATCACTTACAGAGCCTCCAGTATGAGTTTCCGAACGAATTTGAGAAAAATTGTTTTCCTATTGTACACCACAGAGGCGTAGAAATGGAAAGTGGAAAGAGTCGCTTCGAATACAAAGTGTTAATTCACGTTATGATTATTGTTAGACACTTTCACAGGCTGTTAGACTTGTAATGGTTTTTAGATTATCATGAGGAAATGTTAGAAATGCATGCCATTTAAGTTTAGTTTATCAGTTTTACGAACTATTACGAAATAATAAGAAAATGATGGAAACTTTATCTTGGGAATTTTACGCACAATGAAATATTTCAGATTTTGAGAATTACCAATTTGATGTATTTCTACTCTCGTCAAGCTCGTCTAGTATGACTGTCTGGACATACATATCCCGACAGTCATACCAGTATGACAAAATAGTATAACAAAGAGGAAGAACCCGTCTCTCTCTCGTCAGCTATTTTTACCATCATTGTGCCCGAAGTACGGCGATAGGGCTCACCAACCATCACGTTTGGGACGTAATATTCGTTGGTGAAAAGCAAGTGTACCAAGTGTGTACGACTTTAATTTCACAGTTTACACTCACTTGTGAACTTAAGTTTAATATCTATACTAATAATAAAGTAGAAAAAAAGTCGTGTCTGTACATTGAATATTTTAGGAAGTGACTAAAGGACCGCTAGCGGTCGGTTGATTTTTTATATTATTGAACCGTAAGTCATTATTTACCTGTTGGAATATCTTCATTAGCGTGTACTAATTAAGTTCAATTTGCAATGTACAGTTCGGAAAGGACAGCGGTCCTTTAATTTTATAAATTATTGAACCGTAAGTCATCGGAAAGTGCTCGGAAAATGTTTTTTTCTGCATATCTTGAATTCTGTTAAAACACCGGGGGTCGGCTTGCTCCGCTCCGCTTCGCTCGGCTCCCTAATATGTACTTACATGTCAACCTAACCGCTCCTCCTCGCTTCGCTCGTCGTCCGCGACCTATCCCTAGCGGTCAAATAAAGTTAAAACTAAGGTAGCCGCTAACGGCCATTTAGTCACTTTTATATGGTATGAAGATTTTAAATGAAATTAGTTAATAGTATTCTACTGAAGCAACTGAAGCCATAACTACAATTTTAGAATTTTTGTCTGTCTGTATGTATATTCAGTTTTCTTTATTATTACCGTAGTGACCCTGGTCAACACATAGGGTTTTCATAAAATAACGCCCAAGCCAAAAATTGGGCAAAAATTGAATAATCGAAGCCGCGGGCAAAGACAGTAGTTAATAAAGTAGCTAATAACTCTGTATATACCAATACCAGTGACCCCAACAACGATGGGAAAATCGCTCAGTAGCAAAGAAATTGGATTGAATATTACAATCCCATTGGTAAGATTATGTTGTGATAGCGGGCAGACGCGATTCTAATAAAATGGATTAGTTTCACCCCTTTGGTCGGTCACGTAAACAATAATGGAGAACGTTCTTCACTTTCACTTTGACCTACGAGCGGAATCTATGACCTAATTCTGTTATCGCATACTTGACCAAATGAATAAAACGATTACTTACTTAAGGTTGCCGACTTTTTCTGGATTGTAAGACTCGTCATCAAATAAGCTAAAATAATTAGGCCAAGTGCGAGGAAAGGAGATTCTCATCCTAACTACGTGTGTACTACACTACACAAAAACTTAAAAACGCGGGCGAAGCCGCGGGCAAAAGCTAGTAGCAATATAAAGGCGTTAAAAAAGCCGCTAAAATGATAGCGCCTGTCAAATAATTCGGCATCCTTTGAGTACGGAACTCTAATTTTCATTATTTATAACCTGTATAATATCATGTATCATTTTTGTTTTTTTTTATAATTTTCTTTTATTTTGAAGATATGGCCAATGTATTTTATTCCTAGATTTCTCCATTTTATGTACGTGTATAATTAAATTTTTGTAGCCCAACCTAAATATTTTTTGTATGTATTTCCCTTATTAGTATATACATATTATTTTTTTATATTTTTTTATTCTAAAGATATTTATTGTAAAGATTAACTTTGACTTGTAGAAAGTATACTTTATGTATCTATTTCACAAAATAAATATTTTGATTTGATTTGATTTATGTCAATGAAATATTTGGCTGGAATAAAAACATTTTATTTTATTATTTATTTTATTTATTATTCATTTACTCTAAAGTTTGTATAACAATCTGACCAAGTTTGAAACTTATTAGGTGAAACAGACAACATTGAAAAAAAAAATTTTTTTCTTTAGTAATTTTTTTTTTCTTTTTTCTTGTACCGTACCCTAAGAAGAAATTATCCAATTTTACCCAGGACAAATGTGATAAAATAAATTATTATACATCTTTTCTATTTATTTTCAAAACTATATTCTGTATAAACTAATATAAACTGCATTCTATAGGTCTGTATTGTAAAAACTTGAACTTGAGATACTAAAGATGAAAGTAAGTAAGTAAGTAAGTAAGTAAGTAAGTAGCGTTTATTCATGAACATGTGTCAAACAATATAATAGGTCTTAAAATTAGTTAACGGTACACTCCATGTTCTACCCATATGGGCATATGAATATTAATTAGCAGACACCCAATTATAATTAAATATTATCAAAAGAAATGAAACAAAGTCTTCGAGAATTAAATACAATACCTATGTCAAAATTATTAGAATTGGATGTCAATATTATGAATAAATTAAATTGTTTTATCGTTTAAAAAGTCAATGACGCTATAATAACATTTGTCCACAAGTAGCGTAAATAATCTAGTTTTAAACAAATTTACATGCATGTCTTTAATATCGTTTGGTACCTTGTTATATATTAATGGGGCCATACAAAAAACACTCTTATTCATTAATGCAGTAATGGATTTTTGTAAACATAGTCTATGGCGATGTTGCATGCGTACACTTTTATTGTGCGTAGTGGAGACTTTAACAAAGTATTCCGGATTCAATTTTACGAAAATAGCAATCTCGAAAATATAAAGTGATGGTAATGTTAGCAATTTTAGCTTTTTGAAATACGGTTGGCAGCTATCTCTTGTTTTAAGTTTACACATTGCCCTAACACACCGTTTTTGTGCCTTAAAAACAATTTCTTTGTGTGTTGAATTTCCCCAAAAAATAATCCCATATCGCAAAGTCGACGTAACAAAACCGTGGTATGCTGTTAGAGAGTTTGCCTCGCTTAGGATTTTTGCTAGTTTTGATAATAGAAAGGCATATTTGCAGAGTTTGTCTCTCACAGTTTTTATTTGTTGTTTCCAATCTAATTTTCTGTCTATAGTTAGGCCTAGAAATTTTGTATACTGGATATCGTAAATTTTTTGGCCATTATATTCAATGTTTAAATTGCCTAGTTTTGAAATATTTTGATAAAAATTCATCATGTAAGTTTTATCTAAATTAACGGTTAAATTAGTCCTATTCATCCAAATTATTATTTCTTTTAAAGCGTCATTAATTTTGGTTTCATTGTCATCAAATTCATTGCATTCTATAATTAAAGTGCTATCATCAGCGAATAATGTCATAGGGTGTGAAACATTTTCCGGGAGATCATTTATGTAAATAATAAAAAGCAGCGGTCCTAAAACACTTCCTTGAGGAACGCCATATTTAACAAGTCTTGCATTTGATTGATATTTTGTTTCGCGCTTACTTTTCACACAAATCTGCGAAATTTCAGTCGATTGCGTTCTATTGTTTAAATAAGATTGTATTAAATCTAGTAGGTTTCCCCTTATGCCATATGCATATAATTTTTTTATTAGTAACGTATGATCTACGTAGTCAAAAGCCTTTGTCATATCCATGTAAAGTGCTACTATGGGTTGACTTTTATTTACACTGCTTGTTGCGTATTTGAGGAATTCGTAGACTGCCATATTTATTGACTTGCCCTTACGAAAGCCTTTCTGTTCCTCGGTGAGTATATCAAAATTTTCTAAGTAAGATACAATAGAGTGGTATATGTACTTTTCAAAAACCTTAGAGAATATAGATACTAAAGCGACTGGTCGATAAAATTTCATCAACTCTCTATTCTCCTTCTTAAAAAGCGGCTTAATGATTACTGGCTTGAGACTTTCTGGAAATACACCAAAGAGAGGATATTACCAATATTTGAACTATCGTTATTGGCAGGTTACCTCATTGTTTCCATTAATTTATAGCTATCGAATGTACTTATATTTTGTGTGATGCGGGGCAAAATACGGGACAAGGCTTGTCCCGGCGGGACATTTGAATTTACGGCAAATATACGGGATGGTTAGCAATCCTACTTACATTCGAATCTTCTTGGTCGTATTCGGTTCATTTTGGCATATCTTTACACCCGAGATTGGATCGACTAATCTCGAAATGTTCTTAGGACTTTATGGCCAAATTCTAATTGAGGGTGTATAATACCTCACTTCGCTTCGCATGATCCTGTTTTATACCAACACATACTGCAACAATCACTCTGAAATTAATATACAGGATGTAAATGCAAAGTCAAGAATCCCTTTAGGGTATGAAAGTATACACGATTCTGATGTCATTACGAGAAAAAAAATATACCTTGAATTTTCACCAAAAATTTTCCCCACACACCTAATTGCACCCCGCAACCCGCACCCCTCATCCGAGTGACCAGCGACCGTGAGGGTGTCCACGCGATTAGTGTATTTTGAGCATGGATGAACAATAATTTTGTCTATGATTTTGAGTAAAGAAAATCGTCTTATTATGAGGTACTGGTAGTTTTAAAAAAAATATCTTCAACGATCATACTAACACACCCTTAAAGGATTCTTGACTTTGCTTTTACACCCGGTATGATAAAGTCGAGGACTAATGCTATGTCCATATTGTTGTAAAAACTTGATTCCATTAAATTTTCTCTATAGAAAAAAATTACAAAGTTACCTCCAAACCGTACAATAAACCGATAGCATTCAATGAATACTTGAAATTAGATCTGAAACTTTGCATAATATTACAGATATTAGTATGAAGCAGCTGCAGACTGTTCCATAAAAATGAAAAAACCATCAGTGTAGCCGCGATTTCAAAATAACTGATGTTTTTGCTTGCGCGGCATCTGATTAGAGTAGGATAGACAGTTAAAAAGCAGAAGCGTCAGAGCAGGGGCCTTATTGTCTAACTTTAAATCTATCGCGATACCTTTTAATTTGACATTTGTACCATACTTTAAATGTCAAAATCAAAGGTATTGCGACTGATTTAAAGTTACACGATAAGGCCCCAGGACTGCGAATTGAGGTATTACCCAGAAACCAAGAATGTCAGCACACAGCAACTCCTTTCGTGTTACAGTAAAAGTGCAGATTTGACTTTCAAATTCTTTCAATCGACCCCTTTAACACTACAATTTCCCATATAGAAGTTTCCTGGACAACAGGAACATTTTCCAGATCCACTACTTATAGACCTCTGAACACCTGTTCTTCTTTCCTCGTGAGAGATCTCATTAACCTGGCTAGTAACAAAATAGGTCGCGTCGTTCAAACTGTTTGCTACCGACCTATTTACGCCGTTCTTTAAACATTAGGAACACAGTTCCGGTGCTATTTTAGGGCAGTTTATGTAATACCTACTGAGTGGGAAGGCATTCAGTATTAACTTGAAAAGTAGGGAGACAGTTTTGTTAGGTTTGTGTACAGTTTCCACAAGTTTTCTTGTTTTAATTCCGCACCTACAATGTTGCTCAATCTTATCATCATTTTTGAGCAAGTTGTTTTTTTAACGCAGAAAGAAAACCACGAGAGTATAAAATACTTGAGAACAGCGATATTTCAGAAGTAAACGTATATCTATCGCAGATTCGCAGGGTTTCGATAGAATCCAGGATTTGATAAAATTGACATTCGATCGTATTATACTTTATGTATGACCGCGGTTGTGATCTTGATGAAATGTGTAAGTTTAAATTGGTATTTTTCTAAAGATAAAATATGGTTTTAGTCAAGATTTCTTCGTTTTTTTAAATGGGTTAATGCACCTGATGGGAAGCGTCGATAACACCTGGGATGAAGCGCGCTCGCCTAAAAACAGGGAGAATGACGTTTGTCAGTTTTTGAATAAACATATATCTATTGAACTCGTTGTTGGTTGATTCATAACATAACATCTAAAGTTTTTGCGCTAGACCTTACTTTACAGGCAGGCAGAACTCTTTATTTTGGAGTAAACTTTTGATTTTTACAAAAACACTGTATCAAATCGAAACTTCATATCCGAATAGGGACAGCTATCCAGCGATTTCACGCAAACTCATTTCAATTTCTGGCACGGAATCGGCAATTGCAGTGGCTGTTATTTGTGTAGATTCTTACAAATGACCGGAAGATTAATGCATATTACATTAATCTCCTCTTGTAGCACTCGTATATGTACAATTAATTAATTATTCTAGTCCATAAATCGCTCACGACTCACGACAACTAGTCAATTACGTGTGACCTTTAAAGTTACTAGACCCATCAATATTTTCTATCAGTTTCTACGGTTTGTCGCCATTTTGTTCCCTTTCAGAATAGAGGTTCCACAGATTTAGCATTTTTAGGGTTCCGTACTCGAGGGTAACACTGCTGCTGTCTGTCCGTCCGGATATGTCACGGGTCTCTAGCTTGCAGACGGAATCTTATGTAGAGTTAATATTTAATTAAAAATTAAATGACATTATTTTTACGGGGGTCCTATAAGTAGATGAAAACGGAGACAATTTTTTTTTTATTTCCCCACCTGTGCTGAACTTAACATTGGCTAGAACTCATTGAGTAGAGGACAAATAAATATTGTATTCTTTTTTACCTTCAAAAATCCAAGTTGTAATTTTTGACTATTTTTTGTTACGGGATCTATCTCAAATACTATATATAATATAAACAACTCTATTTAAACAACAAATACTGAAAACGCCGATTTTTACCTACCCAAATACTTGACCAACTTAATTTTGCAGTTTTGTTTCATACATTTTTTAGGTAATAATATAAGTTAGTATAAGTTTGTAATTTTTGTTCAAACCATTGAAGTCTATTAACTTATTTGAATGGTACGGAACCCTCAGGGCGCGAGACCAACTCGCACTTGACCAGTTTACTCCTTATTACTCATACGTATAGTACATGAGTGTATAATCACCACGAGATGGGGAAAGTTTGTGTGTATATGAGTATCTACTAAGTAGCACTAACTTGAACCTTTACATCCGCTATGCTAATTGGTCTTATCATAGGGATACTGGAAAACACTTGATCGATATGCTAGACTGGCTCTTCAAATGTAAAGATTACCCTGTTACCCGCGACTCCGCCCACCGTAAAAACATATACCGGGTGTAAATAGAGTGCGACCAGTAAATGAAACCACATATTCTACCGACCCTACTGAACCACTTCTCCCAAGAGTCATACCCGCGGACAGACATACTCGAGACTCGGTTAGTGGTCAGGACCATGGTTCAATATGACCCTGTTTGCAAAACACAAAAATATTTTCTTGTTGCTCTATACTTGTTGAACAACAATCTCGAGTTAGTAATATTTAATACAGCAAGTCCAAATTTAATTTTGCATTTAATCATTGCCGTGTTTTCAATAAAATTACGCAAATTTTTAGGGTTCCGTAGTCCGACAAGGAAACCTTATAGGACTATTAGTACTATAAAGCTTTAATTTGGCATTGATATAAATATTAATCACGCCCACAAAATGGTAAAACAAAATCTTGAAAAAAAATTTTTTAGGTTACCTCTCATACAAGTAAACTGGGTATTCAAAAACATTGTGGGTGTGTGAAAACCATTTTTCGATTAAGGGATCCGTTGGTTAAATATTAAGCTTTAAGCGTCGCCCCCCCCCCCCCCTTCCGGCTAAACGGTTGTTTATAGAAATGTGAAAAAATTCACTGAAGTATGTAGTATATATAATGAATTACTTTACTTTACTCGATCAGGGGTTAGCCAGGGTAGCAATTTGGGCCCTCTAGAATTTATTATCATGATTTACACTACACTCACTAGGGGGAACCACTATTGAAACTCTCACAATACTTATAACACAGGTTTTATTGAATGACTGAACACTCCTTTGACAAATCTCTTTACGACTTACATATTTTCTATCAAATGCAAACGATACCGCGATGCAGAAGACGAGCAACGCCATCTACCTTAATAATACGACAAACATTAGACATACCGCCCACCAAGGACTTGTCCTTTCTCAAATAAACACAATGATTGATGTACAACATCGCTCACGGTTAAATAATAGAGTTTAAATAACTATAACAAAAACTGTGAGAAATTTAACCTAATGGGAGAATTTAAAGGCACACTAGTACAATGCAAAATAAAACAACATACAAAAGTACACACAACAAATTACAAAAAATAAACGCCGCCCACCGTGACATTATACTCAATGTGATTATTTTGGCAAGACAATAAGTTTATTGGTGGGGCGTTTCAACAAAGTATTGTTTTTACACTTCACAGTCACAACACGAGTGATATTGTCTTTCCCGGTGTGTTTCTCCACAACTCTGCCAAGTACCCACCTAGCGGGAGGTACATTATCTTCCCGTAAAATTACCACATCATTCACATCTGGCTCCGATTTCTTAGTTGACCATTTGTAGCGCTGGCTAAGTTCAACAAGATACTCTTTTGACCATTTCTTCCAAAAATCTCCAACTATCTTTTGTGTAAGTTTCCAGCGTTCCAAGCCAGTGATGTGATGATCTGCGCAGTTTTCATCAGGTATATTGATCAGGGGCTCGCCAACCAGATAATGGCCTGGAGTTAGTGGCATGGGGTCTTCAGGGCAGTCACTTAATTTGGAGAGAGGCCTTGAATTCAAACAGGCTTCTATTTGCGTCAACACTGTGGATAACTCTTCAAAGGTTAAGGCACTCTCTCCGATTACTTTCCTTAAATGATTTTTGGTTGATCGCACTCCTGATTCCCATAAGCCACCGAAGTTTGGCGCGTGCGGAGGTATAAAGTGCCATGTAACTCCCTCCATAGATAGCAGTTGCGCAATTTCACTTTGTATGGCACTGTGGAACATCTCTCGCAACTGTTTTTCTGCTCCGACAAAATTTGTCCCATTATCACTGAAAATATATTTACAGTGACCTCGTCTTGATGTGAATCGTCGAAAAGCAGATATAAAACCTTTTGCAGTAAGATCTGAAACCGCTTCCAAATGAATCGCATGTGTCACCATGCACACAAATAAACATATGTAGCCTTTGTATGATTTGGCTCCTCGGCCTGGTGCACATCGTATCTGTATGGGGCCTGCGTAGTCCACGCCTGCTGATCTGAAAGGTTTTGATGGTTTAAGTCGGTACTCAGGGATTTGTCCCATTAATTGGGTTGAATGAATCTTGGAGTATCTCAAACAGGTGACACAATTTTTGTAGTGCTTTTTAACTCGCTCTCTAACTCTCAGAATCCAGTATTTTCCTCGCAAATAGTTGAGCATTATTTGTGGACCTCCATGCAAAGTCCTCTCATGGGCATCTGCAATGATCATTGTCGTTAACTGGCTCTTGGCAGGTAACACAATTGGATGCTTTTTGTCATACTTCACATTAGCTAAATGTATGCGGCCACCCACTCTTATAATCCCGTTTTCTAAAAATGGGTAAAGAGTGTGTAATGGGCTCTTCTTAGCCACTGGATTGCCGGATCTTAACTGCTTTATATCGTCTTCAAATTCTGATTCTTGAATCTGTTTGATACACATCAGTAAAGTTTGATTTCTTTCTTCGTGTGTAACGAATGCTTGTAAAATCGGACGTTCTTCCTTTGGTCTTTTAAGTCTCAAAAATCTTCGGCAATAAGATAGTACACCCAGCATTCGTGATAGATTTGAAAATTTACTCCACAAAAATTCCTTGGTCTTGTCAATCACTGCTAAAGACTTTACGGGTCTTGATTCCTCTTGTGTGTCATAATCAGTTTCGTAACGCTCAACTGTTGGCTTTGATAGCCAGTCTGGACCCTTCCACCATAAGGCATGATTTAGCAACTCTGTAGGTTGCATTCCTCTCGAAGCACAATCAGCCGGATTACTGGTCGTAGACACATGACTCCATTGCTCATACTCTAGAATCGTCAGGATGTCAGATACTCTGTTGCTCACAAATGTGGTCCAACGACATGGGAGACCTCTTAACCATGCCAAAACCACAGTAGAATCTGTCCATGCGTGTAAGTTTTCTTTTGGTATAGTCATTACTTGAGCAACTTCATGAAGCAACTTAGCTGCCAACACCGCACCGCAAAGTTCTAATCTTGGAATCGACACTTCTTTCTCAATAGGTGCCACTTTGGTTTTGGCTGTCACAAGACTCACATTAACATTACCAAATTGATCTATGCTTCGGATATATAATACCGCAGAATACGCAGCTTGCGAAGCATCAGAAAACGCATGCAACTCGTTAATACATTCAGGTGCCACGCTCATCCATCTAGGCACACTCACACCTTGTATGCTGTAAAGGTTTTCTCGGTATTTCAACCACTCACTCATCAAATCTTGTGGCAGACACTCGTCCCATAACAAGCCAGATCTCCATAATTTTTGTATGAAAATCTTGCCAGTGATTACGATTGGTGCTATCCATCCCATGGGGTCGTATAGTCTGGCAATATCAGATAACACCTTTCGTTTTGTCACAGGTTCATTCAAAACTGGCAAGTTGACATTGTATTCAAAATTATCTGTACATCTGTTCCAGTTGATTCCAAGCACTTTCACTAAATTGTCAATTTTAATTGGTAACGCTTTATTCTCGTCTAGTTTCTCATCACCTATGTATTTCAACAGAGCGTCATCGTTGCTACTCCATTTTTGAAGTTGAAAGCCTCCAGCGTTCATCAATCCGTTCATCTCATCAACAATTTGTACAGCCTCATTTTTACTATTGCAACCAGTCATGAGATCATCAATATAAAAATCTCTTTTAGTGATACTCGTGGCAAGGGGATATTTCGCTATTTCATCTTCAGCCAATCGTTGCAGTGATTTAACGGCTAGATAGGGAGCACTTGCCGTTCCAAATGTTAACGTCAACATCTTAAAGTGCTGTACTTCATTGTTCGGATCAGGTTTCCACAATATCCGTTGAAATTTGGTGTCAGCATCATCAACTCGAACCTGTCGATACATTTTGATGATGTCCGCCACTATTGCAATTTTATGACATCTCCATCTCATTAGTATGTGTCTTAAATCATCTTGAAGCTTTGGACCAACAAGAAGATTGTCATTTAAGCTCACATCGTTTACACCTTTACAGGACGCATCGAACACAATGCGTACTTTGGTGGTGTCTTTATCTTCTCTTACGACAGCGTGATGAGGTAGATACACTGCCGTAGGTTCAGATTTTTCTTCCTCCTCAATTATCATCTCCATATGATTAAGTTTGATATATTCTCGTAAAACATTTTGATAGTCTTCTCGTAGCTTAGGATCTTTTGATAACTTTCGCTCAAGTAGATTGTATCTCTTCTCTGATATTTGTCTCAATTTTCCATATTGACACTCTGGATCGTCACTCTCAAAGGGTAATTTTACTACAAATCTTCCTTCTTTGTCTCGTTTTGTTGTCAAGTCATATAACTCTTCACACGTTTTCTCTTGTTTTGTTAGTCTCTTCTCTATGCCATTAGGTTCGGCCTCTATTTCCCAAAATTTCTTCAGTAAATTATCTTCTCTAATTTGCACATGCATGTTGATTACATCTACTGAAGTTGATTCGTTTGATGTCTTTCCAGATAATATCCACCCTAAGGTAGTATTCTGCGCAATAAGATTTCCTCGTGGACTTTTTCTCATGCCTTCCAGTAAAATCTCACAATACACATCTGCACCAAGTAAAATGTCTATTCTGCCTGGTGTTGAAAATCCTGGATCAGCTAGTGATAGCTCTTCAAATTGTAACCAATCCAGTTTGTTCACATTCTTTGTAGGTAGCATGGAAGTAAGGTGATTCAAGACATAAGCTTGCAGTTGAATGATATAACTCGGATCTCGACACGACTCAATGATTATCTTGACCTTGTGTTTTATGTCCATCTGGCCATCTCCAATGCCTGACACAGTCCCGTCAATACGAATTTTCTTCAGGCCAAGTAGCTGGACTGTCTCCTCGGTCACAAAACAGGCTTGTGACCCTTGATCAATTAGTGCGCGAATTATGCGCTTATAACCATCACGAGAACTTGCCCTAATCTTTGCAGTTGCCAATAATACATTACAAGGGGAAATGTCTTCCCTTGAATGATTGGCAACGATATTCATTTCAGATGCCACATTCTGTGGTTGATGTTGGTGTTGCATTTCAAACTTGGATGTACCTGTGTTTGATACATCGTTAGTGATTCCCATGATCTCAGTTTTGTCAAAATGAAGAAGCGAATGGTGTCGTCGGCTACACTTGCGACAACTTGTTGATTGGTGACATTGCTTTACAGCATGAGACGGAGCCAAGCAATTAAAGCATAATCTGTTTGTTTGCACGAAATCTTGCCTTTCATGGGGCGTCTTCTTCCCAAACTCTTTGCACTGGAATAAATAGTGTTGACCAGAGCATAGTGTACAGTTGATAACTGTCCTCGATTTCTCATTTTGTAGGGAAGAATGAAAAGATTTTGGCTTCACGATCGGTTTTATAGGAATTGCAAACGGCTTCGTTGTCGTTTTAGCAGCATCAATCATCTCTAGTGTTCTAAATCTTGACTCTAAGAAATCAGTGAGTTGGCTCCACGTAGGCAGATCATCTGCTGATGACTCACTGACTTTGATTTCCCATTGCCTGTGTGACTCTGGGTCCAATTTTGAAACGACTAGATGGAGAATAATTATGTCCCATGATTTTGTCTCAACACCAATGTTGTTAAGTGATTTCAGTGCTGATGATGTTGTATCAAGCAGTTGTCTGATTGCACTCGCTGATTCACCATGAATTTGCTTTTGACCAAATAAACTCTTCATGATAGCATTGCAATTGTATCTTTTATTGTTGTAACGTTTGGTCAATTGCTTCCACGCTTCTGCATAGTTCAACTCAGTTGTTGATAAATTTCTCAATAAATTCTCAGGCTCTCTAGACAAACTTCCCTTCAAGTAATGAAGTTTCTGGACTAGGGATAAGTTTGGATTATTGTGTATTAATGACACAAACATGTCATAAAATGTTTGCCATTCTTGATATTTGCCCGTGAAAACAGGCAACTGAATTCTAGGTAACTTTATTTCATAGCTCGATGTTGCTGATGACGAAGCTGGTAAACTATCTCCATCTTTGGTTAATGACCGACTGGCATCTTTCAAGATACTTTTATACATCACATAATATTCCTCAAATTCACCGTAAGTATCGTCTTTGAAATATTGAATCTTCGATTTGGTCTCTCCTATAGCAACTGATATAATTTCATTATGACCTTTTTTAAATTCGGCAAAAAGTGTCTCTAAACATTCCAATTTAGTCTCCACATAACTTGTTGTAATCCTCTCTTTGGGTGACTTTTTGAAATTCTTATAAGCTTTTATTAATTGCTCAAATTTCTCTTGCTGCAAAGCTAAAGATTGCTCCATGTTTGTAAACACCAACGGCTAGTCTTCAGCGAATAAAGTTCAAAGTTCCAGCACAAATACAATAAAAAAGTCTATACACAATCGCACAAAATTGATATTTTTCAAAAATATTTTAAAGTTTATTTCACCAAAATATTTTACAAGTCTTAAATTCACAGAAATTTTACAAGTCCCACATGAGTAAAATTTTATAAGTTGAAATCACTCGCGAATCGGCTAAGTCTTTTTTTCACTTGAAATTTTACAAGTCTTTTTGTCACTTGAAATTTCCCAAGTCTTTTTTCACTTGAAATATTCTAAGTCCTCTTGATTCTTGAATTTTATAAGTCCCAAATAACTCACCACACGCTAAGTCCAGTTGATCATGAAAACGCTAAGTCCATGATACACTCACCGCACTAAGTCCCTGGTTTCGGCACCAAAATATGTACACTACACTCACTAGGGGGAACCACTATTGAAACTCTCACAATACTTATAACACAGGTTTTATTGAATGACTGAACACTCCTTTGACAAATCTCTTTACGACTTACATATTTTCTATCAAATGCAAACGATACCGCGATGCAGAAGACGAGCAACGCCATCTACCTTAATAATACGACAAACATTAGACAATGATCTTCCTGAGGTAGTCACAAGCGCCACGTGTCTTTTGTTTGCAGACGACCTCAAATTGCTTCAAGCTGTTACCAACAAAGCAGACAGTGAGAAACTGCAACAAGACATTAATAAAGTTGTTGATTGGAGCAAAAAGAATAAATTGTTCTTTAACACATCGAAATGCTCGGTGATCACATTTAGTCGAGCGTGCAATCCTATTCTCCACTCGTACCAAGTAGGCGAATCCCCGATGAAACGAGTACAGCAAGCACGGGACCTAGGAGTGCAGCTCAACGTTGAGCTAACATTTCGTGATCACATTACTAACATCTGTAAAAAAGCTTATAGAAACTTGGGATTCGTTCTTCGCCAAGCTCATAGTTTTACGAACATTAAGGCACTCTGTGCCTTGTACGGCGCCCTTGTAAGAAGTCAGCTGGAGAATAACGCGATCATATGGGCTCCACATGAAGCCAAATACAGCCTCATGTTGGAGCGGATTCAAAATAAATTTACTAGGTACTTGTACCTTAAGCAGTACGGGGTCTATCCGTTCTACCCTTTGATGTATCCAACCTTATTTGTTCTGGGTATGGTTGGATACATCAAACTAGAGGTGAGAAGAGACCTCGTGCTGGCAAAGTATATCTTTGAGTTGTTGCGAGGCAAGCAGTTTAACCCTGGCGTACTACAATACGTGGGACTGTGCGTGCCTGATAAGTACGTAGAGAAACGTCGCCGGCCACCTCTGTTAGTGGTGCCACTTGGAAGGACCAACCTGCTGAGTTGTTCACCGTTTTCAAGAGCTTTGCGATCGCTTAACAAGGTGGCACAAGTGATTGATCTGTTTTCTTGCTCACTGAGTGAATTTACAAAGGTGACACTGTGTTTCCTTTCATATCGTACATGAACATATACATGTTGCTTGTAAATTGTGTTATGTAGGGTAAAATATGTAGTTTTATTTTTATTATTTTATTTTGAAATTGTTTTGTTATATTGTAATTATTATGTGTTATTTGGTACAAGGGTGTTAATTTAAAATTATTGTATATATTATTACTGATTTATGCTACTCTATCGTCTTAGGTCCAGACCTGTAAAGATAGCTGTAAGAAAGTTAAATAAATAAATAAATAAATAAAATTTAAAAGGAAAACTATCAAAGCGAAGTAAGCTTTACAGGTTTACGAGTACAGGTCGCGCCAAACTTTTGGCCCCCTATAATGTATGGGCCCAGAAGTTTGGCGCGGTCTGTATTAGTAGACCAACTTATATGTACCGGGCAACTACGGAACCCTACATTGCGCTTGGCCCGACACGCACTTGGACGGTTTTTAATTATTAGCTGACCATAATTTTAAAATGCAGACTTTTAGAGATCATTGCTTATTAAATATTATTTTTATGCTAAAAGATTTTATAATCCTGCTGACCAAATAATAATTTTGTATCAGAACTATTTATTTAGCAGACATAACATAATACATTATCAAGCTGACCAAATATCTACTTATCTTCTGATAATCTTTGATTTAGTTGCTGACCAGGGGCCTTATTGTCTAACTTTAATTGCAATCGCCATACCTTCAAGGCTATCGTGACTACAACCGTGATTACGACTATAAATTGGAATCGTCTAAGTTTTAAAGTCACAATCGCTTTGAATCGCTGAACGAAATGAATGACCATCCAACTAAATAAAAAAATAAAGTGACTACTAAACCGCTAGCGGCTTCCTTAGTTTTAATCACAGACATACAGACTAAACCTAAGGATTAAATAGCGTTGGCAAGTTTTCATACAAAAACCAAACGACATTTAAGCTACATGGTACGAAGCAACTTATAAAAATAGGTTGTTTTGGCTGGCATATGCTTGAAACATATTTGTTTATACCTAAACTAATCTCTCGTATATATTTTGTTTGGAAACAAGCAATATTTATATCTAAAAAAGCCCGTAACTCACTGAGCTAAAATTTCTTCAAGTCAACTCTATGCGTTTATTATTAATGTTTAGGAGGAGCGGTTAGGTTGACATGTAAGCACATATTAGGGAGCCGAGCGAAGCGAAGCGGAGTGAGGCAACCCGCGTAGTTTTAAAATAATTCACGATAAGCAGAAAAAAAAGTACCGAGCCTTTTCGATGACTTACGGTTCAATTTATAAAATTCAAGGACCGCTTCCCTTTCCGAACTGTACATTGCAAATTTAACTTTATTAGTTCAAGCTAAGGAAGATATTCCACCAACTAAAATATGACATGGTTGGTGAACGAATAAAACATGGAAGCAGTCCCTTACTGGCCACCGTTGTTTATCAACGCCGGAAAAGATATACGTAAAGTAATGAAACATTAAACTTTTGTTGCATAACAATTAATGTTATAGTTAATAAGTCAAGGTTGCTACTAGCGAGCGGCCGAGTTTATGAGCCACACCCACCACGGTCGAGTTTTCGTTGCGCTATAATGGAACGGTAGTAATAATGCTTCCATGTTTTATTCGTTCACCGCTTACGGTTCAATATTTAAAAAATCAAGGGACCGCTACGGTGCCGTAGTAACTTCCAATAAAAAACCCTAGACTTAGGGATGTGGTACCGAAACAAAAGTATCGAGTTTATTCAAGTATCGAGTATACTCAAGTATACTGTACGAAAGTGTACTGTTTCGTTTAAGTGACCAAAGAAAGTTATAAATAAAAGCACGAATTGAAACGCTAAAACGAAATTTCAAAAAGTTGCTGTCTGCATATTGTCTATCCTTTCCAAAATAGATCGATTTCGAATCGTGGTGAATTCACAAAAATCGATTCAAAAATCGGAACAGAAATTCACACAATTAACGATAATTAATTTATAGCGTTAATTTTTCCTGAGTTTATTGTAAGTAATGTTATGTAGTTGTTTTCTCATAAATAAAACATTAAAGAAATATTTTTTTCAAGTTTTATTGCCAAAGTTACTTAAAATGCACATACAGAACATTATTATTTTATGAATATCATGTAACAATATTTCTGTATGATGAGTTTCATACACTAGTAAAGCTGGGGTGCTAAAGCTAGGGGTATCTGTTACTGGGATGGTGACTCCGAAGAGAGCTAAGAACCAAACCCAACAAGTGATGATCGAACACTGCTTTATTGGTATTGTTTTCACTAAATAATTGCTAAATACAAAGTGCAAGCAGCCAAAATGTAATTAATTACCTTGGTAAAACCTAATTCACTAAAATGTACAAGTGTACGTTAGCTCGTACAATTTCTAAGTCTCAATTACCTACCCCAACTTCCTATCTTCAAATGTAAGGCTCTTCATAAATAATAATTTTGAATTCAAATACTTGCCGGAAACGTAATTAAATGTGGATGTGTACTCTTTTTATTTGTTTGTTATTTGTTCGCAAAATTTTCCGAGAAACCGCAAAAAATCGTGTCCACGATTCTGCGGGTGTATGGATCGATTCTAAGATCGAATCGCTTCTAAAAAATCGATCCAAAATCGATTTTCTTGGCCCCAATTAATCGATCTTCAAATAAATCTATTTAAAATCAACATCCCTAGCTGTTTGTTTTCTTCGCAAGAAAGTTTTGTTTTGCAAGTAAAAACTGAACAAGGAAATGTTTTTAAACTAGGACTGAATTTCATGAGGTATGTAAAAATGTTTATGATTAATTGATTAGTTACCTAGGGTACTTGTCCTACGCTTGTAGGCCTCACCTAAATATTTTGGCGGTTGTATATGAAACAGTGGTGTCTATTCGGTGTAACACGACTTATTTTACAGGACTAAACTTAATTTAAGCATTCTGTCTTTGTCTTTCTGCATCGAAAAAGGACAGGGCGCTTAAAATAAGGTTAGTCCTGTCAAACAAGTTAAGTCGTGCTGCACCGAATCAACACCATTACCTATTTAATTTCTCTTAACAAAATATTATATCATTTTGCTTACAGAATGCCTGCTCAGAGAATATTGTTAGAGAGAGAATTAAACAAAATGTTAACAATCGGTGGGACCAACTATCTGAAAGGCTTAATCGTTTAGGCAATGGCGCTACAAAATCACCTAGAGAATGAAGAGTTGTATTGTGTATACACAGAAACCTTTAAAGAGTGGAGCATTATGAATATTCTGGGGAGAGACAGCATATTTGGAGAGATATTGGTGTGCATTCCATTTCCAGTAAGTGTTATGTTTCATCAATAGCTGATTTTTCTGCCCTTTGCAAGGTATGCCTCCTTTTTTTTAAAACAAAAAATACCTATCCTGGGCCAATATCATCCATATTCTACCAGCTAGCGTCTAAATGTCGTCAGCCCACCTAGCTGACGGTGTGCTGAATCCTCTTTAGCATTATGTTTGCTGGGTATTAAAGCTAATAATTTTTAATTTTTGAAACCTCTTACAGAAAATCTTTTCTTGTTATTGACATGTAAATACATATTTAAGTTTAAGTATGTCAAATGCTTTTACTTTCTAATTAAGTTGGTAATAAAATTTATAAGCAAATATTAAATTTGATGTATATAACTTTTCAGGAACCTGCAAGTTATTCTCTGAAAGATTCCAGCGACCATCCTAGATTTGCAGGTTAATAAGTTTTAATATATCTAGTCTTTAGTTGGGAATGAAAGTTGAGTTTATTTTTTGTTACATTACTGAGTTTCTTTAGTCTTAAATGTGTAGCCTTATAAGGGTGACATTGTCGCTGTGCGACAAAACCTTTTTCTAATAAAGATTATAAAAAAATACATTCTTTCTGTGTTATTCCTACTTATCCAATTTTTTATTGAATATTTTTATCTTTATATTGTTTGTAGAGTCCAGTTGTTTGAAGCACAACATGCAGGCTGCTGCGCCTCTGGTGGCAAGCTCCCAGGCCTCGCTACTGTCTCCTTTGCCCAGTGCGCGAACCCAACTCTCACTGATTAATGAAAACACCGCCTCTGATCTACCAGTCATGTCTATGCCTGCAAGACAAGCACCACAACAACAGTGGATGGCTTTCTTTTTGCAACATTCTCCTTTCTAGCCACTATCTATGGGTCAGCCTTTACTCCTCCACCAGCGCCATCAAAATTGTTCTTGCCATACTAAAATGTAACTCATACATAAAATAAACTGTATTTCTTATAACTATATTTCTTATATCTGTATTTCTGATCAACCAGTCACGTCTATGCCTGCAAGACAAGCACCACAATCCTTTGTTTTTGCGGCAACAACAGTGGACGGCTATCTTTTTGCAACATTCTCTTTTTTAGCCGCTATCTATGGGTCAGCCTTCCCTTCTCCACCGGCACCATCAAAATTGTTCTTGCCATGCTAAAATGCAACTTATACATAAAATTAACTGTATTTCTTATAACTCTCCAACAATCTGTATAAATAAATAACAGCTCCATGACCGCTGACTGACTGACTGAGAGACAAGGTACAGCCAAGAACGCTGAAGGCGAAAATACATAGGTAGTAACATAAAATTAAGATCCTTGCTATTGAAGTTCATTATTACATCTAGGCCTAGCTAGAAGCATTGATAGGTCAATGTCTAGAGGTGCACTAAGAAAGCATTTATCGAAATTCACCCCTCAGTGGTGTGGAACTGGGTGAAAACTTGTGTATCGAACATGCCTTCCGAACATGGTACAATGGGCTGTTTTAAACCCAAAACCTCATGGACGAAGTCGTGGGCATGCTCTACTTACATGAAAAGTACAAAAAGTGCATAATAGATGAGTAATTATTACAAATTTGCCTAAAAACCGTTGAAAGAGGCAGCCTATTTGTGAAATCCTTCATTTGACATTTCCGATAGCTTTCAAAGATTTGATTTGGATACGCGATACCATTTTATGTCAAATTTGTGATATCTTTCACTCAAAATTGCGATCACAATCACAACGACTCGAAATGACAGCTCATGTCCAATAATTGCGGTGTGAAGTTCGTCGATAGCATCCTTCAAATGTCAAATTCATGGGTATGGCGATTGCTGTCAAAAGTTAGACAATACGGCCCCGATACCAATTGTATGTCAAACTAGTGATATCGTTCACTCAAAATTGCGATCACAATCACCATGACTAGAAATGACAGCTCATGTTGAATAATTGCGGTGTGAAGTTCGTCAATATCCTTCAGATGTCAAATTCATGGGTATGGCGATTGCAATTTTGAGTGAACGATATCACTAGTTTGACATACAATTGGTATCGGGGCCGTATTGTCTAACTTTTAACAGCAATCGCCATACCCATGAATTTGACATTTGAAGGATGCTATCGACGAACTTCACACCGCAATTATTGGACATGAGCTGTCATTTCGAGTCGTTGTGATTGTGATCGCAATTTTGAGTGAAAGATATCACAAATTTGACATAAAATGGTATCGCGTATCCAAATCAAATCTTTGAAAGCTATCGGAAATGTCAAATGAAGGATTTCACAAATAGGCTGCCTCTTTCAACGGTTTTTAGGCAAATTTGTAATAATTACTCATCTATTATGCACTTTTTGTACTTTTCATGTAAGTAGAGCATGCCCACGACTTCGTCCATGAGGTTTTGGGTTTAAAACAGCCCATTGTACCATGTTCGGAAGGCATGTTCGATACACAAGTTTTCACCCAGTTCCACACCACTGAGGGGTGAATTTCGATAAATGCTTTCTTAGTGCACCTCTAGACATTGACCTATCAATGCTTCTAGCTAGGCCTAGATGTAATAATGAACTTCAATAGCAAGGATCTTAATTTTATGTTACTACCTATGTATTTTCGCCTTCAGCGTTCTTGGCTGTACCTTGTCTCTCAGTCAGTCAGTCAGCGGTCATGGAGCTGTTATTTATTTATACAGATTGTTGGAGAGTTATAAGAAATACAGTTAATTTTATGTATGAGTTGCATTTTAGCATGGCAAGAACAATTTTGATGGTGCCGGTGGAGAAGGGAAGGCTGACCCATAGATAGCGGCTAAAAAAGAGAATGTTGCAAAAAGATAGCCGTCCACTGTTGTTGCCGCAAAAACAAAGGATTGTATTGTATAGGATTGTGGTGCTTGTCTTGCAGGCATAGAAGTGACTGGTTGATCAGAAATACAGATATAAGAAATATAGTTATAAGAAATACAGTTTATTTTATGTATGAGTTACATTTTAGTATGGCAAGAACAATTTTGATGGCGCTGGTGGAGGAGTAAAGGCTGACCCATAGATAGTGGCTAGAAAGGAGAATGTTGCAAAAAGAAAGCCATCCACTGTTGTTGTGGTGCTTGTCTTGCAGGCATAGACATGACTGGTAGATCAGAGGCGGTGTTTTCATTAATCAGTGAGAGTTGGGTTCGCGCACTGGGCAAAGGAGACAGTAGCGGAGCCTGGGGGCTTGCCACCAGAGGCACAGCAGCCTGCATGTTGTGCTTCAAACAACTGGACTCTACAAACAATATAAAGATAAAAATATTCAATAAAAAATTGGATAAGTAGGAATAACACAGAAAGAATGTATTTTTTTATAATCTTTATTAGAAAAAGGTTTTGTCGGACAGCGACTGTTAGAAATGTAAACGGAACGCAATCATCTGCTGTCTCGTTCACTTATGTGTCATCTCCTTCTTGCACTGTCAACCGCCGCCATGTTAACTTGTGTGTCACCTCTCAATAATAAAATCCCTTCTAAATAAATCAATCTTGTCTCATTATAACCAATTCATCAGGTTATGGGCACCAGCTTGCTTCCCTGTGATTAAATTAAATATATTTTTTGAATTCAGACAGATTGTCATAGTTTTCCCCCAAGTTCGTAATTCCAAGCATCATGGCCGACCCCAAGACGACCATCGAAAAACTACGTGGTGTCGACAATTACGGCACTTGGAAGTTTGTAACAAAGATGTTACTGATACATGAAGAACTCTGGGACGCTGTGGAAGAAAAGAAGGAAAAAGATGACAAAACACAGAAGAAGGCATTAGCTCGTATTTGTCTTCTTGTTCAACCATGTGTATATCCGCACATAAGAAACGCGAAGACGGCACACGAGGCCTGGAGCAACCTTGAAAATGTTTATGAAGGTAAAGGCCTGAGCAGGCGCTTGTCATTGTTACGCACGTTGTTCGGGATGAAGCTCGATTCTTTCTCAAACATAGAGTCATATCTCACGAAGGTGGCCGAGATAGGCCAACAGCTTGACGATATAGGCGCTGGCGTGGAAGACAATTTTCTAGCTATCGTAATGCTGAGCGGGCTCTCATCAGACTACGACCCACTCATCATGACTTTAGAAAATTCGACTTTGAAACTCACAACTGAGTTTGTGAGGTCAAGATTAACTCAAGAATATCAGCGGAGACAAGAAAGAGACGATGCAAGCACAGCGCTGATAGTAAGGAAACAGGCAAAGGTGTTTCGCTGCTTCAGATGTAAGAAACCGGGCCACAGCATCAAGGATTGTCCTCGCAGAGCCAAGGATGATGGTCATTCAAAGGGAAAGAGTTCAGATAAGGCCTTGTTATCTGCGTTATCTGTTGAATTATCCAGGGATGTTTGGTATGTGGACTCGGGTGCTACCAGTCACATGTGTAATGACAAAGACATGTTACACGATTTCGTGTTTGACACTCCAGTATCGGTGAGTGTTGCGAATGGTGAAAAACTGATGTCATCGGGAAGAGGAAATGTGAAAATTCCTTTACAGAACACTTTAAGAACTGTAAGTGATGTGTTATATGTACCTAAGCTAGCGACTAACTTACTTTCAGTCAGTGCAATGGCACGTAAAGGTTTTAGTGTAACATTTCAGGGAAAATTGTGTAAAGTTTGTGATGGCCATGAGGTAGTTGCAACGGCTAGATCTCAAAATGGTATTTATGTACTCAATACCAAAGGTGAAGCTTCTTTTGTTACTAAAGAGAAGTCATGTGCTGCGTCTGTGTGTGGAAGGGGGACAGATTTTGTTTTACCAACAGACCCAGTTGCAGAGGTGGCCGTGCCAGGATCTCAGGCTGCATCCAGGGAGTCGCAGGAGGTTTGGCATAGAAGGCTTGGACATCTCAATGTGCGAAGTATGCAGCTTTTAAAAGGTATGGCTACTGGCATGGATTTTGATAACTCAACTTTCAAATCATGTGTTGCTTGTATTCAAGGTAAACAAACAAAGTTACCTTTTCCAAAGAAGTCCAAGAGTAGGGCAAAAGTCTCGTTAGGGCTTGTGCACAGTGATCTTTGTGGGCCTTTTTCAAAGAATTCATTTAGTGGATCGAAATACTTTCTAACATTTATTGACGATTTCACTAGGAAAACCTATGTGTATTTTCTGAAGTCCAAAAATCAAGTTTTTGATAAATTTAAAGAGTTTAAGGCTATGGTAGAAAATCAAACAGGGAATAAGATAAAGGTATTGCGCACTGACAATGGTGGTGAATATGTAAATAAATGTTTACAGGATTTCCTAAAGAGCTGCGGGATCCGTCACCAGACCACAGTACCGCACTCACCGCAGCAAAATGGAATTGCTGAACGAGCCAACCGCACCATAGTGGAGAAGGCCAGGTGCATGCTTCTCGATGCAGGCCTTGATCAGCGGTTCTGGGCAGAGGCAGTTAATACTGCTGTTTACCTGAAGAATAGGACACCAACCAAAGCTGTTCTGGGCACTACTCCTGAGGAAAAATGGTCAAATAAAAGGGTAAATATTACTCACCTTAGAACTTTTGGCTGTTTAGCTTATGCAATGATAGAAAAACGTAAGAAATTCGATTCAAAATGTAACAAATACATTTTTGTGGGTTACTGTGAAGAGACAAAAGGGTATAGATTACTAAACCCTTCACGTCCGTCAGAATGCATTAAAGCAAGAAATGTAACTTTCTTAGAAAATGAATTTTATTTACCAAAAGGTAAAAGTGATGAATTCACTGAGCTAATTCTAACATATTCTCACAATCAAAACTCTTCAACTTCTCATGAGATTGAAGATAATATGGGCAATGAAACTGTTCCAGAGTCACTAGACCAGTCCATGTCAGATCAGTCACAAGAACAGTCCATATCAGATCAGTCACCAGAGCAGTCAAGACTAGATCAGTCCTTATCAGATTTAAATGATGTAACAGGGATACCCAGTAATGCGGGATCTGATAAATCTACTATAATTCCCCGGGATAGTATTATATCAGTGAGTAGCCTTGAATCAGATGATTCGCGCGATGAAACTTACGTTCCAGGTGACACATCGATGGACAGTTCAGAAGAGTACACTGAAGTTGTGAACTTAGCATCGCAGTCTCCACACTTGTCCGAGATAAGCCGCTTTGATGACGAACCAGAGACAGTGGTACAAGCTTTGCAAGGAATAGAATCCAAGAAATGGAGAGATGCTATGTCAGATGAGTATAAATCATTTTTGGATAACAAATGCTGGACCATGACTGACTTGCCAGATGGGCAGAGACCTGTAAAGTGCAAGTGGGTTTATAAAAGGAAGAGAGGATTGAATGGAGAAGTATTGAAATATAAAGCTCGATTAGTAGCAAAAGGTTATACACAAAAATATGGCGTAAATTACAATGAAACTTTTTCACCAGTGGTGAGGTACTCAACTATTAGAATCTTGCTTGCTTTGGCCGCTGAGATGAATATGGAGATAGATCACCTTGATGTGAAGACTGCATTTTTGAATGGAGACCTCAAGGAGACCGTCTACATGGAACAGCCGGAGGGCTTTGAGGATAAAGAGAACCCGAACAAAGTCTATCGCCTGAATAAAGCGATTTATGGGCTCAAACAGGCTTCTAAGAGTTGGTATGAGAAGATAAATACAGTTTTAATAGAAAAACTTAACTTTAGAAAGTTTTCTTCAGAGCCATGTGTTTTTATGAAGAATCATGTTGGAACTGTGACTATTATAGCACTTTATGTCGATGACATAATCTTATTTTCGAATAACAAACAAGAGAAACTGAAAATTAAAGAGAAGCTTATGACTCAATTTGAAATGAAGGATCTAGGGCCAGCATATCACATCCTTGGCATGAAACTATGCAGAAGGGATGGAAAGTGGACTTTAGATCAGTCTAGTTATATTCAAAGAGTGTTGGAGCGTTTTAAAATGTCTGATTGCAAGCCAGCATGCACTCCTATGGAATCTGGGCTGAAGCTTGTAAAAGCAGATTGTAATGAAAATAATTTTCCGTATAGAGAATTAGTAGGATGTATAATGTACATTTCAGTTTGCACGAGGCCAGACATTGCTCATGCAGTCAGCATACTCAGTCAGTTCAACGATAGTTATGCTGAAATACACTGGAAGGCAGCAAAACGGGTGCTTAGATATCTGAAAGGTACGGTTAATCATTGTCTTACTTATGAAAAGAGTAGTATGGATGTCAGCGCCTACGTTGATGCAGATTGGGCCGCCAATGAGATAGATCGGAGGTCATTCACTGGGTTTGTCTTTAAAATAGGTAAGTCTACAGTATCATGGGAAAGCAGAAAACAAAAGACGGTCGCTCTTTCTAGCACGGAGGCGGAGTACATGGCACTCTCTGACGCATGTAAAGAGGCTTTGTTTATCAGAACTTTCTTGTATGAATGTTTAGGTACAAGTTGTAAAATTACTATGTTTAATGATAGTCAATCAGCACAAAAACTTTGTGTTAATCCAATGTATCACTCTAGAACTAAGCATATTGATGTCAGACATCATTTCATTCGAGGAATTGTAAACAAAGGTATTATTGATTTAAATTATTTGTCTACCGATCAAATGACGGCTGATGTTTTAACTAAACCTTTAACTAAAGAGAAAACTGAAAAATTTGTCAGTCAACTTGGCTTAGCGGAGACAATTTAAATATTGTAAAATCAATTAATAATGTTACCTGTTCATTTTAAGTTGCATAAAAACTTTATAGCTTTTGTTTTAAGGGCCAGTTTGATAAATGATTGCATTGTTTAAGGGCCAGTGTTAGAAATGTAAACGGAACGCAATCATCTGCTGTCTCGTTCACTTATGTGTCATCTCCTTCTTGCACTGTCAACCGCCGCCATGTTAACTTGTGTGTCACCTCTCAATAATAAAATCCCTTCTAAATAAATCAATCTTGTCTCATTATAACCAATTCATCAGCGACAATGTCACCCTTATAAGGCTACACATTTAAGACTAAAGAAACTCAGTAATGTAACAAAAAATAAACTCAACTTTCTAAAGACTAGATATATTGAAACTTATTAACCTGCAAATCTAGGATGTTCGCTGGAATCTTTCAGAGAATAACTTGCAGGTTCCTGAAAAGTTATATACATCAAATTTAATATTTGCTTATAAATTTTATTTCCAACTTAATTAGAAAGTGAAAGCATTTGACATATTTAAACTTAAATATGTATTTACATGTCAATAACAAGAAAAGATTTTCTGTAAGAGGTTTCAAAAATTAAAAATTATTAGCTTTAATACCCAGCAAACATAATGCTAAAGAGGATTCAGCACACCGTCAGCTAGGTGGGCCGATGACATTTAGACGCTAGCTGGTAGAATATGGATGATATTGGCCCAGGATAGGTATTGGTGGTGTAAAAAAAAGGAGGCATACCTTGCAAAGGGCAGAAAAATGAGCTATTGATGAAACATAACACTTACTGGAAATGGAATGCACACCAATATCTCTCCAAATATGCTGTCTCTCCCCAGAATATTCATAATGCTCCACTCTTTAAAGGTTTCTGTGTATACACAATAGAACTCTTCATTCTCTAGGTGATTTTGTAGCGCCATTGCCTAAACGATTAAGCCTTTCAGATAGTTGGTCCCACCGATTGTTAACATTTTGTTTAATTCTCTCTCTAACAATATTCTCTGAGCAGGCATTCTGTAAGCAAAATGATATAATATTTTGATAAGAGAAATTAAATAGGTAATGGTGTTGATTCAGTGCAGCACGACTTAACTTGTTTGACAGGACTAACCTTATTTTAAGCGCCCTGTCCTTTTTCGATGCAGAAAGACAAAGACACAATGCTTAAATTAAGTTTAGTCCTGTAAAATAAGTCGTGTTACACCGAATAGACACCACTGTTTCATATACAACCGCCAAAATATTTAGGTGAGGCATACAAGCGTAGGACAAGTACCCTACGTGACTAATCAATTAATCATAAACATTTTTACATACCTCATGAATTTCAGTCCTAGTTTAAAAACATTTCCTTGTTCGGTTTTTACTTCTTGCAAAACAAAACTTCCTTGCGAAGAAAACAAACAGCTAGGGATGTCGATTTTAAATATATTTATTTGAAGAACGATTAATTGGGGCCAAGAAAATCGATTTTGGATCGATTTTTTCGAAGCGATTCGATCTTAGAATCGATCCATACAACCGAAGAATCGTTGACACGATTTTTTGCGGTTTCTCAGAAAATTTTGCGTACAAATAACATACAAATAAAAAGATTACATACCCACATTTAATTACGTTTCCGGCAAGTATTTGAATTCAAAATTATTATTTATGAAGAGCCTTACATTTGAAGATAGGAAGTTGGGGTAGGTAATTGAGACTTAGAAATTGTACGAGCTAACGTACACTTGTACATTTTAGTGAATTAGGTTTTACCAAGGTAATTAATTACATTTTGGCTGCTTGCACTTTGTATTTAGCAATTATTTAGTGAAAACAATACCAATAAAGCAGTGTTCGATCATCACTTGTTGGGTTTGGTTCTTAGCTCTCTTCGGAGTCACCATCCCAGTAACAGATACCCCTAGCTTTAGCACCCCAGCTTTACTAGTGTATGAAACTCATCATACAGAAATATTGTTACATGATATTAACAAAATAATAATGTTCTGTATGTCCATTTTAAGTAACTTTGGCAATAAAACTTGAAAAAAATATTTCTTTAATTTTTTATTTATGAGAAAACAACTACATAACTTTACTTACAATAAACTCAGGAAAAATTAATGCTATAAATTAATTATCGCTAATTGTGTGAATTTCTGTTCCAATTTTTGAATCGATTTTTGTGAATTTAAATTTGTAAATTCACCACGATTCGAAATCGATCTATTTTGGAAAGAATAGACATCCCTGCAGACAGCAACTTTTTGAAATTTCGTTTTAGCGTTTCAATTCGTGCTTTTATTTATAACTTTGGTCACTTAAACGAAACAGTACACTTTAGTACAGTATACTTGAATAAACTCGATACTTTTGTTTCGGTACCACATCCCTAAGCCTAGGGTTTTTTATTGGAAGTTACTACGGTACCGTTAGCGGTCCCTTGATTTTTAAAATATTGAACCGTAAGCGGTGAACGAATAAAATATGGAATCATTATTACTACCGTTCCATTATAGCGCAATGAAAACTCGACCGTGGTGGGTGTGGCTCATAAACTCGGCCGCTCGCTAGTAGCAACCTTGACTTATTAACTATAACATTAATTGTTATGCAACAAAAGTTTAATGTTTCATTACTTTACGTATATCTTTTCCGGCGTTGATAAAAAACGGTGGCTAGTAAGGGACTGCTTCCATGTTTTATTCGTTCACCGACCATGTCATATTTTAGTTGGTGGAATATCTTCCTTAGCTTGAACTAATAAAGTTAAATTTGCAATGTACAGTTCGGAAAGGGAAGCGGTCCTTGAATTTTATAAATTGAACCGTAAGTCATCGAAAAGGCTCGGTACTTTTTTTTCTGCTTATCGTGAATTATTTTAAAACTACGCGGGTCGCCCCACTCCGCTTCGCTTCGCTTGGCTCCCTAATATGTGCTTACATGTCAACCTAACCGCTCCTCCTCGCTTTGCTCGTCGTCGCGACCGAACAAATTTAAAACCATAGACCAAACATTAATAATAAACGCATAGAGTTGACTTGAAGCAATTTTAGCTCAGTGAGTTACGGGCTCTTTTAGATATAAATATTGCTTGTTTCCAAACAAAATATATACGAGAGATTAGTTTAGGTATTAACAAATATGTTTCAAGCATATTCCAGCCAAAACAACCTATTTTTATAAGTTTCTTCGTACCATGTAGCTTAAATGTCGTTTGGTTTTTGTATGGAAACTTGCCAACGCTATTTAATCCTTAGGTTTAGTCTGTATGTGTGATTAAAACTAAGGAAGCCGCTAGCGGTTTCGTAGTCACTTTAATTTTTTTTTGGTTGGTTGGTCATTCATTTCGTTCAGCGATTCAAAGCGATTGTGACTTTAAAACTTAGACGATTCCAATTTATAGTCGTAATCACGGTTGTAGTCACGATACCCTTAAAGGTATGGCGATTGCAATTAAAGTTAGACAATAAGGCCCCAGGTATTGCTGGTGGTTCTTTTTTACGGCCGACAAAAACACGTTGTGCTGTCAAAATAACTTTTCAGCAGATGTTTCTTGCTGATCAAATATTTAAAATAAATATCATTTAATTACTTTGTTTTGTTCAGCCTGTATATGTAGACATCGCATTTTGTTGCATTTTGTAGGAATTTACGTCATGACATGCCATGGAGTTTGTTTTTGAACCTATCGGGTTCAGAAAAATACAGAAACTTCAAACTCTTCGCTTTTGTACGTCTCAAATTCATAGTTTGCGAGTCGCGGTCTTGGCCAAAAGTCTACACAACACATGTCAGATGTCCCCAGCCAATATGTAACTGTGTTGGATCTAATCCAACTCTTTGTTTTAACAAAGTCACGTTGTTACTTGATGTTGACGTAACATACGAGGAAGGTTTTCGGGTAAGACATAGGATCTAGCTCGCACTACAACCAGCTATAGTTTCCGGTTTTGATGTCCTCTTTGTTTCTAGTTTTTGTATCGTGCAGCAAATCTGAAATTTGTAAATTGTTACTTGTTCCATGTTGAAAAAGTATATCACTTTCCTTTTCGTGTACATAGGTGATACGTTTACAAGCCACAAACTGCTTTTTCCACCAGGTATCCAGATAGAGTCTTTGAAATTTCCCCGAATGAAACAAAAAAATTCCCCAAAATTATACAATTATTTCAGCAAGTATTCCCCAAATATCTTAAAACTATCTATTCCTTTATTACATTAAAATGTATAAAATTGTACATTGTTTATAATTATAATGAAATACCGTAACATATATATTATTATTTAACCATATATAAGGTCCTACGATAATAAGTGAAAATAGTTCTAGGGTAGATAGATCATGTATCGTTAACTGATCAACATCCAGAAGAAGAAAAAAAAATTTAACCAATTAAATTTTTCACTTCCCAGTACAAAGTGGTTCAATCAGCTGACTAAATTTCTATGGAAAAGAAAAAAAAAAGAACGCGCAAAAAAAAAAATTCTGTGGAATGTAGTCTATCAGGGTTACTCTATCATCTGTTATTTTTTTGTCACTTTGAATTGTAGGACCTTATATATTACAATTTTTACACACCATACTTTTATAAAAAAATTAACAGTAAAAACTGATGAGGCCGTCAATCCTAGCAATGGATTTTAACCACATTTTCTTCCCCAAAAATTTCCCCTGAACGGTAGTAGTGTGGGTAGACATAGTAGAAACAACTGTAATATAAGGGGAACATATTTCCCAGTATCAAAATTTTCTTTCCCAAAAATTTCCCCAAGCTTTTCGTATCCCCAAAAGTTCCCCAGAACTAAAAATTATCCCCAAAATTGCGAAAAAGAAAACCCCAATCTGGAAACCCTGCTCCCACCATACTTACATATGATTGAGTGATGATTGTTTCAGTATGTGGTAATGCAAATTTGTTTTTAATTTTCAGGTCACAGGAAGGTGAAGAAACTGAGAAGAATAATGATGAAGTGGCTAGAGTTCCGCCGCACTGTCACATCACAATCAAATGTACAAGAGAGGTCAGTATGCATCAAATGCGTATAATATACTATCTTTGAAAGATTTGATACCCAGATTCTGGGCCCTTATATGTTTAAACTTCAGGTAATCTCAATCAAATGGATGCAACATCTAGGAAATCAAATCTATAATTTAGGATATCTTGAAAGGGATGTAGGTATATAGGTATAAAACTCATTTCAGACATCAAATATCATATTTTCACGGATTAAAACTATTTTGAAAAGTGACAATATGGGGATAAGCCCCCCTTACGATACATACCTATCTAAAACCGTACTCAGAAACCCCTAAGTTGCAACAAATATCTTCTGCAGTTCTCATAGAGATGTTGCACGGGACTAGGATTCCTTTGTTGACATTTCTCGTTCCGCAGATCGCAGGATTCAACGGTCTATCGGAGGCTGTCCGCCGGCTGGACTTCTCGTCCGCCGTCCGCGACGTGAGGCGGTTCAACTACATCTGCGCACTCCTCAACCTGCTGGTGGGCGGGCAACGACTGACGCACCTGCCCGGGGCGGCGCAGAAGCTGCTGCTGTCCATGCTCGAGGAAGTCGCTAACCAAGGTCAGACGAGGTTTTATGGCGAGTAGTGACGTCTTGTAATAAAAATAATAAATATTGAAAAACGTGACTGCCGGAATAGAGATTTAATTCGGATTTCAGTGCAGCCGGGGGACATACAAAACGACACGTATCCAACGTAATAGTCCCCCGACTGCACTGAAATCCGAATTAAATGTCAATTCTCGTCGTGTTTTTTTATCATTTATTTTTATTTAATTGTATATATTTATAGCCTATTCCACTCAGGATGCTATAAGGATTCTAACGAAACCACACACTTCTAAATCGGTGCTGGCATTAAGAAATTATTGTGGAATTAAGAAAAATACCCACATGAACCCTGAAAACAATGCACTCCTTTTTTGGGGTCAGTCGTGTAAAAAGAATATCACCATGTCTTCCTAGGTTTCGTGAGGGGTGACTAAGGTATCCTTAAAAAGGTACTCTGACCACCGATGTCTCCAGTACTTAGGGCTATTAATAAAGATCTTAGGTCCGTTTAGGCCCCTGTAGACACGATGTCCCTGATCGATTGGCTCATCACAACCCACATGAAACCATATCGTCAAGTGACGCGTGAACGCCAGTCCAGAGTGGTGACCTAGGTCTCCTCTTGGGATTCTAGCATGAGCTCGGCTAGGGTCCAAATGATAGACTAGGTGCGGAAACCGAGCCAGCCAAAGAAGAAGCGACTCGTTTTCAGGTATGATGCCATTAGAAGCCGTGTACCTAAACAGGGTAGTTTTAGGCGAGCGCGTTCTGTCCACCGCCAGAACCAGGACCGCCAATAGTGGCGTAATATTGGGAAGGCGTATGTCCAGCAGTGGTTCTATCCATATATATGCTTTCCCATTGCAGAAAAAAAAATGTCTGGTTAATAACCTCGTTGCTTTAGATTGATATGATAAGTTCGTGCGCGGCTTTAGACTGATAAGTTCGTTTATGGCTATAGTGAAACTTTCGAACGTGCTAAACAGTTTGAGAACCTGGTATGCGGTTAAATCTGGTGGTTAATTTTAGGTTTTACGAGTTAGACGTGAAATTTAAATGTTAAAAATTGGTTAAATGTACAGAAAACTAAGTTTAGAGTCTGTTCGTCCATGGTTCAGTGCAAACTCATTGCTGCGACTAGGTTTTTTATTCGCCATTTCAATATAATTTTGTTATATAATGTTTTTTTCCAGTGGCCTCATCAAAACAGAACCTGAATGCGCTGCGGGCGCTGCTTGTAGCGCTGACAGCGCTGCGCGAGTCTGAACGTCGCGCCTGCTGGGGACGTCCACTCGGGTCTAAAGCGCTGTGGGGGCACCACGACCACGCTATCGCTAGGATCAACAGTATAGCTGACAATATCAACATACAAGAGGTACCTAGTTAGAAACTGCGGGCGCTGACAGCGCTGCGTGAGTCTGAACGTCGCGCGTGCTGGGGTCCAAAGCGCTGTGGGGGCACCACGACCGCGCTATCGCTAGGATCAACAGTATAGCTGACAATATCAACATACAAGAGGTACCTAGTTAGAAACTGCGGGCGCTGACAGCGCTGCGTGAGTCTGAACGTCGCGCGTGCTGGGGTCCAAAGCGCTGTGGGGGCACCACGACCACGCTATCGCTAGGATCAACAGTATAGCTAACAATATCGACATACAAGAGGTAACTAGAACTCTTTAACAACTTTGAATCTAAACCACGTATCTTTTATTAGAAAAACATTTTTTTTTAATTGAATTTTTAAATATATTAATTTTCCAATCACAGAAACTTTTACACTAATATGAACATAGATCTGAAGCGACAAAGTACACGCTAGGCAGAGCTCTGCATGCGTACATCTGCTACCCCTGTTCTCAATATAAAATATGAATTCAGTGCAGTGTGTTGGTAATTAAATCTTAGCTTAGCTCACATGTGGATTATTATCAAAGTTTTTCTGGTAACACTTTTGGTGTTTGCGTTACATTAGTTTTGTTTTCGTTCCCAGCCTGGACCGGAAGTAGCGCCGAAGCTTCACGACTTACCTGAAGAATGCGTCAGAGAGATTCTTCTGAGAATATCAGACCACAGGGACTTGGATGTGAGTACTTTCAGATTCAGATTTTTCAGGTATCAGATTTGTTTATTTGCAGTAAATATGGTACAAAAAGAGTGTTAATCCTCCTCCTCATCCTCATCCTTCAGCCTGTTTCCTACACTGCTGGACATAGGCCTTTCCAGGATTTCGCTACTCTTGGTGGTCCTCCTGGAAGAAATGCCCATACTCACACACGCTGGGCAGGCGGGTTGGTGAGCGCGGTACCGAAACCCTTGCACCAATGACGCCGCTGCCCGTCATTAGTCTGTTTTATACAGGATGTTAGGAATAGTACTTCGTTCCTTTAAACCACGTGTGCCACAGGTATAGCAAAGTATGTCAAGCGTGTGTAATTCTTTTTATATAAAAAGATTAAATTTTTTTTAAAAACTTTCATTAAATTGTTCAACCCAAGTCCATAACGCAATAGATAGATAGAAATAAGTGAAAAAAGTGATAGACAATTGCAAAAAAACTACGCATAATAATTCAATTTAATAAAATAAAACAAAATAAAAATGAAAAAAAAATTGTATATAAAAAAAACAAAAAGAGTGTTGATCACCTCACACTAATATTATAAATGCGAAAGTTTGTGTGTGTGTATGTTTGTTTCTCTTTCACGCTGAAACGGCTGAACGGATTTGGATGAAATTTAGAATGGATATAGCTTATACCCTAACTTAAAACATTGGCTACTTTTTATTCCGTAAAAAGACATGTCGTTAAGCCGAATAACACGCGGGCGGGGCCGCGTGCAAAGGTAGTATGAAATAAAAAGAACAGATTCATATTTAACCAAAAAAATGGCATGCAAAGATTAAACTACTTAAAATGAAATTACATCTGTGTCAGTAATAATTTAAATTAAAGTACAACGAAATACTCGTGATTAAATAAATTATGTCACAATCCTTGGTCATGCTGGTGTCATGTCAAGCCAATCATTTATAAATAAAATGTTGTATCTAGGAATTTTTTAACTGAATAGAAGGGCAATTTGTTTAACCACAAACCAAACTTCCTTTTAAAAAGAGGCAATGGAAGTTCTTTAATTTTATTTGAAATGTGGTTGTACACTTTTATGGCCATGCTGTATGAGTTTTTCTTACGTAATTCTGATTTCATTACGGGTAAAACGAGTCTTTCCTTGTTTCGAATATTAAAATTACAAACATTTTCAGTCTTATTATATAGATCCGGATGACTTTTCTGCCACTGTCTAATCTATAGGTATACATTTTTAGCAGCTCAAACTGTCAAGACATACTCGCGTCTGTTGTCTAGCATAATTCTTGAAATAGGGTGTGTAAACATTTTGCACACATTCCATTACTGGCACCTGACAGGTTTGAAAATCATACAAAACGACATCCTGCCCATTCTCACATATATAACTGCTTTCACAATCGACCCTTTCAGACACTTCCACGGTTCGTGGTATATAGGTACAAACATTTATTCCACCACTGATAAACACAGAACTTAGGACCTAGGAGACATCTTACATGTGATCACTTGGTGCACATTATGGACCCTGCTCAACATACAGCACCGGCGACCTTATAGTGATTTAACCTTCCAATTTTTTTTAATTTTTATATATATATAGGTAAATTATTCTTTTACAGCCGATAGGTGTTATACTTTTTAATATGTATATTTTTCTTTTTTTACCTTATGTAAGAAACAAGATATAGAAACTAATGCTCGTCCCAATTGAAGAGGCGAAAGTATGTCGTAATTTTTTTGCTTTTATTAATATTTAACTGCATGATAAAATACAAAAACAGATATTATTAATCTGATAATAATCGCTGCCGAGAACTAATTGAAAGCCCCTCTTGTACACCTATTTTACGAAGAGGTTTTAATTTTTAAACATACCACTTTTCACCAGAATTTCTTGCTGACCTAACCTACTGATATCATGTGTCAGGCCGCATCGTCAGCGTGGAACCTCATGGCCTCCCTCTGTTCGGAGGCGCGCGTGTGGCGCGAGCTGGTCCACTTCCACTTCACGCAGCCGCAGATAGATGGCGCCTTAGACAAGAAGGGAGAAGAGTCGCAAGAGGAGACAGGAGATAAGAGGAAGAAGCAGAAGATCGAGGTCGACTGGAAGGTGGTCTTCCATAAGCTTCGAAAGTGAGTTTGAGTTACTTTAGTTTTAGTTACCTCAGATAGATGGCGCTTTAGACCATAAGGGTGAAGAGTCGCAAGAAGAGACCTTCGAGAGCTTCAAAAGTGAGTTTGTTTGAGTTACGGCTGATAGATGGCGCTTCAGCAAATATGAAAGCGCACTCATAGGAAGAAATAAGAGACATGAAGATTCAGAAATTTATTCTTACCCTACGAACTAAAGCCAAATATTAGAATATCCCCAACGTATAATTTTGGAAGACTCAGTTTTCTATTTCACTCACAACACAAAGATGGCGTGGCGCTGTTATGTAATAATAATGTAAATAAATTATTGTTTATCAAACGCCAAGGAATAACCTAGACCAGCGTTTCCCAACCTTTTCAGGCTACAGTACAAACCCCTAGGAAATAAAGCATATTTATCAAGGACAAATAAAAAAACAGTAGATAATAAAATTCTGATCGAAATGTTATTTTGTTAAGTTATTATAAATGCCTTATTTTTAAAATAAAGGTTGTTTTTGGAATTAAACCAATGATTGTCGGATTTATGTAATAACAAAGTTTTATGTTAATAATCTGATTCCATTTGTAATCCGTTTTCTTATTTGATATTATACAAGATTAGATTAGAGAATGCCTTTTTACAGAGGTCGAAACAGCAGTAAATTGTTTAGTGCTTCTTTTGATAATTCTTTAAAATATGTATTTAAATTCACCCAAAAACTACAAAGCCGTTTTTTTAAATTTCGTTTCAAAACTGAATCACAGGATATTTCAACTAATTGCTGTCATTTATTTATTATTTTTTTATTATTTATAAGGTTTTTGTATCGGGTGTAAATACATGGACAGCGATCTTTAAATGTAACCACATGGTCAACTGATCATACTGAATATTTTTTCCCAAGAAATATACCCGCGCAAATCTTCAGGGTATAAGATATTCAAATTTAACTTTATTCTCTCTATTTCGCAGGAGGAAGGTCTATTTTAAAACGCTGCACGTAAACAGCCGTCTCACGAACGACGCTGTCACAAAACACGCCCGTATCTCCATGCGTTAAAGTCCACGAATATTTGTTTAAAATTTAATTATTTCCCAAACAATTGATTTGCGTGGGAATATTTCTTTGGAAAAGTTGTTTAGAGTGATCAGTAGAATATGTGGTTTCTGTAAAAGACAGCGGTCTATTTACACTCTGCATAGTCCAGAGATGGACCTGCAGACCCTACGAATATTCTGGGGTCCGCGGACCACAGGCTAGGAGACGCTGACTTAAAAAACACTTTTATTCCAGACACTACGGTCTCCGGGAAGACGCCCAGTTCACTGAAACTCTTTCCTTGTGTCGACACTGCAAGTGTCTGTTCTGGCGATCTTTGGGACACCCTTGTATTGCTGACCAGGTGAGTTGGTCCCGCTACTCGACCTTAGGTTTATGGGCGTACCTATATAATAGTATGTTTATGCTATAAGTGCGGTAAGGAGGCAATAGTTTACGAGGACGATTTGAAACACGATCTTTAAGCGAGTGTTTTAAACGTTACGAGTAAGTTATTGCCCTTACCTACGTGTAGCATAGTACATTTTTCAATGCATAGTGTGAGTAAATAAATGAAACGTAATGAAAGAAATAAACAATCAATCAACCAAAGCCCTTTTATCTGGCTTCCTATGTGTCTCCGCACATTAGTTCCGAAATAAACAAACTATTTAAATTTTAGGCGGGCATTCTTTTTCTTTGTATTGCCAACTTGACGGAAATAAGCTGCTTTCAGTTTGATGCGTTTGTAGGCCGCTTCCAGTCATACATAACATACTTGCTTGGTCTTTTTGTCATCTACCGGCGATCAAACTGAACGCATCCTGCGAACGCATCATACTGAAAGCAGCTTATTTATGTCAAGTCTATTTATGGTACACAAGAAAAGACGAGCAACATTTTTTCAAAAAAAAGAAAAAAAAAAAGAATCCCTAGTGTGGTAAAGTTAACTTTGACAACAGTTTTGATGCATATTAAATAGTGCATTGTAAATGGTATTTACTTGAGATGGAGCACTATAAACTAATGTACAAGAGATGTACATTCTAAATAAATAAAATCCTGTTTTGTTGCAAAAATCGATATTGTTACAAATATAATAAGTGTAGCAAATCACATCGTGTGCCAAATCCAGCTTGATTTTTTTATTAAAAATTTTATTTGGTGTGTGTGTGCAAAATTTGAAAGGAAAAATACCCATGAAGTGTACCTGTTCCGATGTAGCGTATCTATTTTACATTTATTTATGTTTCAGTGCCCTGAGTATAGAGAGCGTCTCAAGGAGGCGGGTGGGCCGCTCCCCCCGCACCCAGTGCCCCCGCAGGCGTTCCTCAAATTCTTCTCGCTTTAGACCCTTATTCACCGGCAATAAAGGCGAATGTTGATTAGCGCCTGCAACTCTTTTGTGGAAGGTACAGCTTATAGTATGTAAAATATCGAATTGTTGAAAAAACAACTGAATATACGTAAGTAGTTTTGTGATTACTTTTTGATTCCAAAGTGCGTTTCAAAACAAACCCAGATAGTTTATTCGTTTAATAATTTATAGATATACGTTTTAATTTTTGACGATTTGATGTATATGGGAGACTATACTAACTAAAGCTTTGTTTACACTCCCGTAAGTACAATAGCAAGTTAAAGATGTCTCAGATCTCTTTCCTATCTGAGACAAAATGGTAGGGCTTGTTGATACTGTAATAAATAACAGTCGTGTAAAAAAATTACTTAAAGCTATAAAATTAAGGCTCGTTTTAAGTTTTGGTATATAGACCCTGGATTATTATGTCATTATGTTTTTCATCAGGCTATAGTTTGAAAACTTGACCAATTTAAATTATTACGAATTGTGTGAAATTTGTGAATTTTGTGAATATGACCTACCCAAATACTCAGATAAAAAAGTTACATCTCTGGTATTTTGATCTCCTATATTTTAAACTCTCATGTGAATTCCAGTGGCAACTTTAATTCATTTTTTATGTCCAGAGAAATCTGTCCTGCTCGAGTGCTTTCATTTTACACTTTTCTATCCTGCTCAGTGGGAGCGGGCCGCTCAGAAAACTTTTTAAATTTATTATTTTGGAATTAAGAGGATGGATTTTTAATATGACGCTCGTTTTATCACATTTCTTACGACGTTTATTTTGATATAAATTTTATTATCTAAAACTTAATATAACTCGAATGAAGTGGTATTTACATCATAGTTTCAACCTTTGCGATTTTATTGGATGCAGTCGAATGCAAGTATTCGTATATCAAACGGCAGAAATATTAAGTTCAAGCATTATATTTTTTTTTTCAAAAGTAATTATTTCAATTTTACGGATTAAAATGTATTTGCAAACAGACACTATCGGGATATCCCCCCTTAAAATGAAATTTATTTTTTCATCCCAAATTTCTGTGTATAATCTGAGTTACAACTTATATCTGTTTCTCTAAATTCAGGTCTAAATAAACAATAAAGTTTATTTTAACTAAGTATTTTATTAATTACTAAATTTGTGTGTGAAACCTTCACCATTGTTTTTATTTGCACTATTGTAAATATTAAAACTAATGCTTTAAAATAAAAACTATGTGATAATTCCAAAAAAAATACATGTATCTTGAAAAATAAATTTTACATTGGTATTCTTTTGAAAAATATGAATGATTTATTGTTTTGATCACTGACTGAGAAATTTAGAAACTTGTTAGCCATTCAAAATTTGACTGCCAATTTATAACGGAAGCTATGTAAAAACACTGAAATGGTATAATTGTTAAATGTATTTGAAGTTCTTGTGTGCTTGCATTTAATTTAGTTCAGAGTAATAAATAGCAGATGATTTTGGTGTCTGGATAAAAAAAAGAAAATTGTTACATCACAATTAGATAAGGCAAAACAATATTTTGTTTCTAAAGTTTAAAATTATGCATACCGGGTGTAAATAGACTGCTACCATTAAATGAAACCACATATTCTACCGACCCTACTGAACCACGTTTCGCGAGAATCATACCCGCGGAAACCCTTGGTTTGGGAAATAATTAATTAATTAAATAAACAAAAATGCGTGAACCCTGAAGCTGTTCACGGACGATGCTCTCTCTAAACTCGCCCGTATGTCGGTGCGTTAGGGTTCACGCATTTTTGTTTGGAACTCAATTATTTCCTAAACCAAGGGTTTCCGCGGATATGATTCTTGGGAAAAGTGGTTCAGTAGGGTCGGTAGAATATGTGGTTTCATTTAATGGTAGCAGTCTATTTACACTCTGTATACTACATAATGTTACAATTAAGGACATTGCTTGTTTAAATTGTTGGCAAATTAAATTAAAACTATTTAGGCCTAAGTTTAAGTTCAAAGTAAAATTCTTGAACGCATCGCTATCCGTCGCAATTAAATTAGCTGAACTTTGTAATTTATTTAGATTTGACTTTGTGTAGTGAAATAAAAGTATTATTCGAGAAGATATTTTTAAAATGTAAAAAAAAAACTATTTAAGTCTGATGGTACACAGCGTTTTACGCCTTGTTTACAAAAGCACAATGGCGTGTTAAGTACCAAAGTAAGTTACTAAAGAATACCAACCGCATTTTTTTCAGAATTCCCCATTTTGCCCTGTGTAGGAATCATTACGAAAAAAGGCGGTAACCGCAGACTGTTAAGTAAATAGATGGATTTCACTAACTTTCTAATTTGAAAAAGAAAAGACAATGACATCCACGGGGTAGGCTTAGGTTCAGTGTGGGATTCAGATATAAGAAAAATGCTGTGGTGTATTTCTAAGTATGCAGACTAGTAGCTAGCCTAACATGGTCGCCACTTTAACACCATTTGACGGAAAATATATGGGATTTACTGTCAAATGGTGTTAAAGTGACAACCATGTTAGGCCTCTAGGTGTGGTAACTTAATTCTGGTAACTTAACTCGCTACTGTACTGACCTAATGTAAACAAGTTTACGATCAAAATGTTGTTGTATTGTGTAGCGTAGTTGTTGATATTGTGATATTTTAAGATAAACTTTTCTTTAACACAGCGTGTGATAGTCTTGAGATGCTAACTATTATTCTATGATAGTTTCGGAAATGCAGCTTAATTTTTACTTATGTAGTCATTATTAGGTAACCTGTGATCATATTTTGTTTGTTTTTCTTTTATTTGCAATGGAATTGTTTGCTGACTTGTGTTCTTTATCTGTGAAAGTTATCTTTATGGTATTTCAAAAATAAAGTTATTTTAAATATTTTCGTCTTTCTAACATACGCTTTCCCCTTATGACCTGTGGGTGTGTGTGTTGTGTGAGAGGATGTGTGTGTCGCTTATAAATTATCTTATTTCCCACTGGGTTCCGACTTCGTGCCTATCATCTAAAACAAACGGTTGATCATTGAATAGAAATATGAAGATTAATAATGACTACATTAAAGTGCATTCTGAAGGCTTTAATTTTAATTTTAGTACTGTCAAAACTATATTTTTTTCATTCCAAAATAGTTCTTTAGTGTTAACAACAGAAGCTATATTACTCTGGAATAATTTAAGTTTTGACAGCACAAACTAAAGCCTTTAAAATCAGCTACCTACGTTGTGTAGACTACAACGTAGGTAGCTGATTAACTAATAACAATTCTCTAGAAGCGTAACTAAAAATGGTTCCACTAAATAGATAGCGCGGAGGGCGGGGCGCAAAATAAGTACCGCGGCGCGGCATGCCAGTTTGTCATAACACCTTGAGTAGTGTGTTTGTGCCGCGGAAAGTTTCGATTGTGCTTATTAGTATGTTTTCGCGCCAATTGATTTTACAAATATGCTTTCGTGTGTCGTGAAGTGGTGTTAAAGCCACACGGATATGAAAAATACTGAAATTACATTTCATACGTAAGTAAATAAACATTTTGAAAACTCATCGTCTGTTGCTCGCTCGCTGTGGCCGCCATGTTGACAGTGTTGCCAACTGCTACCCATATCTAGTAGCTAGATTTGTCGCGAAAAGTTGCTAGATCGCCCGATTTTTGCACCCCAGAAAGTAGTTTCCAAGCCTTTTTTTATAGGAAAATCCATTTTCAGCACAAATAATGGACGCAACGACACAAATTAAGGGAAATCACTAAGAACAATGTTAGAAATTGAATAATACAACTGAAACAAATGCTACTTTAGTCAACCAACATCAACCACAAGACAAAATATATGAAGTGAAGTTAACTCCGGTCCGGCATTTCCAGCAAGCGAGATGGATGAAGAGAAATAGATGACAAGAGATATGAAAGAGAGACATAGTCAAAGAAAAGTTTGGCTGCTATAGTCAGAGTCGTCCGGGTCGCGGCCGCCCCAACGAGACTGCCCGGCACGCCGCCTTCGACCTTCGACATTAACAATCCAAGCTAATTAGAAGAATGGCGAACACTTTATTACCTTGTGACAGAGGCGATTATTGGTTGGCCCAAGCGTCTTATTGTTTTGGACTTGTTATAGACAGAGACAGCACCATGTTTCGCTTCTAAAGTTCTTTTCACGAAAGATGTTTCACGGAATAAGGCACTTATTTACCCTTTAATACTTTGACAGCGGACTTCTATATCAAAGTCTTTCCTGAAAAGTGTGAACTCTCATTCACGTTTTGTCTGTTACTTAAAAAGTACCTAAAAAATCTACAACCCGGTCACATTATCTCGAGACCTGGCGTCGATGACGTCACGTCGCGTCGGCGCTCAGATATGGTGCGCAAAACAAGCATCCTCTAGTAGGATATTATTATAAACAATAAGATTTCCAACAAAACAAATATTGTGTTAATTAATTTAATGTAGGTAATATTATTATAATGATATGATTAAAATGATGAAAAATAAATGAAAAAATCTTGGTTAAGTGGGTACAAGAAGTGTTTATTACACAAAACTACAGACTAAAATTCTTCGAAAGCGAGAACTTTCAGGATTAAATTTCTTGCTTCACTGTGAATAGTTTTTCCCATATTTGAAAAAACTTTCACTGTCCCACTTCAAAGCAACGAAATAGTAACAAAAATGTCCAAACTAAACCAAAATGTCCAAACCTAACAAAAATGTCCAACGTTGCAACAAAAACAATATTTTAACGTAACAGCAATAACAAAATAACAATAAAAATCCAAACGTAACAATGGAATGTTTAAAAATATACCACGAAAACAAGTCGACGCGTATCGGCAACGAAAGTGCTAACCGTACTGACGCGCCGTGGCGAGCGCGGGGAGGTGAAAGGAGAACGGGGCGGGTGGTTCGCATTCCAGCGAGGTCTCGAGATAATGTGACCGGGTTGTAGCTACAAGTTTTTGTAATTTGTAGCTGTCCGACACTGAAAAATAGCTAGATCTAGCTATAAAGTAGCTAAGTTGGCAACATAGACCGCCGCGGTGACGACGCAACCAATCGCGTGCAAGCTTTGTCTATGTGAGTGTGTGAGTGTTACGTTGCTATTGGAGTAAGTTTGGTAGCGTAAATGGAACCAAAATCGAAGCGGTAATAGGAGAGTTGTATTTTTAACAAATTCAAGTTTGTGTAAATATTTCTAGGAATAAGCTTTATAAAAACGATGTAAAAACAGAAACAAGATATCTATAAAAAATGAAAAGTTTTTTTGCTTTAACCAGAGCGCGTCGAAATTAGTTCCTCGTTTGACGAAGTGCCGGTATGACGTCACGTGGCAAACATCCAAATTGAGTCTCTAGATTTTCTCGGTGTGTGGTAGTGGACGGGTGCGGGTGTGAGTGAGGCGAATTTGTTGTGTTTTGTCTATATCCATTCATTAAATGAAAGCGTGTATTTTATTGAAGTCGTACTTATTAACTGTGATAAAATGGAGACCTATTTTATCCGCGGCCAATCCGATAATCTACCTAAAATATATATCTTCATGGTCATGGAGCTTATATTATCGAAATATCCATTACTTATATACTACTGTCGCAACAAGAGGTGTAAATGAGTTTCAATTTTTTGTGTAGGTTCACACATAATTCTCCGCATAGGAACTTTCTACCACATAATGTATGTACGAGTAATTAATTACTAAGTATATAATGAATGCTCGTTTTACCTAAAATGATAGATTTTATTAGATTATTTGAACTTATGAACAATGTTCATCGAAACGATTTAAGATTTACTAACTAAAATACGAAATAATGCACCCGCGAATAGGGCTGCCACGGCCTAAAATACAAAAGCTGAATATTAGGCCGGACATTTTGCCCTAAAAGCCGGACATATATTTTTTAATAGCCGAACTTATTTTTGAAGCCAGAACTCGCTTACGTAATTTAATTGTTTATTACTGCGAATCACACTTGTTACAATATTAAACAGTTACAATTAACAATAAGTCCTGTCATCATTTGGTAATTATGATATTAACGAAGTGAATAATTTGGCCAAGTGCGAGCCGGACACGCGCAAAATGGCTTCAGTGCCACCAAATATTACGGGTACGGAACCCCAAAAACTTGATGGTACCTAAATGACCACCTTTAAAATTTTAGCGCCATCTATCATCTTACCAATGAACCTTAGCGTCATCGTTACTCATAATTAGAGTTGCGGCCCGGCCCCGGCAAAGGTTCGGTACCCGGCAGGTTCGGCACTTTTTACGAAGTTCGGCCGAGTACCAAACCTTGACCCACGGTTCGGCCGAACCTCCAAACCTTTTTAAAATGATGATTTGGTCGTTAAATTAAGAACAAAATTTTTTTTTTTTTTTAAATAATTGAAAGTCAGGAACATAGATCACGAAATTGACAAAACGGTCGATAAATTTATAGTGCACGTGACAGACAGCTCAGGGTCAAGTGGCGGTTCCGAATGCGAAGACTCCATTTCGGAACACTCCGATTATAATAAAATAAATGCCCAATTTTTGATTCATTTGAAATATTTCTCATCACTAAGTAAGTTTCAACACAATACAATACGTTCATTTGCTTAAGAATCATCGAAAAAAGGCATCAAAACTTTTAAAAAGTAATTTAGGTTCCCTACTCCTGCTATAACTTTGAGGAAAATTGAAGCCAATATGGCCGCTACTATAGTACGCTTAGCGACAGAACTTTCGCATGTTACGCGCAAGTGAGCTGGAATTTAATGAAGTATCTGAAAAATAGCTACATTGGTAGAACGAGTACATTGGTAGGGTCACCCAGGCGGGGTGAATGACCCCTATCGCCTTGCTAACCCGCACCGACTATAGCACACTCAGGCTGGGTTCCAAATGGCGCTGACAGCACTAAAAGTACTATCAAACTACTCACGCCGTACGGCCATCGGTGATTCGGAATGACAAAATACAACAAAATACTATAATTTCACAACAGAGTCTATAATTGTCTTTTAGTCGAGAATTCCCGTGAACCTTTTCTTTCGATACTCCACTTGTTCATACATTATTCTTGCAAATTGCGCTTTATGTTATTATGAATAGAGTTTATAATACTGTGACTTATTTATTATTCTGCTTGTTATTATTTATTATTTATTTTTAATCAAACATAACATGACATGCAATTTTACACGAAGGTGTATCAGAAACCTTTTGGGGTTTTTATGTACACCCAGTTCCAAGTCTCGTCTGAAAACATTATTCAACTATTCTCCTTGTACGAGTGTGCATTGAAGTCATTTGAAGTAGTGTGTGAGTGAACTCTTTTTAGAAAGAATATTCAGCAAAGTCAACCAAACGAAGACTAAAATAAGAAACAAATTGGCAACACAATCTATAGACGCCATTTTGTTGGTCTTGTGACGCTACTAAAGTCGGTGTTAAGATAATAATCGATAAGACTAAGGTTCTATCGAGATATAAGTGTAAGAAGACAACTCTATATAAATTGTCTATAGTACTCTGTCTTGTCGTTGTTTTGTTCGAAAAAGAAAAAATGTCGGCTTATTTATAGAGAGAAATAAAACACTAATTAATAGTATAGAAAATGGTTTTATTTAATTAAAGAAGATTGCCTCCATAGTCTGGGTCCCCATATATCCATAAAATATATAAAATATCCAATATATGGGTCATAAATCATTTGAATGCAGAACCGGACGTGGAAGAATAAGAAGAGGATTCAGAGGCCGTGGACGTGGCCATATTTCAGAGGACAGTGCTGCAGCAAGAGTGAGTGATGAAAATAATGATGGATTGGCATTCATAAGTTGTGTTGAGGTGCATGCATTAGTGAATAGTGAAATGCATTTAGTAGTAGATTCAGCGTGTACCGAACATTTAGTGAAAGAAGAATATGAAGGTTTTATGACAGATATCACAATCATGGACACTCCTACTAGGATATATGTGGCAAATGGACAATGTATTCATACGAGTAAGAAAGGTAAGATTAAGCTCAATGTTAATGGTACAGCAATAAGCTTTGAAGCATTGATTGTGAAAAACTTGACTTATAATTTGCTTTCAGTAAAGAAAATAGTAGAGACAGGACATAAAGTAAACTTTGACAATTCTGAAGTCAAGATATTTAATAGGAAAGCTCAGGTAGTAGGAAAATTAAATGGTAAACTATATTACATTAAAGGTTCAGTATGTAATGACTCTGCTGATGATGAGCAATGCAATATTGTTAGTGAAGATTTGTGGCATAGAAGGTTAGGGCATCTCCATCGCAAGGGTTTACAGATCATGAAGTTACCAGCTGGCAGAAAAGTTTGTCCAGAGTGCATGGAAGCAAAGTCAACAAGACTACCATTCAAGTCGCTTGAAGGCCCAAGGTCTAGGGATGTAGCAGAACTTCTACATAGTGACATAGCAGGTCCAGTAAGACCAGCTACAGATGAAGGTGAGACATACTACCAAACAGTGATAGATGACTACTCCCACTTCTGTGAAGTCTACCTGTTGAAGAATAAAAGTGAAGCTACTGAGAATTTAATCTCTTACATAAAGAAGATAGAGACAGAAACAGGGAAGAAAGTTAAAAGGATAAGATCAGATAATGGTGGAGAATATACATGCAAGAAGATGAAAGATTTTTGTAAAGACAAAGGAATACAGTTAGAGACAACAATACCGCACACGCCTCAACAGAATGGAGTGAGCGAGAGGATGAATCGTACTTTATACAACAAGGCCAGGACTATCATGAATGAAAGCAATTTACCAAAGCAACTTTGGGGAGAAGCAATAAAGTGTGCAGCATATCAGTTGAATAGGTGTCCTTCAGCAGCTATAAATAAGAAGATACCTACAGATATAAGATTTGGGAAGACAGACCTTACAAAATTGAAAATATTTGGATCAAGAGGATGGATGGTAAACATACCAAAACAAGACAAGCTTAGCAATAGAGCAAAAGAAGTTAGAATGGTTGGATATGCGAAGAATGGATACAGGCTTTGGGATCCTGCCAATAATATAATAATGGTATCAAGAGATGTTCGATTTGATGAAAGCAATATCCGCTTGAAAAACACAGAAAAAAAATCGAGAGAAGATACTATGAAGAAGAAAGATTATATGAAGAAATGGAAGAGAATATAAGAGAATCAGAGGACATATTGACAGAAGAACAAAGACAAGAACAAGATACAGAAGAGATACCAGATAAAGAACCAGAAATGCAAGATAAACAAAAAACTACAAAATCAGGAAGAATAGTAAAGATACCAAATCATCTGCAAGACTATGAAACAGAAACTAACATTGTTTACTGTTTATGCATGGGTGATCCACAGGATTATGATGAGGCAATAAAGAGTGGAGAAGACTGGAAGATAGCAATAGGTAAAGAACTAGATGCACATGAAAAACAAGGTACATGGAAAGTCACAGACCTACCGCAAGGTAAAAAGGCGATAGACACTAAATGGGTATTTAGAACTAAGAGTGATGGATCAAAGAAGGCGAGGCTAGTAGCAAAAGGATACCAGGAAGAGTCATATACAAATGTTTATTCACCTGTAGCGAGAATGTCTACCATTAGGATGTTGCTAAGCCATAGCTTACAAGAAAACCTAACAGTGAGACAGCTGGACGTACCTACAGCATTTTTACATGGCAAGTTGAACATGGATGTATACATCAAACCACCACAAGGTGTAAGCATAAAAGAAGGAAAAGTAATGAAACTGGAAAGAGCATTGTATGGTCTCAAGGAAGCACCACGGTGCTGGAATGAAAGATTCCATAAATATATTGTGAGCATGGGATTTGTACAGTCACAATATGATTTTTGCTTATACAAGAAAGAAAATGTATGGTTATTGATCTTTGTCGATGACATATTGGTATCAAGAAATTCTTCAGACATCATACAAAAACTAAAAGCAGAATTTCAAGTTAAAGACATGGGTGAAATTAAGGAATACCTTGGTATGGAAATAGAAATAAAAGAGAACAGGCTGGAAATTCATCAAAGAAAAATCATTGAAAAGGTGCTACAAAGATTCAATATGGAAAACTGCAAAGGTTCAAAGACACCGATGGAAGTGAACTTTACTAAAAATGAAAATGAAGATATAATCCAAGTGCCTTATAGGGAACTTATAGGCTGCCTACTCTATATTTCTACAACAAGTAGACCAGACATTACTTTTGCCACTGTATTTCTTAGCAGATATTTAGACAAACCAACGCAGCAGTTGTGGACAGCGGCTAAACGGATTTTGAGATACTTGAGTGAAACCATCAAGAAAACTTTGATTTACACCAAAGTAGACGGGTCGACGGACATACATGCTTACAGTGATGCTGATTGGGCTAGTGACAAACATGACAGGAAAAGTGTTAGTGGTAGTGCCATATTTTATTGCCAAAATTTAATTTCATGGACTTCTAAGAAGCAAAATATGGTTGCTTTATCAACAGCAGAGTCAGAGTATGTAGCATCGGCAGTACTGTATCAGAATTACTTTATTTGAAAGGACTATTGTATGACTTTGGTTGTGTGAACTCTAAAATCTATTTGTTCCTAGATAATCAAAGTGCTATTTGTATGATTGAGTCATATGAGAACAGCAAGAGATCGAAGCACATAGACATCAAAGCACATTTTGTAAAAGATGTTGTGCATAAGAAATTAATAACTTTGGGTTATGTATCCACACATGAGAACATTGCTGATATCATGACGAAATCTTTAGTGCAAGTAAAGCACAACTACTTTGTTAACAAACTAAGTATTAAGTAACTAAGTTTTAATTTTACTAAGTTGATTATTTGACAAATATAAATGTTTGTGAGGCAATTTCAATAATTTGTTTGTTAAAATATTGTATTTACTAAAAGTTTTCTGCCAAGTTCAAATTATAAAAATTGAGACGGGGTGTTAAGATAATAATCGATAAGACTAAGGTTCTATCGAGATTTAAGTGTAAGAAGACAACTCTATATAAATTGTCTATAGTACTCTGTCTTGTCGTTGTTTTGTTCGAAAAAGAAAAAATGTCGGCTTATTTATGGAGAGAAATAAAACACTAATTAATAGTATAGAAAATGGTTTTATTTAATTAAAGAAGATTGCCTCCATAGTCTGGGTCCCCATATATCCATAAAAGTCGGTAGCCAAAGTGGGAATTGTACCGATTTTATTCCTAGTGAGGATATGCTAACGAGATTAAATTCTCAGCAGCTTGAATCTAATATGCAAGAGCTAATAGACTTAGAAGAGTAAATTTTTTATGTTGATTTTAAATATTTTAGCTATTGTTGCGTTGAAAAAGATATAAGAAGACCGCGGCGGTCTGTGTTGCCAACTTAGCTACTTTATAGCTAGATCCTGCTATTTTTCAGTGTCAGTTACAAAAACTTGTAGCTAGATTTTTTAGCTACTTTTTAAGTAACAGACAAAACGTGAATGAGAGTTCATCACATTGGTAATAAAAAGTACTATAATTTTGTACAAAATACTATCCTTTTTGTATTTTTGTGCTATCTTTTTCAACGCAACTAAATGCAACCCTGCCCCCTGATTCTGTATCGTAAACTCAGTTGCCAAACCAAGTGGCTATCGTCTAAAACCATCTAAGTCTAAAACATATATATCCGCTTATCTAAGGATAAGTTTGCACTTGAAATGACTTCACAATTCGTAAATAGTTCAATACCCATTAAAGGTTATTTTGGAAGTTCATATTTTATCTGTTTTTGGTGAATAGCAACTATAGCTAGCAACCGAAACTGAGTTACATAATAGCCCCGCTGGTCGGCACTTCTTCATACGAGGAACTGTTAATTTCCACTGATTTCCACGCGCTCTGGTTAAAGCTAAATAACTTTGTTTTTTTTAGATATCTTGTTTCTGTTTCTTACATCGTGTTCATGGAGCTTATTCCTAGGGAATAACTTGAATTTGTTAAAAATACAACTCTCCCATTCCGTCCAACTGAGTAACAGTTCCAGTATCTCTATTTAATTTGTGGCGCAACTGACTATGCAACAGTTCGTTTACGGTTGAACTCGTCTCAATTTTTGAACGCTCTAAGGCAGCGTTGCCGGTACGGGTATTTTTACCCGATTTCGGGTAATTTAGGCATTGAGCTGGTATCTTGCGGGTAATAATTTCGGGTAATTTTGCGACAAACACAAAAGTATTTTTTCTCTCATTAAATCGTATCGACTCAGATGCCCAAAACGAAATAATTTTGAGGCACATCATGCGTGAATGCGCAAAACGGAATGAATCTTATCCCTATTTTGTGTGAGGGTGTGTGTGTGTGTGTATTGAGTCTGATGAGGCAAAACGTGCAAAAGAGATGCTTATATACAGACTCTCGTTAGATAGGGCAAGCAATAAGATTTTCAACATCACATCAAAGAAAACGTTGCCGTTGCGAGCCGAACCTCGCTGCGCACCGCTAGGACGGCGGTACCCGATGCCTCGCCGCCGCCTCCTGAGCCGCCACCGCCAAGTTTTGATTCACGCTCGCCAGCCTCCATGCTCGACGCTAACTCGATAGCACGATGATACGTCACATCTCGCTCGGACAAAATACGCTGTCGGAATTTTTCATTCTTGATGACGTAGATGAATTGATCCCTCAAATTCTCCTCTAATGCATTTTTTAACTTGCATAATTTCGACAGTTTCTTTAAGCGAAGTAAATAATCGTTCACTGGTTCTGAGGGTAGCTGCATACACACTCGAAATTTCATACGTTCTGCGACCTCTGATGACTTTGGGTTCAAGTGAACTTCCACAAGTTTCACTAATTGCTCGAATGTTTTCGATTCAGGTTCACTTGGGTTACACAAATCCGTCATTAACTCGTGTAAGTTTCATTTCCAACTATGGTTATAAGAAACGAGGTTTGCACTGCCACCTTTACGTCATTCAGTTTGAAATATGCTTCGATACGTTTCACATAACTACTCCACGAATCTTGCGAGTCCAACTTAAATTCTTTTATGTTTCTAATCATTAAGCCGTTGGTGACTTCCATCATGATTAAAAACCCGAAATAAATCGACCAACTCGTCGCCAGAATATTATATATCAGGAGCGGTAAATAACAACACCGTGGCTAATGGCTGACTGGTTTATTTGTACCCACGCATATATGTAGGTAGTTACACCTTTGATACATTACACAAGGTATTTAATATTTTATTTTTTCTCTTGAAATGAAAATTACATTCACAAAACGGGTAATTCGGGTAATTTCTGATCCGGTTTCGGACTTTTTCTAGTTTGACTACCGGCAACAATGCTCTAAGGTGAAATTCGCATGAATTCGCATCACTCCGACCAAAGAGTATAGTAACTCTCCGACAGATATTCGCTCGTTTCGAAACGAAACTTAACTTATTTTTATGATCTTTTTTGAGTGTATGTGTAATTTAACTCAAATCAATCACAAAACAAAGAAAAGTAGGTACCTCTAGGAGAAATTGGGAGCCTCCCCTAGACCATGGATGCGAAGAAAGCGCTAGAATCTAACAGTTTACCAAACATTACGGATGTTGAGTGGAAGCTTGAAGTTGTGACGAATACACCAGGAGTTGGCTCCGATAACTTGCTTTACACCATCGTGCTGAAGACAGACACGGGTAATGATGTGCGCTTTACGTGCGGCAGCCAGGAGCTGCAGGATTTAGTGTACAAATTGAAGGATTTGGTGAGACACTGTGAAAGAGTTAAAAGTGAAAATACCTGATATTTTTTCAACTTTTAAGTGGAAGTTTAATATGTTCGGACTCTGATACCTCTGGAACCTAAGTATTTACTATTTGAATTTGTATATTGAATTTATAATTAAAGTTAGCATAGTTCAATGGTTGCAAACCAGAATTTAGTAAGGAGTTAATGCACTTAGCATAAAAATAATAAGCTATCTTTCATTCATTCAACAATTTATTGTTGTAAATGGGACCTATAAATGCATGTCATAGACCAATACAGAAAACGTTACTGAGATAATATCTATAGGTCGTTGGATAGGTCACTTTCAGCAGACAAAATTAAGGTTCTAGTTACTTATGTTCAAGGATGACAAACAACAGACTGCCGAGCAAAGCTGCAATACACAAATTAAACAAAATCAAAGAAAAGCAAGTCATTTTCTTATAAAGTGTGTTAATTGATGTTTAAAAGGTACTTTTAAATTTATTCTTAAATAAAAAAGTATTAAAAACATGTGTTTCAAAAAGTTGTTTACAGTGCTATTTCTATAAGTATTCATTTCCTGTTTTTGTGCAATTTTGCCTGTAAAAATTTAAAGTACCAGAGATGGAAAGCAAGAAACATGATACCTATGTGGACTTGTGCATCAATAAACAGAATTTAACTGAAATGTATTTTTTGTGCCATTTTAATGTATCATCTAGTGTTTTATGAGTAACCTAAGCCTTTGACTGCAATCAGGTTCTCTTTTGTCATATTTTATAGCATCAATAAATCCCTTGTAAATAATATAAAATTAAACCTTTTATTTTACTTTCCCTGTAATTTACTATAAGATACTAAATAGATAATGATTAAGTTATATGTATACAGTAGGCGCTCGGTAATCAGTTGCTCGTCAGTCCGGCACACCCAGTAGTGGTCAGTAGTGAGTGATTTCCGAACGAAAACGCGTGAACCTTAATGCACCAACATACAGGCGAGTTTCGACAGAGCGTCGTCTGTGAAACAGTTTTTCCGGTGCAGCGTTCTAAAATAGACTTTCCTCCTGCGAGATAAAGTCTTGAGAGTTTTTTTTCGAATAGTTGTTCAGTATGATCAGTAGAGTATGTGGTTTTATTTAATGTTCGCACTCTATTTACAGCCTGTGTAAATAAAACTTAAAACATTATGCCAGCTTGAAATATTAAATGTGCCATATTTCGGTACAGACGTGTGTGTGTCACTTGTATGTATTGTATGCATGTATATTAGGCGAAAAATAAAACATCACACATACATTTTAGTATTTTATTATAAAAGTTAGTATATTACACAACTTTATGAAAGTTGTAACATTTAATTTCACTTCAAAAAATATTTGGATACAAATATTACATTATTTTTTCATACAATATTATACTTTTGTAAATGATTAAGGCATATTAGGTATTTATCTTATGCTACATTTCATTATGAGGCAGTGATGTAAAGCACAAAATAATATTAAATTGTGCTTTACCTAATATTTTTATGAAGCACAACTCATAGGTAGGTAAGAAATTATGTGTGAAACATGTTTAATAAATAAGAAGGCATCTACATGGCACCCACCTTGCTTCGAGACAGAATCAAGCACATTATAAATAGACAAAATTAAAGCAAATTGTGTTAAATAATTATAATATTTTTGTAAATATGGAGATTCATAAAAACCCATTTAAATATTTATTCTTATAGCTAATTAAAACGTGTCCTGTGTTAACATTGTTATTGATATAAATATAGCATTTTAGCACCAATTACTGTATTTTGATATTAGTACAATATTTATTTTTATACCTACAGTCGACACATAATATTTTTAAGTCAATTTAAGAAAAAATGTCAAATGATTATACATAAATGAACACAACCTACGAAACAACATTTAAAATACTGGCAGTTAGACAAACACATTAAATTATATAATTAAAGATAAATATTATATTTCATACAAAACAAACAATTGTGTTTGGTTTCTTATGGCATTATATTAATATGAAAAACAAAACATGTTTAGGATAATGTTTGAAAAACAGATTAAACACTGTTAAATTTGGAGCCTTGTCATCTAACTTGAACATCTATCGCTTTTAAGGGCATCGTGATTTTTCAGAAATGACGTTACATATGAATTCTAGCAAATCAGGATACCTTTTCTTAAAAACATTGAAGTAATTCAGCTCATACGAGTTCTAAAGTAATTATAATTATATGCACGATGATAATTTTAACATTATCGAAAAATTTGCAACCTTCTGACATTATCTTCTAACAAAAAGTATGCTTCAACTAAACAAAGATTACTTTTTGGGAGCGGTTTTCGTAGTTTAAGCTGTCTCCGTTGAGGAGCGTTGGGCGGCGCGGAGGTAAGAGCGGGGTGGGGTGGCCGCTTCTAATTCTAATTCTAATTCCGCGCCGCCCAACCCTCCCCTAGTACCGCGGGCGTTCTGCCAATTGTAATGTTTTAGTATAAATAGATGATTACCAAATACATTTTTGGGGGGAGAGAGGAGGCAGATATATAAAGTGACTTTTATGTATGCATCCAAACTCATACTGGAGGCTCGGTAAGTGATCAGTAACACGGATCGAAAACAATTTTTGCTAATTTTGCAAAATCAAACCTTGACGTCCCATAGTAATCGACCCGGGGCTGGGCTTGCGTTTGTAAGGAACACGAAAAGAATAATTTACGAATTTCACAAAAAAGGTCATCGAACCTTGTTACTGAGCACTTCTGCGCTCCGGTGTGGTACCAAAGCGCACATACAAATAAAATAGATGTCCAACTAAACAGAGTGATGCGAATTATATCGGGCACCCTCAAGCCAACTCCGATACCGTGGCTACCGGTGCTAGCACACATAGCCCCACCACAGCTCAGGAGAGAGCAAGCAACTGCTAGTGAATGGACTAGAGCATTCAACGAGGCCCCACACAAAATGCCTATAAGGAAAACATTAGACCAGATACCACCTCAGCGACTTCCTTCCCGCAAACCAATCTGGATTGATGCCAAGATCAAACACCAAACTGACATCCAGACTGAATGGCGGGCAAAATGGCGAGAAGAAAAATGTTCAGAGGCGGACATCATATCTGACCCGTCTGCCACACAACCAGGTTTTAGAGAACACCGTAAGCTATGGACTACGCTGAATAGAATTCGTACTGGCGTGGCAAGGTGCAACTACAACATGCATCAGTGGGATATAGCTGACTCACCTCGTTGTGACTGTGGAGCCTCGGAACAAACTATCCGTCACATCGTGGAAGAGTGCCCCAACAGAAGGTTTTCTGGTGGGCTGGAGCAGCTACATAAGTTAACACCTCAGGCAAAAGTATGGCTATCAAACCTGGATTTAGAATTGTAGCTGTATATATAAAATAGAAAATACTAAGATAAAGCAGGATACCAAGGCCATACGATGATGATGATGACTGAGCACTTACTGAGTCTTCAGTAAGAATTTGACTGCATAAATTAAAGTCACCTTATATAAGGTCCTACAATTCAAAGTGAAAAAAAAAACAAGATAGAGTATCCCTAATAGACCATTTTTAACCTAAAAATGTTTTTTACGCGATCTTTTATTTTCACCTTTCTATAGAAATTTAGTCAGCTGATTGAACCACTTTGTACTGGGATGGGAAGTGAAAAAATCATTTGACCAAAAAACTTTTTTTTCTTCTTATTGTTATCAACTTATCAGTCAGTTAACGATACATTTCTACCCTAGAATTGTTTTCACTTATTATTGTAGGACCTTACATATTTAAATCATTCAAAAGGCATAACCGAGTCAAACTGCAATCAGTATATTATTATGGTGGTTAAACCGAATTCCGGTGCAAAATGCACATAATATTGTTTTACTTACTTTTAAATAAAAAGTATGCAAAAATTGCGTTTTAAAGCAATTAGCGGAAATTGATGAGTAATAATTAGGGTTTTACATTCAAATTATATCATTTTATGATTTACATTTTGATTGCATTCGATTAACAAACTTAATTAACGTATTTAACGTTGTAATCGAATGTAATCAAAATGTAAGGCATAAAATAACATATTTTTTATGCGAGAACCCTACTGTTAGTAATCAATATCCATTAATTGCTTTCAAACGCAAATTTTGCACACCTACTTTTTATTCAAAAGTAAGGAAAACAATATTACGATGTGCATTTTGCACCGGGATTCGGTTTAACCACCTTAAAGTACAACATAAGGCACACACCACAGACAACCAACAGAACGTCAGAAATCGAATTGGGAAAGTATCCGCCAACGCCGAACGTCAGATATATCAATATTGACTTATCAGACGTCGAAGTCGGAACAATGTAATAAATCCAATAAATAAGCCGGAAAATGTGGGAAAGTGGTGAAACAGTACCGATTTAAAAATATATCTTTCTTTCCCGTGTTCTGTATAAACATGTTTAGGATAATGTGTTCTGTTTATTTTCCGATGTCAGGTGAAAAAACTCCTACATCAAATACTTTTTCGTAAAATCCAGAAAAAACCTTGAAATGCCGGCAGCGCGTTCTAATGTAGACTTTCTGACTACAGTGAAGTTCAAAATCACTCAGTAAGATGCACCATGGGCCAAGCTTTAATGACTTTGTGGAGTCAGACCCCTCTTACTTTCTAATTTTCGCAGGTAAAGGTTAATGTCGATGATTGTTCCTGGGGGTCTATAGCTATAGAACACGTAAAGGAAGTTTTTTTTTATCGGTCCTGCTCCACCACTTTTCCTCATTCGACACTTTTTCCTGGACTCTTAAGTTTCAATATATTGTCAGATGGAAAAATTCTCTTCAACTCAAACCAATTAACGCTTCATCTTCTCAAGTATCGGCAGGATCATCTCAAACGAGGGTCTTTTCCCGGGATCCTCATTCATGCAGATTTTGATCAGTTTGCTGATGTGAGGCGAGACGCCCGGCGGGATCGTGATGCGTAGACCTTCTAGAGCTATCTTCATGCCGCACTCCATGGGGGATAGGTCCGCGAATGGCACCTAGAACAATGTTTAGTGATGAAGTTATACCGGTTGAGGCGAAACTGTGAGCAGGATTTCTTGTCACATCTGCTATATTTATAATAAAGTAGTAAAAAGACGTGTCTGTACAATGAATATTGCGCGAAATTTTAAATGAATTGTGTTATTGGTATAGTACAGAGGCCAAAACAACAATTTTTAGAATTTTTGTCTGTCTGTATCTATGTTCCGTTTTAATTCGAGAACCACTCAACGGATTTGGATGCGTTTTTTTAAATATCTAGTAGCTACCCTGGTCAATATATAGGCTTCGTTTTTTCCTCTTGAGGTATGGAACCCTAAAAATTACCTCTCTAGTGGCCAACTCCCACAGCAGTATAGCGAAGCTCCACATGTCAGCGGCTTCCCAGTTCCGTTTGGACGCCAGTTTCTGTAGCGCTTCGGGCGCCATCCACGCTGGTGAGTAGACGCGACCGCGCTCTTGGAACGAGAACTTTGCGTCCGCCATATTGATGCGGGCGGTTAGGTCTTCGTCGATCTGTGATAAAGGTCGTTATTGTTATGAAGCGTTCGTTTTGAGTATGACAAGTATATACAAAAAAGGCTGTCAAGATCAAAGAGCAATTAAGCTGAAAGCTCAACTAAATATTTATTAACACTACGTCATTATACAATCGAGTCGGATAGAAAAATGAGGTAAACAAACAGTTTGGATGAAAATTACCGATTTTGTACACAACTCTTTTTATTAAAAACTTCACATACATCGATTCTAGACACTTCGACCTTCATGTAAAATGCATCTTATCTCACTTTTTGGTAAAAACTTTTCAACAAAACGATCATTCGTTTTTTCTAATGGCGGCTGCACATTTTTATCTGTGTGACCATGCTGACTAGTGTATGTTCCACTTTTACACAGATTAGAAAAAAATCCAATGAACAATTAGTCAAAACAAGACGTTCTGAGTTTTCCAACAATATTTACCGTAAGCACCTAAAAAAATTACATCGCTTATTTTAACAAATGAAGTGATTAAAATAATTTTGTTCATATATCTGTCATCGCTCAAACATACGCAAAATTTTTGACATCTCGAATCGTAAGGTAAGCGAGCTTTCATAGAATTCCGTCTGCACCATGAGGGCTTAAACATTACAGATCATTCATTGCCCCAATTGCAGTCATTTATTTTAGTTTTTTAAGGTTAGGAAATATTTTATTATTTATTTCAATTTTAATAATGTTTTTAAATTTTTGAAGCTCGGCAATGCTGAGATCAATGACGGACGGACATCTGAGCTGTCACTGAAATAGTCGAACATCGACTGTTAAAAAGGTACTCAGGTACATCATTATAACTGTCAAAAGTGGTCAAGTGTGAAAGAATCTTTTCTTTGTTTACATCACTGCTCAATCCGACTTGATCGTAGTATATATAATTCGGTCGTTTTTTAACGTCAATGTGCTATTTTTGTATGATTTTTGGAATAAATAGATCAAATTTAGGAATATAATTTCAATATTGTATGTTTTCGTGCTCTTAAAACGAATTTTAGTAATTACAGGACGTGACGTCTTTATATTAGATTTAATAGTCGGAACCTTGCAAGGCTTTTCCCTTTTGGATGCGCTTAAGATTTTTTTTCCAATAGAAATGTGTTGTGATTCTGATGACGTCACTGAAGGTCAAATGAAAGAAATAATCTTTTTTATTTAATTAAGGATACGCACGCTTATTTTAAAATCTGTATACTAAAAACAGTTAAGGAAAGCTGTTCCTCGAAACGGTTTTCGAATCGAAAATATTGGCGAAAAAAGAACAGACTAATCGCGATATAAAAAAAGCTGAATGTGAAAGCTCGGAGCCAGGATATTCATGTTGTTTGTATCTTAATATATGTTTTATAAAGGATAAGACTCATTCGTTAAAGTCAAAACACTAACCATGACATGCTTGCTGTTGAGATGGTACGCAGGCATACTGCTGTCTCTATCCAACGAGTGCAGATACTGCATGCCTCTTGCTACGTCGCTAGCCAATCGCAGCGCGGCGCCTGCGTCGACTACCACCCTGCCCCCCGCGCCGCCCGCGCCCCCGTGGAGAAGGGAGTAGAGCGAGCCCCACGACATGTACTGAGATATGACGACCAGAGAGGGAGGCGATACGCAGCATCCCACCTAGAAACAATATAAAATATTATGTTTAAGGTGGTTGCGTCGGCTTTCGTTTCCAAACGCGCAACTTATGTTTGTTTTTATTTTTGAAATAAAACTATTAAAAAAAATAGATTTATGGAACTAGGGCACTGATGCAAATCAGGTTTTTCTAGCCATGTCGTGTTATTTTATAAATTACTTTGTAAACGATCCTGCACAACAACTACAAACACGCGTTGTTGCGCGTTTGGAAACAAGAACCGTCGCAACAACCTTGAGCGATCAAGAAACTCATTTTGAGAATAGTCATCAAAGGTTATTATTATATGAGGAAGATAATCGGACCGAAAGCACTACCTTCACGAACACTATAGGTTAGAGATTCTTCATCATTTGAAATGCAGTACCTAACGGAATATATGTTAAAATCCTGTGAGAAGATTTTGATTTAATTAAGTACTTATTTGTTGGATTTTACTTTTGCAAGACAATGAATTGTGTAACGAAGGACTTACCACGGGCAATATATTGGGATGCGAGAAGATCCTCAGTTTAGGGAAGTCCTCGTTGAAATCTCGCATGGCGCGCGGGGTGCACTCTCGGAGCGCGAGGATCTTTGCCACGATGTCGTTCTTCTGCCAACGACCGCGCCATGTTTCGCCTAAACAGTGTTCAGTTATTTAATTAGAGCCATAGATAAGACGTAACATATTAGTTACAAATGTATACAACGAGCGGCTTGTATGCGCGGCTGAACTCATCGCTGCGTACAAAAACCCTCGTTTGTGACGTCATGTCTAGGCGGATTTTTTATTTTGATCTTTATAATTTTTAGCACCTTTTTAATTGGCTATTTGTTCATATGATATGAAAAATAAAATAAAATATGATCTTAATATTTCGGATTTCTTTTGTATGAAAATTATAAAAAATATCCTTATTTTGAAGTGTGTACTAAATTTCAGGTTCCTATGGACATACAGATACAGATATGTGCAAAGTCATTGGCCTAACTAGGATTCGGACTCGCCCACCGAGGGTTCCGTTAATGATTACGTACTTATATTTTTCATGATATAATTACAAATTATAGTTTTCAGATTTTTTGCTATACTTGTAGTATAAGACGATATTACTTGCCAAATTTCATAGTTCTACGTCAACGGAAAATACCCTATAAATACAAATTCATGTGGTTCATGGACAGCCTCACCTGAAGGCGTGACGGCGATGCGCGTGTGTAGAGCCAGCTCGTTGATATTGATCCCCTTGTGTCGCGAGAGTGTGGGGTCGCGACTGCGCGTCTTCATGCCGAGCCAGGACTGGTCCTTGAACTGGATCTTCTTTAGGTCTTGTCCCTGCTGGACGGCTAGCTCGTGCAGTCTGTGGAGATGTTGAAAGAAAGAAAGAAATAAAATAAATTTATTGACGAAAATTAAAACTACCACAGTAAAAAGGATTACTTAAGTAGGGAGTAGTTCATAACAACACGACAAAAGAATGTACCTCAGAACAATGCTCAAAACATGCTTTGGTTGGCGCATGTTGGAGGGAGCAAGTTCAGTAAGGTAAAGTTAGAGACAGTACAAAATCCCCTCTTCCTTATCGAAGCTTGCCCGAACCGTTATGTATCGTACGCGTTCCTATATCATGCTGCAAAAAGTTAATGCTGACTTTTTATCCGCGGCGGGAATTGTTGGGATTAAATGTATTCTGGCACTAGCTTTTTCCCGCGGCTCCGCCCGCGTGTTATTCGGTTTATCGACATGCTTTTTTCCGGGATAACAAGTAGCCCATGTGTTAAGTTAGGGTATAAGCTATATCCATTCTAAATTTCATCCAAATCCGTTGAGCCGTTTCGGCGTGAAAGAGTAACAAACATACACACACACAAACTTTCGCATTTATAATATTAGTGTGATGTGATGTAAGTGCAAAATTATACTGTGACTCCGTAAAATTGGAAAAAATAATTGTAAATGTTTATCCGTCCGTACATGTCACAGATTCAAATTTTAAATGCTTTAGCTTGACTTAAAAATGAAGTACTTGGCTTTGGATATGGAAAGTCTTCTCGTAGTGTCATCTTCGTCGCACGAAGCACTAACAGTCTGGTGACAGAGACGACGCTCTACGAAGCCGAAGTTAGCCGATGTGCAATATAAAAATAATAGCGTTGACCACATAATGGGGCAAAATAAAATAAGAAACGCGGCATTTGAGTTCCACTCGCACCTGGGAATGTCACAGGACAGGTTTAAAGAGTGAACCATTTAAGCCGTCTCCCCTAAATACGTAAGAAAGCGGCTAAGTGACATTTTTTGTAAAAAGGACTTTCGGGCACGGTTATATTCATAAAATAAACCTATAGACCTGTCTTACAATGGTTTCCCTAGAACTTGTAGGTATGGGAATAGTCTACAAGTGTGAAAATAACCGTGCCCGAAAGTAATTTTTACAAAAAATGTCACTTAGTCGCTTTCTTACGTATGACGGCAGAAATAATCTCAATACCTCTGCACAAGTTGCCCCCTAGTCTTATCCAGTGGGGTGTCTCCGTCCTTATTGGCGAGTGAGACCAACGCACCGGCTAGCACAAGGTCTTCAGCTATGGCGCTATAGCCCCAGAAGCAAGCGTAGTGGAGCGGGGAGTTGCCATGTTCGTTGGTGAAGTTCACATCCACTCGGTTTTGGAGGAGCTGGGGGAATTGGAAGTATTATAGATAATTTAATATAAAGCATAATGAAGAAAGGTATGATAAAAACAATAAAAAAATTACCATATTTTTTGTTACTATACCTTAAACTGTTAAAACATTATAAAGAAAGATATGATGAAGGTTTTTATGGCACATTGCACACCAGAGGTACAATTGTTTAAGCCAATGGTATTTAAATTTATTGTCATATGGCTATTCGGTTAAGCAAATTAGCCCGTTTGACAGTTGAAATCGTACAGTTATGGCTGTCAATTGTCTTATTTTGTTGTTGACTGAGGTTGTTGACAACCAAATACGTGCATTTCATTTGTCAAACAGGCTTATTTGCTTAGCCGAATATGACAACACAATTGCACTCTGATTCTTAATAATAGAATCCATCAGATATTGCAGATCAAAGTATGGTTGGTTTAAATTTAAGTAAGCCAAACTTTCATTATTATATTTTTTTATCATTTTTTTCCGCGTATTATTTTTAGTTAAAGTTGTTTTTTATTCTGACTTGTAATATTATAAGTATTTCATATTACTTTCTTGTTTTAAGTATGTGATATTGGTAAGTATATCTGTCATCGGCAAATCGTAGAATTGGGCATTTCAAGATCTGCTTAGGCATATCATAAACTCTGCTAAGATAAGGGGACTCGCCTCGCACAATTCCGCTTCACTCGGCTCAGCTCCCCAAAATTATTTTAATGTAAACCTAATCTAATACACTCCTCGTTCAATGGTCTTTGTTGCACCTGTCTTTGACTTTTTGATGAAAGATTTTTGATTTTATACTTACTTTATGGTATACCCAATTTTACGACATACCCACCACATACACTCGAATTTATAAATTATGTATTAATTTATTCCTGTTGATATATCACGTACTAGCACTTATTCTTTTAAAATTTGTTGGTATTATATTTTATTTTGACAACACTTTTTTTACAACTATATAAACTTTTATACCTTTGTGTTTTTTTATGGCATTTATTTACATTTATGTACTTAAATTAAAATATTTACATGGTACTCACATGGTAACACTACATACCTACATATACATAAGTAGACAATTTTCAATTTATTAAATAAGTAAAAGCACATCATACATGTGTTTAACTTTATTTATTGTTCATTTATCCCTTTAACAATGAGGTATGTATATCTATATTCAGAGTTTTTTTTTTCGTGTTATTTATTTCTTTTTGTGTTTAATGTAACTGTTTCTTTTGTAGACGCACCCTCTGCATTTGTATCAAAAAATTATTTAATTTTACAGGGATGCAGTGAAAAACAGCGCTGTTCGAATCATTGCTTATGATCCGACAGCATTGCTGAACGCATGACCTTTTGTCAAATTAGCTTAAGATTTTATCTATTATTATAATTATGTTATTTTATTTTTTTTTTCTTGTTTGGCAATAAATGATATTTTTCTTTCTTTCTTTTTCTTACATACTTAGATAAAACAAATGGAAGACACGGTACCCCGCTTCTCGCGCGCGGCCCTGCAAATACAGGCCCAATGGACCTGTTTTGTGTCGTTTGTCTCGCTCGCGCCACTGTCGAAGCTTGTCGCTCTATCTCTGTCGTTCGGTGGCGCTTGTTCAAAAATGAGGTCCATTTTTCAGTTGACGATATATGAACGTACCGTATCTACCTTTTGTTGTATCAATGACCACATATGGATTTGATTAACCTAAGGTGAATTTAAATTTCACACAAAAAAGGTAACATGCATTACAAAGTAGACTAAAAAGACACGCTCCAACGAGATGGATAGAGAAATAGATGAAAGAGGAGAAAGAAAGAAACATAGACAAACTCCAGAAGTGCGTTCATTAAACAACCCTAGGGTAGGTAGGAACACCGGGGCTGCAACACTAAGTTTTTGAACGGGTTTGGCCGAGTTGCTACACTCCAAACGTCATTTCACATATCTCCAATAGATTTCGTATTGATATATAACTGTCATTTTGACGTCTCTATACGAACCTTGCGAACCCTGCTCAGAGTTGGTGTTGAACAATTCGACACTGTTGTAGCGACACTGCTATTTTTTAACGGTCGGTGTCGCGACCCGTGTTGATTTTTGAACGGTTTAGTGTTGGAACCCGGGGTACGAACCCAAGCCGGTGTGAAGTTTTTGAACGACTATCAGAGGTGCCATTAAGGTTGGTGTTGTTTTTACTGAGTTATCAGATATACTTGTACGTATTACATCCTTACAGACGATTTTGCAGTATATATTTATAGACAGATCTTTACATACCAAATGTACAATAGGCCTATGCCCATGTGCTGCAGCAAGGTGCAAGGGTGTATCGTCTCCCATGTTTGTGACGTTGATCCTGGCTCCGCGTCGGATCAGCATCTCCACAATTTTCAGGTGACCCTCCTTGCACGCCCAGTGGAGAGGGCTGAAGCCATGATCGTCTCTGAAAGAGGAAAATAGATTTTAACTCATAGTTTGTTTTAGAACCCAAACAGCCTCAACTTACATTTAATTAATTTAACCATTAGCCTGTCTGGAAAAAATACAACGATTTCATCTATTGTGTCTGTAGCTTATTCCTTTTATAGCAGTTTATGCTGCGTTTTTTTGTCTACCCTCGTTTTTCGAAGCACTTGTGTTTTCTGTTCGCTGTAGCTATAAATCGATAAAAAATCAGTATCATCCTAAAATTAAACCTAATTATTATTAAATCGTGACAATTACTGTACAACTAACCTGTGGAAGTGAAATCTAGTATTAATATCTCGGAATTCCTGACTTTAGTGTTAACGGTCATTTTGAGTAATAAATTCGCGATGGTTTCCTGCTTAAAATGTGTGAAGGACATTCCTAAAATGGATGAGAAGAATCCTAAAATTATGTGTCATGGATGTGAAAGGCAAATATGTGTGAAATGTAGTGGGTTGCTTGCCACGGAGCTGCGTGTGATTGCACTTCAGTCGCCGACGCTTAAATACTTGTGCCCTGAATTCACATTCTTTTGGGGTGCGCCAGCTCCCCGCGTTAAGAAAGAAAATAGACGATCTTAAGCTGGAGATTGATTCCATAAAACGAAACCAACAACCACCTACCAATATCGAATCAATAATTGGAGAAATAGAAGAACGTAAGAAAAGGAGCTCCAATGTGATAATGTTTGGGATTCCGGAGTCACCAATAACTGATGCGACAACTGACGAGCGGAAAGCGTATGATAAGCAGCAAGTAGAGGTTGCATTGGCCGCATTGCCCGATCCTGACACACCGGCTATGGTCATCCGCCTGGGTAAGCCGCAGCCTGGCTCTGCGCCGCGACCTCTCAAGGTGGTCATGAGAAGTAAAGAAGCTGCTGTCCATATTCTCAGGAACGGTAAAAAGCTTCGTTCAGGAGTCTCTGCCAAAAATGATCTCACTCCTTACCAGCGTGAGTACTTGAAAAATTTGCGCTTGGAGCTGAACCAAAGGATTGAACAAGGTGAGACAGATATTTCTATTAAATATGTTAACAATAGACCAGTAATTGTGAACATAAACCAACCAGCAAAAAAGTAGTTAAACATGGTCTCACCGAATTGACTCTTTTCTACACGAACCTGGCGTCGATCATGGCTAAACGAGATTTGTTCTTACTCGAAATTGATAATCTAAGACCTACCTTTATAATTATAACTGAAACACACTTGAAACCTACAATATTAGACACATTGATAAACATAAAGGGATACACACTTTATAGAAAAGACAGGCCCCCTGGTAAGAGTGACAAAGGTGCCGGAGGTGTAGCTATTTACGTGGCACATAAACATAGCGAGATATCTATTATGTCCAATCTGCACCCAACACTGAATAACAAACTGAATGTAGAGGCTCTGTGGATTAATGTCCAGTATGGAAATTTTAAATTGCTTATTGGCGGTGTGTATCGTCCTACACATTATGACTTAAAGGATTCAGATAAGCTTCTGTTTGAGACAATTGAGAAAGCTGCTGCTGATGAAAAAGACTTCATTCTTCTTCTTCTTTACTCATTGCTGGAGATTTTAACCTCCCAGATATCGAGTGGCCGTTAAGAAAGCTGGAGGGCTACAATGCACTCCATGAAAAATTTATAGAATTGCTTACCAATACCAACTTACATCAGTTAGTGACTGAAATAACTAGGAAGCGAAATGACGAAGAGTCCTTGCTAGATTTCATACTGTGCAATGATGAAAGCTTGTGTACCAAGGTAATTCATAATCCCCCCATAGGCAAAAGTGACCATTTGGTTCTGCTTAGCAAAGTGCAAATTCAGAATGATCATATCCATGGCTTAGTTGAAAAGAAGCCTCGCAGAGATTTTTATAACGCCGACTATAAACTTATTACTTCACAATTACTTCTAAACGATTTGAATTGTACAACCTTATCTGATACAAATGAAGCTTGGACGAAATTCAAAACTGTCACACATAAAACAATTGAAACAAAAATACCATTCACCCGAATAAAAAAACATAAAAATAATAAAAAACCATGGATTGGACCAGAAATTATTAAATTAACACAAGAAAAATTACAAAAATGGAAATTCTACCAGCTCTCTAAAACAAAAGAATCTTATGAAAGCTATAGAAAATTAAATAATAAAATAATTAATGAAGTGAGGAAATCAAGAGTTAAGTTTGAAGCAGGTATTGTAAATGGTAGCAAGAAATGTTTTTATGCGTACATGCGCCAACATCTTACCTCTAAAGTGTCTGTTCCCCCGTCATTGAGAGATGAAATATCACAAAAAATTACTGGTAACCATAGTGATGTTGCGAATATTTTTGCAAAACAATTTGAAAAATCTTATGTAACGGAACCACCTAACCAACCTATACCAAGTGTATGCTGTCCTCACGTAGAAAACTCACTTGAACATATAGATTTTACACCAGAAGTTGTAACCAAGACACTTAATACATTCAAAGATGACACTGCAATGGGACCAGATGGATTACCAGCAATATTTTTAAAAGAATGTGAAAGCCTGCTTTCTTCTCAACTTGCTCACATTATGACCTTGTCTTTAAGAGAAGGGAAAGTGCCACTGGACTGGAAAGAAGCAGAGGTCACTCCCGTCTATAAAAAAGGAGATAAGCTTGATCCAAGTCACTATCGCCCTATAAGTTTAACATGTATTTCCTGCAAAGCGATGGAAAAAATAATAGCAAAACAAATTAGAACCTTTTTATCTAGAGAACAGATCATAATTGAGGAGCAACATGGATTTGTACCCCGTAGATCAATAGTTACCAACTTGCTATGCTGCTTAGACTACTGGACAAAGAACTGGGATGAGCATGCACCTATTGATATAATATATCTGGATTATGAAAAAGCGTTTGATCGTGTCCCGATAAAAAGACTAGTTGCAAAGCTGGAACACTTTGGAATACGTGGGAATCTTCTGAAGTGGATAGAGGACTTTCTTAGTGGGAGGAAATTTAAAGTCAGAGTCGGCGAACAACTTTCAGACTCTCATTCTGTCCACAGTGGTGTTCCCCAAGGTTCCGTACTAGGCCCCGTCCTCTTTGGAATTTTCTTAACAGACTTAAAGGTTATCATTAAAAGTGGATTATCTTTGTTTGCTGATGACACCAAGATAATGGGAAATCCACTAATCTCTCACAACATTATTCAAGATGACCTCAATCGAATCAATAATTGGACTAAAGATTGGCTTTTAACATTAAACTCGGATAAATGTACCGTTTTGCACGTTGGTAACACAAATCCTCAACTTTCGTACACAATTGACTCAAAGTCTTTAAAGATAGTAACATCACAGAAAGATCTGGGAGTTACAATAACAAGTAATCTGAAATGGGATGTACACATTCTTCAAGTTACTAAAAAAGCCAACTCAATAACTTACATGATCAGAAAAACATTTAGCTACATTGACAAGGAACTATTTCTAAAGATTTATAAAACCTACCTACGACCATTATTGGAATACGCTTTCCAAATTTGGAGTCCATATTTCAAAAAAGACATTAATATGTTGGAAAGAGTTCAGAGAAGAGCGACAAAAATGGTAGCTGTTTTACGTGACTTACCATATGAACGACGTCTGCAAGAACTCGGGCTAACTACACTTGAGCAACGACGACAACGTGGGGACCTCATCGAAACATACAAAGTGCTCACTGGACACTATGACGTTCCCGCGCTGGGGGAACTCTTCAAGATGAACCAAAATCGTCATCTGAGAGGTCACCATCTTAAAATTAACACGTCGACATGTGCAAGCAACCCACGTAGACATTTCCTTCCTAACCGTGTAGTTCACGAGTGGAATAAACTGCCTGACAGTGTTATAAGTGCTACCTCAGTGAACTGCTTTAAAAATAGACTGGACAAATTTTTTAATAAATAAAAACATAAAGTGCTGTGACATACACATCATCAGCTTATAGCTGCTTGTGTATAATAAATAATAATAATAATAATAATAATAAGAGCGGTAAGGACGCAATAGCTTACGAGGATGATTTGAAACAATTCGCTAATCGCTCGTGTTTTAAATGTTACGAGTTTTAATATTTCAAACAAACTATTATCTGCATGCCCAGTAAAATTAATAGAAAGCTTCCATTTGTTTTGTGACTGAGATTTTTCATTTTATCATAGACACATGATTTTATTTAAAAAGTTCTTTATTTGCTTCACCTGTTTTACTGTTAAAATTGGCCTCTTAATAACTGTACTTGAGCCAAGATGAACCCCCCGAAAATCTTGAGCTGCGACCGCGCCTTTTGGCTTGTTACCGATTTCCTCCAAGAATGTCTGTTTTTTAGTTCCCGATCTCCTCCACACGAAAATTATTAAATAAATTACTTCCAGTTCTTTTCTATGCGTCATCACGAGGTACAGTCGGTGGCACAGGTCATAAATAGATATTTAATTTATAGTGTACATAATGTCCTCTAGAAGCTAGTGGATTTGTTTCTTATTATTTCTTCAAGTAAAATTATTTGTTTGTTACAAATTTTCAAAGACAATAATACTGGGAGGGACGAAGCATAATAGAGCGCGATCTATTGTTTTAGTGTTTTAAGACACGGCCAACCCTTACCTGCCAATCAGGGTAAAGTATGTTATCAGAGAAACCGGCTCATACAATAAATAAATGCGGCTCAAACAATAAATAAATGCATTCAACATGCCCTTTTGGTAATCGCCAAATGAAGGATTTATTAGTCAAGTTTAGTTGCCTTGTTGGTTTTGTGCGAATAAAAAAAAATCCTATGACTCCAAATACCTGGAGTTCTGTTTAGAAAACAGGTGTCCTTTTCATGTCATTCCAATTTGTCGGCAGTTTAGTGTGAAAGATACTTCTTGGTCTCATACTAAATTAATACCCATTTTATTGTTTGATTTATTACAATTTAACTACCTGACTGTACTGAGTAGTCGTGGAGGTAAACGGAACTCAAAAACAATATTTTTAAATTTGGGCATTTCATGCTAATTGGGAACAGACCAGTAAAAAACAAATCTGCAATAATATGTTTCAATATATGTTTAATGTATAGTAAAGAACTTTAACTTCAAGAATGTTAAACCTTTTTATAAATAAACTACCGATTATTGCACTTTTTTCCGAGGGAAATGTTGATTACTTTTATGCACCTTTGGTAGTAGTTTTTTTTTCTATAAATTGGCAACACCGTTTGCCTCCATTTCGTGTTTACTTGTGAAGATTAGTGAAAAGTATTCGTTTAAAAACATTTTCTTCTGTTATCTGCAGAAAAGACTTTCTAAAAAGGTAAGTAATTCCCGGAATTATAGTCCCTTGAATAGGTACCTGTGCTTTGTCCCGTACGTCACTGCAAAATAGACGTAACTTTCTCCTAACCTACAAATTGGTGTGTAAGTAACCAAAAAACCATTGCAAAGTAACAAATAACTTGAAGCACACGGTTATTGATTGTTTTTTATTTTGTAAGTGCTAATGGGAATATTTACTTGATGTTTAAATTTTGTCCCGACCGTCACAGGCAGTCAGTTTGTCCCGACCGTCATGTCATGTTTTTTGGTGGATAACATGAAAATAGTATTTGATGTTAGCTTCGATTTGTGAAATTAATTTTAAGTACTTTTTTTGTATGAACTCAGCGGAAAGAAAACGTCGATCAAGGGAGAAAATGAAAAATAATCCAGAGGTTTGGAGAAAGCAATTGCTTAAAGAGAAGGAAAGAAGTCGTAAAAATCGACATTTCTCATATAAATGTGAGCCAAATAATAAAAATTCTAAAAGAACCCACTGTAAAAACTTGCGGTAACCGCATATACTACCAATTCACGAATGATTTCGGAGAATAGTATTTAGTTTTTATGTTTTGTTTTCTTTTATGTTGTTTTTTTTAAACTGATGATTCTAAAATTATACTTGTGGATATTATCCTCAATTTACAATTATTTCATTTGGGTTTAGTTGCCTAGTTTTCTTACTTGTCCCGACCGTCACAACTCCATGTCCCGACCGTCACAACCTTTAAAAATTAATATGATTAAATTTGTGCCATCTTTCAGCTTAATCTTTACGATAAACTATTGGAGCACTATTCAGGAATCTGCCGTAAAAAAGACAATTTTCCTAGATTATTGGCTTGTCTGAATTTTGATGTAGTCTATACCAATCTGAGGAATGTATGTACGTCCGTGTCCCGACCGTCACACTGAGTCAGACAGAACATAGCAGTACAGGCACTCTAAATTCGTAATATTTAGTTCGCCATATTGAAAAACATTTAGTTAGTGATAAAATTACATATTTGCTTTTTGATAAAGTCTCTTAGAAATCATTGTATAGTCAAAAAAGTGTCAGAAAATGAGTTAAGGTGTCCCGACCGTCACCATGGAATGCCTAATATCATATCCATGGATAACATTGGGAACTGATGTATAGCATTTTTATATTTTCGAAACAATGGATTGGAAGAATTCGGGCATAACCCGCCTGTGTAAGGCACTTGTTCGATTTTCATATTTACTTACCTGCCTAGGTTTGTAAATCGAATTTACCTCCCGCAATTCGAGTTAAATAAGACTAACTTTTACAGCATTAGTGATGAAAAATAACTTAATTAATTTTGTGGGTCCAGTGAATAATATTTTAAGTCGACTTAGGTTCAAAATGACATTTTTTTACCACTTTGATCATTTGTTTTGCTCTTGTTTTTGTAACATCGGAAATAGAGATATGACAAGATGGTTAAAGTACCTATATTTTTTTGCGGTACATATTGGTTTAAAAAGAGTAAGTCGCATACTGAATTATCACATCTTGTGAAATTAGACATAACTTTAATGAGATCAATTTTCACATTTCTTTATTTGTTTTTTTACACATTTACTTATGGTAAAAGGCACAAAAAGTCTACTTAAATCATAGTGCATTTAACAATGCATAATTTTTTTGGCACGAAATGGTTTAATTTAGCTTCTTAGGGATATATCTCTAAGATAGTATGTTTTTCAGGGGCACAGAAATAAAACTTAATGTTATCTACATGACACTTTGATTTTGTGTATAAAATGTGGAACTACTTGCGAAATAAAAATTTTTTTTGTCAATAAATTTGTTTTTGGCTCTCCTGTATAGCTGGGTTTTTTGGGAGGCATAGAAGTGTACGAGAATATTATGAGATATAAAGTGTTCATTCTCTTCATTCAATCTCAATCTCACAGATCTATGCTAAATCATCCCAAATGTTAATTGGTAGTTTTGCAAGATTTTGAAATTTATATTTTGTTAATAAAGGAAATTGCAAACACCTTGAGATAAAATCGAGGAGAATTTTGTCCAACAGTAGCAACAAGCCAAGACTGCCTGAAGAAAACAACAGAGGATATAATAATTACCTATTCGTATTATTTTATAACAACATGGGCAACATACCAGGAAAATCTATAGTGCAGTTTGCATTATGACTATTTATGACTCATCAATAAAATACTGAAAAACAGCTTCATAATGACCTATGTTACCCTGTTATCTTCATATTTGTACCCATATGAAAATGAAATGAAAAACCATAGATGAATAAAAAAGGGGACAGAGTCACCGCTGAGCAACAACCAAAGCATAGCAATGGCGGAGGTTTACAAGTGTGTGTGTGGATTTACTATGGAATTAGGCTTACTATGATGAGAATGCATGAGTGCCAGGCTTGTGCGGTACATGCAAGTATGCTTCCTATGGGTGCTTCAGTTTTTGGTTGGCGAAACTCCTTCCGAATTTTTTGTACTTATATGTGAAAAACTATACCTATATAAAGCCTTTAGTTTCCTTTAACTTGTATTAATAATAAAAAAATATTAATTTTCGAAATATATTTCGGCCCACTATGGGGCCGGCATCAGTCGAATACTTAAATGACATAATGTAAAAATGACATGATGATTATCATTCAGAAACTAAAAAATAAACACAGTTTTGGCATTGACGACATCCCCGCTATTCTGTTAAAAAAATGTGCACTAGAACTTGTCGAACCGTTAACGATCTTAATTAACCAAAGTTTCGAGGAGGGCAAATTTCCTGATTTATTAAAAATATCGCTGATCAAACCTGTCCATAAAAAAGACGATGAACAAATACCAGACCACTATCGACCAATTGCCTTGCTAATAACATTTTCAAAAGTTTTTGAAAAGGCCATGTCAAACCGCTTATATTACTTTTTTGAAAAATACACAATATTCGATGACAGCCAAAACGGGTTTAGAAAATCAAGATCGACAACAATTGCAGTATATAAATACATTCAAGCTGCACTGACCTACATAAACGATAAAAAGTGTGCACTCGGCATATTATTGGATATGACGAAAGCCTACGATAAAGTCTCATATAAAATACTATTATCTAAACTATACGGATCAGGAATTCGAGGTCCAGCTTTTTCGTGGTTTTCTTCTTATCTCGAAAATAGAAAACAAATTGTACAAGTAGAATTTTTCAACAATGTATCAAATATAATAGAAAATGTTAGGTCGGAAGAAAGAAACTTAATATGTTCTATACCTCAAGGCAGTGTCCTCGGATGCATATTATTTCTTATTTATATTAACGACTTACCTAAAGTGCTTAACAAAGAAACAACACTTACAGTTCTCTTCGCAGATGATATATCATTGCTTATAAAATGTGATGATGACTCGGACGCAGAAATGTTGATGAAACAAAACCTTCTTACTGTTAAAAACTGGTTAGACGATCACAACCTTAGCATAAATTATAAAAAAACCAAGACAATGCAATTCCGTCCATTTCAGAAACCCAGCCTTGACATTAATTTACAAATCAGAAATACAAAACTTGAATCTGTAAATCAATTCTGCCTCTTAGGTATAAATATAGATACGCACCTCAACTGGAAAAGTCATATAAAAAAAGTCAAATCTAAATTATCGTCATTCACCTATGCGCTTAAAAACATTGAGAATAACACAAACACTGAAACAGCGCTGTCAGCATATCACGCTTTCGCTAGCTCCTGGCTCAGGTATGGAGTAATGTTATGGGGCATCAGCGTAGACGCTGATCAGCTATTTATACTTCAAAAACGTTGCATTCGAATCCTTGCTCATGTGGACTCCAGAACAAGTTGTAAAGATTATTTTATAAAATTCAACCTTCTAACCCTTCCATGTATTTATATACATGATGTATGTATGTTTGTTTTCAAGAACATGAAGCATTTCAAACAGGTTAAAGACACGCACAATCATAATACCCGGAATAAAGAAAAATTACACTTGCCATTGTCTCGCATAAAAATGCTTAACAATAGCCCATACCACATGGCAATAAAAACTTATAATAAAATACCCGCAGAAATAAAATCAGAAATTAAAGAACACATTTTCTCTAAAAGGATAAGAATATTTCTAGTAAAAAAATGCTACTACTCGGTTGAGGATTTCTTAACAGAATAATTTATGATAGTTAATGTGCCCTTTTTAATTTATTTTTTTTCTGTTTTTGTCCACCTTTAACACGATATCATAGTTATGCTATATTAGAATGTAAAATATATATATATTCAAATGTTATACTATATGTTGTAAATTCATTTTTATTTATATTATACGAAAATTTTATGTCTATAATAAAGCCGATTTTGAAGGCTTTGGTTTTGGTTTTGGTGTTGTCAAAACGAAATCTTCGTCATTCCAAAATAGTTCTTTAGTGTCAACAACAGAAGCTATAATAAAATGGATTTTTTTTAGTTTTAACAGCAGTAGACTAGAGTTGGAGCCTTTAGAATCGACTGTATTGTGTCGATAGTTAAGTTTTTATGTTAACTTTAAGTTGTGTTACAAATTTGCAACGCCTATAATAGGCATCTAAGTTATAAGCGCCAAAAATACATAAAATCTGTACACACTTAGATTGCAATAAACGTTTGAGTTTGAGTTTGAGTATGATATATACAACCTTAGGACTAATTAACCTACGAATGTACTAACCTACTTTTAACATTAATTATGGAAAAAAATAAAAAATATTTATATTAAATACCAAAAATAAAAATTATTTCGGTTGAAGAGCCATATTGCGGTTTCCGGCCGTAACATCCCGACACCCCAACATTTACTTGGAATATCATCGATACGTACCGAAGACCGCAAGAAGACACTGCTGTTTATGGCACCCTGGTCTTAATATATACATACATGTAATATTTTTGTGAGTCAGGTTCAGGTGTCCATAAATAGTCATCGTCTGATGTCAGTGTTGTTTATTAAGTCCTGGTCCAAGTGACCATATGTAGGAGTATTCCCATGTCCTTAATTTTATGTCTGTCAGTGGTGGGTTAAATTTATTAATTTTATTTAATTATATTTTTACATTATGTCATTTAAGTATTCAACTGATGCCGGCCCCATAGTGGGCCGAAATATATTTCGAAAATTAATATTTTTTTATTATTAATACAAGTTAAAGGAAACTAAAGGCTTTATATAGCTAAATTATATATATTTATTTCAAACTATACCTATATAACTTGAAAACTTTTGAACGTTATTGGGTGGGGATAGTTCTGCCAAGTTAGAACTATGGACAGAGACAGTGTCAAGGAACCAAACAAACAGCTACATCCCAAGTAACACGTAATCTGTATAATAACCAAAGTGGATATGGATTTATGTCCTAAAGTCAGACTAACACTTTTAATCAGAACTGGCCAAAATTTAATTTTGTTTAATAGCATTTGGTTCTTCTCATAATGCTTAAACTCCTACTAACACATCAGGTAATTATAATGTACAGCTACTTAAACAGCTTTTACACTTTTCCAATGGTTATTATCTTATAATAGTAATTTGAAAACACATATGCATTAAATAAGCATTTAGAAAATCTCTTAGCGGGCATTTAGCTGTATTAGGTTTATTTTCAAGGCTTGAAACTTTCTAATGGGCTGAGGTTGTGTTTATTTAATGCTAGTTCTATATCAACATTGACTAAATAATTATTAATGCCTTAGCTCCGTTTTCTTCGTAATGTATTTTTCAATCAAGCTTTTAGCCGTATTTGGATACAAAGAAAAGTATTTTTAAAACTACAAGTAATAACTAGATCGTAATTCAAGTTTACCAATGGCTATTTATGCACTACTTTTGTGTTAGGCATATCGTCATGGACAAAAAAGATTGGAATAAAACTAAAAGAACGGGCGGAATTAAAAGAAAACTTAAAAAGGAATATTCAAATTTTATTACTCATTTGAATAATCAAAGTAATAGTAAAATAACCGATGTTCCTGAGTTGGAGAGTTTGTGTGAGCCAAGTACTAGCCAAGCAGTGTCGCCAAGGGGTTCCGTAGCAAATAATTTTATTGAAGAAGAGGAATGTGTTGCAGAATATGTATTTTCGGATATCGCAGTTGGCCTTTCCATTCCCATTCACTGGGTACAATAAATAACTTTTCTGATCCCTTCTCAAATGTTTGGACGATCTTGAAGGGCATATTGTCTCTGAAAAGAACGAACATGTATTAAGTTAGGTATAGGTACTCACTTCAAATGCATAATGTATCAAAACGATCCAGAAGTTCCGTGTTCCGTAAAATATTGATATTATATAATAAAATTTTGATTAAGTATTTGAACCAAAATCAGCTTTTAATTAAATTTTATTTAAAGCAATGTAGGTACTATCTTTTATTTATTGTTTTGTTTTTTTTTTTCGATTTTGGCGGGAGAAGTGTTTTAACAAGCGTATGCAAAAATAAACTAATAAATGTTCTGTTTGCATATTTTTTTAGAGTTTACCGATATTAAACTCAAAAAGAATTCAGCTTTCTATTGATAAAAATGTAGAAATTAAAAATGGAATTATTAAAGCAATTTCTATATGGTTTGGCTTCAATTCGTAAAAGCTTTAGATTACAAAATATTTTTTTATAATTTTTCCCATAAGTTTGAATTATCACCATTACTATTTTCGGTTTCATAAAAAAATAAGGTTTAGTAACCTAAAATATATACCTACTTAAGACCTTGTCCACATGCTGCGTTTTGCTCGCGCGAGAGCTCGCTCGCGCGTAGTCGAAGTACTAGGCTCCAATACATTGCGTCCACATGCTACGCGCGAACCAACGCGCGAGTTTCAAACGTCGCGTGTGGACGCAATGTATTGGCGCCTAGCACTCGCGCGAGCAAAACGCGACATCTGGACAAGGTCTAAAGTTAGTTACACTCGCAAGCACAAGTTACATATATGTATACGAGTAGGTATAACAATTGTAGCTAAGTAGGCACGTAATTAATGTAGGTACACTTTCCCAGTCACTATTCTCATCCTAAATCCGTAAGCGCGTAGTAAATTGAAAACCAAAGTTAGCAGCAGGCGCACGGGCAAGGCGTAACGCTATTGTGTAAATATTAAATAGGTAGGTACCAAATCAAAATGTTTCGCAGAAATTTTATATTTTCTTATTACTATTTCTGTCTGTTAAAAATTGTTGGGATATAAATTAATAAAAATAAAATCGGAGGCGTCACTATCGCTTACCATGTCAAAAGTATAGAAAATTTGTTTGCCAAACGTTTTTCCAAATTATTACGGTACCCTTATAAACACGACAGTAATCAACCGTTATGCTGCAAAATGACACCAAGCATTATAATATGATTCTGATGTGTTGTAATATATCTGAACACTATTTTTGAGAGTCTTTTATTATGCTTAACAGATACTAATTATTTTGTCTAGCTATAGTAGAACTAACAGCATTATTATCCTATTTTCGAATGCCTAAAGCATTTATATTATGTGACGCCATTTGCTTTCTCTTCCATTATTTTAGAAATAATTAAAGTGACCAAAATTTCATGGAACCAGCATTACTTAATATAGGTATCGAATGCGTGAATGTCTATGGAAGCAATTTTATTCGTTAAAACTAAGTCAACAGCTTAAAATTTTACAAAAAATACTGTTTGTAGATTTTAATGGTCTAACATTTTTACACTAAAAACACTTTTGCGAGGGCGCGAGAAAATTTTACTACAAACTTACATATGTTTTCACAGTAAACTGATACCCGCAGCTCCATTTCATCCAAAGATAGAAATACAAGTTTGTACTTACCCATTAAAAAATATTTCCACAGTTGTTTGTCACACTCACTGCACAATGACAACCATCTAATAAATGTATTTTTAAAATCTGTTCAGAAATTCTTTCGTACAAAGGAAATACAACAAGTAGCATTTATATAGGTTTTTATTTAGGCATTATAATAACTAAAGCCGTTTAATAGCTGTACTAAAGTCGCAAAAAATGCCTTAAATACAGTAATTTATTCTTTACCGACTATAATAATGACGTTGTACAAAAGGTATAATGCTATTAGGCAGCCTTTATAGGACTTAAAGCCGGCTAATTTGGGGCCCAAAATGCTCCTAAAAGAGCTGTACAAAAGTTAAACAGCTGATATACGATTGGCATATAATGCTTTGTGCGTGAGCTCATGCTATTGTATGTTTATTATAATGGTGTTTGGTGTTACTTGGGATGCATTACAACTATTTTACATAAGCAGATGAAAATGTATTTTTTTTTTTATTTTAGTACTTATAGAAGTTCTTAGAATTTGTATGATGTCGAAGAGTTTTGTGATTGTAAAGGAGTCCTGGAGTAACCCTTCTTTCGTTTTATTTCTTTAATAGCTACAGAGTACACAAAGTTCTAAAACAGGGGTGGGCAAAGAGTTGATCATGATCAAGATGTTTTTACAGTTGATCATTACCATGATTCATATTACCATACATACCAAAATGTAGATCTACATTCAAAAGTATCAGTGGCATGCATGGACACCCTAATTATTTGCATCCTACTTCCTACTAATATTATAAATGCGAAAGTTTGTGTGTGTGTGTATGATTGTTACTCTTTCACGCTGAAACGGCTGGACGGATTTGGATGAAATTTAGAATGGATACAGCTTATACCCCAACTTAACACATAGGTTACTTTTTATCCCGTATCATATTTGTTTCATCATAAAATATTATTATTATACAGATTAGATTTGACATGTAAAACGTATACTTTATGTGTCTATTTTACAAATAAACAATTTGAATTTGAATATTATCCCGGAAAAAAGCATGTTGTTAAACTGAATAAGAAGCGGGCGGAGCCGCGGGCAAAAGCTACATAACTATTTTACAAATAAACATTTTGAATCTTTGAGTTGTCTGTGGCTAAAAATTTTTTCACCTAAAGAGAGGCCTCTCTTTATCGAGTAACCCTATCCCTTCTTAACCCAGAATATTATCCAGCCTGGCAGATTGCTGATATACTTGTAGACTTTGCAGAATTGAACAGGCCTGACATTGGTTAGAGGTAATAAATGATTGACCAACTTGAACTGCTACACTATCATCATATTATGTAGCATTTATCATTACTAGTTCCAGTTTACTTACTATATTTTACTAGGCCATGATCACAGAATGTTGTGGGCGTTTACTTGTGACCTTAAATGGAACAAGATCTCCATCTGTTGGAATTTTGTCTTATTGCAAGAGGTGATGATGAACTTACCCTTGGTTCATGTCATGCTCTGTATCATCCAGCCAAACCCTTATTTGTAAGGCATTTCCTTCTCGACACCACTGGAAGATATCTTCCATGTTTCTTGCTTAGAATCACAGTAAATAGTCGCAATAAGGCACGGTATAGACAGTTTATGAATTAAATTATTAATAAATAATAACTAAATTGTTAAAACAGATCGTTTAACGTAAATAAAAACAAAACTTTGACCCCATTACACCTTTTCCTAAGACTCATTCGGAAAATCTGACATTTCGCAATCACCAAAAATAAAGGAATATGGGAGTGCCCGACAAAATTTAAAAGGCACTTTGTATGTACAACGTTTTTCTCTTTCTCGTTACATTTTACGCTTCGTTTCCAGTACCAGTAGGTTATGTCTGTGCATAGAATATCACTAAATTTATCCGGATAATATAGGGATGTCATTGAAAATACGTAAAATTTCTACCATGGAATATTTTAAATGACGTCATTCACGATACATTCAGTTTGATCGCCCGCTCATCATTGACAGCAGGATAGCATATAGAAATTCAACGCGTGCAAAAGAGATGTCATAATCGCCGGGTGATCAAACTGAACTCAGTCCAACGTTTGATCTTTTTTAGGGCTCTTACTTGTATTCGGCCGACTTGCACCAATATTTATGCCTCGGTTCACTTGGATGGACCGATAATTTTTTTCCTCTTCAATCTACCAACTTTGGAATGCAAAAATAATATTTGCAGCACACTTTATCTATAGATTTTGGGTGCAAGTCACCCCAGATCAGTGGATAAGAGTACTATAATGTTAGATCCTCATAGTAAACGAAATTAAATATATTATATTTAAATAACCAAACATAAGGGATAATCTTTGGAAATAAACAAAGAATAACCAGATTAAAAACATCACTCTAAATAAATAATCGATCATGAGATTAAAATAACACCAAGCATATTTTATTCCTTGCTTTGGTAACATACCTCGTTGGATGGCAATGCTTGTCACATTATCATGAAGCAGGGAATATGGACATAGGTACAGAAACCAACTTTATTCTTAAGAATAATATCACAGTGGTGGAGAGCTGTTGTGGCGAAGTGCAATGCTCAAACAGTTCTCAGTATCTTGCATTTTATTTAAAATCTTAAACAAAAAATTACAGAATTACCTAATAAAAAACTAAGAGACTATTTTTTAGCAAATGTGATCTTCATAGCATGACTTGGTGTTATCTTGAATCCTTGTAGGGCTTCCTTAGCTGCTGCAGACTGCATTTCATTTGCAAACTCAACAAATGCAATGTCATGTCTGTTTGGCACCAATCGGACTTCCTTGAAGCCAGGGAATCTGAAAAAAGTACAAGGTAACCTTAGGTGTCATTATGGTGTGGGTTGCGGATAGCTGGTTTAAGTAACCTTACTTTCATTTTAAATGTCAAAACAAAAATTTGCTGCAGGGTTATTAATTCTCTTTTGGATCTTTCCTTTGCTCCGTAAAGCAGTTTTTTTATGGGAAATATGTTACATGGTGTTAAATAAATCCAAAAAGAAAACTGAAAAAAAAAAATACTGGATATACTAACTGGTTAAACAACATGGACAACATCATTTCAGAAGTCTCATCAGGCAGGTTTGTAAGGAAGAGAATTTGGTTTGGAGGCTGCTCCACATTCACATTATTAAGTAAAGCTCCTGGTCCTGGCCCGGCACCCGGTCTACCCACTTCCTTGTTCTTCTTCTTGCGGGCTTCATCACTTTTAGGCATCTTAGGACGTTTAGGTCTTTCTTGGAAGGTACCCTTGACTTTGGCAATGATGTCACTGTCTATCTTGGAGTACTGGATTCTCTGTAAACAAGTATTGTTCATGATCAGGATTGTTCTTAGTACTCTACTAAATTGTCTCCTACTTTTTTCAAACATTTATTTAATTTTTAAGCTTACAAACTAGTACTTTAGTTTTCTATACATTCAGTTCATTTTATGCCTAAAATACAGGCTACTTTTCATAGTTTAGTTTAGGCAAAACATGTTTACTAGCCGTAAGATCATAATTTGAATGTATTATTTCCGATTTCATTTACGCACAATAAATAAATATTATTAAATAGTATGATATTCTTGAAAGTTCATATTGAAAAGACTCCTGCATACTAGTCTTACGCATCTCGATGATGATGGATCATAATTTCATAAAAAACTACCCGCCCTAAATACACAGATTTTAAGCAGGCTTAATAGTAATTTCAATTACTAACAGAAAGAGTGAATGGAAAAACGTAATTTTTTGTTTCTTACCATTGGCTTGTCATAAAAGGGGAATCCTTGCATGCTTCTTAGTGCTACAGTTGCGCTGGAAATTTCCTTGAAAATGACAAATGCTTGTCCTCTCATTTTCAAAGTTTTCATAGCAACAATATCAAGAATTTGGCCAAACTGTGAGAAGATTGCATAGAGTGACTTCTTTAACTCTTCTTTCTTGATTTTTTCATTAAGGTTGTTTATATAGATTGTGTGGTTGGGGCGAATGTCCATTGCTGAAATAGATAGGTAAATTTGGTCTCAGAGAAACAGGACAAAAGAAAGTTTAGAGGTTAAAAAATTTTAGGTTAATTTTGCGTTTTAATCGCTTTTCAAAAGATTTCACAAATGAAATATTATCATTTCTGATAATCGGATCAAGTTAAAACTTAGAAATGACATAAGCAGGAAAATACTTACTCATTTTTAGGAGGTACCGCAAAATTGATATAACACTTATTGCAAACAAACTTCTCTCTGGGTACCTATGATAAGTGTATTTATTACACAAAAAAAATATAAAGTGAAATAAACGGCGTAATTTGTAGAAATTAGAAGAAATTCACACAAAATCACCTACACAACCCTTAGCGAGGACGCGCAACCAGTGTTTCCACTTTCATGGTTTAATTTCCCCACGCCTCCATTGAGTTTTCCCCTTTTTAGGCCCCTTTTCCCCTCAAAAATTATTTTTGTCTAATGGTAAAATATAATAGCGTGGTTACAGTAAGTCAGTTTTGTTGACTTTGTTGATCATTCACTCTTGATTTGTTTAGTTATTAATGTAGTTCAAGAAAAATTTATCGGTGGTTGAAAAACCGGCTTCTAATAATAATGAATCTTTACACGAGTAATATCATCTAAAAAGTAAATCACAATAAAATCAAAATAAGATTAAAATAAATTGGTAAAAAATTGGTGCGTAAATTTTTCTATTTCTATGTGATTTTTTAAAAGAAATAGATTAAAACATTATATGTTATGTAGGATAGTATGGTAAGAAAAGTTATTTATTACTGGCAATTCTGAATATTTTATTTTATTTTATTTTATTTTATTTATGAACAAAAATCCACAGCAAATACATTAAATATAAACTAATAATAACATCAGCTAACAAGGCCAATAAAGGATTTCACTATGCTAGACAATAAATACATACTATTGACTGGGAACATGATAATTAATTTATAAGTTTAAACAATTCAATTTAGAGACAATAAAGACGCAAGACTTTGTGTTTGGTTACTAACTAGGAATTTTTTGCGAGAGTATGTGGGTAGATTGATAAGTGTGTATGTGTACGTGTGAGGGTGTGTGGGTGAGTGAAACTCAGATAAAGATGTAAATAAAGGTGGGTTTACATGGAAAATTGTATGACAAGTTTTATACAAAGGATTATTAAGTGGTATTTTACAGCTTATTAACGGTGTTCAATGTTAATTATAAATAGTGAAATAGTGAATACGAGTAATGGGTAAGGTATGTTATGTTTTGTATGTCTGTCTTGTGCAAGTAATGAAAGTTGGTTAAAGTTGATCCAGCAGCCGCTGAAAAATGTTGCGTTTGAAAACAGATTTACTTGTACAAAATGGATCCAAATCTGCAAAGCGCTCGTTGTATGTTGTAGGAAGCCGACGGTAAACACAGTTTGATTCGTATTTAGTACGTGAGAGGCGGGTAGTAAATAGCTTAGTGTGTTGAGTACGGGTAGATGGAGCTGATAGTCGGAGCACCTCCGTTACTAATGCTGGGCAGTCGAGTGCACCTGAGCAGATATCATGGAGTAATGACATATCTGACATGATGCGTCTGTCTCGTAATGGCAACAAACTGTGTTGGCTGCAGGACTCCTCATAATCCTTACATATAGTCCTTGAGCGATAGTTCAGGTGTTTCAAAAACTTACGTTGAACACGTTCGATATCAGTATCGTATTTAGCATATTGTGGATTCCAGACAGGACCGCAGTATTCTAGTACGCTGCGGACATAGGCATAGTAAAGAATTTTTATGCATGCTGTGTCTGAAAAAGGCTTGCTAACGCGGATAATAAATCCGAGATTCCTTAGTGCCTTGTGGGCAATAGACTCAATCTGCGTCGAAAAAGTCAATTTAGAATCTAAAATGACACCCAAGTCCTTGACATTGTTGACTTTGTTTAATTTTTTGCCATTCAAATTGTAAGAATAGACAACAGGATTTCGGCTTCTGCTAAAAGTGATCTGAACGCATTTGTTAGCATTTACACTGATAAGATTTTGATCATAATAGGTACATAATCTGTTGAGATCGTCCTGTAATAACTGACAGTCGGTGGTGTTATTAATGCTTAAGTAAATCTTTTTGTCATCAGCGTACATCAGGTGTTTAGAATGACGAAAACATTCTTTAATGTCGTACAAATAAGCGATGTAAAGCAGTGGGCCCAATAAAGACCCCTGCGGAACACCGGAAGGAATAAAGATGAAGTCAGACCTATACCCACCTATAACGACAGCTTGCCTACGGTTTGTTATATAAGATTCCATCCATCGAAGCAGGTCTCCGTGTATACCTAGCTCCTGCAGCTTACGGAGCAGGATGACGTGATCCACACGGTCGAAAGCCTTTTCGAAGTCAGTGTAGATCACGTCAACCTGGCCCTGTGCACTCATGCCTGTAAGAACATCGCTAACGAAAATAGAAAGGTTAGATGTTGTTGAGCGATTCTTAACAAAACCATGTTGCTCATCAGGGACCCCCTGCATTACAACTGGATATACATGTTCATAAATAACCCTTTCAAATACCTTTCCAAATGTACATAGAATGGAAATAGGTCGATAGTGTTCAATGTTTGCTTTAGAGTCCTTTTTATGCACTGGAACTATGTGAGCAATTTTCCATTGATCAGGGAAAGTACCTTCACAAACAGAGCGGTTGAAAATAATAGTTAGTGGGAGTACTAGGGAGCTAGCACATTTTACAATGAAAGACGGGGGTAAACCATCGCTACCTGCACCCTTTGTAATGTCAAGTTTCAATAGTAAATTTAAGACACAGTTCTTAGTTATATTACAGGTAGTGATTAAATTTATAAAATTGGTTTTATTTTGATAGTTAGGTGGATAGCTATTTGCGGGTAATTTAAACATTTTTTCAAAGAATTCACTAAATGCCTCACATATGTCCTGCTCATTAGTCAGTTGCCTACCGCCAGTAACCATGGCGCTGGGATAACTCGAATTGGGGCTCCATTTCGCTTTTATATAAGACCAAAAATACTTAGGGTTTTTTCTGATGAGCTCCTGGGAACTTTTAATATATGCGGAGTAACATTCTTCCTGAATGGTTTTTTGCCTCGCTCTGAGAAGTGAAAATATTTCGTAGTCAATTGGGTTTCTATACTTTTTCCAATGCGCATGTGCCTTGCTCTTCTCTTTGATGACGTTGATGAGAGCGCGGTTATACCAGATCGGGTAACGGCTAGATGTGCAAACGATTGTTTGAGGAACATGTATATCAATAATTTCAAATAAAATTTTGTAGAAAGTAGAAACAGCCTCATCAACTGAGCCAGTCGATAAAATCTTGAACCAGTCTTTATTTTCTAGCTCCTCATTAATTTTGCTGTAATTTCCTTTCCTAAACTGGTATTTACGACGAGGTAGTTTAGGCAGCGGGGACAGTGTAATATCAATTGCGTCCATACTAAGTGTGGTGTGGAAATGAGCATCCTCTTTAACTAAAGGGGTGGGACATTCCGATAAACTCAAGAAGAAGTTTGAAAAGACGAGGTCCAACGTATTACCGGCGTCGTTTGTAAACTTATTATATTGATTGAAGCCTAAATAATTCATGTGGGACATTAAGTTGGTGGCCGAATTTTGGAGGTCAACACTTACTTTTTTCAAGTAAGAGGGTGGATCCGAGTCCCATCGCACAAAATTTAGGTTAAAGTCACCTGCTAAGAGAAAGTAATCGTCAGAGCACGAGCCAGTTACTTCAGCTATCCAATCAGTAAGTACACTTACACGTTGCGAAAGCCTTGGTACGTTAGGCTTGTCGTGGCGGTCAGGCGGCATGTAAACCAAACCTATGTGAAGATCTCGCTGCGAACCGATCGAGCGACTGTCGACGGTGCTTTAATTTAATTTTGTTGAAACTTACATTTTTCCAAAGTAATTTGGCTTCTGTTCCTAACGTAATATTTAATCAATTATTGTTTTGTTTTTTTAAATCCCCTTGTGAAACAGGCAAAGGTATATGGGACTATGGTAGCCTTTTCACAACCACATTATGATTTACCTAAGATTTCCCCTCGACTTCCCTTTTCTAGCTCTTTCCCCTTTTTCTTCCCATCAAGAGTCTAATTTCCCCCCAAAAGGGGAACTTCCCCTCATTGTGGAAACACTGCGCGCAACGCGGCGTTTTATTTTTTTATGGAAGTGACTAAATAACCGTAAGCGGCTTTTAATTTTAGAAAGACCTTAGTTTTAATTTTATTCGACCGCTAGGGATAGGTTGCGACGACGACAAGCGAAGCGAGGAGGAGCGGTTAGGTTGACATTTAAGTAGATATTAGGGAGCCGAGAGAGGTGGAGCGGAGCAAGGTGACCCCCGTAGTTTTAACAGAATTCACGATATGCAGAAAAAAACATTTTCCAAGCATTTTCCAATGACTTACGGTTCAATAATTTATAAAATTAAAGGACCGCTTTCCGAACTGCACATTGCAAATTAAACTTTATTAGTTCGTGCTAAAGAAGATATTCCAACAGCTAAATAATGACTTAAGGTTCAATGATTTTAAAAATTAAGAGCGGTTAGGTTGACATATAAGTATATATAAGGGAGCCGAGTGAAGTGGAGCGGAGCGAGGCCAACCCCGTAGTTGTAACAGAATTCACGATATGCAGAAAAAATCATTTTGCGAGCACTTTCACATGACTTACGGTTCAATAATTTATAAAATTAAAGGACCGCTTCCCTTTACGAACTGTACGTTGCAAATTGAAATTTATTAGTACTTACTAAGGAAGATATTCCAACTGCTAAGGAATGACTTACGGTTCAATAATTTTAAAAATCAAAAGACCGCTAGTGATCCTTTAGTCACTTCCTTTTTTTATTGGGAAGTGACTAAAGGACTGCTAGTGCTAGCGATGCTTTGATTTTTGAAATGAATGAACCATCATTATTTAGTTGTTGGAATATCTTCCTTTGCACAAACCCTTAAAGTTCAATTTGCAATGAACAGTTTGGAAAGGGAAGCGGTCTTTTAATTTTATAAATTATTGAACAATAAGTCATTGGAAAGTGCTCGGAAAATGAGAGCGGACATACTAAATTCAAATTCAAATTGTTTATTTGTAAATTAGATACATAAAGTATACGTTTTACATGTCAAATCTAATCTGTATAAAAATAATATTTTATGATTAACAAATATGATACGGGAAAAATATAAAAAAAACTATATTTAAGTTGGGCTACAAAAGTTAAATGCATAAAATAAAGACTTATTGGAGTACGAATATTATTATAACTACACAATGCAATTAATATATAAGTTGATAAATAAACTGAATAGACCTTAAATAAATATAATGCCTAGCCAAATATATACTAACATAAGTAAGAAATTAAAATATTGTATATACATACCTACATAATTCAATGAATAAATAAGTTAATAGATAAATAAACTATAAATAGATATAATGCCTAAATACGCCCATTCGATTAATCTTGCTAAGAAGAAGGGCAAGAAACTTAGCAAGATCAGGTCTTTTTTATCAGTATTTTTTTTTCTGAATATGCCTTGATACTGTTACAGTTTTTTTTCAACTTATATAAAATAATACTAAACAATGTATTAAAAAAGGATAAAAATATAAAAGACGAAGGAAATTGTGTCATGAGAAAAAAATAAAAATATATCTTAGTCTACCTGTCTACTGAGGTAGTAAGTTAAAATACTAAGCAAAACATCATCCACCTGTCTCATATAGTTTATCACTTTTTTGATAGTCAGATTATCAACTAAGTAATAAATGCTAAGTTTAAGTTATACAATGTTCATGTCAATATGTAAAAAGAAATGTCAAAATAATAATTAAAAAAAACAATATAAAAATATTAGTCTACATAAAAACAGACGATTTGAAACACAAATCAGTTAGAAAATAAACGAACAGTAGTATCAATCAATATTGTCATGACACCAAGCGTAACTATCATCCAAATAGTCATTGATTTTATAATATGCTTTTCTCAAGAGTCCCTGCTTAATATATTATTTAAACTTATTTCCTGAAAAACTAAGGACCTCCTTTGGAACTTTATTGTAAAATCTTATACCATGTCCTACAAAAGAGGTGCCTACTTTTGCAAGTCTAATTTTTGGAAAAGCCAGTTTATGTTTCTTCCTAGTGTCTATAGAGTGATTCTCATCGAGCCTAGGGAAATTATCGATATTTTTTTTTGATATATTTAATAACTTGGTAAATAAATTCACAAGGAACTGTTAAAATATTAATTTCTTTGAATTTTTCTCTTAATGAATCCCGATGCTTCATATTATAAATAGCACGAATTGCTCTCTTTTGCAAAACAAAGACTGCGTTTATATCCGCAGCTCTACCCCACTATGGAAAATAGGATTACTATGTTTAAACAGAATAATCACCTTCGGCTATCGTTGATCGTTGCAATGCCGGTCACGTAAATAAACATTCAACCCACCCCCATAGCATGTACTTAGCATGGTCAATCGTTGTAGCCTTAAGGTTTTCCAACGATTTTTGACATTTGGTGACCCCCAAATCGTTAGTCGTGACGTGACCGAATCGTTGGTGTTTATTGTAGAAAATTGTAGTTTAACGTGGGGTGTGGTTATGACTTTAAACGGAATAATCTACTTCAGCTTACGTTGTAAGTAATGTCGGTCACGAAAATAAAAGAAATTATCCAAACAAATCTGTATGGACGTGACGTGACCGACCATAAACCACAACACATTCAACCGACCCCCATAGTACTTAGCTTAGCATTGTTGTTCGTTGTGGCCTGAAGTTAGCCGCACAACAAGTTTGACAGCCCATTTTTCCCAATGATTTTTGACATTTGATGAGGCTCGTGAGTCACGTGACGTGACCGAATTGTTGGTGTTTATTGTAGTTTTTGTGGATTCATAACCGCACTCTATGATGTCCATGTGTGTGTGCCGAGCTCGTGCGTACACGCGATTGGGCTTACTATGGGTGCTTCAGTTTTTGGTTTGCGTAATTTCTTCTGTCTTTTTTGTACTTTTATGCCGAAAGTAAACTTTTTCCTTTAGTCACCGGCTCTCCACTTTGGTTCCTTAGTCTGAGTTCTACACTAATGATGTTCCTTTGTACGTAAGAAGAAAAAATCAAAGAAAAAAAACTGTGATGGATGGAATGGAATCGGACGGAACCGGAACGGAACGTCTTTTTTGACATTTCTCCACTTGTCGATCGACTGAGCCACTGAGCAAATTGCACTTGTTTTTGCTCTATTTCTTCAATTTTGAATAACAGTCGATGTAGGTACCTAATAATGAAAATAAACGAGTAATTGGTGCAATAAATTCACAAATAGTCTCATCGTGACTGTCGTGATAACGTGATAAAAGCATGATTTCTGAAGACTACGATCATCGTTGGGAACCCCTTGCTGAAGTCCATTTCAATGTTGAAGACGAGGAGTTGTCTGATGATAACTACATCTATTGCTTATGTAGCAGAGTCTTCATAAGGTAATCTTCATCTGTCCATTCTCAGGAATTCTCTGTTCTGGGATATCTGAAAGAATAAATATATAATTTTACATAGTAAAATTTAAACTTTCGCGATTTTCACACATTATTTACTTTATATTGGGGTCGCGATAACTAATAACATACCCTAATAGATATGCGTCAATACAAAGTTAATGATTAATCTTACATGTTCTGAGATAAATGTAATTTTTTGCATGTTTAGGGATGGTGTGAAGCTTTACTACGTGGAAAATGAGGAAGGCAGTGAAAGTGAAGTAGAAGTGGAGCATGACTCCAAGTCTCAAGAATTAGAGGAACATTCACATGTACACTTCTCTCTTGATACCTCATACAAAGTGAAATGTGAGGTGAGAGACTTTCCCCTGATTAAAATTTCACAGTTGAGAAATTGACTTTAATTTACAAGTTACGGTAACGAGTTAAGGATTCCCGATTTTTTTGGAGACAGATATGCTTAATAGAAGTTTTTCTGTCAAGGTAAAAAGTTGCACAAACACATAGTTTTCGAGAAATATTTTTTTGAAAAAAGCATTTTTTACGATCTCGACTGATGACGAATCGGGATTTTGACGAATTTTATGTTTTGTTTCGCAAAAAAAAACATGTTTATAAGTTGTTGTCATTCAAAATCACTGAATGATTACTTAAAATGGAATACAATGTTCTTTTGACCCTTTCTTATTATGGCAGTCAGTGTTTGTACTTGCAGTTGAGAGCATCTTTTGTACATACTCCTGTTTAACATGCAATAAATATAACAAAATACTTGCTAAAAATTAATGTAATACATAGGTTGAAATATTAAAAAAATAAATTAGGTTGGGTATAAATAAACTTTATGAAGCAAGTCGGAGCCGAGCAGAGCGAGGCATCCCCGGGTCTGATACTAAAAAGGTATATAATGTATAGGTTGAAATATATTTGAAAAAAAAAACCAGGTTAGGTTAGGTTTGAACATTATGAAACAACTCAAGAGCCGAACGAAGCGAAGCGGAGCAAGGCGTCCCTGAGTCGGATACTAAATAGGTGTATAAGTATAGGTCAAAATATATTTAAATAAACTAGGTTAGGTTAGGTTACTAAAAAGGTATATAATGTATAGCTCGAAATATATTAAAAAAAAACTAGGATAGGTTAGGTTTGAACATTATGAAACAACTCAGAGCCGAGCGAAGCTGAGCGGAGCGAGGCGTCCTTGCGTTGGATACTAAATAGGTGTTCAATGGATAGGTCGACATATATTTAAAAAAACTAGGTCAGGTTAGGTTCAAACGTTATGAAACAACTCAGAGCCGAGCGAAGCGGAGCAGAGCGAGGCGTCTCCGAGTCGGATACTAAATAGGTGTATAATTTATAGGCTTAAATATTTAAAAAAAACTAGGTTAGGTTCAAACATTCTGAAACAGCTCAGAGCCGTTTAAAAATATATGTAAATGTAGGAAAACAGGTCCAAATATAGTTTTTAATAAATGATAATGCTTTTGCTTAACTCCCCCGACTCGGGGGAACTCCCCCTTCTTCTTCCCCCTTACTATATACATGTAAGTCCTTCGAAAATATATAAATTATATTGTATTACCAACATAACCTCCTATATAAAAAAATATCTCAATAATGGGGGGGTTTCGCAACTCCCCCCTTTACGGGGGGGTCAGCCCCCCTCCTCCCTCACCTAAAAAATTCCCAGCCCTTAACTCGTTACTGTAAATTGTAAATTCCTTCCGAGAAATTCAAGGTAGCGTTCCAAATCACTTTTTCAAGATTAAAATATTGCTTGCTGTCAGACAAAAGTAGCTTGATGCTGGTTCCAAAACCTAAAACTAGATCTAACTGACTAACTCTGACAGCGAGCAATATTTTAATCTTGGAGAGTGATTTGGAATGCTACCCAAGTTCAGCAGTATCTACTCTATAGATATTAAATACAACGTCTGTCTGTCTGTTCGTTCGCTTATAACTTGAGAACCAATCAATGGATTTTGACGCAGTTTTCACTGAAAGATAAAGCATTTCTTCGGGAAGGTTTAAAGTTATGTATCATCACACTATAACAAAAGGGAGCAGCGCAATGAGAATTTTAGTGAGACATATGGAAGGTTCGCCGCCGTAGCATAGTCGATCGTCGCGGGTTCAAATCCTGACTGGTAAAATTTGTTTTCACTTTTTATTTTTTATTCTCTTCTTTTATTTTCAGAAAAAATATTTCCTTTTGTAAAAAAAATATTAAAGCTGAAATTATATTTCTTGACTGAGCAAAGACCAATAACTAAAATAGGCTCAGTAAGCTGGCGTTGAAATTGTTTTTATTTTAATACACTAGATGGCGCTGCATGTTTCAAAATGTCGAATTTGACGCAGTCTGGTTCAAATCAACTCACGTTAAAGTTTGTCTACACTATTATGTAAAGAAGAAAGATTTTTTTGTTTGTTTGTTTGTTTGTTTGTTTGTTTGTTTGTTTGTTTGTTTGGTTGTTTGTTTGCATATAATGGGTAATATCTAAAACTACTGAACTGACTATAAAAATTCTTTATGCTCTCAATAAGATTTTTAGTTAATCATGTGGTATGTACGCTTTGCGTAGTCGTACTTATGTAGTCTCATCGTCGGGGTTTCAATCATCCACTGGGAAATGTTTTTTTAGGAGACCTCTCCAGCTTAAGTTTATTTGATCGGTATTGATTAGTATATTTGTAGAACATGGTGACCAGGATCTAATGACGGGACTGGGAGGTGGGTACGGGATCTCCTCAACGGATAACAGCAGACCCTTCGAGTTTGGGCTTATTTTATTGGTCTTTATTCGAACTTTGGTAAAACATGGTGACCAGGGTCTGATGATGGGACTGGAAGGTAGGTACGGGATCTCCTCAACGGACAACAGCAGACACTTCGAGTTTGGACTTAATCGATTGGTATTTATTAGCACTTTAGTAAAACATGGTGACCAGGGTCTGATGATGGGACTGGAAGGTGGGTACGGGATCTCCTCAATGGATAACAGCAGACCCTTCGAGTTTGGGCTTATTCGATTGGTCTTCATTGTCACTTTGGTAAAACATGGTAACCATGGTCTGATAATGGGATTGGAAGGTAGGTATGGGATCTCCTCAACGGATAACAGCAGACCCTTCGAGTTTAGGCTTATTTTGTTGGTATTTATTAGCACTTTGGTAAAACATAGTGACCAGGGTCTGCTGATGGGACTGGAAGGTGATTATGGGATCTCCTCAACGGATAACAGCAGTCCCTTCGAGTTTGGACTTATTTGATTGGTATTTATTAGCACTTTGGTAAAACATGGTGACCAGGGTCTGATGATGGGACTGGAAGGTGGGTACGGGATCTCCTCAACGGACAACAGCGGACCCTTTAAGTTTGGGCTTATTTGATTGGTATTTATTTGCACTTTGGTAAAACATGGTGACCGTTGCATATTGTCGTTAAAAAATCATATTCTTTTGTTTTCCTTATTTCCACGAAAATCTCTTCGACGCGAGCAGAGTGGGCAAAAGCTAGTTAAGTATAAAACGCAGCACTGTGATTGGCTTGTTTGTCACATAAGTAAAGCCAATTCTGAAGGCTTTAATTTTAGTTTTAGTGCTGTTAAAACAAAATTTTATTCATTCCAAAATAGTTCTTTAGTGTTAACAACAGAAGCTATATTTCTCTGGAAAAACTTAAGTTTTGAAAGCACTAAAATTAAAATTAAAGCCTTCAGAGTCGAGTTTAATACCACTTAATGAGATTTTCTCAACTCAGAAACTTTAAATATTTTAGTCTACTTTAAATACTCTTCTTTTCATGATAAAATATCAATATTATCTTTTAACATGATAATTGCAGAAAGATGACGGAGCTAGTTGCTACTGCAGTGCATCTCACACAGACAATTACTGCTCCACTGATGAGCATGACCCCTCTCAAAACCATGGCACCATCCTCAACATTTTACAACCGAGTGACAGCGGTGCTGACCTGACGTACCAAGAATGCCACTTGGAGTTTACCAACCTGGACAAACCAGAGAAAATGGACCAAGACATTCAAAATGTAGCAGATAACATAGAAAATTACATGTCTGAGAACACGTGGGAAAAGTTCTGGGCTGTCAATGGTGAAAGAATCATTTGGGCTTCCTGGATCACAAAATATAGTGATTACATCAACCCTGCATACTTGGATGAAAATAATGATTTTATGGAGGAAACTATTATGCCAAAAGAAAACTCTGTTGATCAAATATACCATTTTAAGCCTAATTATGACCAGGGAGATGATACTATTAGAGAAAGGAAATTCTCCTACGATTCAAAGGTTAACCCATACAAAAAGAATCGGACAACAAATAATGCTGAGCGAACTGATAAAAATAATGAGACACCAAATAAAGATGACACCTGGCTTCCTATAGGCCGAAGAAGATCTTGTTCTGAACATGATAGGATGCTAAGTCCCAGGACTTTAGCCGGGACTGACTCCATGACCAATGTCACAAAGATTACTCTTTCAAGTTATGATATGACATCCAGTCATGTGACGTCTGAATCCTCACCTGAGGACTACAGTGTCTCTACATCAACATCAGATGAACCGACAAATGATCAGACGCGAATAACCAATATAGATATAGACGACGTTTTAGAAATGCCTTCTGAAGAAATAGACACAGACCAATACTGGCAGTTTCTCTGGAAGAAACATTTTGGTGAACAGTATGCTTTGCACTTTGCAAACTATCTGGAATCTCACGTAGAAATTAAGTTACCAGTGATGAATGTTGATATGACCACTGCCCGTCAAAAAATCAAAGAAAAGCTAGAATTAGAATATGAGAACAGTGATGGTAATTCTCAAGAGATGCCAACAGTGATTGAAGTTCAGACGGAAATTGATAAAATTAAACTGGAAGAAAAGGAAAAGCCTAAGAAAAGAAATAAAAAGACAACCACAAGGTATGTTGATTCCGTTGGATTTTTGCTCCAAAACTTACTCAAAGATGATAGTAAAAAGCTGGAAGAAATTGTTGAAGCAGGGGAACAGAGCTCAGATAAAAAGGATAGTCAACCAGCAGATATTGTGGATGGAACTAACATGGATGTAGGCTCTAACGTAAGTCAACCTGACAGCTACAACAACAGTCATAGTTATGAAGACGATGGTGGGGATGAGCCACCTGAAAACAGACACTATAAATTGAAAAGAAGGTAATAATATTTCCTTTTAACTACATCTAAAAAGCAGTAGAGTCTAACACCATTCTTGTATTTCCAGCCATGAATTAGACGAAGAAGATGTAGCCTCACAGAAAATCAAAACAACATTCAATATGATGGGACTCTGCCTAGATCCAGAGACGACACTCAGAGGTCAGCTGGTCTACCGGAAGAGGTATGTCAGACCTCCACGCGTGAGGTCCAAGAAGGTTGCAGCGCCAGCAAAAACATACTTTGATGATGAGGGTAATCCTTGTGTGGATCAGGTTAGCTCTTCAATACACTATATTTGATTTAATTAAACCGATGATTCCCAAAGTGGTCTGCATGTCGACTCCCACCAGCAAGGGGTTAACGTCGGCAAATAAAAAATTGGGTGTTCATAAGATCTCATTTAGCCATGATTTTGGTCATCAAAATATAGACCTTCCCTTAATGTTTGAAAATGTACCTGTGTAGGTAATTACATAATTCTGACGTATAATACACAGAAATTATCTCTTCATTTAATAATAAAATACAGTGGGCCGAAATATATCGAATATAATAATAATAAATGTTATTTTGTTCATAATTATTACTAAAATAATAAAGTATGTAGTATATTAAATAGAATTGTGTGAGTATGTGCTTATATGTTTATAAAACTTGCAAATCGTTCTTGCACGGACTTGGTTATTTTGTCAATTATAAATACATTTGTTACATTAAACTTTATTAAAGTAAATAGCTCTGTGTCAGCTGCTAAAACAGGTTTTAATTGCAATTTTATTAAAATAGGAAAAATTGGAATGTGGGCTACGGGACAAAAAAGTTTGGGAACCTCTGATTAAACCAAAATAAGGTCAAGAATACAGGGAATATTTACTTCATGAATATTTAAAAACGGATAGGGCTCGCTTTTTAACTGCGCAAGGAAGCACAGGCCGAGCTTTCGATGAGATTATGACTTATAACCATCAGGATTATTCGGGAGTACTTTCGCGCACGGCGGTCAGTCTAGTACTGAGTCGACCTGTGCCTCCTTGCACACTTAAAAGAGTGAGTCCGACTGTCCGCGGTCTAGCTCAGAGACTATTGCTAGAAAGCTGTGATTCGGCACGAGTATACATATCAATCACGCTGACATAACAGTACAATAAAATCATGAAAAAAAATTGAAACATTGTGGACGTGTGAAAACCATTTTTCGATTTAGGGATCCGTTGGTGAAATATTAAGCTTTAAAGTGTGAATTTTTGTTAGAGTCAAGTGTCCCCCTGCCAGCTAAATAGTTGTTTATGGATATGTAAAAAAATTCACAGAAGTATATAATGAATTTAAAAGGAAAACTATCACAGCTAAGTAGGTTTTACAGGTTTACGAGTAGAGGTCGCGCCAAACTTTTAGTCCCCTCTAAACACGACATTTATGGGCCGTTATTCGGGAGAGCAACTTCCGAGCGGACTAGAAGTTTGGCGCGATCTGTATAAGTAGACCAACTTATAACATGTACTGGGCAACTGCGGAACCTTACACTGCGCGTGGCCCGACACGCACTTGGCCCGTTTTTAAATATTCATGGTGTCAACTATTACAGACTCAAGATTCCCAAGAGGAGCGTGAAATGCAAACCGATGAAGATTCCCTAGAAGTGAAATCTGATTGTGAGAAAGAGCCACCAGAGCCGACTCCCTTCGACGTCCCAAACAAACCCTCAGACAACAATGTTAAAGATGACAATGATGTAACTTTAGAAGCATTATCAGCTCCTCTACCGACAGACTTGGATAGTGACACTCAAGAGAATGATGCGCCGAATCAGAAGGTCGAGGCAGCGGAAGTTACAGGTAAGTGGTTGTTTGAAGCTAGTCATTAGATATCTTAAGTAACTTGATCTGATAAGTACGCAGTTTTAAAATATATGCATGTGAAATATAAAGTCAAATTTTTATGCGGTTTTCACTGTGCTGGGAGAGTTAAACGTATAAGAGCTAAATTTTGAAAAAATGCATAAAATATGGATATATTATATACAATATGAATAAAGTAAGGTATGGCCATCCTTACTCCTTTTTGAATTTAAAATCAAATCTTTCATCGTGACAAAATCAAACCTCAATTTTAAAACGTAGAAAGATATCTCCAGTCTGTCTCAGGTTAAAGGTGTGACGACTTGACAGGTCTGATCTCAATGAAGCTTTGCCCACATATTACATGACAGATGTATGTCCCCAATTCCTATGAACCTGAATTTGTCAATAATACAACACATCGAAATTAGGACTAACTTTTCTTTTTAGTTTATGTAGACTTTTTCGAAAAAGTAAGATCATACGGATGTATGAATTCGGAAAATCATAATCTGCCTTCGCTTCGCTCGGGTCCCCAAATTTATTTAAATGTAAACCATTAAGTGTTAACGGTTCTCCTCGCTCCGCCCGTAGGTACCACAGAGTACATTATAATGGTAGGTACTCGCACCTATTTTTGACTTTTGGCGAGTCTCGATTTCATGTTTTACATTTACAATCTGCTGAGGCAAATTATGATATGGCGAACACGAAATATAACAAATTAGCCTGGTTATGACGTTACAAACTCCTAAATCTTTGTATGATGCGATGAGTTCTGTCGCCCCCCAGTTCCCAAACACAGAACATCTCTTCCAGATAATGTTTTGGGCAGTGAGCTGACGAAGAGACGTCGACGCAAGCGGCGTCGCAGCCCTGCCAGCGCCTATGTCGACATGCCCGTAGAGTTGGCACAGCATCCCAACATGTTCAAGTATTGGAAGAAGAGACATTCGTTGTTCAATAGGTGAGTGCGGATTTTTAGTTTACAACCACTGTATAGATACCGTAGTCCGTCGAGGAATGAGTTTAAAAGTGTCAATTTTTTTAACAATCTATGAGTTATGGCCACATCGACCTGGCAATCGGGGTAAGACGTGAGTCGTGGAGGGGGTGTCGCCCCGCACACTCCCGCGCAGCACCCGCGCCTTCTTAGATGTAGAGCTGCACAAGCCGGCATCGACCGCGTTTATCGATTTTGATCTCGTTCACGTTATTGCTTTTAGTTTTGTATCGAAAATTACTTCCGATGTATCTTCGTAACATGTTAACCAATCAGATGCCAACAAACCAAAGATAATTTTGTTATTTTTTGGTCCGAAACGTTGAAAAATGGCTCAAACGGAACGCATAAACTTTCCTGCACACCCATGTGTCTGCACAGGACACTGGGGTTCCCTGGATTCTGTACACCCATGTGTCTGTACTGGACATTTGAAGGTGTAGGGGGGAGGGAAAAAAAACAATAATTCAGTCTCAAAGCACGAGAACTAGCCAGAAAAGTATTGGAAAATTGTGACACTGAACGGAAAACTTATTCTACCTGTTACGTGAAGTGACATCACTAGAAAATTTCCATGTCGACCCGTCGCCAACAGCAGTTACAATTTACTCAAGTTATTATCCTTAAATTAGCAATACAGTACTTTACTAGTTTTCTCTGCGACATTGTGTAATGTGTCTATGTCTCGGTTGTCATCAATACATGGATGTGTTGTTTATAGCCTTATAGCCATTTTGAATCAGCCTTATAAAACGGCTACAACAACAACAACCTAAGTTTGAGAGCTTCTCAAGCTCGGCTACGCGTCTGTTCTCTGAGTTACACTCACCTAGGGTTGCCACCTGTAAAATTTATAAACTTGAACAAGGAGCTCAGAAACGCCTGATTTTCGAGCATAGACTCCGGACGGATCTGTCTATTCTTTTTTACGTACAAGATAACAACGAAAGTTTAAATTATTATTATTTGTAAAGTTAAATACCTGAAACGTTGGTAAGAATATCATTTAAAAATTAAACAGTTTTATTTCTTTCAAGAAATAATGACACATCTTCTAACTCAGAAGTAAACCAAATACGTGTGCTCTCATATGCGCCGGTAGGATAGTGCACGAAAATTTGAAAACAAGACAAGATTTTTTTTTGGCGTTGTATAGGATATTAGTGCTCCAGTATTATAAGAGGCGTTTTTTGTCTCCCTTAAACATGTTCACGATTTTGACATTTGTTTCACTACCTAACGTCATAAACGCAATCACGAGCAAAAACATGTTTTTCGGACTGTTTCTGTTCTATCCAAAATCCCACCTGGGCGCTCCCCGCTCTCTAAACTAGGACAAATCGAGGAAACCAAGATGGATGGCAACCCTACACTAAGGTAACCGCTGAAATGCGTCACACCCAGATAGAAAATCAACCCTAATCAACACATATTATATTATAGGCGTAGAAGATTTGCCTTACGACTGATACATAGACATAGACATAGACATCATTTATTGGCCACATTATAACAGCTTACGTTATACAAGGTAGGTCATATAAACATTCTTTAACAAACTGAATTGCCGTGGATTAAAAAAAAAAAGTGCATTCGATTGTGAATGGTCACTTCATTCATCATTTGTCACTTAAACTTATAATAATCTAAAACATAAACATATCGTATGACAAGCATTAGTCATAATTGAACACAATAATAAAAAAAAAATGGTATTAGGTAATGTATAAATAACCTAAATTGAAAATGAACATTCTGAAAAACGTTTAGCCATAAATTCTTTAACCGAGTAGAATGGGTTATTTTCAAAATATTTCTTTATTTCAGCTTTGAATTTTAGGACTGGTAATCGGGTTACTTGACATGGGAGCTTATTATACATTTTTATTTTTAGTTGGGTACCTTGCTTTTGAGTCTTACTCAGCCTGGATTTCGGAATGTACAACTTTTCTTCATTTCTAGTGTTGAGGTTATGCTTATCAATGTTTTTTGGAAAGAGAGTTTTATTTGAGTGTGTTTCTAGTAATGAGCTAAATATATAAGGAAATCACGGTAATTATTTTGGTAAGTTTGAAATATCTCCTAGCTGATGTTCGTTTATGAACTCCGTTAATAATCCGGATAGAATGCTTTTGGCAGATAAGAACCCGTTTTATAGGTTGATAGGTTGGGGTTAGTTAGTGATGTCCATTGCTGCTATTGACTTATTGCCGTGCTAGCCTGAGGTTGACATTTAGGTTGTCTATGTTCTTCAGTTCCTTACACTCTAAACCTTAGTCTAAAGTTAAGGATCCTTTGTACTCACTGTTGCCACCTTAGCGACTTTTTCAAACTGATATTCCATACATTTTGAGACATTTTAATATAATTTAAAGTTTATCTACACTATTATATAAAGAGGAAAGATTTGTTTGTTTGTATGTTTGAGGTAAACTTTGGAACTACTGAACCGATTCTAAAAGTTCTTTCTTTTATAAAAAGCTATACTATTGCTGAGTAACATAGGCTATATTTTATTTTAATAAAAGTAAGTTTTCAGTTTGAAAATTCAATATTTGTGAACCATGTCGGGAGAAAAAACGCTGCTTAGCTGCTTTATCGGCGTTCCTTGACCAAATGGTTAGTTATACGTGATGAAACCGGTTGCTTTTCCATACGAGGAAACTATTAGTTTAATCTGACTAAATATTTCCATCTACAACGATCCTGACACACCTCTTGCCAATATTAAGCTTGAAAAAGTAACTACAGCCAGGTTTAAGCATAGATACATTAAATACTATGGTTTAAGTAATGATTTGTTCCCATACGGGAAAACTATATCAGTTTCATTTGACTACAGATTTAAATCTACAACGATCCGGACACACCTCTTGCTAATATTTAGCTTGAAAAAGTGATTACAGCCAGGTTTATGTATTGATTTTTTCCCATACGAGAAAACTGTATGAGTTTAACCTGACTACAGATTTCCATCTACAACGATCCTGACACACTTCTTGGCACTTTGGTAAAACATAGTGACCAGGGTCTGATGATGGGACTGGAAGATGGGTACGGGATCTCCTCAACGGACAACAGCAGACCCTTCGAGTTTGGGCTTATTTGATTGGTTTTTATTAGCACTTTGGTAAAACATGAAGACCAGGGTCTGATGATGGGACTGGAAGATGGGTACAGGATCTCCTCAACGGACAACAGCAGACCCTTCGAGTTTGGGCTCATTTGATTGGTCTTTATTAGCACTTTGGTAAAACATGGAGACCAGGGTCTGATGATGGGACTGTAAGATGGGTACAAGATCTCCTCAACGGACAACAGCAGACCCTTCGAGTTTAGGCTTATTTGATTGGTCTTTATTAGCGCTTTGCTTAAACATGGTGTCCGTTGCATATAGTCGTTCAAAAAATCAAATTATTTTGTTTTCCTTATTTCCAAGAAAATCTCTTCAACGCGGGCGGAGCCGCGGGCAAAAGCTAGTTTGTTATAAAAATCTAGCGACAAGAATAAAATTGAGGTGGCAACACTGTTTGTACTAGGGGTGTCAAGTTAAAGAGCCGCTAAGAGGATAAATTATCAGTCTAATACAAACAGTAACAGAAAAAACAAATGATAGTGATGCGGAAGTAAAATAACATAGCATGTGGAATAGATAGTAGATTTTTCCTTTCTTTTCCATGTGAATTGCTCTACACGCCAAACTGTACCGAACTCGATACGAACAACCATTCAAGATTATAATTTTCCTCCAGATTCGACGAGGGTATACAGCTGGATGTGGAGAGCTGGTTCAGTGTGACTCCGGAGAAGGTGGCGCGACACTTGGCCGAGAGATGTCGCTGTGATCTCATTGTGGACGCGTTCTGTGGCGCTGGCGGGAACGCTATTCAGTTCGCGTACACTTGTGAGAGAGGTGAGCTTTATATACTGTATGTACTGTAAGAGTTAGTTCAGCGTGACTGACTCCGGAGAAGGTGGTGCGACACTTGGCCGAGAGATGTCGCTGTGATCTCATTGTGGACGCGTTCTGTGGCGCTGGCGGGAACGCTATTCAGTTCGCGTACACTTGTGAGAGAGGTGAGCTTTATATACTGTATGTACTGTAAGAGTTAGTTCAGTGTGACTGACTCCGGAGAAGGTGGTGCGACACTTGGCCGAGAGATGTCGCTGTGATCTCATTGTGGACGCGTTCTGTGGCGCTGGCGGGATCGCTATTCAGTTCGCGTACACTTGTGAGAGAGGTGAGCTTTATATACACCACTGTAAGGGTTAGTTCAGTGTGATTCCGGAGAAAGTGACGCGACATTTGGCCGAGAGATGTCGCTGTGATCATTGATCATTGTGGAAGCGTTCGTACTAAACAACTTTCACAAGGAAACATAAATACTTTGATATAATATATATTTTCCACTTTTCAGGCAGAATAATATTAATTATTTGCGCGGTTATGTTTCAAAAAGTTTGATCAGTATCAGGTTGACTGGAAGAAATTCCTGGTAGGAATAAGTCCGCCCTTGCCTTCTATCTGTTCTTCATATGTTTGTAAATATCTTGTTTTATGTGCAATAAATTCATTCATTCTAATTCTTCATCACATCAGTATTGAATATAATTTAATTTATTTTCACCTGTCTCTCACCCTCTATACCTAGTCGGTTCTTAAATACTGTCACTGGCCATTTATTTTAAAAATAGTACACCTAGAAAAAAAAATGAAATGGTGTTCGATTTTCAAATATTTTTTGATTAATAATCTGCCAAATCACAATTACATTCATTAATTTTTTACGATGGAGTGGACTCGCAAAGAGGACCGAGTAGCAGTAATTGCATTGCATCGTTGCGGCCATCCACCGAAGACGATATTCAACTTGCTTCAAATATTAAAAATCACGAAGAGGTTCGTGTACCGTACCATCAAGAGGTACAATGAAACCTCTAGTGTCGATGACGAGAAAAGAACTGACAGACCTCGTTCCGTTAGGACTCCAGGGGTCATCAAAGCAATCAAGGCGCGTATTGCAAGAAATCCCGTCCGCAAGCAGAAACTGATGGCTTTGGAGATGGGATTAACCAGAAGTACCGTAAAAAAAGTACTCAATGAAGACCTGGGACTACGAGCTTTCCGAAAAAAGAGTGGACATCTCCTGAACGCGCGTCTGATAGCTATGAGAGCCAAAAAATGCAAAGTTTTGCTAAAGCGGTACGCAAGAAACAGACACCGCGATATCCTGTTTACAGACGAGAAAATTTTTAATATCAAAGAGAAGTACAACAAACAAAATGACAGGGTGTACGCTACCAGCTCTGCGGCCGCTGAAAATGGCATTCCTAGAGTGCAGCACGGCCATCATCCATCATCAGTCATGATTTGGTTGGGAGTGTCCTACTATGGCCCTACTGAAGTGCATTTTTGTGAAAAAGGTGTCAAAACCAGTGCAAAAGTGTACCAAGACACGGTTTTAGATCGCATAGTAAAAGATCTGCCCCAGACACTCTTTGGAGGACGGCCATTTTTGTTTCAACAGGACTCCACACCTGCTCATAAGGCCAAAACAACTCAGGAGTGGTTCGAGAGCCAGAATATCGAGCTAATAAGGCATCAAGATTGGCTCTCATCTAGCCCTGACCTCAATCCACTGGATTACAAAATTTAGCAGGAATTGGAGGAGAAGGTCTGTTCTAAACCTCACAAAAATTTGAGCAGCCTAAAGTCATCATTGATTAAAGCAGTGGCCGATATCGACATGAATATGGTCCGTGCTGCTATTGATGATTGGCCGCGAAGATTGAAGGCTTGTGTGAAAAATGGTGGCAATCATTTTGAATAAATTTTGTGTTTAATGCAAGCTAATTAAATTACCTTTTTTCAAAAAAAACTTTTTTTGAAAATCGTGACTAGTTTTCATTTTATAGCCAATTTTGTTTGTGACAGAATTTAAGCACCGACTAGGTATATTACTAATAATAAAGTAGTAAAAAGTCGTGTCTGTACATTGAACATTTTCGCGAAATTTTAAATGAAATGGGTTTTTGGTACTGTCCATCCATCCATCAGCCTGTTTCGTCCACTGCTGGACATAGGCCTTTCCAGAATTTCGCCACGCTTGGTGGTCCTCCTGGAAGAAATGCCCATACTCACACACGCTGGGCAGGTGGGTTGGTGAGCGCGGTGCCGAAACCCTTGTACCAGTGACGCCGCTGCCCGTCACCAGTCTGTTTTTAAACCCCGGCAATTGGGGATGGATATACCGCCATCCATCGGTCCCAGGCAATGGTGGGCCGCCTGGTTTTGCCTGAGAGCTGTTCTCTTACTCTCCCCCGAATAACTTAGAGAGGATTTGCGAGTAGGATTGGTACTGTACTGAGGCCAAAACCACAATTATTAAAATTTTTGTCTGTCTGTCTGTGTCTGTCTGTCTGTATGTTCCGCTTTAACTCGAGAACCACTGAACAGATTTGGATGCGTTTTTTTTTTATTATCACCGTAGTGACCCTGGTCAACACATAGGCTATAAGGGGTGTTAATAAAATAACGCCCAAGCCGGAAGCGGGGAAAAGATTGAATCAACGTTTTTATAACTCGAGAACCACTCAACGAATTTTCATATGTTTTTTTATTATCGTAGTAGCCATGTTCAACACATAGGCTATAGAAGTGTTCATAAAATAACGCCCAAGCCGGAAACGGGGCAAATATTCAATAAACGCTTGGCCTTTGTTTTGACGACTGAGTTATAGCGACTAGTTTAACAGATGTGCGCGTTAAAAGCAAGATAAACGAAGTCACGGGTTATCATGCTACGGGCGCTGGTATTATTTTATCAAAAAAGTCCGTTTTGAGCAAACTTCACAACACTAAAGCTTATTAATGTCCAGTGATAGCGATAGACATCGACCCGTGCAAGATCGCGCTGGCGCGTCACAACGCGGCGGTGTACGGCGTGCAGGACCGCATCCAGTTCGTGGTGGGCGACTTCTTCCACCTGGCGCCGGCCCTGCGAGCGGACGTCGTGTTCCTGAGTCCGCCCTGGGGCGGGCCGCAGTATGCCGAGGTGAGCGACACAGTTTTCATGTCGCTGAGAAGCATAACACTTACAAATAACACCAAATTAAATTTTGCCTCGGAATTTCGTCTATGCCTCTATCTCCCTCTTTCATCTATCTCTTTTATCTATTTTTCTCCATCTGACACGCCGGAGCTAACTTCACCCAAGCGTCATAACATAAAGTTTGACGCGAACAAAATTCAGTCAATAACGAAATTGCGAAAAAATATAAAACTGTTCTTTATAATCAGTCAATTCGGTAAGTACCTTTTCTACGGAACAGCAGATTTTTTAAAGAAAATACTTCTTTGTGGTAATCTCCTGCCTGTATAGTAGAACCCGATGTTTAGCCTCTCTACAATCGGCCGCTCCTTTTTTTGCCAATATTTACGATTTGGAGGAATAGCTTAACTGCTTTTTGTAGACAGATTGTAAAACAAGCGTGCATGCACTTTGTTAAATGAAAAAGAGCGATGTCTTTCATTTGACCTTAAGAGGCCGCTCCGTATTTTTCGTCTGTTTGATGCGAAACATTATTTTCATTATTTTTCTTGTCATTGCCGCGATGTTTTTGTAAAATTCAGGGACATACACCAGTCCATATTGGCCATCTAAATGAAGACCTAAAATTTATTTGATTCAATTGTTTCTCCTTTGCGCCTTTTTATACTTAGATATTATGAATAGTAATAAAATAACTCGCAAAAGAGAAACAATTCAATTAAATAAATTCTAGGCCTTTATTAAGACGGCCAATATGAAGTGGTGTATGTCCCTAGTTTTTCCAAAAACATCGCGATAAAGGGCAGAAAAATATTTAACATATTGTTTTTGATCAAAGCTGTCGGACCAGACTCTTTTAAGTGACGTCATCATCCCACATTTCCATAAGTAGCCATATTTTATTTTTCTTGAACGCATCTTGAAGTCTCAAGGAGCCGGCCATTCAACCTAATATGATATGATTACGTTACTTCAATTAGGGCAGGAGGTTTCTAAAGTCTATATTTTTGCACGAAGGAGGAAACTGACGTTTTTCTGGCATTAGAGGGTTGGCCGCTTTATACGAGTAGTGATTACAGTCGATAGAAATATTATGTTTGCAAACGCTTCTTTTCTTCCAGGAAGACCGCCAAGAGTGGCGAAATCCTGGAAAGGCCTATGTCTAGCAGAGGACGAAACAGGCTGATGGATGGATGGATGGAAACGCTTTTTGCACTTTTTTTCCCGTAAACGTAACTTATTTAAAATGTTCGTTCATATTTTAGTTTGAAATTATTAGCTGTAAATAAGTATTTATTTTTGCAATGAATGAGGCTATCTTTTGTTGATAATGGACAAAATTATGCTTGCTTGCGTAAAGTTACATATTACTAGGTTCATAAATTGATGAAATTATCGTTAAGAACTATTACAGGACTATTTTAAATTTGTCCAATACTGGCAACACACCAAACGTCAGTTTCCTTCTTCGTAAAAAAACATAGACTTTAATCCCATGTCTATGGTTACCGAATCCAAAATACATGAATCTCCGAGGGGGTGTCAGAATGTGGATAGATTCACATCTGATGTCAGTGAGTGCGGGTGAATCCTTTACGGACTAAAATGCTGATTTTATGACGTAAAAAAATTTTTTTTACGTGTGACAATAAGTACAATTATAACTAATGATTGCCTATGGTTTCAGAACGCCCAGTATGATTTGGAGACGATGCTGGTGCCGAAACCCTCGTCGGAATTGATGGCGGCCGCTGAGGGCATCACGCACAATGTCGCTTTGTACGTGCCGAGGAATAGCAGATCAGAACAGGTACTTGTTACTGTATACCTTGACCGCAAGCGCTATACTGCGCCTTAGGTAGCTGCTAGTAAAGCGGGGAGGGGGAAGGGGGGTCGAGAAGCTGTCATTTCGTTCGGCAATGTCACAGTAGTTTAACTAGGCGGTGTCCTTGAAATCAATACCTACGGCCGCTCGGCGCCTAAACACGCGCTAGGGCTGCCAAATTACTGTTTACGTATTTGATAATGCTATATTACTACTATAAAAGTTGTACGAGTGTCGGTCGCGACCCGTGTTGAGTTTTGAACGGGTTAGTGTTGGAACCCTGGGTACGAACCCAAGCCGGTGTGAGTTTTTGAACGACTATCTGCGGTGCGACCGCGACTGTCGTAAACCGAGTTGAACTGAGTTTTGGGGGGGTCGTTTCGGCCCGTTTGTATGGAGATAGAATGCTATTTGTTATTTATAATATGGCAACGTTCATACGTTCAACGTACATAATTCATAAAATACTACTTTGCTAGAAATTTATAACTGACATTTAATTATTGTCGCGTGGTGCCATAAACCATATTTATTAAAAACTGCTTTTATAAAAAAAATATATATTAAATTAAATGCTTGGGGTATCTCCGATGGATTGAATCCGAAATGAGGAGATCAGTCGGAGATCGAAAGTAACCGCCATATCCTGCAGAATCAGTAAGTTAAAGTGACAGTGTGCAGGCCATATTTGTCGCCGACTTTATGGCCGTTGGGGCCGAAAGGCTTTAGAATGGAGATAGTGTAGGCCGACCTCGTGCCCGCTGGACCGACGACCTTAAGGATGTTGTAGGTGGCGGCGGCGGCTGGTTGAGGAGGACCGCCATGAGTGGCGAAATTTGGGAAAGGCCTATGTCCAGCAGTGGACGAACACGGACTGATGGATGGATGGATTAAAAAAAATAAGAAAATCATTCATAAGTAGTGTGTTTCGGAACGCCACCTTAACTCGACGTGAAAGTGATGAAACTTTATCATAAAATTTACACTATGTATGTATTCTTTTCAGTTGGTAGCTCTCGCCAAGACGAGTGGTTCCGTAGAAATAGAGCAAAACTTCCTCGGCAGGAGATTTACTGCATTGACCGCGTACTACGGGGAACTAGTCAATTACTGAACCTATATGTATAGTTACGGACAATATTTAGCTGTAAGTTTAGTCTGTTTTACAGCAACATGCCTTCAAAAGTCGCGCGATTAAACAAGTGTTTTAAAGATCTTAGTTGTTAAAAACGCAGCTGGGAAAGGGATAGATCCATACGAGTAAGCGAGATGACCTGTTTTGTGTCTCGCTTAGTCGCACAGCTCCGTCCCTTTCGAGAACTGTCGCTTCGCTTAGCTATGTATTAAATTTAGACTTAAGTGCAAGTGAGATGGCGTCAGTTGTGTGTGTGAAAGGAATCGGTTGACTTAGAGTGGATGTCATTGAAAACCTTTATTTAATTGCGCGACTATAATACCTTATGGTAAACTTATTGTATTTACTTTAACTGGCAAGCAATAATGAACCTTCGTACAGGTAATAATAATTGTTCTGCAATAAATAATAAACACTTCTGTTAAGAGTAGACATCATGACGCGACCAACGCAGTTGTGGGGACGGCTAAATGTGCTGTTTCATTTCACTGTTACATGCACGCTTAACGAAACTTGCGAAGGCAATACAATCGTGCACAATCGTGGCTTGTAGACAGGGTAAACAAAATATTATTCTATTTAGTCCGTCATTTAGATTATTAAAAAATATTGGACACGTATTTTTTCCTTTGTCAATCAAACAGAAAATGACAGAGAGATAAAGCGCGTCAAAGTTTAGGAGTGGGGGAATATGACGTCACTTCTAAGTCAAATTGTACCTAGATGTGACGTCACGCGGAACTTCAGCAGGCTATATCTTCATCATTGTTTGTTTAATTGAATAAAGAAAAAATACGTGTCCAATATTTGACGGACTAATAAATTTTTTTTTGTCATCATGCCTATTTCGTCGCAGGCGCAAGATTTAAATCTTTTGTCAGGAGAAACATGATTCTGGCAAGATTGTGAAAGTTTTCGAACATATATTTGTTTTAATATTAATCAAAATAAAATTTTCTATCCGCATCTTGTACTTGTATACATTCTTGATTTTATCTAAAACACATTTGGCTACATTTTTGTTAAAAAAAACGTGGGTATTTACCGTAAAACCGTTTTTTAGGTGCTTATTGTTAAGATATGATTCAAATTTTTCGACTTTTAGTTCTAATTGGACATCTAGATATAGAACATCTACATCTATTATATCTAGATACTGGTGGTGTCGATTCCATGTAACACGACGTATTTGACAGAATTAAACTTAATGTTTATAATAATAATCCTTCGGTTTTAGCTCAGGTGCCTAGGATTTATGTTTGTATACTTCTAATTTAGAAGTGATTATTATATGGAAATTGGCATTATTTTTGTCTCATTGTAAATTTTTTTATCAATGAAGTTATTATTATTCTGTCTTATTCTTTCTGTATCAAAAAGACAAGGGCAGGACGATTAAAATCAGGTTAGTCCTGTCAAATAAGTTGTGCTAAAAATGTAAACAAGCCTGAATCGACACAAAATTAAATGTCTATGGAATCAGCCTAAAATATTATAAAAACATCCCTTGGACACCTCACAAATTTGCGTTTGTATGGCGCGTGATGGCTTCTCCTAATTCTCTATTTGAAAAAGTAAGGTACGCGCAAATGTTTGTAATCAATTATTTTGTTAAGCATACTAAGTAAGTGCAATATAAAACGCACAGTTTGGAAATTTGCATTTATTACTACCTAGCTTTACTATATTCAACCTCAAGTAATATTATTTTATGTCTAGTGCAAAAGTCACTATATACATAATAGTGCCCAGAAAAACACGCAATATTTAAGTATGTATGTGCACAAAATAGATAGGTACAGAAGGTCAGCTACGGCTGACCTTGATTTTAAATACCAACTCATCACATGTATCGCAAAGCGCAAGCACTCGCGACAAGTCGTACTGGCATTCGGTTGAATCCTACCGAGATCGTCGTACGTACACGTCTATGTGTGCGTGCGCCCGAAATCGCTGTTTGTAGGGAGCTGGCCTTCTGTACCTATCTATTTTGTGGTATATGAGTGTGTATGGTACCGGCCAAACCTGATTTTTTTAAGACAACCCAGAACTACTTTGGCCTACCAAGTCACGCTTTTTGTATAAAGTGCCTCATGGATCGTAATTTATTTGGAATTTGGAGTGATGTTAATTATCTTTTACGGTCTAATTAAATGAATGGATTGTCAATGTAATTGCAGAATTCGATTGGTTAAGGATCATAATTAACATATTATGTTATTGTAATATGAAATATTGATTGTAATTATGTTTTATTAATTACAAACAATTGTGGTAAACTGGCGACATTTCAGAAAAATTGTTGGAAGTATTATTTTTCTCAAAAGTTAATGTGATAAATAATAGAAATTCTGGTACATTATGTCAGTACTGACAAATTTATATGTCTGATGTTTTGGCAATTTTTTTCAGTAAAGTTTTTAAACTTTAATCAAAGGTTAAAATTATTTAAGACCTCTTCGAAGTTAACAATGTGATTATTTTTCTGTAAACGAGGTGTAGGAGAGTAATCACTACAAAAAGTATAAAGTAGTATTTGCAAATGTGATAGATTAATGTTCAATGCGAAATATTGTTCTATGTTTAACATGTGTTTAATAGTTTAATGCCCGTTTTCACTAACGACGAACAAGGAGGTCCATGCTTAGCATAAAGTTCTGTTTCACCAAACTATTTTCACTATGTGATTCCTAACCCAAGAGTAGCCTAAGTTTTTGATACTTGTCTTTGGTTTTGTTTGTCAAGTTGTCTGTTTGCGGTTTTTTGACTTTTTACAGTACTACAATACAAATATATATAATATATCTTTGCTACAATAAGCTTAAATCCACATAAATCTCAAAATCGCGACTGTCACATGCATGTGTCAGTTTAGGGGCGCCTAAGCATTACGCACCCCGAATCGGTGTCGTAACTTTAGGTGATTCCTAACGTCGTTAGTCATGACTTAAGAGTTAGTGAAACGTGTTTTTACTCTAGGCAACTCCTAAATACATAGGCATCTGATTTAGGCGTCTCCTATGGTTAGTGAAAACGGGCATTAAAGTCTTTCCTGAGATGATAAATTAGGCACTGGAAATTTTAGATTTTCGCATGAAAATGTGAGCCGTCTCTTAAACTATGTAATCAAAGAATCTTACGGGTTGGTCAGTTTCTTTTTTTCCTATATGTGTTTATTTTGTAAATGGAATATCAAGTTTCTAAGTCAACTGGCAGTGCCGTGTAGCTTTTCATAGTGAGCCGATTTGTATGAAATTGATTAGGTAGGTATGTACGTAAAGAGCAATAACTTGTTTTGACGTTGAGTTAGACGCGAGGGCGGCTATTCTGGCACTATTGCGCATTCGCAATATCAGTCATTAGATATTTGTTTAAAGTGTGATTAATGCCATGCGATGAAAATTAGAGTGACTAAACCACATCAGATTAAAACTATATGATATAAGGAATGCTCACTACAAGTTATACAATATACATATTCGTACAATATCCCTTTTAAAATTACCCAAAATCTGCCTCAGATATTTTTGCGCAGGTGCCAGAATTGAGGGCCAGATTTTCTACAGCACCACGTCTAAAGGAGGTATTAATTTAAATGTGATATCTGTCACGGAAGGCCCAAAGAAGGGTCTTAACGATGAAAAACAAAGTAATCCTATGAGGGTTCCATTTTTTAATTTACAAGTACGGAACCTTCAAAATGTCTCCGTGGATATGTTCACTTAATGTATTAGCAACCCCCCTATATCCGCCAGTCTTGATCCATTTTATAATATGTATGTCGCAAGATAATCAGAAAACATGGATCAATGCGAAAATTCTGGGATTATTGCAAAGGTCCATTGTGGGTTGTAAACAAGGAAAGAACCATCCTAGCATGATTTGATTTCTTTTCGACAAAAAGCAAAAAAATATGTGCGATGACGCCGACCGAAGCGAGGAGCGTGTCTCTTAAGTATTATGTAAATAAATTTGAGGAACCAAGTGAAGCAGAGCGGAGCAAGGCGACCCCTTTACTTGGTCAGAAAATTTTCAATTATTCAGAACTTTACAAAACCCGCAGCACAGACGTATAATTATGTATGTGACAAAACCTTAGGATTTTCGCAATTATCCGTTTTATCTCAATATTCTATGACATGTATAACGCTATGTAGGCTTTTCCAGCTGGTTTATAGGTACTGTATTAGTTGCGCAATTTGGTGAGCATCTTACAAGCGAATTTTGGACAGTTTATTTGAATATAATTTCTAAAATATTCATGTGATCTGTTAGGCCTTAAATAAGCGGCGTGATCGTTTTGATGTTGTGATTATGTAAATAACTGTTATGTAAAGTGGATTCTTAAATACATACTTGATCAAACAGTCAAATGGTGTTTTGTATACTTATAAAAACTTTTAGTAGGATTTCCTCTGTATCTACATGAGAAAATAATACCAAAAGTAGATTCCGTGAGGTGCACCCCATTATTAGAAAATAAAGACTGTCTGCCTGCTCGCAGATTCTTGTAACAACTACTGTACAGATTTGCCTGCGGTTTTTACTTTTGTATAATAACGAGTCATTAATGACACAGGAGTAACTAAGGCTTTTTAATATAAATGACATTAAAACATGACATCGGGGGCAAAAGCTAGTTAGGGAATAAATAAAATACCTTGTTTGGTGAGAAACCCTTATAATCTAGAACAAAAAATCACAATTTCGCCATATGTTTATGCAACACATTTTCATCCTTAACTAAAGAAACCTGCTAACAGTATAATCTAGCAGAAAAAGTAAACTGCACGAAATATGTCCACAATCCTGAAGGGGCATTAGAGCAAAGTTCAATGGCAGTTGGAATTATTTGTTATTGTATTAACTAATACGTTGTTTATGTATCTAACTGGGGATTTATTGGTTTTTAAAGATGAATATATGTGTCGATTTGGTGTAACATGACCTAACTTATTTGACAGGTCTAACGGTATTTTAGGCGTCCTGTCATTGTCTTTTAGACAAAGAAATAAAAAGACAGTATGCTTAAATTAAGTTAGCCCTGTCAAATAAGTTAAGTCGTGTTACACCAAATCAACCCCTTAGACTTCTGCCAGATCGTGGCTGAAGAAATTATACCAGTTAATCATTTACTGAGTAATTGATAACTTCATAAAACCCATTTTCAAGTAACAGTGCTCACCAAATAACTTGGTAAGTATCAATAATTTAATACCATGTCTCAGCATAGACTGCTGGCAACAAAACACCCCAAGATACCAAAAGACAATGGTGTTGATTTATTTTGGTGTGTAACACAACCTAACTTGACAGGACTAACCTTATAAGCATCCTGTCCTTGTCCTTTTGATACAGAAAAAAAAGGTGGAATGCTTAGTACATAGAATTATTGATTATCGACAACAATTGATTTACAATAGACTTCCATCAAGAATATGGCTCGGTTCCACTCAACGGGTTAAATTAAGTTTAGTCCTGTCCAATTTGTTAAGTCATGTTGCACTGAATCGAGGGTAAACACATTTTTATTTATAATTTGCTATCCTTAATCTAATCATAAATTTAATAACCTACAGCCGTTTATAAATAAAAATGCGTGTTTGTCAGGGCGGGCATTGTCTTTTTATCTCTATAGAGTGCGCGCCATTGACTACTTGCCCCTAGACCAAATACCCACAGCTGTAATCAGAATTTTACCAGCCGCTCCACAATAAATAAAATAAACTAAACTATTCTTTCATTTCTCCTTCTTCATCCTCCTCTTCAGCCCCTCGAATGTACAGCACGTTGTTACACCTGATGAGGACCTCGCCAAGGTTCCCTGCAACAGAAAAAGAAATATTTGAACTTAGAATTAGATTTCAGATAATATACTGTGGCAAGGTAAAAGTAAAGCTTATCCACTGACCAAGTAGGCGACATACTGAGGAAGGGCAACATAAAAAGTGCAAGGAATAGAAGAGCTTGTATGATTGGAGTGATGAATGTTGAAGCAAGAGGTGTCTCAGAATCGTAGCAGATGGTCTCTGCCTACTCTTCTGGGAGACCGGCATGAGTATATGTATGTACTGGGTGTAAATAGACTGCTACCATTCAATGAAACCACATATTCTACTGACCCTACTGAACCACTTTTCCTGAGAATCATACCCACAGATACCCTTAGTTTGGGAAATAATTGAGTTCCACACAAAAATGCGTGAACCCTGACACACAGACATACGGGCGAGTTTAGAGAGAGCTTTGTCCGTAAACAGCTTCAGGTTTCATGGAGGACACTCTCTGTAAACTCGCCCATATGTATGTCTGTGCGTTAGGGTTCACGCATTTTTGTTTGGAACTTGATTATTTCTTAAACTAAGGGTGTACACAGGTATGCGGGTATGATTCCCGGGAAAAGTGGTTCAGCAGGGTCGGTAGAATAAATCAAGCACTTATATCTGATTGAGAAAGCAGGGGCGGCGAACGGGTGTGATGTGCAGCGTACTCCTGTCTTACCCCTTTTATACCCATCACACACGGGATCGTCTTTATATCGGTACTAAAACAGGAAAACGGTGAAATAACGGTACAGAATTCAAAAAGGCTATCACTATTTATTATGGTTAATTTCTGTTAATTTATCGGTGGTTGGTGCTGTTCTCAATCCCTGATCCATAGTACTAAGATAAAATAAGTGCAGAACTAGAAGGCTGAACCTTTGGTTATTAAGAATACTTTTAAGGGTTCCGTACCCAAAGGATAACCAACGGGACGTTATTACTAAGACTGCCGTCCGTCAGTCTGTCACTGGGCTGTATCTTGTGAATTGTGATAGACAGTTGAAATTTTCACAGATGATGTATTTCTGTTGCCGCTATAACAACAAATACTAAAACCTGCCAAGTGCGAGTCGCACCCACGCACTCCCATACAATAGACTTGATTTTTTTGCCGTTTTTATAGATAATGGTACGGAGCCCTTCATGCGCGAGTCCGACTCGCACTTGGCAGGTTTTTTTGCTTCCTTATTGACACTGACTGGAGCAACAACATGAAGAAAGTGTCCCAACCTGTGCAGGCGCCATCAACATGTTCTTCTGTATTTGCGAGCTGTAAGTTCATGTAACCGTCCGCTGATACGAGTAGGCCTTTGTACTCGTGTCCCCACTTTAGTTTGACTAGAACAGACTTTCCGGTCAAGCTATTGAGGAAAGGTTTGGGGTTGATAGGCATAGCCGCCGACATTGTTAACGTTTTTGAGCTGAAATCGAGCAGAATGACAATAGTAACACAATCGAACATGTAATTAGTAAATAGATTTTTATTAGATTACTTACAGTTCTTTGGAGTAGAAAATAAACAAAAAATTCGATGGATAGTATCGAATTATAACCTAAAAATACACCAACGACGCTTCAACAAACAGCGCCAAACGAAACGAACGAAACGAAACGTAAAATAAAATAAAAAATAAAAGTGACTAAATAGCCGTTAGCGGCTACCTTAGTTTTAATTATATTCGACCGCTAGGGATAGGTTGCGACGACGAGCAAAGCGAGGAGGAGCGGTTAGGTTGACATATAAGTACATATTAGGGAGCCAAGCGGAGCGGAGCGAGGCGACCCCTGTAGTTTTAACAGAATTCACGATATCCAGAAAAAATCATTATCCGAGCACTTTCCGATGACTTACGGTTCAACAATTTATAAAATTAAAGGACCGCTTCCCTTTTGCAACTTTACATTGCAAATTCAACTTTATCAGTTTGTACTAAGGAAGATATTCCAACAGCTAAATAACAACAGACATAAAGACTAAACCTAAGGATTCAATAGCGTTGGCAAGTTTTCATACAAAAACCAAGCGACATTTAAGCTACATGGTACCAAGAAACGTATAAAAATTGTTTTGGCTTGCTTATGCTTGAAACATATTTGTTAGTAGGTACCTAACCTAATCTCTCGTATATATTTTGTTTGGAAACAAGCAATATTTATATCTAAAAGAGCCCGTAACTCACTGAGCTTAAATTGCTTTAAGTTGAGTCTATGCGTTTATTATTAAGAAAGTGACTAAGTAGCTGTTAGCGGCTTCCTTAGTTTTAATTTAATTCGACCGCTAGGGATAGGTTGCGTTGACAAGCGAAGCGAGGAGGAGCGGTTAGGTTGACATGTAAGTACATATTAGGAAGCCAAGCGAATCGGAGCGGAGCGAGGCTACCCCCGTAGTTTTAACAGAATTCACGATATGAAGAAAAAATCATTTTTGGAGCACTTTCCGATGACTTACGGTTCAATAATTTTAAAAATCAAAGGACCGCTGTTAGCCCTTTAGTCACTTCCTATTATTAATGTTTGGTCTGTATGTCTGTGCTAAATAATGAGTTACGGTTCAATAATTTAAAAAATTAAAGGACCGCTAACGGTTCTTTAGTCACTTCCATAAAAAATCTACTAGGCCGGCCACAAATGTACGACATACTGCATTTTGTCTTCGATGTTTTTTTAAAATTGTTTTTAAAACTAAAGCTGTTTGTTCTGTGATCGTGAGTTTGTTTTGTTGTCACGTCCACAGTATTCTATCTGTCATTTTCATTTTCATGTTATTTTACATAGTTCCATAGTCGTTTTGAAAAGTTTCTATTTTTATTAGGTAGGTACCTACATAGGATAAAATAAATATCCTTAGTACCAGTTTATTTTACAACTGTAAGAGTGTTATTGATCACTTGCATGTACTTGTAGAGAAATGTCGACTTTTACGGGTTTTAGTGAAGATGACTTGGTGCGGATAAAATCTACTGATTCTGGCTCAAACAACGGTAATTATCATTGTTGATTTTCTCTGTCATTGTTCTCACGCATTGCAAATGACCCACTTTCCAAGAAATGTAACATTTAAACACGAGTCAAACAAAACCTAAAATCGAATACAAATCACTTTTCAAGATTAAAATATTGCTCACTGTCAGACAAAAGTAGCTCGATGCTGGTTCCAAAACATCTACTTTTAGGTTTTGGAACCAGCATCAGCTACGTTTGTCTGACAGCAAGCAATATTTTAGGTAGCGTTCCAAATCACTTTTCAAGATTATATTGGATTGGGATTCAAAAGTACCATTTGCATAATAGTACAAATGAATTCATTACTTAGGTACGTAAACCTATCGAGTAAAATAATAATAACATTTTTGCATTTATGTACTTACTGATGTTTATAAAAGTTTATTGATCAATAGTATTGCTTCTCCAAAATTTTATTTCATTTATTTGTTTATTTTTTCAATCAGATATCATCTAAATATGAAATGATTGCTGATTTAGTTGTCTGAACTGTTTGCTGAATTTATTTTCATGTTTTAAAATTTTATTTCACAAATCTGTCACTATTTGGCATTGATGATGAAGTTGATGAACCCATGAGTGATCGATGATCAAACCAAATGGCGAGCTTACAATTATTTTTAAGAATATTATTTTATTGAAACATTATTTTGGTTAAATGTAATATAAGAAGAAAGAAGAAAGAAAGAAAAGAAAGAAAGAAAAGCAATTTATTTTAAATACCTCCAACAATACACAAAATAGACATGAAAAATCACACATAACTAGAATTAACAAAGAGTAAGAATGTATAACATAATAAATATAAGTAGCAGGATTTTAACATTTAGAAAAAGGTGGTAAATAAAAAGGGATTCAACTCAGCTTAGTGCTGCGGTAAGTGCCACAGCGCTGTTATTCTGTTGAACCCTGAAACTAAAATTAAAACTTAAACTATACCTATGCTAGGTGGCTTATATCTAAGGGTTGATTTATGAAATAATCATATTTTATCCACATTATAATTTTGCAGTACTGAAAAAGATTTTAGGTATTTTTACACATCCTACCTTTGATAACATACATTTGCATAAAGTAGATATTAGCACCTCATTCCCAATCCAAACGTGGAGCAATAATATTTATTTATTTCTCTCTTACATAATTTATTTATTTCTCTAATAACACGGATTAACTTCGTTGATAGTGTTAAACCTAATTTATGTGTTCTGTATTGGAATGACTAGGAAGTTTTGGCCTGTTAAATAAGTTGTGTTGCACCAAATCAACACCAAGAATTCTACATTTTCTTTCAACTTACAGTTGAATTAAATGTTTTTTTTTTCTTTATGGGGTAATTTTATTTATGATCAAAGTCATGCAGCTATTGAGATATTTATTATGTGTTTGTTGGAAAATGTGCAAAAAAACTGAATAATTCAAAAAATTTTATTAGTAGGTATCCCTAACAACTTTACCATTATATTCAATTTAAATATTTATTTTTCCAAACAGAAGTAACATCAGAAATAAACCAAACAAATATCAGGAAAATTGATAAAATTGGTGCTAAACAGAAAAAAAAACCACAACATATGCTCTCACAACTAAGAAAACAGATATCAGATGATGCAATTGACAGTATTACATTTGATAAATGTAGGCTGAGCTTAAAATCACCGAAAATTCCTGAAAAAGACTTTTCTAACAACAATAATGGTGAAGACATTGATGAAAGTGCAGATAAAATAACAAATGAAGATTGTAAAAGTATAGAATTAAATAAAGAATCTGATGAAGACTCTCAGAACAACAACATAGAAGATTGTACTGACAGCAGAAAGAGTAGCATTGATGTAGCACCAGACATAGTAAGGGGAGTTACAAATTATACAGAAAATGAACTTGCAGACCACAAAGTTAAGCTAGAAGAATTGCAGTTGAAACAAAAATTGATGGAAGAGCAAAATAAGAAGAGAAAAGAAATGCTTTCTAAAGCCCTTGCTGATAGGTGAGATATTTTAAATACAAACACACATAATATAAAACATTTGATATTTTTTGGAGAACAATAAAATTACTTATTTTGTTTACAGAACAAAGCAAACAGAAGAACAAGTAATAAAATTGGAAAAGATAAAGAAGGAACTTCAAGTGTTGGATGGTCAGTTTACACAAGATGTTGCAGTGTTGAGGAAAAAAATTGATCAAGCATGTCTTACCTTTGCTGATGCTGAGTAAGTACTTGTGTTTTGTAATAATTTAATTTTTTTCTTTGTATAGTCAGACTAAATGAGAATTAGTCATCAATGTAAAAAAGTATTGTTTTGTTCCAGGAAACATTATTTAAAAGTTGAAAATGATTTTCTCCAAGCCAAGCTTAAGCTTCAGAAGGAGAAAGAGAGAAAAGAGCTACTGTCAGAACATCTGTGCGCCTTAATCACTCACAATGAAACAAGAAAAGCAAAGAAACTGGGAACTCTAATGTTACAACTTGTTGATGATAATGATGTTTCCATGACAGCCGATGATGAGGAGCCAGTCGTAGTAGATGGTGTTGATGAGAAAACTGGTAAGATGGTTGAGTTGTGATGGCAGAGAAAAAATGGTTTTGGCACTAGACATAGGTCTCGATTTGCTGTAACACAACTTATTTATTTGGCAGGACTAAACTTATTTTAAACGTCCTGCCCTTGTTTTTTTGATACAGAAAGATAAAGACAGAACACTGAAATTAAGTTAGTCCTGTCAAATGAGTTACAGTTGTGTTACACCAAATCGACACCAATGTGTACCATTGGACATTTTAGATGAGCTTTGGAACCTTAAAATGTGAGAGCATTATTATAAAACTATATTGCTCTTCCAAGTTCAAATTTTGATTTGTATATGGTACTTGGTTACCTGACACAAGCATGAAAACAGATGGTAAAAGCTAACTGTAACTTGACACTGACCAATAAATCTACTTTACTGCATGAAAAATAGAGATTTGGAACACTACCTTAAACTATTCTGTTCCTTTAAAGTAGTTTTAAGTACTTTACCTTAATTTTAATGTGTAAAATGAACAAACGTTGAACGTTTTATGTATTTATTTGATTCAAAATTATGAAAATGTATTAAATTTAGCTAACAAGGGAGCTAATAATACAAAGACTAAAAAATAGTGCCTTATATTTAAATATAACGTTTTTAAGATAAATCATGTTAAACATGACCAATTAGCTAAGAAATAAAGTGTACAACGAAGTTAATTAAAATATTTTATTATAAGATGCCAGTAACAATCATTATTTTTGCAACTTGTTATACTTAAGCTAATGGTTAAGTTTATGATTACAATGCCTAGCAGCAATATAACACCTAAATAAATGAGATTGAAAATTATGATTAATATTTATTTCTAGTTCGTGCACAGCACATATACCTAAATAGCATTTCTATACAATAAAATATACAATGTTTATGAAATGCAAATAATCACATTTCATTACAAATGTAATAATTGCTAGTTAATCTTTGTATTTTTTCCTAGAAGCATTCAAACTGGGAATATAATTAAAATACTCTTTGAATGCGTAATGTAATGATTTCTACTTGTTTAACTATAGTTAAGCTGTATAAAAATACTGTTCCGGTGGCCTTGAATTATTGTGCTCATAAATGGATGCATTTAGATGCGAGTAATGTTATGTAGGACATTAGTACATAAAACGAAAGCAATGCGTTCCACTCCAATGTCTTTGTATACTTGTCTCTATTTGTTTAAGTTTTTCACTTTTCCCCTAGCTTCATGTGTTATTTCCAGTGCGAACACTTTTGGCTAAGCTTTTCATTACCACAGTAACAAATATGCTACTTTAATTGATCGTAATATGGTGCTAAAAATGACATTGATTAGTTTATCTCTTGTCATAATTTCAATTCAGTTGAGCCGTGAGCCTGTTTCCCTGCAAAACGGCGATAGTATTTCCTGGATTTCTAAACGCACTAAAATCCAATATTGTCATTCCATCCAGGTTCTTTCTCTGTCCGCTGTCTATCTACCACACAGTGGCAAACTATACTTTTAGTAAATACTTGCAAATTGAAATACTGATTTGTGTATCATTGGAAGATGGCTCACCGGCGTTTGTCGAAGAACATCTTCCGTCCTGTGTGCTATCCCCAGTTCCAATATGAATATCTCTTATCGTTAGGCTTCAGTATAGCTTTTATGTTGGAATCTGCAAGTTGGAGTTCTTGTCTCTTATCTCGCTCTAATCGAATGAGTTCTAATCCCCTTTTAGCGGCGCAATGGTAACGTTGACTCAATGATGCTTCAGAACCCTTTATCCGTGGGATATGACCCGTGTAGCCGGCGATAGGTGGAAACTCTGGTGATATTGTGTTTTCTGAAACGATAAACGAAAACGATTATAATCCAGTGGCGAAGGGTCTATACAAGCTGAAATTTATGTGATTTTGTTAACGAAAACTGGTGGTAGTACTCGTCCATATAAACAACTTTTACTATGAAGCCAACCCTGAAATCGTGAAAAAAAATCTGCTGTTTCATACGTTTGGGTCGAGTAGGTATTTAACTTTTCTATGGAACAGCTGATATTTTTTCACGATTTCAGGGTTGGCTCCATAGTAAAAGTTGTTCATATGAAAGAGTATTATCACCAATTTTCGTTAAAAAAAATGATTTAAATTTCACATTGTATAACACGATTCCATCGGCTTGCTTAGGAAATGGCATCCATGCTACATTTTGGTTTTATTTTATCAACAACCCTTATAGCATCTATGCATGTTGACGAGGGTCACTGCAATGATAATAAAGAAAACCGCATTCAAATCCGTTTTCCGTCTCATACAACTTGAACTATGTAGATAGCGCTCTCTCCATCGCCCGACCGCGGGCGCAGATTATACTGGCCGGGCCTAATAGGCGGCTTTAGGGGAAATCCGCCACTGGCAACGCCTTGAATATCTATTGTTCGATAAGTAGACCATTATTCTTACCTTTGTACTTGTTGATTTCCCTGAACTTGTGCAAGTCACGTCGGATTTCGTCCCTAGTATGAACGGTTTCCATCTTGGGTGCACTGCGGGATCTCACGTAGCTCTTGTTGAGGTCTGCTTTGCGTCTCAAGTCTCGCTGGTGCTCTACAAAGTCGGTCATGCAGTCATCAGCCGCCCGACCGTAGGATTTTCCGTATCTGGAATACATATTATGTCATGGGTGGGCCGATTGGTCACTGCTGTTATTATTATTATTGACTACCTACCCGTTGTCCGCTTTTAGCTTTTTTTCGGTCTCTACCCCGATTTTGGCTTGGCGGTTATTTTATGAACCCCCCTTATAGGCTAATATGTTGACCAGGTTAACTACAAATATAATAAAAAAATACGCATCCAAATCCGTTGAGTACCTAGTTCTCGAGTTAAAAGCATTTATTGAATCTTTGCCCGTTTTCGGCTTGGGCGTTATTTTATGAACATGCCTTATTCCTATGTGTTGACCAGGGTTACTACGATGATAATAAGAAAAACCGCATCCAAATCCATCAAGTTTTTCTCCACTTAAAACGGAACACGCATACAGTCAGATAGACAAAAATTTAAAAAAATCGTGGTTTTGGCCTCAACACAAAACAAATAATAATAACCCATTTCATTTAAAATATTCAATAGACAGACACGACTTCTTTACTACTTTTACGTTAGTATAGATTTTCGAATTTTAACACAAGTTATCCGCTTTTAGGGTTCCTCCACTGTCTGTCTGTCACAGGAGTCTACAGCGTCAACCGTAATAGATAGAAAGTTTAAATTTTCACAAAATACGTGTTACTATGGCCTCTACCACGGCAAATACTAAAATATTTAAAAAATACAATTTAAGGGGGTATCCAGGCCAGGGATACGTTAACCGGGTTTGAAAGTTAAGCCTGTCATAGGGTTAACCCTCCATAGGGTGTAACCCAGGCATAGGCTTAAGCCTATCGAAGGGTTGTACAAAGCCTATCATAGCATAGGGTTTTGAATTCTTCCCACAATGCCCTTTGACAAATAGATCTTTTTATTGCCAGTTTTTGTTTGTTAAATATATATGGGAAAAGGCGAAAGCCTTTTCTTTTGTATTATGCTGACTGAAAGGGTTTTATAGGGATACACTTTCAGATTATTCGGGGTTACATGAAGTTTTTTGATAGCGATTTTAATAGGGTTTGCTTATACCTTAATTTGAATAGGGTTTGCTTACCACTTTTGGATAGGGTAACACTGAAGATAGGGTTTCATGCAAAAACACTTTGTAAAACCCATATGGTTACCCAATCATAAGGTAATAAAAATGGTCCCTGGTCCCTAAACAGGAAACCACGAAAAATTGCATTATTTTAACGTTATTTGTTTTGGCTCTAACTTAAAGACGGCAATACACGCGTTTCAAATTTAGTCAGATGTTCGACATGCTCTAAAGTAAAATAAAAAATAACAAAAAGTACTCTTCCGTACGCAGACGGTGCCAAATTTTTTGTCAGGCGCTTCAATTTTAGTGGTTTGTTTTTGTAGCCTTGATTGTTGCTTTAGCATGTATATTGTTGTAATTTATCATAATGTTTTTAGGATTCCGCACCCATATTATGGGGTGGTACGGAACCCTTTGTGCGCGAATCCGACTCGCACTTGGCCAAATTATTTTAAATAACTAATTAGCTGCTGCATGGTATCCGCAGCTGAAGGATCATACCTGAAGTTCATTCCCGGAACGTATCCCGTGTATCCGGTCATATAGACCGGGTCCTGATTATGTAGACCGTCATAGACATCCCGTTGGCCGGCCGCTTGTCGACGCCGGCGCATGTTGTCGATCTCGTAGTTATATCTCGGACCGCTGCATGGTATCCGCAGCTGAAGGATCATACCTGAAGTTCATTCCCCGTTGGCCGGCCGCTTGTCGACGCCGCGCCGGCGCATGTTGTCGATCTCGTAGTTATCTCTCGGACCGCTGCATGGTATCCGCAGCTGAAGGATCATACCTGAAGTTCATTCCCGGAACGTATCCCGTGTATCCGGTCATATAGACCGGGTCCTGATTATGTAGACCGTCATAGACATCCCGTTGGCCGGCCGCTTGTCGACGCCGGCGCATGTTGTCGATCTCGTAGTTATCTCTCGGACGATGTTCTAGTGGTTTACTGGAATAGGGATATTCATCTATTTAGAGCATAATTTGATGATTTCTGAGTTCACTAATTGAATAGTTGTAACATTTGTATTGTGTTTATTATGATTCGTGTGGTATTGTTTAATCTATCAATAATTTTTATTTGTTTTATAACTTATAAAATTAAATCTTTTATTTCATTTCAATCGTAGGCGATGAGTGCGGACTACTCAATATAGTTAAGTGCATTATACTTCTTTTATAGGCAATCCTGCTTAAGTTCTGTCCATACTTTTTAAAACGATTTTGAAATAAGTGGCATTTTAGGTAAGTAGTCAATACTTTTCATTAAAATATAGTGGGTGCAATAAACAAAATTAATAATTTAGAAATTAATATTTCTGACATGTTAGCGAAGTCTCACAGAAACAAATATAAAACAAGGTTCAGAAAATAATATGAAGCTTGAAAATTATAAACTTGTAGCGTCTTTTTGTCGAAACAAAATGAAAGTCGGTTCAGGCATTCTAATTAAATATGCTTATCAATCTAAAAACATAGATATAGCTAATAAATTGAGTTGCTTGTCGGATTTTGAGATCTGTGGTGTTGAATTAATTAAAGTTAATTCGTCCAAGATTTACTTTGACCTTATACTAATATGTATTTAAAGAGTACCTGGTACTAATAAAAACCTTTTTAATCGGCTTGACAGACACAGCCTTATGAAAGATAAAACAAGAAACAAAATCATACTATGTGTTGACTGGAACATAAATACTATAGTCAAACCGCAATTTTCAAAGTCACTGACAAGTATTCTAAATAATTATAATCTTGATATTCATATTCATAAACCGACACGAAAAAAGTCTTGTCTCGATCATTTTGCGACTCATGATCGAAATGGCAAGTGCGAAGTACACAACTTGCCACTCTCAGATCACACTGCACAAACTCTATCTCTGAAAGTTACTAAAAAGAAAACTTATTCTGATTGGTTTGAGTACAGAAGAGACTATAGCCACGATAACATCCGTAAATTTCATGAAGGCGTATCTGCCTTAAGTTTTCATGAAGTCTACGAAAAGCAAGATTTGGATGACGCATATGACGAATTTCACGATATAATAAGTAATAAATAACACTATTTTATAAATTGTGCTTCCCAGTCTTAAAAGTTAAAATGAACAACAGATCAAAGAAACTAAAATGGATTTCTAAAGGAATAAAAAAGGCTACATCGACCAAAAAATATCTATGTTTGAAATATAGAAATTAGAGAGTAAATAAAAACATAAATAAAAATAAGTAAAAAAATACTCTGGGTTATTATAAAAATGTATTATTGTGAGTCAGAGACAACAAAATGATAAATATATTAAAATAAAAATACAAATAATTCTAAATATTGACATGATTAAGTTAAATGACAAATTATCTAATCCTAAAGAAATAAGTAAGGTAATTGACAATTTTTTTATTGATCTGACTAATGCCAATTTAAATAATAATCAAAATGCTACCAAACACTTACAAAGCAACACAGGTACCTACTATATTCTTGTATCCAATTCAATTGGTCAATTTCAATTTTTCATTCTTGACTTTGCATTTACATCCTAGATGATTAAATTTTAATATATCTTGATTAATTAAATAAACTTGATTGCATGTATATTTTAATATTTGTATACTGTATAGTACAGTAAAATATGAAGAAGCCAACTGTAGATATACTTTAGGATCTGTTTCTGTACTCATATTTAGACAAATAAACTTTCATTTTATTACAATAGTAATACTTTAGTAATAGGTTGATACCTATTGAAAAAGTACGTGCGTGCGGTGGAAGAAGAGTATCCTGATATAGGTAGACATTTTGACTAGATTTTTAATTAATTAAAGATGCCCTTTTACCTTTTCAAGCGGCGCGGCGACGGTAGCTCAGGGTAAGAATGCTGGCCTCTCAATCTTTGAGATCCAGGTTCAAACCCCGGCATGGCATGCACCAATGAGTTTTTTGTGCAGAGTATTTAATATTTACCACTTGTTGAACGGTGAAGAAAAACATTGTGAGGAAAGCTGCATACCCTAAAAAGCGTGTATTTGTGCCCGAAGAACGAAGATATAGGGCTCATTTTGCGCATCGCTTTATTTCACCGAATAACTTGTTTTTGATATACGTTAAACTTGTTTTGTAATGACTACGTTACATTTATGAAGGACAGAATTTACGGCAAGACTACGTACTTATGTGTATCTTACTTGAACAACCCTTTTGACCGGATTTCTCTCAATATTTGACGTGTGTTGTCTCCATAGCATTTGCCAAATCGAAATTTCAGCATAGGGCAATGTCCAGTGTACCTGAAAGAAAGAAGTAGAGCCATTAAAGTGACTTACATTAGTGTTTTAATAAAATGTAAGTGCGAATGCATGTCGCATTTCGTGCTATACCTACCGAGACCAGCGTATTCAACCTATTGGCTTAGAGTTGCATTTTATCTGTTGTTGTTCAATGTAGGTATACTAATACAATGCCCATGTTCACGGATGATTAAATTCCATGTACTAATCTATTTATTTACTTATCTGCCTGATCTGGTCTATTCTATTCATTTTCTCATTATTGCATCATACCTTGCCTGACCAGAATGGGTTCACCATATCGATTTATCGTCAGGTGTAGCCTTGGGAACTTTTGGTGCTTCAAATTGGGCTTCAATTTCAAATGCATTAAAAATGCAATAATAATAACCAAGCCTTCCAAACTACAGTCGATTCGGGCCACACAAATTAAATGATGAAGAACTTAAAGTTATTACCTTGATAGATGCAGTAAACGGGATTTAAGGAAATAAAAGTATAAAGAGAACATATCATGTTATATTACAGCTTCATTTTCTACTTAAAATAATTATCTGGCTACGAATTACATTATTTGACTGAATGCATTAATAATAGCGACATCATTGTGGACAGTCTTCGTATAAGAAGCAGTATCCCGAGGGTAGATGCAGGACGAAAGGAAAGTCGCAGTCGCAGCGGGTCCAGTGACAAATCACGCCCAACGCGATGGCTACCGGCTCGTCACACGTCCTTTGTGATGGTGTCGACCGACATTCGCTATCCAGCGGGTGCATGTTCTCGGGGCATTCAGACACACCTGCGGTTCAGAATTGGGTCATTGGGTTATATCCGAAACAAGCCTTCTGGGGCTAAGTGGAATTGACCTTTGATCGTGCAAAGTTATGTTATTACGCTCTTTCCTTATAATGTTCTGAAGCCCTGTCTTTGGACTTGTGTTATCAAAATTTTCTTTAAGGTCTTCGCTGTAATGAGTCTTCAAATGTACTTACATGTTCCATTAAACATTAGGCAGCCGGGTATGCCAACGTTGGCATAGAATTTTGCATTGACCGCATTCAGGAAACATAGTGTTAGTAAGAACAACCGCATTTTTCGTGTGCACTTTGTATAAGCTCGATGAACAATGACGCTTCATTTGCAAATCCTGTTTAGGTCTTGAAAAGAAGAAACTGAATCTCTTTTGTTTGTTGTATTTTAAACCAACATTTCCTCTGATTATCTACCCATTACAGTCGGTTATGTTTTCATTTCACCACGGGTATTATTCTTTAATGTGGAAAAGTTCGTCATCATTGAGTTTAAGGTCTTTCGGTATTCTGAAACTAGTTTTTGGACCTTTCCTCCGCTTTTCACTGAGTGGTCTTTTTCTAATGTCAAACACAGCTGTGCAGTCTCGGTATTGTACACATACTTTAGCTTTATCGTCTAGTACCAAGTTCCCGTTGCAGTCGCATCGGGACCAGCCGCAAGTATCACCGATGAGGTATTGCTCTGGGTTCTCGCACGTCCGTTGCGAACGAGCCGGGGTATCGCAACGGGTGTGATACGCGTGCATGTTGCGGGGACAGTGTGAGACGCCTGGAAGTCAATACACGTTATATTATATGACAATCACTTTACCGTTGCATTGCGTTTGAGAACTTACATTGATTCAAATGCAGTATACACCGCTTTAGTCCAGCTTGAGAACTAGAAGAGACGAAACAAATGAGTATTAACAGTAATTTCAACATAGTTGCTTAGCTCTCGTAATCTCAATGAACTCAAATGACCCAATAAAACCAAGTTTTATGTAGACTACGCGGCTTCCTACTTGCGTCTTTGTTTTGTAAACAGTGTTCCGTTTCACAAACCATTGTTCGGTAGTTAATAGTTATCGAACGTTACGGGGGGTTAGCTAACTTGAGAGGTTCCCATCTCAGTTAAAGTTATGTTGCTTACGATACAAAGTTGCGTTGGATCAATAGAGAACAACTTAGAGAAACGTTTACAAACTACTGTTTAGCACGAGTTTAGCGGAATGTAGGTGGGCTCGTGTAAGTAGGTAATTAAATGTGCTTTGTAGATATTGCGGGCGTTACTTTGGCCACAGGGATACCATGCCAACGAACTCGTATTGCAGGCATGCATTTGTTCAGAAAACAGTGCAAATTCGTACTTTTGTCTGCCAATTCGTACTTTTGTCTAAAGGTACGGAACCTGCTCATTTCTGTGTGCCGACACATAAATTACGTGTAGAGTTATTATTACACGAATAAGGTCAATACAAAGCGACTCAACTTACCGCGATCTACCTGCATTGTTGTTTTAGATAAAAAATGAAAACAATAAAAATGAAAACATCGGTGTCGTTACTTCTGTAACTGGTATATCTACTTTATTTTTAGCAGTTATCGGAGAGCATTATCAAAGCTCAATGTGGAATGGTTTATCTGTTTCATGTTAGCTCGCCTGTAAACTGTATATTCCCTGCAATACTGATAGTGGTAAAAGAGAAAAATACCGGTAAGCGTCGCGAGCTGGCACGGGGCCTTGATGCGGCCTTCGCTTCTAAAATCTACGCTTATTACGAGAAAATCGCAGTGAAAGCACATTATCTTTTCCTCACGAAATCAACAATTCTAGCTTTCTTTTGTTACATAATTTGCAATGTTGGGGCGAAAATTAGTTGATTGTGTCGTTTACTTAGCTCACTTACGTTTAGCTGTATAATTTATTGAAAGGTTATTATTAGGTAAGTATTGAAGTAGGTATGTCGCGTGGCTTCTGCTCGTAAAGCTTGTCTTTAAATACTACGCGCATATTTACGGAAGTATGAAGGATTTATGGTTTGCGCTAATACTTGTAAGTTCATATTGCTTCTAATAAATGGGAAACACAAATAAATTGTATTACTCAGCTATCAAATTTGTCTAATTATAAGCGAAAAGTGCTCAAAAGAGTCCCGGGGGCGATTTTGATGAAAACCAAAACTGCATCAGTCATTAATTTTTTTGAAAAATAGCACTTCCCAGACTTTGGTTCTTATGAGCGACACTATATTGTTGCTATTCTTATAGGTGCAATAATTAATTACTTACATTGTTTTTTTAAGGGGGTAACTTTTTACCTCGGTACAAAATGCACATCATAATATTGTTTTCCTTACTTTTGAATAAAAAAGTACGCAATAAATGTGTTTTAAAGCTACTTGCGGAAATAGTTTATTAATAATAGAGTCTTGACAAATAATTACGTACTTTAAAGTATTACATTTTGTTTGCATTACATTAACAAACTTAAAAGCGTGTTTACAGTTGTAATGTAATGCAGCTAAAATTTAACGCATAGAATTGAATAATTTACATTTGATCACCTAACTATTATCAAGCAGTTTGCGCAGACTACACTATAAATTTACCCATTGACAAGATCAATTGTGTCGGTACGTTTCTTAGGTATTGAGCTTGATGATCAATTGAGATGGGGACAGCAAATTGCCAATGTTAAAAAGAAATTAGCTAGCGCTTGTTTTTCCTTAAAGAGTATGAGTAAAATTGTGGGCTCAGATACTCTTAAAATAACGAATTTCTCCTATTTTGAGAGTATTATTAGATATGGACTAGTAGTATGGGGAAACTCAAAACAAATTAAAGATATTTTAATCTTGCAAAAAAAAGCTGTGCGTATTATAGATAGTGCTAAATTCCGAGAACATTGTAAACCTTTATTTAAAAAACATAAAATACTAACAGTTATAAATTTGTATATATATCTAGTAGCAATTAAAATTTTTAAATCTTTAAATGAATACAAAAGAGTTTGTGACACTCAAACACATGTATTAAGAAATTGTAATAATTTAGCTTTACCTTATCCAAATTATGGCGTATTTCAACAAAATATTAATTACTCGGGTCTGAAAATTTTCAATAAACTTGATAATAATATAAAACAGTGTAATAATGTCAATGAATTTTCAAAAAAACTTAAAATGTATTTAATGGATAAACCATTTTATAATATCTCTGAATATGTTATTATTAGTTTATATTTAATGTATTTGCTGTGGATTTTTGTTCATAAATAAAATAAAATAAAATATTTTAAATGTAAGAAATAGGAAATTACCTAGTCGGTGCTTAAATTCTGTCACAAACAAAATTGGCTATAAAATGAAAACTAGTCAAGATAATCAAAAAAAGTTTTTTTTTAAATAAAGGTAATTTAATTAGCTTACATTAGAAATAAGATTTATTCAAAATTATTGCCACCATTTTTCACACAAGCCATCAATCTTCGCGGCCAATCATCAGTAGCAGCACGGACCATATTCATGTCGATATCGGCCACTGCTTTAATCAATGATGACTTTAGGCTGCTCAAATTTTTGTGAGGTTTAGAACAGACCTTCTCCTCCAATTCCTGGCAAATTTTGTAATCCAGTGGATTGAGGTCAGGGCTAGAAGAGGGCCAATCTTGATGCCTTATTAGCTCGATATTCTGGCGCTCGAACCACTCCTGAGTTGTTTTGGCCTTATGAGCAGGTGTGGAGTCCTGTTGAAACACAAATGGCCGACCTCCAAAGAGTGTCTGGGGCAGATCTTTTACTATGCGATCTAAAACCGTGTCTTGGTACACTTTTGCACTGGTTTTGACACCTTTTTCACAAAAATGCACTTCAGTAGGGCCATAGTAGGACACTCCCAACCAAATCATGACTGATGATGGATGATGGCCGTGCTGCACTCTAGGAATGGCATTTCCAGCGGCCGCAGAGCTGGTAGCGTACACCCTGTCATTTTGTTTGTTGTACTTCTCTTCGATATTAAAAATTTTCTCGTCTGTAAACAGGATATCGCGGTGTCTGTTTCTTGCGTACCGCTTTAGCAAAACTTTACAATTTTTGGCTCTCATAGCTATCAGACGCGCGTTCAGAAGATGTCCACTCTTTTTTCGGTAAGCTCGTAGTCCCAGGTCTTCATTGAGTACTTTTTTTACGGTACTTCTGGTTAATCCCATCTCCAAATCCATCAGTTTCTGCTTGCGGACGGGATTTCTTGCAATACGCGCCTCGATTGCTTTGATGACCCCTGGAGTTCTAACGGAACGAGGTCTGCCAGTTCTTTTCTCGTCATCGACACTAGAGGTTTCATTGTACCTCTTGATGGTACGGTACACGAACCTCTTCGTGATTTTTAATTTTTGAAGCAAGTTGAATATCGTCTTCGGTGGATGGCCGCAACGATGCAATGCAATTACTGCTACTCGGTCCTCTTTACGAGTCCACTCCATCGTAAAAAATGAATGAATGTAATTGTGATTTGGCAGATTATTAATCCAAAAATATTTGAAAATCTAACACCATTTCATTTTTTTTTCTAGGTGTTATATTTTTTAAATAAATGGCCAGTGACAGTATTTAAGAACCGACTAGGTATTTAAGTAAATAATGTAGGAATACTTTTGTCACTTTATTTTGATCTCATTAAGTTTAATGTATAATTCTAAATGTTTTTTTTTTCTCGAATTATTTTCAAATAATCTCATAGTATTTTTTTCTTAGTCATTTAGTTTTTTATTTTTATTTTTATTGTACCAATGTTTTTTGCATGCCTTAGTACATTATTTTTGTATGGCTTTACTGCAAATAAATTATCTTATGTCTTAATTGCTATAAAACACATTTATTGCAAACTTTTTATTCAAAGTAAGGAAAACAATATTATGATGTGCATTTTGCACCGAGATCCACCGTTACCACCTTAATCAACGGATTCGACTTTTGGCTAGGCGAATAATTTTTTCACAAATCTAATGATCAAAATTGGTCCCGATACTCCCTTGAGCATTTTACTATATTCCTGTAGCTTCGGATTTGGCCATCCGCGCCCATTTGAAAAACTATAATCCTACCTTTTTAGGGTTCCGTAGTCCGACAAGGAACCCTTATACATAGTTTCGCCATGTCCGTCTGTCCGCGGCTTAGCGCAGAGACTATTCATACTAGAAATTTGTAATTTGGCACGAATATAAATATTAATCACGCCGACAAAATGGTAAAATAAAATCTCGATTTTTTTATGCGTTTTTCTAATACACGTAAACTGGGGATGATTTTTTTTTTCTCGTCTATCCCATAGTGTGGGGTATCGTTGGATAGGCCGTTTAAAAACATTGTGGGTGTGTGAAAACCATTTCTCGATTTAGGGATCCGTTGGCGAAATAGTGCTTTAGTAGTAGAAATAGTGCTTTAGCAGTGTAGAATAAGCTTTAAATTGAAAATTTTAGTTAGAGTTTTCCCCCTGCTGGCTAAACGGTTGTAGAAATGTGGAAAAATTCACAGAAGTAGTAGGATATATAATGAATTTAAATGGAAAACTATCACAGCTAAGTAGGCTTTACAGGTTTACGAGTACAGGTCGCGCCAAACTTTTGGTCCCCATATAATGTATGGGACCAGAAGTTTGGCGCGGTCTGTATTAGTAGACCAACTTATATGTACCGGGCAACTACGGAACCCTACATTGCGCGTGGCCCGACACGCACTCGGCCGGTTTTCTTAACTTACTCGATAAAGATGAAAGGATCCCTATACAATAAACCTCGAACAAATTGCATATTTTTAACGTTATTTGTTTCAACTCTATCTCAAAGATGGTAATACATACAAATTTCAAAACAAACATTATTGTACAGTACATCAAGCTACATCAAGCTAAACACTTCCAGTATAAGCTGACCTCTCATTGTATAGGCTTACCGTACAATGAGAGGTCAGCTTATACTCAATATGTATAGCTTGATGTGGGCTCCACTGTACATTACTCTAAAGTAAAACAACAAATAATAAAATTAGCGTTCCGTACTCAGGGGATGCTGAATAGTTTGTCAGGCGGTACTTTTTTGTCGCATTAATGTTGCTACAGCATCTCATCCATCCATCCATCAGCCTGTTTCGTCCATTGCTGGACATAGGCCTTTCCAGGATTTCGCTACTCTTGGCGGTCCTCCTAGAAGAAATGCCCATACTCACACACGCTAGGCAGGCGGGTTGGTGAGCGCAGTGCCGAAACCCTTGCACCAGTGACGCCGCTGCCCGTCACCAGTCTGTTTTATATAAGGCCTGGCCATTGGGGATGGATATACCGCCATCCATCGGTCCCAGGCGATGGTGTGCCGCCTGGTTTTGCCTGAGAGCTGTCCTCTTACTCTCCCCCGAATAACTTCGGGAGGATTTGCGAGTAAGATGGTGGTACCTCCACAGTCGAGCCCGGCATCAGCTCTACCACCTACAGCATCTATATTGTTCTTAGGGTTCCGTACCCGTATTGTGTGGTGGTACGAAACCCTTTGTGCACGAGTTCGACTCGCACTTGACCAAATTATTTTGTCCCTTATGTCCACGTCCCTCTTCGGACTAGCCAGAATTTTCATGTATTTAACATGAAAACATACTAATTTCGTCGTTGATTTATTGTCTATAAATTACATGAAATTTACTTTTCAGTTTTCATAGCTGTACTATAATTTATTTACTCACCCAGTTTTTTTATTTATATCGACGAAACTACTGTAGTCGTGTTTCTGAACTGTATGATTTATGGACTGAATTCTTAAGGCGAGTGTTCCCGCCTCATCCGAAAATTACTCCCATTGATGAAGTTATTTCTCTTAAACGGCTTACTTAAAAATTATAAAAAAATATATGTCATTATCTAAAGTATGAGAAACAATCTCATTGCAGGAAATTATTCTCTCCTATAAGAAACACCTTGAATATATTTCCCAAAGTCAAGTTGTTTTTGGAATAAAATTGTCTATTTCTTGGAAACCGCTAATGTTGTTTGTAGGGTCTTGCACTAAAATACAAAAAAAGTATACCTTATAAAACTCATTGCAGGAAATTTAAAAATGTAGATTTACAGCAGAGTTATTAAATAAAAACTAGATATTTTGAGAGCGCGTGGCTTGTAAACGGCAAGTTTCGGAGCAGTCGATTACAAAATCAAATGCAAGGTTCATTTTGACTTTGTTTAAAATATCTCAAAGTTATTGGAGGTTACAAGGGCCTTAAATATCTTACATTTTATTTGCATAACTAAGGCTTAAGTAGGTAATAAGGAGATCAAACGAACGCAATTTTTTCTCAAAAAGCTCGATGTCCCCTTTAGAACCACAATACATTTTTTTTACTATTGTTTATTTTTTTGTTGCGTGCTGTGAAAGAATTCGAAATTATGTAGTTACAGCAGCTTTTATGCAAGAATTCAAAATGAGGTAAAGTTAATCGATTGAGTGACTTGTTATGAGTATGAAGGTCAACTAAAATATATGTCTGATCACTGCTTGAATGTAGGGGGAATTCCTTGCTTCAACGTTGACAACTACACTCTTGGGAAGACAATCAATATTACGTTAATAATTTGGCCAAGTGCGGGTCGGACTCGCGCACAAAGAGTTCCGTACCACCCAGCGCCGGATTTACACATTTGCCGCCAGTGGCTATTCGCATGTTGCCGGCTTGCTTTGTTGCACAATTCCCTATTCCCTAGTTCAATACCCTATAAAATAAAAAATATAATTTTATGATTTGTGCACTAGTGTTAATAACACCACCTTTTTCCCGTAATTATTAATACGCAAATTTTGGTAAAACATGTCGCAGGCATCTGGTTAAATTCAATGACTTAACTAAATGTCTAAGGTTTTTGGTTTAAATGGTGGCTTAGACCATATAGCACGGGACTAGGCAAGCGCACTTATTCTCCTCTGCCGAAGTACATGAACAATTTGTTTATGTAAGGTTGCTTGTGTGCGCGTTTTGTGTTTGTGTTGCAGTTTCTGATTTAGTATGACATATCAGTTTTTCGCAGGAGTGTGCGTGAATGAGTATATGTGCGCTGTGCGTGTTAACCTCCCGTCCCGTGGAAAACGGCAGAATAATTTCAGTACTAATAGTCGCGCTTTGCCAGGTCCCGTGTTAAATGGTCTAAGAATGGTGGTCATAAAAAATAACCACGAAGGTTACGTATGGCGAGTACCATTTCTAACCTAAGCTACCGCCTCTCTTCTGCCTGATTTAACCAAATGCCTGGGACATACATAGCACGTTGAATTGTTTGTGTGGACCTAATAACGTTTATGTATATAAATATGATTTGTTTTAATTTCTGTAAAACAAAAAACAATTCGGTCCCAAATTCGCCGCCCCTATAATCTGCCGCCCTAGGCTCTATAAGCTGCCGCCCTAGGCTCCAGCCATGCTTCAGACTGCTCAGCCTGCTGCTAAATCCGTCACTGGCACCACCCCATAATACGGATGCGGAACCCTACAAACGTTATGGTAAATAGCAACAAATACATGCCAAAAGCAACATCAAGGCTACAAAAATTAAAGCCGCTAAAATGGCAGCGCCTGAAAAACAATTTGGCGCCCTAATAATTTTTTGGAACCCTAATTTTTATATTTTACATTAGAGTATGTCCTACAATCTGACTAGACTTGTAAATATTACAGTCTTTCAGTTAAAGGCAAAACCAATAACGTTTAAAGAATGCAACTTATTCGACGTTTCTTGTATGGGGTGGGGAAAATTAATTTTATGAATATTTTATTATTTGTCGTGATAGAGGCCATAGTAAAACGTATTCTGTGAACATTTCAACTGTCTACCTATTACAGTTGAAGCTGTAGACCCCTGTGACTGTGACAGACGGAGGCTTAGTTAATGGGGTTCCGTTTGGCACCCTTCTTTAACAATAACTAAGCGATGCGATAGGGCTCGTCACTCATCAGAACTCATCAACCACATCACGTAATAATCGTTGGTGTAACGTGGGTGTGTGAGTATATAAGGTCCTGCAATAATAAGTGAAAATAATTCTAGGGTAGATTATGTATCGTTAACTGATCAAATTCCAGAAGAAGAAAAATTTTTTTTCACTTCCCAGTACAAAGTGGTTCAATCAGCTGACTAAATTTTTTGCAAAGGTAAAAAAAATGTACGCGCAAAAAATTTTTTTTCGGTGGATTTATGCTCCATTAGGGATACTCTATCATCTGTTAATTTTTTTTCACTTTGAATTGTAAGACCTTATAGACTGTGACTTACATTTCAGAGCGCATACATCTCTGACACATAGACCATGAGGGCATAGTCGGTAACCTTAACTCATCGAGAACCAGTATGCCACAGTCACTGTTGGAAGCAGGACAAAAATTAATTCTTTAAAAAGCTGGCTGACCTTGGCGAAACCTCGCAGGTTGTGTACAGTCATAAAAAACAGTGTGTGTGTCATTCTGGTACTCGATGAGTTAAGGTTACCGACTATGCCCTCATGGTTTAACAGCCTCGGGGATTCATGTCGTGACAATGTATCAGATTAAAAATAACTGCGTTTTTATGCAATATTAAAATGAATGCGTCTTTACGACTGGCACAATGACTTCTCAGGCCATATTTAAATGAAATAATGCAATGAAGAGTGAAGAGAAAGCGGTCGTCAATAGCTGCTCGTTGCAAACAATGCAGCCCGATAGTGAAACTAAAATAAATAATTTCTCACGCGGTCTGCGAAACAATTTTACGGTGGTCGTGCTTAGGTTCGATAAACCGCTGTCTTGCTTTGATATCGTTTATGTATTTATTATTGTATAACACAAAATATAATTGTATTAATTAATTGGAAATAACAATATAAATTTCAGATCATTTTGAAGCACGTGTTCTATACCTAATAAATTGATGAGTGATTGAATGAATGTAGCCGATCTTCATAATAAACCCCTGACACTAACTTCAGTATCCATCGCTGTAGCCTTCAAAAGTGTCGTGATTGGCCAAAAATGATGTGTGATGTCATTTCTAGCCAATCACGGCGCGTTTGAAGACGATTGCGGTGGATGTCAATAGACACTAAGGCGGGGTGCAATAGGCTTCTGCACTAGATAAACAAAATATTATTCTACTTAGTCCGTCATTGAGATTATCAAAAAAATTGGACACGTATTTTTTCTTTTGTCAATCAAACAAAAAATTACAGAGATAAAGCGCGTCAAAGTTTGGGAGTGGGGGAAAATGACGTCACTTCTAAGTAAAATCGTACCTAGATGTGACGTCACGCGGAACTTCAGCGGGCTATATCTTCATCATTGTTTGTTTAATTGAAAAAAGAAAAAATACGTGTCCAATATTTTCTGATAGTCTAATTGACGGACTAATAATTTTTTTTTGTCATCATGCCTATTGTGTAAACCAATCGTATTCAAATTTATTGTCATATGGCTATCGGCTAAGCAAATTAGCCCATTTGACAATTGAAATCGTACATTTTTGACTGTCAAATGAATAAAATTGTCTTGTTTTGTAGTTGACAACCAAAAACGTACGATTTCAATTGTCAAACGAGCTCATTTGCTTAGCCGAATAGCCATATGACAATCGAATTTGAATACGATTTGTGTACTTTACACTTGTATATGTCTGGGCTTTACTAGGAATTAATTAATTCACTCATCAATTTATTAGGTCTACACGTGGTTCAAAATGGTCAGAAATTTAATTCCGAATGTAAGTTTGATCAAGAACATAATGAACGAACGTGTATAGGAGCAGCGACAGGGCCGTATTTTAAGGTGTGGAGGCTCCCCTGGGCAAGAACGAAGTTAAAAAAGTAAGATAAAACGATAAATCTCATACACAAAGTCAATACAAACAGAAAAAAAACATCGTGAGCACTAACATCTTTATGCAATTTGTACTTTCTGTATTTTTATGTATGGTTAGTTAAAAATAGGTAATACGGCGAGTTATTTATTCGCAAAAACAATTAGCCCTCTTGTGTGGAGGCCTCTGGGCTTCAGCCCCGGTTGCCCTCTCCTGAATCCGGCGCTGAGCAGCAATGACGTCATTTTTCCCGTCGGTGATCGGTTCTCTTGGCATCTATTATAGTTAAGAGGTTAATTCTTGATCAATTTTATTATTTACTAGCCCTTTCCCGCGGCTCTGCCGTATTTATTCAATCTGCCCCGTTTTTGGCTTGGGCGTTATTTTATGAACAACCCTTATAGCCTATGTCTTGACCAGGGTCACTACGATGATAATACAGAAAACCGCATCTAAATCTGTTATACATACATACACCTTACACACAGACAGACTGACAGACGAACAAAAATTCTAAACATTGTGGTTTTGGTGTCAGTACAATACTAATATAATAAGTTAATAAATAATAACCCATTTCATTGAAAATTTCGCGAAAATATTCAATGTACAGACAGGCCTGACCCGACTCTATTATTAGTAGATATAGATTTAAGAATAGGAGACCAAAAAATTATATATTTTTTAGCAAAATATGGTCTTATTTGATAGGTTTTTAAAACGGTTTTTATTTTCAGTATTCTGTTGTAATAATGTGAAAATGCTCGGAAAATCATGTTCCTTCTCTTTATTACTAAAAGAGAAGGAACATGATTTTCCGAGCATTTTCAGCGACTAAACAATTCGAACATTTCATATAATATAGACGAAAATATGCGTAAGAAGGAAAACTATATCGAAATAATTTACAGCAACACCATTCAGCAACGGCACCCTCGTTGATCGAATTAAATTCGTACTTGCCTGTTTTATCTCATGAGATATAATCCACGAAATCGAGTCTTCAAATTCCTCTTCCATGTTATCAATATTGTGAAATTGGTAACAAATGTAGCGTGAAATGAGCGTGGGTAAATTCGTTTGCCGTCAACATGTCAGATTCACATTTCACGCTGAGCAAGTAAACGTTTTTCTGATAGTAATATGTGACATCTCAACGTTGTTATGTGTGTACTGCGTTGGTATTTAGATACAATATAATATATATTTAAAAAAGCTTATAGCATTAAAGACAATAGTTTACTGAAATGCAAAATTAAATATTTGACTTATTTTATTGAACGAGCGAGCGAGTTCTCCGAGTCTACTAGAACAATCCGGCGTTTGTATGTATGTATGTATGAATGTTTGTTCGACGATAACTCGAGTATCGTTGATCTCGTACACACAAACGCCGGATTGTTCAAGTAGACACGTAGAACTCGCTCGCTTCGCTCGCTCGGTCAATTAATTAGCCTTTGCCCGCGGCTCCACCCGCGTTTTTTCAGTCTTTGTCTTGTTTTCGGCTTGGGCCTTATTTTATGAACACCTCTTATAGCCTATGTGTTGACCAAGATCACTACGATGATAATTAAAAAAACCGCATTAAAATCTGTTGAGTGGTTCTCGAGTTAAAACGAAACATACATACAGATAGACCAACAAAAATTCCAAAAATTGTGGTTTTGTCCTCAGTACTAGTAGTTCGCCCCGAACGGTGAACTCGCGCTCGCCCGATTCGCGCATGACCGATTTGGCTCATGTTCGAACTTAAAAATTCTTTTTACCTTATTTACTCGCCTACCAAATTTCATGACATTCCGATCAATGATACTTGAGTTATCGTCGAAACATTCATACATACATACAAACGTCGAATTGTTCTAGTAGACTCGGAGAATAACACATTTTATTTAAAATTTCGCGAAAATATATATTGTACAGATACAAATTTTTTACTACTTTATTTTATTATTAGTATAAGTAGATAGAAGATTATTTAAGTAGGTATTTAATCAAAATTCTAAATCATTTTATCCATGACGTTAAAATAAAATGTCATATTACTAAAATAATACAGAGGCCGAAATATATTGAAAATTATGTTTTTATTTTATTTATATTTTACTATCAATTTTAAGAAAATAAAATAATACATGAAATATTTAATTTCATTTAATGTGTTATTAAAAGTATATTTGTATAAAAGCTAAATAATATCATACTCGTATTTGTTTACTTGTAAATCTTGTGATATTGAGGGTTGATGATGTCAGAAAAGAAGGAAGCCAGAGCTTTATTTATGGGTACTTCGGTAACTGTATTCTGCCTGTAAGATTGTAGATAATCCAAGTGCCAAACTTCGGCTATTGATCAAATCCTTGCACGATGCTGGTCTTTGAAGAAAAACCAAGAAATAATTCGTTCGGAGCTCTGACGTAGTCCGTCTGTCACTCACAGGCAGGGCCGGACTTAGAGATACAGGGCCCCGGCACTTTATAGAGAGGCGGCCAATCCCACACCAAAACAAACCTCAGCCTAATTCAGTCCATATTCCACTGGTGCATTGTTGCCAGATTGGGCGACAGCACGCCAATTGGGCGACAGCACGCCAATTGGGCATAATTATATTTTTTTCTTTCTATATTTCCCTCTCTGTCCTGCTAGTCTAGCATAGCAAACCATATCGAACCCGATAGCGCGCGATACAGTGCTCTCTCTCACTCTGTTGATCTCCCTCGAGAGGAGTGGATATTCTGTATCGAGCGCTTAAAGCTAGATATGATCTGCTGTCCCAGGCCCCCTCAGTAGCTGGGCCCCATTGACCTCTCCTAAATGATGGATGAATTGTGGGCCTAGGCGGAAATCCGGGCCTGCTCACAGGGGTCTATAGCTTGAGCTTTAATAGGTAGCCAGTTGCAAATTCACAGAATACCTGTTACTACTATCACGACAAATAAAAAAAATAAAAATTTGTAGCCCCATACCAAAACCTGGAAAAAGTTGAACTTTTTCAACGGTGTTAGTTTTAGCTCCATCTTAAGGACGGTAATACATACAAGTTTCTTTCATCAGATCATTGTACATACTAAAAGTAAAACAACAAATAAATAAAAAATAGGGTTCCGTACTCAGCGGGAGCTGAATTATTTGTCTCGCGCTACCAAATTATAGTGACTTGTTTTGTGTCACCTTGATGTTGCCATGACATTTGTATTGTTGTTATTTACCTTATTTCGAGGTTCCGTATCTGTATTGTGTGGTGTGTTGTGCGCGAGTGCGACTCACACTTGGCCAAATTATAAATTTTAGCTGGAACTTTTTTAAATAAATAAACCCACTGTAGGACTAGATGTGTCTCGAAACTGCCCATATTCTTACATCTACAATTCTACACAGATTATTAATTTATTAATTACGAAATAACGTAAATAGTAATGCGTTACACTTATAAATCTCTATGTGTGTGTTACTGACAATAGAGAGCGAGCGATGTCCCGCACCCTCATTTTAGCGCCCTACATTTTATTTTCCCTCCAACTTTTTCTTTACGACTATGAAATAATAAGCAAAACTTACCCAGGAATAAAAGATCCATTCGCTTGAGTCAAATAGTGTTCCCGTTCGCGTCCACTGACGTCTACCCACATTTTTTATTAAGCGTTACAAAATAGTTTGCAACGTAAACAATCCATTGCTGGTCGGTGCTGGACGTACGTTTGCTTGCTGAGGTGAGGTTGCCGTGACTGGCACGAGACTTCGTGGATGAAAGTAGGTACTGCCGCTACTAAGGGCACGCGCTGAGATGCGCGCGCAAAAATAATCACAACAACTTGGGGCTATGGGAATTTAGAAGTGCAAATGAGAACAAGTTTTACATAATAGCGTCGTCTTTGTTTTATTGTTTTACTTTTATGGCGTTGTTGTCATGCTTGGGAGTAATTAGAAGTTTAGAACAAGTTAGGTCAGAGGTCAAGCGGAACTGGCGGTAGTTGGACGTATCATTTTTGGCAATCATGTTACTCGTTTACTTATGATTATGACCGTCCTATATGTTGTTATTTATCTTCTGGGTTTGCTTTGTCCAGCCAGGGCTCTAAAATGGATAGGAACGCTGTTCCGGTTTGCAAAAACCCCGTTCCATTTCGTAAAATATTTTTTCATATCGTTCCGGTTCGCTATATTTATATTTTTGAAGTAATATATATTTTTAATAAAGGAATATATTTTTTTAAACGCTTTCGTGACCTCACTCTAACGCCGCCGCCGTTTAGGCTTCAAGAGGAGTGTAGCAAATTCTTGTCATTCGTAAAAGAAAAGAAAGTTGTGTCTTTTTTCTATTGTTTGAAAATGAAAATAAGTCTTCACCTTTGACATGACTTTTTTCATATTTCCGGTCCATTGCTGAATACTTGACGTTTTTCTGGTCTGGTCTGGCCCATATTTTGTTATTTCGTCTAATTTGCTAAAGAGACGTTGGTAGGTACTTAGCTGAAGGGTGGGGAAGGTTTCCATCCATCCATCAGCCTGTTTCGTCCACTGCTGGAATATGCCTTTCCAGGAGTTCACCACTCTTGGCGGTCCTCCTGAAAGAAATGCCCCTACTCACACACGCTGGGCAGGCGGGTTGGTGAGCGCGGTGCCGAAACCCTTGCACCAGTGACGCCGCTGCCCGTCACTAGTCTGTTTTAAGGCCTGGCAATTAGGGATGGATATACCGCCATCCATCGGTCCCAGGCAATGGTGGGCCGCCTGGTTTTGCCTGAGAGCTGTCCTTTTACTCTCCCCCGAATAACTTCGGGAGGATTTCCGAGTAAGATGGTGGTACCTCCACAGTCTTGGGGAAGGTTTACTTCATGGTACTTCTGGATTTTTCATATGTTAGTGTATAGGTCGATGGAGTAATGAAAAATCCAAGTTTCAGTGACCCCAGACCACTGATCTATATATATATATTATAAGATGTCTATGCCCCAGCTCCTGTGCTCCCTCCGCTATACCTATTCTAATAACCGGCAAAATTCATGTAAAGAATAAACAAACTGTTTCGAGATAAAACTCAAACTCAAATCATTTATTGCAATGTCACAAGTTTAGGGGATCTTATTATTTATAAAAGTACAGGTGACGCCCTGTTGGGGCATAGCAATCATGAGAGGGCAACTGGTTGCCTTTTAAGTACATAATGTTAAAGATTATTCCTAGGTCAAGTAAGTTAGTACTAGTTAGCATAATCATTTAGTTAAATCTATGTTAAATTTGTTAGTATTGTTATATTTTATTCAATTTTAATTAATTATTCACAATAATATTACAATTTATTACAAATTTATTCAGTCATTTAGAAGAGCTATTGAAGTATTGATTTTGTATCGTCATTAAAATATTCAGTTAAATTGTAATAGCATTTTTTTATGAGGAATTTTTTTAGGTTACTAAACCATATTTTTCTATTCCTAACATTCCAAGCCATGAGACCGTGTATATTTCGCGACAGGCGGGAGTGCGGGCAATTTCATACTGACTTGTACTTGCCCGCACTCCCGCCGCCGTGTCGCGTACTATAGATAAAAAAACCGGCCAAGTGCGTGTCGGGCCACGCGCAATGTAGGGTTCCGTAGTTGCCCAGTACACTACACGGTTGGTCTACGAATACAGACCGCGCCAAACTTCTGGTCTCATACATTATAGGGGACCAAAAGTTTGGCGCGACCTGTACTCGTAAACCTGTAAAGCCTACTTAGCTGTGATAGTTTTCCTTTTATATTCATTATATATACTACTTCTGTGAATTTTTTCACATTTCTATAAACAACCGTTTAGCCAGCAGGGGGCGGGCGGGACGCTCCACTCTAACTAAAATTTTCACGTTAAAGCTTAATATTTCGCCAACGGATCTTTAAATCGAAAAATGGGTTTTTACACACCCACAATGTTTTAAAACGGCCTATCCAACGATACCCCACACTATGGGATAGACGAGAAAAAAAAATTCATCCCCAGTTTACGTGTATGAGAGTACCATTAAAAAAAAAAACAGATTTTATTTTACCATTTTCTTGGCGTGATAAATATTTATATTCGTGCCAAATTACAGCTTTCTAGTATTAATAGTCTCTGCGCTATAAAGCCGCGGACAGACGAACATGGCGAAACTATAAGGGTTCCTTGTCGGACTACGGAACCCTAAAAAATACAAAAATTACTTTGAAATGACGTGTGATTGCTGATTGGTGGAGTCGGATGTGGACAGATATTGGTAGAGTATCATTTCATTATTATTATCATGATGTATGTCGGTTTTTACCTATCCAAAAATGTGCGAATCAATGCAGGCGAAGCCGCGGGCTGTTACTTTGAAAAACTAAAAATAAAATCGTCTTCGCTTCGATTTAATTTTTGACCAAGATCTAAAAATTATATTTACTGGTACTTACATATAAGTTATGTAGTTTGTTACGGAGTAAAGCAAGTGACTGATGTGGTCATATGGATACAAACGAGATACATAAATAAAGTTCCCACAAGGTGACCCGCTGTGAAAAATGAAACGATAAACCAAAACGACGCGACGCCTGTGAATAATTTATTAGCAAAATGGATTACAAGGCGGGAAATTGCGGCACAAGTAACACTTTCTCAACATGGACGCCGCCGCCGCCGCCGCCAGAAAAAATATCCAAGGGGTGCATGAAGATTAGTGCCATAGAATAATAGTACATTACGATACGAGAGCGATGAAACGTTTTCTGACGAGTGTGAGTTTGCGGCACGAGCCGGAGGTGAGTGCTGCAATCACACGAGTCGAGAAAAAGTTTCTCGCACGAGTTTCGTATAATATTTTATAGCACACCGTGCGTAAAATGACCACTTTACGCACGCTGCGCTTGCGTAAAGTCAGCATTTTCCGCACTTTTGCTATAAAATATTATACGATAAAAAGTCGGCATTTTCCGCACTTGTGCTATAATAGTACATTACGATACGAGAGCGATGAAACGTTTTCTGACGAGTGTGAGTTTGCGGCACGAGCCGAAGGTGAGTGCTGCGCTTGCGTAAAGTCGGCATTTTCCGCACTTTTGCTATAAAATATTATACGATACTCGTGCGAGAAACTTTTTCTCGACTCGTGTGATTCCAGTACTCACCTTTGGCTCGTGCCGAAAACTCACACTCGTCAGAAAATGTACTATTATAGCACAAGTGCGGAAAATGCCGACTTTACGCAAGCGCTTAACTAAGTATTTACTATAGTATGACACAACTCAACTTAGAGGCTCAGAATAAGAGGTTCCATCGATAAATTTACTTGATAACTAATTATTTGAAAGGGAATTCGAAGGACTTTTTAAGTATGAAAGAAAAGGTGGTTGGTAAGTAATAACAAAAAGAATATTATTTATTTTAGCTAATTTTCTTTTAAATATGTGTAGCTGTGTAGCTCAATGAATAACAAAGAAACTCGTCATTTAATTATTGACGTTTTAGCCCACTCACCTGCAACACTAATAAATTAATTTTATAATTACCTATCATAGAATCGCTAAATCGTTGCATTCATACCTCTTCCATAAGGCGCAATAGGTCCACCGCACAAAGAAAGAGATAAATATTATTATATATTTGAAAAAGTGCACATCCGAGTAATGCGGTGGTGGATCAAGAAAAGGTCGGATAATGCTGTTTTTAGGGTTCCGTACCCAAAGTAGGGTAACCAACGGGACCCTATTACTAAGACTCCGCTGTCCATCTGTCACCAGTCTGTATCTCATGAACCGTGGTAGTTAGACAGTTGAAATTTTCACAGATGATGTATTTCTGTTGCCGCTATAACAGCAAATAGGTACTAAAAAAAGAATAAAATAAATATTAAAAGGGGGCTCCCATGCAACAAACACGACGTTTTTGCTCGATATTGATAACGGCAACAGTTAAACGCTTGAATTATTCACAGAATATTTAGTTAGATATGTAATCACTTTAAAAATACATAATTTAATTAAAATAAAACACAGTTGCTTAAAAACAACAAATACTAAAACAGAATAAAATAAATATATATAGGTATAAGTGGGGCTCCCTACAACAGACACGATTTTTTTGCCGTTTTTATAGATAATGGTACAGAACCCTTCGTGCGCGAGTCCGACTCGCACTTGGCCGGTTTTTTTATTGAATAAAATGTTGGTTTCTGACCCACGGATCAACTAACTGACCAACTGGTTGGTCCGTGGGGAAATGTCAAAATATCAGAATTTCATGCCCCAACGGTACGATCATTTTTTGAAATAACATACTTAAATCTGATTAATATTAAAATTAAATTAACCTAATCTATCTACATAAAAAAAAAATACCTAGTCTAAAATAAATAATCTAACCATACTAAATCATTTTTTTGTATTACCACGGACCAACTCAGCTGGTAGTTGGTGTACCTAGTGAAGAAATAAAAATTCAAAAGCTAACGTGCTTTCAAAGACATTTCTCCATGCACAAATTATATAGAGTGAATCAAAGAGAATGTAAACTGGAGTGAATAGAGACTCCATGTGTGACATCAATGTGACCTCAAACCTCTGGACTGAGTTCAGTTTGACCACCCACCGACGCCCGGCGATCATGACAACTCTTTTGCACGCGTTGATTTTATATCTGCTATCCTGCTGTCAGTGATGAGCGGGCGATCAAACTGAACGCGGCCTTGTGCCTCTCTAACACAATACAACGTCTTTGCTCTAACATATGTTTTATTTTTATACAGAATTCTTGACAGATGTCAAAGTGAAAGATGTTTTTTTTTCCTTTGATCCCTTTCAGGGACAGGCAAAGGTATCTAGGACCATGATAGCCTTTCCTGTAATTTGTTTTTTTTTTCGTCTCTTTCAGGTACAGGCAAAGGTATCTAGGGACCATGATAGCCTTTTCTGTAATTTCCATTTTATTCCTTTACGTTATTATAATTTTAGCCGAAAGTCGATGATTTATTTTTTATACTAACAGATTTTGTGACAGTTGTCAAAGGACAGATGATTTATTTATTTTATACATATTTTGTTAGAAATATCAAAAATTACAGTTGTTTCTTTTTCATTTTACATGAATTCGCACGAGAGCGTTTATAAAAATAAAAAATAAGTTTTACAAATACGTTTACAGCAGTCATTATTGTTATTTTTACTTAATTGCTTTGAACGGACTACTGTTTTGATTGAACTAAAAATCAGCCTTCACTTTGCAATTTTTTTAGATGCAGAGAGTTTTTCTCTATGTATCTATGTGTCTTGGAAAAGGTCTCCTTTATAACATGGTTTTTTTAGTACCATCTATTAATGTAGTATGGGAGTACAAGGTACTGTTTTAAAATCTTATTTTCTACTAGGTACTAATACGGAATGACTTTCAAACAAACACTCTGGTAATTTTAGAGCTCATTAAGAAATGTTAGTAGAACACATTTTAAATGTAAAAACAATTAAAATTCGAAATATTATTAGAAAATGTTACTTGGAAATAAAATTTATGGTTATCCTAGCCATTCCCATACGGAAAAAGTTTAAAATAGTCCAAAATAGTGGGATCGATTATAAAAATAATTTTCGCGATCTAATTATCTTATCTCTTCGGGTGGCCATGATTTAATTGGATTTTACGAAAATCTTCAAAGGGCTCCAATTAAAAAAAAAAAATATAAATATAATTTTGAATGGTTTTAATGAAACCAGTTTGTATATAAATAGCGTTAAAAAAGCTTAAAATATTATAATTTATCCACACTCGCAACTTGTCGAAAAAATATGACTTCCTCTTACTTTACAAATTAGTTACTGAACTTGTCGATGCCTCCGCATTGTTACAAAATATAAATTTTATAGCTCCCATTAAAACACCAGTAATAAACACTAGTTTGCCATCCTATCATGTTCCGCAAATTACACAAAAAATATTTTTTTAAACAGAAGCCTCACAACTCTCAAACCTCACAACCCTCTTACAATAAAGAATTCTCAGACATAGATATATTTAGATTTAAGTTACATTCTTTGAAGAAACTGTTGAAAACAAATATGTAAGAGTAACACAAAACCCCAACATTGGTGTCGATTCAGTGTAGCACGGCTTAGCTTGTTTAACGGGATTTACCTTGTTTTGGGCGTCTTGTTTTGGACAGAAAGAAAAGGACAGAATTATTAGATAGAGTTTGGACTCGTTGAATGGGTTGGGTCGGGCTGCGCCGAATCGACTCCAATACATTATGTACCATCGAAGAAATGGCCGCAGACCTACTCTTCGCTCTTATTACTATTACAATACAGGCGGAAAGTAGGTCTGCGGCCATTTCTTCGATGGTACCTCTCTTAACTTGACATTATCTGTAAAAACCTACCTATACTTATCTTGTATTCTCGCTCATGCTTACCAATAAAATCTTAATATTATGTGTCAATATATTTTTGGTACTATAGGTTTATAATTATCTTAAGGATACAAAAGAAATATAGTCTTTTGATGAGATAAAAAAAGGTTAGATCTAATGAAATATCTCAATACTTTGACTGGGACAGCTAGATAGCGCTTTTAAAATTCATTTTTGTTTTATTTATCACAAAACATGATGGTCCGATTCTCTCTGCATAGGAATAGTAGATCTTGCGTCGATTGTATCATCGAAAAAAAAATGTGATGTTTATTCAACAGTCAAATGTATCACTTTCAAAGTTCTTCAAATGAAACAGATTTTTTTCAACCTTACTGAAATTGTGTAAATAAAGACTTTTTTTAAACGTAAGACAGTTTTCTTTATTTGGGGGTTATTGCAATGAATTTTGGGCATTTTAAGGGGTATTTTCATTTTGGTAAGTGGGATTTTTTTAGGAATTGGCAATCCTGCAATACATTGCGTCCACATGCTACGTGCGAATTACCGCGCGAGATACAAAAGTAGCATGTGGACGCAATGTATTGGAGCCTAGTTATAGATGTGAAGCCGGTTACTACCATTTCTAACCTAGCGGCTGGAAACGGCTTATTTGGCGTATTATCATTTTTACCGATAACTAGCGGCTGGAAACAGCTGCTTACATATTTTTATTGATGTATTCACATGATTTAGTTTTTTGTTTTTTTTAGCTTTTCTTCTGATTTATTTACTATGGGATACATTTAACATAAATAGACATAAAAAATGAGATATGCATTTGTATTAAGTGCTAAAAATTCTAAATTCTCATAGCTAGGTATTTATCGATGAAAATTAAATAAGTCTGGACAGATACCTAGTAAAAGAAAGCATTTAGTTGTATTTCTCTAATGCAGCAAAAGCCCGTGTGCCTGATTTGCCGCGTAAAATGCAAAATATGAAAATAGGAACGGTCTGTTACTTTACGAATAGGAAAGTACCCTTATCGCCAACTATGATACTTAAAACTAATAAACGACCAAGGCAACTCTCTTATTCTGACGTTGACTAGGAAAAGACAATGACCATTTTATATTTTTTTACATGGAACCTTCATAGCTATAGCCTCCTTTGTACCTGCCTAGCCCTAATCAGCCAATTCTGTGACGTCATTTAGAGGTCATATGAAAGTGATGTAGGTTGTTATATATTAAATATAAAATGTGTAAATATACATTATCGCGTGGGTGGCGATGTTTTGGGTTCGGGGTTGGACTGGCGGTAATGAAATGTCCGACATTCGTATGAAAACCGTGTAATAATGGCTTGTCACAAACAACAGCTTACAAAATGGCGAATAGAGAAATCGGGACGCAAGCGACGCGCGCGCGGGCTATCCCGTTGGCACTCATTGCTCGACTGTGGCGCGGGCGTCGCGTGTTACCCATGCAACTTATTATATGTGAAAGCGAGACGGCACGACGCCTCTTGTCCTTCGCGGGGGAAGTCTACGGTGGTCACACGCTACACCCTCCCCCTCGAGCTCATGAGACCGACCCTGGTCATGAGATCGCACAGCATTATCCTGACGGGGGCGTCCTCTTTTACGCTTTGGCATGACAGGATCAGGAGGTGTGTCCTCTCTATTGTAAAAACGACTAAGTTCCGACACGTGAAACTTGCCCACAACCTCCTCAGGAGCATTCAGGTTCGACACCAGGTAAGTAGTGGGACTGACCCTTTTCGTAACCAAATAAGGACCATCTCGTTTTGGTACCAGTTTTGCAGACAATCCCTTTGCAGCATTACTCAGGATGTGAGATTTTAACAAAACCTGACTTCCTATCTCAAATGATTCTGCAGGTTTCCGAGACTTGTCGGCGTAGTCCTTTCTTTTGTCTTGCTATGACTCTACTCTATCCCGAATAGTAACCAAAGAATTAAGGAACTTTTCCAAAAAGGGCGTGATCTGCGGCACAAAATTTTCCTTTCTCAACACAGCTCTGATGTCATACTGAACATTCAACGGAGACCGAAGTTCTCTGGCGAAAGTCAGAAACGCTGGTGATACGCCAGTTGTTTGACACACCGCTGAATTCATAGCGAACCTTATCGATGGCAGATGTTCTGGCCATGTAGTATGATTTGTGTCGACTAACTGTGCCAGCTGAAACTTTAAGTCCCGATTTTTCCGCTCGGCCGGATTCGCTTCTGGGTGGTAAAGAGGCAATAGCTCCTGTTTAACACCAAGAATAAACATGCACTGCTGCATGACGGCCGAAACGAACTGAACTCCGTTATCAGAGACAACGCAACGAGGTAGTCCATAGCGGAGAAAGTATTCCTCTATAAGGACTCGAGCACACGCCTCAGAAGTTGCTTCTATTAAGGCGTAAAGCTCGACCCAACGAGTCGCTGTATCCTCTACTAACAATATCCACCGCTCCCCCTTTTCGCCTGCTGGTAACGGTCCAAACAAATCGATGGCTAAAACTTCCCCCCTTTGATGGAGTACTGGAGTCTGCAGAAGACCAGAGGGTTTTTCGTTAGATGGCTTGTATCGTTGACAACTCACGCAGGTTTTTACGTAATCTGCAATGAAACGCCGCATGCCAGGGAAGAAAAATCGCTGGGAGATCCTATGAAAAGTCCTATCAACGCCATGATGGCCAGATATTGGGGAGTCATGACAATCCTTCAAGATGTCGAGACGCAAACTAGCAGGAACAACTAACTGCGGCTCTTCACTATCGACATCTGGATTGTATCTATATAATACCCCTTGCTGCATGAAGTAGCCTCTCTCAGACCAGCGCTTCCCCTCAAGACAAATAGACCCTTAACCACTTTCTAAGTCATTCATTATCTTCTCCAACTCTGGATCATCCAGCTGCGCGCGACGAAGATCGGATGGACTCCTTGCAGGTAAGTCAACGACGACCGAGCATATTCCACACTGATCTTTATTTTCTGCTTTGCAGGCAGGACGACTAAGCGTGTCAGCAACGACGTTGGCTTTACCTGGCGTATACTGGATTTGAAGATTGAAAGCTTGTAGTTTAAGTGCCCAACGAACCAACCTGCCTGATGGCGACTTTAATTCAAGGAGCCATTTTAGCGGTTGGTGGTCTGTCCCAACAACAACAGTTTGACCTTCAATATAGGCTCTAAAACGCTCAACAGCCCAGACAACAGCAAGAGCCTCGCGTTCGGTGGTGCTGTAGTTCCGCTCAGCCGGAGTCAAAAGACGGCTGGCGTACTCGATGGGACGTTCATCTTTACCTTCACCTTGAAGGAGCACCCCACCGATAGCGTAACTGCTTGCGTCCGTTCGTAGCACGAAAGGCTTGTTGAAGTCAGCTTTAATGAGAATTGGTGCTGTTCTAAGAAGCCTCTTCAATTCGTCAAATGTCTTAGACTGTTCTGGACCCCACATCCAAACTTGATTCTTCTTTAATAAGCGCGTCAGCGGCTCTGCGACTGAAGAGAAATTCGGAATAAACTTCCTGAACCACGAAAAGGTCTGCAGGAAAGTTTTGAGGTGGCGTAGTGAAGAAGGTGGCACCATGCCGAGTACAGCAAGCACTTTGTCTTCATCGGGAGACACACCATCTTGGGAAATTACGTGACCCAGATACTTAACTTTTTCACGCGCAAAAACGCATTTTTCACGATTGGCACGTAGATTGAAAATACGCAACCGTTCAAACACGGCGCGTAAATCAGCAATGTGTTGATCAAATCCTGAAGATACGTCGAGTAAATCGTCTTGGTAAGCCAAAAGAGTTACGTCCTTCAATGAGGCTCCAGAACGCAACCTATCGATTAGCCTCTGGAAAGTGGATGGCGCGTTCTTTAATCCAAAAGGCATACGCTTAAAACGATATGTACCTTGAGCCAAAAACGCAGTCTTGTCCCTGTCACACTCACGGACCGATACTTGCCAAAATCCACTCCTCATGTCAAGCGTGCTCATAAAACAGTTGCGTTTTGTCGACTGGATTAGCTCGTCTATCAACGGCATGGGATAGACGTCGGTTTTCGTGATCGCATTGAGCTTTCTATAGTCGACGCAAAAACGAACCTTACCGTTGGCCTTAGGAACCAGAAGCGCAGGAGACGCCCACGCTGACTCACACTCCTCAATGATGTCGTCTGCCAACATCTTTTCAATTTCCGCCTTCATTAACTCTTTCTTGGAAGGAGACACTCGATAAGGTGGAACCGCGATAGGAGGGTGGTCGCCAGTGTCGATTCTGTGCTCCGCAAAGGGTGTGGGGGCTCCCCCTAGCTCAAAAATGTCCTGATTGTCTCTGAGGAGGCGCGCAAGCGCGTCACGTTGTTCTTCATTAAGGATCGTCGCCTCGTCATCCCTAAGGACATTCACAGCTGCACACGAAGTTGGAGGTGACATGCTTTCAAACGTTAACTCGAACTTACGCTTATTATTTTCAGCAAAGTGCCAGCTGGCCTTACCAAAATCAACCGAAACATTGAAATTAATCAAAAAGTCAATCCCTAGAAGGCTCTCATTACTGTCAGCCTCAGGAAAAATCAAAAAGGCAACATTCTTAGTTTTATGTTCGAGTGTCACCTTCACCTCCGTAGTAAGTACATTCATTACTCTGTTAACGCCATCCGCCAACTTTACAGATCTAGTTGACGGGTGCATAGGATGTCCTTTAGCCTTGAGAAGAGCGTATAACGTGTGACCGGCAACGCAACTTTTTGCCGCGGAGTCTACCAGCGCAATACCGTGTTTACCTAAAATACTAATATTTAACACCGGTCTTCGGAAGGGTTGACAATTCTCAGCTTGAGAAAAAAAATGGGATTCGTTGGGTTGTATGCTACAAATTTGATCAGCTCCAGATTTTCCGCAAAGAGACTGACAGCCGTTGGCTTCCTCGAAAAAAGGTTGACAATCTCTTGGTTCCTTATTAAAAGGTTGGGAGCCACTGGGTTTCTTGCAAACAGATTGACAATCGCTGGATTTACCGCAAAAAGATTGATAATCTCTGACATCCCCGTGTAAATTTTGAAAACCATTAAGTTTTATGCAAACCGATTGAGAATCTCTGGCATCACCATATAAACTTTGAGAACCGGTGGGGTTCATGCTAAGAGATTGACAATCGCTGAATTTTCCGCAAAAAGATTGTGAATCTCTGGCATCATCGTATGAATTTTGAGAACCGGTGGGTTTCAAGCAAAGAGATTGACAATCGCTGGATTTTCCGCAAAAAGATTGTGAATCTGTAGCATCATCGTATGAATTTTGAGAACCGGTGGGTTTCATGCAAAGAGATTGACAACCGCTGGATTTTCCGCAAAAAGATTGGGAATCTGTTGAATCACAGAGCTTATCCAAAGTACAAGCGTGAGCCGTAAACTCCCCCTTGACGTAAGTACCACAAATAATATTATTTTGCTTATTACTAGTACACACGCACTTAACATCTCGGTAACTATCCATCGATGTAACATCGTTACGACATCGTTCACTCATAATAATCTTCTTACAGTTATCATTAAAACCATTGGAATTTTCTACTAAATCACTTTCAGAGTTATTGTTCATGCACATAAGATATTTAGTGAAAACCCCTACGGTAGCCGTAGGGTTACCTTCCGTAGGCAACGACGAGTTAAAACGTTCGGCGGCGACGCCCTTGAGCTCTGGAGCGGCCATGTGACGGGCGGTGTGGTTGCCATGCGCCCGCTCTTCTATAGCCGTTGCCGTCGCAAGCGCGGGAGACGCGGGACTAGCGAGCGCGGCCTTCACGGGGCGCGCGGGTGTTGCGCTTCTCGCAGGAGAGTCGGTTGGCAACACGCCGGGCGCAGGGGGTGACATGCCGAGCGCGGGGGGCACCCGCGGCTCTGACGATGGGCTTTCCCTTAGTGACGCCGACATCAAAGGCACGGACTCAGACGCGCACCCTTTATGATCACCGAACACTTGACGCGAATTTAACGAATAAAACGATTGACCGGGGCTAACGCTACAGTTCGGACACTTAGACCGGATAACATTTGGGGCCCCGCAACCGTAACACTGCACTGCACTTTTGTCATCTTTCCTATCATTTTTATTACTGGCATTCACCACTTCAGTCTTGTTAATAATTTTCTCGCAACTGTCCCTGGAGTGACCACTACGTTTACAATACACGCAAAACGGACGTTTCGGCTTTCCCGTAGGAACCAACGACGACTTATCGGTGGACTTCACGGTAGCGGCGGCAGGGCGGGACGTACTAGCTCCGGCCCTGGCGTCGTCGACGCGCGGAGAGTCCTTGTCCTTGTTGTTGCGCGAAAAATTGTCGGCTATGGTTCGTGAAGACTTCGAGTGATGCGGAATAGATTTTTGAGGATTATCATGCTTATTTATCTCTTTAAGTGAATCTTCGATGTTGCGAGCTCTGTGTAACAAATCGTCGAATGTTTTTATCGATTCTCTATCTATACGTTTTCTTATGCGGCGGTCAAGGAGACCGAATGCCATGTCCAGCTCAACTCGCTCGCACAAATCTCCCGTGGGTAATTTTGCAAACAAAGCTCGTACCTTTGATATAAACAGATCCGTGTTTTCTTGTCCTTGAACTAAAGAAAATAATTCGCCGTAAATTCGAAAAGGTGGACGACGTTCGCCGAATGCAGCTCGAAGCCTGGTAAGGGCTTCGGACCAGCTAGTAGTGGTGTTCTTTACTCCCTGCCACCACACTGCAGCAGACCCCGTGAACAGCATCGATAAACCACGGAGTGCGTTCTCGTTCGTCATGTTTACGCACGTTTTGTAAACTTCGATTGAATCGATAAAGTTTTCAAGTGACTCTTCCTGGTTGCCACTGTACCGTGCCGAACACCGCGAGAAGTTCGCGACGCTGGAGTTTCCGATGGATGCAGCGGCCGCTGCAGCTGCAGCCGCGATGGCAGTGTCGGATTGCGGCGTCGACGAGCGAACTTCATGTAACAACTGTTGGCAAAATTCCGCCTGTGACTGTTGCAGTGTTGTGAGTAGATTAGTTAAGGCCTCCTGGCTCATAGTGACGTTGCCGAAGTTCTCCACCTCCGGCGAGACAGCTTGTCGTCTACCTCGAACCATTTTAAATGAATCAAACGGGGATCACGCGAACGAAACGAACGTCTGTAGGTCTACCATGAGTTTACGCTTACTACACACGTTAACGACTATAGTAAGATATTTGTATGAAACTATGAACAGCGCCCCTAGCGTGTAGTAAAGGAACTAAAAATGGTACCATGAGTTGTCATAGTTGAGTACTCTGTAGTTAACGTATAGTAAACTATTCGATAGTAACTATAGTTACCATACAAATTTCGTACCATGAGTCATGAATTTGACAGATGCTGTAGTAAGTTACCGTAACTGCAGTAGTAACGGCACTCACCGTCTATTTTTGCTCCGAGGAGAAGTATTCGACTTATTAAATTCGTGTTTTATTTGGAATTAACTGTTTTGTGATGGCTTTGAGGGTGTATTTTGCCTGGCGTATGGTAGTGGCAGCCGAAGCGGAAGAGCAAAGGCACTTCCAGGCCAGAATGCGAGTGATAATGGAACATCCTTCTAAAAGGATTTCATGCAATAATTAGTTAAATTTTTGGGAAGAGCAGCTCGAGCGAGACCACAGCCACCTAATCAAGGAAGTTACACCAAGGTAATTACAATTAATCACTTCATGACAGCTAGTTTAAACACAATTTTCTCAAAATATAACCTAAAATTTAGTCTCGGTGTTTTTAAACGAAATCATAGATATTTCCTTTTAATTAATTATCACACTTTTTTCCAACAGATGCCCGGGCGTTGCTGCATTCCTGAATGCAAAGCGAATTATGGTTCATCGTTAAAGAACGGTCAGGAAGCCGTGTCAACTTTCTCCTTTCCAAGAGATGAAACTCAAAGAAATAAATGGATAGCAGCTATTCCACGGTCAGACTGGACACCCAGCAAGGGATCATTTGTGTGCAGCAACCATTTTAGCCCAGGTGAAGTGGTCCGAATAAATAAAATATATAATAGTGATGGCAGTGTTAAGGAAATGACACTTACTCGCTGTCAACTAGTACCTGGGGCAGTGCTACATCTTTTCCCCAATTTACCGAAGTATTTGAGCAAGGAATGCCCCAAAATTAGAGCTAACCCTGAAGTTCGACGAAAAAGTGTCAAAAAAGAAGTGATGAAAAAAAGGAATTGCTGATTGTAAGTGATATTATACAAAGCTTTGGTGAACTACATGAGGTACTTAAGCGAAAAGCAGAGCTGCACAGTGAGTGGCAAATAAAATATGAAGACCAGTGCATTTATTTGTATACCCTAAATACAGACAATACCTCGAAAGATGTTATTTACCCAGTAAAAGTGCATAATAGTGTTCTTATCTTACCAAATTCAAAGGTAAGAGTGTTTTTGGGCAGTAATGAGCTATCTGAACATGATTTAAAACCAATACTGCCTCATATTTTGCAGCTTAGTAGGCAGCTTAATAGCCGCCCTGATGTATTTTGTATTGTTCTCTTTTTTTGGGTTCACAAATAAAATCTTTTTTATTACACCTACTTGTGTTTTTAATGTGTAGTGACTACTATATTGAAAAAGGTATCCTTCTAGGGCTAGGTTATGAATGAATGAATGAATACCTTATTTTTGCAATATAGGAACATCATGTACACTTATCGCATGTAAGGTTTTATTTAACAATTAAATTAATTAAATTTAAATCAGGAAAAAGCAACATATAAAATTAAATTGAGTTTTGGGTCTACATTAATAAGTCAATATCCGTACATGAATTGAATTATAGGTAATATATTTAATTTTACTATACTTTATGATACACAATGATAGCTAGCTACCCAAATACTAATTTGTTACATTCTTATTTAAAATATAAATACATACAAGAATATGGTAAGAAACTTAGCAAGATCATGTCTTTTTTTTTTATTTATTTTATTGGCATTTAAAAAGGATGAATGAAAGCATCGTATTGAAAAAATAAACCTACGAAGCGCAAGTTGTAGATACTTGACTATATTGGTGAAGGGCTAAATCAAGAAACTGTAGTGAAAATATATTTTGTAAGACTCGATTAAAATGACTATGAAAATATCGCCTTTTTTGTAAACAATAAAGACTGAACAACGTGTACAAAAACCCACAAAAAAAACAACATTAATAAGGTCATCAATGGAAGATAGGTTCACTCAGTCGGGAAGAGGCGACGTTGTCAATTCTATGCGCATGGCTTGTAAGTATAGGTGGCTGTGGCGAGACCAACTAGCCATAACTAGCCTTAGCTCATTAACTTACCTCATAAAAACATCATTATTGATCAAAATAAAACAAATAATCTCTTACAAATATTTTCTTATATTACACACATTTTAATAATAACATGTCATAAAAACCTTCACTTAACTTCACCAACAAGAGCACAGCTCTTAAATTGTGAATGAACGAATGTCATAAAATAAAAGAGTAGGTATCCTAACTGATTGACTGATCTATCAATGCCTAGACCGAACCGCTGGACCTAGGAACAAGAATGTTTAGTTTATATCCCACTCCTACTAATATTATAAATGCAAAAGTTTACTGTAGGTAACAGTCCGAAAAATATTGACAGATTTTATAGGAGTACACAAAAACTAATTCAACATGGGTGAAGCTGCTGGCAAAAGCTAGTATTTCATAAACTAAATTATAGTTTATAAACTATATTTTAGTTTATAAACTATATTTTAGTTTATAAACTATATTTTAGTTTATAAAAAGACTCAGCCACCGTCTCCATAATAGAGAGGAACTACCTAAACAGGTACAAAATGGGAAACACAGAGGTGTATAACACACACACACATTTCACCGGCTATGTTTACTGTAGGTAACAGTCCAAAAAATATTGTAAGAATTTATAGGAGAACACAAAAACTAATTCAACAAGAGTGAAGCCGCAGTCAAATGCTAGTATTTCATAAACTAAATTATAGTTTATAAACTATAGTTTAGTTTCTTAAAACAATTTTTAAAACACTCAGCCACTGTCTCCATAATAGAGAGCAACTGCCTTAACAGGTCTTGCCACTGGGCCGGTTGCTGCAGCTCAATTCCTTGCAGTCGTAGACATTCCCTCTCTGTCTCTACTTCACAGGAATGCCACTCACATAACGTCTCTCTAGCCAATTTACACTTGTGTGTGTTTCATTGTATGAGTTCCCTTCATTAGAGGGGAACACGACGGCGCCGCCTTAGAGTCACAGGTGCAGAGGTGACAGCAGGTTGGATAACAGGTGGGACAGCAGGGGTGGTGTCTACAGCCTGTATGGGTGGCAAGTATTCTGCCTGGGAACTGCTCGATGACTGATTCCATGCTTCTACAGGAGCTTCATTCGTTACTTCTTCATAAATTCCCAATTGAGTCAATAGAATTGGTGTTACCATTTGTGGTGGTGGGTTTATTGCCACATCAATTTCCTTTCTCCACATAACTGGCGTTCTTACAACGCCACATCAGCATTGAGCAAGTTGCTCAGCTCATTCCACCTTTGGTAAGCAGTCAGTCTACCATTTGGTTCACCGGACGGCTTACTGAGGTCACCGCATCTGAAAACAGAACGTGTCCGTGATTTTGTGAAGTCCTGGATCGTGCCCAGTATTTAATGGACTATAAATATACATAAACTCTGAATTTAAGGAAACAATAAACATTTTTTAAAGTTTATATGTTGATATTAACCAAGAATGCTGTATATTACAATTAGTACAGAGTGACACATATTATGCAGTTATAGATTTACTTACCTATCCATGAAATCCACCATCAACTCAAGTTGAGTTGTACTCGTTTGTTTCATGATTTAAATCTTTAAGTACCATATGAAAATTTAAAATTTTACGGAAATCAAATCAAGATAGAGTGATACATAGGTTATGTTATGACTTTTGTTTTGATTTGACCATTCCCAGCCGCTTTTACTTCGAGAATTATACTATTTATTTCAAAAGATCAAATAGATTATATTTCTCCAAACAAAAATGACACTTTTCATTTTTGTCGGATATATATCACTTTGTCCTTGTCTTAGTTCACTGATAAGAAAGAGATACAATGATAAGTGTGAGCATAGACACGGTAAGCTATGGTACCAACATGATGCCAAAAACTGTACCTCCTATCGAGTAAACGTTAACTACAGTAGTAATCGAGTGCGAAACTCATGGTGCCTTTGTTTTACTTAACTATTCGAATGGCGTCTTCACGTTAACTACTGTAGTAACGTCTAATGGTTTTACTATGCAAACTCATGGTAGAGGTACTGATACTCAAAATGACGCGACTGTCGATCGCGTGCAGGCACTGTAGGTCTACCATGAGTTTACGCTTACTACACACGTTAACGACTATAGTAAGATATTTGTATGAAACTATGAACAGCGCCCCTAGCGTGTAGTAAAGGAACTAAAAATGGTACCATGAGTTGTCATAGTTGAGTACTCTGTAGTTTACGTATAGTAAACTATTCGATAGTAACTATAGTTACCATACAAATTTCGTACCATGAGTCATGAATTTGACAGATGCTGTAGTAAGTTACCGTAACTACAGTAGTAACGGCACTCACCGTCTATTTTTGCTCCGAGGAGAAATATTCGACTTATTAAATTCGTGTTTTATTTGGAATTAACTGTTTTGTGATGGCTTTGAGGGTGTATTTTGCCTGGCGTATTGTAGTGGCAGCCGAAGCGGAAGAGCAAAGGCACTTCCAGGCCAGAATGCGAGTGATAATGGAACATCCCTCTAAAAGGATTTCATGCAATAATTAGTTAAATTTTTGGGAAGAGCAGCACGAGCGAGACCACAGCCACCTAATCAAGGAAGCTACACCAAGGTAATTACAATTAATCACTTCATGACAGTTAGTTTAAACACAATTTTCTCAAAATATAACCTAAAATTTAGTCTCGGTGTTTTTAAACGAAATCATAGATATTTCCTTTTAAGTAATTATCACACTTTTTTCCAACAGATGCCCAGGCGTTGCTGCATTCCTGAATGCAAAGCGAATTATGATTCATCGTTAAAGAACGGTCAGGAAGCCGTGTCAACTTTCTCCTTTCCAAGAGATGAAACTCAAAGAAAAAAATGGATAGCAGCTATTCCACGGTCAGACTGGACACCCAGCAAGGGATCATTTGTGTGCAGCAACCATTTTAGCCCAGGTGAAGTGATCCGAATAAATAAAATATATAATAGTGATGGCAGTGTTGAGGAAATGACACTTACTCGCTGTCAACTAGTACCTGGGGCAGTGCCACATCTTTTCCCCATTTTACCGAAGTATTTGAGCAAGGAATGCCCCAAAATTAGAGCTAACCCTGAAGTTCGACGAAAAAAGTGTCAAAAAAGAAGTGATGAAAAAAAGGAACTGCTGATTGTAAGTGATATTATACAAAGCTTTGGTGAACTACATGAGAGACTTAAGCGAAAAGCAGAGCTGTACAGTGGGTGGCAAATAAAATATGAAGACCAGTGCATTTATTTGTATACCCTAAATATAGACAATACCTCGAAAGATGTTATTTACCCAGTAAAAGTGCATAATAGTGTTCTTATATTACCAAATTCAAAGGTAAGAGTGTTTTTGGGCAGTAATGAGCTATCTGAACATGATTTAAAACCAATACTGCATCATACTTTGCAGCTTAGTAGGCAGCTTAATAGCCGCCCTGATGTATTTTGTATTGTTCTCTTTTTTTTGGGTTCACAAATAAAATCTTTTTTATTGCACCTACCTACTTGTTTTTAATGTGTAGTGACTACTATATTGAAAAAGGTATCCTTCTAGGGCTAGGTTATGAATGAATGAATGAATACTTTATTTTTGCAATATAGGAACATCATGTACACTTATTGCATGTAAGGTTTTATCTAACAATTAAATTAATTAAATTTAAATCAGGAAAAAACACCATATAAAATTAAATTGTTTTTACATGGATTGAATTATAGGTAATATATTTAATTTTACTATACTTTATGATACAAAATGATAGCTAGCTACCCAAATACTAATTTGTTACATTCTTATTTAAAATATAAATACATACAAGAATATGGTAAGAAACTTAGCAAGATCATGTCTTTTTTTTTAATTTATTTTATTGGCATTTAAAAAGGATGAATGAAAGCATCGTATTGAAAAAATAAACCTACGAAGCGCAAGTTGTAGATACTTGACTATATTGGTGAAGGGCTAAATCAAGAAACTGTAGTGAAAATATATTTTGTACGACTCGATTAATGACTATGAAAATATCGCCTTTTTTGTAAACAATAAAGACTGAACAACGTGTACAAAAACCCACAAAAACAACAACATTAATAGGGTCATCAATGGAAGATAGGTTCACTCAGTCGGGAAGAGGCGACGTTGCCAATTCTATGTGCATGGCTTGTAAGTATAGGTGGCTGTGGCGAGACCAACTAGCCATAACTAGCCTTAGCTCATTAACTTACCTCATAAAAACATCATTATTGATCAAAATAAAACAAATAATCTCTTACAAATATTTTCTTATATTACACACATTTAAATAATAACATGTCATAAAAACCTTCACTTAACTTCACCAACAAGAGCACAGCTCTTAAATTGTGAATGAACGAATGTCATAAAATAAAAGAGTAGGTATCCTAACTGATTGACTATCCCACTCCCACTAATATTACAAATGCGAAAGTTTGGATGTATGTATGGATGGATGGATGTTTGTTACTCTTTAACACAGTAGCCACTAAACCGATTGGGCTGAAATTTTGCATAAATGTAGTTCTAGACCTGGAATAGGACATAGGCTACTTTTTATCCCATAAATCAGTTCCCGTGGGAAAGCTATATAAGAGACATACAAAATGGGAAACACAGAGGCATATAACACACACATTTCATTGGCTATGTTTACTGTAGGTAACAGTCCGAAAAATATTGACAGATTTTATAGGAGTACACAAAAACTAATTCAACACGGGTGAAGCTGCTGGCAAAAGCTAGTATTTCATAAACTAAATTATAGTTTATAAACTATATTTTAGTTTATAAAAAGACTCAGCCACCGTCTCCATAATAGAGAGGAACTACCTAAACAGGTACAAAATGGGAAACACAGAGGTGTATAACACACACACATTTCACCGGCTATGTTTACTGTAGGTAACAGTCCAAAAAATATTGTAAGAATTTATAGGAGTACACAAAAACTAATTCAACACGAGTGAAGCCGCAGTCAAATGCTAGTATTTCATAAACTAAATTATAGTTTATAAACTATATTTTAGTTTCTTAAAACAATGTTTAAAAGACTCAGCCACTGTCTCCATAATAGAGAGCAACTGCCTTAACAGGTCTTGCCACTGTGCCGGTTGCTGCAGCTCAATTCCTTGCAGTCGTAGACATTCCCTCTCTGTCTCTACTTCACAGGAATGCCACTCACGCAACGTCTCTCTAGTCAATTTACACTTGTGTGTGTTTCATTGTATGAGTTCCCTTCATTAGAGGGGAACACGACGGCACCGCCTTAGAGTCACAGGTGCAGAGGTGACAGCAGGTTGGATAACAGGTGGGACAGCAGGGGTGGTGTCTACAGCCTGTATGGGTGGCAAGTATTCTGCCTGGGAACTGCTTGATGACTGATTCCATGCTTCTACAGGAGCTTCATTCGTTACTTCTTCATAAATTCCCAGTTGAGTCAATAGAATTGGTGTTACCATTTGTGGTGGTGGGTTTATTGCCACATCAATTTCTTTTCTCCACATAACTGGCGTTCTTACAACGCCACTTCAGCATTGAGCAAGTTGCTCAGCTCATTTCACTTTTGGTAAGCGGTCAGTCTACCATTTGGTTCACCGGACGGCTTACTGAGGTCACCGCATCTGAAAACAGAACGTGTCCGTGATTTTGTGAAGTCCTGGATCGTGCCCAGTATTTAATGGACTATAAATATACATAAACTCTGAATTTAAGGAAACAATAAACATTTTTTAAAGTTTATATGTTGATATTAACCAAGAATGCTGTATATTACAATTAGTACAGAGTGACACATATTATGCAGTTATAGATTTACTTACCTATCCATGAAATCCACCATCAACTCAAGTTGAGTTATACTCGTTTGTTTCATGATTTAAATCTTCAAGTACCATATGAAAATTTAAAATTTTACGGAAATCGAATCAAGATAGAGTGATACATAGGTTATGTTATGACTTTTGTTTTGATTTGACCATTCCCAGCCGCTTTTACTTCGAGAATTATACTATTTATTTCAAAAGATCAAATAGATTATATTTCTCCAAACAAAAATGACTCTTTTCATTTTTGTCGGATATATATCACTTTGTCCTTGTCTTAGTTCACTGATAAGAAAGAGATACAATGATAAGTGTGAGCATAGACACGGTAAGCTATGGTACCAACATGATGCCAAAAACTGTACCTCCTATCGAGTAAACGTTAACTACAGTAGTAATCGAGTGCGAAACTCATGGTGCCTTTGTTTTACTTAACTATTGGAATGGCGTCTTCACGTTAACTACTGTAGTAACGTCTAATGATTTTACTATGCAAACTCATGGTAGAGGTACTGATATCTAATATATCCACTAATATACACATACACGTAGTTTGCAACCAAAAATCACTTTTGGGCGGGCAGTTGTTGTGCCATTTGACCAACACACAAAAACGTTTTAAAACCACAAACACGTTGGGCAGCCAGTTATCGCGTGGGTGGCGATGTTTTGGGTTCGGGGTTGGACTGGCGGTAATGAAATGTCCGACATTCGTATGAAAACCGTGTAATAATGGCTTGTCACAAACAACAGCTTACAAAATGGCGAATCGAGAAATCGGGACGCAAGCGACGCGCGCGCGGGCTATCTCGTTGGCACTCATTGCTCGACTGTCGGCGGGGGCGTCGCGTGTTACCCATGCAACTTATTATATGTGAAAGCGAGACGGCACGACGCCTCTTGTCCTTCGCGGGGGAAGTCTACGGTGGTCACACGCTACAACATGATCTCATAGATTTTAAAGCTATAAATAGAAAAGTACGGTCTAAACCTAACCTAATATCTCGAAATGGTTTCGGAATCAGCACCGTGTATCGAATTGTGAAAATTTCAACTCTAATAATATGAGTAATATGATGAAGGCCTTTAATATATATATTTTTACTGTAAAATATACTGTATTTTTAGTTGTAAAAACACTGTATTGCTGGTTAAAATTCTGCAACTTCCAGTTGCCTACATTGTAATTTTAATTTTCAAATCTGGACACACTGCCCTCAACGAACCTCGTGCACTCATCCCCGCATGCCCCGCGCACTCACCCCGTCACGCATTTATTTTTGTTTATATCTACGTTTGGTTTAGAATGATTCATGAACCAAAGTACTAATTTAGCTACCTTTATTCTTATAATTTTCATACACCATCACCTAAACACAAACGTTGTTTCATAGTTTCCTGTTCGTTTCTGAATTAAGGTATAAAGTTTATACCTTTTTTACTATACACGGTGTCTACGGTGTTTATTTAAAAAAAAAAACAAAATTAGCAGAACATAATAAGTGCTACCGTATAGCAAAAAAAAAAAAAGAGTTTAAAAATAAAAAATGCAATAAAATCATTTTACGTTTACGTTTTACCCGGTATCAAGCGGCTGGTTTTTCGTTTCTAGCCACTGGTTTCGGTAACTACTGGCTAGTAAATATTCAAAGCTACTGGGTTACAAAGCGCTGGTTTACAACTATAAGCCTAGTATTTCGACTACGCACGAGTGCATACGCGCGAGGTCACGCGCGTGTAAAACGCTGCATCCGGACAAGGCATAACAATTACCAACTTCAAAAAATTCAACTATTGGAAATCCCCAGGCAGGCGGGCTTTTAGTGGTTCCCTTCCCGCGCCCGCATACTTTATACCATTCAGGTAACACACACAACCTCTCTCTCGAACGCAGCACATTTTCAGATATATTATTAATGCCAGAAAGAGATTCTTGGCGATTAATGGTTATAATTTTTTTAGATTTACATACCTAGTTGACATGATATATATGTATATAAAGTATCTAACCTGACAGTCATAAGTCTGAAAACCTTGAAGGGAAATTTTCAATCTCTCATAAGACAATAGTAGCTGGGTTATCATCCATAGTTGGCTATTAATGGTTATTAACTGATTTTAATCGCTTTTTATCAAAATAATACAAACATGATTATTTAAATTTTATGAAATATTATTACTGTCATGGAAAATTCCCTATTATTTGCGCTGCTCGATGCTTGTCAAAGTCATGTGAAATGGTCGTTTATAACTCTTTGCAGCGATGCAAAGGCGTTAAACGCGACAAATGATAACAGATTACTGAAACCAAAAACCGTAAAATGGTAATTTTTGTACAAATGCTCAGATAATAGCAATATGTTAAGATATCCAAGACCTTCAATTGATAAATATAATACCATATAGTATAGTCTGCAAAAAAGTGTTGAAATGAATATTGAAACTATTTTTCTTTCGCCTAGTTACACCAAACAAATAAGTACAAAATCTGTTAAATTGACGGGTTTTTTACAAAAATAACGTAATTTTATGGAGCTATGTTTTACAGGAGAGACAAAAAATGATCTGAGATTAATACATTTAATTTAGAGGGACTGAATGTATTTTGCTAACATTTTAAAGTTTGTGTGTGATATTTGTACATATTGTATTAATTTGTATTATTCATAGTTTTTGAAATAAATAGAAATGTATCAGTAGTACATATGTTGTTTTTGTAAAAACAAAGCATATAACTTGTTTTTGTAAAAAAAAATGTTGGAAAAGAAAAATAAAAGAAAAATGTTATGTTATTATTTATGTTTATTCTCAATTTACTTATAGAAAACAAACTTTCTTTTAATTTTAATTACTCTCCTCCGCTACTATTGTCTTCTGAATCAATATCTACATCTAACAAACTAGAATCTACGTTGCCATTCAAAATCTTCTCATAAAATTCACACTTTGTTGGTGAAGACAAAAAGCTTTTTAGCTTATACAAGTCTTGCGCTTTGTGTTCGTTCAGCGGAATCGTAGAAGTATACAGAGAGTTGAAGGTAACTTCAGTAGGCAAACGTTTCTTATTCCTGATGTTTATTGCTGTCCATTCTCCTGTAAAGTTGTACTTTACGTATACATACGCTGAATCCTTCTTTATTTTCACCATACGTACATTTTTTATACGCATTGGTGGCTTACTCTGTTTTAAAAAGAATGGTTCCAAAGCTTTTTTTATGTCATAAAACGTGTCATGTTTCACACGCTTCACCTCAAAGGGTGAAGGATTTTTTCGTGCTGATTCAATGATGTCATTCCATTCTTCATCAGTTTCCACAGTACTTGTCTTTTTTAAATTACCAATTAGTGAAAAATCTTGATCATTTGGGAGGTAAGTATGGCCTCTTATTGGAAATATGTATTTTATGGTGTGAAACAAACCAAAAATATGGATTAATGCATATAGAAAATTAATCATGACATAATTTTTATTTTGACCGGAACACCCATCACTAATGAGTACAAGGTTTTCACAATGTATCTCATGCTCATTGAAATACTTTAGTAGAAGGGATGTCACATCATTTTGACCTTTCTTTCCTTCTGTTTCCAAGTAACTATTCATACATACTTTATTCCTTCCCAAATCATGAATACCGAAAACAAAATTCCACAGTTGTCGGCTGTAGAAAACGTCACCAGTTCGAATGTGTGGCAGAGGGAGATTTTGCATATAATCAAAACTTAAGCACATGATTTCACCTCTCTGTGCTCTTCGTTTCAGATCTTTTTTCATTTGTCTAAATTTTTCTGCCTTAGCAAGATGTAAGTTGTGTTCTGTGTGTAGAATGTTGGCAGTCTCTGGAAGTGCTGCACATTTAATCTTAAGCTTGTATGAATCACAAACTGCACAAGTGTCGGAGCGAGGCAAGCCAAACCTAAGCTTATATTCTTTTGTAAAAACAGTCCAGTAAACCATGTAGCTAACATTAATCCAGTGTGATCTTAAAAACATGTTATGCATCTTATTCACTGTCAAATCTTCTGTCAAATAAAAACAGTGAGGATTATCCCTTCGCGAGTAATGTGATTGCCTTGCCTTGAATGAGGATATGTGATACCTTATCAAAATCAAAATAGCCTCAGGTGTTTTTTTTGCTCTGTTCACCGTGTGTTTTCCTCTCAGATCCTTAGGTACAGCCTCATTTGCCAATAACAATCGTTGCAGGCGACGAATACGGTTTTTGCCAACTCCATGAATACTACAGAATGCGGTAAAACACGTCGGAACTTCTTGCAACCCAATGCGTATCTTGTACTTAAAAGTTGACATACGGAATACCTTAGGATTGTCGTTGGTATGTCGTTGGGCAGGTGACGATGAAATCAAGCCCATCAAATACGCGTCTTGATCATTTTTATTTCCAAAACTGTTGAAAAGGTCTAAAATTATTTGTTTCTCAGCTGCAGATATTTTTGAAAAGCACTGTAGACGGCTGCATCTAAAGAGAAGAAAAAACAATAATCAAGACAATATCACTTAAAATATCCAGATTTACACTAACAAGCACTAACCTGCAATCATCACCGGTTTGGCGTGCTAAAACCAACTGGTTTCTATGGTTGATATGTTCTTCACCCTTCGCTTTTTTTGCTTTTATTATGTCTTCTTTCTTCTGCTTCTTAGCTCTTTTCTTGTTTTTACTAATATCCACCTCGTTCTCCATATTAATGCGAAGCAAATTGCATCAGCTCTGCCAGTAAAATTCAAAAATGAAAAACGTCTCACTTGTCAAATGTTCGTTTAGTTATTGCAAAAACAACGTTAATGCATCAGATACATGATTTTTGTAAAAAAGTATTATGCGTTATGTCAGAACTGTAGTTAACCGTACGTTTGGCTTTTGCAAAAACAACGTAAATTCACCAGATGCGTGATTTTTGTAAAAATAGTTTAAACTTACGTGGTTTTTGTAAAAACCCTGATATTTTTACCACTGTTTTTATGTCGTTAGCGTTGTTTTTGTAAAAAGAGGATTTTACCATTCTTTAGAATATTTGATAAGGATTTCAGTGATACCAGTAACAAAAAATCGATAATATTGTTAGTTGCGTTGTTTTTGTAAAAAGCCCTTCAATTGAGTTAACCGCATTGTTATTTCATAAATATATTACCTACCTATTGTAAATTATATAACTTGAACGTTTATTGTCCAATAAAGTTCATTTTCATTTCAACACGCATTTATTTTTATATATTTTCCTAGCAATACTGAAATGTTCTAGAAAAAAAATGAAGTGTCAAAAATTTAGTTGTGAGTCAGGCCGAGCAAGCGGTGCTTTATTCGATTTTCTTCGAAATTTTGTTGTTTTGTCTCATTGTTCAAATACAGCAAAGAATGAAAAATGGCTATAAATTTAGACAAACATAGAGAGGCCCTAGTTTCTGCTTGGAAAGAAGTATTGGACGAGAAAACAGAGACTAACTGGTAAGTTAATCAAAGCTTTCGTTTGCCGACCTAGATACGCGGCGAAATTAAATAAACAGACATGGTTAATTAAAACATTTCGTAGTGATATGAGCCTACTTGTTTGCCTTATTCATTAGACATGATGTGGCTACTCCACCCTTGTTTTATGCACAAACTTGTACCGTCACGTATTTTGATAATTACAGTCATAAAACTGGGGTCTTTCTATAAAAACTACTTGTAAGACCAACAAGAGAGTAATGCCTTACTTGGCTTGTCAAACAACTCAAAAACAGTTTAATATTATGAAATAGGATAGAAAATCATAATCAGATAGCAACTGGATTTGTAAAATTTCAGCTGATGTTTACATTCTAAATTAAAACACTAACAGGTAAAGCTGCACAAAAAAGCTCAAAGGGCTTCAAAACACGTTTTTTTTTAGTTTTCTTGTAAGTAATATGTATGAATTCATAATATTATAAAATAAAATTATTTTAAGTAGTAACAAACTTACTTTTGTTTGCATTAAGCTTGTGATTCGCATGAATATGTAAATAAATAAATATAAAACAGTAAATATGGGTGTGAGGAGCTGTGAATGATATAAGTCACATACAATAGACAAAATCCAAGTGTTTGCCTACAATGGCAGGACTGGTGATGCATAATGAAGTGTTATTTTGTCAACAAACCTTGAGCTTGCGTTTTCGTCGCTAAAAGCGGATAGACGTTATAAAAAATCTCTTGTTATTAAATTGCTCATAATTCATATCTCAACAGTATGAATTTAGAACCAAATTAATGACTCATTACTATAAAATCTTTCTTTTCAACTGTATATAAAAGTGGGCGTTGTTATCAAATCCACAAATATTATAATACTATAAATACCTATACCTATGTTTCTCAACAGTTGGAGCCAACAAATGTCATACTTTTATCTTAGCAAATGATCTTAAATGTACCTTAGAAGTACATCTTTCTTTCTATCTATCTCTCTCTTGCATATATCCATCTTGCTGGAGCTAATTTCAATTGAATGCATTTAAATTTAATGCAAACTGTTCACTTAATTTACTTTCAGGGCCTTATTTGGATATGATGGGCAGTCAAATGACTTGAAGTTCATCAGCAAAGGAGATGGGGGCCTTATGGAGTTGATAGATGACCTGAACAGTGGAAAAATAATGTACGCCTTTTTAAAAGTGGACCTTCCAGATGGCAGCATATCTAAATATGTTCTTATCAACTGGCAGGTTGGTATTTAATACTTTGCCGCTAAGAGATAAGGTCTGTTTATGAATGGCAGTGTACTGTCAATGATTCAGATGCTTTATCGTGTTGTGTGTGTGTGCTTTATCTGAGATGTCTTTGATAGGAGCAAATAGCTAGTCTTAAATTATCTTTCAAAAATGCCATTCTTATTTTTGTATAATTATTAAGATTTAGTTCAAAATTTGTGGGCCAGTCTACAGATATTTTGTTAGAGATCTCTTATTTTTTTTACTGTCCCATTCCGTTTCCAGAGGGGGAGCCCCCCCCCTGCCCCACCCTTCCGACGCCCATGTTAAAAATAGATAGTTTTTAGCATTTTCCCTATTCTTGTAGTATAAAGACGGTATTACTCTTAGATAAACAAAAGGAAGTTACGGTAACACGCTTCTCGTGCGCGGCCCTGAAAATATAGGCCCAATGGGCCTGTTTTGTGTAGCTTGTCGCGCTCGCGGTACTGTCGAAGCTTGTCGCTCTATCTCTGTCGTTCGGTGGCGCTTCTTTAAAAAAGAGGTCCATTTTTCATGGGGAAGATATAAGAACGTACCGTATCTACATTTTGTTATATCAATGGTATTACTTGCCAAATTTCATAGTTCTAGGTCAACGGAAAATACCCTATAAATTGTGATGCCCTTGAGAGTGTCGAAATATACTTTTTTGCGGCATAAACTGCCGTATCTTTTACGGTAACTTAGAAGTTGATTTCTTCAGAGCTTCAAGGGATTGTAGACTTGAGTATATGGTTTTAATTTCAATTCGATACCTCCATGCGTTCCCGAGATAAAGGGTCTTGACAGACAGACGGACGGACGGACAGAAGGACAACAAAGTGATCCTATAAGGGCTCCGTTGTTTTCTCTTGAGGTACGGAACTCTAAACAGTTTGTGCATTTATAAATTATTTGTATATACTTAGTTTTTAACCAGGAGCAACGTTTAGAGTGTTATAATTATTTCCCCAAAATCGTCCCTAAAGACAGCAGCACAAATGTTACCCATTTGTCTTTACAGGGCGAAGGCGCGCCCACGGTGCGTAAGGGCACCTGTGCCAACCACCTCAAATATGTCACCCAGTTCTTCTCCGGCCACCATCTGACCATGCACGCGAGGACTGAAGACGACCTGGATGAAAAACTTATTCTAGACAAGGTAAAGATCCACCAATTTAAGGTCGCTCAACGAGGTATGGAGCAGGCTATGCTTATGGTATATCTCTGAGGGATAGAATCTGAAACGAGGAGATCCGTGGGAGATCGAAAGTGGCCGACATAGCCTGCAGAATCAGTAAGTTAAGTGACAGTGGGCAGGGTTTATTGGTCGCCGGCATGATGGCCGTTGGGGCTGAAAGGCGTTAGAATGGAGACCACGTATAGCAAAGCGTAGCGTAGGCCGACCTCGTGCCTGCTGGACCGACGACCTGAAGGACGTTGTGGGTGGCGGCTGAATGAGGAGGACGGAGGACCGCCGAGAGTTGCAAAATCTGGGAAACGCTTATGTCCAGCAGTGGACGAACACGAGCTGATGAAGGATAGATGAGACAAGGTAAATGTTTTCTTAACACTTGGTGACCTTTTGCTTTAAATCAATCGTCACGAGTCAACATAAATGCTCGAGAAAGTGTCAAAGGTGTTTCCGAGAATGTAGCGTATAATGCAAGTCACCCACGTTTCACTGACGATTATTACGTCCTAGCGTGAAGGGCAGTGAACTGCATCATCATTCTTCTTATGTGTCCCAGTGTCCCTACAGTATTGGGACCCTCGTATCGAATTCCTCGGCTATAAGTTCTTTGACAGGGGACTTCTTTTGTGACGCTCACTTCATTCTTTGATTCTGATAATTTAATTAAGAGGATTTTCGAAACAGGCCTCAGACATTCGCAAATAATTTTCATAATATTTTTGACATGGAATAATTCGGACAAATATAAATTAATTCAAGTAAATTTAATTATAATATAGTCGTCGGCTCGATTGTGGAGGTACCACCATCTTACTCGCAAATTCCGAAGTTATTCGGGGGAGAGTAAGAGAACAGCTCTCAGGTAAAACCAGGCGCCCCACCATTGCCTGGGACCGATGGATGGTGGTATATCTATCCCCAGTTGCCGGGCCTTATATAAAACAGACTGGTGACGGGCAGCGGCGTCACTGGTGCAAGGGTTTCGGCACCGCGCTCACCAACCCGCCTGCGCAGCGTGTGAGTATGGGCATTTCTTACAGGAGGACCGCCAAAACGAAAATCGAAATCCTGGAAAGGCCTATGTCCAGCAGTGGACGAAACGGGCTGATGGATGGATGGATGGATGGAAAGTCGTATGTCTAGTAACAAATTTAAGTAAGTGTACTTTTGTCGCAGCAACAAGCTATAATAAACACAAGACCGTATCATTTAGAAGTAGCTTCAGATACTTAGCTTCCAAGTGTTGGAATAATCATCCCCCTCCCATACGTGAACTTAAGTCTAAGATAGGTTTCAAGTCCAAGCTTAAGGCATATCTTCTCTCGTTACAAAAGTCTATAAGTTATAAGTTACAAAAGTTTAGTATAGCTAAGCATTTGTGGATTATATTGTATATCTAGATTGAGACTTATTTATAATATTTGCCGTATTTATTATATTATTATACAACAATTATATTCACTATCAAAGTAAACATATGTCCTGGAATTTAAATTATTAATAATTTTCTAATCATAAATATTATGTCAGTATGTAGAACTCTTGCACCGTTATTTGTGTTCGTGCGTCACCACTATTAGGTTCTGGCAGAATAATAGTGCATGCTGAGTTAGAGTCCTTTTTTGCCACGACACATGATACATTATGTTATAGTAGAAATTTAAAAAAATGTCGGAATCGGTTTAAGAGCTTATCTTCCAATGAATTTCATTGTTTTTATTGTGATACGGCCTCATAGAAGAGGCCAAAATATATTGAAAGTTGTGTTTTTTTATCTTTTTACTAGCAATATTTAAAGAAAATAAAAGGCTAAACATAGCAATTATATCTTTATTTATATTGTTCTATTGTGAAGTTCCACCACTAATTAGCAGTGTACAACGAAACGCATAAACAATAAAATATTTTATGTTAATAGCAACTTGAAAGTCTGAATAAAAGGGCTCAAATTTGAACGGCAACACATTCCAGATAGTACTTTTTGAAATTGAAAGCGGCAGCAAGGTACAGTTGTGATACAGGGTGAAATTTACGATTTAAGATTCTTACATACTTTTATATGCATGTTATTAAGAAAAACAGTATTCAAGTTTAAAAAAGTTCATTTGTCTCTTTGAAACTTTAATTTAACACACATTTGTTGTTTATTAAATGAGTACGTTTACTTATCCTTATATAATTCCAATAAAAACCAGTAAGTACACACAAAAACAAAAAAAAAATTGTATGGCTGCAATCTACGGTTAATTACATTTAGTACAGTTAATTGAAGTTACATTTAAAATTACATACATTACATTTTTGTACCTCTTATTCCCGCCAACATCAAAGTCCATATACACAGCCGGGGTCGTTATCGAACACACTTTTCACAAAAATCCAAATGGTAAGCAATCAAAACCCTATAAACCTTGTATTGGGTCTTTCAACGGTTTTTGTTTTAATATGCTGAGTCAGCTACTTATCTGATCAATATAAAACTTGAACACGTGTTTTTTCAGACCTTTGTCTTTCCGTTGTCAAGTCGGTTACCTAATTGGACACATTTCGCTCGATAGATTTTATTTTTGAAAATGATGCCTTTTTAAGTTATTATTTCGTTTTATGTCTAAACGGCTTGAGTTTTATGTCTGAAATTACTGCTATAACAAGAAAACATGGTTTATTTTCCGATGTCAATTGAAAAAACTCCTACACCAAATATTATTCAATTAATAGACGAAATTAGTTTTCAGACTTACGTCCTTTAGTTTTGAGTCAAAGCACGCTCAAAGGGTGCGCACGATTTGCAACCTTATAATCGCTAACCGTCGAGATATAATAGCAATGCTCTCCGTCAATAAGCCAGTACCGCCCGTTGCGCCGACACGGAAGGACCTGTGACCTTTTCTCTTCCACGCAAGCGCACCTCGACACGGGACAGGATAGGATTACCAAACTCATTCACGTAGAAACTAAGTATATACTAATATAATAAACTAGTTAGCCTGACGTATCAAAAGTAAACAATGGGAAACAAGGACAATAAAAAACGTGTTTCCAAAAGAAAGAAAGCTAGTAATTTCAAAACTATGAGAGATGGTAAGGGGTAAGTACTTACTGTTTTTCCTTTATAAAAATGTAGTTCCATTTTCAGGGTTCCGCACTCAAAAAAATTCAAAATTCAAATTTTACCACTTTGTTGTCGGCGTGATTAATGTATGATGTCAAATTACAGCTTTCTAGTACTTGTAGTCTCTGAGCTAAGCCGCGAACATACGGACATGGCGAAACTTTGTCGGACTACGGAACCCTAAGAACTGAAATTTCATGGTGGGTTGACTTTCTTTGTGTTGACCCATACATACAATCTTCAGAATTTATATGAATAATTAGGTCGTTGGTATGTAGAAGAATTGTGATCAAAATTATAAATGAACGACTTTCTTAGGAACAAAATGAATACGAAACATTGTCCAGAACATACTGAGTCACAAGTCATGGAGTCACCACCTGAACTTTTTAATTTAGTATCTGTGATACAGGAGGAAACTCCAGTGGTTCCTAGATAACTTTTTACCCATTTGTCTAAATATAAATGCTTACTCGTACTTTTATTGTTGGGAATCGATTTTCCATTTACTGAACAACGTTACAAACAAAATGCGTTTTATTTGCAGTTATTCAAGATGGATTTGATATGGGATTGGTTATTTATTTAGCATAAATGTTAATTTAATTAAGGGAACAAATATAATGACCACCAAAATAAACTTTGATACCCTATACACTCCTACCAAGAAATAATAGTGAAAACCAAAATTAGTAAATGCATACCAAATCTAGCAATGAAAGAAAATCGGAAATCCTCCTGCGCAGAAGAGTGGCCACGTAGTTATTTCTTTTTATGACAACGCAGAATAAATTATTGGGGTTAAAATTTCATGTGAATTAACTAATTTTGGTGTTCATTATTTTTTTGGTGTTTTTTTTCTTCTTTATGTTGTGGTCAGTAAAAAACAAACTTTTAATTAATATGAACAATGGTCTTTAAGAACAATAAAAAATCGCGTCATTTTCTTAATTTATAATTTTCATCTAAATTTGAGCCATAAGTTTATTTCTATCACGTTTATTTAATATTATTATTGCTTTTAGTCAACTCTAATCTGATCTATTGATATGAGTACTTTGACAATACTTTATAATGTACATTTTTGTGATAAATTTATATTTTCAGCGTAATTATTGAAAACAAAGACAGATTACAGCCGGATTTTGATAAAAATAGTGGAATGGAAGAAGAGTAAGTCAAGTGTTTAGTGTATATACTTAGCTACGTGATATTGTTTTTTAGTTTTAATTTTTATGGTTTCAGAACATTTGAAGTTAAAGTTCCACAAAAAGTTTACGGAAACAAGAATAAAGTAAAAAAACTGAAAAATCAAAAAAAGACATGTCCATATAGAATTGGGTGTGTATATTAAATCTTAATAGCCTATTTATTAGATTACATTTTTATTAATTGTACATGATTGCGCTGTCATCACTCATCACTTACATTAGGATTTGATATTTATGATCGTAATTAATTCGTTCCTACCAAATTGTGTAAACAAGCGTTGTATCTCTGACATAATCCACTCCTTTTCTTTTAGTTCCACGCCTAAAGAAATCGTAGAAGGAGGCGAAGAAAGACGAATTGTGGATATCTTTTATTTAATAAATAATCTCCAGAATTTGTCAGACCACTCACCTCTTGACTGTAAATTCAGTGATTTGATTATTGAAACCCTAAAACCAGTTGGTTTAAATTCAAAACTTCATTTGAAATGTAAACTGTGTAATTCTGATTTCACAATTAATGCTTGTGACCCAAAACCAAAGAAGACAGTCAATATTAATGAGGCGGCTGTTATAGGCATGACAGCGTCAGGAATAGGAATGACACAATTTTCGGAATTACTATCAGCCATGAATATACCACCCATGGGCACCATGGCCTATGAGACGTCTAGGAAAATAATAAATAAGGAATGGGAAAAAAGCGCTCTTATTGCCATGGACGCAGCAGCAAATAGAGAAAGGGAAGCTGCGATTGCAGAAGCTAGGGTAAAAGATGGCATAGCTATAATAGACGTGGTAGCTGATGGATGTTGGTCGAAAAGGTCTTATAAGAAAAAAGGTGCAGCGGCAATAATAGGTCGTAAATTTGGTGAAGTATTGTATTTTGGTGTAAAGAATAAGTACTGCTGTGTCTGCTCTAGAGCCGAAAACCAAGGTGTTGAACCAAAAGAGCATGCGTGCTACAAAAAGCACCGCGGCTCGTCGACGGCCATGGAGGCGGATATTATAGCTGAAGGCTTTAAGATTTCAGTCGAGACGCAAAATTTGATTTATGGCAGACTGATAGCTGATGGCGACAGCTGCACATATAACAAAATAAAAACTATGAGGCCCTACCCCAACCACTTTGTAGAAAAAATAGAGTGCCGCAACCATTTACTTCGTAATTTGTGTAACAAATTAAATGCTTTGACGAAGGACACAAAATATGTTTTAGGTACACGTAAGCTGTTCACACAATCCAGAATTATGGCTATAAGAAAAGCTGTGTGTCTCTCAATCCAGGCAAATAAAAATGGGACAGAAAGTTTATTAGACCGTACAAATCAGTTATATGCCGATATATCAAATAGCTATAACCATGCTTTTGGCAACCACAGCCAGTGCAAAAGTTCGTATTGCAGCAGTGAGAAGAAAAGTGAAGACCTGACATTAACGCTGGTTGGCACCCCCATATGGATCAAAACTCAGTACCATGTTGGTCAATTGGCAGCAAACGCCAAAAGTTTGATTAATGACACCGACAGTAATATTGTTGAAACGTTTAATAGCATCGTAGCCAAATTTGTTGGTGGTAAAAGAATCAACTTCAGCCTAAAAAATGAATATAACAATCGAGTTTCTGCTGCAGTCGTTTCGTTTAATACAAAAATGCCCGTATACGCTATGCAAAAAAACATGGTTGGACAAAGCCCCAAAACAAAATCTAAAAAACTAGAGCAAGCAAAAACCAAAAAATCTGTAAGTGACACAATGACATTTTTCACATTTTTATCTAAGTATAATATACTGAGTAAGCTAATGAATTGATTATTTTTACAGGAACGCGCACGCCTCAGGCCTAAAGTATTGTTTAGACCCACAGCAGCAAGCAAACCCGTAAGTAGGCTCGACTCAAAGGATAAGAATTATGGTGAAGAATGTCAAAAACCAGACGTTGATGCTAAGGAACTAGAGCTACTTAAAAACACGTTCTTGAATAACTTAGTTAACACAGGAACATAGGCTAAGAATTGAAAAAGAAACAATTCTTCAGAGAAATCGCAGTGAGTGGCTGGAATTGCGGCGGCAGTTACTAACGGCGTCGAACTTTGGAAAGGTAATAAAAAAAAGGGAAACAACTGGGCCAACGTTAGTCCACACTCTACTGTATAAACAAGACCTTAGCCATATAAAAGCCATAAGACATGGAGTTGAGAACGAAACTACTGCTCTCAATCAGCTATCAATCCAGCTAGGGGTTGTTATACGCAAGTGCGAATTATTCATTGATGCCGAAATTCCCTACCTTGGTGCTACACCAGATGGTCTCGTCGGAGATGAACAATTAGTGGAAATAAAGTGCCATTATTCTGTTTTGAATCAGAATTTGGAAGATATTAATGTACGGCTGAAACTGCCTTTTTTCAACAAAAAAGACAATTTAACAGTTGTTAACAAGAAACATGACTGGTTCTTCCAAGTAAGCAATTTTATTGTTTAATTTAGTTGCTGTTCTCACAACACTTAAAACACTTATGACTGTATTGACTTTTACAGGTTCAAGGCCAACTACATATAGCTGAAAGAAAAAGTTGTATTTTCGGCATATGGTCTTGCGAAAACAAGACATTTTTTTTGTTTTTCACGAAATGGGTCACCGAATCTTGGCCGTGACCACTTACCGAGTCTCTAATGTGAATTTGGCAACATAAATGAATGTTACCTTGTTTATTCTCGATTAAAACATTCTGTATTTTCGGAATTTTTATTCACCAACGTATTGGTGAAATTATTTTCATTATTTTAAATAGGGTATTGCACATCAAAAATACTATTTGCACACCAAATATTGCTTTCGCGACTGCCATACATAACCCTCGTGGTTATTTTTTTTCAACAACCTAGATATTTTGGTATGCAAGTTAGTATTTTGGTGAACAAGTTAGTATTTGTTTTAATTTGTAGTTTGTACTTGTGTTAGAACAGCGTGGTAATATATTTTGGTTTTTCTGTTGTGCGTTTACATTTAAACCTTTTAAATATGTAAACATTTCACGTACATTTTGATCGCCTCTGTGGCGGATTGGCAGAGGGCTCACCTGCTAACATGTCCATTAAAATTATAGGAATAGTTAATTGTATAAATAAATAAGTTACTTAGATATATAAGGTGACTTTAATTTATGCAGCCAAACTCATAATGGAGGCTTGGTAAGTGATCAGTAACACGGATCGATAACACTTTGCTAATTTTGCAAAATAAAATCTTCACGTCCGTCCCATAATAATTGACTCGGGCTGGGCTTGCGTTTGAAAGGAAAACGAAAAAAAAAAATTTTTGAATTTCACAAAAACGGTCATCGAACCTTGTTACTGAACAATTACCGAGTCTTCAGTAAGAATTTGGCTGTATAAATTAAAGTTACCTTATATATTCACTAATTAACTACCCACTAAGATATCTATGTTCGCTTCTACAAAAAAGAGCGCGATTTGTATCGAGCGAGAAGATCGCGCGCGACTCGAGTTCAGAGACGCGATGTGCGCGTTGCGGCTTGCGGGCGGGTGCCGAAGTGAGGGGGAATTCATGATTTCTTGTGGCCCTTGGCAAAGCCTTAAGCCAGGGTCAAATTTATGAAATATCCAGAATAAAACATAGAGAAGTATACGATATTAAGATCCGAAAGCCATTACTTAATCATCCTGTAACTGACACACAATGGCTGCCGCTTCCAATTTCAAAAATGATATCTGAAATGCGTTGGCGATGACAGATAAGATCTTAAGTGTATTCCGACATATTAAAAAATTCCTACTAGTTTAATGTTAGTGTCAAGTCCTTTTATTTTGTCATGTCATGTTTTGTTTTGTGTTGTGGTGATAAATAAATGTTATCTTATCTTATCTATCTTATCATTCTGCATCCACTGCTCGATATACTCGCATTTTTTTTTCAATTGCTAGAATAATAGCTTTAGTTATATCAACGTTATTAATTTTTACCACCGCACTCCATTCACACACTCCTCCACACTGCAATCTCCATTAAACGCTTCGGATGATGATCTACCAATATAGATTGTGATTCGAATCACCATACCTACATATTTAATAAATATTGAGCGTGTAGTGCTCGCCATAGATTAAACTATCTTTCAATAAATAGTCCTATTATAAATGCGAAAGTTTGGATGTATGGATGGATGGATGTTTGTTACTCTTTCACGCCGTAACTACTAAACCCATTGGGCTGAAATTTTACATGAATGTAGTTCTAAACCTGGAATAGGACATAGGCTACTTTTTATCCCATAAATCAGTTCCCATGGGATGAAAATGAGCTTTCAAATTTCTATAGAAAAGTGATGTCACCCTTTCACGCCATGCTTACGAAACCAATTAGGCTGAAATTTTGCATAAATGTAGTTCTAGACTTTGAATAGGACAAAAACTACTTTTTCCCTTTGTTCTCATGGAAAAACTATAAAAGGGACACTCAAACTGGGAAACAGAGGCGCATAACACACACATTTCACCAGCTGTGTTTACTGTAGGTAACAGTCCGAATAATATTGACTAATTCAACCGCGTGAAACCGCAGGCAAAAGCCTAGTAAAGTATATTTTTTGCACGAAGGAGGAAACAGAGTTCATGCTTGTGGAAAATGTGCTCTTAACTCCTATAATGCATGAGCTATTTCACATTACAACAGTCAAAAGTTCGCGACAATCTGAAATGTCTCTGTCCATAGGAATTAAAAGCGCATTTCCCACTATCACGAACTGTCAGTTTCCTCCTTCGTGCAAAAAATCTACTTTAGGTAGATTGTGTTATAATTTTCACAAGGAATTCCCCAGTTTACTCCAGCTTTTATAGTTGTACGTTAGTTCCTTACGTTGAATGTTAACATTCCCAAGGTGGCGAAAGCTGGCTCCACATTCAACTTCAAGTCGGCCAGGAATGAGGATCTGCCGCCCAGTGGACCCGTCGGGACAGTTTACAGGAAGGTCAATCCAGGTGAGACGAAGCATTGCGTTGTAAGAGGAAATACCTACATATATTTGTTTCTGAACGATGTGCCCAACGGGGAACCGACGTAGAACCCTGTTTGCCTCCGAAGAAACTGTACTAAGTAATTACAGCGAAACTAGGTGAAGGATTAGAGATTCTGATGAAAACCAAAACTGCATCATTACGTTTTAGAAAACTAATTTCCCTCGCCGTTAAAAAACAAGGTTGATAAACAAAATATATATGTATGAATTTAGCTCCTACCTATTATTAGCTATGTAATTATGACGATAACAAAGATGATCTTTTTATTGTTCCCAATTTTTTTTGTATAAAACAAGACTTTGAAAATCAGCGCTGCATGTTGCCTTAAAACATATTAGCTGGAAAACCTCTTTTTTGCGGGTTTTATTTTTGTCTTTTTGTTGCGTGTGGGAAATAAAATCTTCTTGTTTCCAATGATTAACTTTGTCTATGATGCAATAATGAATGATTCGTAATAAAACAAAACACAAAATGTTTTCTAAACAAACCAATCAAGTAGCAGACAAACAAATTTCATATTGTCATTTAGATCGCGCACGATAGGCATTCAAAACAGAAGCAAAGAACAACAAAATGCCATCATCAGTACAGTTTTAGATTGATGGAAGGATAGACTATTAAATGGTGAATTAAAAGATTTCCCAATGCTTTTTTCCAAGTTTCGAGAATGATGGAATATGTTTTAAGAAGTGTTCAAAGTAGTTGTAATTTACTCAGAGTTAATGAAGGTGAAATCAAGCTTAGAAGGATGAGCTTAAAACGCGGTATTTTGTGTGTTTTGTAGCCTTTTTATTAACCAGTTGGGTTGGATTGGATCTAGTATCGTTTGGTTTGGTTGTATGGGAGTAAATGGGGTTAAAGCTGGTAAGGGTTGGGTCCTCGATTACAATGCTACCACTCTTATTAGAAGGTAAATCAAATTTTTCGAAAAATCGACAAAAAGAAATTTCTGAGCTCACATCAGATAAAAAGCAAAAACGGAACGTTATAATGGGCAATTGATAACCTTTTAATTAATTAAATCAATTTAATTACCACAGAATATTTGTCTGTGGTGTACTATTTATATTTAACGTGTTTTATACGGAAGCTATTTTGTAATTCAGAATTCCTTCGGAAAATCGGTGAGAGTGTAGAACTCCGACACGGTACTGTAGCGGTGATTAGGCTTGCGAAGCCAGCCTTCTAGCTTGTCCAAAGAGTGTATATAAAAATCGGAGGCGTCGAAGGAGCGCGCCGCCAGCGTGCGGTGAGGAGCAGACGGACTAACGAAGCCGGAGCTGGCTGAGGCTGGTCGCCGGCGACCAAAAGCCGAAGCGGTGACGGCGAGTAAGGACGTCTGCGACGAATTGCACGGTGCCAGGCGCCTCGCTCCGAGCGCCGCAGCCGTTGCTTTTTAGAAAATAATGTAAATATAACCTCAAATCTTACCATATTTAAAGAACTTTTTTCTCGAAAACTATACTTTTCCTCACAAAAAAAAAACTATACCAGATCCAGAAGCCCCGACGATGGTGTTTGTCGTCTATATTTTACCCCTTTTTTGCTAACAACACTGGTCAACAAGTTTTCTGCACAGCAACGATATTTTGAAATTCTTGCAGAAAACTGTGTGCTGAATCCAAATCTGAACTCAGATTTTTTCTTTCAGGTCTCAGTTTTGTGAAATCAACTTCAAGGTATTGAAATTTACCGTTTCTTTAATGCTTCTGAACATTTTTTTTACTTATTACAAATGTATTTTATATATTTATTTTTCATAATTACAAGTCCTTAATCAATACTTATTAAGGTGAAAATAACATAATTCGCGATTGAACCTTATTTTTCAAAATAAATAATATTTTGTGAGAGCTTGTTCGGTCCATACATTTCATACCAAGTTTTTACTATGAAACATTGGGTGTGATTGTTTTGAGACATTTAATCGAAAACTAGGCTTGGTTACGTGAATCTTTTTATCATATTATTAAAAAGAACCACTAAGAAGAAGTATTATTGAAAATTAAAGCCGAAAAACTAATTGTGCTAAGCGTAAAGCCCCACCAGAAGTAGTAAAAACACGCGATTTTTCAAAATTTAGTCTGTCTTAGACAAATATTACGACGTGATAGAGAAAATCTGAGTTTATATTCGGATTCAGCATACAAATTTCTATAATAATTTCAATAAATCGTTTCTGTGGCAGAAAATTTCTACAATTTTGTTGACCAGTGCAATCTGATACACAGGATGAACCAAACGAATGCCCCCTGAAGGGAACTTTGAGGTTAGGTTACAATAATATGTTTTCCTCAAGAACGGTGCATTACCTTTTCATGGGAGTGGTACCAAGAAAGAGGGGGAAATCCCCTCCTCCCCCCCTAACCCCTCCTCCTGCTAAACGATACTAAATTTTTAACAATCAGTTTTTACCCTCTGCTCTTTTCTCTCCCTTCTTTTGGTGAAATCAAATCAATACCTTTTGCAAGAAACCTCAAGTACCTGAGTACCCCAAGTTATTTCTAAGAACCAAAACCTTTTCTGTGGAAGCAGATAAATAGATATATGTTGACGAAACTTTTCCGATAACGATATGATTTTTTTGCATAATTTACAGTTCAAGAGATAAACTCTTCAGAAAGAGATCAGTTTTGGATAAAGGAAGAAGAGGAAGAGAAGAGACGCATTGAATCTGAAAGGAAACGAAGGGAAGAGGTACAGTATAAATAACTAGACTAGGTTCTTGCTCGGGGCTCCGTCTCACTCTAAGCTGATTTTCAGCCTTTTGTTTCTATTCAATTAAAACAGTCGAAGCGCAATGAGAATTTAGCTCACTTAAACTAATAGCTGACAGTGATAGCTGCATTGAAATCTATTTTATTACTTCAGAGAGGCTAAGCCTTAGATTCAGAGTGCATTTTGAGTCCGAACTCAATCTTACAAACGTCAAAAAGTGACGTGATCTCATACTAGACTGTCATTTGTAAGATTGAGTTCGGACTCAAAATACAGCCTAATATCATCAGCCTAATACTCCATCGCATTGCACGTTTAGTAGATCGTGACCTTATTCCCGATCAAGCGGACCTCAGAGAGGGTAAGTCTTGTTCAAGCCTGATTCTGAGCCCTACGTAATACGTTGAGGATGCTTTAGAGGTCGGTGGTATTACAGGTGCAGTGTTCGTAGACTTGTCAGCCGCTTACGAAATCGTAAATCATCGTATTCTCATCCAGAAGTTTTTTAATATTACTAAAGATAGATTTTTTTAGGTGGTAGAGCTAATGCCGGGCTCGACTGTGGAGGTACCACCATCTTACTCGGAAATCCTCCCGAAGTTATTCGGGGGAGAGTAAGAGGACAGCTCTCAGGCAAAAAACCAGGCGGCCCACCATTGCCTGGGACCGATGGATGGCGGTATATCCATCCCCAATTGCCGGACCTTATATAAATTAGACTGGTGACGGGCAGCGGCGTCACTAGTGCAAGGGTTTCGGCACCGCGCTCACCAACCCGCCTGCCCAGCGTGTGTGAGTATGGGCATTTCTTTCAGGAGGACCGCCAAGAGTGGTGAACTCCTGGAAAGGCCTATGTCCAGCAGTGGACGAAACAGGCTGATGGATGGATGGATGGAATAAAGATAGCCAGCTCACAGTAATGGTTGCTTACATGATCGAAAAAAAAAAACTTGCTTCTCAATGCCACAAAAGTCGATAGCGTGAGCAAAGAAACGGGCTGCCCCAAGGCAGCGTACTGTCGCCGATACCTAAGTTATAACTGCACTGACTTTTGTCAATCGTCTCTATTTTTTACAATTTCACAGTCAAATTTTAGTTACATTACCCATAGTAGCAACACTAGGCTAGGATGTGCTCGGAGGCCCCGCGCGCTTTGATTGGTTGATTCTTTGACAATGACTAATAAATACCGTGCCATCCGCCATTCGCAAAACAAAAATGGTAAACATTGGAGCGTCCTCACAAGTTTTCGTGTTTATTTGGCATTTTATGTGATAATTTGTTAAGTGTTTACATTCATTATTCATTTATTGGTCGATTGTCTCAGGCTTATTGCACGTTTTTTCAACAAAAGCGGTTGAGTGTTTAAAATTAGGAAATTTTACGTATTATTTTCTCTACAATAAGTGATGTTAAATAATTGAAACTGCTCTAAGCATCAGGCTGCAATACATCAACATTTAGTGATAAACCTTATAAAAGACTTAAAAAAGCAAAACTACGAATTAGTAATATCATCAAGTGTCAAAATATGATGCTCTGGATGCGAGCAAGGACAACATATTACTGTTTCATTATCTTTAATACAAATCATGCCTATTGAAAATTGATGAAAAGTGATGTTTAATTTCTAGAGGTTGCTTATTGTTACTAAACGTTAGCACAAAAGCTATTGTTATTATTATTAGTTATTTTATTAATAACGCAAGTTTCATAGGCATAAAGACGATATTTCCTAAATGTAAATAGGTACTTTAAAAACGGTATTGATTATATTTTTGAATTCCCGTCTTTTTCTTCAAACTCTGAAGCAAAAGTGACATTAAAATCGGACCAATCAATGACCGTTTCACAATCTTACGGTGATTGTCAAAACTCGTTGATTCATAATTTAAATTAACGTGCTTCGTGAAATTATAATTTAACTAAAAATAGTCCCGTGATAATGTAAGAATTGTGGTGCAATTGTAATTTTACTAGTGAATTTACAATTTAACGGCTTTGACACTTTACCTGCGATTTATACACAACCGACCAGCCTATATTCAAAAACCTAAGGCACTTTCACTTTTCGGATGATACAGCGTTCACTACTCAAAAAAAATAATATGATAGAAGTAGATGTTTCGGATGCCCTGAGGAACCTTTGTGTACTACAAGGTGAATCATTTGCGATCGAACCCAGCATTAACACAGGTTTCTGCGTTAAACCTGAACAACTGCTAGACGTTACAGGGTTTGCACATCGAGTGGCAGCTGGCAGAGTCGCATCTTAGAGCATATTGTTGACACGGTGTACCCTTGTGTTACTCTAAACGAAACACTGTCGAAAGATGATTGGACACTTGATTCGACATGACAGTTCTTTGAAAAATGTCATAGAAGGAAGGGAAAAGAGGAAGAGGAAGTCCTAGACGCACCTACTTTACTCAAGTGAAGGAGAAAGTTAATGGTATGTCGTATCAAGAAGTCAAAGCATTAGCAGAAGAAAGAGAAGAATGGCGGTTACTCCATCAACAAGAGCTTTTAATTTATAGATAAATCATTGCATTTGTATGATGGTTCTGATCCCACGTTGTGTCGGTTTTCAGGAGAAAAGAAAAGCGGAAGAAGATGTCAGAAGAAGAGATGAGTTAGAAGCGGCGAGAAGAGACAGAGCTGAGGACCAGAAGTAAGTTTAATCCCGTTAACATACATATACTCACGCCTGTCTCCCAAACGGGTTGGCAGAGACTATAGATTTTCATCTGCAACGATCCTGACACACCTCTTTTGCTTCTTCTACAACCATCAATCTGTTCATACAAGCTCTTCTATTCCGGGTACTTTTTACTTTACCCCTTTTCAGTATGTCGCCTATTTGGTCGGTATACGTCCATCTAGGGCGGCCCGGTCGAGCTTTACCTTCCACTTGTGCAGCATAAATGTCTTTCGTCACTCTACTTTTCATCCTCTCTATATGCCCAAATCATCGAAGCTTTCCTTTTTTTATTCTAGTTACTACACCTTCTTTCAGGCCGCAACGATCCCGTATATCGACGTTTTTCTCTCTATCATTCAATGTTAATCCACAAATACTCCGTAAGGAACGCATTTAATATTTCTCATTATGCTAGAGGAATTTTAATCTAAGAATGTATATAATCACTAGCTTTTGCCCGCGGCTCCGCCCGCGTGTTATACGGTTTAACGACATACTTTTTTTCGGAATAAAAATTAGCCTATGTGTTAAGTTAGAGTATAAGCTATATCCATTCTAAATTTTTAGAATGGTTTCAGCGTAAAATAGTAACAAACCTACACACACAGACACAAACAAACTTTCGCATTTATATTATTAGTTTTTTTAGTGAACCCTTCGTGCGCGAGTCCGACTCGCACTTAGCCGGTTTTTTCATCTATCTAGGATTAATATTTTGGTTTACAATTAATATGCATGAAATAACATAGCTTTGTCTTATTACACCACAAACGATTATGGACCGCGCTAATTAGACACCAGATTTTTCAATGATATTGATTCCTACAGGAACCAGGAACCATTTTTGCGGGATAAAAAGTAGCCTATGTGTTAAGTTAGGGTATAAGCTATATGTATTCTAAATTTCATTCAAACCCGTTCAGCCGTTTCAGCGTGAATAAGTAACAAACATACAACACACACACACAAATTTTCGCATTTATAATATTAGTAGGATTCATAATCAGGGTAGATTTCCTTTTACATGACAGAACTATGACCTTACTCTTATAGTCTTTGCGCAGTTACTACACCAAAAACATTTATGCTCAGGGCAAAAAGAATTTGGTTTCACTATAACTGCATCACAAAACTTAACCCCTAATGTCTCAAAATAATAAAAACGAATCTATGCTCAGGGCAAAGAGAATTTGGTTTCACTATAACTGCATCACAAAACTTAACCCCTAATGTCTCTAAATAATAAAAACGAATTATTCCGTCTATTTCTTTAATGTGTACCCTTGTATCATTATGCTGACGTTGAAAAATATGGGACTTAAAAATCGTGTGTGAAAGAAGGGTGTTACGAGTATTTACCGTTCTAGGGACAGTCCAAATTTGAAAACAGCTGTGACGCCCACTTTGGGATATACAGGGTCAGTTTATCAAGTGGGCGTGATGGCCAAAACCAAAACTAAAGGGAATAGCGAAAAACTCTCAAGGAGTCCCGGGGCCCATTTTGATGAAAACGAAAACAATCCTGTGTTTGAAAGTAAACACAAATAATAATAATAATAATAAACTGTTACAGAACGGGTAAAGAATAAAAATTTAAAAAATATGAATAAGCTAGCCTCTTGTCCTCCGCTCTGCCCCTCTTTTGGCTGGCGGTTGATAAAATAACACCCCTTTATGGCCTGTGAATTGACCAGAGTCACTATGATGATAGTAAAGAAAACCGCATCCAAATCCATTGTGTGACAAAGACAAAAAAAATGTAGTTTTGGCTTCAGTACAATACTAATATAACAACTCATTCCGTTTAAAATTTTCAATAAATATTAAATGTACAGACAAGACTTTTTAACTCTATTTCAAGATGTGACTACAATCTGTCACAATTATATGATTCCAGAGTAGCAACCAGTCCCACAGTACCGAGCGCGACCGGCGTCAGCGCTAGCGACGAGCTGCGGCGACAGCGGTCCGCTGAAGCTAAACAGCTGATCGGACACTCCACGTCCGCCGCGCGAGCCATGTTCGAGCAGAACTTGGCTCAAGGGCAGATGAATAGAAGGTACAATGTATAACTATACCAGCTGATCGCCTTTGGCCATGTAGAGCGCTTGCCTGCTTGCCCAAAGGTACAATTCCCGCGGTGCACAATAATGTACAGTCTGCGTCCTTCGGAAGGCACGCTAAGCAGTTGGTCCATTTTACATGAAGTACGGCGATAGGGCTCACCACCCATTACATTTGAGACGTAATAATCGTCGGTAAAGCAGGTGTACCTTTATGTGTATGTTTTAATAGAATAGAATAGAAATCATTTATTTGCTGTCACAATCATACAAGACACAGAAAAAGAGAAGATAAAACATATAACAAAATAATATAAACAGTAGATTCAAGCAAAACAATAACAGCAATAATAATTTTAATAGACATTTAACAAAAACAGTACCTGTACCTAAATCTACTTAAAACGCAAGTTGCATGAGATCGTGACGGCAAAATGGTTCTGACTCAGCATAATGCCGCAGACGGATCTGCAACGCTGGTTATTCTGCCAGAATTTTTATACGACGATATGTTAAACTAGATGTGATGTGAACGTTAAACCGGCACTTTAACCAGAGACTATCGCAGTCTTGTTGAATATACTACAAGACTACTCACTATTAGTCTCCTAATCTGCAAATGTTGGCGTGAAATAATGGGTATAGAATAGGTCGATGCCACTTGAGCAGGGCCGTTTTTAACCATGCGAATTTCCATTGAACTTTCCATTTTGAGGCCCTCTACCATAACAACGTCGGTGGTTATGTTAAAAAACTACAGCTTACCCACAAAAAGAGACAGCACAGATACATCAAAGATAGCGTTCAAGTAATTTTGCTTGTGTTTCATATGTTGATGTTATGATTTGTAAATGAGCTGTTAAAATTGGATGAAAGATTTAAAACAATTAAACTAAGACTATATAGCATTGTATTATGTACATATTAGAAAAATTACTAAAGATATGTTAACATTCTAAATTGAGAAAAGTGGCATTCTTCTTGATTGCAGATTGGCAAAATCAGTTATAATATAACATCTTCGAAGTTTATTTCTTCGATGCTTATCAAAGATAGACTATTTTAATCTATCTTGATGGATGGTACTCCTCCTCAGCTCATTTCTAATTCTTGTCAGCTTGCTAAATGAGCGCTCACCACTGCAGTTCGTTATCATTAAGTTCAAGCTTAATTTAAACACGTTGAAATAAACAACAGGAATAACAAAATAGATATTTTTTGGATTCTGAATATTCCATTTCCTTTCCACATTTTCACCATTTTTCAGTTGGCGTGTTTTATTGTATTTTCTATTTTTTGTTTGACCATCCGGCTCTAGGTAGCTTCTAGAAGTTTCGGAAAAGTCTAAGATTTTATTTTGAAAAGAATCTGGACCTTTTCGTATCCACAATTAAATACTGAATCACAATACACACCAGAATCATGCGAAATGTTCTCTGTAGAAAACTGTACTTCGGAACTACTCGTATCAGTTGTTGATGTATTCATTTGCATTTGCTTGAGCATTTGGGCGGGGCCCGCCCGGGGCCCTCTAGGACACGGGGCCCGGGGCCTGAGCCCCTCTGGCCCCTTGCGTAAAAACGGCCCTGCACTTGAGTGTATTAACCGTTCGAAATGCTACAAGTATAGGACGTGTTGTTGTGTGTGAACTCACTCAATGAACAAATGCATTGGTTACAACACAACGCACGGTTTTATTGTTCCACAATTGGATTGGGATTCAAAAGTACCGTTTACATAAAAGTACAAATGAATTGATTACGTAGGTACTTAAACCATCAAAGAAAATAATTATCAAATTTTTGCGTTTTATGTACTTATTGATGTTTATAAAAGTTTATTGATCAATAATATTGCTTCTCCAAAATATGAAATGATTGCAGATTTCAAAATCAAAAAAAAATATTTTTGCAAAAGAGATACATAAAGTATACTTTCTACAAGTCAAAGTAAATTTTAACAATATAATATTACTTTAGAATATAAAAAAATATATAATAATACGGGAAATAAAATATACACCTGCATAAAATAGAGGAATCTAGGAATAAAAATATTATATATACATAATGCAATGAAGAAATAAGTTCATAAATAAAAACGGGAAATACATACAAAAAATATTAAGGTTGGGCTACTAAAATGTAATAAAGTTATACACCTGTATAAAATGGAGAAATATAGGAATAAAAATATTATATATACATAATGGCCTAACCTTTAGTTGTCTGAACTGTTTGCTGAATCTATTTTCAACTGTTTTATAAATAAAATCTTTAAATTTTATTTGACAAATCTGTCACTATTTGGCATTGATGATGAAGTTGATAAACCCATGAGTGATTGATCATCAAAACAAATCGCGAGTTGACAATATTTATTATTCCACGAAATATTATTTTGGTAAAATGTTACATTTTCTTGACATTATAATTTCGCAGTACTAAAATAGTTTTTACGTATTTTTGCACATCTTACCTTTGGTAACTGTCATTTCATACATTCGCGTAAAGTTGACGATCGCACCTCATTCCCAATCCAAACGTGGAACGATAATACTATCCTAATAGTATTTCGAACGGATAATAATTATTGCTTATTTCACAACGAATCGTCTTTCCATAACATAACATTTTATTTTCAACATTTTACAGAAACAGCGGTGGTGTGCCAGAAAAGCCGATCCGCAGTTCCGTCATAGCGCAACGCATCAACACATTCACGAACCCCCCCGCGCAACCCCCACCCCCCCGCAGCCCCGTCGATCTTGCCCCTCCCCCACAGTTCATAGAGCAGCCGAAAACCAGCCCCCTCAAGAACATAGACAAGATAAAGATGAGTCTGGAAAGCCCCTCGCAGATTCAATACGAGCCGATCATAGACACGACAGATTTGAGCCCCAGTACGGAAAATGAACCGACTTCATTCAGGTACGTGTTTAGCTTCTTTCATTTCGGGTCAAATAATAAAGTAAAAAGGTCGTGTCTGTACAGTGAATATTTTTGCGAAGTTTTAAATAAAACTTAGTAAATAATAAAGTAGTAAAAAGTCGTGTCTATAGATTAAATATTTTTGCATAATTTTGAATAAAATTGGTTATTTGTGTTCTACTAAGTCCAAACTACAATTTTTAGAATATTTGTCCGTCTGTCTATATGTATGTTTCGTTTTAACTTGAGAACCACTCGACGGATTTGGATGCCGTTTTCTTTATTACCATCGCAGTGACCCTGGCCAACGTATAGGCAACACGGGGTGTTGATAAAACAACGTTTAAGTCGAAAACGAGGCAGAGATTTTTACGACGAATATTTTTTAATATTCTATTCTGTAATTCTATCCATCAGTGCCATCAACTACGCAGAATTCAAGCAGAGCGAAGAATACAGAGACATAAAAGCGGAAATACAAAGCGAGCCGATGATCAAACAAAACATTCTCGAGAATGACATGTTCGATGCCTCATATTCGAGCGGGAATGAGAATGACGATGACGATTCAGACAACAAGTTCAGCACTATAAAGCGGTCGCCGTACAGTAAGAATAACATTGCGGAGGAACACGGGAGAGCTGAGCTGAGTCGGCAGAATACTGTCATTGAGAATGTTAACTATAATAAGGACTCGAATGGTACCACGTTAGAAGGTAAGATATTAGTTCGTATTCAACAAATTATATAACATTGCGGAGGAACACGGGAGAGATGAGCTGAGTCGGCAGAATACTGTCATTGAGAATGTTAACTATAATAAGGACTCGAATGGTACCACGTTAGAAGGTAAGATATAAGTTCGTATTCAACAAATTATGTAACATTGCAGAGGAACACGGGAGAGCTGAGCTGAGTCGGCAGAATACTGTCATTGAGAATGTTAACTATAATAAGGACTCGAATGGTACCACGTTAGAACGTAAGATATTAGTTCGTATTCAACAAATTATGTAACATTGCGGTGGAACATGGGAGAGCTGAGCTGAGTCGGCAGAATACTGTCATTGAGAATGTTAACTATAATAAGGACTCGAATGGTACCACGTTAGAAGGTAAGATATTAGTTCGTATTCAACAAATTATGTAACATTGCGGTGGAACACGGGAGAGCTGAGCTGAGTCGGCAGAATACTGTCATTGAGAATGTTAACTATAATAAGGACTCGAATGGTACCACGTTAGAACGTAAGATATTAGTTCGTATTCAACAAATTATGTAACATTGCGGAGGAACACGGGAGAGCTGAGCTGAGTCGGCAGAATACTGTCATTGAGAATGTTAACTATAATAAGGACTCGAATGGTACCACGTTAGAAGGTAAGATATTAGTTCGTATTCAACAAATTATGTAACATTGCGGTGGAACACGGGAAAGCTGAGCTGAGTCGGCAGAATACTGTCATTGAGAATGTTAACTATAATAAGGACTCGAATGGTACCACGTTAGAACGTAAGATATTAGTTCGTATTCAACAAATTATGTAACATTGCGGAGGAACACGGGAGAGCTGAGCTGAGTCGGCAGAATACTGTCATTGAGAATGTTAACTATAATAAGGACTCGAATGGTACCACGTTAGAAGGTAAGATATTAGTTCGTATTCAACAAATTATGTAACATTGCGGTGGAACACGGGAGAGCTGAGCTGAGTCGGCAGAATACTGTCATTGAGAATGTTAACTATAATAAGGACTCGAATGGTACTACGTTAGAAGGTAAGATATTAGTTCGTATTCAACAAATTATGTAACATTGCGGAGGAACACGGGAGAGCTGAGCTGAGTCGGCAGAATACTGTCATTGAGAATGTTAACTATAATAAGGACTCGAATGGTACCACGTTAGAAGGTAAGATATTAGTTCGTATTCAACAAATTATGTAACATTGCGGTGGAACACGGGAGAGCTGAGCTGAGTCGGCAGAATACTGTCATTGAGAATGTTAACTATAATAAGGACTCGAATGGTACCACGTTAGAACGTAAGATATTAGTTCGTATTCAACAAATTATGTAACATTGCGGAGGAACACGGGAGAGCTGAGCTGAGTCGGCAGAATACTGTCATTGAGAATGTTAACTATAATAAGGACTCGAATGGTACCACGTTAGAACGTAAGATATTAGTTCGTATTCAACAAATTATGTAACATTGCGGAGGAACACGGGAGAGCTGAGCTGAGTCGGCAGAATACTGTCATTGAGAATGTTAACTATAATAAGGACACGAATGGTACCACGGTAGAATGAAAATCAAAATGAAAATGAAAATGAAAATATTTATTGTTACCAACAATTTGAATAAAACATTAGGCTATTTAACATATACAATACAAAAACACGGTACTTTTCAATGTCATGTTACTCAGCACTAATGAAATGGCTACTGATGCCTAATATAGTAAAAACCGTAGATAGGCATCAGTGCTTTTCCAGTTGTGCAAAATGAAATAAGTGTTCAATAATATTATAAATGTTGCGTACCGAACAAGTAAGCACCTAAGTATGTTTATAAAAAGAAGTGAACATCTGAACAAAGGCACATTGATTTTGACAATAATTTACCAAAACGTTGTTATACATTATTATTATTTTTGTTAAACAAGGACAAGCAGTAGCAATAAATTCAAGAAGAAATAAGAGTATCCGAACAAAACACAAAACATTAGTTTTGACATAATCGGTAGAAAGTAACATACAAGAACGTCGATTTTACTTTATTTATTATCAATGTTGAGCAAAGACATGCAATAACAATAAATTTAAGAAGAAATATGAGTATCTGAACAAAACACATAACATTAGTTTTGTCATAATCGGTAGAAACTAACATACAAAAACGACGATTCTACTTTATTTATTACCTATGATGAACAAGGACATGCAATGAAAATAAATTTAAATTTAACAAGAAAATAAACCAATACCTACAAAACATTACACACATCGGTATGGCTGTTCTCTCTAAACACAAATTATGTTTGTCATATACAGTAAGAATTTGAATAAAAACAAAAAATAAATAAATTAGGAATTGGTCTCGAAGAGCTTTTCCGTGCCTGCGTAGGAGAGGCCTAATAACCAGGTTGACAGCATTCTACTACAATTACTTTTGCAAGTAGGGAAAATAGTAAGTACCCTATTTGCCTTATTATAAAGTATGCTACCAAGATAGCAAAAGAAGCGCTGAGCTGAGCTTGAGCTGATCTGAGAAGGTAAGATATTAGTTCGTATTCAACAAATTATGTACAAATTCTTGTATTTTTATCCTACAAATAGTTATTTGTACATTAACTTGCCATTCATTGTAGACGAGTTTTAAAACGCAAGCGGTGTGATTCACCTTTGTTTACTATGTCAAGTTTGCTTTAGATGTTAGTTAAGTTAGATTTTTAAAATTAATAATTTGTTGGCCCGATCCTGATGATATTAAATAGTGATCTTCATCGAGTTCCAGTATTTCTCGTATAAATCAAAGTTAACTTAGCTGTACTATTTCATTATGGTGGACATCACCCTAATATTTAATGGTACTGTCTTAATTTCTAAATAACAAAAAAAAAACATATCGCGACGTCATGAATCCCCGAAGGGGTTTCAGAGGTGTTGCCGAGTGTGAACTGTGATAGTCACTTTCCACCCCAGGTAACACCCGCGTTCCACCGACGATTATTACGTCCCAACGTGATGAGTGGTGAGCAATATCGCCGTTCTTCTGGCACAAATTCACGCTTTTTAGGGCATGCAGGTTTCGTCACGATGTTTTCCTTCACCGTTCGGGTTAAATTTAAGGGGATCGAACCTGGCCCCGCACTCCCAAAAAGATTCAGTCGCTCGTTTATCGTTTGAGCATACGTCCATCTCTGACGCACGCATTAAGAGTGTGATAGAAATGGATATATGACCGACCGATACTCGATCGAATTTTTCCACTTCGAAGTAGAACCCCTGGGTCTCAAGATTGAGAGGTCAGCGTTCTACCGCGTGAGCTACCGCCGCTTTTCTAAATAAGCTTCTATTGATTGTCCCATAAGGTTGAAAATGTAATGTTTCCGTGTCACAGACGTGTCGCCGGAGGGCGCAGACGAAGGCGCGATATACGAGGATCTAGACGATGACCCCGGGCTCACTGCGCGGGCGCTCTACGACTACCAAGCTGGTGAGTACCATCTTTGTTATTGCCAAGTCACCCATCAATAAACCACCCTCGAGTCAACTGGCGTAAAAGGCAACCTTTGCAAGCAAACAGAAAGAGTTGACTACATAAGATGGAAGGTGTAAATGCTAATCAGAAATAAAGATCATTTCGTGTTGGGACCATATTCAGAGAAAATAAAATACGTCACGACATGAATCCCCGAGGTGTCAGATGTGATGCCAAGCGGAATGCAAGTGACGATTCACTATTGTTACGTCCCAACGTGATGGGTGTTTACCCCTATCACCGCACTTTGGGCATTAATTTGAGCATTAACACGGGGAAACGTTCCGAAGCACGCAGACCATACACAAATGTGCCTCAACAGAATTTGAACCCGCGAATTTCAAAACGGTGGTCGGAACGTTCAAACTAGAGGCGTCGTATGATCTTCTTTTGTCGCCCTGATATTCAGTGCGACATATTCTTGTCGAGCCAGTCTCTAGAGATAGGTGTTTCTTAAATATTGTTTTTATTTGCAATCATTTATCTTTTTTTAATTTAGTGTGTTCGACATTGTTTATACCGGATGTAAATAGACTGCTACCGTTAAATGAAACCACATATTCTACGAACCATACTGAATCACTTTTGACTGCTGTTAGCGTGCAGCGTTCTAAAATAGACCTTCCTCGTACGAGGTAAAGTTTTCGAGTTGCAGTTGAATATCTCTTTCTCAGAAGATATTCGCGTTTTTTTTTAGAATGGTTCAGTATGGTCAGTAGAGTATGTGGTTTTATTTAATGGTCGCACTCTATTTACACTCTGTATAGTAGTTATAATTGTGAAGTGTTAAAATGTAAGGCCGCGGTGAAAATCGGCAGTTTTCTACCCGACAATTATGCAGAAATTTTTGCTGTCTCGTTTTTATTTTTCATTACATATTATTATTGTGCATGTTTCTGTATTCTTTATTATCTTTATTTTATTATTATTATCATTAAATTCGATTCACTTTATTAATCTTTCAGAATTATTATATATTTAGATACGTCAATTTAGTATACAATAAGAATTTAGTGTTATCTTGTATTGTTAGAAATACACTAACAACAATTTTAATAATGATAAAAATATCAAAACATTCGCATAAATTTAACCCTCTAGTTGTCGTCGTGGAATAAAACGGATTACTTTTAAGTAACAGTGTCTAGTTCTACATGACGAATAACAATATATAATTATAATATTGAATGTAAATTCTAGCGGACGACAGCGAGATAACGTTCGACCCCGGCGACATCATCACCCACATCGAACAGATAGACGCGGGCTGGTGGCAGGGGCTCGGACCGCACGGGCTCTTCGGTTTGTTCCCCGCCAACTACGTGCAGTTGTTGCCCGCCGCTCCCAAGTTCTAGATAGCCTGACTGAGACCGCGCCAAGACGGAAGTCCTACAGGTCTAAACCCGGGGCCTTATATTCTAACTTCGACGTTCACCGCAATCGCCACCAAACGCGCCCGTGATTGGCTAGAAATAACACCACACATCATTTTCGGCCAATCACGACGCTTTTGAAGGCTACAGCGATGGATATTGAAGTTAGACGATAAGCGGGCCGGTTGGTTCCTCGGAATTGTTACAGAATGTGAAGAAATAATTTATTATGCCCAAGGACGAGTTTTAGCTACAAACACAGCATACAAATATTTTAATACAGGGTGTAAATGCAAAGTCAAGAATCCCTATGAAAGTATACATGATTCTGATGTCATTACGAGAAAAAAATATATACCTTGAATTTTCACCAAAAATTCCATCATTTTTCTAAGCTATAGCTACGCAGCTCACCGGCCTCTCCACACACCTAATTGCACCCCGCAACCCGCACCCCTCATCCGAGTGGCCAGCGACCAGTGAGGGTGTCCACGCGATTAGTGTATTTTGAGTAAAGAAAATCATCTTATTATGAGGTACTAGTACTTTATTTAGAGATCCCAGTATTTAAAATAATATCTTTTCCGATCATACTAACACACCCTTAAAGGATTCTTGCCTTTGCTTTTACACCCGGTATATGCAAAAACATGTTCCAATGATATTACAGATATTATTTTTTTCCTATAGATTCCTTATCATGTTCTAACACGCCTATGAAAAATACAATTATTATATCATTTAAAATATGTTTTTGTGTATAGTTATATAATGTTATAACTAACATTACGTGTACATAATATTCTTAGCAGAAAGTTGTGTTTTGGATGTTATAATTATTTCTTTACGTTTTGTTGAAGATCCGAAGAATCGATCGAGGGCATTGTAATAGGTAACTTAAATGCGTAATTTCATTGCGATCTCAGGTTTGCTTGTGTCAGTCCACTTAGTTTCGTGTCGTGCGGTGATCTGTGGTGGTCAGGATTCTTAACTTGATAATAATAATATTTAATTTAGTGCTATTTTTATCATTTATTTATACATATAAAATGCTATAATACCTCCTAAATCATTTTAAGTTTTGACAGTTTCTAAATTTAAGTTTTGCAGCTGCAGTATAGGGTTATTTATATTTAAAAAAATAACGTGTTTTTTCATGTTTTCTTTATTTTTCCCGGAGTCAGTGCAATTTTTACCTAAATACCTGATTCCAGCTCAATCGTTTCTTTATGTATGCCACGGACAGACAAGACTGACAGGCGCCAGGGGTTCGCCATAAGGGTTTTCATTGTCTAACGGAACCCTTATATAGTCAGGTAACTTATTCCACACTGTTTTTCTGCAAAATATTTCGGATTTACTTATTGCTCTATTTAACCAAATTTTTTCAAGATTATTAAAGAAATATAATTTTGCCAATAAGTATTTTTAGGCCCAAAGATTTTAATTTATTGTAAAAGTGCATCTTAAAGAAGAATTATTTATACAGTTAAACTACAAGCACGCAGCAATTTTAATTTGTTCAATTTATTGTAATGAAATATTAATAAATATTATAATTTGTAATTAATTTGCGAAAAAAAGATGAGAGAATAATATTTCTTACTATTATGTACTGTAAACAATTAAAATTAATATAGTTTCAGGCGTATATTTTTAAATAAGTGAGGTATATTAAAATAATTATTTATGTTTAATCTTTACGAGACTTTTAGTATTATTCTAAATTGAGTTGTGAATTTATTTAGTAATGAAATTCTACATTAGTTTTTATTACAAATTAGACTGCTTTTACTAATGGACTGCATTTTCTCTTGCTTTTAGTTGTACTTAGTATTAATGAAAGTTATATTTGTATAATCAGTAATCACTGCATAAATGTATATGAAATGAATTTATGAACACAACCAATGTATAAAATCGGTGTAGTTTGTCTCAAATAATGGTATAGTCGAAGCCCCGTATCATGTTTACTCTATTACCCTCAAAATTGTGTCTTAAATAGACGTGCCAAAGCGTGTAGCCCCATAAGTAACCGATTTTGTATTAAAATAAATAAGTTGCCGTATAAGACCGAACGTTTCTACAGTCGCCTAGTCGGAAGCCTTTGTAAACAATTTTGACAGCTATGACGCGGAAATAAGGACTGCTAAATTTAATGCTGTTGTCAGTCATTACCTTGTCTCTTAATTTATTCTATTTCATGCTATCCTTTCCGCACTCACCATAAAAATCTATTCGTTTATTCTACTGCGAGTGACTGATCGTGAATTGCACCGATATACTGCTAGTATTTACGGGACTGTTCATTTATTACGTAAGACAATTTCAATCACTTTCTGACCCCTCCTCCCCCCTACGTAAGAAAAAATAAGACTTAGATGAACCCCCTTTAATAAAAAAGTCGCAATATAAAAACGCGTTGGTTTATAATAAAAAAAAATCCAGCTTACTTTTATGATTTTACGTAAGTACAATCTAGACCCCCTCCCACCCCCATGTAAGAAAAAACAAGACTTGTTCGGACTCCCTCCCTAAATCGTTTTACGTAATAAATGAACAGTCCCATAGTGTTTCATGTAAGTGCGATCATGCGACTATACGGTTCCAGTAAATGCTGTTTGTCTATTCACATATAGTGTGAAATCTGAAGCCGCGATGAAGATTCCCTAGGTTTACCGTTGAAACTCAATACTCAAGCACCTCTAACATGCAGGACCATTTTGAGCTCGATAGCGCTTGATACAGTGCTCTGTCTCACTCTGTTGATCTACCTAAAGAGGGACAGACAGGGGTATATCGAGCTGTCAAAGCTCGATATGGTCTACCATGCAAGGTATCCTGAAGCGTGGTACAGGTTGCTGGAAAAGATGCCCCACTTCATACGGAAAATCTTGTCTCAAGTTTTCTATACGCAATCGCGACTGTTCGTTTGTATCATAATAAATAAAAAATAAAATGTTTACCTTCCATAGTAATTTACTCTGGGCTGGGGTTGCGATTGTAGGGAACACAAAAAATAATAATTACGAATTTTACACAAAGGGTCATCAAATCTTATATACCTACGCCCATGAACATTCGTCTACTCTTTTGGTATAAAACCGTTACATTTACGTTTTTACTGGTTGATTGTTAAGATGTGATTAAAATTTCCTGACTTTTAGTTCTTATTTGGCATAGATCTACGTAATTACAATGGACTCTGCTTAAAATGTTCCATAGACACCTCACAATTTTGTGTTTTGCGGTTGTATTTAGTTTTGCGCGTGATGGCTGTCCTTAAGATTGAAAAGTGTAATGTGCGACCCGCAATTCCCCCTCCCGCACTGCGCCCCTGCCTTAGGCGCAGCAGTGTATTCCTTCGTGGTGGAATAATCTTGGACAATAGGACTCGGTAGTCCGTTTAGGTCATGCGGCGTTAGATAATTTAGATTAACGGTAACTTGATAAGGCATATGAGTCATATTCAAAAAAGTTGTACATACTTAGTTTTTAATTGTCCAAGGACAGCAAGAGGTGGGGCTAAAACCATTGAATTGAATTCGGAAGAGATTTGGCGAACACTTCTAGCAGAGAAATCAGAAACTTTCATTTTAAATTCGTTAATCAAAAAATGAACAGCCTTAATACAAGAAATGTGTCTGCATGAGTATTTTGGCCTCAACTCCGTTGTATCTCTAGTGTACTGTAATTTTTTGTTGTAACAGTTTCAATTTTGTTCTTTAAGTAGTGATTATATATTATAATGCAATAATAAAACGCATCATTTTCTATTAAAATCAAGAAAAACTGAATAGTTCGGAACAGTTGGTTCCATAGAAATTCAAATCGACCTTTTTACATTTTCCCGTTTCAATTCTATAATTTGAAACGAATTGATTAGTTAGCGTTTAAGCTTTGTTATTAGGCATTTTAGTCTGAATTTAAGTAATCATAAATTGTAAAAAACAGGAATAAACATCTTGTCTTAATAATTCACACCATTTGACTCGATTTTTCATAGACGCAGTTAATAAACATGGTAATTTTTGCACCATGTCAATTGGTAACACCAATAAGCATTTTAAGTTTGCTGTTATTTTGTTTCTTCGTAAAAAATGTCTGCATTCTTGAGCATTTGCTACTTAGAAAAAAAACATAACCATAAGTCTATATAGCGACATAATTTTTTCGACTAAACTATTTTTTCGGTAGTAAACATTGTAGATTTTACTATAAACAATGTGATATCCACTAATGTAGTATGGTATGAAAACAAGTTAGCTTATGGTACACCATCTTTATGGTAAACCCATAAATAATAAAGATGTGTTCTGTAGCCTTAGCATGAAAACATTACGGTTACGTTTAGTTTGAACGTAACGCGGTTTTGTATGAAATTTTGATAAGTTCCGCTACTGACCGCTAGGGGCGGTTATCGGATTTCATACAAAACCGCGTTACGTTCAAACTAAACGTAACCGTAATGTTTTCATGTTAAGGCTACTGATAAGCCGCAATATACGGATAAGTTAGGTTTAACAAAAAAATATAATAAAATATACCAAGCTGAAAGTTAAAAGTAAGGTATCGTTTTGGTATTTTTGTTAAGTTTAAATTTTCATTGTAATTTTCACAATGTTATGAAAATAATTTAGGAAGTGACCAGAGGACCGCTATCCCTTGATTATTAAAATTATTGGACCGTAAGTAATTGTCTTCCTTAGCACGAACAAATAAAGTTCAATTTGCAAAGGTTCGGGAAGGGAAGCGGTCCTTTAATTTTATAAATTATTGAACCGTAAGTCATCGGAAAGTGCTCGTAAAACGATTTTTTCTGCATATCGTGAATTCGGTTAAAACTACGAGGGTCGCCTCGCTCTGCTCCGCTCCGCTCGGCTGCCTAATATGTACTTGCATGTCAACTTAATCGCCTCTCTTTGCTTTGCTCGTCATCGCGACGTATCCCTAGCGGTCAAATAAAATTAAAACTAAGGAAGCCGCTAACGGCTACGTAGTCACTTTCAACAATTTATTCAAGCTTTGTTGAACTTTATTTTTAGAAATGGTCTGAAAGTTTGAAATCCACTTATAGTATTTTACTATTAAGTTTACATTCTTACATTTACCATTTCATAACATTTCGCGACAATACCATTTCATAAATTTTATAGACATGTTTTTGGATATGACTCATATGATAGTACTTTGAGGCCTTTTGGTGCCTAACTGGCTTCGGAATTTTGGAGGTACTTACATTTACGTAGATTTAAATATAAAAAACATTTTTTATTCAGTTTAGTAGCTGGAATTTGATATAGACACACATCTCTGTAACTTAGCATGGTTCGCAATAGTTTATTTCGTCCTTGAAACAATTTTATTTATTAAGCTAAGATGTATAGGTACAACTTTCTTTAAATTGTATTAAAATAATGAAAGTGTCATTTTTGTAGTTTTAATGAGCTGAGCATTTGCGCAAGGAAAATTTTATACTTACTGTTTATGTGCTGTACACAAATTAATTTTATATTTTGCACTATAGAAACATTATTAAGTATTAAGCTTACGACTGGTAACACTGATGTGACCATAATTGCATATAATGTAAAAACACAATATTTTAGCATTTCACTTGTAAAATAAATATATTTTTCGCATGCGCGGTAAACTTAATTTTAGAACAATTTATCGGTGTCCCGAATCTGTTTTTATAAGTTTTTGACATTCTAATAGCACGTATTATAATTAATTACAATCTTGCTTCGCATTTCACATACCCTTCTATACAAGTAATTGTAAGTGTTGAGATGTATTAATCGTTTTTATTATTTAGTGTAAATGTGTATTTTGTATTTAAAGACCTATTAGTATGTATCGTCAAGCAAAACGTCTGCAATGTAAAAACGATCTCATAAATGTTCTAAGATGTGTTCATTCGTATTTGGGAAGAGACTTTTGTCTTCACCTCAGAACATTTTGTTTGACTATACTTACATAAACGCAATATTCTATGTGTACGGTGCTCCATGTAATATAGATTTACATTTGTATCCTACGATCGAAATAAAGACAACCCTTTTCAATTTAATCTGCTTTTAATTATGATTTTCACAATACATTTTAATGAAGAAACGAAACAAATACACAGATCATCACAAAATAAATAGGTTTCAATTAAGGGGGAATATAACGCAAGCAGCGACAAAATTGCAGACTTCGGATGATTTTGTTGGGATAATCGGGATAGACACAGCCTTGAAAAAAATATATGTTATTGGTTGAACCTTAGGGAAGTTAGTTTGAACAAACCACGCTAATCAATTCATATTTAGAGCCGCAATATTTTTTTTGTTTATGACTTTATTTAAGACTATCGATTTTGTTTCAGGTACCAGTTGCGTGATTTTGTTGTTTCTTTTTGTATAAAATTGGTCTCGATAATATCTAGTTAGTTTGAAAAAATCAAGTTCTCATACCAATTAAAACACTAATCTTTTTCAAAAATACGCATATTTACTGACACACTCGCGCGCAGGCGAATTATTATCAGTCCACGCCTCGCGCTGGCGCCGGTTAGACGTGGAATCTGTGTTTTTTTCTTCAAATGAAAAATATCCGCCAAAACTGCTCCCAAAAATATTGAAATTCATTTTGTAAAATAATATTTCGAAGGACATCATATTACTGCCGTAAAAAAATCAAGAATATGTGTGTATGACTGATTTCACTACATTGTACCACAGATATAACAAACCAAAGCTGAATAAATTCTTACTGTTATGCGGAAAACTACAATGTTACTCTATCCAAGATGATTTTGTAATTGTTACGGACCCCCAAATCCGTAATAGTACTCATTTAAACAAATAACTTTTACTATGAAAACAACACCAAAATATCGAAAAAAACAAAAAGCCGTCTCAGCATATTTTGGTTGAGCAAGTACCTAAATATTTTATTTGAAACAACAGTTGTTTTCAATTGTAAAAGATTTTCATATAAACAAATACTATATCAGCAGTGCACGGGTCGGAGATGATTTTATTCGGCCAAATTCATACTGCTTGATCAGATCACTATCGAAGGTTAGTGACCCTTTTTAGAAAACAGCAAAATAAATTTTGTCCTCCAGTACTGGGGCACGGAACCCTAAAAACCACCATAACTTTCGAAAATAATAAAACGAAAATTTATTACAGTGCATGGCAAAATTATTAGATCGTTATCGTATGTCGATACATATTTCTTAGGGTTATGTTCAGAGTGAAAAAAAAACGAAATTCTTTTCGGATAAATTTGTTGTCAGTCTGCTTGTCTGCCTATTCCTTTGTCAAGACAATCTTTTCTTGGTCAAGATGAAGATATCATATAACTACCAAAATTTATTCATACCAATATATACAGTCGTGGTGCTGTAAAAAACTTACTTCTTGTTGTAACTCAACGCGAAAAGTTTTTATGGTATATTTAATGTTTTACATACAAATTTTTCACAATGCTAATAAAGAGTGCATGTCTTTGATATAATATGTTGCATTTAAAATTCAGCACAAAAAAGAGCGAATAATGGAAAAAACTGAATTATCGAGTAATATCTAAGTATTTATCGATCTACTTAAAAAAAAGGTATTGTATAGCAAACAATGGAAAAAACTGAAAATTTTGCTCTATAAGTATAAAGATAATATTCGATCCAAATTGACTGTCTATTTAGTATAGTTGAAAGTTCTTTTTTTACCAAAATGGATTTACTAGAATAAATAACTGGTCATCACCGCCCCTGATGAAAAGGCTTAGTATGAAGAGCGCTCGTCCAGAAACTGGGAGAGGGACAGCAGACAGTCTTTCCAGGGACTTCTGCAAAAATCTATGAAAGTCGGCAATGGACGAATGATTGTTACTGCACAACTGCCTGTAACCACTCTCTCGGTACGAGATGTAAATAAATTATATTATAATTAGCTTTTTTATTCAATAAATGTAATTTTTAATATTGTAGTTTTTGTAGGATGTTAAATCACAACTTTGTCTCGGAGGATCAACGTCTTCCCACTGATGTTAATTTTGACGAACCTGGAACATCTATACAAAAAAAACTGGCCAAGTGCGAGTCGGACTCGCGCACAAAGGGTTCTGTACCATTATTTATAAAAATTGCAAAAAAATCAAGTCTGTTGTATGGGAGCCCCCTTTAATATTTATTTTATTCTGCTTTTTAGTATCTGTTGTTATAGCAGCAACAGAAATACATCATCTGTAAGAACTTCAACTGTCTAACTATCAAAGTTCATGAGATACTGCCTGGTGACAAGGGTAATAGGGTCCCGTTGGTTATCCCTTGAGTACGGAACCCTGAAAACAATGAAGCATTGGTGATTTATTTTATTTTTATGTAATGGCAATATCATGTCTATAACGGACATATGAAATTTTTTTTTTAATAAAAAAGGAAACCTTAACCATAATATCATGTCGTGTCTTTTAAATTATAATATATTAAATTAGTAATATATTTCCGTATCAGATTATATTTTCTGCAAAAACATAACATTTGTATTTTTTAGACAAAAGACGGAATGGAGTATTTACCCGTAATGATAAATGATGCCAAATGACCAATTACGACCATAAGTTAGGTTTAAAGGAAGCAATTGACACAAAAAACGGTTTTGGACAGTTCAAAATGGGATTACCAAGATAAATGAAAATCACCCATAGTATTTTCAGATACAGGGTCAACTGCATATCTCTCTAAAATATACATGTTTTTTGCGGTATGGAGTGGAGAAGACAATTATCGCGAGTAAGACCCCAATACAAAGTTAATAATGGAGAGGACAAGCCTTTAAAAACCGAGTATATTAATAGAGATGATGAGTTTTGGAAGAAAAAAATGATGCCAATGTTAGTGTGGTTTTATTTAGAATTTTTATTGCCTGAAATAATAGATTTTCGAATTGGAAGGGGATTGGCAGTTCGAGAGCCCAGCTACATAAAATATGACATTGCCAAAAAAGTTAAAAATAACATATAAAAAAATAAAAAAAGACAACTCAAAGCAACAGTAACGAAGGGAGCAAAAAACGGAAAGATTCAACATAGTGAAGAGTTGAAATCATTCAAACTACATCGCATCAAAAGAACATAAATTTTACAGATGGTAATAAAGAAAATTAAAACTTTGAAAAATTTCAGTTAGAATCAAAAACAACTAAAAATTACCTTGAAAGATTTATTAGATTTTCTGAATTTTAAAATAATAGTAAAGCTTTTTTTATAAAACCTGAATAAGTTAAATGTTTTAATTGTTTTAATTTGGAATGATTTAGTACTTTAAGCATAAATAATACTTTGAAAAGCACTAAATATTTAAACTTTACATAAAAATTGTTTTATTTATGAGTTGCGCAAATCTTTCAGTTTACCCCACGTATTTCATTAAATCAAAGCCATTCCCATTTTTAAACTTGATGAGTAAGATAAATCGTTCGAGTTTTTAACCAATGGCTTTTCACAAAAAAATACAAAAATTGTCTTATGTTAACATTTAAATAAAGAGGAAAAATGGATTTATTTTAAATCATAGTTATTTCCAGTGTAATTTTACAATTTATTATTATTTTTGTTTTTGGCTTCAGACAATGTGTTTAATTTCTAACACATTTAATTCCGCCAATGTCACGTCATAAGCCAGAGCACGGTATTTGTGAAAAATAAGTGTCGTCCGGAATTTTGTATCCTGTAAATCCTTGGGATGATGACTATGATCTACAACAAAATACAGAAGATGTTCAACAATTTTACAATTTCATACTAAACTGAAGCTTGAATGAATCATTTTTTAGCTATACCACAAACAGACAGACAGACACTGGATATTCACGTTTAGGGTTTCAACTTTTTGAAGAAAGCCAATCACAACTTTTAAATAATTAATTGGTCCGATTTATTTTCCCGCAAGTGTACAACTAGCACAACAGGCGAGTAAAATATTTAAAGCCCGGATAATAGTTACAACTAACCATCACGGTATTCCATCCATCAGCCTGTTTGGTCCGCTGCTGGACATAGGCCTTTCCAGGATTTCGCCACTCTTGGCGGTCCTCCTGGAAGAAATGCCCATACTCACACACGCTGGGCAGGCGGATTGGTGAGCGCGGTGCCGAACCCCTTGCACCAGTGACGCCGCTGCCCGTCACCAGTCTGTTTTATATAAGGCTCGGCAATTGGGGATAGATAAACCGCCATCCATCGGTCCCAGGCAATGGTGGGCCGCCTGGTTTTGCCTAAGAGCTGTTCTCTTACTCTCTTCCGAATAACTTCGGGAGGATTTGCGAGTAATATGGTGGTACCTCCACAGTCTAGCCTGGCATCAGCTCTACCACCTATAAAATCGCGGTATTATAAATTATAATTATAATGTATCTCTAATTGAGTGTCTGAAATGTTCCGAGTGTCAACCAAACACTCAAAAAACTACTTTTAATAGACCATAGACATTTACGTCCCTAAGTGATAGCGAGTAGGACCAACGTCGTACTTCGATCGATAAAAATACACACTAAATAGACACATATACACAAGGTGACTTTCGTTTTTCGCCAAATTCACACTGGACACTCGGTAAGTATTGATATTGAAACGGCTACTCACAATGTATTTGGTAAGTTTTTGCTCGGTAAATAGTCATATACGCAAAATAAAATTTAGACTTCCTATACTAATTGAGCCGAGGTTATTCTTGAACAAGTATAGAGGCACAAAAAATATTTTTCGTATTTTACAGTTTGGTCCTAATATCTTACCGAGTCTCCAGTATGAACGAAAGTCACCTTATAACGTGTGTTTTTTTTAGAGGTATAGAACTTTGAAATGGAATAAAACAAAGATGATTTTTTTTATTGATATGAAATTTATTTTATTCGAAAGACAATCTTCTGGCATTATAATTTAAATATGACTTCTGGCATATGTCCGCCACGGCTGGCTCGGACGTAGTCTAATCTGGAGGTCCAATTTTCGATGACTTTTTCCAACATTTGTGGCCGTATATCGGCAATAACTCGCCGAATGTTGTCCTGCAAGTGGTCAATCGTTTCGGGCTTATCGGCGTAGACTTGCGACTTCACATATCCCCACAGAAAATAGTTAAGTGGCGTTAAATCGCACGATCTTGGAGGCCAATTCACGGGTCCGAAACGTGAAACTATGCGGTTACCAAACGTTTCCTTTAATAAATTAATTGTGGCACGAGCTGTGTGACATGTTGCGCCGTCTTGTTGAAACCACAACTCCTGCACATCATGGTTGTTCAATTGATGAACGAAAAAAGTCTACACCGATAAGCCCGAAACGATTGACCACTTGGAGGACAACACTCGGCGAGTTATTGCCGATATACGGCCACAAATGTTGGAAAAAGTCATCGAAAATTGGACCTCCAGATTAGACTACGTCCGAGCCAACCGTGGCGGATATATGCCTGAAATCATATTTAAATTATAATGCCAGAAGATTCTTTTTCGAATAAAATAAATTTCATATCAATAAAAAAAATCATCTTTGTTTTATTCCATTTCAAAGTTCTATACCTCTAAAAAAAACACCCTTTATATGTCGGCGCAACCCATTTTTCTGTATAAACATGCTTGCAGTTAGTTGTTGATTTAAATTAAGAAATATTTTGGTTTATTATTATTATTAGCTTAGATTGATTTTTGGATTTGTAATTGTGAATAATTTTTACTAGAAGCCTTAAACTATTGTTGGAATGTCGTCACATTTTGATTTAGGAACTTTCTTCATTATTTTGTTATTATTTAGCAATGTTAATGAGTCCTTAAACATTGTTGTAATTATTGAGTTGGTAATTTTATAATTAGTTCTTATTTATCTCTGATTAATCTGATTAAAGCTTTCAATTTTCTAAAATGTGCTTCCTGTTAGTACAACCGCCATGTTTCTGTTCGAGTCAGTAAGCTTCAATTATTTTCATAACATTGTCAATTTCTATGTACAAAGCCTTGTGAATAATATTATAATTACCTCCATTCCATATGCAAGATTAAGTTTTAGTTGATAGCTCAACTTATTGTTTATGTAATGTTTTTGGAGGAAAGGAAGTTGCCTCTTTTTCAAGTAACCAATAAGAACGCACATCGTTGCCGCGAAGGCAAGCTTCCTTGACTCGAAACACAAATTTCGGGGGCAGAATTTTTGTAGCAGCATTGTGAGCAGGTTGTACCTTTTCAAATATAAAATCTTTGCTTCTTGTAAAAAGATTCCTTTGTTCTTTATTTCCGTATTTTCATGTTACTTTACATTAAAGAATATAGTAAAGTTCGAAGTTCGATATTCGAATAATGTCTGAACCAAAAGACAAAGATCCTCTAGGATCAGATAAAAGTCAAGGTAAAAATAGAACCCCATTTGATATCCAAACCATCTTTTTATTTTCACATATACATATACTCGCTCCTCAGATGCTTTCCATCTGCTGCGATCCTGACACACCTCTTTCTCTTCCACATCCATCAATCCAGTCATAGAAGCTCTTCTTTTCCGGGCACTTTTAGACAATATTAAAAGCAGTAAATAAAAAAAGATAATTATCTTTGTCCTATACGTTCGTCGTCCACTCTACTCGTATTATCGCTCGTATAGCTATGGCAGACGCGAGCTCGCAGGGCGGAGCGAATTTCCCCCCGCGCGCTTAGGTCGAATGCATTAGCTACGCCCAGAACTGATTTTTTTCTTGCCTTACCCATACCCTTAATTCTTCCATCTAGTCAGGAATGGAAAACTGTAATAATAAACCGATGAGTTGCAACTCTTACGTTTAACATTGCCCAGTCTGTCCACCTTGAGACATGTTTTCTTGTTATATAAAATATAATATCATACTATATAAAAATCTTTTCACAAAGTGGAAATTGAGCCCACGACCAACCTCTGAAGCAAGCACGCGTGTCATCTACTAGGCCCCTGTTCGCCTCGCCTAACCTTTCCGAGAATGAAGAGCTAGCATCAGAAATTAAAACAGATTCCGCATTGCAAAATACAGTACAAAGTAAGGAGCTTCTACATGAAAAGTATTTCTGTTACGGTAGCTACAGTTCGCAAAATAAAGCTTAAGCCCTATGACAGCTGTCAGCGCTATACATAATTAAGGGGGATGGTCCAACCAAAGCCGCTCTCCATATAAACTTTTCGGAACCAACAACCACGACAAAAGCATTATAATTTTGTTATATTACTTTTTTCTACACGGTCCATCAATCCTACACCAGCGAATAATCAGGTTATACAAAAAAAGTTTTTACTACATATTAAATATTGCTGGTTAAAAAATGTACGGAAGTATTAAATAGCAAAATTACACTGTCAAACAATTTTTTGTGAAAACATTGATTATTCGCGGGTGTAGAAAAATAGTATTTAGTACATTATGATACAAGTGAGCTGCGTTGGACCATAGACGAAATTATTTTGTCTATGGTTGGACATTACAGTCGAGGCGGGATTGCAGCGCGAGCCGAAGGCGAGTCCTTAATGGAGCGGAGAGTGTAATGTCTAATGCTCACGCGTTTCATACGACGTTTTTCAACACACTTGCGAGGAAAAATAATAAAAATTTCATATTTTTCCACATAATCGAAACCAAAGCTATGAATTGACAATTTTCTTTGAAAAATGGCGGCGGAGATTATGTGTATGCGCGCGCACATGGAAATAGAGGCACTGACGCATCCGCTTAGAGCCAAATGTTAAATATTGACAAACTGAATATTTTTTGTATTTACAACAAAAATTGAGTGAATTTGTTGATAAAAATAAATAATTTGATAAAATTAAATTATTATATTTTAACTGGGACAGTTTATTTATTCGCAAAAACTTTACCATTTCTCAAGACATTAAAAGGGTTACAAAAAAACTGTAATGTAAAGTAAAAAGCACGCGTGTTTAATATGGTGCATTATGACCCTAAGAACGCTGCAATAATGGCCACTTTATAAGCAAGTGCGTTGAAATAGTAGTTTATAAAACTGGTACAGAAAGAGGTTATTAATCTCCAACTAGGTTAGCTTTCTGAATTGACTTTATTCCTATCATATCGGTGGGAAAATGACTTAATATGTACGTAGATAGAAGATCGCACCCACATATTATATTTATAACAAATAGCAGTTTTTACACAAAATAAGCAAAAATGCGTTTAACAATTCTTAAACTAATTCTCCAAAATTGCTCTCATACACAGGCCCATTGCACAAAAGTCTCCTTTCTTTGTGTGAAAATATTCGTTGCCATTGAACCCTGCAGGCAAGGACTGTTCGCTCTGATATGCTAAAACAATTTGTCACAAGTAAGGGCCGGGCACGCTTTCCCTCAAGATGTCAGCAAACACGCCATCCTTGGGTAGCGGCAGTTTGTTCGCACAATCTGGTACCACCTGTGGACAAATTAAATTTAAAAACACCGCTTTGTACGCCAGTGTTCCTCTGTGAGTGAAAAACTCATCGAGCTAAGACATTGGACTTTGTACCAATCTGTATATCCTTCACTGTAGACACTAAAGGTACACTCAACAGTACCCCATGTCCTAGGACGATGTTAGTAGTTGAGGGAGTTAGTTCCAGATTAGTTCAAACGAATACAAACAAATTTTTAATTTGTTCTGTCAAAATGGATCCAGCCAGCAGTAGGCATAGCATGAAAACATCACGGTTACGTTATAGTTGCGTTCTCACGTTAGATTGTGTATGGAATCTGAAAAGTTCCACTTTTTATTCCGTATTCTATACGAAATCATGCGTGGACGCAACTATAACGATGATTTTATGCTAACAGCATACAGCACTCTTCAACTTTAGTTCTACTTTCTTGTATTTTTAACATGTATTATTTCGATAATGATTTGATTTGGATAAACCTCCAGCCAGCGGACAAGACTAACGACGCTGAGGAAGTTTTTTTTCCTCTTGATTTTGGAAGGCAAAGGAGCTAGACCATACCGCCCTTAGATAATAATTTTTAATTTTTGCAAAGTTGTTGTTAATCATTAAAATATAAGGGTTTATAAGTAGAACGAATCATGGAGAAGAGATTGATATATAATTCTTACCTTCATCAGCTCCATAAAAAAATTGTCTGATGGCTGGAGGTTGTTTCAAACCATTATTATCGAAATAATACATGTTATGCCAGTTACTGTAAATCGCAACGCAAGGCAAGCGAAGTGAAAAAAATTGACAAAGATGACGTCCAGATTTACTTTTCTGCGTTTTTTATACGGCAATGATATGATATTAATTTGTTATCTCCTTGTGATGGATAAATCGCCAAGTGTTTAAAATTATAGAAATTTATTTCTATTATAGTTTTGACAAAGATCATAAATCGTTTCATCGCGCGATTGTCGCTTATTTTGGGTCGATGTGCGCGATAAAATGGGTGAGAAACGAAGTCGCGCGTCATCATACTACGAGCGCTGGACTCATGCTGACTGACCTTTATCCTCATCTCTTTCGGCATGTACTCCTTGAAGAAATTGTAGAATTCAAAGTGGGTTTTCACGATTTTCAGTCGCGCCATTTCGTGTTTGAGTTCTTTGATGGACTCTTGGGATGCGACAGAATATTTATTTATGTTTTTTCCGAAAACGTAGAGCTTTTCTACCAGATTTTCCGCACGCACACGCGCCATGTAATCGTATCTGAAATAGAGTTAGCGTTAGTTAGACATGATGGATAAATAGAATATGAAATACATGGTTAAATCAATACTCCAATGGGATGTAGAATCTATATTAATATAAACACACATTATGTTAGGTGACTTTCGTTTATTCATGTATGTACTTATATGTAGCTAAATTTAAACTACCAAACCACCTGACCACTTACCAAGTCTCCAGTATGAATCTGGCTATGTAAACGAAAGTCACCTTATATACTCGCTTTTGCCCGCGGTATCTTGTAGCGGGCTATGCTTGGGGTATCTCTGATTGATTGAATCCGAAACGAGGAGATCCGTCGGAGATTGAAAGTAACCGACATAGCATGCAGAATTAGTAAGTTGAAGTAGCAGTGGGCCGGCCATATTTGTCGCCGACATGATGGCCATTGGGGCCGGAAGGCTCTAGAATGGAGACCACGTACAGCAAAGCGTAGTGTAGGCCGACCTCGTGCCCGCTGGACCGACGACCTGAAGGACGTTGCGGGGGGCGGCTGGATGAGGAGGACGGAGGACCGACATGAGTGGCGAAATTTGGGAAAGGCCTATGTCCAGCAGTGGACGAACACGGGCTGATGGATGGATGGATGGATGGATGTTTTAAAATCTATTATCGTCATATATATATATATTTATCAACACCCCTTATAACCAATATGTTGACCATGGTCATTACGATGATAATAAAGAAAACCGCATCCAAATCCATTGAGTGGTTCTGGAGTAAAAATTTAAGAGACAGGCAAAAATTTAAAAAAATGTAGTTTTGGCATCAGTACAATACTGCCTACTTTGCAAAAATATTCATTGTACAGACACAACCTTTTACTACTTCACTATAAAAGATAGATCGTATAGCATAAGTATACAAAGGTATGCATACATACATTAAAGCATAAGTTTAAACTGGTCAAATATTTAAAAGTCTTTGCTGTATAGAGTGTATAGCAGTCAAACAGAAGTGCGTTCATCAAAGAACCCTGGGGTCTGGGGTAGGTAGGAACACCGGCGTTGCAACACTGAGTTTTTGTACGGGTTTGACCGAGTTGCTACACTCCAAACGTCATTTCACATATTTCGTATGATTTATAACTGTTATTTTGACGTCTCTATACGAACCTCGCGAACCCTGCTCAGAGTTGGTGTTGAAAAATTCGACACCGGTGTAGCGACACTGCTATTTTTGAACGGTCGGTGTTGCGACCCATGTTGATTTTTGAACGGTTTAGTGTTGGAACCCGAACGAACCCAACCCAACCCGGTGTGAGTTTTTGAACGACTATCTGAGACTAAGTCAGAACTATTTTAAACAATGAAAGTACCTGTACATACAACCTGTGTGTTTTATCTACAGGATTCACTTTTGAAACCTTTATAAAAAAAGACTGATAATACTTAGAGAGTTTATTCAAAAAGTTACTCAATTTAACATTAATGTAATTTACTTCTTGAAAATAACATCGTCTAGGTGTTCTCCGTCTCGCCGCAAGCATTCTTCTAAGCGGAACTTAAGATTTTCAAAAACGCGCCGGCACGTTGCTTTCTATATAGCCGCCATTTCCGCTCGAATGTTCGCTTTTAAGGCAGTAATTGTCCTCGGTTTATTGGAGTACACCTTATTCTTGAGGAATCCCCACAAAAAGAAATCCGGTGGGACATGTCTGGGCTTCGTGGTGGCCACTCGATGTTACCTCTCTTTGAGATGACTTTACCGGGGAACAGCTGCTGTACAACCTCCATGCTGGCATTAGACGTGTGGCAGGTAGCCCCATCCTGCTGGAACCAGGTCAGGGAGTTGTACTCTTGCAGCCCAGCAAGGGTTAAAAACTCTTGAAGCATTTTCACATAACGGTCTATATTAACTGTTACTGGTTGACCTCGAGAATTTTCGAAAAAATAAGGCCCAATAAGCCCTTTGGCTGAAATGGCAGTCCAAACCGTCACTTTCTGGCAGTGGAGTGGCTTTTGATGCTTGCGCGAAGGCTGTTCAGCACTCCAAAAACGGCAATTCTGCTTATTGACGAATCCGTTCAGGTGAAAGTGGGCTTCATCCGAAAAAAGGATGTTCCCGAAGTTGGAAAATCTCTCTAACATCAAGGTGGAAAATGACGCCCTTTTTGTATGGTCATCATGGGAAAGTTCTTGCACCAACTGGATCTTATAAGGATGAAGCTTCAAATCATATCTAAGTGCTTCCCCAAAGCCACTGAACGTCGTCGGGTAGAGAGTTCCGCATTTTCTTGAACAGATCGATTAACCTCCCGAATCGCTTGCTCCGTGCGTGAAGTACCGGAGCGACCTTGACGTCTCATTGGTAGCGTCGAACCAGTCTCTTCAGCCATTGTTTAAGTAACTTAGTGCTAGGACACTGCCGGATACTCCGTAAATTGAATTTAACTCTGAACATACGCTGCACAGTAATGTAAGAACGACCATTATCGTAAAATGCTTCAACAGCGAACGCGCGCTGCTCTCCCGTGAACTGACTCCTGGCGACTAAACAATTCTACCCCCCGCGGTCAGCGATCTATTTGCCAGGGAAAAGTGAACTTTATTCTGGCCCACCCTGTATTAGACAGGAATTTAGTTCATCAGACAAATGAATAGGAAATAGATAAGTTCCACGATAACAAGATAAATATAAGTGACCTCAATCTAGGATTCCTTCATGTAAATAGGAATCTACTTCAAACATAGTATGTATGTACTAAGGTCACAGAATATGTATGTACATAACAAAGGCTCTAAACCCCTTCCGAAAGAAAAAAATATTTTTGACAACTGGTTTCTTTCGCAACCATACGGGCCCAACATATTTATCTATCAAACTGTGGTTTTGGAATGGAAGAAGTTTAGAAAGAAAACCTTTCTATCTACCTATCTATGGTTATGTGATGAAGAGAAATAATAGTAGGTAGGAAATAACTTACGAGGACGATTTGAAACACGGGCGATGAGAGAGTAAATGAAACGTAATTAAAGAAACAAACAAACAATAAATACTTCAATCAAATGAACTTTAGGCGGGCATTCTTTTTCTTTGCACTCTAGTTGCCAACTTGACAGGAAAAAGCTGCTTTCAGTTTGATGCGTTCGTACTCAGATGAATTATGAATTAGTTGCAGGTGTGCAGTACGTAATGCGTATGTTTCGTTATGCATATGTGTCGTTATCCGTATGTGTCGTTATCTGTATGTGTCGTTATCCGTATTAGTCGTTATCCGTATTAGTCGTTATCCGTATGTGTCGTTATCCGTATGTGTCGTTATGCGAATATGTCGTTATGCGAATTGGTCGCTATGCGAAGATCTCGTTATGCGTATATATGTCATTATGCGAGGGATCCATCTGAGCGTCCGTAGCTCATTTCTATCAAGTCTATGGTACATAACATAAGAAAAGACTGGCAATTTTTTTTTATCAAACTGAAACATTACTTTGGTACAGCTGACTTTGACAACAGTTTTGGCGCATATAAAATACGTCTTTACGGGGGTAACTTTTTACCTCGGTACAAAATGCACATCATAATTTCATTTTCATTTCATACATTTATTAAATTCACAGCAAAATACAATGGACACAATAAATATTCATAGGATACAAATTTAAAAATGCCAATAACGAATTTAATTAACTAAAATTTGATAATAATTTAAATATTTGCAGGTTTGCACAGACTGAACACAAATTAAGAAATAACAAGAAAAAAAAAAAAAAAAGGTAAAAGTAAAATTTTACAACATAATAATAGAAATACTTATAGAAATAACAAACAAAAATGCGACGATACAAAAAGAACAGAAAAAAAAAAATTGAAGTGATACATAGGGCAAAATTAAACTAATTCATGTGAGAGTTGCTAGGTGTATGACTGAGTACTTAAAAAAAAAAAAATTATATACTTGTGTTTATTGTGTAAGGGTGTATTTGTGTCAGGGAGGGTGTGAGAGATTGTGTATGTGTGTGAGAGTGTGTGTAGGCAAAAAAAAGAATCTGTGAACATGCGTATATTATACATAAATATATATATAATGGGCATAAATAGGCAACCTAATAAATTTTGCTCTGTACTTGTAATTGCTCAATTATGTACGATATGTATTGACCGCGCTTCAGGAAGAAAACGTCAGCATCAGAAAAACGCTCTTCGTGTGTATCTATGCACCGGTTGAGAGGAGAGTTGGAAGCGTAGTTAGTGCGAGCGTAGGCGTGGATAAGTAGCCGTGGATGTTGTCGTCTTGAGCGAGTACCAGATTCGCGCAGCAGCACGCGACTTATCAGTTCGATACTGTCCAGCCTGCCGCTGATGACGTCGTGTAATAGTTTTAAATCCGCTATGGTCCGTCTGTCCGAGAGCGTTAACATATTATTTGTTTTAAGGCTTTCCTCATAAGTCTGTGGAATGGCTTTGGCTCGATAGTTGAGCTGTCTGATGAAGGATCTCTGCACTGATTCCAACCGCTTGGAGTGAATAGCGTACTGAGGAGACCAGACAGTTGACGCATACTCTAGAATGCTTCTTACATACGAGTAATAGAGGTGCTTGAACGGTGTTACTGTGCGAAATAGCTTTGTAGCACGATATACAAAACCTAATGCCTTTATAGCCTTAGAAATTATTTGATCAAAATGTGCAATGAATGTCAATTTAGAATCTAATAAAACTCCTAGATCCCTCACTTCGGACACTCGTGAAATAATCTGATCGTTAAGTTTATATGCAAAAATTGAATTATTAATCTTCCTACTGAAGGTAATTACTTGACATTTATTACTGTTGAGATCTAGGCAATTTTGAACACAATAGGCTGAAAGCCTGTCTAGGTCCTCTTGCAGCCTGCGACAGTCCTCGTAATCAACAATGGGCATGAACACCTTCGTGTCATCGGCATACATGAGGAAGCTAGCATTAGAAAAACAGTTAAGAATATCATACAAGCAAACGTTGAATAACAGTGGACCCAAATGTGAGCCCTGAGGAACGCCAGATGGAATTGTTGCAAACCTAGATTGCAAGCAACTAAGTCTGACAGACTGACTACGATTCCTTAGATAGGAGGCAAACCAGCGCAGGAGGTCACCGTGTATACCAATCATAGCCAGTTTTTGAATTATAATATGGTGTTGCAATCTATCGAAACATTTGGAATAATCGGTGTACACGGCATCCACCTGGCAACCTTTATCCATGAAACCTGCAACTTTGTCGACAAACTCCACCAAGTTGGAAGATGTAGATCGATTTCGCATAAAGCCATGTTGGGCAGAGGGGATGCTACGGGCCACTACTGGATATACCTGGTCATATACAATCTGCTCAAAAAGCTTACTCACCACTGATAGAATTGAGACAGGCCTGTAATGATCCACCATGAGCTTAGAGCCACCCTTATGAAGGGGGACAACAAAGGCCTTTTTCCAATTGGTGGGAAAGATACCCTCACTAAAGGATTTTTTGAAAATTAAATATAGTGGTTCAGCAAGTTGTTCGGCACATTTACGAAAAAATATAGGCGGAATCCCATCCTCACCAGCACCTTTGTTGACGTTAATACGCTTGAGGTATTTAAGTACAATATCACGTGATATTTCGATGGAGCTCAAGCAGCTGAGAGGATTTGCTTCACCGTTGGGGATCAATGAAGCGGAGCCCGTATCTTGTACGTATACCGAATTAAAATATTCTAGAAAGAGATCGCAGGCTTCGGAACCGCTGTTAGCAACCCTAGAACCGTAAGTAATTTGAGCCGGTATACCACTGTTACGGCGTAAGCTCCCAACATAATGCCAGAATTTTTTAGGGTCCTCAACAATGGACGCCCCACATTTGTCAACATAAGAATTCCAGCATTTACGTTGCATATCTTTATGCCGTTTCCTTAGCAGGGAAAATGTATCGTAATCTCGAGGATTACCCGTCTTTTTAAATTTTTTGTGATATTTATCTTTTTCTCTAATTATTTTTATCAAAGGTTTGCTGAACCAAACTGGATAACCGTCTGGGTTGCTGTAAAAGTGAGGAACATACTGTTCAACTACGGAATTTAAAATATCGTGAAAGGTTTTGACAATATCATCTGTGTTGCCGTCAACGAAAATCTCAAGCCAGTTTAAGGATGCAAGTTTACTAGCAATTACGGTGTAATCTGCCTTTTTAAAGTTATAAATTTTTTTAGGAGGTAAATGTAAAGGCTTAAGGCCAAGATTTGGGATTTCGATTTCAAGGGCAGGGTGATGGGGCATATCCTCTCGAGTGAATGGGGAATTAGCTCGAGTAACAATAACATCGGTATCACTAAAAACTAAATCCAAGAGCCGGTTGTTACCATTTAAAATTCCATTGTACTGATTCAAACAAATAAGAGCTAATTGATTTAATAATTCCTGCTGTATCTCGTTACACTCACCCAAAGGTTCCAAATAAGCGGAAGATCCTGATAGAGGTGGTGTCCAAGATATATAAGGCAAGTTAAAATCTCCAACTACTAAGTAATGATCATCATGATTCAAGCCATTGAGATATTTAGTCAGATTTTCAAGAAGAAAGTTGTGTGCAATTCCGGCACCTGGAAGGTAAGTGCAGATAATGTGTAGATCTCGGTCCGTAGCTAAAGAACGAGCCGGAATAATAACATGCACCAGTTCAAAATCGGCGCTTAATGGGTAAACACGACGCGCGGCCAACGCTCGAAGTGTAAGTAGCAAAATTCCACCACCTTGAGTGCCACGCGCGACCCGCGCTGCAGCGCGTTGTTTCGCCGGCATCGGCCGGTCCGCGCGGTGCACGTCATAGCGGTCGTCACTTACTTCAGCATCGAAAACACCGTCCATCAGACAAGATTCAGCGATTGAAACTATATCAAAATTATGGTTTAGTAAGCTCTGTACAAACTGAGCTGTTTTTCCCCTGATACTGCGGCTATTTTGATAGTAAATAGTCAGGAGGCCTGTAGTTTCATATAATAAAGGCATTTAGTTAAACATTCCTTATTATGATAATCATAATGTGATTCAGTGAAATGCGAATTTGCAGGGTGAGCGAGTAAAGTGCTAACGCATAAAAGATCCAGAATAAAAAAGATTTTTGCAAATATTATATTATAATACCTACATAGGCCCAATACGTTCAATAATAACTTGTGTGTTGTGTGTAAATAAAGGTTAATGTTGTAGGTAGTGTAGATTCTCAGAGTTGTGACAAAGTATAAATCAATTAAAATAAGGAACATGTTTAGTGCGACAGTGGTTTTCAAGCTTCGGGCGCTTTCGCATTGGCATAAACTGTTGCAGACTTCTTTGCCGAAGTAAGTTGGGATGAGTTGTAAATACGGATTGGTGGGTAATTGTTGGCTTGGCGAACAAATATTTTCCCATTGCGAGTCCAGCAGTGTTGAAACCCCAATTCTCCTTTATACTTCAACTTTGTTTCCCTCAACAACTTCTTGCTTTCTGGGGTAAGGTGTTCATTGACATGAATTTGACGTTTGTCACCTGGCATGCCAATTTCTGTCGTGTTGATACCTCTCTGCTTGCGAACCCCACTTAGTATACTATCGCGAATGTAGAACGATTTAAATTTTGCAATAATGGGCTTAGGGTGACCATTTGGATTGCGAACGGGAATTCTTACTGCCGATAAAAGATCTCCTTCCTGAAGAGATATGCCGACGGCCTTAGCGATAGTAGTGACAATTCCAGATACGGACTCCATCTTGCGTTCGGGGATACCTATTATCTCTAGATTATCCTGCCGATTTCTTTGTTCCATATCATTAACAAGAGACTTTAGTGAGGTAACATTATTGGAAAGTTCCCAGATCTCGCGTTTATTTGCGTCTATATCTTTTGCGGCCGTTTCGAGCCTCGCAATGTTAGTCTCCAGCTTGTCGATGCGATCGGAATTCAAATTTGTGGTAGCCACCAAGTCATCAACCTTGGTCGCCAGCAAATCAACATTTGTTGTGAGGCCTGAAATTAACTGCATTGATTTATCCACTCTCTTTTCAAAAGCATCAAATTTGTCATAGATTGAGACCTTAAATTCATCCAATGATGCAGTTTGTTTCTTGCTGAACTCTTCAAAGGCTTTAGTCAGTACATCCTGTATTAGTTGCAATATATCGTTTGGTTGATCGGAATTCAAACCAACTGCTCGCGACCCGGTGGTTTGGGAAGCGCTGGCGCGGGCGTCATCTACTGGTGTCGATTCAATAGTGACTTTCGCAGTCAGAGGTAGAACTTTAGTAGGTGACCGACCCGTGCTATTGCCGGCTGCACGACAACAAGGACCGCTCCATGTTCCCTTTTGTGAAGATCTCATTTTTCTATAAATTTTCTCAGTGACTGATACACAATAAAAATGATAAGCGTTTTTGCAAGTGGCGCAGGTAATCTCATCGTCGGGGCAGACAATTTCGTTGCAGGTATTGCAATTCATCTTGTATAATATAATATTAAATAGTATAATATAATATTGTTTTCCTCACTTTTGAATAAAAAGTATGCAATAGATGTATATTATTTTAAAGCAACTTGCGGAAATAGTTTATTAATAATAAAGTCTTCACAAAAAAATACGCATTTTAATGAATTACATTTTGTTTGCATTACATTAACCAACTTAAAAGCGTTTTTACAGTTGTAATGTAATGCACCTAAAATGTAACTCATAAAATTGAATAATTTTCATGTGATCACCTAACTATTAAAAAGCAGTTTGCGCGAATTGCTATAAAACGCATTTTATAATACAAAAAAACAATATTATGATGTGCATTTTGCACCGAGATCCTCCGTTACCACCGTAAGAGCACTTGCATTAAGAAAAACATTTACTCACTTGGGTTCTAACTTTGTTTCCAAAAACTTGTACAATCTCTTAGTGCACCAGGAGGCTCGGTTGAACCTCTTTGGAGGCTTGTAGTTCAATTCCTTCCTAAGATCGGGTGGTAGGGCACTTAATAGCACGTTGGAAGGTTTTGCTTTGCTCTTGGCCTTTTTTGGTGCGGGTTTGAAACCCGGTTTTAGCGGAAATTTGAAATCATTAAAGACATTTTGTCGAGGTGCTTTCAAAGATTGCTCCACGTGTTCTTTCTGGAAAAGGGATTAGAGATTTCAATTAGTTTACTTTTTAATGAAAACTCGTTTGATGAAAAGTATCTAAAGTGTATCTCTATAAAATTCAGTCTGCGTGTAGTTGTGCCCCAGGGTGCACGATAATCTTACTGAGTGATTTTGAACTTCAGTATGTTGTCAGAAAGTGTACATTAGAACGCTTGCTTCGCGCGCTGCCGGCACCCATAATCAGTGAATTTTCGAGGTTTTTCTGGATTTTACGAAAAAATACTTAGTGCAGGTATTTTTTAGCTATACATTCGAAAATAAACTATGTTTTCTTGCTATAGCAGTCATTTCAGACATAAAACTGAAGCCGCTTAGGTAAAAAACGTATTTATCACTTAAGGCGCTACCTCACTAAATCGGCACTTTTTGAAGTTATTTACCTGCTTTTCAGAAGAAGCCACTAATTTGATAAATTAGTATATAAATATAGGTACCTTTTTCTAGTTTTCTTGAATACAAAAACGCGATTGCAGAACTTTCGCTCGAAAGAAATAATTATTGAAATGACGTCTTCTTCTACACTTTTTTTCATAGTATGTAGGAATGACACTAGACCTGGACGATATTTTATTAGATAGATTTTAACAATATCTAAATTGTGTGAATGTGAAATTTTGATAACCATTTTAATTAATTTTATATTTATTTAAAATAGACATTTTACATTTTTTCCGGAATCCGTACCTCTCGCACTGCGGGTCGTTTCGCATGGAGTAACAGTGACCGTTGAAAAATTCACATATCACCTTAAAAGGGCATAATTTTCAAAAATAAAATCTATCGAGTGAAGTTTGTCCAATTAGGTAACAGTCTTTAGAAAAGAAAGAAAGGTCTCAAAAAACACGTGTGTGACTTTTACATTGATCAGGTAAGTAGTTGATTCAGCATATTTAAGCAAAAAGCCTTGAAATGTAGAAGACCAAGCCTTAAAATATTTTCTTTATTATACAAACAACACAAATATGTATAGATTTGGCATCCTCTAAAATTTTCCAATTGTTTCATATAATTCTTCACATATCAAGTTGTACGTTTTAGCTACGTAGACTGACACTATCAGAATCCAAAGTCAAGTGCCAGAAGGACTCGCGCCTGACGGTTCCGTAGCATTCAAATTAGTTAATAGACTTGATTTGAATAAAAATTACAAACTTATGAAATGTATGAAGCAAAAATGCAAATTTAAGTTGGTCGACTATTACATTACTCGTTAACTTGTAAAACCTACTTAGCTGTGTAAGACTAACTAATCACACTATTATCTTAAGTAAGTAGCAGTTACTGTCTTGATTAATAATGTAGCTGTTAGTTTGTAATCTCTTAATATCGCATACTTAATAAATATTGTGACTGTTGGTATTTTTGATAATGGCAACACTGTAAATTTGACAGATGAGAACCGTGCGGATTTGTTTTGTAAAAGGTTGGTCACGAAATTGTTATCGAATAAATCGATTTAAATCACAGTAATCTGCATTTATTTTCTTAAGATAAAGATATTATCCTTTAGCTGTGATAGTTTTCCTTTTAACTTCGTTACACTACTGCCGTGAATTTTTTCACATATCCAGAAGTAACCGTTTAGCTGGCAGGGGGGCAATTTTAACCCTAAACCCTAAATCGAAAAATGATATTTACATACCCACAATATTTTTAAAACAACTATCCAACGACACCCTTCAGAATAGAAAACAAAAAAAAATGTTCCACGTTTTGTATTACCACTTTGTCAGCCTGATTAATATGTTATACCCTGTTTAATTACAGCTTTCTAGTACAAAGAGTTTCTGAGCTAAGCCGCGGATAGACGGACGGACGGACCGACAGACAGATGGACGGAAACTATAAGAGTTGCTTGTTGACTACGGAACCCTAAAATTGTGGTATACTAACCATTCGTTGCTTTCTCGCGATGATTTCATCCTTCAACTCATGGAAATACGCTTCCAGATCTGCCCTACGTTTGGACACGTCATCTGATTCTTCAGGATCTGAGTCTTCGACATCATTAGAAATGCTAGGCTCAGATAAGTCTACATTGATCTCAGTTGAATTAGCTTGAGGGTTCATACTTTCCGCGGGCAGGCTTTCCGGTAATGTCTGACGTTTGGCTGATTTTTCCATCACCAGAGCCCGCAAAGACTTTCTTGGTGTAAAGTCGCGTCCAAATGTTAGACGCAATGTCTTTCGTTCGTTTCTGTGGGAGTCCCAACCAGATCCTTGGGCACTGGAGTTGGAGCCAGTTGTGCCAATACTGTCTCTGTCACCAGCTGCTAAACTTGGTCTCAGATCTAATCCTATCATGGTTTTAGTTTTTCTGATGCTGGTATTTCGGCCTCGGTGTACAAAGGAGTTAGTTGGATTTAAAACGTTGTTGAGTAAAGCTTCCGGTGATTTGACCTTGGTTTGGTTCTTGATTTTCTTTCTGTTTCTGCCGGTAGTGTCGTGAGTTACATTGCGAGATTCGTTAATAACGGCTTGTGCGTCTTCTGTGTGAATGTTTTCTTCGTTTTCTGAATTGTGTCTGTTCCGTTCGTTATCTTCGGCTTCGCCTTCAATTTCTTGGTCATCCTGATCAATTTCTTCATAATTTTCTTGTTCATCTTCGTCTTGTTCATCTGAGTGGTCATTTGGTTCATTTTCCTCTATTGATTGGTCAGTTACGACGTCATTATCATCTACCGCTTCTAAATTTTCATTTTCAGATTCATTGTGTTCGCTCTGTTGTTCTTCTAAAACTGACATATCATCATCTTCGTAATTTAATTCCATCTCCCCTTCACTATCTTCTATATTTTGATCGTCAGATTCTTTATATTCGTCTTCTTGTTCCTTAGCCACTGACTGATCGTTATTTTCATCCTCCTCCACTCCGCTCTCATCTATGTCCCCAACATATTGATCATCAGATTCTTCGTTTTCTTGTTCCTCAGCGACTGAAATATCGTTATCTTCTTCATTTTCTTCCATCTCTAAGTAATTATCTTCTATATTCTGAACACCAGATTCTTCATTTTCGTTTTCTTGTTCTCTGGAAAGTAGATGATCGATATTTTCATTCTCCTCCTCTTCATTTTCTTCCCCGTGATCAGATTCTTCGTGTTGATTTTCTTCTTCCTCAACAAGTGACTGAATAACATCTTCGCAATTTTCTTCCGCCTGTTTATCGTTTTCTTCATGTCGTTCACCCTCTAAAGATACATCTTCTGGTTCATTGCCTTCTTCATCAGATTGCTTATTTTCTTCAACATCCCCAACAAATGATCCATTGTTTTCATTAACTTTCTGGTTCTTATCAATTTCTTCGTATTTTTCACTTAGTCGTTGAAGTTGAGTATCAGCTGTTATTATATTTTTGTTAATGGTGTCATGAATAACATTACTAAATTGGTCAATATCATTTTGTACGTCTTTGGTGTGTATGTTTTCTTTATTTTCTGAAAGTTGTGTATTTTTTTGTTTGGCTTCAGCTACGTCTTCAATTTCTTTATCTTGATCTATGTTTTCTTCATTTTCTTGTGCTTCTTTTGTCTGTATGTTTTGTTCTTTGTCTGAATTTTGAATATCTTTTCGGCTGAAGGCTAATTCATCTTCGATTTCTGGGTTATCTTGATCTTTCAAGTTTTCAATTTGATGTACGTCTTTAGTGTGTGCATTTTCTCTGTTTTCTAAATGTTGTATGCTTTTTTGATGGGTTTTGATTTCGTATTCAATTTTTTGGTCATCTTGGTCCATTTGGTCTATTTCCTTACCACTTTTTTGTACGTCTTCGTTTAGTTTAACATATACCTCAACAAATTGATCATTGGTTTCTTTGTATTTCTCAATTGTTGGTTTTGTTTGACACCCTTCGTCGATTTCTTGTTTCTCAGCGAATGACTGATCGATAACTTCACAATTTTCCTTCTCCTGTTCATAATTTTCTTCATATTGATCAATCTCAATAGATTTCTCTCCTTGATTACGATTTTCGTCATCAGACTGTTCATTTTCTTCAATATCCTCGACAACAGATTGATTTTCATCAATATGTTTAATATCCTCTTCTTTTTTTTCATTCTGTTTATCAATATTAACACCAGATTGTTCTTCGTCGGCTATGGAATGTTCAATGTCAAGAGCCGGAAAGTTAAATTTTGTTCTTTTTTTATGTTGCCCGAATAAGTTTCTGCGTTCAGAGGTTCCTGGTTCGTTTGCTTCTTTTTCTGAGTCATGACCTGTGTCTGAAAAAAATGCAGACCTCTTTTTCGTGTGCTTCGGGCGAAATAATTTTTTTGCTTCAACATCGGACAGTTCATCATTTGAGAGGGTTTTGTTGGGTGATGCAATGAGAGTGCTGGAGAACATAGGTTTTCCTATAACACTTCTGCGTTCAGATGTTCCTGGTTCGTTAACTTCTTTTGCCAAGGCATGGACACCAGGTAAAGGAAATACTGACCTCTTGGTTTTTTTTGACGGTTCCTGACAAAATAGCTTTTTTGGTCCAAAATTGGTCAGTTCGTCATCTGTAAGAGTTTTGTTGGGTGATGTAATGAGAGCCTTAGGAAATGTAGGTTTTACTGTTTGTTGTTTGTGACCAAAAAGCTTCTTGGTTTCAACAAGAAGAGTCTTATCTTCTGCTTGAGTTTTGTCTAGTTTGGCGAGGGCTTCTCGTGACTTGACATTTGGCCAAAGATTCTTCTCTAGATGGCTGTCTTTGTGAGTGAAAAGCCTTCTTTGTGGAAGCACTATGCTGGCGATTGATTCGCTGTCACTGCTTTCAGGTAAGTCCATGATATGATCGAGCTTCTCTGGCCTGGAAAAGAGAAAGTACAAATCATAAAATCCAGTATCTCTGGACTGAGATCGAGTAAAATCTGTCAAGTGTAGACTATGTATGGGTTTTATTAAAATCTATGCCTATTTCTCGACTTGGGCGTCATTTTATGAACCTATAGCCTATATGTTGACCAGCGCCCGTAGTACGATGACGCGCGACTTCGTTTGTCACACGATTTATCGCGCACATCCAACCAAAATAAGTGATTTTGCGCGATAAAACGCGTGACAAACGAATTCTCATGTCATCAAGCTACGGATGCGGAAACACTACGATGATAATAAAAATAACCGAATCCAAATCCATTAAGTGGTTCTCAAGTTAAAATGGTTTATTCAATCTTTGCCCCATTTTCAGCTTGAGCGTTATTTTATGAACAACCCTTATAGCCTATGTGTTGACCAGAGTCACTACGATGATAATAAAGAAAACCGCATCCAAATCCGATGATTGGTTTTAGAGTCAAAACGGTCCATACAGATCGACAACAATTCTAAAAATTGTGGTTTTGGCCTCAGTACAATACTAATAACCATTTCATATACATGGATGTTCAAAATGTGAAATTTCTAGCTTAAACAGCCCAGACACGATAAAACAAAGGCTCAGCTGCTGGGACTTTTTTTTGACAAATTCAAAGTAAGGGGACTTTACGAATTTTATACTTACGTAAGCGTGTCTCCATCCAAATAGTAATCAAGAACATTTTCTACTTCATCCACTGTATTCTTATGAACCAATTCCATGACATCTAGGGAGTTGTCATCCAGTTTCTTCCACCAGCTTTTGCCTGATCAACACATTTTTGAAACTTAGTATCATGTAAATTAATATTATATTAAATTAAATTTATATCATTGCGGTATAGAAAATCTGAAAAGCAAATCTGGACATAAGGAGCTCTGAACCGGGATTCAAACTTACCGGACAATTGCTCTACTAACTGAGCATCTCAACCCAATCTGTGAATTTACCCATGTGCTTTCCCATAATGAGTTGTGTAATATTTAATACGTATTGTTTTGCATAAATACGTATTGTTTTGCATATATTTTTTTTTATCAACTCCTTTGTGTAAGAATTTAATGTACATATGTATAAATTGAAATTTTTGCATGCCAGTCTTGGCAAAACATGCCTGTACCTTAATCAATTTAACACTTAAATTTGAGCATGTTTTATGCAAATAAATTGTTTGAGTTTGAGTTTATGCAAAAATATCAATTAATAGTAAGCCACTTGGCGTCTAAAGGATGCTATATAATACGATTGCTCCACCAAGAGATATAATTGGATATATTTGATATATTATATCCAGATCTCAATTACAATTACTCATATGCTCCTACATATTGCAATGATACATACTACAGTGAGCTACAGGCACTAAGATGGCATGAGTGCATTCAAAAACCATTATGCCCTCCACCCAGCAGGTTCAGTGGTCCTTACGTCCTGCCATGATATTTTGTTAATTTGTCGTCCGTGTACATCACCAAGTGTCAAAATAGTTTTATATGATGTAGCCATTGACATACCAAACCATGGACCTCGGGTCTAGTATAAAATTTACCAAAAAAGTGTCCTTAGTGAAGTGTCAAAATATTAAGAAACAAAACATTTTTATTTGAATCATTTAATTTTGATTGATTCAAGATTCAAAATGTTTATTTGTAAAATAGATACATAAAGTATATGTTTTACAAGTCAAATCTAATCTATTTTATAATGAAACAAATATGATACTTACGGAAAATATAAAAAAAAAAAACTATATTTAAGTTGGGTTACTATAAGTTATACACATGCATAAAATAAAGACTTATTGGAATAAGAATATTATTATACTTAATGCAATTAATAAATAAGTTGATAAATAAACTGAATAGACCATAAATAAATATAATGCTTAATATATAATGACAAATATATACTAACATAAGTAAAAATTTAAATATTGTATATACCTACATAATGCAATGAACAAATAAGTTAATAGATGAATAAACTATAAATACCTAGTCGGTGCTTAAATTCTGTCACAAACAAAATGGGCTATAAAATGAAAACTAATCATGACATTCAAAAGAAGATTTTTTTTAAAAAAAGGTAATTTAATTAGCTTACATTAAACATAAAATTTATTCAAAATGATTGCCACCATTTTTCACACAAGCCTTCAATCTTCGAGGCCAATCATCAATAGCAGCACGGACCATATTCATGTGGATATCCACCACTGCTTTAATCAATGATGACTTTAGGCTGCTCAAATTTTTGTGAGGTTTAGAACAGACCTTCTCCTCCAATTCCTGCCAAATTTTGTAATCCAGTGGATTGAGGTCAGGGCTAGTAGAGGGCCAATCTTGATGCCTTATTAGCTCGATATTCTGGCGCTCGAACCACTCCTGAGTTGTTTTGGCCTTATGAGCAGGTGCGGAGTCCTGTTGAAACCCAAATGGCCGTCCTCCAAAGAGTGTCTGGGGCAGATCTTTTACTATGCGATCTAAAACCGTGTCTTGGTACACTTTTGCACTGGTTTTAACACCTTTTTCACAAAAATGCACTTCAGTAGGGCCATAGTAGGAGACTCCCAACCAAATCATGACTGATGATGGATGATGGCCGTGCTGCACTCTAGGAATGGCATTACCAGCGGCCGCAGAGCTGGTAGCGTACACCCTGTCATTTTGTTTGTTGTACTTCTCTTCGATATTAAAAATTTTCTCGTTTGTAAACAGGATATCGCGGTGTCTGTTTCTTGCGTACCGCTTTAGCAAAACTTTGCCTTTTTTGGCTATCATAGCTATCAGACGCGCGTTCAGAAGATGTCCACTCTTTTTTCGGTAAGCTCGTAGTCCCAGGTCTCATTGAGTACTTTTTGTACGGTACTTCTGGTTAATCCCATCTCCAAAGCCACCAGTTTCTGCTTGCGGACGGGATTTCTTGCAATACGCGCCTTGATTGCTTTGATGACCCCTGGAGTCCTAACGGAACGAGGTCTGCCAGTTCTTTTCTCGTCATCGACACTAGAGGTTTCATTGTACCTCTTGATGGTACGGTACACGAACCTCTTCGTGATTTTTAATTTTTGAAGCAAGTTGAATATCGTCTTCGGTGGATTGCCGCAACGATGCAATGCAATTACTGCTACTGGGTCCTCTTTGCGAGTCCACTCCATCGTAAAAAATGAACGAATGTAATTGTGATTTGGCAGATTATTAATAAAAAAATATGTGAAAATCGAACACCATTTCATTTTTTTTTCTAGGTGTTCTATTTTTAAAATAAATGGCCAGTGACAGTATTTAAGAACCGACTAGGTAGATTTAATGCCTAAATCTGAAATTGACCTGTGATTGACACCCTTTTTTAATTTTCAATGGTTTTGACTCTCTTTATGTTCAGACAGTTTTGAGCACAGCAACTTGGTAGTATGTCAATGGATGTAGGTATAAAAAATCTGCTGTTTTTTTTAGTGTATTATATATTGTAATAATAGGGAAACTGAGTCTGCACCCTGTTTATGGTAACATGGAAGAGAAATCTGTAGACCTAGTGTTTGTCTACATTGCATAAAGAGTTAAAACTTTGTTGGTGGTAATTTGTTGAATGGTATACTCAGCAAGAAAAAAGATGTGGTGAGGATTACTTGGTCAAATTACCACCGGTCTTTACCCAGCATCATGAGTCAGTCCTGTCACCAGACATCGGGGAAAATTAGTAAATAACAGCTTAACATGTCTTCCGAAGCAGCCAGGCCAAATACAAATTATGTGCCGTTACAGGATTTCAACCCACAACCTTAGATTGATAGCTGAGTACTGGTACCATTAGACCATTGTCATTCATTCGACTGATGTCAGCCCCAAAGTGGGCTGAAATATATTTCGAAAACTTAAATCTTTTATTAATGTTTTATTTTATTTACCTACTTTAACAATTTATATAAATGAAAAGCTCACTGCAGCGACCTATGTAATTTCTAGTAGATTTTGAAAATTCCAAAAATAAACTTTTGTCCAAAGTGATGAAAAACAAATATTTTCATTTTACTTTGCAGTTACTATACACATACCATTTCTTTTTATTAAATTTAAAAATACTTAAGACCAACATATTGAGAGGAATTCAATAAAATCTAGATCTAGGTTAGAAAATGGAGCATTGTAACTAGTCTAGCAATTAAAATTCAATATGATGTGCCTTGGTAGTGCCACTCAACTTTTTAAACACGTTAAATTGTTTAAGATTATTTGGAGAACATTTTTAGGATAAGACTGATATTTTACAATTTAGTCTGTGAGGCCAATTGGACAACAAATGAAAAGAAATATTGACATATGCCCATTAAACTGCTCTTTCTATTGAGTACTATGTTGTAGTTTATAATAATTACATTTTAATAGTGGAATGAAATGTGTTAATTATACACATTAACAAGAAAAGCAAATGTATTATGCCACAAAGACTTTAATTTCAACCAGGCATGGCACTCCAAACATAGCCAGCTCAAGAGAGTAATGCTTAGGTCTATCATCTACCAAAACAAAGGTAAAAATTAATTAAGGAGTTCAAACAGTATAAATTTCCATAGCTACTTACGTCTAGGCAGATCAACATCCGTGTTATCTGATAGTACAGACTTCCTGTTCACTGGGGAGATAACAAAACTATCCATCTTTTCTTCTTGAAACTTCTGTATGGGGGTGGAAAGTCTTCCTGAGGCATTGGATAGCGCTGGGGAGCCTACGCTCCGGGAAGCGCGGGGCTTATGCCGTCTCGGCGTCACTGGAGGTCCCACCGAGCGAGCTGGCGAGGGGATCCGAGTCTTCTTCATGATGAAGCAACGCCTTGTTACCTACAAAATGACATTTGTGTTTGTGCGTTGAACTGTAATTAATCATAGCCGGGATTCCCTTTAGAATTTGTTTTTTTTGTAACTTACCAACGATATTAATGTAAATTTACGATTAATTATGCAGAAAAACAGTATTTTTCATCAGGGAAAACAAACAAGCACCAACTGTCAACGTCAAAAACAAAACGAAAACGGTTTTCTTTCAAAACTTTTGATACTTATTATATTTTGCGTTCCTTTCAACGCTATGGAACAACTTTTTATTTGTGAACATTGATATGGTTAAACTTTATAAAGGTTATTGTGATGAAAAAACACTTGTACTTTTCCACAGATAATATTTAATACTACACTACCCAACCGGTTTCAGTATATAAGCATCATCAGAGGCTTTTTAATTAACTAATATACATAATTATTTATTTAACAATGTTTCTGTTGCTAGATGTCCGCGGACATCTTTGACAATGATTGATAAATTCCACCAAGTGCCGACAATCTCAACTATCAACTTCCTTATAAAGGTTATTTTATTTCACAAATTACTGGTTTAATATTAGCTTTTGCCCTCGGCTTCGCCCACGTTGATTTAATTTTTGTGTAGTTCGATCGAATCAGTCAATATTATTGGGATTCATGATTTTACAGTTAATTTTGCCGTAGGTACCTACTTAATGTAAGAAATATACGTAGTAATAGTATGAAGTCTACATGTAGTCAGGAAATGAAATGATTTTTATATGAATTTTATTGGTATTTCCGCAGGGCTAACGATAAAGTTGTCTAATCGTCGTACGCTCCAGTTCTTTTGTAATTGTAAAATTGATCAGCTTTTTGTGAATTATAATTTTGTTTACGGATGTACCACTTTAAAACTAGCTTAGCGTTAGCGGGTTACAGTTACAGGTCGGCTAACTAAAGCTGGCGCGAATGTGACAATAATGAAAAGGGACAGACAACAGCTGACGCGTGCGTATACGCGAGATAGCTGTGTTACCTGATGCACGTGAACAGCATGTGCAACGTGGTCCGCCATTGCTCAGCGTACATGTTCGCGGACGACCTGTGCACGCTGCGGGCCGGCCGCGACATGGGCGAGGTGTCGCGTCTCGTGCAGGAGGATATCGACAACGTAGTGCGATGGTCGCACGATAACGGAATCGTACTCAATGCCGAAAAAACTAACCTCCTTGTTATCCGGTCTCCGTACTCTTGTACCCCGGACTCTTCATGTCAACTGGTTGCCCACGACTTTAACTGTTTCCATAATAACTTATCTAATTGTAAATGTAAAACAATAAAGCAAGTTCCATGTGTTACATACCTAGGAATGTGCATCGATGAAAATATGGGCTGGACTAAACACATAGAAAGGATATTAAATAAGCTACGCATATTGTTATTTAAATTCAAACATCTTAGTTACAAAGTACCAATTTCTGTGCTAAAAACTATATATATGTCGTTGGTTGACTCAATTATATCTTATGGTGTGGACTGCTATGGATCTATATTTAAAACATACATGGATAAGATTGAAAATATACAAATAAAATTCTTAAAATTCCTAGTCAGTAAAAATGTTAGGAAAAAACACAAAAATAATATCAAAATATTGTACTCATTATGTAAAATACTACCGGCTTCATTAAAATATAAATACATAATTGCAGTAAATGGCCATGGCACCCCAGATCATAAGATACCTAAACAGCATGGGCTCAACACGAGAGCAACTGCTCAGGGTAAATATGAAACAGTAAAAGTGAATAACTACTTTGGCGGCAGATTGCTTAAACGCAAAATTCCAATGTTATATAATGAAATGCCTGTTCGTATAAGATCTGAACAAAATAAAAATAAATTTGCAAAATTATATAAAACTTACCTTCTACAAAATATGTAAACATAGATTAAAATAACAATGTTATTATTTATTGTTAATGTACCTACCTACGAAAAAGAAGTGCGACTCCCTCCCCACAGACAAACCAAATTCCTACTTGGTTTTGTGGGATGTATTTAGATTTAAGTTATTCTTGAAATAAATAAATATATTCATTCATTCATTCATTCATAAAGTCTTGTCCGAAATGTCTAATACGCGTCTCTTTAGTTAACCGACCTGGGAGTGTATACCTGCTGTCAGTGATGAGCAGGCGATCAAACTGAACGCGGCCCAGGCATTGTTAATAAGAGTAACGTGGATTTTTTATGGTCATAAAGCTCCCTATTTGGAAACAATTTTGCTAATAGGTAGCCTGTCATCATACTCTTTGTCTGCCATGCTGGCGTCCGTACAAATTATAGACATATTCATTCATTCATTATTTTTACACGCAGTAGGTACGGTCCAAAATAAAATTACATCGCTCAAAGCCATGAATGATTTAAGGTGGACTGGTCCGTAATTTATGAGCTAGCAAACGATGTGAAAGATAGCTCATGATTTGATAAATAACCTCTTAACAGGGTTCCCAACTTAGGGGTTTTCCCCCGAAATTTAGGGGGAAAACATATAGAATTGGTTTTTTTCAAGGGGCTAATATTTTTAGGGGTAAATTTAGGGGGCTTATGAATAAAAAAATTGTAATTACTCTTTTGATGAGTTAAAAGAAAGTTACATCTAATGAACTACCTCGTAACATTAACTGAGACAGCTAGATAGCGCTTTTCAAATTTATTTTTGTTTTTACTATCAGTTTTAGTTATCTACGAAATATTATGATGATCCAATTCTCTCTGCATAGGAATGGCGGATCTTGCGTCAATTTTTCCATTTCGACGTGTTCCACAAGACTTTAAAATTTTATCTGAAAGGATGGAGCGAAAATCATTTTTGATATTTCGTTCCGTTCAACGTTCTAATCGCCTCTAGGGTTACGAAGGGTTACGAAAAAAGTACCTATCGATACATGAGTATACTCAATACTTTTGTTACAATAAAGCCGATTTTGAAGGCTTTAGTTTTAGTTTGACATACATAAAATTAAACTTAAGTATGGTTAAAACGAAGAGCCATTTTCATGTTTTGTTTGACAGCCATAATTTACTCAACTTAGTGATTTTAATTTGTTTTGGTAATTTCAAGTCACATTTCAGAGCTGTCATTTGATTAAATAAAAAAAAAAATGTTTGATTTAAGAGCGTTAAAGAGACTTACTAATTTTAGTTGGTGTGCCCTTTAGAATAGCAATATACAGGGTGTTTATTTGGAAATTATAGGGCGTCACATGAATATTAATATACGTGATGCTTATCCCAAAAACAGCATACAAACTAAAAATACCAACTGAAGAAAAAGATTTGCCCTTTTTCATTTGTCCTAAAAGTCTGTTTAAAATGGTCACTGCGCCGCGAAGCGCTAGTAACTTACCGACTGGCTGACGGTCGCATCATCATTGGCCATGCACGAAGCATAGAAGTACACCAATAACCACTAGTTTGTATAAATTCACCTTTTCCTTCAATACTGCACGGGCTTAGGACCGTTAAGTGCATATAACATGGTAAGAAGCAATATTGGGTAAAAACTAATAATAAAGTAAATCTTACTTTATAAAAAACGCGTGGGATAAACCGTACCCTAAGCTTACTTACTCCTTATCAGATTTCTTTGGCGTATTTAAAAAAGTTATATAATCAACTTATTTACAACGATTCGATACAAACTTTCGCAGTTCACACTACGGCTGAGATTCAGAGTGCATTTTGAGTCCGAACTCAATCTTACGAACGTCGAAAACCGACGTGATCCCATACTAGAGTGACGTTTGTAAGATTGAGTTCCTCTTGAGTTCGCACTCAAAATGCACTCTGAATCTCAGCCTAAGACACTTTTAATAAATGTTCAAATTCAAAGTGTCCGCCACACAATTGTATTTGCCGCAAATTATTTTAGAAGTGACTAAAGGGCCCTTTGATTTTTAAAATTATTGAACCGTAAGTCATTACTCAGCTGTTAGAATATCTTCCTTGGTGTGAAGTAATAAAGTTCAATTTGCAATGTACAGCTCGGAAAGGGAAGCGGTCCTTTAATTTTGTAAATTAAATATATTGTACCTACCTGTAAAAGACTAAAATAACAAGTGGGCATAGTAGTACCTTTTAAAACATGCAACTGGCTGGGGGAGACTGGAGTCTGCAATACAGTCTTTACTAACGCAGACTCTAGGGCTCAACTAATAGACTTAAGCCAAACTGTGATCTAGTAGTTAAGTATGTTGATTTATTATGTAGTAATTTTCTAACACATATTTAATTCTATTTTATTTAAAATTTGTAGTTGGCTGTGTATGTAATTATTCCATAAATAAATTTTGATTTGATTTGATTTGATTTGACCTTTCAGCAAGTGATAAAGTATCAGCAAATACTAAAGCCGATTCTGAAGGCTTTAATTTTAGTGTTGTCAAAATATTGCAAAAAAGTTCTTTAAAAGAACAGAAGCTAAATTACTTTGGAAAACATTTAGTTTTGATACTACTAAAACTAAAATGAAAGCCTGCAGAATTGGCTTTACTATGCACATAAATTCCGAAAACCTCATTGGTGTAGGTATGCCCTACCGGAGATCGAGCCTAGACCTCATATTGTGTCAAAGTCTTTATTATCTTTGGAATATGAACCTAATCCATTGGACTGCAGTTGTAGTGTTGACTCTATATCAGCGAAGAATGTCACGTGACTTACGGTCGAATAAAATTAAAAATAAGGAGCCCGCTAATGGTTCTGTAATTTCCTTTAGTAGTGGGCCACTAGTTGTCGAACAAAATAAAAACTAAGGTAACCACTTCGGCCCTTTAGTCACTTCCAATTATCTTTTAGACGTAATAAAATCATTTCATTGTTACGTACGATGTCAAAGGCGTCCATCCATCGCTCGACGTAACACATCAACGCCTTCAATTTCCGTTCAAGTCTTGTACCAAGTATTTCCGCCCACATATATACCTATTAAGCGAAAATCGTGTTTGGACCGAGTCCCTGACAGTCATATGCCGATTTTCACTAGCGTCATCACTTCGTAAGTGCCACCAATGTTCATTATGCACATAACCTTACTGTAGTAAATAACGTCTCGTCGGTCCACAGAATGTTTTAGTTGAAAATTTTCCCACTAAAATAAGTCCGATTGGGTTTACTGTACGACTGCGAGATCGCGCGCGAAATTTTCAAAGCGAGCACGTGCATACGTTACGCACGCGCTTCACCACCCACCCCCCTTGCGCTTGCGCACCCTTCCTCTATCTCATACACCTACGTTGAAGGTCGAAGTAACGAGTTCTCATTTAGGGCATTGCTTTCGCCGCACATACAGAGTACGAGGCTCACAGCTGTTTTGACACGATAACGTGGCTTATCTATCAACGAAAATAATTAGCGGGTTGCAATTTGTATTGAGTTTAGAGTTTATTTTTATCAACGCCCGGGGTGTAAGCAGTTAATGAAGTAGTGTGACAATAATAAAAGAAAATCGTGGACATATTAAAAAAAAAATACATTTTTTTCGTCATCAGTATCGTGTATATAACCAACCCTGTGACGGAATCGACTGACCAAATCAACAACCTGTATAGTTCTGTCACTTACGTGGGACGCACTATAAGTTTCCGGAATGAATATGAAAAAATACTATTAAAGATACAAAATTAATTTATTGTTTTTAAAAATAATCTCCCTTGGCGTCTATGGACTTTTTCATTCGATCAAACCAGTTTTGATAACTTTTGTGCCACTCCCCTGTGGTGACCTCTGAAACGTGTTTTTCATACTCCTCGACAGCCTCTTCTGGTGATGAAAATCGTTGACCGCGTAATTGGTTCTTAATTTTTGGGAACAGAAAAAAGTCACAAGGTGCCAGGTCGGGACTGTATGCAGGATGACTCATGAGTTCTACATTTTTCGTCTTCAAAAAGTCGTTTGTCTGTCTGGCCGTGTGAGAACTAGCATTGTCGTGGTGCAGGATGATACGGCGTTTACGGTTATTTTTACGGAGTTCGTCAATAACTTCCGGCAAACAAATGGTCGTGTACCAGTCACTATTCACGGTACGACGATTCTCTAAAGCAACAGTAGCCACGTGTCCAGTTTTATTAAAAAAAGAAGCAATCATCCGCTTAGATGCACTTTTCACGCGCACCACTTTGGTTGGTTTCGGCTCATCTTGAAAGACCCATACGCTCGATTGCTGCTTTATTTTGGGATCGTAGCAATAAATCCATGTTTCGTCACCTGTTACTATGTCCCACACCAAATTTGACGCACCTTCGTTGAATCTGGTAAGCATGGCACTGCACCAAGTGACGCGGTCCGTTTTTTGAGCCTCGGTCAAGTTGTGTGGGATCCACCGCGAGCACAGCTTTCTCACACCCAAATGTTTGTGTAGGATTGATTGTATTTGACTCATGCCTATTTCTAAGGATGCGCGAATTTCATGGTAGGTCACATGCCTGTCTGTTTCAATCATACGGCGCACAGCATCGATGTTTTTGTTGGTCACAGCGGTGGACGGCCGACCATCGCGAGATTCGTCACTGAGATTGATACGACCACGCTTGAATTCTGCAAACCAGCTATAAACAGTCGTCTTGCATGGTGCTTCATTGCCAAAAGCTGTTTCAAGCCGAGCGATGCTCTGTTGAGCTGTCAAATTACACTTAAAATCGTAGAAAATCATACTACGAAAATTTTCCCGAGTTAAATCCATGTTGATGCAGACACACAATTTTTTAAATGGCGCCACAAGGTAAAAACAAAAGACAGTCAGATGAAACAAACTGCATTCTACAGCCAAAGAGTTCTATTTTCAAATGTTGCAATAAATTTTTAAATATTGTTTATGTAAGTGGCCAGTTCCGGAAACTTTTAGTGTTACCTATGTAGTTAGATTATATTTTGCGGTTGAGGAGGCACTTTTTTGTCATTGTTCTAAAGCAAAACATTTCTAATTACCTATATTAGTTGTTTCATTGATTGTAGAAATCTCGTATACTTATTCTCGTTTAAGAACTTTTTTAGGAATATTTCATGAGTCTATCCATCAACCTGTTTCGTCCACTGCTGAGCATAGGCCTTTCCAAGATTTCCCCACTCTTGGCGGTCATCCTGGAAGAAATGCTCAATCACACACACATTGGGCAGGTGGGTTGGTGAGCGCGGTGTCGAAACCCTTGCACCAGTGACGCCGCTGCCCGTATATTAAAATAAAATTATTTACGCCAAAATGGTAACAATATGATTGGCTTTTATGTCTTTTTTATGTAAATATCTTTTTAAGGCATTCAAAATGTCATGGTAGTAAAGGGCGATTTTCTGAAGGTAGCGCTATTTTAAATATACCATTCGATAGAGAAAAAAAAAACGGAGTATGGTGGCATTGAAAACACATTTGCTCATTTTTGTCCTTTACGCCAATTGAGATTTCCTGCACCGATAAGTCTATCTTCGGTGTTTTAAAGATATCTAAATTCCTGTTAGACCATTTTGTACAGAAAAAAAACGTAGCAAAGTGGTAAAAAAGCTCATTTTGGGTCTAAGTCGAGTTAAACCGTTGTGCACGAAATAAAACTTGTGGACGAAAAATTCAATTTTGTCATTTTACTATCGTGAATTTCTCAACCACTATATTTTTCTTGTAATCTTTACATAATCCCCCATACTTGTATTTTTATAAAAAAAAATATTTTTTTTATTTCTCATTTGTGTTCAAATTTTTTTAATCCTATAGTTTTCCTCTAATTGGCCAGTTATGGCCTATAATCGTATTTTTTTTTTCTTTTTTTTCGGTCCCTCAATTTAAAAACTCAATTTAAGGTCCTACGTAAAAGCAACATTTTTTTTTCCAAAAATATGAACGTTTTTTGTTCATACTGTAAAGTTAAACGATGTCCTTTACTTCCATTGAGATTTCCGGTACCGAATGACAAAATGGTTTAAGTAATTTTTTTGATTCTGTGTACTAAATGTGAATGGTTGGAAAAAAATGATTTTTTTTGTGCAAAAAAAATTGTTTTTGGCATTCCTGTAAAATTGGGTTTTTTGAGTTACATCGTTATTCACCGGAGGCACATAGAACCCATTTTTAAAACAAAACTTGAGTCGGAAAAATATTTAAAAAAAATTGATTTTAGTAGTATTTCCGCTGGGAAATGCTACGTTTAGTCTTTGGGTATGTAAGTTTATCAGAAACCGTTTTGATGTGGATTTTAATGTTATCTAGGGAGTTACTTGAAGAAAATGCTATGTATTAGTATACTATATTATATATAATCATATAAATGAGAGCTAAGACAAGACTATTACAGTGATAAAAGAAAATACGCGCGTGCAATTGACTTGGTGCCACCCACGGCTTCGCTTGCGTTGATTTTGTTTATGTAAAGTCGAAGAAGGAAATTTTCCGATTCCAGTGACAGATGTCAAAATTGACAGAGGTTAGAATATGTCAAAAGTATTATTAACAACGGAGTGCCCAAACATATATTTAATTCTCAAACAAACAACCTCTAACCCTAAAGGCATATATTTACTCTATTCGGTCGTAGATAAAAACCGTATTATTAACCGTATGATTAACCGTATTAATTTAAATCATTTAAATAGTGCAAACAACGTCAAAGTTATAAATAGTAAAGGTCGTTTCTGAAATGAGTAAGTAGAGTGCTTTCAACTCAAAGGAAGATCACATTGTTGTTTTTAGGGTTCCGTACCTCAAGAACAAAAAACGGAACCCATAAAGGGTCACTTTGTTGCCCGTCTGTCTGTCTGTCCGTCCGTCTGTCTGTCAAGACCCTTTATCTCGGAAACGCGTGAAGGCATCAAGTTGAAATTAAAACACTATAATCAGGTCTACAGTCCCTTGAAGCTGTGAAAAAATTAAACTTCAAAGTTAACGTAAAAAACCGGTCAAGTACGAGTCAGACTCGCAAACCTGGGGTTCCGTAATTCGTCAGTTTTGGGAACAGGCAGGAAGAAGGTACTCGAAATAAAGCTCGTGCATGAAAAATTCAATTTTGTCATTTAATTATTGTGAATTTCTCAACCGCTATATTTTTCCTGTAATCTTTACGTAATCCCAAATTACCATGATTTTTTGAATTTTTTCGGTCCTCCAGTTCCGGAAATAAGGGGGGGGGGGGGACGTGCATTTTTTGTGGTTTTTCAAAGAAATCTCGAAATTGGTGACAGTAAATATAATAAAAGTACAATTTTCATGATCAGCTCTTTAATATCTACAATTTGATAGCCATATTGTATTTTTACAAAATATTTTTCGAATTTATTTTACATTTTTTTGTATTTCTCATTTGTGTTCAACTGTTTTTAATCGCTATAGTTTTCCTCTAATTGGCAAGTTATGGCCTACAATCTTAATTTCTTTAATTTTTTCTTGAAATCGGTGACAGTAAATGTGTATTAGTGAAAGTATATTTTTATAATCAGCTCTTTAATATCTAGAATTTGATACCCATATTGTATTTTTAGGATATTTTTTATATTTTTCTCTCTTTTGTTTTGGAAATATTTAACACATTTTTGTACACCTTGTTATTTGTGCAAGTAAATCCTATTTTTGTGGCATATTTCAAGTCTTTATCTTTAACGGTGCTAAAGTTATGAGGCTGTGACATACGGACGGACGGACAGACGGACAGACTACGGAGTCTCACCATAAAGTTTCCTTTTCCCTTTCAGGTACTACGGAACGGCCTGAAAATCTAGAACTATACATTTGTAATTAAATCATAAAAAATATAGTCTTTGACGAAACCCTCAGTGGGCGAGTCCGATTTGCACTTGTCCGGTTTTTTAGGGTTCCGTACCCGAAGGGTGCCAAACGGGACCCTGTTACTAAGCCTCCGCTGTCTGTCTGTCCGTCTATCACACAGGGATCTACAAATAGATTACGTGGGTCCACAGCTTCAACCGTTATAAGTAGAAAGTTAACATTTTCACAGAATACATGTTACTATGGCCTCGACAAATAAGGAAATATAAAAAAAAATTACATGGGGTTCCCATGCAAGAAACCTCGAAAAATTTTCTTTATTTAAACGTTATTAATTTTGGCGTAACACACACAAGTTTTAAATGTAGTCAGATAAACAAAAAATATTAAAAAGTAGGGTTCCGTTCGCGACTTGTTTTTAGGGTTCCGTAGTACCTAAAAGGTACAAAAGAAACCTTTGCGGTGAGAATCCGTTGTCCGTCCGTATGTCACAGCCTAATTATCATAAGTCATAACTTTAGCACCGTCAAAGATAAATGAAGACTTGAAATTTGCCACTAAAATAGCATTTACTTGTTTATATAATATGGCGTAAAAAAATGAAAATTTTGAAATTATATTTAATATTTACAATACAAAAGAAAATATCTAAAAATGCAATATGGGTATACAATTTTGGATACTACGAGCTGATTATAAAAATATATACTTTTATTATATCTACTGGCACTAATTACAAGAAATCTTTGAAAAAACACAAAAAAATGCATGCCCCCCCCCCTTAGTTTCAAGATTGGTGGACCAAAAAAGATGAAATAATGACAATTAGGAAAACTATAGCGATTAAAAAAAGTTTAACACAAATGAGAAATAAAAAAAAAAATATTTTCTGAAAATACAATATGGGTATTAAATTCAAAGTACATATTAAAGAGCTGATTGTAAAAATATATAATTTGACTATATTTACTTGCATCTATTTCGAGAAATCTTTGAAAAATCACAAAAAATGAGTCCCCCTCCCTTGTGTCCAAAAAATATGAAAAAAAAACATCATAATTAAATTCAGTTGTACTTGTTTGACTGGTTTTCATTTTATATGTTAATCCCGGCCGAGGGAAGAGATGCCCATACTCACACACGCTGGGTAGGCGGGTTGGTGAGCGCGGTGCCAGAACCTCTCGCACTAGTGACGCCGCTGCCCGTCACTAGTCTGTTTATTGAAGGTCCGGCAATTCGGGATGGATATACCGCCGCCATCACACGGTCCCAGGATTGGTGGGCTACCTGGATTTGTGCCTGTCTGCGAGCTGTCCTCTTACTCTCCCCCGAATAACTTCAGGGCGGTTTACGAGTAAGATGGTGGTACCTCCACAGTCGAGCCCGGCATCAGCTCTACCACCTTCAACCTCAACGTTTAATAATTTTTTACTCAAAAATTTATTGACTTAATTCACATAAAACAAGGCGCTCTAACCAAAATCTCCAAACACTTTATCAGCTGTTGGCTGTTGACGCCATATTCGTTATGGGACTACTAGCGCTATAGTGGCAAAAAGATGAACTAAATTTAAATGACGCGGCGGCTTTTGATTCAGCCATGTCCAAAGGGCTAACTTTCGAGAAACCATCACGTTAAACGTTGAGGTATCTTAACTTAAATAACGAGAAGCCTAGGCATTTAGTTGGATTCCGCCATTTGGCGGCGACATATCGTCGCTTTAGAGTGAAAACCTCGGATGGCCAAATTAAACGAAAATAGATTTATTATTTCATTAGAATGATAACTTCGTATTGCATCATTTCACTTTGGTTGTGATGCATGTCTGTGAGAAGTAGCGCCATCTATTGATATGTTGGAAAACCTCATTGATTCGTACCGCTCAGTTTGGTGAGAACAAGGCAGTTTTTTGTCGTCGGTGTAGGGTAGGCCGGTCATCGTCCGTGGGTACAAATCAGTTATTTCGCCCTCTCCACTGTACAAGACGACGACGATCGTGACTCAACGGTTATGAGTTCCTCAGTTCGAACCTCGCTCGGATACCACTTGTTTTTCTTTTTGTGTTTTATTTTATTGGATTTCGTTAATTTTATTTTAGTTTAATAATTTTTGATTATGTTATCGTTCTGGTGCACCTATTATTCACGAGTAAATAATAGATAACAAACAAACAAACAAACAAATTTATTTATTAATGCCATAAGCCAAAAAACCAAAAACAAACAATCTAAATTATAATAACTATAGGGTTACCTAATAATAGTGATGTTAAGTACTTATCAAACTTAAAATAAAACTCTCTTAATTATATATTTCTCTATTAATTATATATTTAAGTTTCATGTAAGTATAATATGGCATTTGATGATTGTTTACCACAATGATGATTGATTTTGTTGTTTACCTACTTTATTATATTACGTCTGCCACCCTTCGGGTACGGAACCCTAAAAATTATATTTTTGAATGCTTGCTCTTTCATTTGTTTGGGAAAAGAAAAGATAAATGAAAGTAGAGTGTTGAAATAAATTATTGGTGTGCAAAAAAAGCTCATTGCAATAACAGTTGAGAAGAAAAGGTAAAGCTCAACCAGGCCGACCCACGCCGAAGTATGCCAACAAAATTGGCGACATACTCAAGCTTACATGACTAGATTGATGGATGTAAAAGAGGTGAATGTTAGGATCAAAGCAGATGGAAATCTTTGGTCTCTGCCTACCCGTCTGCAACATAGGTGTGAGTGTGTGTATGTATGTTTGTATGTATGATGATAAGAATATAATAAGATCAATATTTATTTTCTGCCACGTATGCTTCATTTAGCACAGCAAATTAAACAATGATACAAATAGATAATTCTATTTGCTAAAGCAAAACAATTACCTATATATGTATAAACTTCGGTTGGAGTATATATTTTCAACTTAAAATAATGTTTATCAGTTGTTCGTTATTGTGCTCTTCTCAAGTGCAGTGATTTGTTTTATTATGGATCTGAGAGAGAAGAAAGATGATCCTGATATTACAAAAATACTATCGGTGTGTTTTATGAAACTAATCTATGTTCAAATCGGCAGATATCTCGCAATTTTTTATTTATTTATAAATTACCTAATTAGTTAGGCTATCTGTGGCCGACTCACTGTTCATTATGTAACTGGTAGTGGTAAGCTAAGACTTAGGTCAGCGTTGTCTGTTATAGGTCAAAGATCGATTTCCCAGGATAGTTATAATCATTGTGATAGCAGAGTTTTGTGAGCGATTCTCTTATTCTGGAATGAGAGGTAAGAGTCAGTATAATCTTTTAGAAAGCATGTCGAAGATAGAAATCTTTTTGAGAGAACGATCTCATAGACCATGAGGGCATAGTCGGTAATTTAACTCATCGAGTACCGGCATTACACTGTTTGAAGCAGGGCAAAAAAAACTTGGCGAAACATAGCAGTCATGTAAATGAAAAAAATAAAAAAAGTGGGTCTTAATTCATATGATATGTTCATGCGATAACACACGATTAGTTAAATATTTTTAGCCGAGGGTCGGCTTAGCAGTTTGATCTATCAGACAAATTTTTGGGTCGTATTCGGATCATCGAGTACCAGCATGCAAAATCATAGTATGGCCTTGACGAACCAATTAGAAAATCCCTTATAAAATAAATAAAATAAAATAGCCTTTATTAAAAATAACTCGATTAACTAACATCCTACTTCCTACTATCCTAATTAAGTTTGTGCGCGTGTGTGTGTGTGTGTGTATGTTTGTTACTCTTTCACGCTGAAATGGCTGAACGGATTTGGATGAAATTTAGAATGGATATAGCTTATATACTAACTTAACACATAAGCTACTTTTTATCCCGGAAAAATGCATGGTTCCATAGATCAATATCATTGAAAAATCAGGTGTCTAATTAGCGCGGCCCTAATCGTTTGTGGTGAATTAAGACAAGGCTTTGTTATTTCATACATCAGGTGTCTAATTAGCGCGGTCCGTATCGTTTGTGGTGGAATAAGACAAGGCTATGTTATCTCATTGTTTTCCTTACTTTTGAATAAATAGTATGCAAAAATTGTGTTTTAAAGCAATTAGCGGAAATTGATTATTAATAATAGGGTTTTCGCATTAAAATTATGTTATTTTATGCCTTACATTTCGATTAAATTTGATAACAACGATAAATACGACTTTAAGGTTGTTAACCGAATGCAATCAAAATGTAAATTATAAAATTATAGAATTTAAATGTGTGGGCTCCTTCGATATAGCCCACTACTATTTCAGGGCGTAGGGTGGTGAATAAGAAGACTTGTTGTATACTGATTCCAATAGTGAACTGTAATTTTACAAATAAATGGCTCTATATTTAACCTTATAACTATACTCTTAACTAGTGCATGTATACGCGAGTTACACAGAGTGCGGGGAGGTGAAGACTGAGGAAGCGGGGGCGGAGGGACGTCAGCTTGCCTCGCGAGTTGGCAAAAGCCGATGAGTCACGCGCTGGCCTGCGATCCTTTTCTGATTAGTCGCTTCGGTCTGCTCTTGCTTATCGGTGTATGTTGCGAACATCACTCCCGCCGCAGCTCTTCTAGCTGAAATCTTTCCGTATTTGCAGACCCGTGGCAAGGCAGGATAATCAGCTTCTTGGTGGGACGTCGAAGAATTCCTTTGTTGGTTTTCACATCTACTGCTCGTACCTCTCCGTCAGGGCCCGGATAGACAGCTATGACCACGCCTCGTGGCCAAACATTTCTTGGTAGGCACCCATCGGCTATCAGAACCAGGTCGTTGAGTTTGATGGCTCCTTTTGAGCGTGGGTCACGTCGATGTTGGAGTTCAGGTAAATATTCTTTTATCCATCGTGCCCAGAAGAGATCTGCTAGTCTCTGGCTGTCTCGCCACATCTTTCTTCCTGCCTCGTCTCCTTCTGTGAAGGTACCTGGCAATGGTACACGTGACGGCCCTCCCAGGAGGAAATGGTTTGGCGTCGGGGCCTCTTCGTCTTCGGGGGATGTGGACACATGCGTGAGTGGGCGGCTATTTAGCGTGTTTTCGACTTCAATGAGCAGCGTAAAGATAACTTCTTCTTTTGGAGCTCGTTCCTGAAGAGTGACATGCAGAGCCGTCTTGACACTCCTCACCAATCGCTCCCAGGCCCCCCCCATAAATGGCGCACTGGGGGGGATGTACCTCCATCTGATTGACCGAATGGAAGCTTCTTCTTGAAGTGCATCTTCAGCTACCTTCCTCATTTCAATATCGGCACCATGGAAGTTAGTGCCATGGTCCGACCATAATTCTGTAGGGCATCCTCGTCGACTTATGAAGCGTCGTAGAGCCATCACCGCTGAGTCAGTACTGAGACTGCCAGCGATCTCGATGTGGACGGCTCTTGTAGTCAAGCAGGTGAACAGGACTCCATAGCGCTTCTGATGACCACGTCCAACTGTTACGGTTAGTGGGCCAAAACAGTCCAGTCCCGTGTACATGAAGGGCCGCTGATGGTGAGCCAGCCTGCTGCGAGGATGGTTGCCTGTAGATGGCCAAACAGGTTTGGCTCTCCGGATGCGACAGAACTGGCAGCTTCTTATTTCATTGCGGACAGCATGGCGGAGTCGGATGATCCAAAATTGTTGGCGGACTTCATTTGTGGTGATCTCACAGCCTCCATGGTGTAGCTGTGTATGAACCCAATTGATGTAGAGTCGGGTCCATCTGTGTTCTCCATCGATGATAGCTGGTTCTTTCTGGGTTTGAGTGATGTTTTCTGTAGCAGCTACTCTGGAACGTATCCGCATAATGCCTTCGTTGTCAATGATGATTGACAGCTGGCGTAGGCGGCTATCTGATGGCGGATTTTTATCTTTCCGTAGCGCGTCAATTTCCGCTGAGAAAACTTCCTCTTGTTGAGCTCGTACCCATAGTGTCTCAGCGCGAATCATGAGATGAGCCTCAATCGGTATTAGTTTGAGACTACCGACTTTGCTCCTGCTTCGTTGTGGCTTCTTTGAAGAAGATTTGTTTTTCTTCCAAGTTGGATCCTCTTTTTCTATTTTCGCAGTTCGCTTGCGGGTTGTGGTGCATTTCTCTGTGTATTGTAACAACTCGATAAATTGCAACACCCGTGCGGTCGTTCTCTGAAGACGCATCCAACTGGAGAAGCGGGATACTGGTGGAAGAGCGTCTATTAGCTTGTTCGTCTGAGTTGTGACATGGACTCGTTCTTCTATAGCCGCTTCTTCTGTCGAGGAATGTTCTTCTTCTTGTGGCCACTCAGTCTCTGGTAAATGGAGGAAGTCAGGTCCTTGATACCAGCGATGTTGTGAAGTGAAGTTAGATGGAGGCTCTCTTGTAGCATCATCAGCCACGTTCATTTTGGTTGGAACCCATCTCCACTCACTGGTCTTCGTATGTTCGGTGATCTCCGCTACTCTGTGAGCCACGAATGGTTTGTAAATTCGTGGACCAGTGCGTATCCAAGCAAGCACTGTGCGAGAGTCGGACCAGTAGATACGGCGTGCAGGCATGAAGTCGTGTTCCTCTATGGATGTCTGGGCAAGTCGACATCCCAGCACGGCAGCCTGAAGTTCAAGACGAGGAATAGAGACCGTCTTGAGGGGTGCTACTCGGCCTTTTCCCATGACTAGGGAAACATGCACCTCGTCTCTCTCGTCGATGACTCGCCAATATACGGCAGCGGCGTAGGCAGTGGAGCTAGCGTCGACGAAGGTGTGGAGCTCAATGGTTTGTGCACTGGATAGTTGTGCATAGCAACGTGGTACAGCCAGTTGGGGTAGAAGCTGGATATTGTGTACCCATTTTCGCCAGATCTCTGCTTCTTCTGTTCTCAATTCGGTATCCCAACCGATTCCAGATCTCCATGTGTCTTGAAGTATTCTCTTGGCTTGAATCGTGATTGGTGTTACCAAGCCAAGTGGGTCATAAATTGACATGACCGTCCTCAAAGCTTCTCTTTTCGTTGGCGTTCGATCTTTGTTCATGATGTCTTCAGTTATCTTGTTCCGATTCACATTGAATGAGAGTGTATCGTTTTCTGGATCCCATATCATTCCAAGTATCTTTTCAGGATCAAGATGTAGCACATCGCCTTTGCTTCCTGGAGCGAGTTCTGATAGGACTTTGATTGAATTTGAAGCCCAGCGTTGGAGGTTGTAGTTTGCATGGCTGTGTATGAGAGCCACTTGTGATGCAGTCTTGATTGCCTCCTCTTCGTCATTGTAGCTGGCAAGATAGTCATCGACGTAGTGATTTCTGATGATGGCTTCAACAGCTTTGGGATAAGTGTTCCGGAACTCTTCCGCATTCTTGTTCTTGACGAATATTGCGGTGCATGGAGATGATGTAGCTCCAAAAATCACGCTTTTCATGCGGTATTCATCAGGTGGCCCATCGCGGCGGTCACCTCTCCACAAGAAACGTTGCATATCTCTGTCGGCTTCCTTGATCTGTACCCGCAGGAACATGTCTTTAATATCGCTCGTGACTGCGACTGGGCATTGGCGAAATCTCATCAAGACTCCGGGTAGTGACTGCAGCATATCTGGGCCTGAGAGCAGCATGTCGTTCAAGCTGGTTCCCCTGGTCTTTGCTGCTGCGTCATGAACGTTACGACATTTTTCCGGTTTCTGAGGATTGAAAACCGGAAAATGTGGCAGGTACCATGTTCTCTGAGTGTTTTCTACAGGAGCTCGTTCTGCGTATTCTTGTTGCATGAGTACTTGCAGCTGGACTGTGTATCTTTTCTTTAGGTCGTTGTTCTTGTCCAGTTTCTTTTCTAGGAGTTCGAGACGTCGCATGGCTGAGTCGTAGTTGTTAGGTGGTGTGTAGTTGTCGTACTTCCACAGTAGGCTAGTCTCGAATCCTCCCGCCGGTAGACGCTTGGTGTTTGTCTCCAGCTGCTGTAGCGCTCGTTGCTCTTCATTGTTAAAAGAGCGCTTGGGTTCGACTCCCAGAGACTCCATCGCAAAGTGATCTTTCATCATTTTGTCCATAGCATCTTCATCAATTTTCATGTGGGTGATTCTGTGGACTTCCACCCTGGCGTTCTCTTGATTCACACCATGTAGAACCCATCCGAGTTCTGTTCGTGAAGCAACTGGTTGGTTCTTCTCTCCTCGGCGAAGCTCATGAGTGAGGAGTAGGTCCCAATTGTCCTGACCAACCAGAACTGTCGGCTTTCCTTCTTCATAGGTGAGAAGGTGTTCAATCTCGTTCAGATGAGGACATTCTCTGATGATGCGCCGAGGTATGGATTGAGGAGAGAGTTTGAGATCATCCATTGTTCTAGCAGAGATATCGTGGCAGCTAGTGTTGCGACCACGTATGGAGAATCGCACCCTCTGAGACTCGAAGGCATTTATCTTTGCGCCAGCTACCCCTTCTATGATGAATGGAGCTGATGGACCTCTGGCGCCTATCTTCTCTGCAGTCTCAGTTTCTAGGATTGTGCAGGACGAGCCGTCGTCCAGTAGAGCGAAAGTGTCGACGACTCCCTTTGGGCCACTGACTTGGACTGGTAAGATCTTGAGCAAGGCCGAAATGTTGACCCTTTCTTTGGTAGAGGCAACTGTGTCAATCGGGAGCTCTATGCTGTGTGCAGTCTTCTCTGTTTCGTCATGAAGCAGTTGGTGATGAGTGTATCTGCATCCATTGATATCGCATCTTTTGGTTTTGCAAGTGTGACGGAATTTGCGAATGCGAAGGCAGCGGAAACATAGTTTGTAGTTCTTAGCTAGTTCCCATCTTTCCGGAACGCTGGCTTTCTTCATCAAAGAGCAGTCGGAGAATTTGTGCTGTTCTTTCTTGCAGATGATGCAACGAGTAGGTGATGATGACTCGTTTTCTGCGACATGATAATTGCGAAGTGGTTGTTGCTTCTTTTGTTGTGACTCCCGCCGGTCTGGCTCTGGTGTGATATTTTCTGCTGGAGCAAATCGACTGCATCGTTCGGCTGTGAGTTCGAAGAAGTTAGCCAATTTGATAAGGTCAGGCTGATCTTCTTGTTGTGCGGCATCGTACTCGTAATATCTGTAGCGCAGAGCCGAAGGCATCTTGTCGACGACGTTTCTTATGACCTCTGAGTTGAAAAGATCATGTGGCTTCTTCAGGGCTTTGATTGTTGCTATCACGTTCAATATCTTTGATGTGTAGACGCAGATATCTTTTGCATTATCAGAGAGTCTTGGCAGGCTTCGAAGTTTGTTGAGCTCTACTGAGACAAGTGCTTCTGGTCGACCAAATCGACTTTCCAAAAGTCGAATTACTTCTTGTGAAGTTGGAGATCCGATGAAGAGGCATTGTACGGCGTCTTTAGCTGCTCCATGTAGGCTTTTTCTCAGTCTAGCCAAATTGTCTTGTTCGCTGAGATGAAGTGCTGATTCTTGGAAGGCGGCTTTGAATGCCAACCAATCTCCAGCAGACCCATTGAATGACGGTAGGTCTACCACTCGTTTGTATGGCAGAGCGGTAATAGCTGGTTGCATAGACTTAGCAGCAAGTGTAATGGCAGCAACAAGCTCTCTGTAGTCCATCTTGTCATTGGCAGGCTGGACGGCGATAGTGTGAGCAGAAGCAGGTTGTAGCGGCGCGTGACAGGTGGTGCAAGGCAACCTCTCTGGTACTGTTGGTGCTGTAGCTGAACACGCTAGATTCTGGTACCCCGGCTGAATTAGAGGTGCACAACTCGGCAGTGGTTGTGTTGGGCTTGTGTCTTCAGCGGGGGTTGTCTTTAGCGGCGGCGTGCTGTGGTAGGCGGCTTCGTGTGGCTCCATGGTAAGTGCGAGAGTACTTCTGTGCACCCACTGAGACGTGCGTGCGGCTTTGATGCTGTCTTCATCAATTGTATCTTCATCAGACTCAGCCTCTAGCAAAGCGATGCGTGCTTGTGCTAGTTCCACCTGTCGTTGAAGTAGCTCTTCCCGGGCTTTAGCTAGTTCTTTGCGTCTGGATTGTGACGCAATGGAACGGGGTGCGCTGGATGCGCGTGATGCTGACTTCTTTGACTTAGTGGATTTGTGGGCGGGGCCAATAGCAGCGGTGACGGCGGCGGCAGTGGTGCTGGTTCCAATGGTGGTACCGGTGTTAGCGGCGGCGGTGGCAGCGTTGGCGGCGGTGGTGGCGGTGCCAATGGTGGTACCGGTGTTAGCGGCGGCGGTGGCAGCGTTGGCGGCGGTGGTGGCGGTGCCAATGGTGGTGCCGGTGTTAGCGGCGGCGTTGGCAGCAGCGCCGGCAGTAGCGGCAGTGTCGACGGTGGCGGCAGTGTCGACGGTGGTAGCCCCAGTTGTTACCGTTGAAGACGTGATTGTAGTCGAATCCGTAGCTGACTGAGACGTGGCTGTTTCATCTGTCGTGGTCGTTGTCTTGGAGGCGGTAATGGCACCGGATGTTTCCGTAGTACCGGTCCTTGATGACGACGCGGCGGCGGCAGATGTATTGTCCGCAGTATTGGATGTTGACTTCAGCGATCTTGTAACTACCATTTTCAGGCTTCTTTTGACGATTCTTCAGTATTTGGCTCTTCAATATCCGTCGCTCGAATGACCATATGTGGGCTCCTTCGATATAGCCCACTACTATTTCAGGGCGTAGGGTGGTGAATAAGAAGACTTGTTGTATACTGATTCCAATAGTGAACTGTAATTTTACGATCGGTGATCATCTCACACATCCCCTCTGGGGCGTGGGTATACAGCGTCGGGGCGGGTGCCCCCTTGCTGTGGTGTCCTTCGATGCCCATTACTATGGGCATGTCTTGGCGTTGTTTTATCCGGTGGAGTTTGCGGCTCTACTCTCGAGGAGCACGGCTCGATTCAGGGAAGAGCTCGGCTCTACTCAGAGAGGAACCGCGGGTGTCAGGTCCTGTCCGGCGCGAGCGCGCGCGACGCGGGTATCGCGGGCGCGCGCGGCGCGGGGATGCGCGGCGCGGGGGCGCGTGGCGCGGGGTCGCTCGGCGCGGGGGCGCGCGGCGCGGGTGGCGCGAGCGCGCAAGTCGCGTCGAGCGGCGCTGGGGTCTCCTCCGGTGGTTGGAGGAGGTCCCGAGGTAGGCGGCGGCGGTCGGGGGGGCGCGCGTGGTGCGGCGCCAGCTCTCGAAGGTGTGAGAGCGGCGCATGCTCTGCGCGCGTAAACATCCCCGCCGCGAGCCGGCTGACGAAGTCATCCAGGCTTTCCATCTTCAGGTCCCTCGCGATCGTGTCGTTCCTCACGTAGCGAGGCGCGCCGACGATGGTGCGGAGGGCTAGGTTTTCTTGAGCTCGGAGACGCTTCTTGTTCGTCTCCGAGACTAGGGCGTACCATGCCGGTGCAGCGTACGTGAGGCGGGATCTAATGTATGTCTTATAGATCCCGAGCTTCGCACGCAGATGTAGTCCTGAAGATAGGAGCGGTCGCAGTTTTGCTCGCGCTCCTTTCACCTGGATGACGACGTTGTCCACGTGTTTCCGCATAGAGAGTCTCCGGTCTATGGTGACTCCTAGGTACTTCACGTGGGGCTGCCATGGGACCTCTACTCCTTGAAGTTGGAGTGGTGGTGGTAAGCTCAAGTTGCCTGTGATGAGGGCCTGCGTCTTCCCGACATTGACCGACAGTCGCCATTTGGACAGCCAGTCTGGGAGCAGGTCTAGGGTCCGCTGCATCTTCGCCGCAGCGTGGTTGGCCTTGTAGGACGACACGAAATAGGCCGCGTCGTCGGCGAAGAGAGCGAGTTGGGTTCCCGCTCCCAGGGGGATGTCGTCGGTGTACCGGGAGTAGCAGACCGGGGACAGGCAGCTTCCTTGGGGGACGCCAGCTTTGATAGGGCGCTCCTCCGAGGTGGCGTCTTCCACCACCACTCTGAAGTGGCGGTTAGTCAGGAACGACTCCACGACCCTAACCAGGCGCCGTGGGGCTGGAGAGGTCGACAGTTTATATAGCAGGCCCTCGTGCCATACTCTGTCGAAGGCCTTCTCCATGTCCAAAAGTACTGCAGCGGTGTACTCCTTCTTGTTGAGGCCTACCGTCATGTGGTGCAGTACTCTGGTCAGTTGGAGGGTCGTGGAGTGGTCGGCTCTGAAGCCGAACTGTTCCGGGCGAGGTGTGATGTGGGGCGTCAGCTGTCCGAGCAGGAGTTTCTCGAACACCTTTGAGACGTTGCTGAGCAGGGTGATGGGCCGGTTGTGTTCCGGACGTCTGGGGTCTTTGCCTTGCTTTGGCAGCATGATGACATGGCCGACCTTCCACTGAGTGGGGAAGTGCCCCGTCCGCATGATTCCATTGAACAGGCGCGTCACTGCAGCGACTACTCGAGGGGGTAGGTGCTGGAGCGCCAAGTTGGTGATGGAATCAGCTCCTGGGGCTTTTCGGGGCTTGGTGCGGCTGATCACCCGCTTCACCAGGCCAGGCGAGAAGACGATGGGGTCTTCATCGGCGGCTAACGGCTCAGCAAGGTAGTCTCGCAGGTGAGACTCGACTGCTCTGACGTGCTCCACATCATTGGTCGGGTTGGGCGTGAATTGGCCTTCGAGGCACTCGGCGAATATCTCGGCTCGGTCTTGGGCTCGGAATCTTGGGTGGCCGTCGCTGCCCAGCAGCGGTCGGACTGGAGCTGGGGTCGTTGACAGCTGCCGGCATAGGCGATGCACAGAGGGAACGTGATCGCCTATGGACTCGACATGGCGCTCCCAAGAGTCTTCGGCGTTCGCGTTGAGCTCTTTCTTCACCTTCTCCGTAAGGGCGTTGAGGCGAGCCTTGAGCGTCGGGCAGCGGGTGTGCTGCCACTGCCTCCGGAACTTGCGCTTTTCGCGGATGAGTTCTTGGATCCGAGCGGGGAGAGGTTGCAGTCTACCCGTGCTCGGAACCGTGTGCGATGATGTTTCAAGCGCGTTCTGGATGCAGCTGGTGAGCTCAGACGTCAGCCTTTCCACCTCTTCGGAGTTGGTGACGGGGCGAGATATTTGGGCCTCCTGGAGTGCGGCCTCGAAGGCGGGCCAGTTGTATCGTCGACGTGATGCCGGCGGAGAGACTCTGGTGGGCAGGTCCTCCATTATCAGAAGGACTGGCCTGTGATCTGATGGAAGGTCGATCAGAACTTCCTGGCTTGGCGGTGTTCTCAGATCTTTGTACACCACTATATCCAGGACGTCTCCAAGCCCCGTTTGCGGGCAGTAATGAGTAGGCTCGCCGGGGCCAATGACGTCATAGTGGTGCGAGATCGAGTCTTGGAGGAGTCGGAGTCCTTGAGCATTCGCCGTCGCGGAGTTCCACGCAGGATGCTTGGAGTTCAGGTCGCCGGCAATGATGGTGGGGTGCGGCGCGCTGAGGATATCATGGAGATCCCTGAAGTCAAGGCGCCGGGCGGGTGCCTTGTAGGTGGCGTAAAGACGCAGGGTTTCACCTGCGACCTGGATGTCGACTCCAAGGGCATACAACGATGAGTACTCCTTGACGGCGATTGGCTGGTGGATGATCCTCCTCTTGACTAAAACCGCCAAGCCTCTCCAGACTCGGCCAGTCTCGGGGGAGAGCTCATTCTTCCTGTAGACATGGTAGTTTGGGACGTGAAACTTATCCTTGTCTGACAGGAAGGTCTCGCTGATCAGCATCACGTCGACGTTTTGCTCCTTGAGGAAGAGCATGAGCAGTCGCCGCTTTCCAGTGAGCGACTGGGCGTTCCAGTGCACTATTCTTAGTGACTGGAGCTCTGTAGCGGCTGGGCTGCTACGAGTCTCTGGAAAGCGGGTAGGCATACTAGGTTCTTGACGGCCTGCATCACCGCCTCGTATTCTAGCTCCGCTGTAGGTAGGACTGGGGCGGGGGTCACCTCAGTTGTGGGGTCGGGCTGCTTTGCCGCAGCCTTCTTTTTCTTTCTTCCAGACCTCTTGCGTCGAGGTTTGGCAGCGTCTGACCTGGCCGTGGCTGGGTTAGCCTCGGCCATGAGTGAGGCGGGCGCTGTCCTCTCTTGCGGTGGCTGGAAGGCTGGCTGCGGTCGGCTGGCTGGTTTCGCCGCTGTAGCCGTCAGGGCGATGGTTCCCGCCTTCTTGTTCCGGGCCTCGTTCCGGAACACGGGGCAGGAGGTGTTGTTGGCCGCATGTGGGCCCCCGCAATTCACGCAGGTTGCGGGTTCCTCCCTGGAGCGAGGGCAGTCCTTCGCAGAGTGCTCCCCGCCGCAGCGCACGCAGGCCTGGGTCCGGTGGCAGTTGTGGGAAGAGTGCCTGAACTGCTGGCACCTGTGGCATTGTGCGGGCCCCTTCTTCCCTCTCCAGGCTTCGATTTTTATTCCCGGCATATACATGAGTTCCGTGATCTCATATATAGCCGGGACTAGGGTTGGCGTCTTCTTTATTAGGGCGTAGAAGATGCAGCCGGGGCGCCCTGCTCTAGCCCTAATAGGCTTGCAGTACTCGACCTCAAAGCCGAGGTCGAGCAGTGCTGCTGCGAGCTCCTCCGGTTCTGTGTTTACTGGCAGCCCGCGGATCGCTACCTTAAGGCTGCGCTCAGCGGGGAGGGAGTAGGAGAACCACTTCACACCGTGGTCCTTGTCCAGCTTGTTGAGGTACCGTTGGAGGAGTCGGTACTCATCATCAGCTGCTGGTGTGAAGCGCACTCCCTGCTGGAAGGCGCGGGCATTGGGTGTTCTACCCAGTTGGATGGCGATCTCGCGGATATGATGCTGCCAGTTGGGCAGCTTGTCCACGATCATCGGTGGGTATCGCAGCTTCGTAGGTGCGGAGGTGGGCGCGGGGGCGCGTGGCTTGGGGGCTGGCGGCGCTGCGGCTGGCGGTGCGGCGGCGAGCGGTGCGACGACGGGCGTCGCGGCGACGGGCGGCGCGGCGGCTGGCGGCGCCGCGGCAGCGGGCCTCGCGGCGGCAGGCGTCGCGGCGGCGGCGGGCGTCGCGGCGGCGGGCGTCGCGATGGAGGACGTCGCGGCGGCGGGCGTCGCGACGGAGGACGTCGCGACGGAGGCCGTCGCGGCGGCGGACGTCGCGGCGGCGGACATCGCGGCGGCGGACATCGCGGCGGCGGACATCGCGGCGGCGGACGTCGCGACGGAGGACGTCGCGGCGGCGCGCGGCGCGGTGGTCTGCGGCGCGCCGGCGCGCGGCGCGGGGGCGCGCGGCGTGGTGGCGCGCGGCGCGACGGCGCGCGGCGCGGTGGTGCGTGGAGTTGGGTACCCAAGTGGTGGGCGGTCGGGTCGCGCTCGTTGCGCGACTGGGAGGCGCGATGCCGCTCTTCCCTGGGCTGCGCGCGGTGGTTGCGGGTTTTGCTGCAGGGGGGTGGCTGCGGCGGCGGCATAGGTGGAGGGCACTGGAGAAGGCGCGTCGCAGACTCGCTTCACCGTGCTCTCGGTCTTGGGGCTGCTCGTGTCGAGCGCTCTCTTCGTCCGTTGAGGGAGGGGGGGCAGAGTCAGCGGCATAGACGACGCCAATGCTGCGTCTGCCGTCGGAGAGCCCTCGACAGCAAGTTCGAGGCGGCGCTGGCGCAGGTGGGCCTCCATCGTAGCGAGGAGTCCCTCCGTCAGGCAATTCGCACGACGTAGCCGAGCCGTCATGATCTCGTCCAGCTCGAGACCGCGGCGCGGAGACCCCGGTTGTTCGAGCGTGAACGGCACGGCGTACTCAGTACTCGTGCTGATGCCTCCCCACTGGAAGTCGTGGAGAGAGTGCGCACGACGAGTGGGGGTGGAGGTCAGCGACGATGGTAGGCTCAGGAGGGCTGGGTCCAATTTTTACAAATAAATGGCTCTATATTTAACCTTATAACTATACTCTTAACTAGTGCATGTATACGCGAGTTACACAGAGTGCGGGGAGGTGAAGACTGAGGAAGCGGGGGCGGAGGGACGTCAGCTTGCCTCGCGAGTTGGCAAAAGCCGATGAGTCACGCGCTGGCCTGCGATCCTTTTCTGATTAGTCGCTTCGGTCTGCTCTTGCTTATCGGTGTATGTTGCGAACAAAATGCGAAAACTTAGTTATTACTAATACATTTCCACCAATTGCTTTAAAACGAAATTTTTGCATACTTTACATTCAAAAGTAAGGAAAACAATATTATGACGTGCATTTTGCACCGAGATTTGGTTCGACAGCCTTAAGGTTACCGATTAAGCTCTCATGGTATATCAGTCAAAAATATATATTGCGAATAATAATAAAATAAGTAAACAGTTTTCTTTGAACTTCGCTTGTGTAATTTTGCATTTTTCCAGCTTTTTTAACTTTGTATCTAAGAAGTAAACTTGGCTATACAGATGACGGCGCTACAGAAATATACCATATCTTTAGCACACTAGTGTATTTGTTTCCAATATTTGGTGGAATACTTGCGGATAATTACCTTGGAAAATTCAAGTAGGAAGCTTAAATTAATAAACAAGCTTTGATGAGTATTATTTTACATATTACGTAGTGATACAGCTTTAATAAGTTTGATTTCCTTAATAGGCGGTAAAATTATTAATTATATTTGTAACTTTCAGAACTATATTGTATATGTTGTTCGTATATGCTGCTGGAAATGTTTTGGTTGCCATAACCGCAATACCGCAGGTGGGATTACCTGGAAGGTAAATTATTTTATTTATTTTATTATTTACTTCAACTATTTTCTTATAGTCAAACGTTTTGTTTTTGGTCTGCGTGCAGATATTGCTAGCTACAAAGCTGGGACGTCATGTTGTGAAATAACACAGTGCAACAGTCAAAATTTAAGTAATTAAAGGGCAAAATGGAACCCTAATAATGTCAGCTCGTAGACGGATGAAGTTACAGATCAGAAATTCGTAGAACCCAAAACCGTATATCAAATTAAAATTACAATTAACTTGTTCATTAATTTATTTTTACTGTAAAAAAACGTTTTTTGAGTGAAACACGCGCTCTGGAAATTTTAGACCTACTCGCATGGAAAGGTGAAATGGCTCCTACTTATCAAATTTTATGTAATATTTTCAGGTTATGTACTCTGTTGGGTCTTTTCATGATAACAGTTGGTACAGGAGGAATCAAACCCTGCGTGACGGCATTTGGAGGAGATCAATTTGTGTTACCAGCTCAGGAGAGGCATCTTGCCGTATATTTTAGTGTATTGTACTTTACATTATGCACGGGAAGCCTGATTGCTAAGGCTGTTTCGCCAGTTTTGAGGTCTGAAGTTAGTTGCTTTGGCGACAAAGACTGTTATTCGTTGGCTTTTGGGGCACCTGGGTTTATTATCATTATTGCAATAAGTAAGTATGGGCAATTTAATATTTAAAAAAATATTCAACACGTTTAGGATGAATAAACCTATTTACATAATTGCTTAAATGTTATTCCAGTAATATTCGTAAGTGCAAAACGGAAATATCGGATAAAAAAACCGGAAGGAAATGTTGTATTTGACTTCGCAAAATGTGTTTCTGTAAGTATTTTTCTCACAAGTAATATGCCAGTTTGCAATTTTTATTTGAATCATTTAAGTCCATTGACTTATTTAAATGGAACCCTCAGGGCGCGAGTCTGACTCGCACTTGACCGGTTTTTTTACTATACTGTCCGAGTGCTGTATACCTATACAATTGACACCTACTTTGCGCACATTAATATACATTTTTATGCTACCTTCCTACTTTTTGTTTTGTGTTGCGATTGCGATTAAAATAAAAGAAAAATGTTTAATTAGTATTACAACTTGAAAATTATTAAGGCCTTACCCCTGGTGCACGATAATCTTACTGGGCGATTTTGAATTTCAGTACGTTGTCAGAAAGTCTACATTAGAATGCTCGCTCCGCGCGCTGGCGGTACGCAAAATCGGTGAATTTTGGAGGTATTTCTGGATTTTACGAAAAAGTATTTGATGTAGGAGTTTTTCCACCTGATATCGGAAAATAAACCATGTTTTCTTGTTATAGCAGTAATTTCGGGCATAAAACTCAAGCCGTTTAGACATAAAACGAAATAATAACCTTAAAAGGCATCATTTTCAAAAATAAAATCTATCGAGTGAAATGTGTCCAATTAGGTAACCGACTTGACAGCGGAAAGACAAAGGTCTGAAAAAACACGTGTTCAAGTATTACATTGATCAGATAAGTAGTTGACTCAGCATATTAAAACAAAAACCGTTGAAAGACCCAATACAAGCCCTTAAGTAGTCATGTTTTCTGATAAAATATTTTAACTACTTAAAAACTAAATGATACTAAAAGGAAAATTGTGAGGTAAATTTGCATGCTCTAAAGAGCGTGATGTGATTGAAGTCGACAAGGCTCCTACCTACATCGGGACGTAAAAATTGTCGGTTAGAAACAGTGCCGGATTAAGGCTGCTCTAGCATCTAAACTGCGTTTGAAGTTTCGAAATAAACGCGCACATATTTTGCGAAATTATTATTTCACTTTGACGTGCCTTAGTGCTTGTAGCGAAAGGGAAATGCATAAAAAATATTAGGAAAATGCTTTTCTATGCTAAATGCAAACACATTTGTGTTAAGGCATAAAATAACAAGAAAATACCCAACACTGGAGTACGACATTTTGCTTGTGCACCCGTCCCTAGGCAATGCAAGTCATGGCCCCTGGAGCTTCTCTCCACTTTTCAAACTAATGTTTTGTCTGTGCATATCAATGTAATTTTCATTTTACAGAAATAAGTAGGTACATACCTACCTTAATCAAAATACACTAGCGCCCTCTAGGCGCCAAGAGGCTTACTATTAAGTGAGTATCTATATATATCGTTGCAGTATGGAAAAGCAGATACGTTAATTCGCAGGTCGTGTTGAGAACTGGATAGCTCAGTTCGTAGAGCAATCACCCGGCAAGCGATAGGTCCCGGGTTCGAATCCCGGTCCAGAGTTCTTCACGTCCAGTTTTACTTTTCGGATTTTCTGTACCGCAATGATATAAATTTAATTTGTTGCCTCCTTGCGATGGTTAAATCGCCAAGTGTTTAAACATATTTATTTATTTATTTATTTATTTATTTGATAGGAGAAAAACAGAAATAGATACATGTTTGACAATAACAATGGTGATAACATTAGTTTAAGTATATCTATTCCCTTAACATTCTCACAAATTACATAAAGAGATAAAAATGAAGCAGATGAAGAAGATAAATGGTTTATGACAATATTGGCTATAAACCCAAAGCCAAAAATACAGACTAAGCAAAAAACCTACAGCATGCACATGCAAACTTAAAATAAAAAATCATTAAAACTAAAAATTAATAAAGAAAAAGATACATTTTATATTTACCTAAGAATAAGACATATATTTCTGCTTTACCCTATTTCTTTTGTTTTATTTCCTTTTTTTTCTTTTCTATGAACGCTTTCTTTACTTTATTTTTATATCTGTTACGAGAGCAGTTAAAGAAATCTATATTTAAAACATTATCATTGTAGTAATTGCACATACGATGTATCGGAGCTCTTTTTCCATTCTGAGTTCTAGTTCTTCTGAGATGAAAGAGATATTTGGGTCTATTACTACGATGACGGAGACTGGGTAGTTGGAAGTTAATCTGACTTAAGAGGTCTGCACATTTATATTCTCCAACACATATATTTCGAAGAATTACTGAATCAGTCACATGTCGGCGATCTGCAAGAGACATGAGCCCAAACTTGGCAAGAAGATCGCTGTAGGACAGACGGCTGTGATTAAGACGATAGTTCAAGGCACGTACAAATCTTTTTTGGATCATTTCAACCTTCCGAACATAGATATCAAACACCGGATTCCATATTGCTGAGGCATATTCTAATTTTGACCTCACCAGACTCTGATACAAAATTATATATGTGAGGGGGTTTTTAAAGCATTTGGCTACTCTAAGAATAAATCCTAGCATGCGATATGCTTTTTTTATGATATCTTCAATGTGGAGGTCAAATGTCAATTTAGAGTCAAATAAAACGCCAAGTTCACGTATTTGATTGACAACTTCCAAGGAGTCATTCCCAAGCTTGTAGGGAAAACAGTTTTTATGCCTCTTCTTAGAGAAAGCCATTACTTTGCATTTGTTCTCAGCAAGTACGATTTTATTATCAATGCAGTAAGTAAACAGTCGGTTTAGATCGTCCTGTAATTGCAGACAATCATTATTGTTATCTATACGTTTGTATATTTTTAGATCATCTGCATACATCAAAAACTCAGAGTACTTAAAACATAGTGTAATATCATTAATAAATATTATAAAAAGCAGTGGCCCTATAATTGAGCCTTGGGGAACTCCAGATGTTACAGTAATGTAGGACGAGATATGCCCATTCAAACCAACAGCCTGTTGTCTCATGCACAAGTAAGATGAAAACCATCGCAGCAAATTACCCTTTATTCCATTAAAATAAAGCTTTTGCAGCAGAAGCTTATGATCCACTTTATCAAAGGCTTTTCTGAAGTCTGTGTACACTGAATCAACAGCTACACCATCATCAAGAGCTTTAAAAAGAAAATTTGTGTAGGGTAAAAGGTTTGAAACGGTAGATTTTGATTTCACAAATCCGTGCTGACGAGTATCTAGAAGTGGTTCAACGTAAAGATATACTTTGTTGTGAATTAACATTTCAAATACTTTGGGGATTATTGATAGGAGAGAAATGGGGCGGTAATGTTCAATAAGATTTTTAGCACCTCCCTTATGAATAGGAGTCACATGAGCTATCTTCCATTTTGCAGGGATGATCCCAACGTGAAGACTTAAGTTAAAGAGCAAAGTCAATGGAACACAGATTGTAGAAGCTGTATGTTTTAGAAAGAATGAGCTTATTTTATCCGGCCCTGGGCCCTTATTGCTATCGAGATCAAGAAGGGCTTTTTCAACTTCGGACTCTAAAAGATTTATCTCAGACAAAGGAGTAGCCAAAGATGGGCCGTCATTTAAAGCAATAAAATCTGTGTTATAAGCATCGTGATCCACTGGTTATATAGAAATTGTTTTTTTTTAATTAACTTATAAGCTAGTAATTAAAAGTAAAAACGATTGTCCTTTAAAAAAAATACCGAGAATCTTTGTAAAAAGAAAGCATCAAATTCTCAACTACTTTGACTTATTTTTCTCCCAAGCCACAGGGCCCCAAGGCAGAGCAGGGCCCATAGGCAATTGCCTACATTGCCTATTGAATAATACGGCCCTGGTTAGAGGAGGGATCGATATTCGACACTCGAAAACACGTTTGAATCCTCTCGGGGACACAACATCGTGACGATATGCTAATATATGTTTGTTTTACATCTACCTTTTCAGTTGGGCATAAAAAACGCTCTCTTAAAGCGTAGGAAGGATAAAGGGCACTGGCTGGACAGTGTACAACATCAGTATGACCAGCAGTTCATACGGGACGTGAAGAAAACCTTGTCAATCCTCATGCTCTTTACTGTGCTCCCAGTGTTTTGGTCTCTTTTGGATCAGCTGGTAAGGAATAGAGACATGTGTATTTCAGTGGAACAAGTCCTACAGGTTTGACAGTCTTGGCTTCTAACTTTCTTCCACCCCTATCTTACGTATGTATATTATATTTTATGCTGGAAGTAGTTTTCTATAAGTTTTATACTTTCAGACTAGTTCGCCTTATTTACTATACTTATTATAAAACTAAAATTGGCGACAAGTGACTGGAGTCTGATTTATCTAACTTCAACATCTGTCGCTATCGCTTTCAAAGGTATCGTGTATCGTGATTGGCTGGAAATAACGTCACCATTAGCGTACTAGGGTTTGTAGTTGGGGGGGGGGGGGGGGCGGCTTCAACTCATGAAACACAAGTATCTGTTCTCGATTATGTGTTCGTAATAAGGTAACAAACGAAACAGATTCGATTCAACTTAACAGCAGCTGGGAGTGTATTGTTGAATCATTCGAATTTCAATTCGCATACGAATACAATACTAATTTTAAGTTTTCGTATGCGAATTGGAATTCGAATGATTAAAAAATACACTCCCAGCTGCTGTTAAGTTGAATCGAATCTGTTTCGTTTGTTATCTTATTACGAACACATAATCGAGAACAGATACTTGTGTTTCATGAGTTGGAGCCGCCCCCCCCCCAACTACAAACCCTAGTTACGCTAATGGTGACGTTATTTCCAGCCAATCACGATACACGATACCTTTGAAAGCGATAGCGACAGATGTTGTCGAATGAATGTTCTCTTGCACCTTCCTCTCTTTTTTTCCCCCCACTTTCCCTTCAGTGTTGTTTTTGGAAAAATTTTGTTGTCGTATCGGATGTCCCAACATCTTTCCACATATGCTATCTATGGTCTTCATTAAATCATCAATGACACCTGATTTCTTGGGGGGGGGGGGGGGCAGAAGGTACTGTAGGGGGGCCGTGCTCCCTATCTAGTTACGCCTATGAACGTCACACATAATTCCTAGCCAAACACGATACCGTTGAAAGCGTTACTAATGGATGTTGAAGTTAGATGAAGGCCCCAGGTGGCACATTCTCTCCATTCCGAAATACGAGTAGACATCCAAATTCATTGCCAATTTGAGCAGACGTTAATATAGTGTAAGAGGGCAACTAATGGTATCCTACGTCATGTGGCACACGTAACGTTTTAGAAACAGATATATTAACGCGTATAGATACCTATTTGAAGCGAATTAGGAAACATTTTATCATCAAGTTAAAAATATGCAAAGGTATATCATTATATAGAAGCTAAAAAATATAAATATAATCTGATATGTTATTTCTTTGCTTTTAAATAAGTCACTGTACTTGTCCATAATTAAAAAAAGGTGGATAATAAGTTCCACCAAGTGCCGAATCAGAACCATCAACATGATATGGTATTTTTAATACCTTTTAAATTCATCAGATACTATACATACTGAATATTAGGTAAATACCCATGATTTCTCATTTGAGTATTTGATCACTGGTCAACTAAATTTTAGAAATTTTCTGTCCCAGAAACGAGTTCTTGAAATAATTTTAGAAATTTGTGTGCAGAATCCGAATATGAACTCAGATTTTCTCTATCACGTCGTATAGATAAGTATTGATTAAGGACTTGTAATTATGAAAAATAAATATATAAAATAACTAAAAAAAAATGTTCAGAAGCATTAAAGAAACGTAAAAATTCAATACTTAAAGTTGAATTCACAAAAACTGAGACCTGATAGAAAAAATCTGAGTTCAGATTTGGATTCAGCACACAGTTTTCTAAGAGAATTTCAAAATATCGTTTCTGGGAAAAAAAATTGTTGACTAGTGAATCGATGTAACTATGATTTCTCATTTATTTGATTATCGATTTCCTTTAGTTTCCCGTTTGACATACCTTAATAAAATTTAATCGACACAGTCGGATGGTGTAATACCGGGTGTAAATAGACTGCTACCACTAAATAAAACCACATATTTTACCGACCCTACTGAACCACTTTTCTCAAGAACCATACCCGCGGACACCCTTAGTTTGGGAAATAATTGAGTTCCAAACAACCATGCGTGAACCCTAACGCACCGCCATACGGGCGAGTTTAGAGAGAGCGTCAGGCTTCGAAGAGCTTCAGGTTTCACGGACGACGCTCTCTCTAAACTCGCCCTAAAGGAAATCGATAATCAAATAAATGAGAAATCATAGTTACATCGATTCACTAGTCAACAATTTTTTACTCGCAAATCCTCCCGAAGTTATTCAGGGGAGAGTAAGAGAACAGCTCTCAGGCAAAACCAGGCGGCCCACCATTGCCTGCGACCAATGGATGGCGGTATATCCATCCCCAATTGCCAAGCCTTATATAAAACAAACTGGTGACGGGCAGCGGCGTCACTGGTGCAAGGACTTCGGTACCGCGCTCACCAACCCGCCTGTCCAGCGTGTGTGAGTATGGGCATTTCTTTCAGGAGGACCACCAAGAGTAGCGAAATCCTGGAAAGGCCTATGTCCAGCAGTGGACGAAACAGGCTGGTGGATGGATGGATGGATATACTGTATATGGATACAATACAGTGAGTTTTTTTTTTAATATCAGCGGTTTCGTTTCAAGCTAGGATAATTATTTTTTCAAAAATGTGAATGTTAAAATGAGACTCGCTTGAGCACTTTTCGCTATTCCATATAGTTTCGTATTTCGGCATCCACGCCCACTTGGAAATCTAATCCTGTATAGACATACATTTATCAAATACGTTCCCTGGATATACCCCATGCCCAAACCACACCTTCATTCCTTTCGTTGTTTCGTGTACCTAATGTGTTAGCCAATCTTCCCAAGGGTTCCCGGTGGACGCTTCAAGCGACCAAAATGGACGGCAGATTCTGGTTCGTGACCATCAAGCCAGATCAGATGCAGGTGCTGGTGCCAACCTTCATTATTGTGCTGATCCCGATCTCGCAGAAGGTGAGTTTTAAAGGTTTTCAGGTCTCTGTGTATAAAATTTTCTTCGCAGCAAAGTACACGACACTAGCATAACCAAAACAGTAATAAAGATATTCATTTAATGGTTCTGTTTAGCCGTCTCGCTTGAATCGCCACGTCTTTCGGAAACGAAACAATAATTCACCGGTTGTTTTCACAATATCTGTATGAAGTTCTTCTTTCCAGTTGGTGTATCCGTTCTTTGAGCGGCGCGGTGTACGGAATCCGCTTCATAAATTAGCCTTGGGTGGAGTGCTTGCCGGCGTCGCCTTTATAGCTTCAGGAATGGTCGAGATTTATCTCAAGGTATAGTGTACCCACTTATTTATCCAAGTGGACGAAATTGGAACTGAAGTCGAATATACCGGGTGTCAGTGTTGCCAACTGGGGCTAGAGCTAACCACGTTTTGCAATGTTGCCAGAACAGAAGACTATAGAAATTTTCTATATCTAATAATAAAGTTGTAAAATAGGCGTGTCTGTACATTGAATATATTTTTAATTTTAAATGAAATGGGTTACTACAATTGTACTGAAACCGAAACTACCATTTTTAGATTTTTCTCTGTCTGTCTGTATGTTCCGTTTTAACTTGAGAACCACTCAACGGATTTGGATGCGCTTTTTTATCATCATCGTAGTGACCTTGGTTAACATATAGATTATGATAAGCAGTGGCGGATACAGAAACAATTCACGGGGGGGAGGCTAAAAGACATCTTGAGCTATGGGTATTATTACTTATAACGTAATAACACGTCACATGCAAAGTTCAGTAAAAATTTATTAAAATTGTTTAAATAGACATAATAGACAATGCCATCTTATGATATAAAAAAACCAGCCAAGAGCATGTGGGGCCACGCGCAATGTAGAGTTCCGTAGTTGCCTGGTATATATAAGTTAGTCTACTAATACAGACCGCGCCAAACTTCACATACTTTCTAGGGGACCAACCGTTTAGCCACAGGGGGGGGGGGGGGGGGGGGGGGGGCGCTCCGCACTAACTAAAATTTTCGCTTTAAAGCTTAATATTTCGTCAACGGATCCCTAAATCGAAAAATGTTTCCCACACACCCACAATAATACAATGTATCCAACGATACCCCACAATATGGGATAGACAAAAAAAAATTCATCCCCAGTTTAGGTGTATGAGAGGTACCATTAAAAAAATTTTTTTTCAAGATTTTATTTCACCGTTTTGTTGGCGTGAGTTATATTTATATCCATGCCAAATAACATCTTTCTAATACTCTCTGCGCTAAGCCGCGGACAGACGGACAGACGGACATGGCGAAACTATAAGGGTTTCTTATCGGACTCCGGAACCCTAAAAAGGTAACAATTTGAGCTTTCTTCTTTGAACGTTGTTGGAATTCATAGATGGCGCCTATTCTTCCTCGCAAATTGGTTAATTACATCGTCGATAGGACAATCAATGTGAAGCTCAATGTATTGCAACAACCCCGCGCGGCCTCGGCTGTATCCGCCACTAATGCCCAAGTCATAAACGGGGCAGAAATGTAATAAACGTGGATGGGGCCGCGGGCAAAAGGCTAGAAATTAATTATTTTTTTAATGAAAAAGAAATGTATTTTCTTTTTCGCCCTGAATCCACCCCTCTCGCACTGCGCATTCTTTCGCTTGGAGTCACAGTGACAAAAATAAAATTTACCTAGCCTCTTAAATACTTGATAAGTAAACTTCGAAAAGTGGCAAGATCTTTTTCCTTTAATATTTTGCTATTTTTACTATTATTTTATAGCTTACTCACTCTGATAAATTGCTAAATTTGGCCTTAAGTAGCTAAGTTGGCAACACTGCCAGGTGTAAATGAACACCGATCTTTTCACATATTCTACTGATCATACTGAATAATGTTAACAAATATAGAGAACCGCGCAAATAAGGACCTGCCCAATACTGCCCCCATTTTACAGTAGATTCAAAATTAGTATGGATACCTACGAATAAGAATTCTAATTAAATTTATATCACTGCGGTATAGAAAATCAGAAAAGTAAATCTGGACGTGAGGAGCTCTGAACCGGGATTCGAACCCGGGACCTCTCGCTTACCGGGTGGTTGCTCTACCGAGCTATCCAGTTCTCAACATGACCTGCGAATTCACGCTTGTGCTTTCCCATACCGCAACGATATATATAGTTGCTCACTTAGTAGTGAGCCTCTTGGCGCCTAGAGGGCGCTAGAAAAGTCTGAGACTATTATTTGCCCTATCTCCTTGCGATGGATAAATCGCCAAGTGCTTAAAAATATAGAAATTTATTTCTATCATAGTTTCGATACGAGTAATGTGTATTCCTAACTACCCGATGCTATAACAGGTGACGGTAGGGCGGTCTAGGGTAGATCATGTATCGTTAACTGATCATGATCCAGAAGAAAAAAAAAATTTGCTCAAATAATTTTTTCAATTCTCAGTACAAAGTGGTTGAATCAGCTGACTAAATTTCTATGGAAAGGTAAAAAAAAGTTCGCGGTTTTTTTTGTTTTCTGTGGAATGTGGTCTATTAGGGATACTCTCTCAGCTATTATTTTTTTTTAATTTGAATTGTAGGACCTTATATTTTTAGTGGAACCATTTTTGGGCTTAGTTACGCTTTTTGAGAATTCTTGTTTGTAGATGGAAACGCAAACATATTTTATTTTTTACTAATCAATGGAGTATTTGGTTTCATTTGATGATACCTGTGCTTCGGTCATTACACTCGGTATGTTCTACAGTATTGAGAAGCATCTCGTGATACTAATTATTATTTTAACATCCTATTTAATTTACTTTTCTGATAAAAATTCACCACTAGCGACGCCATCATTGGAACGGATAAAATGGCGGGACTATAACTACAAAGTCTAGTGTATTGTACGTCGTACACAAGGAGAGCAGACGTCAATAAAGGTGGCATTTGTGTAAAATCACTCGATTTTCCACCTCATATGACCTTTCGGGCATTTTCCGGTATTCTTATCACCAAACAATTTTCAGGTTAAACGACTCAATCCTTCCTAAACTGGTTGCTACGGATTTCGTTCCCGAATACAAAACTTATGATTGCTCTTCTTATTTATGAGAAAAATGTATAAAATAAATGTAATAAATGATGAATTGATGCATTTTGGACCGCTCCCCCCTTGCCTCTATTAATCTCACGTGAGATTGTTCAAAATGCGTATTTCAGTGTAAATACGTTAATCTATGCCTCAATGCGTTGGATTTATTAAAAAAGAAAAACAATATGTTTCATTATTTTTATTTAATACTAGTTACGACTAGTATTTAAGATTACTAAGATCGTAGTCTAGAATCACAGCGAAAAAAGAACAATAAAATACTTAAATGAGAACTACTGAAACCTACAGTTGATGCTAGTGATTGTTGGCACTTGGTGAAAATTAATACACATTATGTTTATTTATAACAAATGTACTTATCCACAATATAGTTGTATTATATATTAGACCCAACCGGTTTCGCTATTTAGTATTCTCAAGGGCTTTACTCCACCACGTGAGATTGGGTGAGAATCAGGTTGACCCCCCCCCCCCCCTAAACGCCTCACGTAATTAATGGATGCCCCCCCAAAGTAATGCATAAATAACACAACTTTGCTAGAAAAGCCCAATTGACATGAAACTATTGTCGCGTAGTTCCATTAACCACATTAATTTAATACTTTTTTATTAAAAAATAAGAAAAGCCATTTTGGGAACGAGACGCGTCGCAACCACCTTAAGTTATACCATGTACCTATTTACATTAGAAAGACATTAAGATATTATCGAACTTTGCTACAAGGGTTTTTGTATTTTCACGGAACTCTAAAATGATTCTCTAATTTATTACCTGGACTTATGTTGCATTCAATTAAATCACACAAGTCACATCCTATTAAGCGTACTATTTTCAGAGAGAGTGGAGCCGCCAATAATTATAAAATAAGAATTTGAGAAGAGTGGACTGTAGAATGCGAAATCGGCTAAAAATGGCGGACCACACTGGCGTGAAAAGTATTAAATAATGGAAAAGCTTGTTACCTCAAAATCCCTTGTGATCGAATCTCGTCCAGGATGCACACAGCACTGAATCTCCTGATCAGGAAGATGTCCTTGCAGGAACACGAGGGTCTAGGGTTATAGGTCTAGACGGTGCGCGCGCGCGTCCTTGGAGGTGGTCAATTCACAACTGACTCAAGGTCAGCTAGCGCGGGCGCGCGTGGTTGATCGACCGATGGTGAGTGCGACAGCATACACCAAGGATTTGATCAAATCCAAAAAGATGCCAAGGAACCAAACTATTCCTTGGTTATTTATACTAGTCCGCCAGCGTATATAAATAAAACATTTATGCGATAAACAAAGTAAACATACAATATATATTGGCGGAACCATTTCCCCGGCCTTGAAAGTACCAGGTTTCAAAACAAATTAGTAGTAAACCAATTAAAAACTAAAATTAAGCTTAACACCCTTACCCTTATTGCGAACACATAACTTTGGTGAATAAACCAAAACAAAAGTATAACCTAAAACTAAATGTCTTAACACCTAATAATTACGTAATAGGATATCACGCAATTACTGAGTTGGAAGGGGGCATAATTTCACAATAGGTCTCTTAAAGAGCCCGTGTTTAGTCTTGACAGTCGCTACGCGAACTATGCCATCCTTCCCTGGAAAGATTTCAGTAATGATGCCGAGTGGCCAGAACAAACTAGGGCCATCCTGCATTACAACTACGAGGGTATTTTCCTTGACTGGGCAAGCGGAGGTATTCCATTTTTGGCGTACCTGAAGGGTGTGCAAGTATTCGCTACGCCACCGCTTCCAAAACGACTGAACTAATAAATCTAACAATTCATGGCGTGGGAGGAGGTGAACAGCACGATCTGTTACCTCGTGCGACGGCAAATGTTTTAAGGGAGTCGTGTTTATAAAGTGCGCGGGGGTTAAAGCCATTGGCTCTGAAGGGTCAGAGCTGAGTACAGTGAGCGGACGTGAGTTAAGCAAAGCTTCTATTTGTGTGAGTACTGTAACAAGTTCCTCCTGAGACAGAATCTGCTGGCCGATGACCTTGAATAGATGGGTCTTGATACTTTTTACAGTACTCTCCCAACAACCTCCAAAATGTGGGGCGTTTGGCGGAATCATCTTCCATTCTATGCGATGTTCCGATAATTCATTGAAGTAATATTCTTTATATTCCTTCGAAAGAAACTCATAAAGCTCACGCATGTAGGTTCGGGCACCTATATAATTTGTCCCATGATCTGTGTAAAGGCACTTAATTGGCCCACGACGGGATAGAAACCTTTTAAAGGCAGCAAGAAAACTCACAGTCGTCATATCAGTTGCAAGTTCAATATGAACTGCTCGCGTAGTTAAACAAGTAAAAACACATATATATGCCTTTTTACTTCTGATACCCCTACCTCGCGTTGGCGTACAATAAATTGGTCCGGCGTAGTCGCAACCAGAATGCGTGAATGCTTTTTCAACAATATTGACCCTAGAAGAAGGAAGATCCGCCATCATTGGGAAGGTGGGGCGCGGTTTTGCACGAAAACAAAGATTGCAATTATGGATTCGCAAGCGGATAATCCGTCTAGCAGCGATAATCCAATACTGCTGACGAAGAATTGACATTAAGAGCTCTGGGCCCGTATGCAGGTAAAGTCTGTGATAATGATCCACAATTAAAGTCGTCACATGATCACGAGTCGGTAGTAAAATTGGATGCTGATAATCAAAGCTGACGTCTGAATTTGACAAACGCCCACCGACGCGAATAAGACCGTTCTTTATGAATGGTTTTAGCGGTTGAATGGTTGCACTGCAGGCTTTACCAATGCCAATATTTTGTAAATCCTGAGAAAAGTGAACCCTTTGTACAGCACGAATAATCTCTTGTCCGCTTTCAATTAGGTCTGATGCTGTGATCGGACCACGTGGCAACTTTTTGCACATCTTGAGAATAAAACATACTACACGGCACAATTTCTTCCAAGATGAGTATTGAAGCGACAGCTCATAGATGAAAGGCCTTACAGCTGCATTGCTATCAGCGGAAGTCACATGAGTGGCTAGTGATACAGGAACCGGTTTACTTTCCGGCAATTCGTTATCGTGGCTGGATACAAAAGGCTGAATTGGCCAGTCAGATTTAGGAAGTTTAGCCCATGGTGGGCCTTGCAACCAGAGCGGATGACCAAGAAGCTGTGCAGGTGACAATCCTCGCGAAAGACAATCACTTGGGTTTTCATCTCCTTTCACATGAAAAAAGTGCTCAGGAGAGAGCAATTGTTGAATTTTGGAAACCCGATTGGCCACAAATGTTTGCCATCGATGCGGTGAAGACTTGATCCAACTCAATGTTACTGTTGAGTCGGAGAAGGCATAGACACCGTCTATGTTAAATCGTGCAGAATAAGTGTCGACAACCTTTTTAATGAGAGTGGCAAGCAATAATGCTGCGCAAAGCTCAAGACGAGCAAGAGAGACCACTTTCAAAGGAGTAACCTTAGATTTTGCACATACAAGTGTAACACTGACACTATTCCCGGATGTGACGTGAGCATAAACAACTCCTCCGTACCCGACTTCACTCGCGTCAGCGAAACCAATAATGGAAACGGAACAATGGTTAGCTACACCGATATGGCGCGAAAACTCTAACTGAGTAATAAGCGGCAATTCGTTCTGAAACTTTTTCCAAAGGCAGACGATGCGCGGAGAGGGAATCTCGTCCCAACCAATTTTTTGTAGCCAAAGCTCTTTTATTAAGAGCTTAGCGTATAAGACGACAGGTGCGACTAAGCCCAAGACATCAAACAGACGCGCTATAGATGATAGCATATTGCGTTTCGTGCAAGGACGGTCGTCAGGAACAACCTTAAAAACAAAAATGTCTTCATTGGGAAGCCAACAAAGTCCTAGAACTTTTAAAGTGGCTTCTTTATCAAACTCAATACTTTGTTCCAATCGAAGAGATTCAGGAATTTGTGAGAGCACGTCTTTTGAGTTACTAGACCATTTTACCAATTGAAATCCGCCAGCACGGAATAAATCAATCAGTTGATGTGCTGCGGAAACAGCTTGCGTGGGATCTTGCAAACTGCTTACAATATCGTCAACATAGATATCTCTTGTAGAAATTTCTTGAGCAAGAGGGAACCGATCTCCTTCATCAGCTGCTAGCTGATGTATGGTGCGGATGGCCAAGAAAGGACTGGTGCGAAGGCCGAAGGCAACGCGGTTGAATTCATAAACCTGAAGGGGGTCATTCGTATTAAACCTATACAATATACGTTGATAAGGGCGATCTTCTTGTCGCACACTTATCTGAAGATAATGTTGTCTAACATCTGCAGAAATCGCAATAGGAAACAGACGCATATTGAGTAATAGCGTGAACAACTCAGGTTGGAGGCTCGGGCCTGTGTGTAAAGCATCATTTAACGCTAAACCAGTTTCGGTCTTTGCGCTACTTGGATCTAAAACTACCCTTAATTTGGTGGTAGCTTTATCTTCACGATAGACACCGTGGTGCGGTATAAAATATTGTCCCTCACTTGAGACATTAACATTGTCAACCAATGATATATACGTTTTATCTATATATTCTTTGATGACGGCATCATATAACAGCTTAAGTGTAGGTTTGGTTTCGAATTTACGTTCTAACGCTAAGAAACGACGTTTAGCAACATTGTACGAACGACCTAAAACTCCTACTGGATCAGCTTTGAAAGGTAAAGCAACTTCATACCTCCCTGTCGAATCGCGAGTTGTTGTTTTAGAATAAAACTCCTGACAATATTTTTCGTCCACACTTAAAGGTGGCGTAGATTCAACTTCTTCTACCTCCCAGAACTTACGCATGAGCGACTCAACCTCACATGATGCGGTTGAACAAAATGATAGCGAAGACTCATGAGGCGATTTGATCAGAGCATCCCCCATAATTATATAACCTAAGACGGTTTCCAACGCATCTGGGATGCCTGGTGGATTGACTATCTTCCCCGGCCGTAGCATCTCTGCAAACAGCTGAACACCGATAAGAAGATCAATGTTCCCTGGGATCGCCCATGTGTCGTCAGCGAGTGAAATATTTTGAAATGATTGGACCATGCTTAGATCAACTTGACAAGTAGGTAACTCACAAGTGATTTGCGGTAACACAAGTGCTTCGATTGTATACTGCGAAGACTTATCAAAGCGAGATCTAAAAGTCACATCCACTTTACCTTTAATAGGTTGCGGAGAACCACCAATACCTTGTACGGTAGTTAATGAAGTTGAACGAAGTGGAAGCCCTAGCATAGCACAACATCTTATGGTGGCATAATGCCGTTGAGAACCAGGATCAAGGATGCATCTAATATTAACATCCTTTCCACCACGACCTACAGCAAGTACCTTTGCGGTAGCAAGTAGTTCCGTGGAATGAGTGGAAGAAGTCGAAGAAACATTACAAGAAGAATGTTGCGGATTAGTCCCATTAGATGAGGACGCGGTAGTTGCAACAGAACCATTGGTATTATTATTACCACCTAAGTGGTCAACAGCAGGATGCTGCGATGCGGGTGCGGTACTAGGTGTCTGTGAATTATTAAAATGCAACAACGAATGATGCCTACCATGACATTTGCGACACGAAGATCGTGAATTACATTTATAAGCTCCATGTTGTGAGCTTAGGCAATTAGTGCATATTCTATTATCCTTAACGAACGAGTAACGTTCGTTAGGCGAAAGCTGTAAAAACCGGTTACAGGTGTACAGCTGCGGATGTGTGCCTTTACATAACACACACTTTGCATTAGGCGCGTGAGAATTCGATTGTGTACCCACATATGTTTGAGGCACACGCGGTGGTGCAGTGGGTGTACGTGGCTTATTTATTTTATCAGCAGCAATAGGCGCGTTGTGCGAACGTTGTGCAGAGCGTTGTAGTACTTTTGCGTGCTGCTGCACAAATTCAATGAATGAATTATAATTTGGTATGCCTGTGTCGTTACGAATTGATGATTCGTAACACTTTGCCGTGTCTGCGTCTAATAAATTTAACCCCATATAAACAAATATAAAATCACCCAAATCAGCAATTTCCAATTGTTTAATAGCGGTTATTGAAGCTACGAAACGATCAATTAATGTTTCCAAGTTATTAGCAGAAGGATTAGCGGCTAATGGTTTCATTGAAAACACTTGATTTAAATAAGAGGTAGCAAGGGCACGCCTGTCCTGATATTTCTTTATTAAGGCTTTCCACGTTGATTCGTAATTTCCCGCAGCGGGAGCCACGCCAGTACAAAAATCCTTTGCACGACCAGTTAAATGGCCAAACAAATAATGGACACGTTCGGAATCAGTTAACTCTTCATTGTCATGAATGACGCGTTTAAAAGTTTCATAAAAGAAAGGAAAATTTTGAATTTCTCCATCGAAGTACGGAATTTCGATTCGCGGTATTTTCAAACTTTTCTGTTTTGAGGTTTCCACAGGTGTGCCAATCGTTACCGAAGATGATGGTGCAGGTTTCTCCAGTTTTGCGTAAGTCTGTATAACGTGCGCGTACATTTCCTCAAATGCTGACAGCGATTGATAATTAACCGTGTATTCCGGATTTAATTCTAATTGTAGTAAATTAATTTCATCTACTATCGCAATATATTCCGAACGCCATTTATCTGCTAATCGTGCCTGTGCCATAAAAGACTGTCTATTTTTATCACTTTTTAAATTAATTATGTAATTGAATGTAGTCTGCATGGAATTAAAATACTGTGCTCTTTTGCCTTCATTCAATTTAATACGTGCTTGCGTCGTCGTCATGGTTACGTTTGAATAATACACAAGTTTATTTTATTTATAAACAATCCAAATCTAGCAAACGATACTAAATTATTTGATTTTAAGCAAAGTGCCGCGCGATTATCAACAAAAATAACACCAGTTTTTTAATTTATTATGTATAACCAATACGTAGGTCGGTATGTAGCTTCCTTTTACAATTAAAAGTATAAAACCGATGCGGATATGTTAGGTATAACAAAATGAACTCGATAAAAATATAAACACAAAATCTAGGTATTGATCATCATAACAAAAAATGTAAACGCGTATTTACGTAAACAATCTCAAAAGCAGCATTTTAATCAATGCATAATTACTCGTACAATGACTAAACACTGTTTCGATATTCAATACGTAAACAAGTAATGGAGAAAATATTCACCTATGTAGGTATTATGTTCAAAGCGGTAAGGTCTGTAACAGCTAATAACAAAGACCTAACAACTAAGTGTAAGGAAAAGGTAAGTATCTACTTATTCAAGCGGTCCTGTTATTAGAAAATAACCGGATAAATATAATATAACAAAGAATAAGTAGGTAGGTACACACTTCCACGCGAATCAATAACTGACAAACCGTCACAGCACTAAGTGTAGATACGAAAACCTTATTACCTCCAACTAGTGCGAGAAAATAACAAACAAAAAAACAATAAGGAGATATATCGTTCGTATATATGTACTTGTGTATATATGTACGTATTTATTCGAGCGGTACGTTATAGGTGTAACTGTACGCACACGACAAACGTTGTCCGTAGTTAAAATTAAACCAAAAATACCGAAGCTGCGAAAGCTACTAATTGATGGGCTTATAAATAATTAATAATAGAATGTCTATAATTCGAAGCGAAAGAAATAAAAGTTCAAATAAAATACGAATTATAAACATTCGCGCGGTAAGCACAATGCTAATTTCTATGAGTATGTGAACGTTTTATTTAAAGTACACCGTGAAAATGATTAAAAGCATAATCGTGTGTGTGATTGCGTAGCAACAATAATATTGCTTTATAAAGTTACAATTTATATAGGTAAACCAAACAAGATTTACAGAGATCGATCAATAAGACAAAGAGATTTTGAAAACGTTTTCTCAAACGTAACGCTAATTTCACCTGTATGTGTACGCAATAAGGTCGATATTTATATGCAACTTTTATATAAATTTTATAGAAGCATAAAATATTAGCAAATTAGGCGAAATATGCTGATTATAACAATTAATCCGGCCGAAGGATCAAACTATGGAGCCGCCAATAATTATAAAATAAGAATTTGAGAAGAGTGGACTGTAGAATGCGAAATCGGCTAAAAATGGCGGACCACACTGGCGTGAAAAGTATTAAATAATGGAAAAGCTTGTTACCTCAAAATCCCTTGTGATCGAATCTCGTCCAGGATGCACACAGCACTGAATCTCCTGATCAGGAAGATGTCCTTGCAGGAACACGAGGGTCTAGGGTTATAGGTCTAGACGGTGCGCGCGCGCGTCCTTGGAGGTGGTCAATTCACAACTGACTCAAGGTCAGCTAGCGCGGGCGCGCGTGGTTGATCGACCGATGGTGAGTGCGACAGCATACACCAAGGATTTGATCAAATCCAAAAAGATGCCAAGGAACCAAACTATTCCTTGGTTATTTATACTAGTCCGCCAGCGTATATAAATAAAACATTTATGCGATAAACAAAGTAAACATACAATATATATTGGCGGAACCAGAGAGTATAGTTATTTTGAGGATAACACTTGCCCTGTTTTACTATACATATACGAGTATATGGTGATTATTGTTTATATCACAGAAGATTTAATTCATTGTTCTGTGGTTTATATAGTCAAATTCATACTGGAGACTTGGTATGTGGTTAAGACCAAGGTTCAATTACCCCTTGTGTGAAATACGCAAAATAATATTTTGACTTCACATACTAATTGAGTTGAGGTTGTTCTCGAACAAGTATAGAGGCACAAAAATATTTTTCGTATTTCGCAAACAGGGTCATTTAACCTCGGTCTTGACCACTTACGTTTGACTTACTTTTCCAGTACGAATTTGGCTATATATATAAACGAAAGTCACCTTATATTTTTACTCCGGGAAAAACGTTGGTTTTTGCATAGAATCACGACGTGATTATCACGCCATATTATTCCCGGGGAAGGCTTCCCCAGTGTGATCAGTAACGCATGTGGGTAATTTTTTGTTCGTCATAAATAAGTACGCTTACTACAATGATAATAAATAGTATTGGTTTACGAGAATCGATATTTTCGGTGTAATATTTCTCATAATCCCAAGTTCGATGACTGGCATCACTGACAGGGGCGTAGATAAATAAAATATCGAAGTGGCGTGTGTTGCTGATTCAAGTACAAACATGCTAAACTTGTATGAAAATATATTCACAGCTCAGAGTTTTCCTTTCCAGAGCACTTATCCGGAGCTGCCGAAACCAGGCGTTTCCCAACTGCGCATATTCAATGGCAACCAGTGCTCAGTATCGCTCCACTGCGTCACACAAAACGTCACGTACACGATTCCGCCTCTGTCACATTTCACTAAAAAGGACATTCGAGTAACCGGAGAGAAAAATATCACTTTCGACCTCGGGGGAAGCTGTATCGAACCGACAAAAGAAAACTTCTTGTTGGAGGACGACTTGGCCGTATCTTTCTTTCTAAATGGAAATAGATTGCGAAGGTACAGGGATAGTGTGGACAAAAGCCGATCCGGCTTCCCTGTAGTGAGGTGAATTCTTTGAACATTCATCTGAATTGGAGACTTGAATTTATTTTTATTTGGACTCATGAATCATTCGTAAAGAGTAAGGTTTTACTTTTGAGAGAAACCTGAGAAAAGCTTTTCAATTCTGATTTAAAATAGGTTTTAGAATAGAGACTTGTCTACACGAAATGTTGTAGTGAAAGAAGATACTCATATTACCGTTTCTAAGATAGAGCTGACACAAATAATGTTGAAAATATTATTCTTTTCGAGGTTTGTTGTATGGGGACTCCCCTGAAGTGTAGTACAATTTTTTTGGGCCCTGGGATACATTTATTTTTAATTTTCCGTAATAATAACACGTATTTTGAGAAAATTACAACTGACTACATTACATCTGAAGCTGTAGACCATTGTGACAGACGAATATAAGAATATAAGACAGCAGATAATGGTTCCTGTTTGGCATCCTTCGGGTACAGAATTCTAAAAAGTAAGAATCCTTATGCAACCAAAATACAAATACTCATATGTTATTTGGAGACAGTGGATATAACGTTTACATGCTCTTTCATTTACGTGAAATTATCTATTTTCACTTGGTTAGTACTTATAATAATTAATAAGAATCATCGACCTGTCTGTCTCTCTATCTTCTTTGTAATTAGATCTTTTGTTTTGTACCACTTTTCCGGTCGATAATTTTGAGCTTCTACAGTGACCTCTTCTTCCTTCAACATTTCAACTAAGCATAATAATGGATGTGAAATTTTTCAGATTTCTCATATCAGAAAAACTAAACGGCTTAAACATAACATTGTACAACAAAAACAGAAACGAAATCGAAGTGAGCCCCGACGTGGGGGTTTCCCCGCCACACGAAGTGTTTTCTTCTACGTACTCTGTCACAGTGAACGGAACTATTGTTGATGACGTCGTGCACATAGACAGTGGTGGGGTGTACGCGATCATTTTGGAAAGGGCCGGAAAGGGCTATGTAAGTGTTAGGATTAGAATGATTTTTTAGGGTTCCATTAAAAAGGAAAGCCGACGTTTGACTGACAGCGCAGATGTTTTAGGAAACTAATGCTTATGCGGATGCTAGCATGACAGGCTACTTTCGGCAGTTTTTATAGGCGTTAAAATCGTGTTTAAGTAGAATGCTTGAAACGCATGCGTCTGTTCTTATCTATGTATATACTTATATGCCACAAAAAGGGTCATTGAACCTTGTTACTGAGCACTTACTAAGTCATCAGTAAGAATTTGGCTGCATAAATTAAAGTCACCTTATACAGGTTGTTAGGAAAAGTACTTCGTTCCTTTAAACCACGTGTGCTATAGGTATAACAAAGTATGATAAGCGTTTTAATTTTTTTTTATACTAAAAAAAATATTTTTAAACATTTATATTTTTGTAAATTGTTAATTAATTAAAGTAAAAAAATATTATTTTTGTTAAAATATTAGTAATTAGTATTTAAAATTATAATATTTAAATCTATCAATACGTTCTTCTGAACTAGGGTTGAACAATTTAATAAAAAGTTGTTAAAAAAAACACGCTTAACATACTCTGTTATAGCTATAGCACACGTGGTTCAAAGGAACAAAGTACTTTTCCTAACACTCTGTATATACACGGTGTAAATAGACTGCTACCATTAAATGAAACCACATATTCTACCGGGCAGCTTCGAGATAGCGTCGTTCGTGAAACAGCTGTTCCAGTGCAGCGTTCTAAAATAGACCTTCCTCCTAGGAGATAAAGTCTTTGAGTTACAGTTGAATATCTTTTCCCCTAAAAAATTGCGCGGGTTTTTTTAAAATAGTTATTTAGTATGATTAGTAGAGGATGTGATTTTATTTAATGGTCGCACTCTATTTACACTCTGTATATATAACATTATTATTATTAAAATAAGTATTTTGCAGCGGGATAACACTAACTATACTTTTGATGACGGAAAATAAAGTCAGTTCCTAAAACTCATACTAAGCGCTAAAAGTCGCAATCAAAAGTGAACTTTACGGAAAATTTATATCTAAGCAAACCACTTTGAATGTTTGACGATAACATCTGAGTACAACTAAACCTACATACTATTTGCGACAATTTGGAGTTTTCTTGAAGGTATTGCAAGAAATAAGGTCTAGAAAAAAATATATCATAGTGAAGTTTACTAAGTTGAGCCCATCAACTTGGTAGCCGTTCGCAATGGAGTCTAGACCTGGGAGTATATTTTTGAATCATTCGAATTACAGTTCGCATACTAATTCGCATACGAATACGATACTAATTTTAAGTTTTCGTATGCGAATCATGCGGATTCATATGCGGATTGAAATTCGAATGATTCAAAAATTCACTCCCTGAGAGTTCCGTGGAGTCACTTAAGTAGTTGAAAAAAATTCGGCCAAGTGCGAGACGGACTCGCGCACACTGGGTTCTGTACCACTCAGCCCATACTCAGCCTAGCTAGTTGTACTGTCAAACTTGGCTGTGTGTGTTCTGTTTTGCGTTCGGTTTCATAGTTCTTTAAGTTTTGCATGTCAGTGTTGTCAAATTATTTCCTTTGATATTCTCGTTGTTATTTTGCTTTCTTTCCGCCCTGTCTAAGGATATTGGGTTTAGGAAATGTATATTGTACATATTATTATTTTTTTGTTATGTTGTGTTAGTTAGGAATATTTTAGGTTGATTTTTGTTATTATATACGTATTAAATTTATTTCATAAATATGGACTTACCAGTAGATCTGAATGACAGTTTTTTCTCCTGTTCATCAGCTGATGAATACGCCAGTGCGGATAGTGATGCCTCCCAATCCGATCCCAACCTCAGTTTGCATGATCGTTTAAAGTCAGCACTTAGTGGTCTTCACAGCAACATAAACGTTGTTCACATCAATGCCCGAAGCATCTCTGCTCATTACTCCGATCTTCTCGACTCATTTAGCAATCAGCGCATTGATGTCATTCTTGTCTAAGAATCTTTCCTTAAACCTACAATACCGTCTACTATGGTGGGTTTGCCAGGCTTTCGTCTTTTAAGGAATGACAGAAATGGCGCGGGTTGCGGTGGTGTTGCGATCTATCTCTGATCCGATATTCCGTGCAAAATTATAAGTCAATCACCTAGTCAATATACGGGCTTTGCAGAACATCTTTTTATAGAAATATATCTCCACCATTCCAAACTTCTTCTTGGCGTTTTCTACCAGCCAGACCGCACTGTGGACTACTTCGATTTCTTGGAATCTCTGATCTGTGATCTATGCCCACTATACGATGATACCCTGTTATTAAGCGATTTGAACACAGATCTCCTCAAAAATGATTCACGCTCTTCAAAATTAAACTCAATTACCTCTAGTTTAAACCTGCAAATTCTTCCTCTGTCTGCCACACATCATGCCCCACATTGTACTCCTTCTCTTCTTGATCTTATGATCGTTTCCAAGCCCCAAAAAGTTGCAGCACATGGTCAACTTAATGCCCCTTTCTCCTATCATGATCTCATATTTCTTTCGTATAAAGTGCGTCCTCCTAAACCGAAACCCAAATACCTTCTTCTTCGCAGTTTTAAGGGTATGAATCTGGATGAGCTTAGGGCGGACGCCTCTGCTGTTGACTGGACTCCTATCATTGCCTGTCACACTATGGATGAGAAGGTTGCTAATTTTAACAGGATCCTTCAGAACCTTTTGGACAAACATGCTCCAGTAAAAGGAATAAAAGTTAGGCACCTTCCTGCACATGGCTGACACAAGATATTCGTGATTTTACGAGGAAACGGGACAAAGCAAAGTTGAAATTTAAGAAATCTCCAAACAATGAAAATTTTGAATACTTTAAAAGGCTACGCAATCGCTGTACTAGGATGTGTAGGGACGCAAAGAGACGCCACATTCATGAGTCCATTGATAAATTTAACCCTGCACAAGTTTAGAAATTATTAAAAACGCTTGGGATTGGTAAATCTCCAGAATCTCATAATGGAAATATCGACTTCGATGCACTTAATAGGCACTTTTCCTCCATTCCAGTCACTTTAGAAGACAACATCAAAGACATAACGCTCTGTAACTTAGCCAATAAACCAAAGCCCTCATGCGTTTCATTCCCCCCTAATACTGTTACATCGAATGATGTTAAGAAGGCCATCCTTTCCATTTCCTCCAAAGCTGTTGGTGATGACCAAATCTGCCCACAAATGCTCCTTTCAATCCTTGATGAACTTGTCCCCACAATTGCTCACTTATTAAATCACTCACTAGTGACAACTATAGCGATTGAAAAAAAGTTGATAACAAATGAGAAATATAAAAAAATATATAAATATATATATATTTTTTTTTTATAGAAATACAATATGGGTTTCAAATTGTAGACATTGAGGAGCTGATTATAAATATACATACTTTTACTGTATTTACTACCCCCCATTTCGAGAAAACTTTGAAAAACCACAAAAAAATGCATGTCCCCCCCTTATTTCAGAAACTAATGAACCGAAAAATATCATGGTAATTTGGGATTACGTAAAGATTACAGGAAAAATATAGTGGGTGAGAAAGTCAAGATAACAAAATGACAAAGTTAAATTTTTCATACACGACTTTTATTTCGAGTATGGTATAAAAATAATTGAGTCTCTCTTTTGTGGTACAATCAATTCTATTTTTGTTATCATTAACAGTTATGGGCAAGATTTTAAATACCTTCTTCCTGACTGTTAGCAAAACTGTCGAATCACGAAACCTTGACCGTTTTTTTTTTGCGTAATTTGAAATAGAAAATTTTGACTTTCCATTGTATTGAGTCGGGGCTGGGCTTGCGTTTGTAGGGAACAGGAAAAATATAATTTTCAAATTTCCCAAAAAGGGTCATGGAACCTTGATACCGATTACTTACCGAGTCTTCAGTATGAATTTGGTTGCATAAATAAATGTCAAAATTTTATCTTTGCCCTTTTATTGTTTTGATACTTATAAAACAGCAAAAGATAATTTTACAGTGATTACTACAATTTCCTCCTGGTCTCAAATCATATTACTTTAATACCAACACTTAATTAGGAAAAAAAAAATTGCATAATTTTTGTACCTTTTGGCTTGAAAATATATTTAAAAACTGAAATTATAGGTATGTGCTGACACCTAGCTTACAGTTTACTCTATTTTAGGAATCGGATTATTGTATTGTATTATGTAAATGTATCAATGGTCAATAAAATACTTTGCTTAGACTCCGTTGTTCCAAGTAAATAAGGCAATAACATAAAATGTATAAAATTATCTACGCTACGTCGTGTTTTATTGCAGTAAGTTGATCTACAAAGTTAACTTAGTATCTCGGAGTAGAACCTACTTCAACTTAATTACTACTTACGGAGATCTACGACGCTACTTTCTACAGCGGAATTTTCTGTTAAGTACATACTCGTACTATTTAGTATGTAAGTTATGCCATACGCCATTAACTTAAATACTAAGTATGGTTTGAAATTCACGGAGCAGTCTTTGCTTTTAGTCCGTGTTGTAACTGTTTGTCCGCGCATACCGATTCGAAGTCATAATAACTTGGCCAAGTGCTAGTCAGAGTCGCGCATCAAAGGGTTCCGTACCAGCCCACAATACGGGTTGCGGAACCCTAAAAATATTAACAACAATATACATGCTAAGTAACACCAAGTCTACAAAAAACAAGGCGCTAAATGGTAGCGCCTGACAAAAAATTTGGCACCGTCTGCGTACGGAAACATACTTTTTATTATTTTTTGTTTTTATTTAAAGTATTTCCTATAATCTAAAACTTGTTTGAAGTGCCGTCTTTAAGTAAGAGCCAAAACCCAATAACGTTTAAATAATGCAACTTTTTCGAGGTTGGGTACTCCAATAATATTTTTTCATTTAATTATTTTTCATGATGACACAATGGAAACACGTATTCTGTGAAAATTTCAACTTTCTAACTATTACGGTTAAAGCTGTAGAACCCTATGACAGACGGACGGACAGACGGACAGACAGCGGAGGCTCAGTAATAGGGTCCCTTTTGGCACCCTTCAGATACGGAACCCGGAATATACGGAACGGAAAGTAATTTGATTTAATTAAAATGAAGTCATGTCATTAAAATGTCATTCGAAGCCATAAATAAAGTAAGGCCAGATATGAAAATGTTCATTCATCCATTCACTAATTTCTTCATCTGTAGGAGCTCAAAAGCACAAGTTAAAATACTAAAACCAAAATATAAAACAACAAAAAATCTATTTTAATAAATAAAGTTGATTATTACACAACAAATTATGAAATCATAGAATCACGAGCTAAAATTTGAGCACGACTTAAAATTTCAGGCCGGCGCACGTATTCTGGCACGTGCGCAAAAACTGCAAAGGCAGATTGCGGGTGACTTTAAAAAGGATTTTGTACAGATATATGTTGATTTTTTTGATTGAAAACTTCCTTCATAGCATTCCTTATATCCTATAGCTTCTATTTGATGTGGTTTGGTCACTCTGATTTCCATCGTATATCAAACTTTACACAAATATCTAATGACTGCTATTGCGAATTGTCGGGTAAGGTACAAAAAAAATGGACAAGTGTGGATTCGGTCCGCGCACCGTTTATTAGTTGATAGCATCGCTTTAGTTTGCTGTTTTATTCACATACCTATTATGTAATTTAGATTTTTCTGTCACATACCTTCATAAACAAGGAAGGTGGTTCTTACGTCTATAATCTCAATTAATCGAAAAGTCAACGAATATACTTGTTTAAATTATGGTATCCTTATGTTTTCAAAATGATATTTACCCAATTCGCTGGAGATGAGGAAAACAGTTTTTTGCCTCCTCTCCCTTTGCCCTCCCATTACAGAGAGAAAACATTTTCAAGATCCCATTCATATTGCAAGTGAGATGGTGAGACCTCCACAGTCGAGCCTGGCATCAGCTCTACCACCTTGCACCCAAGGTCAACAGCAGTAATGTTAATTATTAATTTATCCTTTCAGGCTTCCAAAGTGATAGTTTTGACAGCAGCCAACTCAATAACGATGGCGCTGCTGCTGCCTCAATTCCTCATCATGTCCATAGCAGAGGTAAGGGAGTGATTGTCATCCACGTTGTAATTTAAGAGATTATCGATGCGAGAACAGTGATGGTATCATGTTACTCCTGTTATATAAGGTCCTACAATTCAAAGTGAAAAAAATTCAAGAGATCATTGAGTATCCCCAATAGACCACTTTCCAACGGAAATAAATTTTATCGCGCGAACTTTTTTATTCACCTTTCCATAGAAATTGAGTCAGCTAACTGAACCACTTTGTACTGGGAAGTGGAAAAATTATGTGACCAAAAAAATTTTTTTCCTTGTTTATTATGATCTGTTAACGATTCGAGTACATGATCTACCCTAAAATTATTTTCACTTATTATTGTAGGACCTTATATACTGTAAATAGAGTGCGACCTCTAAATAAAACCAATCGAAAATTGTAAATATACGAGATATATATATATATTTTGTGTTTTTCCATATAAATATTTTCAATAAAACCACATACTCTACTGATCATACTGAACAACTTTTAGAAAAAAAAAAGGCGCAAATCTTCAGAGAAAAAGATATTCAACTGTAACTCAAAAACTTTATCTCGTAGGAGGAAGGTCTATTTTAGAATGCTGCACCGGAACAGCTGTTTCACGGACGACTCCCTCTCGAAACTCACTCGTATGTCGGTGTGTTAGGGTTCACGCATTTTTGTTCGGAACTCAATTATTTCCCAAACTAAGGGTGGGCGCGGCTTGGAAAAAGTGGTTCAGTAGGGTGGGTAGAATATGTGGTTTCATTTAATGATAGCAGTCTATTTACACCCGGTATACTCCCTTAGAGTATATTACCTTAGAGTTATGGTATATACTCCTGTCGATGGTTCATGGTATACAGGTTGTAAATGCAAACTCAAGAATCCTTTTAGGGTATAAAAACGATTCTGATGTCATCACGAGAAAAAAAAATAGGTACCTTGAATTTTTACCAAAAATTCCATAATTTTTCTAAGCTATGGCTACCCATTCTTATCAACGAAATCCGGCCTCCCCACCCCACACACCTAGTTGCAGCCCGCACCCCTCATCCGTGACCGCCGCCGCACCGCTCGAGGTATATGCAGTGGCCGCCTGTTGCCAAATCGTGCAGTGCCTCAATTTGAGGCCGCACCACCGTTGCAAATTCTCTTTCATTCTCTCCCTCGATCACCTTATCAGTGGCCAGCGACCAGCGAGGGTGTCCACGCGATTAGTGTATTTTGAGTAAAGAAAATCGTCTATTGTGGGGTATAAACTGGTACTTTACTTAGAGACCCCAGTATTTAAAAATAAATCTTCACCTATCATACTAACACACCCATAAAGAATTCTTGCCTTTGCTTTTAGACCCTGTATATGTATAGGTACCCCTGTAGATGATTTTATGATGATATACAATATGACATTTATTTATGCAGCCATATTCATACTGAAGACTCGATAAGTGCTCAGTATTAAGGTTCAATGACACTTTTTGTGAAATTAGTAAATTATTTTTTTCTTGTCCCCTATAAACAAGCCCAGCCACGGGTAATTACTTTAAGAGGTCACCATTTTATTTATTTAGCAAAAAGACTATGGCATCTGTATTGCTGTTATCCATAATGTTTTTAGGGTTCTGTGCCCGTATTATGGGGTGGCACGGAAGTTCCATAACGGAACCCTTTGTGTGCGAGGTTAAAGCATGGCCGGTTTTTTTCATTTGTGCGGATATAGTTTAACTTTGACTGTTGATATTATTTTATAAGTATTTTTTATTTTTATTTTATTTGATATATAGGTATTTCAATTAATTTATGTAGACCGTAGTATTATTATATTTTTTTATTCATGGTTTTAAACAATTTTCTCTTTTGTACACTTTTGAAATACTCACTTTTGTTAATCGCTTCCATAATCGAGGGTTTGCTGGTAGAAATCTCTTCCAGAGATAAGCTCGCCTTTTGCGTATACTGTTAGACTATAACTGTAACTTGTTATTCATTTATATATTGTGTGCAATAAGTAAGCAAATAAGTTTTGAATTGAATTGAATTGAACTTTTTAATTAGGTAAGGTAGGTAAGTACATACGAGGGGTGGCTGATATAAAATCTCCTTTGTTAAAGAAAGTTTAAAAAATGTTACTGGCCACTATATTCTCGTATTCTTTGTTTATTCCTTTTTTAAAAATTATGACACTTATTTGTTTCTACGAGTTCAATTTTTTTTTGGCGCGTCTTCGTTTTTATCAAGTTGCAATAAAATTAAAAATGGATAAAATTGAGTATCGCGCTGTGATTAAATTCCTCGGTAAAGAAGGGAATACGCCGACGCAGATCCGAGAGCGCATGTTTAAGGTGTTCGGAGATTCATGTCCTTCCGAATTTGTAATAAAGTTTTGGTCAAAGCAGTTTAAACAAGGCCGTGTGAGCTTAGAAGACGATCCCCGTAGTGGAAGGCCCATTTCTGCAGTTACCGCAGATAATGTGGAAAAAGTGAAGAAACTGATCCTTGCCGATCGGCGAATTAAGCAGTGGGAAATAGCTAGAGATGTTGGCATTAGCAAGGAACGAGTTCATGAAATAATTCATGAACATTTGGGAATGTCCAAGCTGAGCGCACGTTGGGTGCCTAAAATGTTGACCCCGTTTGATAAGCAAAGGCGTGTGGAATGTTGTCAGTCATTTTTAGACTTGGTAAAGGATAAAGAGGAAGAAACTATCTTGCGAATAGTGACCTGTGATGAAACTTGGATTCGTCAGTGGGATCCCGAAAGCAAACAAGAATCGATGCAATGGAAATTTAAAGGGGAAAAACCACCAAGGAAGTTTAAGGTCCGGCTGTCAGCGGGCAAACTAATGGCAACCATTTTTTGGGATGTTGAGGGGATTCTTATGATAGATTACCTGCCAAAAAACACCACGATGAATGCTGAATACTATGCGAACTTACTTGACCAGCTACGCAAAAAAATAAAAGAAGACAGGAGGGGCAAACTTAGCAAAGGCGTTTTGATTTTGCATGATAATGCACCCGCGCACACGGCCTTTAAGGCGCGGTCATCTCTGACAAAAAACGGCTTTACAGAGATCAACCACCCACCCTATAGTCCAGACCTGGCTCCCTCTGACAACTTCTTATTTAAAAATTTAAAGAAAAATTTGAGAGGGCGCAGATTTTCAACAGACGAAGAGATGAAGGACGCTGTGAATGACTATTTTGACGAACAAAATAATAATTATTATTTTAATGGTATGCTGTCACTTATTGACAAATGTCGTAAGTGCATTTCAGTTGCAGGGGACTATATTGAAAAATAAAAAATAAATTATTAATCCATGTATTTTCTTTCATAGTCAGGTAGATTACTTTTCAGCCACCCCTCGTAGGTAACACTAAAAGTTTCCGGAACTGGCCACTTACATAAACAATATTTAAAAATTTATTGCAACATTTGAAAATAGAACTCTTTGGCTGTAGAATGCAGTTTGTTTCATCTGACTGTCTTTTGTTTTTACCTTGTGGCGCCATTTAAAAAATTGTGTGTCTGCATCAACATGGATTTAACTCGGGAAAATTTTCGTAGTATGATTTTCTACGATTTTAAGTGTAATTTGACAGCTCAACAGAGCATCGCTCGGCTTGAAACAGCTTTTGGCAATGAAGCACCATGCAAGACGACTGTTTATAGCTGGTTTGCAGAATTCAAGCGTGGTCGTATCAATCTCAGTGACGAATCTCGCGATGGTCGGCCGTCCACCGCTGTGACCAACAAAAACATCGATGCTGTGCGCCGTATGATTGAAACAGACAGGCATGTGACCTACCATAAAATTCGCGCATCCTTAGAAATAGGCATGACTCAAATACAATCAATCCTACACAAACATTTGGGTGTGAGAAAGCTGTGCTCGCGGTGGATCCCACACAACTTGACCGAGGCTCAAAAAACGGACCGCGTCACTTGGTGCAGTGCCATGCTTACCAGATTCAACGAAGGTGCGTCAAATTTGGTGTGGGACATAGTAACAGGTGACGAAACATGGATTTATTGCTACGATCCCAAAACAAAGCAGCAATCGAGCGTATGGGTCTTTCAAGATGAGCCGAAACCAACCAAAGTGGCGCGCGTGAAAAGTGCATCTAAGCGGATGATTGCTTCTTTTTTTAATAAAACTGGACACATGGCTGCTGTTGCTTTAGAGAATCGTCGTACCGTGAATAGTGACTGGTACACGACCATTTGTTTGTCGGAAGTTATTGACGAACTCCGTAAAAATAACCGTAAACGCCGTATCATCCTGCACCACGACAATGCTAGTTCTCACACGGCCAGACAGACAAACGACTTTTTGAAGACGAAAAATGTAGAACTCATGAGTCATCCTGCATACAGTCCCGACCTGGCACCTTGTGACTTTTTTCTGTTCCCAAAAATTAAGAACCAATTACGCGGTCAACGATTTTCATCACCAGAAGAGGCTGTCGAGGAGTATGAAAAACACGTTTCAGAGGTCACCACAGGGGAGTGGCACAAAAGTTTTCAAAACTGGTTTGATCGAATTAAAAAGTGCATAGACGCCAAGGGAGATTATTTTGAAAAACAATAAATTAATTTTGTACCTTTAATAGTATTTTTTCATATTCATTCCGGAAACTTATAGTGCGTCCCACGTATATGTGAATTTGAAAAAGAATTTCTTCCATTTGACTGTTGAAGGCTTCATACCGTGGGCAGAAATATATCGAATACAAATATATTTTATTGTCTTTAATAATATTAAGCCATCCTAAGAGAAAAGCAAAATACTCGAATATATTTATTCACATAAAAAATATTGCAAATTATGAAATCACTAGAACAATTTCAACATCACGAAGTCAAAGCTCGATGCTAGATGTTTTAATCTAGCTGACTGTCTTTAGAATGAAGAATCCAACAAAAATCTAGATAAAACTTACCACTTTAAGCCTTAAAGCACTCTTTTAAAACTAAAAGGAAGGTCGCTGAGTAAGTAGTTTTTGACTCCAGCATTTTAGACGATACGCTACGTTAAATTTCGTTGAATTCTTACATCAGAAAATCTCTCTTCTGAAACAAAATAGAATGATGTATTCAAGATTACCAATAGCTTTCCTGCAGTCCATATAATATGGCAGAAAAATATTTAATAAGTTGCCAGAAATTATACAACCCTAAATTAACCCAGCTGCAGAAATACATTAAATACAAAAAAATAAAAAAATAAAAATATTTAACTCAATTCATGAATAAATAAGTATAGAAAATATATATAATACATAATACACATAAATATGTAAGATACTTAAATATTAAACTAAAAATATAGATGCGTATATTTCTAAATATTATGTTAGGCAAAATAATAAAAGTACGCTTATTTTCAAGTTAAATTTATATGTATCTTCCCTATATGCTGTGCCTAGTAAACGGCAAGTAAGTTATAACATCTTTATTTTTATTTTAAAAATGTTGTTCAGTTAATTTGACTGAGTTAAATAGTAGAATACAATTATCGCAAAATAGTATCAAGCGTTTGTTATTGCAAAACAATGCAAAATATTATGTACGTACGTCCAACGAATTTCATTGTGTACGTCACTTCACATCACATATATACGTCAGTCTGGGGCGCATTGTTATCCTTAAATAAGGGTTCTCCAAACTTCGGCCCGCGGGCTAACACCGGCTCACCGGCTAATCCCATCCCAACACGAAAATTCGCTCGTCAACGGAACAGTATGTTGGTATGATGATGACTTATCTACGAGTAGGTCTTGGACCTTGGGACTTAGTGGAGGAATCAGTGTGGCCCTTAGCCTAAAATGTTTGGGGACCCCTGCCTTTATTTTGTTATGTTCTGTGTACTGGCTAGCACACAGCTGCACACTTCAACCACGCAATGAGTGACGTCTAACGTTTGGCATGGGCATGAGGCATGACGTGTGTATCGGGCCTGTCGGCTATACATCTGTGCACTGACCCCTATATTAATACAATCAGACAAGAGGTCAGTGTAGCTGTGGCTTTACTTTGTAATTGTTCCAAACGTACGAAGTTTGTTCGAACTATATTATGTACGACTACGCTTTGATAACCTCGAACGTGCAGACAACTTTCAAACACATTGGTTTACATTAATGCCAATTAGAAAGGTCTTGTTTGGCTGTTGTTCTGTACTACTTAACACGGTCAAAGGACCCGTATCTTGCATCTCCATCTGAGATGATAACAGTCTTCTTCAGGACTAGGCAGCTCGACCTAAGAGCCTTTGCTTCTGTTTGCGAGCGGTGCCATTTTTGTTTTGGACGGTCGATTATTCTTTTTCTAGAAGGACTCTAGCTTAGTGAAATAGCTATCGAGTTTCCTCAAAGTGCGTTTTCTATGGAAGACTCAACATCATCAGCGTCCTTAGTCAAGGTCGCAGCTGGGGGCTCTCAGGTGACGTGAATGTTGATTAAATACTGGAGATGAACGTTATCGACTTTCCTTTATTTTTGTCTGGTCAAGTTGTGAACGTCAAATAGCCAATACAGCCCGCGGCATGAAAGTCTAGCGGTGCCCAAATATAGCTGCATGGGGAGCCAATCAGCGCTTTAGCATGAGTATGTAGTATTGATTATTCATGTTATTCATATTCATATTCTTTATTGCACACGGTTCTTAATATATACAAGTAGTCTTAAATTAAATGTGCTATTTCTAACAGGAAAACCTAGGTGCTATGGACATGTTGGTAAGAAAGTGCATAGTCCTATGTGCACACATAAAGAAAATACATAAATGATTTAAAAAAAGGAAAACAAATTTGGAAACAATATCGACTTAAAACTAGCCTTAACATACTCGCTAAATAAATAAGTATAATATATATTACAAAATAATATAATACTTAAAAGTGTATATATCTATTCAAAATAAAAATAAAAGCTAACTCATACTAAAAATATTAAATTTATTAAAATAACGAATACCTACTTTGTTCGAGAAGAGAGATCGTCAATTGTTAACACTATGACAGTTGTGTCAGAAGTTATACGACTCTTTTGAGGGTTTCCATTAAAGTGGTTACTCCGAAGTCGCCGCAAAACCCAACAAGTTTTTACGTGGATAATCTGTTGGTTACTATTTTGAGGAAAGTCTTAAAAGTTTTTATGGCTTTGTGCTCGTACGTAACCCAGTTTTCGAGTGTTGACAAACAATTTAGGATCCATAATCTGAAATTATTATTGTTGGGTAATAGTGATAAATTTCAAGTCGAGTATTATAGTCGCCGGGATACCTAGACGTTGTTCTGCTTTTATTTACAGAACAAACAAATCACTTTTTAGTTATTCTCCACTGATGTTTATGTACAGACAGGGCGTATATGTAACGTGCTTTCAATACTTGAGTCCTTAGAATATAAAATACTCTAAGCTTGAGTCACATATTCTATTAGCATACTGAATAAGATTATGTGTTTTTTAAGTCTTGTTTTGACCACAAGAAGTCACAGGTTCGAATCTGCGCCGAGGAATTTTTTCAAATTTGTTTCTAATTTATCTTTTTTAGTTTTTTATTATATTAAAGTATATATGTACACATAAGAATAAAAAAATATAATTTTTAGTTTGTAATGCACTCTAATAAATAACATACTGAATAACTTTATTTCTACGATTTTGAATTTGACTTTTACATAGAAGTTCAAATACGTATACATACAATTATAAATGGTGGAATATTATATAGAATATTAAAAACAAAGCTGAAATATTATAAACAACACGGCGCGGCGCATTTACCGCTGGCATTTACTACGGCATACCAAGTGCTACGATTCCGTAGCATTCCTACTTTGTAGACTCGCTAATACCGCGCTGCCCCGCCGCGGCGTAGCTCGACGATGCGTTTACACTGCATAGAAGCTATAACGCCAGTCACAATTAAGTTTATTTTAGGATTAATAATACAATAATAAATCTATATTTTTTGCCTGAACAAAATATAAAAATATTTAAAAGTTTATGAAGCAAAAGTTGCCTCAAAATTAAAAGCCTTGATTATTTTTGAAGAATTTAGTTATATAATATAGGTAGATTTCAGCGTGTTCGCAGCTTGATTTCTCCTTGAACGACAGAGGACAGAGAGGTCAGTATGACACGAGCCGCGTGAGAAAGTGTGACGCCAGTAGTAATTGTCGCCTTGAGGATAAAAATAATGATAAAATTAGACATTGGGGGGGGGGGGGGTGGGGACCACCTTAAGACCTTGAAACTGCGCATATTTTCGAACTGCGCCTTTTATCGTTCTACTTGTAACCTCCCGCAACCCGCCTGACCGTACTCGAAGTTAGAGTTCGGCTCGGGAAGCCCTTATAAACATTGGAACACGAATCAAAATGCCTTAATTCTTCATGATCTCTATCCAGGTTCTGTTCGCGGTGACTGGCAACGAGTTCGCGTTCAAGGAGTCTCCGGACAGCATGAAGGCGGTCATGTCGGCATTCTGGTTGCTGACGGACGCTGTGGGGAACATACTCATCATTGTGGTCACGAGGCTCTGCGTCAGTTACAGCCAGGTTGGTGTATAGATTGTGTAGGATAAATCCTCCCAAGCGGTCAGACGAGCATCATTTCCTGAGGATGCCTCGTTTAGAGGCGAAACACGTGTCGATAAGTTTTATTGCATTTTGTTTTAGATTGCTTTGTAGTTTGCATTTTGAATGGCATAATAAGAGCAAAATATAATTGTTGTTTTTACTCGTCTATATCCATTAGCAGATGTGATCAGATCAAGTGCTTACGAAAATAAATATTCTACGGTTATACTGAACAAGGGCAACGGTCGCTCCGTCGTTACGACGCCGGTCTCTTAATCTTGAAATCTAGGTTCGAATACCGCCGGTTAAGCATGTTACCAATGAGTTTTTCTGAGTGTATACGTATGCGTATAGTATTCATAATACTTACCAGATACTGACGGTATGGGATACAGCATGACTAACATAGATGACACGAATATATATATTTTGTCTTTCGAAGAAACGTTTGACCAATGGACACGCAGGACGAGTCGTTTTGTCGAGGCGATGATCACGTGATAAAGCTTACCTGCGTTTCTATTGGTCAAACGTTTCTTCGAGAGACAAAATTACTCTATTATTTTCGTGCATGTTTGCTATGGTGGTTTACCTAAGAGTGTTTTCCCTTACAATTCAACAATTGGTAAGTATACAAATGCTATCTATGCACAGAAATTTGGAAAAACTCATCGACGGACCGGATTCGAACCAAGGTCTAAAGATTCAGAGGCTGGCGTCCTACACACTGAACTACTTCTCTTTTTCTTTAACATACAAATACTTGTTATTACCCGAAAACAGTCGGTATATTAAGTGTATCTAAGTATATTACGAAAACATTACACACACGCACACAATGATTTACCATTCATTGCAGGGTATAAGGAGGAAAATAACTTCTTTAACCAACCGTACCTCAATAAAGATGATAAAAAAAAACTGGCCAACTGTTTCCGTACCATTATTACAGTGGGCAGTAAAAAAATTCAGCCCCATGAAAAAAAAAGTTGTCCGCTGGCTGGAGGTTGTTTCAAACCTAGTTATTATCGAAATAATACATGTTGGAAAATTGTTTTTTCTTACAACATATACATGGAGGTAGAACTAAAGTTTAAGAGAATATGTTCCGATTTCATTGATTGCTGTTACTCCATGCGGAAAAACCTGCAGTGCGAGAGGGACGAATTCTGGAAAATTATCAAAATGACGACTTTTATCACGAATTTTATTACTAAAAAAGAACTAAAGTTTGTATCGAATAACTGTTCGGATAAGAGTTTAATAAAGTTTATACAGATTTTAATTCATACTTAATATAATATGATTTTGATCAAATAATGTTAACACTCGACATGAAAACTTTTTTTGGAGTCATCTTTGATTTTTTATGATTCAATGTTGGAATGACGTATGAAGATTCTGTTTCAATAAGAGTGTTTTTTTTTTTGTTTTATTATTTTAGCTTATCTAGTTATATAAGTCATATTAGGTACTCATAGTGTATAATTAATTAGTTTCCTACCTATCATTGTATGTATACTGCATATAATGTTGATCATCTTCTGTATTTTGTTGTAGATCATAGCAGATCATCCCAAGGATTTACAGGATACAAAATTCTGGAAAACACTTATTTTTCACAAATAATGTGCTCTGGCTCATGACGTGACATTGGCGGAATTAAATGTGTTAGAAATTAAACACATTATCTGAAGCCAAAAACAAAAACAATAATAATAATAAGAGTGTGCATTATATTCTTGACAGAAGTCCAATTTTTTTTAAATATCTAGTATTGCTAGATTCTTCAAACTACGAAGAATAAATTATGGTTTTTCGGAACCTATCGGTGTTCCTGAGGTTAATAAATAGGAAGTGTCCCGCTGGCTGGAGGTAGCCTGTAAAATCGTGTAATTCATCCATTTTGACGGAACATATTAAAAATTTGATTGGATTCGATACAACTAATCTGGAACTTACCCTCAACTACTAAGATCGTCATAGGACATGGGGTCCCGCTGGGTGTAGGGGTCACCGTTCTTCTCTCGGTTTGTGGTGAGCCTTATCGGCATTATCGCCGTACTTCGGGCACAAATACACAATATCTAAAGATATCACAAATATTTTGCATTCTGGAAGTTACGAACATTATAATAGGTTGGGGAAAACTCTTTTCGCAAATAGTATGTATGAACTTATAATAAAATCTCTTTGGCTATACCATTTGTGTCTGGCTGGTTTTGGTATTATTAAAAAGTTTAAATTTAAAAAAAGATAATTCCAAATTAAATTTAGGTAAAATCTGTGGTTTTCATTTGTTTTTCTTACCGTTAAGATTAATGAATCTAATGAAGAAATTCGATACATTTTAAGATTTTACTACAAAAAAGGTAAAACATTTTTGAAAAAGTGGAGCAAGATCGGCATATCAGTAGTTACGATGTAGCTGAAGAACTGGGGATTGACCACAAAACAGTTTTGGCGCATTTGAAAAAAACTGGGTACACAAAAAAGCTCGATATTTGGATGCCTCATGAGCTCACTGAAAGAAACTTAATGAACCGTGTACTCATGAGTGATTCGTTATTACGACGTAATGAAACCGAACCATTTTTGAATAACCTGATAACTGGTGATGAAAAGTGGATCACGTACGACAAGAACGTGTGAAAAAGGTCGCGGTCAAAGCTTGGTTAGGCTTCAAAGACTCTGGCGAAATTCGGGTTATCTCGCAAGAAGGTAATGCTGTGTGTATGATGGGATTGGAAGGGCATTATTCATTATATGCTGTTACCGCCAGGCAGGACCATCGATTCTGAACTCTACTGCGAACAACTGATGAGATTAAAGCAAGTAGTTGAGAGAAAGCGGCCGGAATTAGTCAACAGAAGGGGTGTGGTTTTTCATCATGATAACGCTAGACCTCACACATCTTTAGCCACTCAGCAAAAATTAAGAGAGTTTGGCTGGGACGTATTAATGCATCCGCCGTATAGTCCTGACCTTCAGATTTCCATTTGTTTCGGTCTCTTCAGAATTCTTTAGGCAGTGTCAGGTTAACATCACGAGAGGACTGCCAAAACCACTTGTCGCGGTTTTTTGATCAGAAGCCCCAGAATTTCTATAGCAATGGAATCGTGTCCCTACCTACAAGATGGCAGAAAGTTATCGAACAAAATGGCACCTACATACTTTAGTTAAGTGTAAATAAACTTTATTAAAAAATGTTTTGAATTTTCATATAAAATGCGAAGAAACTTTTTCCCCAACTAGTATATTATAATTTATCCTAAATGTAACGATAAACTCGAAGAAATCTCTTCTTAGAGATAAGTCTACCCTTGTATTTTGTTTATATCCCTGAACATCTGTTTTTGTAAATTTTGTGTATTTCGTAAATGTTTATTTTCTGTGTAAAATAAAGAATAAGAACATTCGTACTTACGGTTTTCCAATCGAATAAAAAAACCAGCCAAGTGCGAGTCGGACTCACGCACGAAGGGTTTCATACCATTATCTATAAAAACGGCAAAAAAATCATATCTGCAGTATGGGAGCCCCCTTAATTATTATTTTATTTTAATTTAATTATTTATATTTTAAGGGAATATATAACTAAATATTCTGTGCATATTTCAAGCGTCTACCTGTTGCCGTTATCAATATCAAGCAAAAAAATCACGTTTGTTGTATTGGAGCCCCCTTTGATATTTATTTTATCCAGTTTTTTAGTATTTGTTGTTATAGCGGCAACAGAAATACATCAACTGTGAAAATTTTCACTGTCTAAGATGACGGAGAGATAACCCGGGTTTTGCCAGAGTCTGTGAAGCCTGACCAGCCTTTGACCACGACCTTTTTCGCACGTTCTTGTCGTACGTGATCCACTTTTCATCACCAGTTATCAGGTTTTTCAAAAATGGTTCGGTTTCATTACGTCGTAATAAAGAATCACAAATGAGTACAGGGTTCATTAAATTCTTTCAGTGAGCTCATGAGGCACCCAAATATCGAGCTTTTTTGTGTACCCAGCTTTTTTCAAATGCGGCAAAACTGTTTTGTGGTCAATCCCCAGTTCTTCAGCTACATTGTAACTACTGATATGCCGACCTTGCTCCACTATTTCAAAAATGGCATCCATTTTATCCGTAACAGGGCGCCCAGAGCGAGGTGCATCTTTGACATCAAAATTTCCGGATTGAAAACGCTTAAACCAAATTTTTGCTACTCTCACAGACACTGCACTAGGTCCATAAGCATCACAAATTTTTTTCGCGGCTTGTGTTGCATTTTCACCTTTTTTGTAGTAAAATTTTTAAATGTATCGAAATTCTTCATTAGATTCACTCATCTTAACAGTAAGAAAAACAAATGAAAATCACACATTTTACCTAATCTGAATTTGGAATTATCTTTTTTAAAATTTAAACTTTTTAATAATACCAAAACCAGCCAGATACAAATGGTATAGCCAAAAAGATTTTATTGTAAGTTCATACATACTATTTGCGAAAAGATTTTTTCCCCAACCTATTATTTTAAGTGCTGTCAACACTACATTTTCTTCATTGCAAAATAGTTCTTCAGTGCTAGGAATAAAAGCTATTTTAATTTGGAAATATTTAAATTATGAAAGCACTTAACTTAAAATAAAGCCGCAATGATATACAATTTAATTTAAACATTTTGGACTCTGCTTTACTAATTTACTAGCAGCGTAATCTAACATTATTATTATTTATAGGTAAATGACCCATTTTATTCTAATTTTCTCTGATTCCTTGCGAAAAGCATTATTTTTGTTTTTATAGAATTATTATTTGTCTGTCTTAGAATATTCTATACTTGTCCTGCAAATACTCACTTTCTGCTCTCAGCAATAATGTATACTATCCGTTTCAGATGTTTTCGTATGCCATACCTGAAGCCTTGTGTGCGTTAGCACACTATGTGCATCTCACTCACTCACGCACTTCCGTCAACGTTGCTAACGCACACAGGCATCAGGTATGACAAAGTGACAGCATCTGAAACGGATAGTAGGTCCTATTCCCTTAGACAACGAAAAAGTCTGCCAAATGTACTGATGCACGGATTCCGTTAATTATGTTTTCTCAGAAAAATTACCCCATATACATATGCAAAAACATGAAAAAACTCCTGAATTTCTCCTGTTATTTCTGTATAATTCTGCTCTTACTGCCCATACAGCTCATTTAGGTAACGGTACACGCAGCATATCCCCTACTTACAGTCGTACAATATTTCTTATGACGTAAACAGATGTTCAGGGATATATGGTTTACCTTTTGAAAGAACCCTAAAAATCCAGTGAGATCAGAAACGATTGACGCAAACACACTCTGTGCGTGACATCCAATAAAAGAGCGGAATGAGGGCGGTGTGCGGAGTGCATTTGTCATCTCGTTACTTTCATTTAATTTAATTTTCATATATGTAATTTAATTACTTTACGGAATATGTACGTACATAGGTGTAGGTGGGAAAGAGTTTTGTAATTGTGTCCTGTCTGTTGTATTAAGTTATCCTAATTTGTAGTTCCACCTGATGAGGTTTGGGTAAGTTTCAGAATTTGACTCATCATCATCTCGTGTTGCATTAAATACATCTTTGCAGCAAATGTTGACTTTGCAGTCGGGGCTCTTTTCCCGTTGTCTGGACACATTTTACATTTGCCTTATTATTTTTATAAAACTTAACTTATTCTGTATCTTTTATTGTTTGTATGTTGTGTTGTGCCTCAATGTTCGGTGTGTTATTTTATCTTAATCAATACATAATATATAATAAAACAGTAGATACCGCTGTGTCTGTACATTGAAGTAAAGTCATAGAAATAGAAAGGGGGTGACTAAAGAAGAGTAATAGAACAGAAAACAACGATTTTTAGAATTCTTTTCTGTCTGTTTTTTCACGAACATCTCTAATTTTCGTGTAATTTCCACATCTGTACAGAGGTTAATTTGAAATTGAATATAGGTTTTATCTCATAAAAATCGTCTTCTTAAAGATTTTTGGAATTTACTTTTTCACTGGTAGTAATTATTATTAGAAGTTATGTAGCAAATAATAATTCCCGAACGTTTGTAAAATTTGGTTAGAATGCAGACCCTTCGAGTTTAGGCTTATTTGATCGGTATTTATTAGCGCTTTGCTAAAACATGGTGACCGTTGCATATAGTCGTTTAAAAAATCATATTCTTTTGTTTTCCTTATTTCCACGATAATCTCTTTGACGCGGGTGGAGTCGCGAGCAAAAGCTAGTTAACAATAAAAGAAAAATATTAAAACTACTTGTACGTTGTTTCACTAATATATTTACGCTACCATTTCATAGGTTAATTTTACTATATTTACATGTTCGATGACTAAAAAACATTTCTGTTTTAAAAGCTTTACTAGAATATATTAATGGAACAATATAAAAGTAGTCTTTATATTTTTCTATTATTGTAAAAATGTTCCATTAAGATGTGACAACATTTAGAATCAATCGCTAATTAATTAACAACCATCGCCTTCCCCAGGAGACCCAATTCTTCATCTTCACTGGTCTGATGTTCGTCTCCATCGCAATCTTTAGCTACATGTCTCGCGGCTACCAGTTCTCAGACTCCTTCCATCAGCATCGGGAGTCTCGGCAGGAGAGGAGTGGCAGTGAGGTCCTGTACCACCAGGTCAAGCGAGCTGAGGAGTGTCTTGACCACTGAGGGATAGGGTTTATTTGTTTTCAAATTTTATAGAGAAATACCAGCGGACCTTATGTAACTTAGTGTCGGTTGCCATCTGGTTGCTAAAAACATAAAACATAAAAACTGAAATTTTTAAAATTCCCTTGGGTGTATATTGAACTGTTCACGAACTGTGACGTCACTTTAAGCACGAACGTATCCTTATCGGAATTCCATAGTATATCTATGTTTTTGAGGTGTGGCAACCAATTGGCAACCGACTCAACGATACATAATAATCTAGGGGCTGGACGGCTATTCTGGCAGTATTTTTCACTCGCAGTATCAGTTGTTTGACTTTTGTTTACAGTATAATAAATGCCATGCGAGGTAAAGTGGAGTGATTAAGCCTGATCCAACAAAATTATGGAATATGAAGAATGCTCACTACAGATTTTCAATTCAAAAAATGAATACACATCCATTAGAAAATCTCTTTTAAAATCACCCGAAGTCTACCTTAGCAATTTTTACACGCGTGCCAGAATAGACATCCTGGCGTAACCTAGTTAGTTAATACCTAGTAACTTAATATATGTCCAGAAGTATAGACAGAAATTGTGTATTGCGACCGTACGTATGTACATTAGTGACGAATTAAGGGGGTAACTTTTTACCTCGGTACAAAATGCACACCATAATATTGTTTTCCTTACTTTTGAATAATAAAGTCTTCACAAAAAAATTACGTACTTTAATGCATTACATTGTGTTCGCATTACATTAACAAACTTAAAAGCGTGTTTACAGTTAATGCAGCTAAAATGTAACACATAAAATTGAATAATTTTCATGTGATCACCTCACTATTAACAAGCAGTTTGCGCGAATTGCTATAAAACGTATTTATTGCAAACTTTTTTTCAAGAGTAAGGAAAGCAATATTATGATGTGCATTTTGCACCGAGATCCTCCGTTACCACCTTAAGTTTGTGAATAAAATGTTATGATTGTAATTTTCGTTGTTTTTAATGTTACGACCATTGACGTACTACCAAGTGGACATTGGGTCTGTGCTCAGAAGTGTCCGAACCAAAAGAGAGTCAAACCATTGAAAATTAAAACAGGGTGTCAATCACACGTCAATCAAAACTAAGCCGTGCAGCAATGACATACGATTCAAATTAAAATGTTTTGTTTCTTAATATTTTGACACTTCACTAAGGACACTGTTTTGGTAAATTTTATACTAGACCCGAGGTCCATGGTTTGGTATTTCAATGGTTACGAAGATTTGGGTCTTGAAGAGCTTGTGTAACTAGGCCCGGAATTCCGCCTAGTTCAACAAGGCACTAGCGCAGGGGTCCAGCATCCAAAGAGGGCCCAAAAAAAATCGGAATAAAAAATAGCCCAATCGTTTTCTAAGGAAGGCCCATTGGCGACTTATCGCGTAATCTGAGAACAAAACATTGCCCCGGTCGATAGTCGACGGTGCTGTAACTCAAATGAGAAGTATAGTAAAGTTTTGTAGTTTAAAAGTCTGTTTATGTACTCTATATTTAAATATAAATATTTATTTCTTGTGCATTTATTTTTTTCGTTTTCCAAACAATCCTATTCCATTTGAACTGTTTTTTTGCTCTCGCGCGGCTTTCTCCCTAAAGGGCCTAGGGCCCCTCCTGGGTCTCTAAGTCCGTGCCTGTGTGTAACTCAATTGATGGATGCGTAAAAAGCAAAAGAGGTGGATTCCCGTATTTTAGCATCGTGGAGACCAGTAGCCTTAGCATGAAAACATTACGGTTACGTTTAGTTTAAACGTAACGCGGTTTTGTATGGAATTCTGATATGTTCCGCTACTGACCGCTGGGGGCGGTTATCAGATTTCATACGAAACCGCTTTACAATCAATCTAAACGTAAACGTAATGTTTTTATGCTAAGGCTACAGGGGACCTATTATTATGTAACGTTGTATCTGACTATAAAACCTAAATTTCAAAATTTTATTCAGTGTGTATTGAACTATTCACGAACTGTGACGTCACTTTAAGGGGGAACGTTTCAAGCTCAGTGCAAAATGCATAACTTATGATTGTTTCTCATTTTTAAATAAAAGGTATGAAATAAAATAGTTTCATCTTATTTTGCGACTATTGTTTAATAATTATCAGGGGTTTTTAGCAGAATTGCATCATTTTATGGATTATAGTTAGCGTGAATGTCCATACAAACTTAAAAGCGTGTTTTAAGTTGGTATGGACATTAATTTACAACGCAATACATAAAATTATAACATTTTGGTACAAAAGCCTAATTGACATTAAACTATGGTCGCGAAATGCCATAATTTACATTTATTTAGTACTTTTTGTAAATAATAAGAAAAACAATCTTAAGTTGTGCATTTTGCACCGAGCTCGAAACGTTCCGCTATAAGTACGAACGTAACCTTATCCTTAGATAATTGGAATTCGATAGTATATATGTTTTCGATTTTTGGCAACCAGTTGGCAACCGACTGAAAGATACGTAATCTAGGGGCTGATCTACACCTTTCCTTTTTTGAAATCAGGTACGTATGTATAATATCGTGACGTATGCCGATTGCCGACAATTGGTGACATGTACGAGTATATACATGTACATAAATACGTAGTTGGTCTTATCTATAATAATAATCTGTTCTATTGCTATTTAATATCATTGGTATAAAGTACCGTTGTTATCTACTGGTTTAATACCTATCGAAATAAAATATGCAAGCAAGATTACTTTTCAATCGTATATTTAAAAACACAAAGTAGGAGAAAGTGAAAATTGAGTAACTTACATACCTACATATTTAACGCAAATAAAAAATATGACACGGTTCCTTTTAAATCATGAAATTGCAAAAAGACTTCTTGCCGAAACCCGGGATTGAACCGGGGACCTTTAGATCTTCAGTCTAACGCTCTCCCAACTGAGCTATTTCGGCGATGTTGAATGTGCGAAAAAAGTCGATTTGCTGTTCGCTGTCGGACTTTGTGCGATAACAGCTATCGCTCACGTGGGATGTGACGTCACAAAAGGTTATAAATCAGTGCGTATGGTAAATTATTTATGTAGTAAAATTTGATTAATAAAAACCACATAAGTGTTATTATTTCTTGTAACTTATTTTGTGCCCAATAAACAAAAATAGGATATTAAAAAACCGCGTCTATTTTTAATGTATAGGTAGGTTAATTTTAACTGATACTGCGAGTAAAAAATATTGAGTAAGTAAGTATTTGCATTGAAACTACGATGTTATCCTCATACTTACAATACAGTTTTGTACGTAGAAAGAACTACTTCTACCTGCAACAGAATTAAATATTCATAGAAAGCATTGCTTCACCGAGCACTATTTCATGTCTTTGTTCGTTATTCGCTTCTGTTGCTGCCTTATCTCCTAGACGTAGCTGAGGCCTTAGGAAAATTACAATATTTATAATGCAACGCTTTTAGCCTTTTCAAAGGAAAAATATACATTTCTATTTAATAAATCTTTTTATTCTATTTAAAATTACCTGGAATATAAATTAAGTGTTACGATTTTTTTCATCAAAAAATAATGTAATGTATGTAGGTACCCTAAAATAATATTATTCTACCATATAATATATGTTACCGGTAATAAATAATGTACCCTAATGTTGTAAATGAGAACAATAATGTTCTAAACCGACGCGGCGGTCGTCACACTTTACTGCGGCTCCTGCAACATGCCCGCCTAGTACAGCGGTTTGTAACAAAGGTGGCTTCATTTTGGTTGAAAAACAAAAACGACGTCGTTGTCAAAACCGTAATAAGCGTAGCACGGCACCCACACACCTTCAACTGGATTGAAAGCTGCATCGCCTACGGTTCAGATCTATCTATCCCGTGTGAGTGAGAGATCCTCACAAAAAGATATAGAAAACCATTTCTCACAAATGCCCATCTCCCCTTCTCTGGACCAGATTTTGTGTCGGCAGGCTGAAGCCGTTCGGCTCTATTTCAAGGAGTTGTCCTGGCTGGGCTAGCGGACCGGGGGGAAGTGCACAATACTCACGTCACGATCACGGAGAGTCAGTGCAGGACTCATTGCCCCCGCAATGAATTCAGAATTTTAGGTGTTAGAACTCCTAGAAAACGCAGCATAAAGAGGATCTTGATCAGCGCGTTCCGAGTCAAAACATAATCGATTACATTACGTCTATCGTCATTCCGAGTCACTGTTAGCCCGATAACGATAGCCCTAAAATGGTTGTTATGACGTCATGAATGACATCATTAAGGCCGCCATGTTGTGCTATCATCGCCCATGTTTCTGAGCGTCAGCACTCTGAGGGATCTATCGAAAGTGACAACCGGCCGGCGGCAATTTCAAAAATAGTTTATTCTTAATATATGAGTTTAATATTAAACCATGAATCAGAGATTGTAGTTCACTTCACGGACCTAAGTATAAAGTACTAAATAATTACGGAAGAACAAACCAACACGTAATGAAGGCTCTCAATGAGACGCAAATTACTTTTGTACAACAACGTAGGTACCCTTAGGTATGAATACCCTTCGTTGGTATTCACGCAACGTTAACAAACTACCAATTTTTCTGTCACTGACAGGTGTCATCATCATCCACGTCGCGTCCAAAAGAGTTCCAAATGGATCATAAGTTTAAGCTGTGATGGACACCATTTCCCATTCGCAATGACTTGATGGGCGTGAGTAGTTTCACAGTGTAAAAACATATTTTTAATCTATGGTAGTTTGATGGTAGTTGTAGCACTGCTATCGCCATCCGGAACGCTGCTGATATTTATATATATCAAACTTTTATTTAAAAAAAATGTAAAGCTGTAATGTAAGAGATAGATAGGCAAACGCACACAAGAGTGCGGTATTTTTGTTCATAGATTCAAAGTGACAGAATATAAATGAAAGTAGCATTGCTTTCTGAATTATACAGCGGTTGAGATCGATTACGATTTACCGTTTTATCTCGAACTTTCATGATTTTGTGATGAGGTTACTCGTGTATCGGCAGTCGCCCCCCTAGCGGATTCAAACGGGTTAAAACATATGGGTCGTTGGGTTGATAGATTTCTGTATGAAGCCATACGCTTTTTATATCGTTCCAATACATTTTTTTTTCGAAATGCCGGTCGGTTGTTTCATATAAGAGTAATAAAGGTTGCAATAAAAAAAATGGTGGCAAGTCAATAGAGGGCAAAATTTTCAATACCGTTTCATAAAATGTTTAGGATTCTTTAAAGATGGAAAAACGGGACTTATGCGTCCACCCTTTCTGCGTTGCCAAGTAACAAAATATTTTACAATTAAAGTTGTAGAAATAATTTTAAGGCCAAAATAGGCAAAGATTTTAGGGTTCCATTTAAGAATAAATGTTTTTAGGGTTCCGTACCAAAAAGGGTAATCAACGGGACCCTATTACTAAGGCTCCGCTGTCCGTGTGTCCGTCTGTCTGTCTGTCTGCTGTCTGTCCGTCTGTCCCCAGGCTGTATCTCACGAACCGTGATAGACAGTTGAAATTTTCACAGATGATGTACATATTTCTGTTGCCGATATAACAAAAAATACTAAAACTGGCCAAGTGCGAGTCGTACCTGCGTACTCCCATACAACAGACATGATGTTTTGCCGTTTTTATAGATAATGCTGAACCGTGATAGTTAGACAGTTGACATTTTCACAGATGACGTATTTCTGTTGCCGCTCTAAAAAATACTAAAACTGGCCAAGTGCGAGTCGGACCTGCGCACTCCCATACAACAGATACGATTTTTTTGCCGTTTTTATAGATAATGGTACGGAACCCTTCGTGCGCGAGTCCGACTCTCACTTAGCCGGTTTTTTCTTTTTACTCCATATTTGTTATCGTAATCGATCAATAATGCTAAGGCCCACTTGAACTAGGAAACTTAAGGAGGGGTTTTCCCGAGATTGTCTTTTTGCAAATTCATTTTCAACCGTAAAGTTGTAATAATCACTGCCGTTCGATATACGATTACTTGCATTTAACTGCATCCAATAAAATCCCAAAGATCGGCCTAAACTATGATATAAATACCATTTCATTCAAGTTATAATAGGTTTTAGATAATAAAACTTTAGCAAAATAAACGTCTAAGAAATATGATATAAGACGGCCGTTTTATTATGAATCCATCCTTTTAATTCCAAAATAATAAATAAAATACTGAGCGGCCCGCTCCCACTGAACAGGATATGAAAAAAGTTTATAGAAAAGTAGACAATGAATGCGTTGTTAGAGCAAGACAGATTTTTCTGTATAACCTCGCCTTAGTCTAGGTAAGCTAACTTTTCATGTTATCTCAGTGGCTTGATGTGACAAGGACAAGGCATGAAAAAAAAAAACTAGTTTTTCCGTTTGTTCATTGAAATAGCCCGCACTGAAAATTGATTATTAAGTAAGTGCTATAAATAAATAAACTACTAAGCGGTACAAGCTAAATAAAAATAAAAAGTTTTAAATAGATGATGTATATTGATTTGGGTTTTACAAAACCATACATATGAGTTTATTACACAGAATCATGCTTATTCTGGATAAAAAATTTAATTTAGTCTGGAACTTCTCGCTTGATTTTAATAGTTCTTGTTTTAAAATTTAGGTATACCCTATTAAAATAGACGACGGGAAATATTTTTCCGTATTATTTTCTCCTATTTTGCGCTGTCTATAGTAACAGTCACGTTATTTCAGTATCGTTTCAGTCGATATTTGTACCGACCACAGACGTATAATATATATAATAATAGTAATAATTATATGTCTGTGGTACCAACACAATGTCGAGTTGCGAATCTGCCTTAACCTGGTATAAGTAAGTTGCTTGATGCAGGTAATGAAAAAACGGATCGTAAAGTTTTTTCTGCTTTTTCGTCCACCATAAGATATGGTTTGATTGTACATTTACTTTGCATTTTATACTTCTTGTTCCTAACAGAAAGTTAAACTACGCGAAGGAAATGTTTAAGCAGTCGTTTGTACAAGAACGTAGAGAAAAACTTGAAACAGTTCTTTTGGAGTCTTGGAGCGATGTTCCGTTAAAATATTTATATGACTCTTCTGAGATTCCAAGTGCTTCTTGAGTGTTTTAATTTTTATTAGTTGGTTATACAATTTTATTAAAATTTTCGAGCTTCCTTACTGTTAATGACGATGCATTTTTTATTTTGTTACTTGTAATTCCGGGGTCCAAGTCTCTAGTTGAAATATCTCCAACATATTATTCTACCATATAATATATGTTACCGGTCAAACACGATTTCAGGACAAAAAACTACCTTGTTTGTCCTAGGCCAAACTAGTTTGTATACCGGGTGTAAATAGAGTGCGAACATTAAATGAAACCACATATTCTACCTACCCTACTGAACCACTTTTCCCAAGAGTCATACCCGTGGACACCCTTAGTTTAGGAAATAATTGAGTTCCAAACAAAAATGCATGAACCCTAACGCACCGACATACAGGCGAGTTTAGAGAGAGCGTCGTCCGTGAAACAGCTGGGAAGGTGCCGCGTTCTGAAATAGACCTTCCTCCTACGAGATAAAGTCTTTAAGTGACAGTTGAATATCTTTTTCACTAAAGATTTGCGCGGTTTTTTTTTCAAATAGTTATTTAGTGTGATCAGTAGAGGATGTGGTTTTTTTAATGGTCGCACTCTTTTTACACGACCTGTATATATAGGTATTGTATATATGCTTCACGGACGACGCTCTCTCTAAACTCGTATGTCGGTGCGTCAAGGTTCACGCGTTTTTGTTTGGAACTCAATTATTTCCTAAAGTAAGGGTGTCCGCGGGTATGACTCTTGGGAAAAGTGGTTCAGTAGGGTCGGTAGAATATGTGGTTTCATTTAATGGTCGCAATCTATTTACACCCGGGATAGTTAATATATGGTAAGATCGTATTTTTGTTAAAACCGAAACATAAGACGTCGCCTTGCTCCGCTCCGCTTCGCTCGGCTCCTGAATTTATATTCGCAAGAAACCTAACAAGCTCCTCCTCGCTTCGCTCGTCGTCGCACCTACTTTGGCCTACTTTTACTACCATAGGTGAACTATAGAGGTATATAGTGACTTTAATTTATACAGTCTAACTCATACTGGAGGCTTGATAAGTGATCAGTAACACGGAATAATAATACTTTTTGCTAATCTCCCAAAATAAAATCTCGACGTCCCATAGTAATTGACTCAAGGCTGGGCTTGCGTTTGTAAAAAGCACGAAAAGAATAATTACGAATTTCGCAAAAGGGTCATCGAACCTTGTTACTGAGCACTTACCAAGTCTTCAATAAGAATCTAGCTTCATAAATTAAAGTCTTACTTATGTATGAACTAGTTTGGCCTAGGACGAACTAGTTTGTTCTAAAATCAGGTTTGGCCGGTAACATATATACTAATAATTTATAAAATGGCATGTTTCACAATTAAATAGCATGGTACAGACGACCACTTTCCTCGGTTTTCAAATTGACAAAGGGCTTACCAGACCTCTGTCTATAATTAACACTTTCGTAAGGTTCCGACACTAACGGCAGGATAGCTTACACAATTTTCAAAGCGTGCGAAAGAGATGGCATAAGAACCCGTGTCGAGACCCCGAATTTATTAACGCGCTCCTGGAAAGCTCCCATTGATAAGCTGTGCGGAAAACTCGGAAGTGGTTGCTACTCCCTCTATCAACTCTCACAAACTGTCCCTCAAGATGTCGTAAGCTCATGCTACTGTGTCACAGTTCACTCATTACTACAATGCGGCACCGAGCTATAGGGACGTGCTGGCAACTGGGAGCGCGTCTTTTAAATGCAGGGCCGTAAGAGCGATAGCTCGAGTACCGCAAGATACTCCGCGAAGTCATCATGACGTTGCCAGCCATAATAGTCTATCAGGTTGCAGTCTGTCAGGGAAAACTGGGGCTCGTATCGTACTCATGCGGACATCCACAGAAACAATACTCGCCACACAACCAGATTGGCGGCTATAGGATGCGGACTTGCAACATCTGACAAACTGACGCACGTAATGGACCCAAGCGATTGCAACAATCCACCCAAACACGTTTTAAAGTCACCAATTTAAATTTTAAATATTATTATTAGAGTGCATTACAAACCAGAAAAGATAAATTAGAAACAAATGTAAATACAAGCATTTGAAAAAATTCCTCGGGCCAGGATTCGAACCTGCGACCTCTTGTTTCCCAGACAAGCGCGCTACCAATTGCGCCACCGAGGTACTTACCTAGACCGTTGAATTTTTTTCCACTATACTGGTCCACCGAATATTTTTGTAACTATTTATTATCTTTTAAATAACTATTTATTATCTTTTCTGGTTTGTAATGCACTCTTATAATAATATTTAGAGTATTCCAAAGCGATGCATTTCGCAATAAAAACATAATCTCAATTTAAATTTTGTATTAATTGAACGAGTGAGCGAAGAGAGCGAGTTCTCCGAGTCTACTGGAACAATCCGGCGTTTGTATGTATGTATGTATGTATGAATGTTTGTTCGACGATAACTCGAGTATCGTTGACCGGAATGTCGTGAAATTTGGCAGGCGAATAAATAAAGCAAAAGGAATTTTCAAATTTAAACATGAGCCAAATCGGTCAAGCGCGAATTGGGCGAGCACGAGTTCAAAGTTTGGGGCGAACTACTAGTAATAATAAATAACGGTTGCCTGTACAACATGCATATAAAGTTTATCTGTAATTCCATAGAGTTCCAAATATCCATGTACATTTTTGCATCTGACGCATCATCCCCGAGGAACCAGGAAGGCTTTGAGCGGGAATTTCGGGATATTCGTAATACGGAGGGTCCAACTTGTTACACTCGGGGAGCTTGCTATTGTAGAAGTACTACAACTAAACTTACGATGAAGGACTTTTGCATTTATTATGAATCCTGTAACTGTTTTAAATATGGATTTCACCGAATTCAGTTGTATTTTCATTGTTTTCAATTTTCAATTATATTTTTAACGCTAACACGTAAACAAACTGTTATAACACCAATAATCATTTAATAAAAAAAAACCCTTGAAGATGCTATAATAGCGGAACCGGTTAGGTAAATAAAACCGGGTGAAGGCTACATTTAACGGAAACCACATCTTCTATTGATCACTCTCAACACCTTTTCCAAAGAAACGAACTTAGTTTGGGAAGTATTTGAATTTGAAACAAATATGCACCAACATTATGTGAGGCAGCCAAGCTTTGTCTTGTTCACAAATATCAAAATAATCACTGCTGCTTTCAGTTCGGTAAAACTTCGTCGCTAACTTTTGAAAGATAGTTCACCAAAGCCGTCGAAATGGTTCACACTCACATATTTAATTTAAAATTTTCTTGTTTTTGATCCAGATCGCGCTTTGCTCCGTCTTACGGATTAAGTTACAAAATATATATCGTCACGACATGAATCCCCGAGGGAGTGTCAGAGATGTTCCGAGTGTGAACTGTGAAATGCAAGTCACAGTCCACACCCGGTACACCCGCGTTTCACCGACGATTATTACGTCCCAACGTGATGGGTGGTGAGCAATATCGCCGTTTTTCGGGCACAAATACACGCTTTTTAGGGCATGCAGGTTTCCTCACGACGTTTTTCTTCACCGTTCAGCAAGTGGTAAGTATTAAATACTCTGCACATAAATTCCGAAAAACTCATTGGTGCATGCCCGGCCGGGGATCGAACCTGGATCTGAAAGATTGAGAGGCCAGCTACCGCCGCTTTTTAAGTTAATAAGTTACTCTTATCGGATTAAGTTACTCCCGGGAAATTTTCCCGAGTTTTCTATCGTGTGATAGGGTATCCATGTCACCGGATGTCACATTTTTAGCATATTTTATTGATTCATGCATCATTTTTGCATACACTATATTCGTACTCGTAAAAACGCATTTTCACTGTTCTTGTAAAACTAGCATAGAACTCCAGTGAAATTAGCGTTACCACAGGACTAAGTAATCTAGTACGTGTATTGTGAAACTTTAGAGCAGAACTGTTGATTGGCAATCCTCGAGGGAGAGGGGACTAAATTTATAATGGAATTATGTCCGTTCGTGTTATGTGCATTCGCGTAACTAGGTTTTGTAGCGGAAGGGGGGGGGGGGGGGGGGGAGTGGCCCCTGGCTCTAACTTTTTTCGCGTTGAATAAGAAGCCTGTTTTTTAACAGCACTATAGAGTAGTAAGATTCTGTAGGTGGTATTAGTTTCAACTTGACGTCTTTAAAAGGGCCTGAAAAAAAAAAGTCTTGATAGACGGACAGCAAGGTAATTCTATAAGGGTTCCGTTTTTAGGGTTCCCTACCCAAAGGGTAACCAATTGGACCCTATTACTAAGACTCCGCTGTCCGTCTGTCTGTCCGTCTGTCACCAGGCTGTATCTCACTCATGAACCGTGATAGTTAGACAGTTGAAATTTTCACAGATGATGTATTTCTATTACCGCTTTAATAACAAATACTAAAAAACCGAATAATATAAAAGGGGGCAACGTGATTTTTTTGCTCGATATTGATAACGGCAGCAGGTAGACGCTTGAAATATTCACAGCATATTTAGTTATATTTTCACTTTAAAAATGAATAATTAAATTAAAATAGAATTAATATTTAAAGGGAACAACAAAAGTGAATTTTTTCCAAAATAATTATATTATATATATCCCATACAACAGACATGATTTTTTTGCCGTTTTTATAGACAATGGTACGAAACCCTTCGTGCGCGAGTCCGAATCGCACTTGGCCGGTTTTTTCATTTTGAAGTACGGAGCCCCAATTATTAATCAAAAACATTTTTACATCAATAACGTAAGTATTTCTGGGAGGAGGCCGATGTTACTCTGGGGGGCATGTCCGTGGCCCCTACCTAGTTACGTCTCTGGTAATATTGAGACTTGGGTGCAATTCGACGTCCGAGTTTCGCATCTCCCAGATATACGAGTATACATATTATCGTGTTCCTCCGCGGCATGACGTCATGAGAGAATGAGAATGAAGATCCGTACCGAGAGAGTCATAACAGGCTTCGTAGTATCAGTCGTTCGTCTGCTATGGATTTCCGTAGGTTTTGCGAACAGACTGAGCAACGTAAATAGGAATAGTCTACAGAGCTTGCATCTTTTACTCGTAATGGTGCGAGTATTTATGCAAACCCAGTCTTTTTGTCTTCACTGCCTCCAGTTTGTATAAGTATACCCAGTATCGGTATAACACATTGGAAATCGAATGAAACAGTGCAGTATAGGTATTACAAGTTCGAAACTTAACGCAACAGTGCAGTATTGGTATTACAGGTTGGGAACTTAATGTAACAGTACCAGTGTCGGTACTACGGGTTGGTAGCCTAATATAATAGTGCGTATCGGTATAACACATTGGAAATCAAATGAAACAGTGCAGTATTGGTAATACAGGTTGGGAACTTAATGTAACAGTACCAGTGTCGGTACTACGGGTTGGTAGCCTAATATAATAGTGCGTATCGGTATAACACATTGGAAATCAAATGAAACAGTGCAGTATTGGTATTACAGGTTCGGAACTTAATGTAACAGTACCAGTGTCGGTACTACGGGTTGGTAGCCTAATATACTAGTGCAGCATCGGTATAACACATAGGAAATCGAATGAAACAGTGCAGTATTGGTATTACAAGTTCAAAACTTAACGCAACAGTGCAGTATTGGTATTACAGGTTGGGAACTTAATGTAACAGTACCAGTGTCGGTACTACGGGTTGGTAGCCTAATATACTAGTGCAGCATTGGTATAACACATAGGAAATCGAATGAAACAGTGCAGTATTGGTATTACAAGTTCGAAACTTAACGCAACAGTGCAGTATTGGTATTACAGGTTGGGAACTTAATGTAACAGTACCAGTGTCGGTACTACGGGTTGGTAGCCTAATATACTAGTGCAGCATCAGTATAACACATTGGAAATCAAATGAAACAGTGCAGTATTGGTATTACAAGTTCGAAACTTAACGCAACAGTGCAGTATTGGTATTACAGGTTGGGAACTTAATGTAACAGTACCAGTGTCAGTACTACGGGTTGGTAGCCTAATATACTAGTGCAGCATCGGTATAACACATTGGAAATCAAATGAAACAGTGCAGTATTGGTAATACAGGTTGGGAACTTAATGTAACAGTACCAGTGTCGGTACTACGGGTTGGTAGCCTAATATAATAGTGCGTATCGGTATAACACATTGGAAATCAAATGAAACAGTGCAGTATTGGTATTACAGGTTCGGAACTTAATGTAACAGTACCAGTGTCGGTACTACGGGTTGGTAGCCTAATATACTAGTGCAGCATCGGTATAACACATAGGAAATCGAATGAAACAGTGCAGTATTGGTATTACAAGTTCGAAACTTAACGCAACAGTGCAGTATTGGTATTACAGGTTGGGAACTTAATGTAACAGTACCAGTGTCGGTACTACGGGTTGGTAGCCTAATATACTAGTGCAGCATTGGTATAACACATAGGAAATCGAATGAAACAGTGCAGTATTGGTATTACAAGTTCGAAACTTAACGCAACAGTGCAGTATTGGTATTACAGGTTGGGAACTTAATGTAACAGTACCAGTGTCGGTACTACGGGTTGGTAGCCTAATATACTAGTGCAGCATCAGTATAACACATTGGAAATCAAATGAAACAGTGCAGTATTGGTATTACAAGTTCGAAACTTAACGCAACAGTGCAGTATTGGTATTACAGGTTGGGAACTTAATGTAACAGTACCAGTGTCAGTACTACGGGTTGGTAGCCTAATATACTAGTGCAGCATCGGTATAACACATAGGAAATCGAATGAAACAGTGCAGTATTGGTATTACAAGTTCGAAACTTAACGCAACAGTGCAGTATTGGTATTACAGGTTGGGAACTTAATGTAACAGTACCAGTGTCGGTACTACGGGTTGGTAGCCTAATATACTAGTGCAGCATCGGTATAACACATAGGAAATCGAATGAAACAGTGCAGTATTGGTATTACAAGTTCGAAACTTAACGCAACAGTGCAGTATTGGTATTACAGGTTGGGAACTTAATGTAACAGTACCAGTGTCGGTACTACGGGTTGGTAGCCTAATATACTAGTGCAGCATCAGTATAACACATTGAAAATCAAATGAAACAGTGCAGTATTGGTATTACAAGTTCGAAACTTAACGCAACAGTGCAGTATTGGTATTACAGGTTGGGAACTTAATGTAACAGTACCAGTGTCGGTACTACGGGTTGGTAGCCTAATATAATAGTGCAGTATCGGTATAACACATTGGAAATCAAATGAAACAGTGCAGTATTGGTATTACAAGTTCGAAACTTAACGCAACAGTGCATATGTGTATTGGTATTACAGGTTGGGAACTTAATGTAACAGTACCAGTATCGGTACTACGGGTTGGTAGCCTAATATACTAGTGCAGCATTGGTATAACACATAGGAAATCGAATGAAACAGTGCAGTATTGGTATTACAAGTTCGAAACTTAACGCAACAGTGCAGTATTGGTATTACAGGTTGGGAACTTAATGTAACAGTACCAGTGTCGGTACTACGGGTTGGTAGCCTAATATACTAGTGCAGCATCGGTATAACACAGAGGAAATCGAATGAAACAGTGCAGTATAGGTATTACAAGTTCGAAACTTAACGCAACAGTGCATGTTCGCGCAACACTCAAATTGAACGCGCTTTGTTCGCAGTGTACTAATCTATTTTTAGAGACCACTAGTGGCGGTGTAATCATTTTGTTTGTTTTTAATTTTGCTCTTCTTGTCTATGATTTGATGGAGACATGATTTGTTAATTTTGCTCTCTCCCGGTTTGATTGTGAAAATTGGTCGCCTGAAAGGTTTTTAGAGATTCCTGCTTCAGGGACATGTGTGTATAAAATAAGGTCTTCTAGTGAAACCGTGTTGGGGAATTGTGCTCGTAGAAGCCGGGCTAATTCCAGAAAAATACTTTGAAGAAAGCGTCGATTAGACTTTACATGCACGGGGCAGTAAGCAAGATCGGCCTAACCTTTGACACGCCACGTGTACGCCTGTGGCCAAATTCCCGTTTCTATCCCATCTGCCCTTTCAATCCCTTCCTAGATTTGGCCGTCGGGATTAACGTGGAAGAAAGGCAGGACAGCTTGGCGCACTCGAGCATCAGTTGAGATCTGCGAGGGCAGCCGGCGTCTGGGAAGTCTCAGCAGAACTACTGTGAGTTCGTATTATTTATTAATCTGGGTGAGGACTCTGTCTGCATACTAATTTCGTGCCAGGTATATGGTGTTTCTGATATACTATGGGCCCTATATAGAATCCCGTATATTTAGTTTGGCCGGACAGGGTTCTTTTCCATACATTTTCTGGTAGCAGAACGCGTTTGAGTTGATTATTAGCTACAGTGCAGTATTGGTATGACAGGTTGGGAACTTAATGTAACAGTACCAGTGTCGGTACTACGGGTTGGTAGCCTAATATAATAGTGCGTATCGGTATAACACATTGGAAATCAAATGAAACAGTGCAGTATAGGTATTACAAGTTCGAAACTTAACGCAACAGTGCAGTATTGGTATTACAGGTTGGGAACTTAATGTAACAGTACCAGTGCCGGTACTACGGGTTGGTAGCCTAATATACTAGTGCAGTATCGGTATAACACATTGGAAATCAAATGAAACAGTGCAGTATTGGTATTACAGGTTGGGAACTTAATGTAACAGTACCAGTGTCGGTACTACGGGTTGGTAGCCTAATATACTAGTGCAGTATCGGTATAACACATTGGAAATCAAATGAAACAGTGCAGTATTGGTATTACAGGTTGGGAACTTAATGTAACAGTACCAGTGTCGGTACTACGGGTTGGTAGCCTAATATACTAGTGCAGCATCAGTATAACACATTGGAAATCAAATGAAACAGTGCAGTATTGGTATTACAAGTTCGAAACTTAACGCAACAGTGCAGTATTGGTATTACAGGTTGGGAACTTAATGTAACAGTACCAGTGTCGGTACTACGGGTTGGTAGCCTAATATACTAGTGCAGTATCGGTATAAAATATTGGAAATCAAATGAAACAGTGCAGTATTGGTATTACAAGTTCGAAACTTAACGCAACAGTGCAGTATTGGTATTACAGGTTGGGAACTTAATGTAACAGTACCAGTGTCGGTACTACGGGTTGGTAGCCTAATATAATAGTGCAGTATCGGTATAACACATTGGAAATCGAATGAAACAGTGCAGTATTGGTATTACAAGTTCGAAACTTAACGCAACAGTGCAGTATTGGTATTACAAGTTCGAAACTTAACGCAACAGTGCAGTATTGGTATTACAGGTTGGGAACTTAATGTAACAGTACCAGTGCCGGTACTACGGGTTGGTAGCCTAATATACTAGTGCAGTATCGGTATAACACATTGGAAATCAAATGAAACAGTGCAGTATTGGTATTACAGGTTGGGAACTTAATGTAACAGTACCAGTGTCGGTACTACGGGTTGGTAGCCTAATATACTAGTGCAGTATCGGTATAACACATTGGAAATCAAATGAAACAGTGCAGTATTGGTATTACAGGTTGGGAACTTAATGTAACAGTACCAGTGTCGGTACTACGGGTTGGTAGCCTAATATACTAGTGCAGCATCAGTATAACACATTGGAAATCAAATGAAACAGTGCAGTATTGGTATTACAAGTTCGAAACTTAACGCAACAGTGCAGTATTGGTATTACAGGTTGGGAACTTAATGTAACAGTACCAGTGTCGGTACTACGGGTTGGTAGCCTAATATACTAGTGCAGTATCGGTATAACACATTGGAAATCAAATGAAACAGTGCAGTATTGGTATTACAAGTTCGAAACTTAACGCAACAGTGCAGTATTGGTATTACAGGTTGGGAACTTAATGTAACAGTACCAGTGTCGGTACTACGGGTTGGTAGCCTAATATACTAGTGCAGTATCGGTATAACACATTGGAAATCAAATGAAACAGTGCAGTATTGGTATTACAAGTTCGAAACTTAACGCAACAGTGCAGTATTGGTATTACAAGTTCGAAACTTAACGCAACAGTGCAGTATTGGTATTACAAGTTCGAAACTTAACGCAACAGTGCAGTATTGGTATTACAAGTTCGAAACTTAACGCAACAGTGCAGTATTGGTATTACAAGTTCGAAACTTAACGCAACAGTGCAGTATTGGTATTACAAGTTCGAAACTTAACGCAACAGTGCAGTATTGGTATTACAAGTTCGAAACTTAACGCAACAGTGCAGTATTGGTATTACAAGTTCGAAACTTAACGCAACAGTGCAGTATTGGTATTACAAGTTCGAAACTTAACGCAACAGTGCAGTATTGGTATTACAGGTTGTATTACAAATTTATATTATGAATTTATTTAAAATTCTGCCCACGTCTAATATCTAACTGCGAAGTATTTTGAAGTTTGAAGGCTCTATATAGTTACTTAGTTACGAAGACTTTGTGTTTAATCATGTAATCTACAAGATTTATAGCGAAATCTATCGTATGCGGAGTTCTAAATATGCGTTATATAGAGTGCGTTATAAGACTTTAAGATAGGAAAACCGGTCAAAAGCGGGTTGAAGTAAGGCACCAAGTTAAAAGATGGCTAAATATGGATGGATGAGTATGAGAATATTGTATTCACCTTAAATATATTAAAACCTGTAAGCATATATGCATATAAAGTTTTCTCCGTACAAAAACAGTTTGAATGTCTGAGCACTTTTTCTCCGTTGCGCTTATTGTGATATTGTTCTTGGAAAACATGCAATTATTTCCAAGTTATGCAAAATTAAGCGAGTGTTACTAGTCGGGTCGACACTGATATGAAATTCAAAATAGGCGTCTCGTTGCTTTTATTATGGAAACAAAATGGAAACTTTATTATGACAAAATGACAAAGCTTATTCATGTGGCAAGCTGTATAATATATGTACGAATAAATACTAACTTTAAGTACTTTTTAGGGTTCCTTAGTCCGACAAGAAACCCTTATAGTTTCGCCATGTCCGTCCGTGCGTCCGTTCGTCTATCCGCGGCTTAGCTCAGAGACTATTAGTACTAGCAAGCTGTAATTTGGTACATATTACTCACGCCGATAAAACATATAATAAAATCTCGAATTTTTTTTCCCACACTCTTAAATTGGGCATGAATTTTTTTTCTCGACTATCCCATAGTGTGGCGTATCGTCGTAAAGGTCGTTCAAAAAAATTATTACCATTTTTCACTTTAGGGATCCGTTGGCGAAATATTAATCTTTAAATTGCTAATTTTTGTAAGAGTGAAGTGTCGCCCCCCTGCCGCCTAAACGGTTGTTTATAAATATCTGTAAAAATTCACAGAAGTAGTATATATAAAAAGGAAAACTATCACAGAAAAGTAGTTTTAACAGGTTTACGAGTACAGGTCGCGCCAAAATTTTAGTCTCCTCTAAAGATGACAATGACGGGAGAGCAACTTCCGAGCGGACTAGAAGTTTGGCGCGATCTGTATTAGTAGACCAACATATAAAATGTACTGGGCAACTATGGAATCCTATGCTGCGCGTGGCCCGACGCGCACTTGGCCGGTTTTTATATTTCTAAGACTGCAGTTTTGTTATCGTAACTAAGAAGTCAGAAGTCAAATTACCCTTCGTTTAAAAAAAGTCGGTCCGGAAAGGGGAAGAAAGAAAAGAAAAGAAAAATCTGCAGTTTTGCTATCGTAACTAAGAAGTCAGAAGTCAAATTACCCTTCGTTTAAAAAAAGTCGGTCCGGAATGGGGAAGAAAGAAAAGAAAAGAAAAATCTGCAGTTTTGTTATCGTAACTAAGAAGTCAGAAGTCAAATTACCCTTCGTTTAAAAAAAGTCGTTCCAGAAAGGGGAAGAAAGAAAAGAAAAGAAAAATCTGCAGTTTTGTTATCGTAACTAAGAAGTCAGAAGTCAAATTACCCTTCGTTTAAAAAAAGTCGGTCCGGAAAGGGGAAGAAAGAAAAGAAAAGAAAAATCTGCAGTTTTGTTATCGTAACTAAGAAGTCAGAAGTCAAATTACCCTTCGTTTAAAAAAAGTCGGTCCGGAAAGGGGAAGAAAGAAAAGAAAAGAAAAATAAGTTTATTGCAAAATAAATGAAATTACAAAACCGGCCCCGTGCGAGTCAGACTCGCGCACGAAGGGTTCCGTACCATATCTATAAAAATGGCAAAAATCATGTCTGTTGTATGGGAGTGCACAGGTCCGACTCGCACTTGGCCGGTTTTCTTATTTGTTGTTATAGCGGCAACAGAAATACATCATCTGTGAAAATTCCAACTGTCTAACTATCACGGTTCATGCATTATATAAGGTCCAACAATTCAAAGTGAAAAAAAATTAGTAGATGATAGAGTATACCTAATAGACTACAATCCACCAAAAAAAAATTTTTTGCGCGATCTTTGTTTTACCTTTCCATAGAAATTTAGTCAGGTGATTGAACCACTTTGTACTAGGAAGTGAAAAATTATTTGAGAATAAAAATTTGATCAGTTAATGATACATGATCTACCCTAGAATTATTTTCACTTATTATTGTAGGAACTTATCTATAAAAACGGCAAAAAAATCATGTCTGTTGTATGGGAGTGAGTAGGTCCGACTCGCACTTGGCCGGTTTTAGTATTTGTTGTTATAGCGGCAACAGAAATACATCAACTATTAATAGTTTTTTTAAATGAAAAATAATTCAAATAAAACTATTCTAAAAATACATGTAGGTATATTAAAAAGTAATATAAACTAAAATTATTAACTATATAAAATGATATATAAAGTAAAGAATATAAGATTTTTTTGTCTTTTATTTTTATATTTTAAATGATATATATAGAAGTTAAAATAAAATGCGGGGGGGGGGGGGGGTTACGTTAATTTCAACCGAATATTCAGTATGAATTTTGTCCCATAGGAATACGTCAACTTTCATGGATAGTACTAATAATGCGGGGGGGGTTACGAAAATTTCGACCGAATATCCAGTATGAATTTTGTCCCATAGGAATACGTCAACTTTCATGGATAGTACTAAAAATGCGGGGGGGGTTACAAAAAACAACCGAATATACGGTATGAATTATTATTTCGACCGAATATCCAGTATGAATTGTCAAAAATCACCGAATATCCAGTATGAATTGTCAAAAACCACCGAATATTCAGTATGAATTTAGTTCCCATACACTAACTTCGACCCCCATACATGGTACCAAACATGGGGGGGGGGGGGTTGTAAAAAAACGTCCGAGTAGCCAGTATGAATTTCATCCGGCAATAGGCAAAATTCCTACCGGGGGGGTGGGCGAGCTGGCTGCGCCAGCCCGCCAACCCCCCCGGTAGTAATTTTGTACTCGCTGGCTGCGCCAGCTCGAAGTTAAAAAAAACACATTGAAATAATGCTAGGAGATATATTTCGGCCATTAGTATGGTCGGAATCAGTCGAAATTATAATTATAGATTATTTAATTAATGTATGAAATCGAAACTTAAATGGCTTTTCAAATGAAATAATTAATACTAATGGCCGAAATATATCTCCTGACATTATTAAATAATAATGAAATTTTCTAAGTCTTTTTTTAACTTCAATAATAACTAACAATAATAATAATATAACAATATTTATTTATTTATATTACTTTTACTCGGAAATCCTCCCGAAGTTATTCGGGGGAGAGTACGAGGACAGCTCTCAGGCAAAAAAACCAGGCGGCCCACCATTGCCTGGGACCGATGGATGGCGGTATATCCATCCCCAATTGCCGGGCCTTATATAAATCAGACTGGTGATGGGCAGCGGCGTCACTGGTGCAAGGGTCTCGGCACCGCGCTCACCAACCCGCCTGCCCAGCGTGTGTGAGTATGGGCATTTCTTCCAGGAGGACCGCCAGGAGTGGCGAAGTCCTGGAAAGGCCTATGTCCAGCAGTGGACGAAACAGGCTGATGGATGGATGGATTTATTTATTTGCGTAAAAAGAACTAAGAATTAATACAATCAAAAATAGGATCTTACGGCTAGTATAATTTTTTTGCCTAAACTAAACTACGTATGTAGTCTGTATTTTAGGCACAAAAATTGACAGAACATAAAGAAGACTTAAAATAACAAATTGTAAGCATGAAAATTAAATAAATGTTTGAAATAAAAAAAGAAGTCAATTAAATATAAAACCTTAAGATTAATTGAAGTATTACACTTAAAATAATTTAACTAAAACATAATAATTGCATCTAAATTACCACTGAGAGTAGAGTAGAGTAGGTTATATATATATGATATAACTATTTAAAAGTTATACTGAGTAAAAATGTAAAAGGTTATTTTTTTTAAAGATCGAACCTTCCGTCCTAGGAAAATGTTTTTTCTGTATAAGAAAGAATAGTAGATAAAAGTTCGCTTTTCGGGTTGCGAAGGTAATTCGGGACAGTTTTACCAGGGGTTAAAATCTAGGGTAGAGCACGAGGCGCCGATACCGTATCTTACCTACTGCTTACTCGCACATTGACAAACGTGGTATCTGTTAGAGCGCAAGAACGAAAGTTGTATCTTTAGCGCGTGCTAGCCACACAGTAAGGTCAACTCAGCGCTGACCGGGTGTTAATTTCCTTAGAAACACGACAGGGGCGTTACGTGAACTCTGTTTATATTGTTTTCTAGCTTTTCCCGGCACTGTAACCCAGTGTAGAAGCATGCACCTGCAGTTCAAACTTCCTATAAGTAAACGATATTAACATCCTTTACATTTAACGTGATTTAATGAATTGATCATTACAAACTCCTTGAAATAGCACCGGGTCAAGTTGCAGTACTAGAATTGCCATTCACCTTTGCTAAACGTACGTATAATTTCGCCGTCCCTGTTCAATTTCGCCCTAATATCGGCGGAGCAATCTCCTGGACGAGGCCATCTGTCCCGATAATTGCGACCGTCACCGTGATGTACGGCAGACCGACACAGTCTCATTCTCTACTTACTCCCTATCCGCTCTATATTGTGCACGTTACATACGTACTATCGAGGAAAATCTGCAGACCCAGTTTGCGCCCATATTACAATGTTGATAAGAACGTAAAGTGTGTGTACTAAGTACAGTATGCGGTTTTACGAGACAGACTGTGTTCTTGGAGGATTTCGTGCAGTATGAATTAAATATGTACATCGTCATCGCATGAATCCCCGAGTGGATGTCAGACGTGTTTAACAGTATAGATAGACTGTCAAAATCACAGTCAACACTTGTAATCGTTTCACCGGCGATTACTACGTCCCAGCCTGATGGGTGATTGATAAGCAAACGGACCAACATCCTAACGTGCATTCCGAAGCACGCAGACCGAAAATAAATGTGTCCGTATTCTGGTGTCCGTATTCTGAACTCGCAACCATTGGATTAGTGGTCGAAAAGTTATTATTGAACTTAAACATTTAATAAAGCTTAATTTATAATAGTGGTTTGTATTTTTTATATAATAAAATTGGTAAATATCCGCTGAAATAATAATTTAGTTGTGATGCGTTAAGATTTTCATTTATTGCGTGACGGACTTGACAATGTCATCATACGTCATACATACAGACCATTCACTATAAGAAGTCCTCTGACTTAGGAAATGGTAGCACTGCAGACAATGTTGCCAATGGCTCACGTAGCATTCACCCTACTACACATTCCTAATATTTACTTAACTACGTTTTTTTATATATTAATTAGACTACTCTTTATTGAAAATAAAATGTACAGAACGAAAAAATAAAAATTATCAATTATTTATTGATTTGTATTTTGCAAACAACACGTATGATCTAATGGTATGAATAAACGGTATTTTTTATTTCTTGTTCTAGCTCGACGACGTTGGTTCTAAATAGTCGAGCTCCCGTTTTTTACATTTTTGACGATTATTTCCAGGCAACTTAAGGGGCCGACGAATCATGCATGTTTCATACAAACGAAATACCAAAATAATTTTTAAATTAAACAAATTCTTGAGGTAGGGTGTGTTTATTCCGATTTGATTACGGAATATCTCTGTTCCCAAATACATGTTAAATAAGAACACTGATTTAAACAGGAAATATGAATGAAATAATTTTTGTATGAAAATCTTAAATTCCTTATATCACGTTTTTAAATCAGTGTCCTTTCAAAATATATATTTGGGAACCTGGATATTCTGTAATCCGATCGGAATAAACACACCTAAGAATATCAATGATTTACAAATGGTTTTGGTATTTCGTTTGTGTTAACTACAAATGCATCGCCGGCCTCTTAATGTGAACGCTTTTCTCCGATATGCCTGCAAAAGTAGGTGAATAGCTAATTATTATTTGCCCATAAAATTTGCTTTATGTTTAAAGCTGGTATCCCTATTTTACTAATCCGTCATGGCACTGACACGAGATCGAACCTGATCAAGAGGAATCACGGTGCATTGTTTGGCGTACCTTCAACATAATCTCTTTTGCACTATTTTTCAACGGCTTTGGCAATAATAATACATAATTTATCAAATAATTTTGAAAAATCAGACTGACAAACAAAATGACAGGAAAAGTTTGACAAGCAGTGATGCCAAAATGACTTCAGGGGACAAGTTATGATGAATGGTCTGTAGATATTATAGTCCAAAGATGAACTAAACGAGGGATACATATCCTCCAAAAATATCAAGAAATTCGTGCAGCCCTATGTTTGCTTGTGTTGCCTTGGTTAAACAAGAGTTGTCGCTCGGCTGCATTCTTGTCTGAATGGCTAAATTATGTGCAGTTGTATTCAATGTTTTATCTACGATGTGAAAAATAAGTATATAAATAGAACAGCAGCAGATTTTCAAATCTTCGAGGTTTCTAGGAAAGGAGTAGCGTTATATCATATATTCAGCAATGTATACATAGTTATATTATAAAATGAAATGAAATGAATATTTTATTTCTACAATATAGGTACATAAATACACTTATCGCACGTTAGGTTTTATTAAATGATAAAAATAATTGAATTTAAAAGAGGAAATACAATATATTCAAATTGGTTTTTGGTTTGCTTATATTTAATAAGTAAATATACTTACATGAACTAAAATAAAGGTATTTTTAACGTATACAATTATGTATACATGAAATTATAATAATAATAACCCAAATACTCAGCACTAATACGTTACATATGTAGATACATGCTTACTCCGCCTATTCGATTAGTCTTGTTACGAAGAAGTATATAATATATAAAACACACACTTTTCGCAGCTATAGTAATAAAATAATATTACTTTTTTTATTCTATGGTCACACTTTCGTTGTGTTTTAAAGTAATACCCCCCATTTAATTTAGAAGGTAAGAAGAGGTGATAGAAAATGGCAACAGGGCAGTTTTGACTACCAAACATATTGGTAAGAATGTAAAATCAACAAATCAATTTTAACACTCAGATCGAGCCAGAGGCAGGTCTACCTTCCCTTGAAACTGTGAACATATCAAACTTCTAAGATAACATGAAAAAACATTATGTTTATTTATAACTCATGTACTTGTCCACAATATACTTATATTAAATATTATACCCAACCGGTTTCGCTATTCAGCATTCTCAAGGGCTTAACTACAACATTTATTTAATTACATTTTCAGAATCTACAAATAAAGTACGTGCGATAAAAAAATAAAAAAAAAGAATTGAGAATGCTGAATAGCGAAACCGGTTGGGTATAATATTTAATATAAGTATATTGTGGACAAGTACATGAGTTATAAATAAACATAATGTGTATTAATTTCCACCAAGTGCCAACAATCACAAGCATCAACTATAACATGAAAAAAGGCCGTTTATGCCGCAATTTTTTCATTTCAACACTCTCAAAGGAACCAAAATTCATAGGGTATTTCCCGTTGACCTAGAAATATGAAATTTGGCAAGTAGTACCGTAGTATAGGAAAAAATCTGAAAACTATACATTTGTAATCAATCATAAAAAATATAGTCTTTAAAGGAGCCCTCGGTGGGCGAGTCCGACTCGCACTTGTCCGGTTTTTATTTATTATTACAAATGTTTCCTCTTGCCTAATAAGGTTGGCTGGAAGAAATCTCTAATTAGATATAAGCTCGCCTCTGCACATGTTTTTTATTGTAAATAATGTTTTTGATGTTGTCTATCTATGTGCAATAAAAACTAAAGAATGTTTTTTAAAATGTTATTATACTAACATAGATTTCAGATTTATAAGTATATATATTTACTAAAATACAGTTTCATGGCCCATTCCTTTAGATAAATGGCATTGGAAGCTCTAGTGAAATATCCTTTGTTTCTCGAAGCATAAACGTTCTTATGAGGAAATTCTCTAAACGGACATTTAGAGAATACCTTTAGGCTAAAGTTGAATAGAATAAAGGGATAATAGTCGAAATTATGTAAAACAGCGGGCCCTTATAGCCCGGGAGGTATCGTTACATTTTATGTAGTGTTTTTAGGCCGATAGATTGCCATCTTTTTCAATAGATTTGGAATGACTAATAACAGAACCAAGCGTCAGCTGACGCACCCGCGGTTGGTGTGGGTGTGGGAGGTTGCGAAAGTGGTATGAAATAAATAAAATGAAGTGATAGTACGCCGACTGAAACTTTTCTTACAGATAGTTGACACTGAGCTGAAAAAAAATCGTCAGCTGCATCGTGGAGGGGGGATGATGCGTCAGCAAACGTGTTTTTAATTGTTTTGCTCGACATTGATAACGGCAACAGGTAGACGCTTGAAATTTTCACAGAATACCTATTTAGCTATATATTCATTTTAAAAATAAATTATTGAATTAAAATAAAACAAATATTTAAGGGGGCTCCCATACAACAGACATGATTTTTTTTGCCGTTTTTGTAGATAATGGTACGGAACCCTTCGTGCGTGGGTCAAAAAAGAATAACAAACAAATTATTTATTTAAATTACAAAGATAACATTATGGGGGTTGAGACTCTCCTATTAAGTCTTATTGACCTGTATTAGGAGAGACCCGCTCTTTCAATGGATTTATCTTTACACTTTTTAAATGTTATTTCTAAGTCTTATACAAAAATAAAGGAGAAGAATAAACCTAATTTATTATTTAATATAAAAACATAGTATCTTTGGATGAAACCACTAGCTTTCTGTATGAAAGATGTGACAATATGTACGTGAGGGTGTGTATGTGTGTAGTGATGCGGATATGTGTTTGTAACGTGTGTTTTTTTTAGAGGTATAGAACTTTGAAATGGAATAAAACAAAGATGATTTTTTTTATTGATATGAAATTTATTTTATTTGAAAGACAATCTTCTGGCATTATAATTGAAATATGACTTCTGGCATATGTCCGCCACGGCTGGCTCGGACGTAGTCTAATCTGGAGGTCCAATTTTCGATGACTTTTTCCAACATTTGTGGCCGTATATCGGCAATAACTCGCCGAATGTTGTCCTGCAAGTGGTCAATCGTTTCGGGCTTACCGGCGTAGACTTGCAACTTCACATATCCCCACAGAAAATAGTCAAGTGGCGTTACGTCGCACGATCTTGGAGGCCAATTCACGGGTCCGAAACGTGAAACTATGCGGTTACCAAACGTTTCCTTCAATAAATTAATTGTGGCACGAGCTGTGTGACATGTTGCGCCGTCTTGTTGAAACCACAACTCCTGCACATCATGGTTGTTCAATTGATGAACGAAAAAAGTCTACGCCGATAAGCCCGAAACGATTGACCACTTGGAGGACAACACTCGGCGAGTTATTGCCGATATACGGCCACAAATGTTGGAAAAAGTCATCGAAAATTGGACCTCCAGATTTGACTACGTCCGAGCCAGCCGTGGCGGACATATGCCAGAAGTCATATTTAAATTATAATGCCAGAAGATTGTCTTTCGAATAAAATAAATTTCATATCAATAAAAAAAATCATCTTTGTTTTATTCCATTTCAAAGTTCTATACCTCTAAAAAAAACACCCTTTATTTGTGTTTATCGGTGGTGGTTCCCTAGCCCTACGACAAGTCTTGGGATCAGTGTTTAATAACTGCTAGGGGCGGAGGGTCTGTGTGTGTGAGTGTGTGTGTGTGTGTGTGTGTTGTGAATCTACTTTAGCCAAGATGGTTAAATGTGGAAGTATCTTTTGATAGTAGAAGTTCTGTTTTTTCGTAAGTAAATGTTTTAAGCCCTTTTGTTATATTTTTCTTACATTCGTAATAAGTCATAGTATAGATATTTAAAAGCATATTTATCTTATTGCAAAGATTAATTGACTGTGTGCCAAATTGAGTTGAGGCAAATAAAGTTCTTACCATAGGGGTTTTAACAACTGAAAAGGGGGTTCGTTTGTTAAGGATATGTGGGTCTACAGATATATTTTTGTGGATCTTTAAAGTCCGACTCGCACTTGGCCAGTTTTTTTTACACTATTTCATGCGAGAACCTGACGCATCACCACCCCTCCACGATGCAGCTGACGATTTTTTTTTACTTACTATGGCGTCAACTATCTATGAGAAAAGTTTCAGCCGGCGTACGATTACTTTTTTTTTATCAATTTCGCAACCTCTCACACTCAAACCCACCGCTAGTTGAGCAGCTGACGGTCGATTCACATATTAGTCATGTGAGATCTACGATCGATGTCAATATCAGCTGGCTTACTATGACTTTTGTATTTGCAACGGTACCCCTGGACTATTACAGGGACCAGCCCAACGGTTATTTTGTTTATGTTGCAGTAATTTAGTTTAAGCTTTTCTACGGTTCCGTGTCCGAAGGGTATAAACCCATTTTTTTAAAATAAATTATAAAAATATATACCCAAAGAGGATATACAAGGTGACTTTTATTTATGCAGCCAGACTCTTACTAGGGGCTTGGTAAGTGATCAGTAACACGGATCGATTACACTTTTTGCTAATTTCGCAAAATAACATCTGTAATTGACTCGGGGCTGGGCTTGCGTTTGTAAGGAACACGAAAATAATAATTTACGAATTTCACAAAAAGCGTCATCGAACCTTGTTACTGAGCACTTACATAGTCTTCAGTAAGAATTCGGCTGCATAAATTAAAGTCACCTTATATAAAAAACCTTAAACAAAATTGCATATTTGAAACGCTATTTCTTTAAGTTCTATCTTAAAGACAAAAGATAAAAGTTTTCGAAATAGGTCAAATTATAGTACATATTTTATAATACGAGTATAATAAAACAACAAATAATAATAAAATAAAATAATAAACATTTGGGCTCCGTACTTGATGGGCACCGAATTGTTTGTCCGGTGTTATCATTTTAGCGCCTTGTTTTTTGTCGCCTTGATGTTGCTGTGACATAATCTATATCTAATCTATATTGTAATTTTTTCAACATCTTCCATCTTCTTTCGGTGAAGCAAAATACATCAACAAAAATGTTTAAAATTTTTCAGGTGGACGTTTTCACTGTAAACCGTAACATTTTGTAGGTAAACCGGGACGCCCGAGAATGGACCTCTAAGTCGGTGAAATGTCCCGGCAACATGTCCCGGTGTATCCGAGCGAATGTCAACACTAACCTATAAGCAGCACATTTCTGTCTGAAGTACGGCGATAAATCTAGTTCCTAACACGTTCGTGTGCGAAATAAGTGGATCTACGTGTGTTTCACTGCTTCAAGGTGACTTTTGTTTATACAGCCAAATTCATACTGGAGACTTGGAAGTGTTCAGGACAGGTTCAATGACGCTGTTTGCGAAATACGATAAATATTTTTTGTGCCTGCATACTTGTTTAAGAACAATCTCGATTATAGGAGAGTAAATTTTATTTTGTGTAATTCACAGAAAGGGTAATTGAGGCTTGGTCCTGGCCTTTTAACGAGTCTCCAGTATAAATTTGACAAACGGAAGTCACCTCATGTAACAACAACAGTATACTTGTTGTGACTGTACGTATATATAAAATACGACAATGAAGTTGCTGTAAATTAACGCTACAATTGCTAAAATCGTCTCTATAGATCCTTTATCTCACGACGGCGAGTCAGGCTTGGTTGTAGTAGTGTATGCACGTATACGTTGCTGAGTGTGCGTGAGCACGCTCCCGCTCCTGTCCCCGCGTGTGTGCGTGCGTACGTGTGGGGACGGGATACAGACGTATAATATAGTAGCAGACATAACATTAATAATAAACGCATAGAGTTGACGCGTGCAAATTTTAGCTCAGTGAACTTCGGGACCTTTTAAATATCAATATTGCTGGTTTCCAAACAAAATATATACTAGAGATTAGTTTAGAAATTAACAAATATGTTCCAAGCATAAGCCAGCCAAAACAACCCATTTTTAGATGTTTCTTCGTACTATGAAACCTAAATGTCGCTTATATTTTGTATGGAAACTTGCCAGGCTATTTTAATCCTTCTGTTTGGTCTGCTACTTAGTAATAATTATATGTCTGTGGGACGGGAGCGCGCTCACACACACTCAGCAACGTGTATGTACGTTCACACACTACTACACACATAGCCTGACTCGCTGTCGTAAATAAAACATCTAACCTTTCCACATTCACAAATATTTACATAGGAACCGAGTATTCTCCTATAAATCCTTAATCCAATCGGCTTAAAACAGCCAGGCTCTATTGTATTAACCTAATCATCGCTGGAATATTCACTAAAGTTAATTTGGCCTGAAGGCTTTAGTTTAAGATGGAAATCGGATTTCATTTTCGATTTATTTATCAGAATGAAATTGACTGTTAATTGCTTTATTTGAATACAATCAATACGACCAGTGTTGCCAGCTGCTGCCTTTACTCAATAGGTAGATATTTTGCGCAAAGTTGCTAGATTGCCTGATTTTTTCAGCAAATAAAGTTGCTGGCAGTAGCAAAGTGTTTCTAATTAGGCCAACAGTAAGATGGCAAATATCATAATCATCGTATTAGTATAATTTCTCAAACACAAGATTGTCTCAATTTTGAAAAAAATACTAATCAGTCAAACCGAATCCAAATAGTTTATTTTGTAAAATAGGCACATAAAATACACGTTATATAAAACAATATGATATGATAAAAAAATAATATAATACGGGAAAATATAAAAAATATTAAGTTCGGTTACTTTAATTTGTTAAAATGAAATTAAAAAAATATAGGAATAAAAATATTATATGTACATAATTAAGGCAATTAATAAATAAGTTGATAGATAAATAAACTTTAAATAAATATAATGCCTAACTTCGCCCATTTGATTAGTCTGAAGAAGGGCAAGACACTTAGCAAGATTATATATATTTTTAGTATTTGTCCTTTTTATTTTCAATATTTTTTGTAACAAAAACTTATTTTATACTAAGTACTTATACCTACTTAAGTAAAGGCATAAAAATATAAGAAAGCAGTAATTTATGTCATGAGGAAAAATGGATTTTAGTCAACCCGTCTCATATTATCAAATTTTAACAGCAAAGTCAGTTTATTTTTTAAATAGTTTTGGAATCATTCATTTGTAAAATTTGCGTAGATCGAAAACAAAGATGTTGATGACTGGGGTTGTGAAAAAACACATTGTAAAGCTTCTTTCTTCGATTTGGAGTATTTTTCAAAGTGTGTTTGAAACCAGCAATAATTACTGCAATTATAATAACATTTGAAAGTAGCTAGAAAAAGTAGTTAAAAAGTTTTATTAAGTTGTAGCTGTCTGACAACAAAAAAATGTTGGATCTAGCTATAAAATACCTCTAGCTTAGTTGGCAACAGCCCGGTCGGGGCGGGCCAAAGATTGTTTTACTGATTCTGTGAATACATTTTGTTACCTGCAATTTCAATTTGATATTGCAGTGACATTTTTCGGGTTTATTATTTTAGTATCCAATTGATTATTTTAACGACATGAATGATTGATTAATATTCAAACATATAATTTGATTGTAAATCAAATATAGGGATATAAAATTGTCTTTTAAAGCATAATTTTTGTTTTATGAATTTTTTACGCCTTCTAGGCAAAACATAGAGCATTTTATTTTACGCATGTAAATCTACGTTTTACAAATTAATTATTTGATTGTAGTTTTTTAGCATTTAAATAAGTTTTGCTCACTGAGCTTAATATGCGTTAAGGGCTTAAATGCGCTATGCTTAAATATGCGTTTATAATTCTATTTGTTTTTTTTTGTTATATATATATAAAAATACATATTATGCTAATAACACTACAAAAGCCGCGAAGGTTTATTTGTAGTGTGGTTTTTAAAATGAAGGTTGAAGATAACTCTGTAAGGAAGTTTCCTAAACCGTAAAAAAAAATAGAAACGACAATAAAACTTACTTTTAAATTCACAAAAATCTGGCTTGCTGTAACGCTTTTATTTTACACTTGTCTAACACTCGAAGGTGGCCGCTCAGAAGACTCGCGGTTTCGAAGTTTTTTTTATTTTTTATATTGGATGGGTTTTCTTTAATTTATAATATGACGCAACGGCCGTTTTATATAAAATTTCTTACGACGTTTATTTTTGTATAAGTTTTAATTTACAAAACCTAATGTAACTCAAATGAAATAATATTTACATCATAGTTGAGGTCTATCTTTGCGATTTTATTAGATGCAGGAAAGGCAAGTAATAGTGTATTGAAACGCCTAAATATTAAGATTAAGGAGTGATATAATTTTTAAAACTTTAATCGATGGTTTTGTATTCAGAAAAACGCGCCTTTAAATAATAAGTCGTACTTAGCACATCCCGGCTCGTTTGCGAGTTTGGCGTAGCACGTCTACGAGGAACTCGTAGCACTCCTAACTCATTGCATTTTCCTTAGGTGTGTTGTAGCACAACAACGTCAGCATATTAATAACATCGTGGGATGTCTTTAGCCATATATTTTAAAACTCTGTCTCTCGTGACGAGTTTTGACTCCATTAGCAACATTAAAGCGACAAGATCAAGCCGAGTTTGTCACTGGTTTTACATAAGTTGGGTTTAACATGTTAAATAGCGACATCTTGGCAGGTAACTTAGAAAGTCTCTAAATGCCTTCATAGCTGCAGGCTGCACAAACTGCGAAGCTCGTGTTTCTATGAATATAAAGTAGATGCTCTAAATGTAGACACGGTAAACTGAGGAGTCCTCATCCGCCATTATCTTGACTAATAAGCCCAAAGCTAAAGAACTTGGAGATGTATGTAGCGTCTTGAAATTTTAGTTCCAAAGACAGTTTTTTATTTTGAATTCATTAATAAAGCACGGAAGTCTTAATCATTTTGGGAATGTGCCTTTGGTTAAATATGATGTAAGCAAATAGGTGGGTCATTTTAAAAATAACGCACCCCTTGCCTTTTTTCGGTTATTTTATTTCATTTTTTTTCTATTTCTAGGCTACTTATTAGCCACGGAAGTTTCTTATTGTTTACTTAAATAAGAAGTTTCTGAGAACCAATTACAATAATTGTATTTTTAATACATAAAATATTTAATAGATTTATCTATTATTGAAAATACTGATAATGACGGTTTCATACTGTCCCATTGGCGAAATTTTTAACTTCTGACTGCGTTTTAAAACATTTTTCTTCTAGATAAGTTATTATTTTTTTGTTGTAAACAACATAGTATTTTGAGTTTTATTTTATATAAATGATTTATTTAAATAATGAATAATTCTCGAAAAAAACATTTTAATGCTTGTCCACCGATTTCACATCTTTGAGACATGTCTACTTTTGTAACGGTCATTACTAAAACAACTTGCCGAAAAATGTGAAATAATTTAGGCTGGAACAACACTACTTAGGAATATGTCACTGCCACTGTGCGGCAGCTTTGAGATTAGTCGAGAAAGTACCGTGCTTAGCATCGGAAGAATTCTCTCACTTTTTGTCGCAAAAAATTGTCTTGTTTTGTCACGAAAATTACTAGGTAATTTATATTTTATCTCTTTTGTAATAACTGAAAATGAAAAATTATTTATCTATAATGGGAAATATGTAGGTACTGTTTATAGTTAAATCTATGAGGAATTTTAAAATAATTCGAAATTTCTATGAGAAGGCCTTGATTTTGTTATGTATTTTTTGTAACGTAACTATAAATAAAAATACAAATAATGAAAACAAATAGCATTAGATACAAATACAATAAATTATAATACTATGTGACAAAATGTTCAAATGTTCAAAAACTTCAAATCATTGAACATTTTGTCACATAGTATTATAATTTATTTTTATTTTTATTCCACTGATGCCGACAATTTTGTCGAAATATATCTGGTTATTACAACGTGTTTTTGTAAATATATAAAAATATATAATTATAAAAATATAAAATAAAGAGATTCTTCCATCCAAAGGCAGTGGGACGAGCCCAATTTGCAAATTACCTATAATTCAGCAATCCTTCGCCACTGCGACCGCATGTTGATAAACTGGGACACCACGGCCTGTCTTGTCATGCAGCCCTAAACGATATCATCCAAAGGGCTCTTGCTACCGTCAACGTGCCAGCTAGTCTTAAACCAACAGGCATTGCACGTGACGATGGCAAGAGACTCGAAGGTATGACTATGAGATATGGGAGGCCGCTGGTGTGGGGTGCAACCTGCGTCGATAAGCTGGCGCCCTCCTGTGTCTCCTAGCATCAGGGTCGTTTATTATGACCGCCAAAACCGCTGAAAACTCCAAGAGGCGCAAATATGCCTCATTAAGAAACTTTTACATATCTTTTAGTTTCAGCCCGTGGGGTCACAGCGCCCACAAACTTGTAAAATAGTTATCACATCGGATGACCAGAGGGCTGGTGCATTTCTCAATGTGGCCAGCGTCCTAGGTAACATGCTGCGGGTGTCCGATTTGGAACAAATATTCCATTTTTAGTTTTATATTTTTTATGATTTATCTCTTAATTTATGTGTTGTTAGCTAATTTTGAATAAGAATTGGTTTAATTTGGTATTATTAATTAAATCCTAACTGTAAGTTGCAATTGTTAATTTAATTTATAAAATTATATTGTGTAATTTAGTTATTTGAAATATATTTTAGTATTTTTTTATATATTTAAAAGTGACAAATAATGATTGGTAATAAAACACGAAATTAAAATCTAGGAAAATTCCGGACGTAGCTTGTACGCCGATCAGAATTATGATGACTCCAGTGGTAAATTAGAGCATGATTAAATAACTATCCCGTCGCCGGGGGCCCTCCCGCGTTTATTTAATCACTGCACGTTTATGTAATCACTGCCCCGTTTTGAGCTTGGACGTTATTTTATGATATATTGACCAGGGTCAAGTGGTTCTCGAGATTAAAACGGAACATACATAATTCAAAGAGACAGAGGGACAAAAATTGATCCATTTTTTTCAATTTTTCAGTGGGAAAGAAATGTTTTGGCCTATAACCATTTTTTTTTCATTTCTATGTATAGACGAATTTTTTACTACATTATTATTAGTATCGATGAAATCATAAAATGTCATTGATGAAATCCAATTAATCGCGACGCATTGCAGTTAAACTTTTGAATAAATATTTTTTGTACGGGTATAGCGTTTCGCGTGTTTCGTAACAAAAAGAAACATTGTCATGGCGTGAATCGCCGAGGGAGTAGCAGAAGTGTTTTGTAGTACATGTAGGTCACTATCCAATCTCGTACATCCACGTTTCATCGACGATTATTACGTCCCAGCGGAACCCATCAGGTGGTGAGTCATATCGCCATACTTCGAGAACCTTTATGGATCAACAACGTAACGTGCCTTCCGCTTCCAAGCATGTAGAACGAACATAAAAGTGTCTTACGGGTTTTGAACCCGTGACCTGTAGATTAGTGGCCGATAACTCGAATCACTGGACCACAGAGGTGGAGTTCCATCCATCCATCCATCAGCCTGTGTTCGTCCACTGCTGGGTATAGGCCTTTCCCAAAATTCGCCACTCATGTCGGTCCTCTGTCCTCGTCGTCCAGCCGCCACCCAGAACATCCTTCAGGCGGCGTTGGTAAAAGGTTATTACTTGCCACCTACTAACATAGCATAGGTGGGAAAATTACAGAATTTTATTGCATTCGATGACATAAAGAAAGAATGATTGAAAAGAAGATTGCTTCCATACTAAAATTAATTTAAAAGAACGTGATTAAAATTGGCCAAGTTTATCGTACATACATTAGTTTAGAGTGCTGTGTTAAACAGACGAGTCTCGCGAGTAATAAAATCACACAATAATCCCATCAAAAACATTTTATGTAAAGGTCGCCAAGCCAAGACACAGAAGCTCACAATGCTTTCACGGTTAAAAAGTTATCAGATCTCATGTAGAGCCCAGCCCTTAACTCTACAAGGCCTAACTATACAAGCCCTAACTCTGCAAACCTACATCTTCGTCAAAAAGTATGGCTTGATCGTTTCGCGGCCATCAGACAGACACTCCCATGGACTTATAATATTATGTCATGCAATAGTTCCATGAAACGGCCAAGCCATACTTTTTGACGAAGATGTAGGTTGGTAGAGTTAGACCTTGTAGAGTTAAGGGCTTGGCTCTACATGAGATCTAATAACTTTTTGACCGTGAAAGCGATATGAGCTTCTGTGTCTTGGTGACCTTTACATGGCATGTTTCTGATGGGATTTCATTTTTTTTGTAAGATGCTTTGCTTTTTTTTTCAGGCTGCGTTTCTCGCATCTCAGCTATGACTTTTTTATAGTTCCTTTTCAATTTTTGCCTCTTTCTCTTGTTGGCGTATTATTTGCACTAAGCGATAGATCAGGGCTGTGACGGCAGCGTCGTGGCGTTGTGAGGAGGCGACGATTAGCGCGTGCGACGCATTTGATATCCTTCCATCCTCTTACCCCTTGGATCACAGAATTAAGGTTCCAGAAGTGTGTCAAACGGGACCCTATTGCTAAGCCTCCGTTGTGTGTCCGTCTGTCACAGGGGTCTACAGTTTCAGCCGTTTTAGATTATTATTTATATAACACACGCATTATATACGTTACACACATGTCCAATGCGTATAACATGGTAGACAAATTTTACAAATTCTAGATAGCCACTGGTAGTTACCGCAATGATATAAATTTAATAAGTGATTTAGCATTTAGACTAGGTATGATTCGATTGACAGGGATAGAAAAATTGTAATAGGTGTGTCAGGATCACAGCAGAAGTAGATCTCTGGTATCTGGTTACCTTTTCAGTATATGTGGGTTTATGTAGTTAAACTTTAACCTCAGTGTTTTTTCTTATGCTATAAATTCTTTTATCTTCTATGTTGAAACTTTCGTCGAAAGGAATACGTGTTACAAAATATCCGTGCAATTTGAGCCTCTGCTAATCCCGGAGCTCAACTTGTCAAATTTTCCCGCGCCTCAATCTTCGTTTACACATGTACGTAGAAATTATGATTTTATCTGTCGGGGAAACTTGCGCAGCCCTCTTTCACCTCTGAAGCAAAGGTAATCAAAACGAGAAATGCGTCAGTGGAATTTTCCCTTTCCTTTTGAACCATACTTGCGGTGATTTATTTATCATCCGTATTGTACAGATTGTACTGTAGCAGAAAGCCTTCAAGTTTCGTTTGTTTTATCAGGCTGTCTATCTATTTGAAAACTAAATAAAAAACTACTCAGCCTTCTGAGCTGTATTGTATGTGTAGGTAAAAAAGCATGTTACTTGAAGTTTTTACAATAACGGACCAATTAACCGATCAACAGAAATGCTTACATTCCTGAAAAGAGACAGCTTGCCCCATGAAGCGGTGTCAATTATAACTAAACTGCTCCAGTGAGATCTAACTTCTCATATTAGATGTGTTTAAATTCAGAATGTTAAAGTATTCCTATTAACGAGTTCATGGTATTTTGTTAAACAGAAAAGGAAAACTTAAGGTTAGCTATCACGCGCAAACCTCCATACAAATGGAAACACAAAATTTTGGATGTCTATGGAATGTTTTTATACAATTTTATAGAAAAAAAAAGGTAAATTTGGTAAATTTTAATGATATCTAACAAACCCCTAGAAACTTAAATTACACGTTGTTTTACCAAAACTGTAACCGAATGTGTTTTTATTGTTTTAGATAAAATCACATAATTAATACTAATTTCATATCGAAAATCTAATCTACATTAATTATAACCAATATTAAGTTTGAAACTGTTGTTTCTCCCGACACCCGTTTTCAATTTCGAGCCCGTGACGGAATCGATGCGATTTTATTGCCTTCGCCAGTTTCATCGAGCGTGCACGTAATAGCGAAATGAAATGTCATTTAAAAGATTCGTGGCTTAGATTCATAGTGATATTGAAACGGCTACTCACGATTTTATAGTCAGATTTCGCCTGACTAGTTTCACTGTACGAATACAGTGAAACTAGTCAGGCGAAATCTGACTATTAAATCGTGAGTATTAGCCGTTTCAATATCAGTACCATTACATTTATAAATAAAATAAATATAATATATTTATTCAAAAACTTACATCAAGCTAATTTAACAATAAACATATGAGTTTCGTTCTTAAAGTAAATGCAAATATTGGTCAAAGTTAGAAACCAAGCTAAGATAATCAAAGATAACTTGTGATTTGGCTACTAGCGTCTTCCATCGGACCAAGTGCTTTAAAGTACGGGCACTTCGACAATAATAGAAAAACAGATTTAACAATTTTTTTGTTCACGCCTTACGACCATCCTTAAGTTTAGCATAATATCTAAAACAGATCGTTTAAGCAGTTTGGCGGCAAGCCAAAACCAGATGTACCACACTAATGCACAGTGTTTATCTACACTTTACACTGGCTGGATTTAATTATGCACGCTTTGTTCAACCTCATTTTGTAGCGAAAATTTAGCTATAGTACGTGGCCTGGTTAGAATATGCGCGGAGGTATGTAGTCTCTGAATTTCGTTTTATATATTAAATAAATAAAAATAAATAAAAGACATTTATTTCAGGCATGTAACCCATATTTTACAAATAATAATGTTTTACAAATTTTGCAATTTTGCAAGATTTGAAATTATTAAATATTAAATGATTAAATATACAAATTAATTTACATTATAAATTATGTCATTAATTAATAAATAATTCTAAACTATACTTACTTAACCTAAACTAAACTATTACATGCATTCATCAAGTGAGAGAGGAACAGGGCGACTGGGTAGTATTGACAATATTATTCGGCAAGAGAGTGGGGAATAGGGCGACTGGGTTGCTTTGGCATTTTGCAAATATTGTCATTCTTCTTAATCGAACAGAAAGGTTTGGAAAGTTGATAAACTGACAAAAATGTAGCTTTAACAATGCTATTGCCACAATTCATGATCCTTTTATGAAACGAGGTCTTTAACCTACGCATGTGGCCAAAGAAGTCATTTACCCCCTTCTCAGCGAACATGCCTGACGCACCACACCGCCAAGGCATTAAATGGACGTTAGTTACACTTTTACTTAACGATACTTTTGGGTCCATAAAGTGTGCTGTAAATTGTCTTGTTATATGTATATGCCGAAAAAAGGACAGAGTCGCAAGCTACGTGAGTACTTACTTTAGGTTGTAGTGGACCGCCAATACCAACTCAAGGTTATTGCAAGGTTCTAAATATATAACTTCAATACAAATAGATTTGAATTCAAGTAGTCTCTTTCCCACTTAAGGGCAGCGTGTTGCACTGCACTGCCGAAAAAATAACAATGAAATAACATTATGAAAGCTAAAAAGTTAATATTAAAAGCATTACTTTAGATTTCGTGGTTATTATCAGACTTTTTTAAACAATAAAAAAACGCTAATTCAATAAAATTAGTTTCATTTAATTGGTGAACATTTGCTGAAAACAAAAAATATTTATTTTGACGTACCAAAAATATCAACAAAGTTCTTAAATAAAGGTTTTTATTTGGCCACGAATTTATTTCTGCGTCTCTTCATAATAATTCCTAGACTTATATAAAATTAAAAACTGGTCAAGAGCGAGTAAGACCCGCGCCCAGATTGCTCCGTTTAAAACACAAACTTATTCTCCGTGGAGTTATGAATTCCAACTTAATTTAATACTTACGATCTATTAAACCCTATGTATCTAAGGGGTCTAATTAGGTTGGACATAGATATTATTAAATATTGGTAATTTCTGTTTAAAAGTTTCTATGTAAGTCAATTGGAAGTGCCTTAAAGGTTTTCATGGTGACCCAAATTGTATGACATTGAATACGTAAAGGGCAAGAACTTTTTTTCGCGTTGAGCTAGATGCTCAGAAGAATAACTAAAGCCTATTCTTCTGAGGCTAGATACTTGATTTTTTGACAGCAGAATTCCTTAGGTATTCGTTTCAACTTGATATGTACAAATTATTGTTCTACGTTTGGATTAGAAATGAGGTGCTAACATCAACTTTACGCAAATGTATGAAATGACAGTTACCAAAGGTAGGATGTGCAAAAAGTACAGCGAAATTATAATGTGGAGAAAATGTAACATTTCACCAAAATAATATTTCATGCAATTAAAATAAAAACGCCATACTATTCCATTAGTTTTGATGATCAATCACTCATGGGTTCATCAACTTCATCATCAAAGTCAGTGACAGATTTAACGAATAAAATTTCAAGATTTCATTTTTATAACAGTTGAAAATATATTCAGCAAACAGTTCAGACAACTAAATCAGCGATCATTTCATATTTTGGAGACGAAATATTATTGATCAATAAACATTTATAAACATCAGTAAGTACATAAAACGCAAAAAAATATAATTATTTTACTTGATGGGCTTAAGTACCTAAGTACTCAATTCATTTGTATGCAAACGGTACTTTTGGATCTCAATCCAATCGTGGAACAATAATAGGTGGTAGAGCTAGAGCCAGGCTCAACTGTGAAGGTGCAGTGGAGACCGCATCAAGTTAGACACTTCGGACTTTGTACCTATCTTATATTCTTCTCTGTAGGGGCTAATGTCGTACTGCACGTGTATAGTTTGATGTGGTCTCCACTGTACCACCATCTTACTCGCGAATCCTCCCGAAGTTATTCGGCGCTCACCAACCCGTCCAACCAGCGTGTGTGAGTATGGGAATTTCTTCCAGGAAGACCGCCAACTGTCGCGAAATCCTGGAAAGGCCTATGTCCAGCAGTGGACGAAACAGGCTGATGGATGGATAAAAGATAAGATAAAAAATTATTTACTGTTCCTTAACACATATTATCCTTCCCTATGTAATTAGTACATCTTAATGGTAATTTTGGTGTGAGGGTTCCATTTTTAATTTTGAGGTACAAAACTCTATCAATGGAAGATAAGTATTTTGACTTTACATAAAAAGAGACAGCAGACGTTGAACCATTAATGTATGATAGAGAAGACGACATATGCAGGTTGAAAATGAACCCTCTAGCTATAACAAAGGAAATTATGTTCTAAATAAAAAATACACGTTTTGTTACTTTTATCATGATTCATAATAAAATAAAAACCGGTCAAGTACATGTCGGGCCACGCGCAGGGTAGGGTTCCGTAGTTGCCCAGTACATTTTATAAGTTGGTCTCTACTATATAGGTACAGATCGCGCCAAATTTTTAGTCCACTGGGAAGTTACTCTCCCGAAGAACGGCCCAAACATTGTCGTGTTTAGAGGGGTCTAACTAAAAGTTTGGCGCGACCTGTACTCGTAAACCTGTAAAACCTACTTAGCTGTGATAGTTATTTAGATTTTCCCTTTAATTGTGAATTTTTCCACATATTCACAAACAACCGTTTAGCCAGCAGAGGGGGGAGGGAGGGGGGCGTTTTGTCCGTTTGGCCGTTTTGTTGGCGTGATTAATATGTATACCCATACCAAATTGCAGCTTTCTAGTACTAATAGTCTCTGAGCTAAGCCGGGGACAGACGGACGGACAGACGGACACGGCGAAACTATAAGGGTTCCTTGTCGGACTACGGAACCCTAAAAAAGATATCGACCGTCTAAAGAAGCACTAATACCCCAGTGACACTGGACTGGAACGACGAAGGAATTTCCAAGAATGTACAAGATTCTATGAACCGGTTAAATGATTTTTCAAATCCAACACTAAATCATGCTATTCGTCCACATGAAATTTGGAAAATATTAAGAAATTTAAAGCGACGCAAATCTCCGGGCGTGGACGAAATTCATAATTCACTTTTAAAGAACTTGCCTCAAAAATGCATTGTCAAACTAACCAAAATATTCAATACTTGCCTGCTGTTAGGATACTTTCCAACATGTTGGAAATTAGCAAAGGTCATAGCATTGAAGAAACCTGGTAAGGATAGTTCAATTCCTGCACATTATCGTCCTATAAGCTTGCTACCATGTCTAGGTAAACTATTTGAGTGTTTAATTAGAGATCGCCTGCTTAGATTCCTCGAGCACTTGTTTATTAACGAACAGTTTGGTTTTCGACGCCAACACTCGACCGTTCAACAACTAGCGCGAGTTAGTGAACACTTAGCACATAAATTAAATCTTAAGGAGACGACGGGCATGTTTCTGATCGATATCGAAAAAGCCTTCGACACCGTATGGCATGAAGGTCTTCTTCATAAGCTTATTTCCAATGATGTGCCCCTAGACTTAGTTCAAATCATCAAATCTTATCTCGAAAGTCGTAGGTATCGTGTACATATAGGGAACGATACTTCTGACTTCTTCCAAGTACCTGCAGGTGTCCCGCAAGGATCAGTATTAGGGCCTACTTTATTCTTGGTTTATGTCAACGATGTTCCTAAGCAACCGAGAACGCAATTGGCTTGTTTTGCTGATGACACTACCTGTTTTACGTCATGCTCGGACATTGATTTAGTAATTGATCGACTGCAGCTGTCCATTGAACTACTATGCACCTACTTTAATAAATGGAAACTGAAATTAAATGAGTCAAAGACAGAAGCAATCCTAATAACTCGTAAACGTGAAACCCCCAATCGCAAACTAGTTATAAATAACTACTTCATTCCGTGGAAGAAGAGTGTAAAATACTTAGGTGTCCGTATTGACGATAAGGCAAACTGGACCTCACATATCGAGTCACTTCGTAATAAAAGTATTAAGGCTATGAATGCACTTAGCCCTATCTTCAATAGGCGCACGAAACTAAGTCCTAAAACAAAATTAAATATATATTCAACTCTCATTCGACCCTGTCTAACATACGCTGCACCGGTATGGAGTAGCACGTGTGAGACAAATTATAATAAACTACAGATTATCCAAAACAAAGCCCTTAAAATATCGCACAACACTCCCTTTTTAACAAATTTGAAATTGCTTCACGAAAGAATTAATTTTCCTAAACTAAAAGAATTTATTATTAAAATAACTAAAAATTTCTACATTTATAAGAATCCTTATCATTCTAACTCATTAGTGTCATCTATAGGTAGATCAAGACTACGAAACTTACCTTACGTCGATAGTTACAACCGTTATCGGTTGCCCCATCACTATGTGCTGAGGGCTGACTAAAAGTTGCTACAAACTTAACTAGACCGACTTGAACGTTTATAATTCTTACTCATACGACATAGAGTCCATTTTGTATTATGAAATATGAATTATTAGGTTTGTTAAATAATTCTTATCATAGAGAGTTGCTATGCTTGCCCAATGCAAAAATAATTTACATATTTTGTTATGAAGATACCCTAAATATTGTTGTAGCTTTTTATGATATAGTGATATCAAAGTTTTTTGTTTAGTTTAAGTTACGTGAGGCCACAAATTGAAACCTTCACAAAAGGTTCATATATTAATGTATTGTGATTTTTGTATGTAGTTAATTATGTGTAAAATTCTATTATACTCATGTTATAAGCTTTATTCGTATAGTATGTCGGAGCCCTACTACACTAGATCAGGAGTCAGTCAAGGGAGCAACCTAGGGCCCCTCCAATTTATCATCATGGTAAATGATCTACCGGATGTAGTCAAGGCGTCTACGTGTCTGCTTTTTGCGGACGACCTAAAACTGGTGCTGGAAGTAAAAGATGGCGAGGATCAGAGGAAACTTCAGCAGGACTTAGACAGGATTGTTGAATGGAGTCAGAGGAATAAATTACTATTTAATGTATCCAAATGTTCTGTAATGTCGTTCAGTCGCGCGCGCACCCCAATACTCTCGCAGTACCAAATTGGAGGAGAACTGCTGCAGCGAGTATCGGAGGTAAGAGACCTGGGCATTCGCTTCACAGCTGATCTCAACTTCCGAGAGCACATTAAGGATGTTTGCAAAAAAGCTTTCAGGAATTTAGGGTTTGTCTTACGCCAGGCAAACGGATTTACTAACATCTGTGCTTTAAAAACCTTATACGAGGCTCTCGTGAAAAGCCACTTAGAGGGTAACTCGATGGTATGGTCTCCGAGTGAAGCTAAGTATAAAACAATGTTGGAACGTATTCAAAATAAATTTACAAGGTTTATATATTTAAAGATGTATGGTGTGTATCCGGGATATCCTTTGCTGTATCCTACACTGTTTGTATTAGGCATGGTGGGATACAGCAAACTGGAATTGAGAAGAGACGCATCCTTCGCCACGTACTTATTTCGTGTGCTGAGAGGCGAGGTGCACAACCCGGCCATCCTCGAGCAACTGCGACTGTGCGTGCCGGACGGACTGGCGACGCGGCGGTTGCAACCGACACTCCTAGCAGTACCGCGGGCACGCACCAATCTGCTGCAGAGGGCGTCGCTTACGCGCGCTATGCGTTTGCTAAACGCGGTGGCTGGATCCGGACGGGTTGATTTGTTTAATTGTAACGTGAGCGAGTTCACACAGGCCATACTAAGTATTAATGTAAAAGTTTAATTGTGACTGTAAATTTAATTGTTAAGTGTTAATGTTTAATAAACCTTCTCTATCGCATTAGGATGCATCCTGTAAAGATAGATGATAGGGGAATGAAAAAAAAAAAAAAAAAAAAAAAAAATAAATAAATAAATTAAGAGGCGTATAAGCCTACGGAGTAACTCCTAAATTAGTTTAAGTACTTTATACTTTATACTTTATACTTTATTGTACACATAAATATAATTACAATTGAGGTTAGAAATAGGATGTACACAGGCGAGCTTATCTCTAAGTAGAGATTTCTTCCAGCAAACCCCTGTGATAAATAAAAAAAATCATAATAAATTAATAAGTAGACATACGTGTACACAAAACTACGCATCACACTATTAAATTAAAATTTTAATACATATATATATATATATATATATCCCTACATATACATACACAGCATAACTACATTCTATTACATACATGAATCTTTGCATAAACAATAGATATAGGTAATAATATACATACATATAGCGTGTACATTATGTACGTACACACTTACATACTATACAAATTCACTTATGGAAGAGAAAGATAGTGCTCTTTTAGTCTTTTTTTAAAAATACCAATTGTTGGACAGTCACGGATGTTTTGGGGAAGTGAGTTCCACAATCTGATAGCCACGACATTAAAGGACTGGCCGAAAGCACATGATTTGTGCACTGGAGTTTTAAGTAGAGAGACAGTACGTGTCCGAACCGGCCTGTCTCTAGAAAAATGCAGTGGTACGAATCGTTCACGAAGATAAGAAGGGGAGCGAGGATTAGTGAGAATACTGAAAAGCTGAGTGAGAATATGGAAATCACGACGTTGACGGATAGGTAGCCATTTAAGTTCTTTGCGGAAAAGGGAGACATGGTCGAATTTACGTAAGCCATATATAAAACGAATAGCCAGATTTTGCAGGCGCTCGAGCTTATTTAGTAACTCTTCGTTGGCATCAAGGAAACTGACATCGGCATAGTCGATCAATGGAAGAAGTAGAGATTGCGCAAGAGAAATTTTAGTTTTAAAAGGCAGGAAGTTCTGGAGGCGCTTTAAAGAGTGAAATGCTCTATGCACTCTTTTGCTGATCTCATTGACTTGAGGAGTCCACGACAAGTGGCAATCAAAAACAACTCCTAGATTCTTGGCGGTTTTAGAAAAGACAATAGGTACCCCATTATAAACTACAGCTGGTAAAGTATTGTCACTCAATTTCTGTAACATGTACCGGCTACCAAGTAGCATGGCTTGCGATTTGTTTGGGTTAACAACAAGTCCAAATGATTGAGCCCAATTTTGTATTTTGGTGAGATCTTCATTCATCTTTATAACGGCAGATTTTGCCTGATCCACTGGAGAATGGCAATAGAGCTGCAAATCATCTGCGTAAAGATGGTAGAGAGAAGATAAATTGTCGGTGATTGAGTTAATAAAAACTGAAAACAGGAGAGGAGAAAGAACGCCACCTTGAGGAACGCCAGCTGTGAGCTCACACCACCCCGATGTAACATCATCAGAGCGTATGCACTGCTGGCGACCATGAAGATAAGTATCAAACCATTCTAATACTAGAGGAGATACGTTAAGAGAGCTAAGGATTCCTAACAGTACGTCAAAATTTACACAGTTAAACGCACTGCTAAAATCTAATAATGTTAGCACAGTCACATTTTTGCTGTCGATTGCGAAACGAATATCGTCTGTAACCTTGAGTAGAGCAGTGACCGTGCTATGTCCGCTACGAAACCCTGATTGAAATTGGTTTAATAAGTTGTTGTTAGAAAGATATAATGATAGCTGATCATGTACTAGGGATTCCAGGACTTTGGAAAGGATAGGAAGGATTGAAATAGGTCTATATTGCGAAAAAGAGGAAGGGTTAGATATCTTGGGTAAAGGAATAACATTAGCCCGTTTCCATGCTGAAGGAAACGCGCAAGTTACCAAGGAGTAATTCATAATGTGGGTGATGGTAGGTAGAAGATCGTCCAAAATCGTGAACAACATCTGAGAACAGATTTCATCGTCACCCACGGCTTTAGACGATATGGCTAGAATAGCTCTCTTAACGTCACTCGTAGTAACAGTCATGAAGGCAAAGGGAGTACAGCTAGGTTTCGGCTTACTGTTAAGTTTCGAAAGAGTTTCATTTTTGGTTCTGTCTTCCAAAATGACAGGAGATGTAGAGAAGTGCAAATTTAGTGCTTCGAAATCAATGTTTATTGGAGTGGTTTCAGATGATTTGCCTATACCTAGTGTTTTAAGAAATTTCCATACTTGAGCAGGGTTATAACTGTCGATAGATTCATGTATATGGCGTCTTTTGGCATCCCTACACATCCTACTACAGTGATTACGCAGCTTTTTAAAAAGAGTGAAATTTGCATCAGATGGATCTTTTTTGAACTTCCGCCTAGCCTTATCCCGCTTAGCCATTGAGTTGCGTATACATTTTGTCAGCCATGGTGCCGGTAGGTGATTCACTTTAACTTTTTTAGTCGGAGCATGCTTATCAAATAAATTCAGTAAGAGTCTGTTGAAGTGAGACACCTTCTCATCTACAGTTACGCTGTCAATGACTGAGGACCAGTCAACAGCAGCAGCATCAGCCCGAAGCTCCTCCAGATTCATGCTTTTAAAACTGCGAAGAAGTAAAAATTTTGACTTATGTTTAGGAGGTCGCACTTTATATGACAGAAAGATAAGGTCATGGTAAGAGAAAGGGGCATCAAGTTGGCCATGAGCAGCAACTTTACTAAGTTTAGAAACGATCATAAGATCAAGAAGAGATGGGGTGCAATGGGGGGCATGATGTGTAGCAGAAAGAGGTAAAATGTGCAAGTTTAAACTTGACACAATTGAAGTAAGCTTAGATGAACGAGAGTCATCTTTCAGAAGATCTGTATTGAAGTCTCCTAAAATAACTGTATCATCATACAGAGGGCTTAAGTCTTGAAGTTGAGCTTCAAAGAAGTTAAAGTAATTAACGTTGCGATCTGGTGGGTAGAAGACACCAAGGAGAATTTTAGAACAGTGAAGACCTATTTCTAAGAAAAGATGCTCAGCGAAACCTGAGTATTGGCTAGGTGACTGACTGACTATTTTACACGGGATATCGGAGCGCAAATATATCGCAACTCCGCCGCAGCCTGCTCCAATCCTATCATTCCTTAGAAGTCGAAAACCAGGAAGACTAACAGAAGTGGATGGCAAGGAAGGTTTTAGAAAAGATTCTGAAACGAGGATAGCGTCGATGCGTTGATTACTGAAGGAGGCCAATAGGTCAGAATAGTGAGCAGCTATACTTTGAGCATTTATGTGAACGATATTGAGATTTTTTTTTAAATTGTTTAGTTCGGCACCTAAACGGTCGTACAAGGTTGCAGTCACCCCAGATTGAGAAACATCACTATCCGCACTTAAAAACTCATCTGATGACGAGCAAGAGACAAAAATAATATTATTAATATCATTAGACGTATTCATAAGTATCAATAAATAATAATATATATAATATGTAAAACACTAAATAAAAAATAAAAAGTAAACAAATATAAGTACTAAAATTAAAATAACTAGGTACCTACTAACTAACTATTTACCAAGTAAAATAGCTCTTTATATACTAACCCAACCCCTTTCACAAATTCAATGTTACAAGTACAAGATTACTGGAAAAAACCTTATTTTTACATTACATAAAACAAAAAGAAAAATAAACACCATCAAAAATTTTACAAAGAATAAATCAGGTGATAGAAAGAACACACCTAATTTAGGCATAACAGTTGTAATAGTCCAAGGCTTTTGAGGGAAAGAAAGATAAAAAACATGAATGAGCGACATGACATTTTCGATCGATCAACTTGGCTATTGGATGATTTATGTGAAAGCTGAAGACAGACACTTATCACTACTTTATCTGAGTTAAACACTAATACCAATTTATGACAAGGCTGTATAGTCTAAAACCTTTGCCGGCTCGACAAGGCGAAAGACCCAAAAAAAAAAAAAAAAAAAAAAACAGTACAGTGGTGACAGTTCAAACTTGGGTCATGAATTGTTGGAGATTAAAACCAAACAGTAGGTACTATGAATAAACGGAAAATTAAAACAAAGCAAATAAAAATAAGTTCAAACTACCTTGTGAGTTCTTGTAACAAGCCATGCAAACTATACGAAAACTAGACCAATGTAGATGGCCGAAAACAGAGATGCTTATCTAATATGAAAACAGAATGCAACATTTTGTCGATTTAAAAACTACTTTTTGTTGTTGGTTTTGCTCCTTGTGTGCACTGTTTTTGAAACATTTTCCTGATTCGTTGCAACCTTGGATTGAGAGTCAGCCATGGATGGAAATTTGTTTATCAGTGGTCGAAGCTGGGACATCTGCTCAATTTTCTGCTTCGACTTATCAGGTAGCAGCAGAACAATCTTGCCCTCCATTGACCAGCAGTTATTAATGCCAAAGTAGTACCTACTTGACAGTGTCTTGTTGTGTGCTACTTTTTGTTTTTATTTAATAAAGAATTCTGAAAAACAAACAAACCCCAGTGACAGAGACGACGCTCTACGAAGTCGAAGCTACAAAGCCCTATGTGCATTATTTACCGCCGGGAATATGTACTTGTCTATAGTCAGTCGCATGTTGTGTCGCGTAGGATGGCCATTTATTCGATATTTGGGGATCAAAAAAATCTTTTTTTTCGGTTTTGTGTTCTAAGTGATTCTGATTAATATATTTCAATATAGCTAGGGAGTACATTTCAACCTTTGTACGTGTCAGCTTGGATTTGTGGTATTCGTATATGAACGTATTCAGAGTTTAATCAGTTCACTAATTAGTGATGCACGTCCGGTAACAGTCAGGTCAGTAAGCTAGCTCGATGAGCCGATTTAGGAATTTGCTGTCACGTGACGTTACTTATTACGTAAGGTATCGCTGCTATTTTAGTATTGCAATTGTGAGCTTGTAGAGATCGTTGAAAAAAAATCGTAGTTCCCTGATTTAATATTTTATAAAATCGTCATCATTTATGATTGTACAAAAAAATTATGTAGCCAAGTGCAAGTCGGACTCGCGCAAAAACCACAATACCTGCACAAAATATGGGTATGGAACCCTAAAAACATTATGGTACATAACTACACACGTCATAGATAACATTGAGACGACAAAAATCAAGGCGCTAAAATGGTAACGCCTTACAAACAATTCGACACTCTCTGAGTACCAACGGAACCCTAATTTTTATCACTTCACTTTAAATATGTATAAAAACTTGGCCAAATTTGAAAGTTGTATTTATCCTGTCTTTATATAAAGCTGAAGTAACGTTAAAAATGCAAAATTTTCAAGGTTTTTTTGTACGGGGACACCCCCTAAATATATATATTTTTTAATTTTTATTATTTGCCGTGATAGAGGCCATAGTAACATGTATTCTGTGAAAATTTCAATTGGCTCCCTATTACGGTCTAAGATATAGACCCCTGTGACAGACGGACAAACAGACAGGTGAGGCTTAGTATAGGGTCCCGTTTCGCGACATTCGCGTACGGAACCCTAAAAACGTTAGTACGATCCTCCCTGCTTTCTATCAGGGTGTAGTCCTCGGAAAGAAAGGCCTTTATCCACAACCTGCTCAAAAAACTAGAATATATTGGCGTACGTGGTACACCCTTTAAATTTTTTTGCGACTACCTAGCTAATAGGTCACAAGTTGTGATGGTCGATTCATATGTTAGTGCTCAGGAAACAATTACTTACAGAGTCGCACAGGGAAGCGTCCTGGGCCCTACATTATTTCTAATCTACGTCGATGTGTCGAAGAAAAATCAAACAAGCACAAATAATTACATTTCCTGATGACACAGTCATTATCTTTACTTGCAATACATGGTCAAGGCTAAAAACTGTATGTGAGAATGGTTTTCCCGAAGTTTACAGCTGGCTATATCACAATTTACTCACATTAAATTTAGAAAAAACAAAAGTTCTTACATTTAGTATACGGGAAAACACGCAACCAACCGACATCTTCAAAATCAAGGTTCATAAACAAAACTGCTCTAATATTTCGCTTTGCGACTGCTATGTTTTGACAGAAGCCACTACTACAAAATATCTGTGCGTTATAATCGATCGAAATCTATCTTGGTCAGAACACATTCATAAGCTTACAGGACGTGTTCGCAAACTAATCCACGTGTTCAAAAATCTGCGACATATTGGTGAGTGACCCCCGGATTCTTAAAAGCGTTTATTACGCTTTTTGCCAATCCATTATAACTTACTGTCTACCAGCTTGGGGTGGCACACATAAATCTTAGCTCCTACAGCTTGAAAGAGCTCAGAGGGCAGTACTTAAGAATTTAAATCATAATACATATGTACCAAACAACATGCATCTATGCTGAAACTTCTGTTTTGACAGTGAGACAAATTTCATCAGAAATACCGTGCTTGAACTTCATAAAAATCCTTCCGAATTATCTAATAAATCTCGACGCGTGAACATAGTTTTTAACAAACCGCACAGTAAAACTTCTTTTGCACAATCTTTTAATAATTTCCTAGGACTCTTCTATAGGTAAAAGGCTAACCTCAACTACCGAATTTCGACATCTTTCCATAACATCTCTCAAACTTACACTCACCAGTTCACCACCGTTTTAAATAAGCTAAGCTATGACAATACAGAAAACCTTCTGAAAATAGCTGCTTGAAAATGGAAACAATGTGTATAGATTGTAGAACCCAATCTCAACACTAATAGGAAAAATACCAAACAAACACTGATCTTGATCTGGTAAGCAAAATAATAATGCTAACTATGATTATTAATTTTTTCTCGTGATTTTGTTATTATTCTCTCTGCAAAACAAATACAATCTACCTACATTATATTACACTATACTACACCTAAGTACTTTTAATTGTCTGATTACATATATTATTTTTTAATAATATCTCTTTCTGTTTAAATACACTGTGTACTACACTACTCTACAAAACACAATATATAATCACCTTTATGTATACTCCTATATAACACATACACTTAATTACAAAAATGAGTAATCTCAAATAACCAACCTAACAATATATTTATTATTTGGTGTATCAATCTACCCGACTGTCCAACAGTTTATTTCATAAACTTATACAGCGAGTAGTCCTGACTTGACTATATAAATCCAAATATGTTTAAAAAGGTTTAGAGCTCAGTTATATATTTTAAAAATAAAGCTGTTTAACTTATGAAGCCACAGGATAGTAAAAAGACGCTTTTCAGTTAACTTTCATGTTTTTTTTATCTTTTAAAGATTTTATATGTATAATAATCTTTTTTTATGCAGTAATTTTAAATTACTAAAACTGATCAATTAGAAAATAGCTTTATTATAAAATGAATATCGTAAATATTATGTAAACTTATATTTCATTGTGAAATAAATATATATATTTAGCTATATAATGCTTTTAGTTTCTTTTAACATTTAAAGGTACTTGTAGTAATAATAAAAATGTGTTAATTTTCGAAATATATTTCGGCCCACTTTGGGGCCAGCATCAGTCGAATACTTAAAAGACATAATGTAAAAATGACATGATAATAAAGTGTGTTTTTTTAGAGGTATAGAACTTTGAAATGAAATAAAACAAAGATGATTTTTTTATTGATATGAAATTTATTTTATTCGAAAGACAACCTTCTGGCATTATAATTTAAATATGACTTCTGGCATATGTCCGCCACGGCTGGCTCGGACGTAGTCTAATATAGAGGTCCAATTTTCGATGACTTTTTCCAACATTTGTGGCCGTATATCGGCAATAACTCCCCGAATGTTGTCCTCCAAGTGGTCAATCGTTTTGGGCTTATCGGCGTAGACTTGCGACTTCACATATCCCCACAGAAAATAGTCAAGTGGCGTTAAATCGCAAAATCATCCATAAAGGGGATAGACACATATCCAATTCCTGTGCACGGTGGCGGATAGACTGATTCGGGTCTTCCTCTACGCTACGCTCTATAGCAGCAATGACTTCTTCTGTACGCACTGTACGACATCTCTGTGGATGCGTATTATCATTTAGAGTAAACGTTTCATAGTTAATTGAATTAATTGCTCTGATGGACGATTATGTTAACCGTAAATTGGACGTAATGCGCGATACGTCTTTCGAACAGAACCATGATTTTCAAAATAAATTTGCACAATTTGGAAGCATTGTTCAGGCGTCAGTCTATTCATGTTAAAATGCCAAACCAAACTAAACATAAATCACTTAACAGCTGACAAAATGGCCGCCAGTAAAAAAAGTGTTGCCAACTTAAAGTTCTATACCTCTAAAAAAAACACCCTTTATATACAACCTTAGGACTAATATATTTATAATACTCTTATATATTTCATTGTTTTATTATTGCTATTCCTAAGGGTTTTGGTGATTCTTTATACCGTTAAATAAAATTTCATTTCATTTCATTTCAATGGAAAACTACGGATGACACATAAAAAAATTGTAACCGCTCAACATTATGGCTTACTCTACAGACAAGTAGGGCTTACTAATCCGGAGGGTTTTACTCCAGCGTACAGACCACGGTCAATTTTTTTATTTATTTAGTGATTCTGTTTTTTTTCCTCAAAATCGGCCCCGAGACTCCTTTGAGCATTTTTCACTATACCCTATAGTTTCAGATTCGGCCATCCACGCCCATATGAAGAACTAAATATAAGCCACTGCCTACTGTATAAGCCACTATTTGTTGTATGGCTTATCGTAAAAGAAAAAAATCTCAAAAAGATGATTCAAAGATAACAGTAAGCATTTTAATTAAACATTTTGTGTATTCACTCGACATAGCGATGCGGGGAGCAGATTTATTGCGTGTTTTTACGATAGTCCTCGTTTTACGGCTTTCTGCTATCCGACATACAATCTGTTGTCCGCTTTCTAAAATAAAAGCTGAGGTTATTTTGCTACTTCTCGTTGTTTTTTCGAAGTGAGTTTTGTTTTGTAAAAAATAAACCATATACACCCTAGGCTAGTCAGAGATACAGCGTATATCTATCCTACATCTGCCCTCACGCATACAGAGATTGTCAATGTGTATATCGACGGCACGTGTTTGACCCCTAGTGTGGCTAGCACACGCCGCGCCGATACAGTGCGGCGTCTTATATCTTCCATGTGCTCTTACGCAGCATACCGCGGAAAGACACTGCATCGATGCCGCCTATACTAGACCCTAAGCACAGTAGACATATATATATATATAATACATATATATAAAGTGACTTTTATTTATACAGCCAAACTCACACTGTAGGCTTGGTAAGTGACAACACGGATCGATAACACTTTTTGCAAATTTCGCAAAATAAAATCTCGACGTCCCATAGTAATTGACTCGGGGCTGGGCTTGCATTTGTAAGGGACACGAAAGAATAATTTACGAATTTCACAGTAAGTCTTGATCCATAGTAAGTCCACTTACACCCTTGTAAAGCGTCGCCATTGCTGTGCTTCAGTTGCTGCTTAGCGGTGATGGCCGAGTGTTTATACCTATAAAAATAGCTTTCCTTAAATATAATATTCTATTAGTTTTCCTGACCGTATCCAAACTTTTTTGTTGTGACCACTTGTGCCTCCCGGGATTGTCCGGGTTAATCAATCACTTTGCACTAAATTGATACGGAAACATTAACTGTTTACTTCTGCTTTGGGCTCATTAATTACACTTAAACATCTGAAAGTGCCCTTAATTATGTACCCGTGTGCCCTAAATGTACCTATTAATTAATTGTGTCATCGAGGAAACATCCGTTGATCCACTTTTATTTTTACTGATGGCAGTTACAGTGAAAAGTAAGTCTGCATAATATTTCACCAATTGTAGCCGGCGGCTTGAATTCAGTCGCGCACAGGGTCGCTATGCTTGCTATTTCATTCTACATTCAACTTCGAATTATAGAGCTCTGACTGACTGTTCTTGATTGGCCCGAACGGTCATTTCCCGAGCTCGTACGTGTCGTGTGTGACGAAAGAAACAATTAATTAACAAAAGACAAAGTGCGGGTAGGAAAAAGAAAAATAATGTGCTACCTACCGCCGGCTCGCCAAGGACATTTTTGCTGCTACTCTCGTCAGTTAGCTTGTAAACACGACAGCCTACAGAGGTGTCGAAACGTTAAGCACATATCTATTAAGGTATGTTGTTAGTTATCGCGAGTAAGACCCCAATACAAAGTTAATAATGTGTGAAAATCGCGAAAGTTTAAAGTTTACTATATCCTATTGTGCCTGAAGTCAAACTCAGCGGTACCACGTTGTCCAGGGTCACGCACTTCAAATACTTGAGGCACTGGGTTCGAGAGGACCTCAGTGATTGTATGGATATAGAGGGGGAGCGCAGGTCGCTGGCTTTCCGATGTAATATGCTTGCCCGCAGATTTGCACGGTGTACGAATCAGATAAAGGTGACGCTCTTCAAAGCATATTGCCAATCCTTTTACATGTGCAGTCTGTGAGTGGACTACACGCGACGGGCATACAGCGACCTGCGTGTCCAGTATAATAATGCTTTCAGGATGCTGTTGGGGTTGCAGCGATATTGCAGCGCCTCTGTCATGTTCGCGGAAGCACACGCAGATAACTTTCGCGGCAATCATGCGAAAGCGCTGTGTATCGCTGCTCAGTCGAACTCGAGCCAGCCCCAATAGTATCCTGAAGGTATCATCTAATAGGTGCGATTCTCTTAAAAAGTGGATAGAGCTCCACAATACATATTTTACTAGCCTGATCTCTTACTAACACTAGTTTATAAGTAATATTGTATTAAGTACTAACACTTTATGGATGCTGTCCGAAATAAATGATTTTATTATTATTAAAAACAGTTTCACTCAACGATCATAAAATAATAAAAGCAATGAACGACAAATATTTACGCAACATGCAAAAGTGAAAATAATAGCTCAAATTTGACTTTAACAATATAGCCAAATGCAAGAAAAAGAAAAGGAACAATAGCTTTAAATGCTGTACTCAATATGACACTAGCGACTTGCTCCGGGGCATGCCTTACGCGGGCTTGACATTAAACTTCATAAAGTTAATAATAGCATTGTGCGTTTTTATATCAAGATGTTTTATATTGCAATACTTACAGATGCGAAGTAACAATTTATGCAAAAACATACAAAGATTTTCTCTAAATGCCTACCTACTTTTTCCGTTGCAGGTATAAATTTACTCGTAAAATGACATTGTTTGTTAGTTGTTATCGTAATAAAGTGCGCGATATTATTCTGTTATTTATTCTTGTTCTAAATAAAGTCTACATTGTCCAGCCCTTTTACAATATATACACGCGGTAGTGTGTCCAGGGAAGGTCCAGGGCCGAGTACTAAAGGAAAAGTCTGGCGCACCAGCTGTGTTACATTACACGAACCATTTCAAGGTACTTAAATTGCGCCCCTCCCCCATAACTAATTTTTATTGGACCTATGAAGTTGCAATTTTACATATTACAAGTGCCCAAAACCCTAAATTTCAGAAATGAAACTTAAACAGTGCTCGAGATATTCACGTCTAAAAATCACTATTTTTATTACTGATTGGACTGACTCACTCGTATAAAACCTAAGCCACTTCCAGCGGACTTAGAAACTTGAAATTTCAGATAACGGTAGGTCATTGAGTGTATACAAAGGAGAAATTCGTAAAATTGCTTGTACATATTATATTTTTCCGGAAGTTATTCGTGCGTGTCCTACTTAATGAAACACGTTGGAAACATAGAGTTAAATAGATCGTCCGTGTCATGTTAAGTTGGTTTGTTATGACTGCTCGTGGAATTATGTAGTGTTTTAAGTGGTATGTGCGGCATTTTCAGGACACGAGTCTTATTCGCACTTGACTGGTTTTTAAATTTTGCATTGCACTCCAATCGACACTAATATTTAAAGGAGGTAAAATTTGTTTGTAAAGTTTGTTTGTACTCGAACACGTAGGTATAGGAAGTAATCTGTGGAACCACTGAACCGATTTAAAATAGTAGTTTATGCTACAAGTGCATGAAGGAGGCAAAAGTAGTTATTGCCTTTACGCACGTGTATCATACCACGTTTTTCAATGCAGAGTGTGAGTAAATAAACGAAACGTAATTAAAGAAACAAACAATAAATACTCTAAATGAACTTTCTGCGGGCATTCTTTTTCTTTACGCGTACGTTGCCAACTTGACGGAAATCAGCTGTGGAAGGGTAGGAGCTAATATCGGACTAGCGCATTACTGAAAGTACTCGTGATGCGCACGCGACGACCGAGCGATGCCACGAGTCCAGATGCCTTGGCAGGATAGTAGTAGAAAGAATTGTTATTTTAATGTTAATAATATTGTTTAGTATAATAATAAATATTACACTGTTAAAAGGGATATAAATGTTATGTTATAAATAAATTGTTATGTTATTGTTCGTGAGCGGCACGAAACCAACTCACTTCACAACCAACAGCTTATTCCAATAATGTAAACAACAATGGCTGCTGGAATTGTCTATTCTTTAGATACAAAGAATGTGGTTAACAAGGAAGACCGATCGATGTGCAGGGAATCAATACCAAAATAATAAAACAAAAAAAAAAAATAATAATAATTCGTGCGGTAAAGTTGACTTTGACAATAGATTAGACGCTTTATAAAACGGAACTTTACGAGCACTTGCATAGAAACATTATTTAACCGTTTTAATTGTTTGATTCTTGGGGACGAGCAGTTCCCTAGGGACATAACTAATTATTATGTTCGCATAGGTAATCTCTGGAAATATTAAAACCTTTTTGAAAATTCTTTCACTTTCACTGTTGTAATGGTTAGACTCTTACTTGGGTAAAGGCTATGTATAGTTTGATTTCTGAGGATAGGCAGTTCCCGTAGTAGTCATTCATTGAATTCGTGTGCGTGAAACTTAGACCATCGTGAAACCACCCGCTACTGGCTATAAATATAAAATACAACTTTACAAAAATAAAATGTGAAAAAGGGGCCAAGTTCAGTACAAAGGATTGTCGGCTTCGCCAAAAAAAGGATTGAGATCAAATTGCGTGCCGAGGCTTATGGAGGTTCCTTAATAATGTTAAACGTTCTTCACTCGTTTTAAAAGAAAGTTTGTTAGGGTCCTTGCTACAGAGTTATACTTGGCAAGTTTTCATAGTCAATTATTGCATATATGACGTAACTTTAAAACGTTTAAACTTTAGCTGTGAAAACTTTTCCCTTATAATATTGCTTACATTGTATGAACATATGCACATAGTACTATTTTAATTCAGAATTATTAAACAACAAACGATGATGCAAGCTTTTTTATAAGTAAATATGATTGTGTAATATAATAACATTAAGAACCTACGGCCTGTGAAAGGGTGTGTATTTGAGTGTGAGGATGTGTGAGTGTGTTTCCCCTGCCCTCTCACGGCAAGGTGTTGGAATCGCAAAAATAACCACTAAAGAGTGTGTAGGTGAGTGAAGATCTGTGTGAATATAAATGATGGTTGAATATTGACGATTACGGTGAAAAAGTTAAAAAGAAAACAGTTTGTAATATATTTCTTAGGTTAAGGTTTCCATTCAGCATTTAAGAGGAGATTGCCCTTTAGTCGTATTGCCCTTAAGTCGATTAAAATTTCACTGTTTCCAGTTTCCGAACGTAGCTGATAAATTATCACCCCTGAACACACATTTATTTTCCATTTCAGCGACTGCAACCGTCGAATTTAAGCAAGTAATTTGTCAAGCGGTCACAGCTCGAAACTGTTTCTACTTTGTTTCTTATGCCACTCTATAAATGCAGTATTTGGAAGACTATATATATTTGTTTTGTTATGTATTTTGTTTCTTTGTTGAAGTGTAAAAAAACTCCTAGTTCAAATTATTTTTGTTGATTTCACCACAACACGCAAAAAATAGTAGGTACGTTTTTGTAACAAAACTATCAGCTTACTATCTTATCTAGATAGTACAAGTACATAAAGATTAAATTTAATATAAGATAGCTCTTGGTTCCCCAAAGGTTAAGTGTAAAAAGCGCATGACGAAGCTTTTATTATTATAACAATGATGTTTTTCGCAAACTTTTTTATAGTGCTCAAAAGCCACGGGCAAAACCAAGTTCTAACAAACTACACTTTGTGTCACTGAAACAATACAGTTGGGTTCCCGCGGGATAAAGAAGCCAGTAGATACATAAGTGTATGATAAAAGTGTTTTTAGGGTTCTACTAAAAAACGGAAACCTTCTTTACATTGATGCCCAAGTGTCTCGTCTATAGAATCATTTATTTCATCAACAAAATATAAGCTTACAGACTACAGACGTCCAAGTCACTTTTGTTGCTAGGTTACACTATTCATTTTATTCTTGACTAGTCTTTGCCCGCGGCTCCGCCAGGGTCTTTTCAATCCCTAACCCGTTTTTGGTTTGGGCGTTATTTTATCAACACCCCCTATAGCCTACTACATGTTGACCAGGTTCTCTACAATGAGAATAAAGAAAACCACATTCAAATTTGTTCTCGAGTTAAAACAGAATATACATACATACATATATAAATAGAAACAAAAATTCTAAAATTATTAAGTTTTAGCTTCAGTACAATACAATTTAAATGTTAGTTTTACATTTACTTATGACCTAGTGTTATTATACAAGAGAGACAAAAAAAAAGCAAAACTAACCAAGCCCATACTACCTAATACTTGAATTTAATTTGATCCCATACTAGAAATTCTCCGTTCCATGGGTCTTATATTTGTTTTTTGCCAGAAGGCACCCAGTGCTATTTAAACTAATATATTGCATGAATTATAAGTTGAATATATATATACCTATATATAGTAGAATAAAGCCGTGTCTGCACTTTCAATATTCTTTCAATATCGATATTGGTTATTTATTAGTTTATTTTCTAGTTTATAATATAAGTATTATTTCTTACATCTTCTCTTAGCAATAGCCAATATAAATAAATATCTATATATAATATATTATCAATATATTACTTTATAATTCCTCAATTAGCCTCTATTATTATGTATAAGCAACAAACAAACCTACAACTTAATCATATTTATACATTCTGACGAACTTATACGTACATAATATGTAATTATATATACATTTATTATTAGTATAGAAAATGGAACCTGGAGAGAAAAAAAGAAATGATAGTACAATATTTTGTTGTCAGTGTCGTGTTAGCATTCCTGTGATGTAAGTTATGAAACAAATCAATTCCTGAAAAGTCTGTAACGTTTTACCTGAAGCGATTTAAAAAATAAATAAATTATAGGTAACCACTGGGCCGATCCAGCTGTAATTATGATCGTAGGTCTAGGTTTCTTGTTCCTTCTTTAATATTATTCCTTCCAAACAAGTTGTTGATATTTCGTAGTAAATGGAGAAGTCTGACTCGCACTCATATTTCTCTGTCATTCGGATCTCGTGGAAACTATTTATCAAGAATAATACACAAGCTCGTGTTAAAATCATTTCTTTGTTTTGAACGATGCACTTTGCACAGTGAAATCTTCTCGCTAAGTTCACTGCGCAATGAAATAAATCAAAATCTCTCATAAATCATTCAAAACTCTTTACGAAATTTAAATGTGTCAAAAAGTAGATTAGGAACCAGAACTTTTTGTGAAAACATAAATTTTATTGTTAAAGTTTTACCAGAAAGAGCCCTTTTACTGAGTGTCAGTTATAACTAGGTGTAAAGATAGGTCAGGCAGGCTATACCCAGTTCTAGCCGGTTACTAATAGCTGGTAGCCAGCTAGAGCGAGGTCAAACGATAGGTTAGGCTAAACTATTTAGACAGTCAGCAAAAATTATTAAAGTAAAAAAAAGGACACTGAACAAAACGAGGTATCTTAGGTACCTATGTATTTAATGTAAAATAATTTATAAAAAAAAACTTATCTTTAGTTTAATTTTAGGTTTCGTTAGGTGTTTAGCTTAATTTGGTTTAAGGTTTAATATTATATTAATTATTCAAATTCAAATAATTTGTTCTGTAAAATATAAACCAACAATAAAGTACAATTTACACACTTCAAAATTAATCTATAAAAAACAATATAATATGTAAGAAATAAATAATAAATATAAGGTCACTCTCATTTTCACAGCCAAAACTATTCCGGAGACCCGACAAGTGGCAGGAATAAGGCTCAATGCATACTTCCGCGACATACAAAAATTAAAATTCAGATCTAATTGAGTCGAGGTTGTTCTCAAACAAGGATTATAGGCACAAAATTATTTCTTGTACTTCGCAAACAGGGTCACCGAACCCCGGCCCCGACCACCCACCGAGTCCCCAGCATGATTATTTAATCTGTTGAATGATTTTTTTTTATTGGGTCAGCATTATTTAGTTTGTTTTATTTTCATGTTCCTGTCAATTAGTTTTAAGTGCAAATTCCTTCTGAGTTTTACACATAAGTAAATGAGTATTGGATTTGATTTTTATAGGCACTTAAAAGAAGTTTTAATTTTATAGAGTAAAGGCAGGTCTTGGATTTGCCTAATTAAAAAAAACAGAAAGCCGCATACTGCTCGCGATTCGCGGTTAGCCAACAACTGAGTTAAGTTAAGCCCTGTTCTAGCAGGGCACTTCTGGGTGTACCTGCATTTTGGCTTTTAGCCGTAACATACTTACTCGTAACAGTAATTACTAAGCCACATTTCTCTTTGTTTCCACTATAATTTGGGTTGTTCCCCTTACAGCTACGTTTGTGGGTAGATTGAGCCCAACGTTTGCTACTCTGAATCGGGTGTTAATGGACGGTATCTTCCAATGAAAACATTTTTTATGAATTTTGCTATCTTTTGTCCCTAAGATGAAGTTTTAGAAGTTATGAATAAAGCGACACCCTTCCTTCCACGATGGTTTAAAAATCCGAAAACAGAGAAAAAAGATAATAACATATTTATCTAGGGTTCCGTAAGCCGACAAGGAACCCTTATATTTCGCCATGTCCGTCTGTCCGTCCGTCTGTACGTCCATCTGTCCGTCCGTCTGTCTGTCCGTCTGTCCGTCTGTCCGCAGCTTAGCTCAGAGACTATCTGTGAACTAGAAAGCTGTAATTTTATACAATACATATTAATCACGCCAACAAAAAAGTAAAAAAATATTTAAATTTTTTTTATGCGTATCTTCCATGCGTGTAAATTGGGGATGAATTTTTTTCTCTCACCTATCTCGGTATTGTTGAATAGGTCGTTCAAAAACATTATGGGCGTGTAAAAAGCATTTTTCGAGTTAGGGATTCATTGGCGAAATATTAGTGTAAAGTCATTGATCTCTCATAAAACAACTAGACTCACAATCTCGCTCAAAAAGTGTACGCGATGAATTTCGTCACCGCTATGGGGTGACAAATTCGAATGACGATTTCCTACAACTGACATTGCATCTTATGTTAACGGCATAACATCTTAATTTGGTTGAAGATTTTTGCTATTATGCACGTCGCACGTTCGGACACTTTCTGACGAACTTTTCTTAGAGACTGTGTGTCTTGTTGTTTATGAGAGGTCAATGTGTAAAGTGCTAATTTTTGTTAGAGTCAAGTGTCCCTCCCCCCGCCAGCTAAACGGTTGTTTACGGATATGTGAAAAAATTCACAAAAGTAGTTTATGTAATGAAGTTAAAAGGAAAACTTTCACAGCTAAGTAGGCTTTACAGTATACGAGTACAAGTTGTGCCAAACTTTTAGTCCCCTGTAAACACGATAATATATGGGCCGTTCTTCTAAATGTATGGGACCAGAAGTTTAGCGCGATCTGTATTAGTAGACTAACCTATAAAATGTACTGGGCAGCTACGGAACCCTACATTGTGCGTGGCCCGACACGCACTTGGCCGGTTTTTTATTATTGTTTGTAGCTACATAAAAAAATTACAGTAGTTAAAATCTCATCCTCATTCTCGATTAAAAGGTCTCGAAAACAAATGTATAGGAGATGTAAAGTAAATATTTCGTTCTCTAAGCAGTCCCCACCGTCCGCACAATTTACGAACTATTAGACTACTCGAACTACTTTCGTATAATCTTAGGTAGGGTTTGTTATGATACGATATGATAATTTGGGTTTAAACTGAGCACGGATAGAGGGTACATAACATGTACGTCCTTCTACACGAGCAGTCTGTGGGTGAGTTATACGCAAAGACAGTACAGCGCGCTACGAGTCCAATACAACAATGCGTTTAGGATGATTTTGGGGCTGCCACGCTTCTGTAGTGCGTCGTCGGGGATGTTCGCGGACGCGTATGTGGATTGCTTTGATGCAACGATGCGCGGGCGGTGCACATCCCTGTTGCGCAGGGTGCGGGCCAGCCACAACTGTATCCTGAACGCATTTGCGAAACGGTTTGACTGTCAGTACCTGAATCATTGCAGCATGATTCATGTGCTGACAGCAGTCAAAATATTGTTTTAATTTTACATATATTTTTTATTGTACTAATTGATAAATGTGTTTTTTTTTTGTATATGTGTATTAATAATTATGATCTTAATCGATCGAAATAAACGTCATTCTATTCTATTCTATAACCAATTCAACTTTTCTACTAAAAAGTGATAAACTGCTATGTCGGTTTCTCCAACGAGGCTATATGAAAATATAGACAATTAACATTCGACTTTTAATTGTAAATTACATAAAACCCTAAGTTTTTATGGGTTCCATCAAATACAGATATATTATAACGAAGTTACTGTCTGTCGAACTGTCTGTTTGTCTGTCCGCAGCATAAATTGAGAACATACAGGCTAATTGAGCCAAATACGGATGTATTATAACGAAATTACTGTCCAACTGTCTGTTTGTCTGTCCGCAGCATAAATTGAGAACATACAGGCTAATTGAGCCAAAATTTTACATATAGGTGGAACATTGATCCGGAATAAATTACATACAATAAATATTAGATGATGTCACTTTGTCACTTTATTTGAAGATTCGTGAACGGAACCCGTCATTGCTTACGATGTAATTACTGTTACAATGAAAAATCAAAAATAAGCATTCTTCGTACTAAAATTTCTCAGTTTGAATTGAAATGAAAAAGGCAGGTGTCCTATCCACTGTTCACTTACATACTATCTCCGTCTATATTTGCACAAGACAATACGGGTAACATTATAATAATTTGGCCAAGTGCAAGTCGGACTCGCCAACTGAGGGTTCCGTTAAAGACTATATTTTATTATGATTTTATTACAGTTGTATAGGTATAGTTTTCAGATTTTTCAATCAAATTTCATAGTTCTAGGTCAACGGCAAATACCCTATCAATTTTGATTCCCTTGAGAGTGTCAAAATATACGTTTTTTGCGGCATAAACAGGCAGACGGACAACCTGGTACGACGTAGGGCTCCGTTTTTTCCTCTTGAGGTACGGAATCCTAAAAAGACACCGTAGCAAACGACACAATGACGTTTTAAAAGTTAGTGCTGCCAGTAAAAGTCATTAGTTCAATTTTTTCTGCAACATGGCCAGGTTTTTTATTTTCCTGGTCAGGCTTTACATTTTATTTTCATTAAAATATTTAGGACCAAACAGCTGCATGAAACCAGTAAAAAGCCTATCATATTAGTCCATAAACTAAGCCATTGTACCTGCAGCATTCGTGGGATGACATCCCAGGCCTGGAATTTCATATTGGTAGCTTCTAGTGTGGGGGACTTTATGAAGCTGCAGTTTAAAATCGACGCGAAACTAGAGCTACAACGCTTGGGGCCACAGCTTTGAAGGCTTGATTTTGAAGATAATTTACACAATCTTATAAAACTGCGGTTTAGTGGTTTTAACCTCGTCATACAGAGTTTGCGAGTGTATGCCCATTTTCACTAACGACGAACAAGGCGACGCCTAACTAAGTAACTCCTAATTTAAGTCCATGCTTACCATAAAGTTCTATTTCACCAAACTATTTTTACTCTGTGATTCCTTACCCAAGAGTAGCCTAAGTTTTTGATACTTGTCTTTGGTTTTGTTTGTCAAGTTGTCTGTTTGCGGTTTTTTGAAGTTTCACAGTACTACGATAAGCTTAAATCTCAAAATCGCGACCGTCACATGCATGTGTCAGTTTAGGGGCGCCTAAGCATTACGCACCCCCGAATCGGTGTCGTAACTTTAGGTGATTCCTAACGTCGTTAGTGAAACGTGTTTTTACTCTAGGCAACTCTTAAATACATATGCATCTGATTTAGGCGTCTCCTATGCTTAGTGAAAACGCCATGGCCAGTATTCGGTCTGCGCGATTTGAAGGCACGGGGTTCACATTTGAACGGCGATAAAGCTCACCAGTCACGCTGGGACGTAATAATCGTCGGTGAAACGTGGGTGTACGAGTGTAGATTGTGACTTGCATTTCAAAGTCCACGTTTTCCCTTCCCCGTTTTTGTTTCTGTATTATACTTTTATATTATTTATTTATTTTGATACGTCCTGTTTACTTTTTAATTAAACTGATATTATTGTTGTTTCTCGTTTTACCAACAACCAGACTTATAATAAATATATTTATAGCTATCGAAGTCACTAAAATCTAAGATTTACGGACACTAGGTTTCCTTTTCTTTGACGGAGCTCTAAATATCGGTTTCTTTTTAATATTGCAAGTGCCATTCCAAAAGTCTTCCCAAACAAAAAGCAAATATTTGGCGCTTTTACTTAGTTAAGTTAACATATCTCGAGTTGCCAAGTATTTCTTCGAAATATTCTTTGGATAATTTGTGCTAAATATACATATATGTATATATATCTATGTGTACCAATAATAAAGTAGTAAAAAAGTCGTGTCTGTAAACGAAACATTTTTTTATATGAAGTGGGTTATTTTATTACTTATTAATATTGTATTGAAGCCAAACTCATACTGTAGGCTTGGTAAGTGATCAGTAACACGGATCGATAAAGTAAAACGAAAAGAGCAATTTACGAATTTCACAAAAAGGGTAATCGAACCTTGTTACTGAGCACTTACCGAGTCTTCAGTAAGAATTTGGCTGCATAAATTAAAGTCACTTGTATATACAGTGTGAACCAAACGAATGCCCCCTGGAGAGAATATTTATTAAATATTTTACTTAAAGAACCTTTATTTTATTTTTAAAGTTAAGGAAAACTGCATACAAAGAATTTAAAAAATCACCTACCTAAACCGGGCATCAAAGCGGACAAATGTGTAAAAAAAATCTGTATTTTTATGATATCAATCGAAAGGGTCAAGCATAAGAACCAAATTATTGTTCGTAACATAGTATCGTAAATTAAAGAAAGACCATTTTTAACATTTTCATAACATTTTAATCGGCTGCCAATGACTCCACCCTCTGTGATTGTGTGAGGAGGAGGCAGAATAAGTTTCCATTTAAATAAAATTTATGGTTCCGTACCTCAAAAGGAAAAAACGGAACCCTTATAGGATCACTTTGTTGTCCGTCTGTCTGTCTTTGAAGACCCTTTATCTCGCAAACGCATGGAGGTATCGAGTTGAAATTAAAACCATATAATATTAAAGTCTACACTCCTTCGAAGCTGTGAAAAAATTAAACTTCTAAGTTAAAGTAATAAAAAGATACGGCCGTTTATGCTGCAAAAAACGAATATTTCGACACTCTCAAGGGAATCAAAATTTATAATTTATTACTCGTTGACCTAGAACTATGAAATTTGGCAAGTAATACCGTCTTATACTACAAGTTAGGTTGCCTGGGAGATATTGCTATAAGCAATAAGTGCCGCCTTTGTACAAAATATATGCCCTTTATTTTAAAATTTGTTGTAAAATATATATGTGAATGTACAAAAAGAGTAATAAATAAAAAATAAAAATAAAAAGTATGGGGAAAAATCTGAAAACTGTAAATTCCTAATTAAATCATAAAAATATAATTAATAAAATTTTATAAAATATTTATAATATGTACCTACAAATTTGTACGGAACCCTCTTAAATCTTCGAGAGAAATTGTTTTAAGTGGAAATCCACGCGTCCGAACTCATTGGCAACAGCTAGCTTTTCACAAAAATACAGTTTACACGTTCTACTCTGAACATTTCAAAGAAAACAAAGACTCTTGGGTGAGATCCAAGTAGGTTGATGGAGAACACTGATCTTCAAGATAATGACAAACTGAACAATGGTACAGTCTTGATATAGGCCGTATAGCAGTCACATTAGAACTCAAAAAAAATACCTATCCCGGCCAATACAAGTTGTATTATTAGTACACATACATACATATCTAGGATCCTGCATACTTCTTTTGCTCTTTCACATCAATCAATCTATTGCAATAATTCTGTAAAAAAAACTTTGTAGACAAGACCAAACAATTCTACTTTATGTATGTACTAGCTTTTGCTCGCGGTTTCGCCCGCGTTGATTTATGGATAGTCCTATCGAATCTGTTTATATTTTTCAGACCAATAATTTTATAGTGCTTGTTTTAATTTGAGTTTTGATTCCAATGAAAATAACTTTATAAGTCTGACCCAGGGCTTAAAATGCCGTAAAAAGATGGTAATAACGTTACTTCAAAAAGTAACGTTAAGCCAGCTAACGTTATTAAGGTAACTTTTTAAGGTAATAAAAAACTAACGTTAATTTTACCGTTAGTTATTTAACGTTATGAGTATTATTTTTTATCTCTATTCTGCGCGCATTGAGCCAGTCTTCATAGTTCTTTCACTTCCGTGGGCGTGGGTGGATTATAATGGTCTACTTTACCTGCAAATAACGTTTTTCCAGTTATAAAATGAGGTAGGAATTTGAGCGATCAGCCCTCGGACTAGAACCGAAATGCACAGTAACAAAAATTGGACTTCATGTCTCATACATAATATCCAAAGAAAAGAGCATTGGTTTTATTTTTTTCGATTCTTTCTTGGATGCTGATTTATTTCAGGTAAACCAACTAAGTTTATCAATCCTAAAAATAGGATGGGCGTGCGTCTAAAATAAAAGACTCGGTACGACATTCATTTTTATTTTGTTATTTAAAAAGGATGGTAGGTACCTACAAAATAATTTTATTTGCACATATCCATATTGAATTAAATTATGGGACGTTAATTAGGAATGTTGCACTTACAGCCTAGTGAACGATTGTCAGATTAGTTTATATAAAGGCTATATTTATGTCAACCTGTGAACTAAACTGTATGGAAATGCAGTAGTACCACTTAAGGACAACCATCAAGTGCAAACTTTTAAACATACGCAAACACAAAATTGTAAGGAGTCTACGGAACCTTTTTAAAAATATTTTAGGGTGAGTCCATTGATATTATCTAGATCTATGCCAAATAAGGACTAAAATTTTTATCATATCTTAACAATTAAGCCCTAAGAACGTAAACTTAACGGTTTTTTAGCAAAAGTGTTGCCGAATGTGTTTAATTATTTTAAATAAAATAAAAAATATTAATTTTGCATGGATAATGTTAATCCGACTAATTTGAAGAAAAAAACACTTTTTTGAAAATCTGTGAAGTATTTCCAAAATTTCGTTTCTCCTGATACCCGTTTTCAATTTTGTCAAAAAATCGTTACGAGTGTATTGTCTTTGCAAGTTTCATTGAGCATGCACGTCAAAGCAAAATAAAAGAAGTATTACGTTTATAACTGAGTTACTGCGTTCATCACGTCCGCCCTTAAAAGTTGAAGCTACTATTTAATATACCATTATGTAAAAAGCATTAATCAGTATTGCACCGTAAACATACTGCTGATTATATCATCCGGAAGTGACGGTATATTTCGCTGGGCAATATTGTGATTGTCGTAGTTTGCTAATTGTTTGTGGTACTTCCGAATTGTGGGGCCATAATTTTAATTAGTTTATACTTCCATCCAATTTAGTTCACTTATGCAGCTTGAACATTTGATTTGATTTAGAAAGTGGTTCGTGTAATATTTTCGCTGCCCGTTTGTCGTTTACGACATCTACGGGTTCGAAAAAGTGTTAAAAATGGCCACCATTCTATATTTATTTACTCACCAACTATAATCTATTTCACTCGCACTAAACCTAAAACGCCAAATGGGTGCAAAACGCACAATTTATGATTGTTTTTCTTGATACTGAATAAAAGCTCGACCATAGTATAATGTCAATTAGGCTTTTTGTAAAAATTTTGTAATTTTATGCATTACGTTGTAAATTAATGTCCATACCAACTTAAAACACGTTTTTATGTTTGTATGGATATTCACGGTAACTACAATCCATAAAATGACGCAATTCTGCTAAAAACCCCTGATAATTATCAAAAAATAGTCGCAAAATAACATTAAACTATTTTATTTCATACATTTTAACAATCATAAGTTATGCATTTTGCACTGAGCTCGAAACGTTCCCCCTTGAAACCATTTTCTTTTACAAATTTACCTAAAAAAAGTCTTCTCTGCTGTTTGTGCCGCTTTATAACTTACAATGTATTCTTAGAAACGAATAACTTCTACTTACATAGTTTCCTTAACTGCGAAATGCGACGAGTGTTTTGATGTCTGTGACAATAAAAAGTCAATCACCGAAGATAATCCATAATGAGAATAATCTCTAGAAAACTACTGTTTGTTTTAGCCAACTATTAGCACATAAGTATAATTGCATCAACATTTACATACAGATCCGCGCCATTTTAATTAATTATTTCTATGTGACGGGTATGAACCAGTTAAATTAAATTAAATAATCTTCTGATGATACAAAACAACTTTCTCAAAGAAACAAACTTGCGGAAACGAAACGTGAAAACTGAAAAGTTTCCTTACTTATTTTGAAAACCTACTGTGAATTTTTCCTGGTCCAATCATATTTGTTTATGTATATTTAGGAAAATCATTCACTATAGTAGAATATGTGTTTTCATTTAAAGATGGCAAGTCCGTTCACAGCCTGTATATAGAGAAATGTATATTTCTCAAAGTTGGAATACGAATTAAATTATCAATAATTAATATTTTATAATTGAAAATGGCAAAATAAATATAAGAATAGGTATTTATTTAGCAGAAATCCTAATAAAAAAATTATAAATAAATAGACGAGCGCCACAAACAAATATTTATAATGTGACAAACTGTGATATTATTCCCGAAAATTTTCCCTGTTATCGACAAAATATCGTGCATTTTCACTTTCCCGACACGTAGATGTAAGCTTCGTCTTCGATACTGACAGGGTATTTTTGTAACGACTTGCAAAGGCAGTGTTACATGACAGGGATATGAGGATCTTGATAGATGGCTGCATGTTAGTACTGAACAAGCTTCTTACATTACTGCCATGTCACTCGTGTACAATATGTCAAAAAGATCTGCCGATACATACCCAAGGAGAAACTGGAAATAATTAATAGGTCTAAACAAAAGCTTTTCATGTTCATTTACAATGAATATTTTAAAATATAATAATAATTGTTTTTAGGGCGGGTACTTGTTTATGTATTTGAAGACTGTTTTTAACCATTAACTCTTCTACAATGGTGAAGAAATTTTCAATTACTCTGCTATTTTTTACAGTTATGAAATGATTTACAAAACGTAACCCAAAATGAAATCTACAAGCAACGATTGTAGTTTCTTCATAACCTCTTTCGGGGTATTCTTCGTATTGTCTACAAGTCCTTAAAATATAGTTTGAACCCTGTGACAGACAGCTGTCAGCTGTCATACATATTTGGATATGAGAAAGAGAGTTAGAAATACAAATTGTAGAGCGCTGTCTTGCTGTCACAGGGCTCAAGATATATTTTACGGACTGTAGTTAGATGCATCTGGTAGACAATATGGCAAACATTGATGGTTGATTCAGGTAAGAATATACGGTATAAGAAGACAGGCTCTATTCCTCACTTATTTTAGACACCACCTGTTTTCAAAGCAGTAGTTGTAGCCCAGTCGGTAGGACGCTTGCTTCTCAAACTTGAGACCCGGCTTTAAACTAGACCACCATGCACCAATGAGTTTTTCGGAATTAATTTATAGTACTTTTAACTTTGCTCTTTTTAAGTATGTCGCCTATTTGGTCGGCATACATCCTTCTAGGCAGCTTTACCTTCAACTTGTGCAGCATAAATTTGTAGTATTTTTTTCCTTACAGCAGGTAGCTGAACGGTGGAGGTAAGCTGAGGTAAACCCGCATTCCAGTTCCAGTGACAGTCACAGGTGGGAACCCTTCTGATATGCTCTCGGAGATATTGATGATATGTCTGTGTTCAAACTTCGAGATAGTCGGAAATTGGGGAAAATCTGAGTACAAAAATAAACGTTATTGATGTTTCAACATGTTTTGTGCTGACAGATATTTCCCGATTCTCGTCTTTCACAAACTTCGAAAACAGGCTGTGTCTATATGGAGTCGGAGATGTTTTTTATATCATATCATAACAGCTTTTTATTATGCTTTTTTATTAACAACTTAGCGTAACAGATTTTTATACTGTAGTATAACAGCTTTATGCCCGGAAAAATGCTTTATCAGTTGGTTTTGCGACATGTTACCCTTAGAACATTGTCTCTAATCACTGCATTCCTGTACACCCCAGTATTCTGGGTAAAGAAAAATTACAATAAGTTCTGTGATATCTTATAGCAAGACTAAATACGGTTATGATATTGAAACTAAAATCGTTAGATGATAGCAAAAACTTATGTTGAAAGAATGGCATTAATACATTTAAGAATACCTAGTCTATAAGACTATGGTAAAATCAAGTAAAAATACGTGCTTAGAATTAGAATGACAACAAAAATTCAATCATCAAGTTTGTGCTTCTAATATTACTTCCTTAATCTATGATCAACTTTTCAGAAATTGGTTTTGTTTTATAATGGATAATGTAGAGATGAAAATTGTATTGTTTTATTATATTTAATATAAAATGAATTTGGTTCTTGTGATCAATGAACAATGTACGCTTTGTATTTGAAATATTGTGCGATTGTAATAAAATACTGTCTTTATTTATTTTAAATGAAAATTGGTGTAAGAAACAAGCTATTTCTAAACATAGAACTTAGAATAAAAATCATATATATTTTTTATATTTATTATTATGTGGAAAAGTCGTTTAAGAACACGCAGCCACACACAAGTAAAGCTCACACCTGCACGTGGATTGCAAGAACTATTATAACATCCGCAGAAAAAAAGGGAGGTTTTTAAACAAACCTTAATCAAAATTAGTACCAGGCACTCAAAACGGGAAAAGCTCATGACTGGTTCGTACTGTGTGTCATGCGCCTTATGGCCCCAGCCGTGATTGGCCGACTGAAGATACTGTAAAAGATATTGGTGCCGTCGCCATACTAAACTGTCTTCAGACTACAATTTTTTTTCGTTCCCCGGTTATAACTTTGTATATTTATTTATATTCTAGGACTCAATATAAGTTTCACGGGAAAAGGCAAGTATACTCTGAGGTAGAGGTAGTTAAAATGTAGGAATAAGCGGGTTCACCTAAGTCTTAAAATTCAAGCGTATGATTCATTTATTTGTACAGTTATGTTCAATCTTAAATGCACCCCTGAATTTCGTCTATCTCTCTATTTAATACGCCAAATTCACTCGAACGCAGCTAAGTTTGGCGCAAACATTACTTTGTGTGTGTACGTTCAGAATAAAACTTAACTTGAAAACAACAGATGACATACGCTTCGGACCTCCCGGCCAGAATATCTCTGGAAGACGCTAACTTGTATAAAGTTACATGTGTGCGTAACACTCAAACCGATTTCCGTGCGACTCGCGCATACAAATTAGTGTCGTCCAAAATTTCCGGACGGAAATTCCGGTGCATGTGTCTACGCGCTTATTTGAATTGTATCTGCGAACTTTGTAAGGCCTGTATTGATTTTTATTTCGAAACATACCTACTCATAAATATATTATAATACTCGTAAATTAATCTGGTTGTGAAATTATAACTTTTATAAATATAACAAAAACGATTTTTCATTTTTTTATCTTTTTGGTTAATGTGTGGTTTTGATTTAAATTTATAGGAATTTTGAACTTATTGAGTTGTATTATTAATTTTAAATATTATTAATTATATTAATATAAACATAATGGGACGGTAAAGATGAGGTGATGTATTCAAATCAAAGTAAGGTTATGTGTGTAATCAGTACGCATAAGATAACTTATATGACCACGCCGTAGCGCGCACTACTGAGTCATAAATAATGACTCAGTAGTCATTATTCAGAAAAATAAAAATTATTTTTGGGTAAACATATTATTTTGAGAGCAATGTTTTTATTTAAGAGACATCAGTATTATTGATTATATCCGTCTTTTATTTTAGATATAGAATTACATTAGTTTGGTTATTCATATCTCGAGACATTTTTTATTTTTAAGAGAATGAAAATATTTCGTGGGGAGAGATTACTTAGAGGATACTAATTGATGACAAAATTTGTCATGTATATTTTATTTCTATATTTAATATAGACCTTGCTGACAGAAAATATAGTTCAATTATTGTTTTGTGTTTATTTGTGACACCATTAGTTTAAAATTTGTGTAACGCACACTCAAAATGTGATAAGACAATGATTTTTACTTCCTTTCTATCTTTTTTGACTATATACATTAAATATACTAATTGTAAAATATAGTAATACACCTTTTTATAACAAAACTGTTATCTATTTATCGGTAAATATCTCACTCTTTATCATAAAATATAATTGAAATATTACTCCCCATTGCATTTGTAATTAAATTGTTATTCATACCGAAAACAAGATATTAACACACCTTCAGCCAATCAAAGCTGATTAAACAATAACTTATTTAATTCATGGGAAACAATTTTAAATTAACGTTCAGTCGGTCACAAGAGAGGTAACCAGCATAGCTAGTACGAGTATAGATGACAGGAATAGAGACAATTTGTCTCTAGAAGAAACCTTTGACCAATAGACGCGTGGACGAGTCGTTTTATCGAGGCGATGATCACGGGTTAAAGCTTACTTGCGTTTCCATTTCTTCGAGAGACAAAACTTCGCTATTATTTTCATCCATACTAGCTATGCAGGCCTACATAGTAAAGCCAGTATAGGCGTGCTTACCTCAGTTTGGTTTCGGCTATACATACATACTAGGTTTCTATTATGTCCCTAGTCTAATTCATATTGCTTAGCATTGACTCACAAATATTTGACACTTTTATTATAATGAATTGAAGGAATAATGTACAAGCGCATTTTTGATTATATTAATAAATCCGTATGATTTCCTTCAATTCATTGTCAGTCGCAATCATTACCCTTTTACAACTATTATGTAATTAGTTTTTCATTTTAAAATATAACTAAGTAATTTTAGACATAAAGAGCCTACATACTTATAAGTTCATAAGATTTAGTAGGACTGTGGTAACGAGGGTCAAAGTACATTACAATATTTATAGCTAACCAAATAATATGAAAATTGTATAATTATAGATATTCTTTCGCTCGATATCGACACGTTGTAAACAAATAAGCGTATAAAGGTACAATTTACAAGTCAGACTAGTAAATATATAAGGATGTGCTATAAATCGTATGTGCAAGTATTCTTATAGATAGCTCCAAAAATAAAGGTCGTCCTTTTAAAAATTGTAGATAGGTACGACTATGTTACCGGCCAAATCCGATTTTAGGACAAACTAGTTTGGCCTAGGCCAAAGTGGTTATAAGTTGTCATAAAAAATAAACACGATGATTATGTACGGCGGATTTTAATGAATTCCAACTAATTTAACTAATAAAAGCTTGATTGCTCACTCTAGTTCCCACTCTTATTGAAACGTTCAATGGCTTGATTTGCGTGCTTCGTGAAATAAATAAAATAGGTTGTTCCAATATTTTGCATGGCAACCCGCCGGCGTTGTATGACCCCTATATTTAATTTCAATCACATTTCGTTTAAATAAAAGAAAGGTGCAAAATTTTACGGCGCGATCTTAACCTATAACCTAGCGACTCGGTTTTCCGTTATGGGCCAAACTAGTTAATCCTAAAATCCGGTTTGACAAGTTTCACATAAATGTTTAAACTTTGATAATAAACTTAAATAAAATAAAATATAGCAACTTCTTAGCTTGAAAATTAGATTGGTAAGTCGCGTTAAATTGTTTTAGACAATACGAGTATCAGAATTTACCTTCTCGACCTACTATATAAGTAAGAGATATATGACGAATGCGTTTCTTGACGCATATATGTGTCCAGACTAATAGCGTAGCAAGTTTACAAAACGGAAAAACTATGGTGTCGTAGCATTTGCTACGCCGTAGCAAAAACAGGAATCGAATGTGAGAATAAAGATAGGAAGAATACTGGTTGATGATCGTACCTCTACGTATATATTTAAGAAAAGACTTTGGCAGGAATAGCCTTCACTTAGTTTATTCGATGAACAAAAAAAAACGAATTAATTAAGGCTTAAGGATCCTACGACGTGGGAACCTATTGTTTCTACGAGTATTAATGTGAAATCTACACACCCACACAATGCAGATATAAGTATTATTATTTAAAAAAACTTGTCTACGTAGGTGAGTAATGGAATTAAAATTATAAATTAGTTGGAGCTAAGGCTTTTTGGAACGATACCAACTACAAAATTAGCTGTTAAATCGTGATATACTTGGTATTTTAGGTAATATTAGTATCATTAAATCACGCTTGATGTAGATTCTACCCAACAGTTTTGTCTCACTCTTAATTTAAAAAAAAATAGAATATTATGTATTATATAAAACAAATCTATTTGATTGTGATGCTCAAAGTTGGGTCCGCTTCCAGCGCAGCACCTGTTAAACAAAATAGTTCAGTATCAAACTTTATTCTAAAACTCCAAACTAACATTCTATTTATTACCTAAAAGTACAACAACATATTACGGGTCCTTGAGATGTATAATAATATATTGAATCTTTCTTTGCGAAAAATCATGTCCCGACGTAAAAACATTTGTATTACCAAAATCATTATTTATTACCACATAAAAGTGTAACGAAAATAAATGTCTTACCCGTGATATCAACCGCTAGAATTGACTCTGCGTCGTCCCGTCAAATGACTCCTCGTTTATCAGTCTTAGCTTGACTGACTCCCTCCTCAGATTGTAGCTTGTGGAGATATGACAGTGCTTCACATCTACTGTCAATAAATCCTCATCCAGCTCAACGCCACTCCTCTCTACGTCACAAGCAGCGCTAGGCTTCCTTTTGTGCCTAAAAGATGTGCCTCTTTGGGAGCTAGAGCCCAAGTAGCTGTCAGTAGTAGTGTTGCCATTAAAGGTCTTCTGCTCAGCGCCCATCTGGTCCAAAGGAATATTCCCACGCAACTGAGACGAGGTGTCAATGCAAGGAATGAGTTGCTTGAACTCCTTGCGGAAATTCTCGTTCATCCATGCGTAGATGAAAGGGTTGTAGCAAGTAGAAGACATCGCGATGACGTGCGATAGGAAGAAGATGAGGAAGTAGTATTCCAGATGTATGGCGTAGACGTAGTAGTCGTTGCACAGGTTGATCAAGTTCAGAGGCAGCCATGACAGGCCGAAGATTGTGACCATAGCGATCAGCATTTGATTGGTTCGCCGTTTTCTATATTTGTCGATTTCTTCTTTCTTTGTGTTTTTGCTTGCAGCTTTCGCCTTAGCTCTGTCGTTGAGTTTGAAACTGACACAAGTGTAGCAGAAAGCGATCACAATGAAGGGTAAAACGAATTGCAATATCGAAGTCACGGAGCCGAAGATCCGTCTCAACTTCTCGGAAGGCCATGTTTCCTCGCAGTACTTTCCGTAAGGTAAATCGTAATATGTCATAAAAATCGCATAAGGCATGGTTACAGTCACAGCAAACGTCCATATCATTATAATAACCGAGACGCAAGTCTCGACCTTCATCCTCGGTCTGAAGGGGTAAATAATTACAAAGAACCTATCGATAGCTATTGACATAAGAGTCAAAGTAGATATGTATACACTGCACCCCTGTGCGAAAGGCATAATGTGGCATAGGAGAGTCCCGAAGTTCCATGAACCTCGAAAGGAATATAGTGGTGTAAACGGCACGGCGAATATGCAAAGTAATATATCGGATAGTGCCAAGTTACTGATAAAAAGGTTAGTGACAGTCTGCATGGCCCTGTTCCTCATCACAACGAAGCAAACTAACATGTTGCCAAGAATACCCAAGACGAAGATTATTGTGTAAATAACGCAGAAAAGAGATTGCACTATCTTGTTATCTATGATGTTCTCTCGAGGAGGTCTCGGGATGAGGGGTGTAACCATCGACCCCGCTGTTCCATTACCGAAGATTTCTGAGAGGTTATTTGCGAGACCTGGCGCCGTATCGTTCATCATTTTCTCCTCAGATTTGATTCCTTGAGATAAAAGAGTTGGTTGTTAATTTTATTAGAGCTGTTAAAATTGACTTTACGATGGCATCTCAGGGCCAAGATTTAACACCAGCAATTTGAACCTGAAACAAATTAAAGCAACAATTTAGGAGCGACATTTAAATTCGTGTAGAGTGTTTTGAAGTAATTGTTAAAATGTTTCGGGTTTCAGATTTTAGGAGCGATAAGCAATAAAATGAAGTTAAAACATTAATTTGTTATGTTATATTTGTTATCTTATTCCATTGAATGCCTTGAAATAATAGTGTAAAGTAAAATCACCTGGAAAAGAGGGCAGTAAAAAGTATACTAGGCTAAATAAAGGAGCCTGAAATTTATTGTTACCATTAAGAGTTATTTTTTAATTAATTTAATTAATTTTCAATAGTGGAAGACTAGCCATTCCCGTAAGCAAAACAGGTTTTTACAGTGACTCATTTACGGTACACGCTGCAAGACTGTGGAACCGATTGCCTTTGTCAATACAGACATTGAAAAATATAAAATTATTTAAAATTAAAGTGAATTTTTGAATTTTTCTCCGCCGAATACTCATCAAAGTAGAACTCAAATATGCAGTATTATAATATTTGTATGTTTATTTATTATATGTATGTAGGTATGTATTAGTATTTTCATGTATTGTATATGTAAGTTTATGTCTTAGATAAGTCTATTTAGATATATATTTTTAGCTTGATCTTTCCTCACTGATTAGCATTTACTCCTTCCTTTTTATTCTGTCAACTATCTTTCTGTTTGCTTGCAAAGGTTGCCTGGAAGATATTGCTGTTAGCAATAAGTGCCGCCTTTGTACACCATGTTTGATTGTTTTGATATTTTGTATTGATTTTATTGTATGTGCAAAAAGTGTTATAAATAAAATAAATAAATAAATACTATTACGTATCCAACGTAGACGAAAGAGGGATTTTAGAAGAAAAGTACAAAAAATGACAATAACTGTATTTCCTTCTTAAAGTTATTTTTCGTATTAGGTAAAAGGGTTTAAGCCATGCAATCGTAATCATATCTTCACTAAATAACAATAAGCAAGACTGTATTTAAAAAGCTTGCATAAAGGTTCAAACATTAAAAGAACTCGCGCTTTTTCCTTTTATAGCATTGACTGGAAAAGGCAGTTTAAGTGACCAATATTACGGAGGATAAAGACAAAAAAAAATACAACTCCATATTTTTAATCTTTGACCTCCAAAATATAATCATTATTAATCAGACCGAAATTTTTGACGGCCATATTAAATCCGCCATCATTTTATCATACCAACCGTGTGTTATTACATATTATGATATCTGTTTTTAATGAAAATTTGTTCCTACTTTTGCGTGGTTATGTTAATTTATTTAGAAAGGAGTTGATTTTGTTCGTAGTTGTTGTTCAGAGTGCTCCGATCGTGAAATTTTATTAATAATATATAATAACTGTAAATTTAGGTTTCATGTAGTTTTTAACAAATGGTCGTTTGTTGAGTAGTCAGATTAGTTCATTAGTTCATAGTCATGTAAGTCTGTTAGTATTGTTTATTCAGTGCAGGTCCGTAATGAGCCCCAAGTGACCATATAAATGATGTCATGCTTAATATGGACCTGGACTAAATAAACAACACTAAGAGACGGATACGACTTGACCTAACTAATCTAACTACTTAACAAACAACCCTTTTTATAAAAGTACATAGTATTTAAATTTACAGTTATAAATAAAATTTCACAATCGGAGCACTCTGAACAACAGCGACAACAAGTAACAAAATCTACTCCTTTCTAAAAAAAGTTCATGTTTCTTTCTGTTTTTAGATGTCAGTGTTTTTTCATTTTATTCATATGTCATTTATATTTTCCATTCCCCTGATGACGAACCCACTGAGAGGTCGAAATGTAACGCACGTTACTGTAATTTTCTTTGTTTTCATTAAAAAGCACAATTTACTATAAATTAAAAGCCAAACAATTTTGTAAAAGATTAAATCAAAATAGTAGGAGTCAAGGCAGTCAAACGGAATTTTGTTTTCCCAAATCTAAGTATAAATGCTTTAAGATAGAAGGAGTTAATTTATTTAAATTTGTCGCTATGAATATAAAAAAATAAATGAAATACAATTTGAACTTTTGATGCTCGACAAAATAGGCTCATAGTATTGGATAACCCATATTTGGAAACCAAATGGGTACCCGATATTAAGGTCCTTATTATATATAATTTTAAATATAATATTCTATATAATTTTTATTTTACTAGTAACAGCTTAACAAACACCTCAACACTTTTTGGTAATTAAAAAGGATCTTGATTGATTGAAATTTTTGATCTACGAATATATACTACTAAACTTTATTAGTGTACATTTTTTCAACTTTCTATACAGGAATCACAAATAAAATCGATAACATTTTATCTTCAATGCAAGCACAGTGCTCATGACACCATCGCAAGCAAGTAATAGACTGATTCCATTTCTCACCATGTGTTTCATGTGAGAAGGGTCTACAACGAAAGAAACACTCGGTGTCATCTTAGTTTCCACTATCATGGAGATAGTGATAGTGATATATCTAAAATCATTTCAATATCAGAGTCATCTTCTGTTTTGCAGTCATCCGTTTTACGTTTGAAGACGTAACATTTTAAAGACAAAATTCATTAGAACAAGAAATAACAAGTTTTACATATGACCAAAAATAAAGTCTCCTAATACCAGATACCCGATATTGAGCAAAGACAACTATCCGATATTAACTAACAGACAAATAAAAGCAGCAAGCTCTGTCATACCTTTTTCCCAGCAAAATCTACTTTTACAGTACACATGATAAACACAAAACACAAAATTAACAAAAAGTAATAAAAAGATGCACTTTCTTCATTCATGCACTTTCAACGAATTTTTAGAATTTTTCTGTCGCGAGAAAACACCTTCACATCAACTGTGATGTTATGTTGAAAGATAGCTCCGTGACCAGTTGCAATGCTGCCATCTAACTGTGCTCTATTAGTTCGTAGGTTCGTGCTTCAAAACGAGGATATTAGACTATCTGATATTAGGCAACCATCCGATAACCGGGGTCCGTCCCCTACCTGTTTTTTAACTTATTATAATGCCACCTAGTCATATATCATATTTGAGATGACACTCACTATTTTAAAAAAGCCCAACCTGGTTACCTGAATGCATAATCCATCTCCATTCCGTTGTCGATAAAAATAAAGCAAAAATTTATGGAGCGGAAAATTAGAATTTCACCTTGTGTTTTTGTTTTATTTACCTATTAATTTTTTGGTCGTAGGGAAAATATTGTGTTTACATAATTACTCATAATTAACAATTAAGACACGTACAGCACAGGTATTATGAAACTAGCCTCGTTTCATAAACCAGCACTAGTTTTACTTTACCAGCACTTCAGCTACTAATTCCATTTACGGAAACCAGTTTTGGTCTGGATTAGGTAGTTTTGCTTAGGAAACTTGAGCTAATCTTGAACTGGCGAAGTTTAGTCTTGACTAGGATACAATCACTTTGTTTGCCTTCTCTTTGACACCGAATAAGTAAATTTTTTGTAAGACGTATTGTGAATTGATATTAACGATATCGAATAAAAATCGGACCCCGTATATTTCAGTTGCGATCTCGTGAAACTGTCATTATAGGGCTGACACCTAAATAAAAACAAGGTGCAACTTTAATAACGTTATTTTGCGTAGTAAATACCTAAGTATTTATTAAGTAATAATATTGTTATTATAGCAAAATCCATCGCTTGTGAATACTCTTGTTATGTATTAGGTTAGGTTTTGATTATTTTGTAGACTGGAGGTAGGTGACAAATAAATCAGTTTGTGACTTGAGCTCAACTTGGTTGTATTCTTTATTGGCGACTGCGGAAAATAATGTTTTTATGGTGAAAATGGCTGCAAATATAACAAATATTGTGTTTCCTGGACAGTTCAACCCAAAAACTGATAAGTGGTGTGACTATAAGGAACAATTACAGTGCGCGCTCGACGCGGCGGGCGTCGATGAAAATAACCTCAACAAAGGACGATCCTTGTTTCTTTCACAGTGCGGAAAGGACACTTATTCGCTTATTGCGTCACTTTTAGTGCCAAAAAGACCTACGGAAGTGCCAATATTTGGCATTTTGGACAAGTTTTATGAACCAGAGATAAACGAGATTTAGCAAGTGGGAAAGTTTTACTGTCGTAAACAAATGCAAGGAGAAAGCGTGCAGGACTTTGTAGCTGCGGTTAATTCACTCGGTGCAAAGTGTATAACTTCACAGATTTGAAACGCCAGTTGAGGGACCGACTAGTGCTTGGGATACGAGACGGTCGATTGCGGCGCGATTTGTTGAAAAAGAAAGAGTTGACCTAATGAGGAGGGCGTACTAACACCTGTGAGGTATTCTGAGTCGGCTACGCCAGTGACGCCTGTTATGAAAGAAGATGGCTCTGTGCGTAAATGCGGCGATTACCGAGCTACAGTGAATGCTGCTATCGACACTGACTACTATCCATTACCAACTTTTCAGGAGGCTTCTGTGAAACTTAGTGGCGGAAGAATATTCAGTAAGCTGGATTTAAAACACGCTTACACACAGCTCAAGGTGGATGACACGACCGCAATGCTGCTGACACTGAATACGTGCATTGGATTGATGAGAGTGAATCGACTACCCTTCGGTGTCAGTGCGGCGCCAGCTATATTCCAACGTCTAATGACGACAGCACTCGCGGGAATGGACGGAGTAGCGTGCCTGCTAGATAATATAGCTGTAACCGGGGCAACAATCGTGGAACACAACCTGAGACTGCGAGAAGTACTGGGCAAGCTGCAGGAAATTGGCCTTCGTCTAAATGTAAAGAAATGTGTGTTCGCAGCAGACAGCATCATGTTTTTGGGTCATATGATTGACGCAGATGGACTTCACCCGTCACCGGCTAAAGTTAAAGAGATTCAAGAGAAGCCTGCTCCAACCAACAAAGAATCTTTGCGCGCCTTCCTTGGCTTATACAACTTTTATGAGAAATTCTCACCTGATAAGAGCACAGTATTGGAACCGCTATATCGTCTTCTTGAATCTAAGAGAATGTGGAGCTGGGGCGAGAAAGAGCAGGCAGCTTTTGTGGAAGCGAAACGACTTTTTTCTTCTGATCTCACTCTAGTGGGATATGACTTGCAGAAGGAACTACTTCTCATTTGTGATTCTTCTGAGTATGGAGTCGGTGCGATTATTGCACATGTAATGGAAGATGGATCCGAACGCCCTGTGATGATGGCATCACGTACATTACAGGCTCACGAAAGACGCTATGGACAAATTGACAAAGAGGCCCAAGCAATTATGTTTGGATTGTCAAAATTTCATGAATTCCTAGCGGGTCGGAGATTTTGTATAATAAAAGATGACAAACCCTTGATATGGTTATTTAACCCAATGAAGCCAATACCAGCTCAAATTTCACCACGGATGTTGCGCTGGTCATTGAAGCTTGCTTGTTACGATTATACGATAAAATATCGGCCAGGCAAGCAAATCGGTAATGCGGATGCACTAAGCAGATGGACGGCGCCAAACACATCGACCGTCACAGAGGAGGCGCTGCCGGAAGTATTGCTGCTGGAGGAGCAGCCTCGCGGCTGGGACTTGCATGCCGCTAAAGTTGCCGAACAAACGAAGAAAGACACTGTGTTGCAAAAAGTGATCATGTCTTACATGGCTGGCCGCGTAAGAACATAGACCCCAGCCTACAGCCTTTTTGGATTCGAAGAGAGGCTCTTTCACATAATAATGACTGTTTATTGTGGTGCAACAGAGTCGTGATACCTAAGCCCCTTCAAGACAAGGTGTTGAGGTTATTACATATTCCGCATGCGGGCATTGTCCAGACAAAGGCTTACGCTCGAGACTAAGTTTGGTGGGTTGACTTGGACAAGCAAATTGAGCAAACAGTAGCTGAATGTGAACAGTACCAACTAGTACGGAATAACCCACCTAAGGATCCCCAGACCTGGATTACATCAGAGAAACCATGGAGCCGTGTGCATGTTGATTTTGCCGGGCCCTTCCAGGGTAAAACATTTTTGGTTTTAGTAGACAGCTACAATAAATGGTTTGAAGCAGAGATTGTTCCCTCAATGAATAGTGGCACAGTCATAACAATTTTGAGGAAAATTTATACATCACAAGGATTGCCTGATACCCTTGTATCCGACAATGGTCGAACATTTACCTCAGAAGAATTTAACACATTCTTGAGAAATAATGGGATCAGGCACCGATACTCACCGCCATACCACCCGGAAACTAATGGCCAAATTGAACGGACGATTCAAACTTTTAAAAATAAGATGAAGAAGCTCACAAATTTGAACTCGCCATGGCCAGAAAAATTATGCAAGGTTCTGTATTATCTAAGAACTGTACCCAATAGCTCTACAAGTAAAACCCCTGCTGAAATGTTGAATGGACGCAGATATAGAACTGCAATATCAGTACTACACCCTGATTGGACACCAAGTCGAGCCGACCAGCAGCTCGATGCGGCGTCGCAACGACCGCCCAGCAGGAGATTTTCTGTTGATCAGCCGGTGCTCGTACACATGTATGGACCAGGGGAGAAATGGCAGAGGGCTGTAATAGAAATGGTGGAAGGACCGGCCACATATATGGTGAGAACGGAAGATGGAGAGCTGCATCGTCGTCATGCTGATCAAATACTGGCTAGACCAGATAGACAAAGCACAAACACTCCAGGCAATATAATAAACGATCATCGAAGATATGAGTCCGACTCAGATGATACACATGACCCACCGATAGTGCTTCCACCACCTCATTTATGGCGTGATACAATTGGCATTCCAGAGGACTGATTTCTTATATTAATTATCTATTTTTCAATAGGTTTTGCCTGTAAAGCTGATTTGTTCTGTGCTGATTATTGCTATGTATGTTAAATAACCAATCACTATGATGGAAAGGTATGTTATGTATTAGGTTAGGTTTTGATTATTTTGTAGACTGGAGGTAGGTGACAAATAAATCAGTTTGTGACTTGAGCTCAACTTGGTTGTATTCTTTAACTCTAAATATTATTTGAGAGCATTTTACAAATATGGTGGAAAAATCCAAAGTCTATGATAAGTACTTCGGTGGTGCAGTTGGTAGCGCGCTTGTCGTGATGGTCATAGGTTCGAATCCTGGCCGAGGTTCTTTTTCAGAATTCTTGGCTTAATATTTGGCTCTGGATTTTGATTCAAATAACGAGTTCATTACGAGGCATATCATAATTCTATTAAAACTACAGGGGTCGCCCCGCTCCGCTCCACTCACTTGGCACCCCAAAGTTATTTACTTATACAAAATATAAATCTAGCAAGCTCCTCCTTGCTCCACACGTCATCCTCTAGTTTTAGATTTTTGGTAAAAGACTTTCTATTTCATGCTTTGCAATCTGCCGAATTCTACGATAATTCTATGCCTGCGATAGATATACTGGGTGTAAATAATGGCAAGATAATCCACATAATCTACTGGTCATACTGATCAACAATCCAAGGAATCACCGCCTGCGATTAAAAATAGAATTGGACATGTCCATAACAAAATTCATAACCTTTCCAGACTAGTGAGGAAACGTGAAAATATTTTTCAATGCAAGTGCTCGTACGGACCCATTTTATATGCATCAAAACTGTTGACGATGACATTTTTTCTGCACTAGTGCTCTATATTTATTTTTTTAGGGTTCTGTACCTCAAAAGGAAAAAAATGTAACCCTTATAGGATCACTTTGTTGTCCGTCTGTTCGTGTGTCTGTCTGTCAAGACCTTTCATCTCGGGAACGCGTGGAGGTACCGAAGTGAATTTATACTCAAGTCTACATGTCCTTGAAGCAGGGAAAAAAACAAACTTCTAAACAACGTAAAAAAAGATACGGCTGTTTATGCCGCAAAACAACGTATATTTCGACTTTTTCAAGGGAATCAAAATTTATGGGGGTTTTCCCGATGACCTAGAACAGTGAAATTCGTCAAGTAATACCAAATTTGTAATTAAATGATAAAAAAATCATCGAGGTTAAGCAACGGTATGCGCGGTAATAATTGTACGGATGAACAAATCTTTTTGTAGATTTTTAAACTTTTACTAATTCCCTACGGAACCCTCGGTGGGTGAGTCCGACTCGCACTTGTCTGTTTTTTTATTTATTAGGCGAAGGTTGGCAGTTTTTTCTTACCATAGACAGACTTTGCGGAAATTAATTGCTTTCAGTTTGATACGTTCGTAGGCTGCGTTCAGTTTGATCATCGGAGGACACGCCTACCACTGATAGCTGGACAGTATCAAGGCATGTGAGGTGACTGAAAGCAGCCTACGAACGCATCAAACTGAAAGCAGTTTATTTCCGTCAAGTTGGCAAGTTGCGTGTAAAGAAAAAGAATGCCCGCCTAAAGTTAATTTGGATTATTTATTGTTTGTTTGTTTGTTTAATTATGTTTCATTTATTTACTCACCCTACGCATTGAAAAACGTAGAAAGTATGATATTCACTAATCGCTTGTGTTTCAAATCATCCTCGTAAGATTGCCTCCTTAACGCACTTGTAGCATAAACTACTATTTACATTTCCGGAGTTACAAGTAGTACATTCCTTCGGAAAAGTTGTTCAGTACAATCAGTAAATTATGTGGTTTAATTTAAAGGTACCTGTCTATCTTGAATCCGTACATGGATAAAGATAGATATACATAGATAGATATACAATATATAGCGACGCTAAGAGAATCGAGGAGTGAAGTATTTTCATGCTTATCTCTATGTGATACAGACTTTGAAAAGAAACGAAGCTTAACCTGACCTCCTGACATTTGTACAACGCACGAGAACCCACTGAAGCCAAAATTAAATTTTCACTGACATATAAGAATTTTATATGAACACGAAAGTGCTTTTTCACGTTATCTATAAGGTATGCCAGAGATAATTGCCTTTCACCTCAGAAATCAAAAACAAAAAAAGGTTTTATCTACGTGATCCTTCGTTTCATGTGTAAACAAAGATATGTTTTGGGGCAGAAATCATGAATATTCAATGTGGATTTAAATAAAAAGCATCCAAAAATTGTATTCATAAAAGGAGGTACCAATAAGGTGTGGCAAAAAAAAAACATACGAGCGAAGTAATCAATTAAACGCCTTTTAACGCGAAATTTTATAGGTTAGAGCTTAGATTTTGGGGTACATAATAATTATCAGGGTGTTTCAACTTACTTTATTAGTGAAGAACCAGCCAGTAACCAAGCAACACATTAGTTAATAGCACAGCAACGAAAAAGAAACGTTTGAAAATAGAATCTGGGCGGAAATCACATTTATTTGAGGTATTTTGTTTTTGTTCGGATAATTTCAGCCAGTGCTTCAGCCAGACAGACCTGCGCAAAGCTCGATACAGTTCTTGCGCATGCGTGAAAAAGCTATTTGGAATAAAAGCAGGCAATTATTAGCGTGAAATTTCCTGTAAGGCTGTGTAGGAATTTCCAGGGTTCGACCCGTCAGTGTCATGTCAGCAAATATATTTTTGTTTGGGAATCTTGACTTGGATATTTTTTTAATAAAAAAGAATCACCGCCTTCAATGATAAATCATGCGATTTTAATATGAATATATGCTGTTGACGTGTTTTATTAAGTCAGAGGCACCTTATTTTCATAACTTTGTAAACGTATAAAGGTACACAGGTAAACATTAAACTTTATTAATATATCTGGAAACACCAATGGATTTGATTGAAATAAACAAATTAACATTTTCTATCTAATCAACTAAAAACTCGTTTATTTCGTTTCAGCGGAAATAAGTCGAGAAAACTATAACCAGTTTAATATTTCTGACATATTTACAAAGCGGGTAAACTATCGACTAGTCATAGCACTAGCGCACCGTAGCACTCTGCCCAGCCGTAGCGCCTGTCACGTTGTAGCGGTCTGTACAACCGTAGAACTTGTTATATCGTAGCACTCTGCCCAGCCGTAGCGCCTGCCACGCTGTAGCGGTCTGTACAACCGTAGAACTTGTTATATCGTAGCGCTCTGGCCAGTCGTAGCGCTCGGTAATCAGTTTGTGGGATAATATCATTGATTAAATAAAACACAATATTTCCCGGTATTTTTCAGTCAAACTATAAATTAACTATAAGAAACAAAACGAAATTAAATTACATAAATAATAATAAGAAACTAATGTTTCATAATTCGGTTAGCTAACAAATGACGATAAATTTTGGTAGAGACCCTGACAAAAATTGCTCTGCCATCAACTTAGAAGTATAATAAAGTATATTGATGTGCTAAAACACTTGTACTTTTCCACAATAGTACATTACGATACGCGTGACCTAAGTTGCCTATTATTGCACGGCGTGTTAGCGTAGCGAGGGTGCAAAACGCCGTGCAATAATAGGCAACTTAGGTCACGGAAAAGCGTGCGTAAAGTGCGGGTTTAGGTCACAGTGTGCTATAAATTATATTTAAAATTATACTACCCAACCGGTTTCGCTGTAGTAGCATCATCAAGGGCTTTGAATAAAAATAAATGCATTAATATAATTAAATACCCTTGAAATAAACGATAAGCAAGTAAATCAATAGATAATTATTAAATCGTAAAATAAACAAACATTCTGTCTCTACGCCCTTCGTTAATTTTAGATTAGACAAGAAGTAAGAATGATAAATAATCGTGGAACAACTTGAAAATTCAGCTATTGCTTGAAAAAAAAACCGGTGAAGTAAGAGTAAGTCTCGTGCCTCGAGAGTTTCGTACCATTCTCATAGGTGAGGAGACTTGAATAAAATTATAATAAAAGTTAACAACTTGATTTTGCTGTTTTGTTTCATACATTTACCTATAAAATGGAAATTAATTACTTCTTGAAAAATTTAATTAGAAGGTTGAAAAATCAGAAAATTGTTTTTTTTTTCCTATTACATTTTATTTTATTTACTTATGACACTTCTTGCACATACAATATAAATCAGTACAAAAGATAGACAAAAAACTGCGCAGCGAGGAACTACTTGTGAACAGAATTTCAAGTTTCTGAGTCAACTAGAAGTGTCCTATAGGTTTTCCTGGTGAACCAATTTGTACAAAATTGATTATATAAAAGGCAATAACCTTTTTTGTGTTGAATTAGAAATTTGACTTTTTAACTGTGGAATTCTGCAAGACAACTTGATATCTCTCTTCGGGGCCTTTCAAAAAGTGTCTTGACAGATGGAATGATGTCTTAAAGGTTCCGTTTTTTTAAATTTTGACGTACGACACCCTAAAAAAGCAGAGATAAGACGCAATAAAGATGTTATAATATACATATGGACGGAGAGCTAGTGACCAAATCGGTCATGTAGCTTCAGCTGTATTGAAACTCCGTTAGCTACTTCCCTGAACAACCTTTTCCCATAATCTCCGTGCTGGCAGGCCGCGGGTGGTGGGTGCGGGTGTAGTGGGGTGGGGAAAAAAATGAAAAAAAATGTGGGCTCAGCGGCTTTAATTTTTTTTTCAAACAGTTGCTCAGTACTCCCTATGCACCCAAAAAAATGTTTAAATCGATCGGGTGGTGGGAAGGGGTTGCCAGCGTTAATTAAAAGTACCAAAATAATAATAATTTTCATGTGGGCTCAGCTGTATTGGCTTTTTTTCTGACGCGAGATTAATTAATATGTGAGCCCCAAAAAAATAGCCATGCAAAAATATCGGTGGGAAGGTATCGAAAAAAATGGTTGAAATCGTTGAATTTCGTTCGAAAATGAGCTGAGGAGAAGGCAAAAGCGGAGTGTATATATAACTAGTATCTGCAACAATGCTCATCTGGACATTCCTTCACCGTTGAAACCTGAAGGAAATGGGTGGATTGAAGAAGAGTCAACGTACAACTTCGTTTGGTTCGAAGGTGACCAATTACCAAAGTTTACAACAGATGTCAAACTCAAACTCAAACTCAAAATATTTATTGCAACTAAGTGTACACAGATGTTACAATTTTATAAGAACTTAATAACTTAGCTACCCTTATCAGGTACAGCAACACTACTTAATCTAGTATCTGCAACAATGCTCATCATATAATTCAACCTGATGAAATCGATGAAGACGACGAAATAGAATCAGGTATGAGTGCAATATTAAACTAACAATCATTTGAATGAAATACGTACCTACAAGAAAATGTTGAAAAAAACAACGTTGACAATTCATATGAAATTAACACAATCACGATCCCAATAAAATAAAATTCAATTCCAAAAAACAATTAAAAAACAAACAGTAATTGAAAGTCCGAATAAAATGAACACTGCTAAAATTGTTATTCAATAAATACAATTAATATGTTTCAGAGGACCATCAATGTGAGAGCGACTCCGGAAGTGACAGCGATACCGATGAGTACGAATAGAAGGAACAGCTAACAATCAATCAAATATTGGACGTTAATTAAATCATTCTTTACAATTTGTTTTGTATAAATATAAAAATGAATAAGATTAAGAATACAAATGAATTTTACATCAATACAATTTCTTTGCATAAATCAAAATGAATAAAAAAAGCAATCACAATAAATTTTCTACGTGCAAACAATTTTTTCGCATATGAATAAAAATGAATAAGAAAAGAAATAAAAATAAATTCATATTTTTCACGAATAAAAAGGAATGAAAAAAAGGAATATTTTGATTTTTTTATAATAAAGGAATACAAATAAATAGAATATTTTGAATAATAATAAGGAATAAAAAAGAGGAGTAAAAATTAATAGAATTTTGCGCATGAATAAAAATGAGAAAAAAAAGAAATAAAATTGAACAACATTTTTTCATAAATAAAAATGAAGAAATAAAGAAATATAAATAAATAGAATATTTTTCGTAAATAATAATGGACAAAAAAAGGCACAGAAGCAGGGAATATTTTTTTGCACGAATAATAATAAGTTAAATTTCTATGAAAATGCGTAGACGCACAGCTGAAGCAGCTGCTCGTTCGGAAACGTTCGGGTTTTCCCGTTCAACGGGTGCAAGAAGGACAGCGGCTACTCTCTGTTAGCCGAACAAAATCGACGCGCCGTGAGGGCGCTGACGCGTTCGCCGACTGGGAAGTCCACGTCCGCTTTTGCCTTCTCCTCAGCTCATTTTTGAATGAAATCCAACGATTTCAACAATTTTTTTCTATACCTTCCCACCGATATTTTTGCATGGCTATTTCTTTGGGGCTCACATATTAATTAATCTCGCGTCAAAAAAAAAGCCAATACAGCTGAGCCCACATGAAAATTATTATTATTTTGGCACTTTTAATTAACGCTGGCAACCCCTTACCACCACCCGACCGATTTAAAATTTTTTTTGGGTGCACAGGGAGTACAGAGCAACTGTTTGAAAAAAAAATTAAAGCCGCTGAGCCCACATTTTTTTTCATTTTTTTCCCCACCCCACTACACCCGCACCCACCGCCCGCGGCCTGCCAGCACGGAGAATATGAGAAAAGGTTGTTCAGGGAAGTAGCTAACGGAGTTTCAATACAGCTGAAGCCACATGACCGATTTGGTCGCTAGATCTTAGACTAATACTAAGCAAAAAAAAAGAAAAATTCAGGTACGATACTCTAAAAAGCACAACAAAGATGTTGTATAAATTATATGCAAAAAAAAATACTTTTAGTTAACTGTCGGCAACCCTGATAGCCATTCCCACCATTTCATTGTATTTAATTGCTCTGTGCCGCTACGGATATGACGTCAACTACTTCCCGCCGATGTTCCCACTCACATTGTGTCATGGACAAAAGATCAACTAGCCAGTCCATAGTCAGCCCTATAACAAAGGAACAAGGTACTAAGTACAGCTTTAGATAGACCATGACCGAAATAAAATTATAACAAAAAATTGTTTTTTTCAAAAATAAACATTATAATATATATATTTATAACACAAAGATAAAACCTTATTTTTTTGCACCGCCACCGTATAGTTTTTACTGTTTTTGTTAATTGGTTCAGTCGTTCTAGAGATATGAGGTAACTAGTTACTACATTTACTACATACTATATTTATATTTTTTAATAAACGGCCTATACCTGACATGCATATAATATTACGAATGTTGTGGATATCATAAATTCGGGAGTCGAGCTAAACGGAGCAGAGCAAGGTGACCCCTTTAGTTTTTACAGATTTCATGATATTTGACTAGATCATGAAATTATAAATTCTACGATATGGCCACAACAAATGTAATAATGCGCATTTAAAGTAATAGGCAATACATTACTAATCATAAACATGTTTAGTAATGCATTTACCACATATATATTTTTTAATAAACAGCCTGAAATACACATTATTATGAATGTTGTGGCCATATCGTAGAAATTATAATTTCATGATCCGCTCAAATATCATGAAAACTGTAAAAACTAAAGGGGTCGCCTCGCTCCGCTCCGCTTCGCTCGGCTTCCAAATTTATGATCACAGGCAACCTAACACGCTTCTCCTCGCTTCGCTTGTTGTCGCACCTATTTTTGACTTTTTGTTGGAAGTTCATCGTAAATTTCTTATTTTATACTTTACTATATTGTCAATCAGAGTTGACAACCAAAAACGTACGATTTCAATTTCAAACGGGCTAATTTGATTAGCCGAATAGCCACATGACAATCGAATTTGATGACGATGAAATGATCAACTCTACGATATGGCCACCACGTTCCGTCATCGGTAAAAATGTATTAATTTATTTAACTTTCTAACAGCTATTCTTATAAATTCGTACCTAAGACGATATAGTAGCATATTAAAATACATCTTAATTTACATCTCTTGTACCACGCCTTCTGGCTAAATTGTGTCCCCACGAGCAGAAGCAACGACAGACTTTGCCTTATTAGTTTCAGTTGACCATATAATACTATGTGAATAAATACTCCTAGCTATAACAACTAAATTGTTATTTTTAGGTTAATTTTGATTCAACAAATAATCGACATCATTTCATTTCAGGGAACCATTTGTTTTCAATATTTATACTGTAAGTCTGCTTAAAAATAAATCTTAAGTATTTTTTTATTTTGTGTTTTTAATGCTTATTATATTTTTTTCTCATTCTAAAAGGATATAAGTCGCAACTGAGGATTTTAAAACTCGATGTTCATTGCCAAGGGATTACTAAAAAAACTTGCCATGTTTATGTTCGCTGTCAATGTCAATGGTCACAATGACATGACAGTTGATTTTTTTAAAGTACAAAATGAACTTGAAAGCAAAGGTAATTGTTTTTAAAGTCCTGTGTTTGCGAACTTTTGAGGATTTTTAATCTCTTTATTTATTAATGATTTAATTCTGAAAAAAATATATGATGCTCAGAAAGCCAATATCTCGAAATGGTTTTTAGTTTTGCACCAATTAATAATTTGTAATTTTGTCGATTATTGTATGTATTTGTATTGTATATGTTATTTATCACAATTTTAAACCGTCAAAACGTTGCGAAAGTAAACCAAAAAGGTTACTTCATCAACCGGACCACGGATGGATAAAAATCGTTTTCCTCTATATCCTTTCTTATTTAGTTTCGCAAAGATAAGATAAAAAGGGGTTATTTATACGAAAAGGGATGTTGTTTGAACCAGGACTAGCCACAAACCGATAAATTGAAAATAAAATCGACCTTTTATTACCCTACATTGTTTTAGTAATGCGGCCCTTTACGGGTAAAAAACGACGCAGTCTTTTAAGCGTATCTATCTACAGATGTATTGAAAACTACTGGGTCAGTAAAGTTGTTCTCGATCCTAGGAAATACAATAATTTTACATAATACGAACTGGCCTGCTTGAAAAAAAAAAAAAGTAATTTTAATATTATACCGTGGAAGTTGTACGGAAGTTGGAAGTAATCATTTTAAATAGATAAACTATGACCAAACGAACAACAGCATGCATGAGTCGCTTAAACGTCACAAAAAATGTTCTTGAAGTCATCCAAATTGCGATCATCGCAAATTCTCGGAAAATGGTCGCCATTTTGGTTATCAAGCTGATCAACTTGCGATATGTTGCCCGATCTGGCAACCCTAGATCGTCGTCGGAAATTTTTGTAGTTTCTAACCTAATTGATAAAGTATGAATATATTAAACTCTTCTTGAGCCTTCTTACTTATTTTGTAGCAATTATTATTAATGAAAACATAAAATATATTTGATTTACTCGATATATTTCGGCCCACGTTATGGGGCCGTCATCAGTCGAATAGAACACCAAGAACTATAATAAAGTTTATAATCAAATTTTAGCACTTACAATGAGAAAAAGATAAAAAATATATCCAATATAACCATAAACAACTTCTTAATATTTATTACACACAAATAAAAGCCTTCTTGTGCAAGTTCCACTATATTTATTTCATTAATAGCCTTTACCCGCAGTTTCGCCCGCGTTCAGTGAATCTTTGCCCCGTTTTCAGCTTGAGCGTTATTTTATGAACATCCTTTATAGTCTATGTGTTGACCAGGGTAACTACAATGATAATAAAGAAAACCGCATTCAAATCCGTAGTTTGATGCATGTTATAAAAGCGTTTATTCAATCTTTGCCCCGTTTCCGGATTGGGCATTATTTTATGAACACATCTTCACTACAACACGTCAAGTGCGAGTAGGACTCGTGCCCTGTGGGGTTCCGTACATATCGTTTAAAACGCAAAGTTGATCCACCAGCGGTTATCGTTGACTAACTTAACTTGACACTTTAGATCTCTTACTCTAGGTATCTTGAAGCTCTAATTAAGTAAAAATATTTTCTGAATTGTAATCAATAACCGATTTCTAATACACATAGAAACCTATTTTGAGTCAAATTGGGTCACTTTACTTAAACTTCGCTTAATGGAACGCATATGCACACCCTTGAAAATTAGAAGGTACATTGGTTTCGTTAACTTATTGCAGGCGAGCATCCTAACCTCGAGATTCGTGTCGTGACGATATACTTTTTATTTATTTTAATATTACATTAACATTATAATGATATAATATTGCGGTATAAGAAAACAGAAAAGTAAATCTGGACGTGAGAAGCTCTGAACCGGAATTTGAACCCGGGAAATCTCGCTAATCAGGCGAGCCCTACCAATTTTAATATAACTCATAATCCTTAAACGTACTCAATATTTTCGTATTTTTGTATGAAAAGCTCAGACAGGCAATATGTATTGATGCCGTAAATAAACTGATTTCTTCAGGGCACCTTCCTTCCAGCGGGCATTCGTTTGGTTCAGCCTGTATATACTAATAATAAAGTAGTAAAAAGGTTGTGTTTGTAAATTGAATATTTTCGCGAAATTTTAGATGAAATGGGTTATTGGTACTGTCCTGAGGTCTAACAAAAATGCTTAAAATTTGTGTCTCCCTGTCTGTTTGTATGTATGCGGAGGGAGTCCCCACTGATGCGTGCACCCCTGAAACTCAACGCGCTCTTGGTATCAGAACCACTGTGTGATCTTTTCTCTGACAGAATGACGGATGTTGTGAGGGAATGTTTGAAGTTTTGTGAGAGTGAAGCCTCAATGACGATGTCCTTAGATTCTAAGCCTTAGACCATAATTTTACTTTGGTTAATTTTTGTTATTATTTTTCTCAACTATTTTATGTGGATGTCAATAATTTATGTAGATTAGTTAACTTTCTTTTAACTTTTTAATTGTACAGCGAATTGGATTATTCTGTAATGCTGTGCAAATTTTTGATAAATAAATAAATAAATAAATAAATAAATAAATAAATAAATGTATATTCCGTTTTTCATTTTATAATTTCATTCATTTTATAGGCTATAAGGGATGTTCATAAAATAACGCCAAAACCGAAAAAGGGGTAAAGATTGAATAAACGCATTCAACTCGAAAACGGGAAAATATATAATTGGGGAAAACTCTTTTCGCAAATATTATGTAAGAACTTATAATAAAATCTCTTTGGCTATACTATTTGTATCTGGCTGGTTTTGTTATTATTAAAAAGTTTAAATTTTAAAAAAGATAAAAAAGATTCAAAAGTTAGATATTAACAGAGTAAAGTCAGGTGGAGCATTAGTTACAGTGGGCGTCCCACAGGGCTCCATATCGGGGCCTTTATTGTTCTTAATATACATAAATGACCTTCCTTATTTAGTTAAAGACTTATCTGAGATAGTGCTATTCGCTGACGACACGTCACTTATTTTTAAAGTTAATAGACATAAAGATATCCTTGATGATGCGAATGTAACTCTATCTATGATTCTTGATTGGTTTACTGCCAATAATTTAGTTTTAAATGGGAAAAAGACAAAATGTATAAAATTCACATTACCAAATGTAATTCAAGTAGAAGCTGATCTACTTTTACAGGGGTCCAAGCTAGAGTTAGTCAACAAAACGAAGTTTTTAGGCATTACTATACTAGGTGAAATTAAATCAACCGACCAAATTCATACTGGAGACTCGGTTAGTCATCAGGAACAAGGTTTTATGACCCTCCAGGTGAAATTCGAAAAAAATTTTTTTTTGCCCCGTATTGCCTGCACTAGGAATTTTACTTAAACTAGTCCAACCAGTAAGGGAGCAAAAAAATTTATTTTTCGAAATTGGCCAAAAGGATTACTGAACCTAGTTCTTGATCGCTAACTGAGTCTCCAGTATGAATTTGGTCGGTTGATTTAATTTCACCCTATAGACTCTCGTCTTCAGTGGGGTCCCCACATAGAAGGCCTTTGTGGTAGACTAAGTTCAGCCGCATACGCTGTTAGACGGATGAGGCAAATTACTAATGAGGATACTGCTAGATTGGTGTACTATAGTTATTTTCACAGCATTATGTCATATGGTATGTTGCTGTGGGGTAGAGCTGCGGATATAAACGCAGTCTTTGTTTTGCAGAAGAGAGCAATTCGAGCTATTTACAATATGAAGCACCGGGATTCATTAAGAGCAAAATTCAAAGAAATTAATATTTTAACACTTTCTTGTGAATTTATTTACCAAGTTATTAAATATATCAGAAAAAATATCGATGCTTTCCCAAGGCTCGGTGAGCATCACTCTATAGACACTAGGAAGAAACATAAACTGGCTTTTCCAAAAATACGACTTGCAAAAGTAGGCACCTCTTTTGTAGGACACGGTATAAGATTTTACAATAAACTTCCAAAGGAGGTCCTTTGTTTTTCAGAAAATAAGTTTAAATTATATATTAAGCAGGGACTCTTGAGAAAAGCATATTATAAAATCAATGACTATTTGGACGATAATGATGCTTGGTGTCATGAGAATATTGATCCTAGCCATAATACTACTGTTCGTTAATTTTCTAACTGATTTGTGTTTTTAAAATCGTTTGTTTTTATGTGGACTAATATTTTTATTTTGTTTTTTTTATTTTGACATTTCTTTTTACATATTGACATGAACATTTTATAACTTAAACTTAGCATTTATTAGTTGATAATCTGACTATAAAAAAAATATAAACTATATGAGACAGGTAGATGATGTTTTGCTTAGTATTTTAACTTACTACCTCATTAGACAGGTAGACTAAGATGTATTTTTCCCTCATGACACAATTTCCTTCTGACTTTTATATTTTTATCCTTTAGTTATTAAAGTTTAATACATTGTTTTGTATAATTTTATGTAAGTTAAAAAGACTGTAATAGTATTAAGCAATATAGAAAAAAAATACTGATAAAAAAAGACATGATCTTGCTAAGTTTCTTGCCCTTCTTCTTAGCAAGACTAATCGAATGGGTGGATTTAGGCATTAAATCTATTTATAGTTTATTTATCTATTAACTTATTTATTCATTGCATTATGTAGGTAAATACAATATTTTAATTTTTTACTTAAGTTAGTATATGTTTGGTTAGGCATTATATTTATTTATGGTCTATTCAGTTTATTTATCAACTTATTTATTAATTGCATTATGTATAATAATATTATTATTCCAATAAGTCTTTATTTTATGCATGTGTATAACTTTAATGGCCCAACTTAAATATAGTTTTTTTATATACATATTTCCCGTAAGTATCATATTTGTTTCATTATAAAATATTATTTTTATACAGATTAGATTTGACATGTAAAACGTATACTTTATGTATCTATTTTACAAATAAACATTTTGAATCTTTATAAGATAATTCCAAATTCAAGTAGGTAAAATGTGTGATTTTCATTTCTTTTTCTTACTGTTAAGATGAGTGAATCTAATGAAGAAATTCGATACATTTTAAAATTTTACTACAAAAAAGGTAAAAATGCAACGCAAGCCGTGAAAAAAATTTGTGATGTTTATGGACCTAGTGCAGTGTCTATGAGAGTAGCACAAATTTGGTTTAAGCGTTTTCAATCCGGAAATATTGATGTCAAAGATGCACCTCGCTCTGGGAGCCCAGTTACGGATAAAATGGATGCCATTTTTGAAAAAGTGGAGCAAGATCGGCATATCAGTAGTTACGATGTAGCTGAAGAACTGGGGATTGACTACAAAACAGTTTTGGCGCATTTGAAAAAAGCTGGGTACACAAAAAAGCTCGATATTTGGGTGCCTCATGAGCTCACCTAAAAAAACTTAATGAACCGTGTACTCATTTGTGATTCTTTATTACGACGTAATGAAACCGAACCATTTTTGAAAAACCTAAAGGGTCGTGGTAAAAGGCTGGTCAGGCTTCACAGACTCTGGCTAAGCCCGGGTTATCTCACAACAAGGTAATGCTATGTGTATGGTGGGATTGGAAGGGCATTATTCATTATGAGCTGTTACCGTCAGGCAGGACCATCGATTCTGAACTCTACTGCGAACAACTGATGAGATTAAAGCAAGAAGTTGAGAGAAAGCGGCCGGAATTAGTCAACAGAAGGGGTGTGGTTTTTTATCATGATAACGCTAGACCTCACACATCTTTAGGCACTCAGCAAAAATTAAAAGAGTTTGGCTGGGACGTATTAATGCATCCCCCGTATAGACCTGACCTTGCACCTTCAGATTTCCACTTGTTTCGGTCTCTTCAGAATTCTTTAGGCAGTGTCAGGTTAACATCACGAGAGGACTGCCAAAACCACTTGTCGCGGTTTTTTGATCAGAATCCCCAGAATTTCTATAGCAATGGGATCATGTCCCTACCTACAAGATGACAGAAAGTTATCGAACAAAATGGCACCTACATACTTTAGCTAAATGTAAATAAACTTTATAGCACACCGTGCGTAAAATGAATAAAGTCGGCATTTTCCCCACGCTCGTGCCGCAAACACACACTCGTCAGAAAACGTTTCATCGCTCTCGTATCGTATAATATTTTATAGCAAAAGTGCGGAAAATGCCGACTTTGGTCATTTTATGCACGGTGTGCTATAAAGTTTATTTACATTTAGCTAAAGTATGTAGGTGCCATTTTGTTCGATAACTTTCTGTCATCTTGTAGGTAGGGACCTTCGGCTCGTGCCGCAAACTCACACTCGTCAGAAAACGTTTCATCGCTCTCGTATCGTAATGTACTATTATTAAAAAATGTTTTGAATTTTCATATAAAATGCGAAGAAACTTTTTCCCCAACCTATTATTTAATAAACGCGGGCGGAGCCGCGGGCCAGGAGGTAATCTAAAATATAGTGGGTATCTTATTTATTACATTATAAAAAAAATTGTAGATGATTAAGTCATAAACTACTGGAAAACTGCAGGTTTTTTGACTGAAAAAAAAGCAATAATAAAAAATTTAAAAAATCGTCTATTGACTGCTCACCGTAGTATTCGTACGGGAACCTAATTGTGTGAGTCAGAGTCGCTCTTGGCTGATTTTTGTAATGTTCTTTTGGGTTTTTATAATCACCAGAAAGTTTTTGATAGATCATGAATCTAAATACGGTAAATACGTAGTTTTTTTTTGTTCAAATAAACGTGTTTTGTCATAACGATTCTTGTACCTTGTGGTAGATATACCTACAAATATTTCGTGTTTTAGAATATTTATTCACGAAGATGTTACGTGTACATGTAAACAATTGCTGGGTGCTATATTTATTCTCTAAACATGACCAAACTCGTCATAAGTAGCAGAACAAACAGACAAAAGGTTGTCATCCCTTAACCTTAGACACAAATATGTAGGAGAAATTTTGGACAAAACGGGTGGCACAAAAATGAATACCCACTGAAAGACAAAAGGGAACCCTTACAATGTTAGTCTAATCGTCGTTACAATTTGTCACGGCTTTTGTGAACTACCGTCAAAAGTTCAAGATTATTAATGTTTCAGCTGGCTTTTTGCTCATGGCTCCATTCGCGATTAAGGTGAGACCTTTATAAAAATTTGCAACTTGATTCCCAGTGGTTGGAACAGACAAAACCATATTAGAATAAAGTTCCGATCAGCTCTAACTGCAACATTGCTGTTACGTCAGTCGCCGCGCCTACCTTGTATGGAAAAAGTGTTTTTTATTTATTTATTATAAATAAAAGAAAATGAATTTCCAAATTCACGAGAGGTCATCTGAGAAGACACCAAAAATTCTAACACCTTAAGAAGATTATTGGTTCATAATTGCAAATTAATCTTGTAAAATATTGGTGACAGACGGACAGACGGAAGATAGACGGACAGCGGAGTCTTAGTAATAGGGTCCCGTTTGTTACTCTTTGGGTACGGAACCCGAAAAACAATTATTAAGTAATCAATTAGTGAACTAAAATTTATTAATAAATGGTAAACTATTTACTTATAATTTGAAAAGTAATAAAAATATTCACAAATATTTATTGGCTATCAGTAAACAACAACAATGTACGTAAATTAATTACTTGTATCAGAAACACTTTTGTTGTGAAAAATTAAATATTATTTGACTGCTATTTATATATATGTATGTTAGGTGGTAGAGCCGATGCCGGGCTCGACTGTGGAGGTACCACCATCTTACTCGCAAATCCTCCCGAAGTTATTCGGGGGAGAGTAAGAGAACAGCTCTCAGGCAAAACCAGGCGGCACATCATTGCCTGGGCCCGATGGATGGTGGTATATCCATCCCCAATTGCTGGGCCTTATATAAAACAGACTGGTGATGGGCAGCGGCGTCACTGGTGCAGGGGTTTCGGCACCGCGCTCACCAACCCGCATGCCCAGCGTGTGTGAGTATGGGCATTTCTTCCAGGAGGACCGCCAAGAGTGGGGGAATCCTGGAAAGGCCTATGTCCAGCAGTGGACGAAACAGGCTGATGGATGGATGGATTTATATATATCAAATATTTGACTGCTATTTATTTTTCACAGGAACTATTACTGTGGTTGAGTTGCATTTTATATTCTGTGAGCGACATTTGCACTTTTTATCAATAAGTAAAGTATCTTTAGCAGTGCACATTATAATGCCTTGCTGACTTCCAAATGATAACACAGACGTTGAGCGAAGTGTTAACGAAGTTGTGGGTACATCTCAAATGTCAATAAAGATATACTCAGAAAGTGTAAGCTCATTACGTCCATTAAGTCTGTCGAATAGACATTCCTTGTTTCCTAACTGATGAGATCTGATGGATTAATTAATTAATTAATTTATATATTACAAACAGTCACAGGTTTATATATGTATGTATATTAACATATCATAATTTATATTATAGACCTATAGTACCAAAAATATTTTGACACATAATATTAAGTTTTATCGGTAAGCATGAGCGAGAATACAAGTAAAGGTAGGTTTTTACAATAATGTTAATTGAGGATAGGTACAATAATGTATCGGGGTCGATTCGGGGCAGCCCGACCCAACCCATTAAACGGGTCCAAACACAATCTAAGCAAGTCTGTCCTTTTCTATCTGTAGAAAAGACAAGGACAGGATACCCAGAACAAGGTTAGTCCCGCCAAACAAGGCAAGCCAGGTTACGAGTACAGGTTGCGCCAAACTTTTAATTCCCTCTAAACAAGACAATGTATGGGCCGTTCTTCTTAATGTAGGGGACTAGAAGTTTGGCGAGATCTGTATTACTAGACCAACTTATAAAATGTACTGCTCAACTACGGAACCGTACACTGCGCATGGCCCGACACGCACTTGGCATGTTTATTTACGAATAAAGTTCGCACTACAACATTGCTTTAAGTTAGTTATTCTTAGTTTTGTCTGTCACTTGTTATATCACTTCTTTATTATACAAGAATGGTTATTTATTCTTAGTTTTGTCTGTTACTCATTACATAACTTCTTTATTATACCAGAATGACTAATTTAAACATTTTCGAACAGAGTAACAAGAAGTTTCAATTATTACATCTTCTGTCTCAATGAACAAAGATATTATCCAACGCATGAAACCTATACGCTCGTCTCTGTAAAAACAAAAACATTTTTCACTTACTTCTGAAATGTTTCATAACCCATTGTGTGTTTTCGTGATAAAACTGTCCGCCGCGTGTGTACTTACCTCTTATATCGAATCCGTTCGAGCACGTATTGCCACAAGGAGGGATCCACTCGGGATTCTCCTCGATACTATTATTTCTACCTTTTATCGCTTCTGTTGGAAAATGTGGGATTTCACGTGGATTTTTATACGCACGATTTCACTCTCTTTGTTGTGTGAATGTGAATATCTTAAATAATATACGCTCAGATAGACTCAAGCTGGGAATAGTCAAATATTGTTGTACTATAGAACTGGGGGTGAAGTGAGGGTGTAGTGTCAATAATTTGGGCAAGTACGAGTCGGCCTCGCGCACAAAAGGTTCCGTACTACTACTACACTTTACGGGTACGGAGCCCTAAGAATATACATATCAACAATATACCGGGTGTAAATAGACTGCTACCATTAAATGAAACCACATATTCTACCGACCCTACTGAACTACTTTTTCCAAGAATCATACCCGCGGACACTCTTAGTTCAGGAAATAATTGAGTTCCAAACAAAAACGCGTGAACCCTAACGCTCCGATATACAGGCGAGTATCGAGAGAGCGTCGCCAGTGAAACGAAGTGCAGCGTTCTAAAATATACCCTACGAGATAAAGTCTCTGAGTTACAGTTGAATATCTTTTTCTCTGGAGATTCACGCGGGTTTTTTTTCAAATAGTTGTTCAGTATGGTCAGTAGAGTATGTTGTTTATTTAAAGGTTGCACTATATTTACAGCCTGTAGATGCTGATAGCAACATTAAGGGGAGGTTATCCTGATTTTGTCTCTATTCAAATTAATTTTAAGCCAATAAATAGCGACGATAAAATGTTGTAAAAATATATGTTATATTTATTTCACTCTTTGATCTTGATATTTCGGCCGTTCGATACACGATTACTTACATTTTCTTCGATCCATTTAAATGGAAAAATAGGTCTGCAATATGATCCAAATATAATTTCATTTGAGCTATGTTAAGTTTTGTACAGTTAAACTTATACTAAAATAAACGTCTTGAAAATGTAATAAGAAATAAATAAAACGGCCGTCGTATGAAAAACCCAGCTTAAAACAGTTTATTATCCCTCTATTTCCAAAATAATAAATAAAAACACCACCCCGCGAATTTTCCAAGCGGTGCACTTCCTCTGAGCAGGATGTCCATGTGTAAAACGAAAGCGTTGGAGCAGGACAGATTTCGCTGCATACCCTGGCCTTAAGACGACAATAAACAAAACGCTGAAATGATAGCGCCTGACAAAAATTTGGCGCCATCTGCGTACGGAACCCCACTTTTTATTATTTTTTGTTTTACTTTAGATTATGTCCCACAGTACTATCTGGCTAAATTTAAAACTTGTTTGTATTCCCGTTTTAAGTAGGAGCCAAAACCAATAACATTTAAATAATGAAACTTTTTCGAGGTTTCTTGTATGAAGACCCCCCTTAAATTTAATATTTTACTATTTGTCGCGATACAGGCCATACGTATTCTGTGAAAATTTCAACTTTTTACCTATTACAGCTGAAGCTGTAGACCCCTGTTACAGACGGACGGACAGACAGACAGACGTACAGACAGACAGACAGACAGATAGTAGGCTTAGTAATAGGGTCCCGTTTGGCACCCTTCTGGTACGGAACCCTAAAAATTATTTTGAGGCGCCGTTTTAACAAAATGGTGGTACGAGCAGAAACTTTATTACCTAACATTTTTTATCAAAACAGTTTATTATAAAAGTAAACTGAATTTTTATGCCAGAATATAACTTCTGTTTCTTACAGAAATGGAAATAATCGAATATTTTTCATAATCGAATACTAACGTCTCGAGTGGTCTCATTAATCGAACGATTCGGTTGAGTGAATCGCTCGAGTAGTTGGCAAAGTTGAGTGAGAGATTCAATAGGTTTTTCAGTAATGTTGTAGAATAAAATTTGTTCGATTTCATGTACAAAATCTGTCACCCACTTCACCATATATGTGGTTGATTAAAAATTATAATATGTACAAATTACAGTATCTAACCGCTCAACACAACTTTCGCGTAAACAACAAAGAAGTAGCTCGACTCGAGCTGTTTGAGTTGGCGACGAACAAGGAGACGCAGTGCGCGAAGTGGGCTGCCGGAAACACAAATATACACCGATGTATTGAGCGTTCAAGGAGAAGCGTTTTTGCACGCGTTTGTTTGAATTGTAGCGTCGCATGCGACGGGGCAATCCGCGTAGGACGCGGCGGATGAAGCGACAGGCGACGCCGCGATTGACGCGGCGGGTGAAGTAACGAGTGACGCAACGGGGGACGCGGCGGATGAAGCGACGGGCGACGCCGCGATAGAAGCAGCGAGTGAAGTAATGAGTTCTGATCTAGCGGTGCATAAGATACTTTTTAAGTAATAATTATTTTCAAGCAACAGGTATGTCGATAAAGTCGCCCATGATTACAAACATAAATACACACGTTTGCCCGTTGTTACTATTCGAACACGGCTGGTAGAATGCAAGAAATAAGAAAGCTGCGGTAGGCGCAGAGGGCGCCGCAGTGAACGACGCCGAGTGCGCCGCTACGGAATTCACGGCGGATGCAGCGGCGTAAACCGCTACTCCGTACGCCCCACTCGTTCACAAACTAAACTACTAGTTACCATATGTTTGTTTTTACGCGTCAACTGCGGTGGGCAGCGACACGCGCTGCCTCTCCATAAACGGAGAAAACGCTTGACGCCACGCAGCCCACTTCGCGCACCGTACCGCCTGACGCGTCGCCTCTCCTTGAACGTACCCTTAAGGTTGCACGAGCTTTTGGCGACGCTCCGTGTATGTGTGCGTGAGGCACACGGGAAAAAGAACCGTCTTGAAGCAGGACTGCGGATCGAGAGGAAGCGAGGCGACTCAGGTTAGAATGAATGAATTTAGGTATTTTCTTCTAAATAATACAATTTGTTAAAACAACGCACGTTTTGAAAATTTAAGTGTATACGTTATAAAACATATAGATTTGTTATTATTCAAAAACTGATGGCCTTGCGCCATTATTTACGCCATACGACGGGTTTATATTGTTTTTAAGAGATAACTTTGGATTTTTTTTAAATAGCAAAAAACTATAAGAAATCGTGTTTCTAAAGTATTTGATTTATAGAGTAAATCCTTAAATATTAATTGCATAACTAAAGCTGAAGTGATAACGATACAACAAGGGATCAAACGAACGCAGTTATTTCGCAAAAAGCTCGATGCCGCCTTAAGGTGACTAGCCCAGTCAAATTGGCGCGAAAATCGGCAGCTGAACTAAGCCGCGAGAGTGACTCGGACGAAAGGGAATATACACAACACACCACTGATAATGAAATGATAAAATTTTGACAGGAATAGTCGTATTACGTAAATAATCGTGCAGCAAATGGAATGGCCTTCAACATTCAGAAAACCAATTTTATGCTATTCAGCCTTCGTGTGCCCCATACCACTAGCTTAAACATCTGTGATGGTGTTCCTGTACCCCAGGTTTATGAAACACGTCATTTGGGTTTTACTATTGATGCTGGTCTGACTTCGAACCAGCACATTGACGGTCTCTGTAAAAGGTTAGGCTCAGCGTGCTTTAGGTCATCAAGACTTTACTTGATTCGGCACCGCGCTTACAAACCCGCCTGCCCAGCGTGTGTGAGTATGGGCATTTGTTCCAGGAGGACAGCCAAGAGTGGCGAAATCCTGGAAAGGCCTATGTCCAGCAGTGGACGAAACAGGCTGATGGATGGATGGAATATAATCAGTAATTTAATCTTATCAATCAATAATGTGTTGACTCAATGTGTTAAAAATGTACCTTTATAATATGTGACGTAAAAACCATGTTTATAAATAAATTAACTGAAACTGCAGCTCGAGTTCTTCTCTCAATTATTGCCATCTCTAGTTTCTTATCTTTTGTTTTATAATTATAGTGCTCCTACTTTGTAGATCGGTTATGAAGACATACATAGTTTGAAACGCATAAATGCTTCAAGGAATTCTAAGCCCATCAATAACCATTAACAAAACTATTGAAAATAAAGTTTCTTAAGTACTGTCCAAAGCAGTGCCGCTGATCCGTGTTTTAATTTTAATAAGGGCAAAAAGTCTCCTTGCGGATTTCCTTCGATAGTACCTACGCGTAAAATCAGGGAATAAATAAAGTACTAAATTCGTACGACTTTCAGACATTTGAGGTTGTTCCAAACGATCGAGAAGTTAGCAAACAAAATCATACGAAGTAGGTATAATAACAGAAGACTGTTTTCCGCACAAACTCACGAAATTTCGAATCACGAAACCTTCTTGCTAAGGAACAAAAAGGATTTCGAAAGAAAAAAAACATAAATATGGCAATATATGACTTCCTCGACCATATCATTCCTGGCATGGATAAGAGAAAGCCAACGATTGCCATTTATATGGATATGACGAAGGCTTTCGATCTTGTTGATCATAAATTGCTAACTGATAAATTGTATGCCTATGGCATAAGGGGAAACATTTTAAGCCTTATTCAGTCCTATCTCAGCAATAGAACACAACGTACTGAAATAACAAAAATCTGCACAAAAACCAAACGCGAAATTAAATATCTATCCAGTTCAAGAGAAGTCTTATGTGGTGTCCCCCAAGGCAGTGTTCTTGGGCCGCTCTTATTTATAATTTATATCAATGACATGCCGAAAAAAATTTCTTGTCCAGTAACATTGTTCGCTGACGATAGCACCATGATTATTAAAGATGTTACACCTGACCAAATGGAAAATGAAATAACTGACGCTTTAAAAGAAATAATAATATGGATGGACTTAAACAAATTAGTAGTAAACTTAGACAAAACTAAATTAATGAACTTTTACCAACGAACTACAAAACTAGAAACATTGACTGTTGACTATGAGGGCACTAATATTGAAAAAGTGACATCAACAAAATTTTTAGGTTTAATTATAGATAACAAGCTGACTTGGACAGAACATTGTGACGGCCTTTTTGAAAAGCTGAGCAGCTCAGCATATCTGCTATATAAATTAGCGAAAATTGTTAATTTACAAACAGTTAAAACTGCATACCATGGTCTTGTTGAATCAAGACTCCGATATGGGGTAATTTTTTGGGGGAACTCTACACGTCGAGACCGCTTATTTAAGGCACAAAAAAGGTATGTAAGAGCGATGTGTGGTCTTAAACAAACAGATACCTGTCAACCATTATTTAAAAATATGAAGATAATGACATTACCGTGTCTTTATATATACGAGATTTCAATATTTGTTAAAACTAACCCTCAATTATTTGTAAAAGTATGTCTAAACAAACTAAAATCTGTACGACCACAACATAGACATAAACTGGTCTCTCGTGAATGTAATACAGCTCTTATGAGATATAATGTTCTTTGTAAAGCAACTTCTATTTATAACAAGTTACCAAACTGTCTCAAAGGAATGAATTTAACATTGTTTAAAAAATCTTTGTTCCGTCTTCTCATTGAAAAGGTTTATTACAAATTAGATGAATTTTTGAATGACATAACATTATAAATACTTAATTTCGTTATTATTTGTCATCGACATTTTTTGTGACATTTTGGACATTCTTATCTAATTATATAAATTTTATTTTTATCATAATAATGCATGCCGTAATTTAATTAAGTAGATAATATATGTTTAAGAATACACTGAAATTCATAGGCTGAGAGGCAGAACATGGAGTGCTGAAATTATATTATAAGATCTTGTTTACATATACCCATGTTCATGAATAAAATATTTTGATTTGATTTGATTTGACTCATACCTATTCTACAATTCACCAACATTTATTACATAAACTTTCGGATTTGTTATCAAAACACCACTTTCGACTGGCAAAAATTTGGGAAAAAATAACCGAGAAATTGCCGGCGAAGAATTTTCCATTTTGGCACGTGATTACGCGCGACAAGCCGCGCCGGTATGTCAGTGGCAGGTTATTCAATCGGATAATTTGACATTTCACGAGAATCACTTCCCTTTTTAGGGTTCCGTACCCAAAGGGCAAGACGGAGCCCTATTGATGTCATTCTGCTGTCTGTCCGTATTTCCGTCCTTATGTCACGGGCCTCTAGCTCATCGGGGAAATCGGGATGATTTTTGTGTGTGACCCACAACCGAATATCGAATTTAAAATCCAATACAATTATTTTTTACATGAAAAAAGAGATTTTTTTCTTTTTATATGGGGTGTCATTATTTAAAAGTCATTCAGTGGAGTACAAATGTTTATTTTTATTTTTTATCCCCAAATATAAAGAAATGGGAGGCCGTCAAAGTTATGAGTTTCAGACAATTTTTGTTACGGTTACGTTATCTCAAAAACTAAACTAGTAAGAAATTTTAAATTTTACTGTATTTAACCATTAACAAACAGTGACAATTCTGATTTTAAATATACGTTTAGGGCTACGTACCAAAATAATTGACCAACTTAATTTTGCAGTTTTGTTTAAATTTATAATTTTGTTAAAATTATTCAAGTCTATTAACTGATTTGAACGGTACGGAACCCTCAGGGTGCGAGCTCTCTCGCATTGTTTTATTATTTATTATAGGTAAAGATATATTGTTTACAACAGTGTATTATTTTCAGCCCTTACCTAATAAAAGTGCTCTTCCTAATGTTGACGGCAATTATTTAAAGCTTAAACTATCTTCAATAAAATTAATCATCAGGACATCGAAAGTGACCGACATAGTCTGCCGAATCAGTTAATTGAAGTGGCTAGTGAGCAGGCCATGTTGGGGCCGAAAGGCGTTAGAATGGAGACCACGTACAGCAAAGCGTAGCGTAGGCCGACATCGTGCACGGTGGACCGACGACCTGAAGGACGTTGCGGTTGGCGGCTGGATGAATAGGACGGAGGCCCGCCATGAGTGGCGAAATATTGGAAGAGTCCAGGATAAGGATGACAAGCTGATGGATGGATGAGCCATAATTCGAGAATAGAAGACAATAGAAATAATGGGAAAGTAATAGTACTAGTAATTACTTTGTATATTACTCGTATCTACATTATCACGACATAAACATAATAAATAGGTCATATTCTGAAGGCTTCAATATTAGTTTTAGTGCTTGCTGTAAGAACTAAATTTTTTCCAAAGTAAACGTTGACCTCAAACAGCTGCAGGTTTCACGGACGACGCTCTCTCTAAACTCGCCCGTATGTCAGTGCGTTAGGGTTCACGTATTTTTGTTTGGAACTCAATTATTTCCTAAACTAAGGGTGTCCGCGGGTATGACTCTTGGGAAAAGTGGTTCAGTAGGGTCGCTAGAATATATGGTTTCATTTAATGGTCGCACTCTATTTACACCCGGTATACAAGGTGAAATTTAAGTAATTTTGTAAACTAATACCGGTGAGAGTACTCGTCCATATGAACAACTTTTACTATGAAGCCAACACTGAATTCGTGAAAAAAACAGCTGTTTCATACATGGAGTTGATGCTCGTGATTGTTGGCACTTGGTGGAACTTTTGATACATTTTTGATTGAAAAACACTTGTACTTGTCCACTGATTTATATTATTTACACTTGGGCAAGTACAAGTGTTTTTCAATCAAAAATGTTTCATACATTTTCATCGAGTTGGTATTTCACTTTTCTACGTAACTGCTGATATTTTTCTCACGATTTCAGGGTTGGCTTTATAGTAAAAGTTGTTCATATGGACGAGTATTATCACCAGTTTTCGTTAACAAAATGACTTAAATTTCACGTTGTAAAGCTTCTGTTGTTAACACTAAGGAACTATTTTGGAACTGAGAAAATTTCGTTTTGACAGGACTAAAAATAAAATTAAAGCCTTCAGGATAACCTATTATATGGGTTAACCATGAATAATTTATGTATTAATATTACAGGCTTCAATTTATTTCGATGAAAAAAAATGGGATCCCCATACGATCGCTTTGTTGTCCATCTGTTTATTTATCTGTCTGTATGTCTGTCCGTCTATCAAGCAAGACGCTTTTTTCGGACTTCGTTACAGAAGTCTGCGGTTACATGATGTTTTTTAAAATTGAAGACTTAGAAGCGTAAAAAAAGTTATTGCCTTTTATGTAATCAATTTCATTCAAAGTGGCTCACCATGATGACAACTTATAGAGTACTTCCTGTTGACTTATACAGATTGGTTTTTAAGTGGGCATGGATAGCCAAATATAGAAAACTAGAGGTACTAGTAAAAAAATATGAAGAAAATAAAAACGGCATCACAGAAAGTTTGAAAAAAGAACGGACAAGTGCGAGTCGGACTCGTCCACCGAGGGTTCCGTACAAAATAGTAAAAGTTTAAGAAAATCTACAAAATGATTTGGTCACCCGTACAATTATGAACGCGCATACCGTTGCTTAACTTCGATGATTTTTTAATGATTTAATTACAAATATATAGATTTAAGATTTTTACCTGTACTTGTAATATTAGAAGGTATTACTTGCTAAATTTCACAGTTCTAGGTCAACGGGAAATATCCTATAAATGTTAATTCCCTTGAGAGTGTCGAAATAACGTTTTTTGCGGCATAAACGGCCGTATCTCTTTTTACGTAAATTTAGAAGTTTGATTTTTTCACAACTTTAAGAGACTGTAGACTTGAGTATGTGGTTTGAATTTCAACTCGATACCTATACGCGTTCTCCAGATAAAGGGTCTTGACAGACAGACGGACGGACAGACGGACAACAAAGTGATCCTATAAGGGTTCCGTTTTTTCCTTCTGAGTAAACGGGAATCGAAGCCGTTGATTAAAAAAAACACAAGTTACTACTCGGGTGTAAAGAGACCACTACCATTAAAACCACATATTCTACCGATCATACTGAACCACTTTTCTCAAGAAACATACCCGCGCTAACAAATTGAGTTCCGAACAAAAATGCGTGAACCCTAACGCACCGATACGAGTTTCGAGAGAGCGTCGTCCGTGAAACAGCTGTTCCAGTGCAGCGTTCTAAAATAGACCTTCCTCTTACGAGATACAGTCTTTGAGTTACAGTTGAATATCTTTTTCTATGAAGATTTGCGCGAGTTTTTTTTTTTCAAATACTTGTTCAATGTGATCAGTAAAGTATGTGGTTTTATTTAAAGGTTGCACTCTATTTACACCCGGTATTATTACACCTTTCCATAGTGTCGCTTATAAGGATCAAATTCTGGAGAGTAATGATATAAAGCAAACTAAACAAAATTGCTCATTTGTATTAAGGGTCTCTACCACCCAAAGGTGTCCCACCGTAATTCTGATTCATGACAGAAAACATAAATAATCACACAACTTGTCGAAGAGTTGTATTACAACATGAATGCTTTGATTTTTGCATAGAATTCATAGCAAGCCAGAAAAAAATCCAAAGTTGCTAAAAATCACGTAAAACTGCTCTTCGCGTATTTTCCATTGACGGTTTCCCAGATCATTTTGGAAACTGAAATTCAGTCACCCGTAAGTTTACAGAATAGTGTGATTGATTTATTTTTGCGAAACAAAAATAGTTACTTGGTGTATTTATCCATGAAATATAACCAACTTTTGCCTGTGATTTCCCCATGCAAATAACTATGGAGGGCGGCATCGAAACGTGATTCTTTAGACTCTAAAGTTGAGAGCGCGCGATGTTTCGGCTATCGTAACCAGTCCTAACAACCTGGGCTCAGAACGGACTATTTTAAACAATAATGAAACGTCATAGAGTTCAGTTCTACCTGATGACGTGAATGACCTCAATGTAAGAGAGAACGGGCCCTTAAACTGATTCATATTTTTGACGACATTGAAGAGTCGCCTAACGGCAACATTTTGCTATGAGGGTGGTAACACACTACAGACAAAGCCTCATCAGTTAAATTGAAGGGTTTTGCGGCGGCATATTTGGAGTAATGGTTTATCTCCGTTTACGTCACTCGTGCGGCTTCTTTCTCCTTACACCCCAAAAACTCAGTTTTAGCTCATTTTCGGGTAAAACAATCAACTAGCATCTGCTTGCTGCATAAAATTTTACAACTCACAACTTCGTGGAGTAACTTAAGAACAAAGTTTTGCATAGTTTTAAAATTCTGTGGAGTAATATTTCGTACTTGATCCTGGGAAATATACGCTGATTAAAATATATTTTCTTTTAAATACCATGTAACTAAAATCATTACAATTTATTAACTAGGATACTTAACCCCCCATTACCAATGGACGGAAGGTTTAAAAATATAAAAGTTAATCTAAAATACGGACATGTCGGACATACAAATTAATACAAAACAAAACAGAATGAAATAAGAAAAGCGCCATCTACAGATAGCGCGCGACTTCATGTTCATGGCGCGGGAGCAGCGGCGTTACTAGTGCGAGGCTTTCGGCACCGCGCTCACCAACCCGCCTGCCCAGCGTGTGTGAGTATGGGCATTTCTTCTGGGAGGACCGCCAAGAGTGGCGAAATCTTGGAAAGGCCTACGCCCAGCAGTGGACGAAACAGGCTAACAGGATTGATGGATGGTTTATGGAACGCAAATTTTCACAATTTGTTGTTTTAGACTCTAGAGTATCTACAACAATCTAATCGAACGAATTTGAAATATGTACGTCTTACCTTCCTTAGGATAAAACTAATAACGACAAAAAATGATGCTTTTGTGAGGTTTTTGTATGATTGAGTAACACGTATAGTTCCAACTGGCTACCTATTGTACTACCTACAGCAGAGGCTTTGAAGTAAAAGGTACGGAACCTTAAAAAAGAAGGTCGCCTTATGGAAGATATCTTTATAAAATGAGGGGACTTCAAGATTTTATTTTGCGAAATCAGGAAAAAGTGTTATCGATCCGTGTTACTGATCACTTACCAAGCCTCCAGTATGGGTTTGGCTGTATAAATTAAATTCACCTTATAAATAGGTATATAAAAAATTACACTATGTTTTTTTATATTATTCTAGTTTCGCTATAACTTATTATCATTACTTATGACATTAGATAATGGACGTAAAACGTTAGATATGTCTTTGCTGCATGATTTGTTATCTGGTAGATTGGGTGCTACAGCGTTGCTTCAGGAACTAACAATATCAGTACCTGGCACTCGTATCCGCCACAGCAAAAGGAAACTATTTTATCTTCCCACCGTCAATACCAATTATGCTGCTAATTCACCCTTATTACGCCTTGCTCATCGATTTAACACTGATTTCCATGAATGTGATCCCTTCTGTACATCTAAGACTTCGTTCATAAATAAAATTCACAAAATCCTCAAGAGTACACCCAGTCTCCTGGGTGATTAGATTACATATTACAAACATTCTTGCTATTATGTCACATAAATTCTTTCATCCACAACATACTAATTACACTTACATACACACACACACACACACACACACACGTACGCACCCTTTCATCACATGGTTTATATTCATTAAACATGCACGACTATGAATTTAGTTCATTTATTGTTATTTGTTACCTACCTACATATTAATTTTCTTTTTCGTAGTTTCGTTTTTATATCATCCATCCATCCATCCATCCATCAGCCTGTTTCGTCCACTGCTGGACATAGGCCTTTCCAGGAGTTCACCACTCTTGGCGGTCCTCCTGGAAGAAATGCCCATACTCACACACGCTGGGCAGGAGGGTTGGTGAGCGCGGTGCCGAAACCCTTGCACTAGTGACGCCGCTGCCCGTCACCAGTCTGATTTATATAAGGCCCGGCAATTGGGGATGGATATACCGCCATCCGTCGGTCCCAGGCAATGGTGGGCCGCCCGGTTTGTCTGAGAGCTGTCCTCTTACTCTCCCCCGAATAACTTCAGGAGGTTTGCGAGTAAGATGGTGTTACCTCCACAGTCGAGCCCGGCAATAGCTCTACCACCTATAATATCATTTATATTTATATTATCATTTATATCATTAGTTTTGTTAAAATTGCATGTAGTTAATATATTTTTAAGATAATATCGCATACTTACGATGTATTATTTAGTAAGAGTAAAATTTATATTGTTTAATTGGGAACAGCTGTTACTGGCCCTATTTACTGCTTATATTTTTATTGTTATATTTACTGTGTCCGCTGTCGATTTTCTTGAAACCAAATAAATAAATAACATAAAAGCCTTTATATATCACTTCTTGGTCACTGCCTGAAACTTCGGCCTTCTCACTTTTTAACTTCACTAATTTTTGAAACTACAATAATATTCTTATAAATAAGTGAGATAGTTCGTCATCATGCTTTATCTTTTAAATCATAATACTTTTGATCTGTTTAGTTCTCGTTATGGCAAAAAAAAAGTTCATCAATATGTAGTAAGCAAAATAGTTGCGCAAGTTCATTTTGCAGGTTAATTTAATCAAAAGCCATCAATTGTATGGAACAAAAATGCAACGTAATATATTTTATATCTGTATGGAGTTTATGCATGATATCACACTCCTGTTTTCGGCCATACGCAAAAAGCCGATTTGGTATGCCTTCGGCCAAAAATGGACCTTCGGCTGGACACTATCTGTGTCCACGAAGGCAGGAAACTTACGGACAGTAAAATATTTCAGCAGGCGACGTGATTCGAGCCGTAGTGTGAACGTGCTAGGAATCCAAAACCGGAAAAGTAGAATAGATTCCGAATTACAGAACAAGTGGCTCTTTAGGGGCTAAATCCGTGAACGTGTAACGTGGTTTAGGTATACATATGTCGCAAGGGGATGTGAAATGTTTTGAAACGGGAAAATCTTTTGAGTGTCTTAGAGTTTCAAGGAAACGGAACATCGAAACGAAATTTCGGCTTCTGTTTGTCTATTTAACCGTGTAAAAACTGAAAAACGGCTAGGCCGATTGAGTTGAAATTTTACAGATAAGGGTAGAAATATAGCTGGTATTATAAATTGTCAATTGTATGAGAGATGTAGATGTATCTAGATCAACGGCAATCGTCGATCCATTTTTAGTGTTTCGTATTCCGACAAGGAACCCTTGTAGTTTCGCCATGTCTTTATAATGTATGGGACTAGAAGTTTGGTGCGATATATATTAGTAGACCAACATATAAAATGTGCCGGGCAACTACGGAACCCTACACTGCGCATGGCCCGACATGCACTTGGCCGGTTTTTTATTACTAATTGGCAATAGAGATTTAAAGCATCTGTTAATTTATATCTATTATTTCGCCATTTCACAATCCATTATCCGGTACTGTATTCCTTACATATATGTATGTATATATGTATTGTTACATATATATCTTAAATAAAGAAATTATTCTAAATAAAGAAATTATTCTATTCTATTCTATATTGTATTCCTGTTTGGGGTGGCTCTTGTAAGACCTCTATAATCACAGTTGAAAGAGACTAAAGATCCGTTTTGAAAGTGTTGCTCAGAAAACCGTAGATATATCCAACTGAAGCCTTGTCCATGGATTGTGAAGTCCTACTGTTCGGTGATTATTTGTTCTCAAGGTATCACTCCGAGTTCACAAAAAGGTCTTTGGCTCCCCCGACTATGAGGACTTACTTAAGCGCAGAGTATTTAAGGTCCCAGTTCCTAGGGTATCTACTTCTTTTGCAAATCGTTTTGCTAACTTTCTTCATCCTTTTCTTTATAAAAAATCCGTTAAAACTTGTGATTTTATATCAAAACGCATCCCGACTGCAAAATTTTATTTAAAGAAATGGCTTATGTCATTGTTTAGGATGTTTCATATTTTTGCGACTAGATACATGTAAAAATAACAATGATTGCTTATCTAACTGTTACCCGTGGTTTAAAATTTCAACAGATCATTTTAAAATGGGACTATTTCTGGTTTCCAAGGGTTGAGCAAAAAATTGTGGACAAGTTCAGCTTCGAAGTGAGAAAAAAAATTAACAAGTAATGTTAGCTTGTTATTTCACAAACATGTCTTAGCGTTGATTACGAGCATGGCTCATTTAGCTGGTGTCCCGCCTTGATTACCAGATACAGTAATCAAGTTTGCTGCCATGACCCAAAAAATTACAAAAAACAGCAAAAAAATATATATTGTACAAAGATTTCAAAGAAGTTTTAGAACGAGAAGCTTTATAAACCTTTTTTTATTTTTACATTAAAATAATAGTAGAGATATGTAACCTTAATCTGAAAAACAATAGCAAATTTACGAATAGTTTTCAAACTAATTCAAACATACATTGGCACATCACAATGCCATATCAAAAGTGGTCCATGCGTTGGACGACTGGTTATTTAAGTCAACATTATTTCGAAAAATCGCAGAACAAAAAAAAACATGGATCCTGCTAGAAAAAATGTGAAACTTTACCGTAGCTGCATAATTTGTGAAAGCTCTACGCTGCGACGGTTAATCAACACCATTTGAAAGATTTTGACTCATGGAATACTTTGTACAATGCCATAATAATAAGATTTTTTTACCAATAATAAAACTGTATGAGGGGTCAACTATTATTGTTTTTGTTTTTGGCTACAGATTGAGGGGTCAACTATCTAACAAATACCTGACATTAACTACCATAAAGAATGTAGAAAAAGGATCGCCCACAAAAAAAAAAATTGAAAGAATGGCCCGCACCGGAGATGAAAGTCCTTCACATGATGAAGATATAAATAAATCAACGGAATTCCATCATCTATCAGAAGGTATCGCTTGATCAGTACACTGTTTTTATCTGGAGGTTAAAAGCGAGGAAAATATTTTCCCCGCCCCACCCGCCTTGAATCTGGATATCTCAGGTTCTATTGATCTGATTTTCAATTTTTTTTTCTTTATTTATAGAATAAGATATTTTGCTATAATTTTTAATTTGAACGATCCAATAAACGGAAAAACGTTAAATATAGAAAACGTAGTTGTTTTTTTTTGTTTGACCTATAAGTACTATTTTTTTCGGCAAAGATATATTATACAAAAATGTAGCCAGTAAAATTACATATATTTTGTAAAAAAAAATTTACATTGGTATACCCAGTCTCGAGATAATTGAATCCACAATTTTCGTATGGCCGCCATATTTGACGGCACTTTTTTGCTACACACGATATTTTCATTATTTATTTTTTTGTTATTCAAAAATGACTTCCTTTAATATACACACAACACACATGCAACTCACACATATCTTTTGTCACGTACATTCGTCACGATTCGATGTGTCACGTTCGTTACATGTTTGAGACAACCATGCTACCCACTGATCAGAAATTGGCTCTTTCAAAAATAGTCTTTAATGTAAAGGATATAAGGCACTTATTTGGTCACCATATTGTATTGGCGATTGTCTTCTGCGTTCGTCTAATGTGTAGCGGAAGTCTCGGGGGTATTGTATAGAAGCGTATTGCCTAATATTGGGCTTAATGAAATTGGATCTTCGGGGATTTCAGTTTTGGGGTGTTTACACGCGTGACATATTGCGTGCCAGTTATTTACTTATCGCCTCTTTATTACTATTTACTGTCTGTGATCTATTTACTATTGTTTTACGCTCTTTTCATTAACTGTATTTGGATCAAAATTATGAAACCTAGAAGTACTTTATACATACATGTACACAGGCCTATATCCTAGGGTGTAGGTAGACAGATCTATAATTTCCAAGTGCTACGACCCTAACGCACCAATTTCACCCTTTCCACTTTCATCAGTCAAGTCATAAAAGCTCAATCAAAAATCATAAAAGCTCTTTTATTCTGGGTGCTTATAACGTCCAAGTAAACATTATATTTTTATATTCATCATCAGAAAACCTTTTTCGAAGTATAATAATTTTATAAAAATTATTTGAGCTTTCACCCCTGAAAAAAGTCTTTGAACACACAAAATTATTATAAAATAAAAAAGAGGGAATAGCAAAATGAAAGCCGTAACAAAATCCAATTTATTTAGATGAACACAGAAATCAGATCAAACGAGTAGAAGTTTGATCGTGCTCAAAATTTACGATCACCAACGATAGAACAACGCGCGGAAATCAAAAGAACTTTGAAAGCACGAACTTTAATTATTAACGAACTTTAGTTCGGATGATTCCAGAAATATCCTAGCTTTGACCTTGTAAGTCACTGTAATGCGCTTTGTGAAAAGCTATGTAGCTCTGCTTATCTTCTCTATAAAATAGCAAAAATTGTCAACACAGAAACAGTATTAGCTGCTTATCATGGTTTTGTAGCATCTCGACTTAGATATGGTGTTATTTTCTGAGGAAACAGTACAGAGAATAAAAAAGTATTTAAGTCTCAAAAGAGATGTATCAGAGCAATGTGTAATTTAAAACTTGGAATACCTGTGTGCCGTACTTCAAAAAATTCAATATCCTTACGTTACCCTCACTATATATTTATGAGATGGCGATATTTGTCAGATTTAATCCACATTATTTTAATAAAACTTCCGAAAATCTTAACAAAATTCAACGTTCCCAATATCAACACAAAATTCTTGTACATCAATGTAACACACAACTTCAAAAAAAACAGTGTCTTATGATTCATAAGTTATAAATGGCCCCAACAATTTGCAACAAAATACCAAATAATATCAGGTACACGAGCAATAATTTATTTAAAAGTAAACTTCATGTTTTACTAGGTAAAGAAATACTATTATGGTATAAATGACTTTCTGAATGACACCTGTATTTAAGTTCCTTATTTTTTCAATTTTATATTTTGTTTTGTGCATTTTAAATCTAGTAAAAATAGATCTAGTTTCCGAATAAGTATGGGGATAGAGACAGCATCAAATGCTTTAGCTAAATCCAAAAATATTGCAACACACTTCTGTTTTGCATCTAAATGTTTAACAGTGTGATTGATCAAATCATCAATAGCATTAGTAGTAGACCTATTCACTCTGAAAGCGAACTGATTAGAAGCCAGTAAATTGTTTTTTTCTAAGTAACTAACAAGTCTGGAATTAATAATTTTTTCAAGAACTTTCGATAATATTGGCAAAAGAGATATTGGCCGATAGTTGTTTATACTGTCTCTATCCCCACCCTTATGAATTGGCACAACTATAGATTCCTTCAATACATCTGGGAATACAGCACGTGATAAACACAGGTTAAATATGAGCGTTATAGGTTTAACAATATCCTCCATAGCCAATTTTAGGAAAGTGGATGGTATTTCATCCCATCCAGTTGACGAGGTGTTTAGGAGTGACATGATTATTTTTCTTACTTCAAATTCATCAGTCGGCAGGAGGACCAAAGAGTTAAGGCAACTGTTATTATCAGGACAATTAGTGGCCAGTTCAGTTTCGGTTGTATTTAATTTAGTAAGTACATCATCAGCAAGTTTTTGTCCTACACCAACAAAGTACCGATTTACCGCATTAACTGAGCCCTGGACATTAGAGGTTATATTTAGGAGTTCAGTTGGAGCTTTAGAATCAGAGCCATAATTACAAATCTGCTTGATTATTTTCCAAGTTTGTTTTAGATCATTTTTGTGTTTGTTTATTTCTGATCTTTCATGTTGATGGTTAAGTTTTTTTAATAATTGTTACAATAGTTACGGTAGCGCTTATAGGATATGTGCAGAGTGATATTATCAGGATTTTTTTATGCTGCAAGTGTAGTTTATCCCTAAACCTCATACATCTGATTAGGCCAGGTGTAATCCATGGTTTCAGGTTTGATTTTCGTCTAGAAATCTTTACTTTGCTTGTATGTTTTTTTAGTATTCCTGAAACTATTTGAATAAATTCATAGGTATCGACGTTAGGATCAGAATAACATAACTTACTATCCCAATCAATATTATGCAGTTCTTTCAAAGCTTCTGTGTAGTTAACTTTTTTTATAAATTGATTATGTTTAACCTTAGTAATCTTTTTTGCAATTGACATTATCGTACAACTATGGTCAGTTAGAGATGATTGACATACCAGCGTAGTCATTTCAATTTTTGATTTCGCGAAACAATGATCTAAGCAATTACGTTCACGTGTTGGAAACGTATGTAACGGTAATAAACCATGCATCGCATTTAGATCCAAATAGTGAGATGACCTATTATCGGTGTTGTTATTTTTTATGTCTATATTGATATCACCAGTTATTATTATGTTCTCGAATTTCTTAAGCTTAGTCAAAACAATATTTAAGGAACTTTTAAACTTTTATACAACAATGGGCCGTAAGAGCATTACCAAACATTGTCATAATGCAGAATAAAGCTTCGGTCTGGCGATCCTGTCGCATTAAGTTGCGTGAAATGTGTGAGAAAGTTCTATACAGGGGCCTTATTATCTAACTTCGACCTCCATCGTAATCCTCTTCAAACGCGCCGTGATTGGCTAGAAACAACATCACACATAATTTTCGGCCAATCACGACGCTTTTGAAGGCTATCGCGATGGATACTGTAGTTAGGCATTAAGAGGGCTGGTCTTTCGTTCCGTCGAAGTTTACGACGGGCGGTCAGGGAAAAGCGCGGGGGAGCGGCGAATGGAACCTGTTGATTTAAAAAAAACACTTTTCATATTTGTGCACTATCCGATAATAAATATCGCTTAAAAGGATCAACTTCTGGGAAGTAATTTCAAATCGCAATCTAAAGAAAAAAATACTGTAAAATTTTTCTTACAAACCATAAAACCCAATTGTTCGAAATTATGTCCAATGTTCCCATACATAGCTGTATTCAGCGTCTTAGGGATTGTACTGAATTCAATATACGTATATGTACCAAAATCATTAATTCCAATACATATTGGTACAATCTTAGAGTCATGTGTGTTGAAAAATAAGAACCTAGAATAGTTACTCCGTACCCCAAAAGGAAAAAACGGAGCCCTTAAAGGATCACTTTTTTTCCGTCTGTCTGTCCGTCCGTCCGTCTGTCTGTATGTCTATCAAGACCCTTTATCTCTGGAACGCGTGAAGGTATCGAGTTGAAATTAAAACCATATAATCATGTAGCTGTGGAAAAATAAAATTTCTAAGTTAACGTAAAAAAAGATGTTTATACCGCAAAAAACCTATATTTCGACACTCTCAAGGGAATCAAAATGTATAGGGTATTTTCCTTTGACCGGCAAATAATACCGTCTTATACTACAAATATAGGAAAAAATCTGAAAACTATACATATGTAATTAAATGATAAAAAATATAGTCTTTAACGGAACCCTCGGTGGGCGAGTCCGACACGCACTTTTCCGGTTTTATAAAATATATTGATAAGTTTTTAGGTGGTAGAGCTGATGCCGGGCTCGACTGTGGAGGTACAGCTCGGGGGAGAGTAAGAGAACAGCTCTGAGGCAAAACCAGGCAGCCCACCATTGCCTGGGACCGATGGATGGCGGTTAATCCATCCCCAATTGCCGGGTCTTATATAAAACAGACTAGTGACGGGCAGCGGCGTCACTGGTGCAAGGGTTTCGGCACCACGCTCACCAACCCGCCTGCCCAGCGTGTGTGAGTATGGGCATTTCTTCCAGGAGGACCGCCAAGAGTGGTGAAATCCTGGAAAGGCTTATGTCCAGCAGTGGACGAAACAGGCTGATGGATGGAAGTTTTTTACCACTTTTCTTTAGTTTGCCGTAAGTCATTAGTTACTTTCCTTTCCAGGCTTTGCTCCTTACACTATTGGATGGTGCAATAATATAAAGTATGTTTTTAGGATTCTGTAGCCAAAGAGTAACCAACGGGACCCTATTACTAAGGCTCCGCTGTCCGTCTGTCCGTCTGTCACCAGGCTGTATCTCATGAACCGTGATAGTTAGACAGTTGAAATTTTCATGAATGATTTATTTCTATTGCCGCTATAACAACAAATACTAAAACCGGCCAAGTGCGAGTCGGACCCGCGCACTACCACACAACAGACATGATTTTACTGCCGTTTTCATAGATAATGGTACGGAACCCTTTGTGCGCGAGTCCGACTCGCACTTGGCCGGTTTTTCTTAAGTCGGCTGGTGAGATTCTCGCCCAGGGAAATTACTTTTTCAAAAATCGTCTATAAATCTTTTTCAGTTTTTTGTTTTCATAAAATCGGCCCCGGAACGCCTTTGAATATTTTTTGCTATTCTCTGTAGTTTTGAATATGACCAACTGAAAAACTGACACCGTATGCACGTTTGTTCTCATTTTAACGACAATCACAAACACTATTCACAGTTGTGTAAGTTAGTCAAAAATCGTTTTATTATGTTTGAAGGCGTACAAATAATTTAGTTATTTAATATAATGATACAGTTTTACACGTAATAATTACATAAACGAACTGTGCAATTTAGTAAATTATATCAAAATTGTCAAATAATAAACGAACAATTCCGCAGTCAAATTTGATTTTAGTTAAATGATTTTCAATATTAAATTTGCAAGCGAGTTAAATGTCCGTATAGGGAATATTAGCGAAGCTAATTTAATATTTGTGGCCGAAAATTGTAGCGTTTCAGCGATTCAAATTTGATTTAATATTCACTAATTTGTAAACTGGACGGTTGTTGGGTAATTCTAACTTAGTTTTGTATTCGCTTTGTATGATTAACATTTCGAAATTTCAAAAATCCTGACATAAAGTCGGATATTTATTAAAAGTCCAGACATTTTAGTCACAAAATAAAGTATTAAATCCCACGCGCAGGTCACGTTTTACGGGGAAAACTCAAGTTGAGATGAGCCATGAGACTAATTAACTAGTCCATCCATCAGCCTGTTTCGTCCACTGCTGGACATAGGCCTTTTCAGGATTTCGCCAGTCTTGGTGGTCCTCCTGGAAGAAATGCCCATACTCACACACGCTGGGCAGGCGGGTTGGTGAGCGCGGTGCCGAAACCCTTGCACCAGTGACGCCGCTGCCCATCACCAGTCTGATTTATATAAGGCCCGGCAATTGGGGATGGATATACCGACATCCACCGGTCCCAGGCAATGGTGGGCCGCCTGAACTAGTTTTATGTTGAACTCATTTTATATTACTATAATAGAGATTGAAGACTGATTTAATAATTATTGTTTTATTTTCAAGTAATTAAGGACGTGCAAGCTTTGTCTATGTGAGTGTGTTAGAGTTTCGTTGCGTGGAGTATGTTTATCAGCGTACATGGAACCAAAATTGAAGCAGTAATGGTAGGGGAGTTACTCTTCTAGCGAATTCTTATTCGTAGAGCGAAATTGAAAAACTGGTGAGATCCGGAAGGAAGGCTTAAAGTCCGGACAAAATTTCGCATTTCATGTTGTAAAAGTGGAATTAATTTAATGCAATCTAAAATAAAACCAAAAAAAATAAAATTCAAAATATTGTAATACATCTTCTGCCCACGCATTTTTTTAAAGATTTACCTAAAATATGGAGGATTTTTTTTCCATAAGGCTTGTAGAGTTGCACTAAGGATTTTTTTAAATTTCACTCTATAAATGGGGGAAACGGGGTTGTCAACTTTGCTATCGAAAATATATTTCCAACGGTCACCACGGGCTGTTGATATCCAAAATCCACTTGAAAGAAGTCACGGGCAAAAAATAGTACTCATATAAACCTCAACATGATTCAATGTATAGTCTTCTAGGTACAATGCAGCGTAAAACTGCAAAATGTAGCGGAAACTTTTATAGCAGCCTCGTAAAATACTTTTGTTTTAAAATATCGCCACATCCGTCCGTAAAGCAGGGCTTCCTGCCAGACAGGACACGGTCGTTTATATATTTAAAATAAATTAACAACTCCATTCCACACCGCACGAGATACAGTAAGACACAGGAAATAATAAATTTAGCGCTTATCTTACTTCTGCTCTGTGTTTGTATTCCTTTACCTGCATGGGGTGAAAAACATAGTGTGGGTGTTCATAAAACAGTATTGCAGTAAACAAATGGAGGAAGTTTATTAGTTTGTTTATTGCAGTACTTTACAAAGGGCATTACTGTAAGAATATAGTATTTTATTATCACAATTTTTAGGGTTCCTTACCTCAAGAAGAAACACGGAGTCCTTATAGGATCACTTTGTTAGAGGTATCGAGTTGAAATTAAAACAATATACTCAGGTCTAAGTCCCTTGAAGTTGTGAAAAAATCAAACTTCTAAGTTAACTAAAAAAGATATGGCCGTTTATGCCGCAAAAAACGTATATTTCGACACTCTCAGGGGAATTAAAATTTATAGGGTATTTTCCACTGACCTAAAACTAAAGGGAAAATTCTGAAAACTATACATTTGTAATTAAATCATAAAAAATAAAGTCTTTAAATGAACCCGCGGTGGGTGAGTCCGACTCGCACTTGTCCGATTGTTTTATCTGAAAAGTGAATAGTAAGTGTAGTACTGCAACTTGACTCAGTGTTACTTCCATGAACATTGTGATGTTCAATTCATAAACCAAGTTAAATGTAAAGGATTCTGCCAAAATAAAATCTGTATCAAATCTATAAATGTCTAAAAGTATGGAGAAACGAGATATTTGATTTTTGTGACATGCTTTATACATGAATTTGTACAAAGTTGCACAATAGTGTGGTACGTAAACATTATAAGCATGAATCGGAACAGAAAAGTTAAAAAGGCATTTTGACAGCACAATGGCCAATCACAGCCATCGACAATAGATTGTAAAGATGTAAAGATAGTTATTATTCTATGTGTATGATAACAGTCATTCATAGTACGTTCAAAACAGTTTATTTGTATTAATTTGTCAAAAAACTTACTTTTTACCCGGACTTTCAAAAGTCATGCAATGTTTTCCAAGACAAAACTCGTTGCGCTTTATTTATTGCACGTTCTTTGATTTTTTGAGCATGTCGTTAAAACAAGAAATTTGCGGAAAGCCAACTGCCATGATACCTTTTATATTTTATGTGAGAATAGCAAATTCTTTCGTGTTTCACCTCAGTAGCTGAGTAATAGAGCGCTCGCCTGCTAACGCAAGGTCGTGGATTCAATCCTCGCGGTGCATATTAATTAGTGTTCGGTCTGCGTGCTTTGGAGGGCACGTTAGGCCGTTGATACATTTGTACCCGAAGTACGGCGAATATTTTATTTTGTAAAATAGGTACATAAAATATACATTTTACACGTCTATTATAATATTTAAAAAAATACAATAAGATAAATAAAGAATATAATACGGGGACGTACATTAAAAGTATTTAACAGTTAGGCTTACATAAATATGATAAAATTATAGTCATATAAGTAAAAAAATATATATTCATATGTATAAATTGATATAGTATTCCGCTCATTCGATTTATTTATTTTATTTTTAATTATTACATTTTTAATTCATTTTTAATTTAAGCAATTTATTTAATTAGTCAGTTTATCTAATAATGTATTTTATAATATGCCTTTTTCAATAGGCCCTGCATAATATACTGCAATAGGGCTCATCCATCACGTTGGGGACGTAGTAATCGTCAGTGAAAAGTAGGTGTACTAAGTGTGGACTAACCGTGAATGGCATTTCACGGTTGACACATGCGAACACTTCTGACATCCTCTCGGGGATTAATGTTGTGACGATATGATTTTATGTTATGTTATGTTTATATTTCATGTTTCATTTATGTTTGTGTTCCTTTTTTAGCTACGGCGTAGCAAACACTACGAGTCTGTACTCTCGCTACAGCGTAGCATGCACTACGAGTCTGTACTTTCGCTACGGCGTAGCAAGCGCTACGAATCTGTGCTTTAGTTACGGCGCACACTGTTCCATCATGTATAGGAGCGTCGCGTCGCGTCGGCCAGAAACCAAAATAAAAAACAATTTTTGTTACATTTTTGGTAAATTTAAAACGAAATTTAACTAGTTGCTGCATTGCATTTTAAATTTTTAGGTAAGGTATGATTTTTTAATGAAAAGATAAGAGTGTCACAAAGTGACGCATTAATATTTCGTATTTTCGTTGCACTCGAAACGTTGTCGTTGGTAATTTGATTATGGGTGTTCTATTAAAACGATTATTATAATTCAAAATGAAATATATAGCTCAACGTTTGCACTTTAATATACTATGCGCAGAATTGCTTAAGTTTAAATAAAACTCTTAGTTTCGGACTTAATTCATGGAGTTAATATTTCTATACCTAACAAAATGTTCATCTAGAGTTTCAAATAATTTCTACACATTTCTATGCCCTAGTTTATTGAGACGATTTGTAGTACTAAGGGTGAAGATTATTATTCTAGTTATATTTTTGCTGGAATTTCCCGGCCGTCATACAATTTTAGTACAAAAAGAGAGTTATGGTTATTTTAATATTTTATGTTGATTTTATTCAAAATTTGTCCTTAACTGTTAATCAGCCAAAACAAAATTACTATTGACAGGACTCCTAGCATCAAGTACCTTGGTATAGAAATAGACGAAAATCTTAATTTTTACCAACATATAACAAACACGTTCCTCTAACTAAAACGACATTTTCTAAACGATTAAGTCCATTCTTAAAACCATACATTTATAACAAAGTAAATGCAGTATGTAGTATTAAGTCTGATACCTATTTTAAAGCTAAAGAAAAATTACAATTATTTTTAAGGAAACTTAACTATGCTGAAACTGAGCAGATTTTACACATATTGATGTAATACATATACTTAATACAAAATAGATGTGTATATATATATTTATATCACAATATAACTATATTTATTAAGTATATAAATAAAGTTGTTTCATTTTATATATAAGACGTACATATTATATTTAAACTATTATTTTATTTTAACATTTAATTATAAAATAATTAACTAGTTTTAAGTTTGTATTTTATGAAGTGTTTAAGTTTGCTTAACTTCTATATAGATTTTTAAGTTCTTTCGGATCTCAAATTGTAATTATATATGGCTTATCTTAATATGGTCCCCCCGATTCAGGGCTGTTCCTACCTTGGGGGCCGCTAGTAAACATAAGTATACTTTTTATTCAAGATTTTATGTAAACCTAGCTTAGCATTTCTGTTTTTACTACTGTAAACCATTTAAGTCGAAAATAAACATATTTCTTATTATTTCTTATAGACTTACCATTTGACCCAGATTTGTAAAAAAGTCTCCGACTTTTGGGTTGGAGATACCCCAGCTGGAACTACGGGTCCGGCTGGGTTTTATTGGGTACTACGGGAGTCAGACTCGTAGTGGCATGGCATATTATTAGTTTCGACTAATAACTAAGTGGTTTGAACTGCAGGGGTGCGAGCACGTTGTCTGTCCGGTATAGCTTGTCACCGGACACTCGTCTCCGTGAGCAGTTAACATTCCCTAGTAGCGGCGCTTGGGCGGCCACCAATGCGAACGGGGTATGCGGGGCACGTGAATTGTCCGATGAACACTACTGGCGTATGGACGCGTGCTTCATTCAATGCTAAACGTACACTAGTTGTGTGTTCATTACGACGAACTGGAAACAGTTATTTGTGACTGTGACACAATACTTTATAAACGACCACTGACATAATTAAATCGAAGGGGACAAATATAGAAAAATCTTTCAATCATTGGCTCCGACCTGTTTTTACAACCTTAGCTCAAGGGGACGTGTCTTACTTGCTTAAATAAAACTTGAGGATGATTTTAGACACCTGTTTAAAACCGAATATTTGACTTCCTTGGTGCAAATAAGGGACAAAGGAGGCACAGATAGTTGGTGACGAAATTCTCGTAGAGAGTGAGAAGAAAAGAGTTAAATGGCCTCTATGTATTATAACTGCGATCTACACAGGAAAAGACGGCATCAGTAGGACAGCGAATGTTAAAAATGCAAACGGTAACAGAGTTCAACCATTTCAACGTCTTTATCCTTTAGAAATATCTGCAGCGGATGTGGAGACATTAAAGACAAACTAAACTTTAGTTCTACTTTAAATATAATAAACGACCTCTTTTTTATTGACTGATTTTAAGAGCATGTAGTACATCTATGGTTTCAGCTATCATCTGTCACTGTCAATTGCTAAAATCAGTTTTGTTGTGAATTGTGAGTGTGTGAATTTTTCAAGAAATATTTTGGTCAAGTACGAGCTTAAGTTAATGAAGTGAGTTCAGTATAATTTTATATTATTTTTAAAATGTCAGATTATAAAAAGAAAACATAAGAATGAAATAAAAGGAATTTACAAAATAGAAAAGTAAATTTTCTCATTCAAATCCTATTCAACACGTAATGTGGTAAAGATTCTGTTCACTTCCAAGCAAGTGAAGCCGCGAGCAAAAGCATTGTATTACATTACATTGCTACACTGTTGTTACGAGTACAGCTAGCAGAGTTCTGTTCCCTTTACGCAGACCGAACACAAGTTGAGCACCTTCGGGATTTAAGCCAGGATCCACATCTGCGGAGACTATCAACTAGATCTACAAAACACAACCTACAAAGATGGAAACAACCCTATTCAGGTAAATTTTAAATATCTACTGGTAAATTTTATGGAAATGTTATTTGTTTTGCCTGAATTTAAAAAGACAATTAGTAGTAAAATTATATTGCCCATAATTTTAACATTCACAGAGTAAAAATTGTTCGGTATAATCAGCATTGGCGTAACTAGGGTTTAGAGCTGGGGGGGGGGGGGGGGCGGTCTCCTGTTCTAACTCATGAAGCCGTCACCGAGTATATACGATTTCAACGGCTATTCGTAAATTGTACGTTTTTGGCTATCAAATGAATTGGATTGGACAGATAACGCCTTTAACTGGATAAAACATCTTTTTGTGTAGGACACCTGTATTTTTGGGGAGGCCAGACGGAACTGTAGATGGGGGGGAGTGCTCTTTTAGCCCCTACTTAGTTACGCCTATGATAATCAGCAATGGTTTAAGGCTGTACCTGACCCTATAATATGAAAAAAGCTAGATTTTCGAGGGTTCTTTTAACGTAAGTAGGACTATCTTAATATTGGAAAAATATATTTGATATATTGATCTTTTATCTAGGGGATCTACTTATAAGCAATGTACTAAGATTTATACTTTTGTCAAAAAAAAATATGTTTTACACCTTCTTTTTTGGTTTTCAAACGTTCGTTTCAAGAACGCGTTTAAAAAATCAACTTGATTTTTTTTTCATAAAATAGGTAACATGAATATAAAGGTTTTCTACTTAAATCCAGTATTTTTTTTCCTACAAAATATTTCAGTATTAGCTATAAACCCTCCGATCTGCTGTTTCGAGCGTAATTACGCGTCCTAGACAAAAAGGTCAATTAGCTAACCAATAATCGCTTCTATCAAAAGCTAATAAAGTATTTGACATTAGCTTTTTTGTGTTGGACGGGAAATAACATTTTTACCTAGGGTATGCCATACTCTTGAGTGTTGAAACACGTCACAGATACAGCTTTTCAGAGAAGAGTTTGACGCGGTGACAAGTAGAACTAAATAGTTTGGTCATAGTTTTGCGTTTTGGTCGCAATTTACTCGTATGGTGTAGCCACACGTGTGGTACAGCGCCCTCTTATTTTTCCAAACTCTTTTTACCAAGCAGGCCAGTTGATCCCAAGCGGCATATATCGTCTGTACAACTGCATTGAAAACTCTGTTACAAAATTAAAGTTCAATATGCTTATCACGAAATTAATTGAACTTTGATTTCATATAGAAAGCGGAAAATTATAAACTCGTAGTAAAATGCATCCAGACTTCGACGTAACGGGTAGACAAAGCAACAAAATTATAAAGTTATAGTGCTTGTTACGTCGTAACAAAACAAAACGCACTTTATAAAAACCATTATTAGTACAGAACAGACCCATAACGCTTGCAACGCCGCACACTGTTCCAGCATGTATGGGAGCGTCAGCCAATATTATTTTTTATTAAAAACATACTGAATATGACATAATAATGTTCAAAAAATTCGTTTTGCTCAATTTTGTGATCATACATGATTTACTTAAACACTGAAAAACTACGAAAGCTAAAATTAAATCCTTTTATTTTTGTTTATTTTTTATTAGTGCGGGTCTGTTATACTGTTCTGATTAGCCGTGTCATCGTGATTATAAGTACTGTAATCTAGTTTTGGCACACACAATAATAACTTCATGACTTCAGGTGGAATGTATTTACTTGTATTTGGAGTGCTCAAGCAAACTTGAAATGTAGGGGTCAGAGGACAATTGAGGATATCAACTATCGGTAAAAAACATCTGTTGTAAAAAAACAATTTTTTGAGAATTTTCGAGAATAGCTTTCTCTAAAATTGTTTCTACATGCTTTCGCTTTCTCCGACAAAGAACACTTAAGGAAAAGAAATTCTGGAACAATTTCTCCTGTATCAACAACTCACGTACGTACAGCTGTTGGCTACCAGGGATATAATTTTAAATAAACAATGGCAGATTTAAGGATATATATTTCAAGTGCTTGTACATTTAATTTCGTAGATGCAAGATGTAGCTATCAAAATGTGTTAAACCTTCGAATTAAATTCCCGTTATTTCTGCTGAAACCTCCTAGTTTAAAAAAACGTCTTGTGGTATTTCCGTCATTAGAATTACCGTAATTATTGTATCGCATTTGCAGGTTGGGGATGAAGAGATTTGATTGATATTGCAGGTATGAATTTTAAGTGAAGGTGATGAAGGTGGTTCACTGGCTTTAGTTTTGTGAAAGCAAATATATTTCGTTTTGGTGGCCTTGAGTGTGAGTACACTTTCACTGAATGTTCTCTCCCAGGTATCACCGTAGAAGACTAGAGCAGTATCTCTGGTATTTTATTGCACAGGGATGTTGAAATGTCGTTTATGTATATAATGAAAAGTGTAGGTCCTAGAATGCTGCCTTGTGGAACGCCGAATCTTATGGATTAGGCATCACTGCTGTGGTTACCTACCTCGGTGTATTGAACTCTTTCTGAGAGGTAGCTGTACAGAAATACGCAGGTTTTTATAGGTAAACTAGTTTTTATCAATTAAATTGTAGAGTACATATGTCAGCCATATCAATCAAAAAAAAATATTTTCAAAGACAATATAGTTTGGTTATCTATGTTATTATTCTAATTCATCCTCAACATCCTCTCCTAATTTTCTAAATTATACACATCTATATTTCTTTAATCTATGTACTTATGACAAAGCAATGGAAATTGAGTCATATCTACAGTTTTCGTAATCTTTGAATTTAACAATAACATAACCAAGTCTTCCTGCACTATTACGTAAATCTATAATATAATACCTATAACAATATTTTAGGACATTACTTCAAGTCGTCAATATTTCTAAAATATTAAATCAACAAAATATTAAATTAAATTGTTAACTTCTACTTTCCAAAAAAATACTATTTGGAAATAAGAGATTCCTTATGTTTTAAGAACTTGATATTGTTTAAAGATTTGGTCAGCACATCAGCAGTTTGAGTATCAGTGGGACAATATTTTATCGAGATCTCGTTATTACAATACAGCTCATAAATGTAATGAAACCGTACATCTATATGTTTAGAACGTTTGTTAAAGATACCTGTTTTAATAAGTTGAATAGCGCTCTGGTTATCCACGTTAAACAAAACGTTTATTTTAACATTAAGATCAGATAAGAGGGATTTTAGGAACATCGCCTCCTTACTACACTCGGCGGCAGCAATAAACTCGGCCTCGGTTGAAGATAGGGCCACAACAGGTTGTCTTCTTGAGCACCAGGCCACAGGTCCTTCACCAAGTAAGAGCACATAGCCTGTAGTGCTACGTCTTGTTTCTAAATCTCCTGCATAATCTGAGTCACAGAATGTGTTTAGTTCTATGTCTGAGTTAAACTTATAGAAGAGACCTTCATCTAACGTACCTGCTAGATATTTAAAAATCCTTTTTAAAGCTGCAAAATTTTGGTTATTTGGGTTTTCCATATGTCGACTGGCCATACCAACAGCATATGCTATATCTGGTCGAGTTCTTGTTGACAAATACAACAAACTCCCAACTGCTTCTCTATATGGGAACATTATATTTTCTTTTGTGGTCTCTTTTCTTTCTTCTTCATTGATACTGGGAGTTTGCACAGGTTTACAGTTTTCCATATTGTACCTATTTAAGATACTTTTGGTATAAGAAGTTTGAGTCAAATAAATGCCTGTCTCAGTTCGCTTTATTTCCATACCCAAGAACATTGTAGGTTTTTCATAAATCTTAATCTTGAATTTAGTGTCTATGTCTTTTAATATCTTTAGTATCTGTTCTTTATCCTTTCCTATTATTAGACCGTCGTCAACGTAAATAGCTAGAATTACTGACGCGTCTCCATTTTTCAGTACGCATGGCTCATTCTTTGTTTGCGTGAAACCTAAACTTTTCATTGTTTCAATGAATTTTTCATTCCACCTTTGTGGTGCTTGTTTTAAGCCGTACAGCGATTTCTTCAGTTTACATACTTTTCCTGTTTTTTCTTCAAATCCATGTGGTGCTTTCATGTAAATCTCATTTTCTTCTTTTAACTCACCATTAAGGAAAACTGTTTTTACATCGAAAGTAATTGTGTTGTAGTTATGAGCAGCTGCTAAAGCTATCAGAGTTTTAAGGGCAGACTGACATGCTACTGGACTAAATATCTCATCAAAATCCATATCATGTTGCTCGCAGCCTCTTACCACCAACCTGGCCTTATAGGTCCCATCTTCTTTCACTCGGAACACCCATTTATTGGTAAGTATTTTATGACCATTTGTTTCTTTCTTATCCACCATTTCCCATACCTTATTTTTCTCCAACGATTTCATTTCTTCCTCTATTGCTTGTTTCCAATTTTCTTTTTCAGGTGATACAAAAATACAAAATACAAAAATATGTATTTCAGTACAAAACACATTTTAACAAAAACATTGTTGAGACCTTCTTGTAAGTATAAAATACTTGTGACAGAAGACCTCACTCTTCCATAGCCATACATTATACAAGTGTGAACCAAGAACTAAATACTAAAGTTTTATAAACAATTTTACTGAAATTTAAGTAGCAAAAAAAAAAAATAACACATTTTAAATATAAATCAAAAACAAAAGAAACAAAAGTGTTGAATGTAAGTTCTTATTCGTGAGTGAGGGTGTGTAAAGGTGTGTGAGAGTGGAAGGATGTTTGTGAGTGGGAGAGAAGGGGGGGTGTGAACAAGGCGTGTGAGTGAATGTGAATAAGTGTTGTGTAAGTGTCCATAAAATGTATAATTATTTCAATAATTACGTAGTGTTTTGATGTAAATAATGTGATAAATAATAATTACCACTTCTAAGGTTAATTGTTAAATTTATAATATAGGACGAAAAATTTTCTCTGAGTCTTCGTACCTGAGAGTCTTAAGCCAAGCAGTCAGGACAAATTTACATTCATTATATGTTTTATGGTAAATAGATAAAGTTTTGTTTAGTGTGTTATAAAGATATTTGATTTGTGCGACATATTGATGACTTGCAAATGATGTTTTGACAATTTCTGTAGTTAGAACATGCTTTCTCCTTTTGGATTCTATATTTGGGTCAAAAACCAACGTTTTATGCATTTTTAAAATTGAATTTAAAATATAAAGCTTTCTGACTGTTAATAGGTCACATAGTTTGTATAGGCTATCTGTGGAGAATCGATATTTTTTAAAATACATAGTCTTCAACAGGGCACGTTGAGACTTTTCTACTTCTAAAAACTTTGTTTTAGAGGCACCACCCCAAATGGGAATGCAATAAGCTACAATAGATTGAACCAAAGCAATATAAATCTGTTTCAGTAGGTTTTCTGAAGCTACATGTCTCAAACGTTTAAAAATCCAGATTAATTTTCTGATGCGGTTACTAACTAGTTCGATCTGGTCATGCCAAGATAGTCGCTGGTCGAGTATAATACCTAAGTATTTTGTCTTGCTAACTTTTCCAATATTCGGACATCTGCAGAAGCAGTTCTCAATATTTCCGCACTGGTGAATTTTTACAGTAAAACTAGAATTAGGTTGAGTTCGTTTACTTAAAGAAAAGCATAAATAATTAGTTTTCAGGGTATTAAGCGTAAGTAAGTTGGAACTCAGCCAATGAGCAATTTTAGACATACCCAATTCAGTGTTTCTACGCACAGAATCCCAATTATTCCCGAAAAAAACTATTGCAGTGTCATCGGCATAAGAAAAGACCCGGGCACCATCTGTTTCGAGTTCACACAACTCATTTATGTAAATTAGAAACAAGGTGGGCCCAAGTATGCTGCCTTGTGGTACGCCAAACGTTACACTTAAATCGCTGCTGACTTGCTGTCCAATTTTAACCCTTTGTGTACGATCTAAAAGATAATTTTGGAATAATTTTAGGGCTATTCCTCTTATTCCAATTTGTTCCAATTTGCCTATAAGAATGGGGATGGATACTGTATCAAATGCCTTTTTTAGATCGAGGAAAACTGTGACGCATTTATTACCGCAATCAAGTTGTTCAGTAATAAGAGATGTAATGGCTGTAACGGCGTCTTCGGTCGATCTGCCCTGTCTAAATCCATATTGAGAATTTGATAAAATTTTGTATTTATTTAAGTAGTTTATTAACCGTTTGCTTATGAGTTTTTCTAATATTTTTGATAAAGAGGGTAATACTGAAATTGGTCTATAATTACTAATTTCGTCTTTAGTCCCATTCTTGTACACTGGTGTTATAATTGATTTCTTTAAGAGCGAAGGAAAGATACCTTTACTAAAGCATAAATTGGTCAGATGAACAACGATTGGAACAACGAGATTTTTAGCTAGTTTTAAAAAGATAGTTGGAATATTATCCCATCCTGGGGCACTACAAGACTTGAGATTCATGATTATATCCTGAACTTCTTCAGGGTCTGTATCAAAGAGTACAAATGATGTTAGATGTGCAGTGGCTGTTTTAGAGGTAGTGTTAAGATTTGTTTTATTTTGCACCAAAATTTCTTCAGCAAGGTGTTTGCCAATATTTGCAAAGTAATTATTTACGCAATTGACTGCTTCGATTGGCGAAGACTTTCCCTCTAGAAGTTTACTGTTGTCTGTTTTCGTTTGTTTTATATTTGTTATATTTTTAATATTATGCCAAAGAGTTTTAGTATTTTTATTAGAATTTGCCAGCTGTTCTCTTTCATATTTATTCTTTAGTTTTTTAATTAGTTTATTACAGTAATTTCTGTATCTTTTATAACTAATTCTTAGAATATCATTATGGGGATCATTTTGCAACATTTTTTGCATTTTATTTCTATGTCTGATGCATCTTAGTATGCCAGTAGTTATCCAGGGTTTAATAGTTCGGTTTTTTTTTGGAACATGACATACTTTAGTATTTTCGTGTATTGCTTCCGTTATTTTATTAATTAAAAGTTCTACCACAGCATTAGGGTCATTTGAAAGTAGCAATTCCTGTAGATTTTTTTCTCTTAAGGACTCGAGCGCCTTATCATAATCTGTAACTGTTTTTGTTTTTTGACATTTATTTGTTATTTTAACTTTAGATAGATTAAGAAATATTAAGGAATGATCGGTAATAGATGTATTTAGAACGGCAACATGAGCAGAAACTTTTTCCTTTTCAAGTTTTATCATGAAGTGATCTAGGCAGTTTTTTAGTCTAGTAGGAAATGTGTGTCCTGGCATTAGACCGTGCAAAATTAGCATTGACATGTAGTTTAGTCTATTGTTACGCTCACAAGTCTGTTCAGTCTGCGATGGTATAATATTGATATTTATATCGCCAGTTAAAATTATACAATTATGTGATTTTACGGATTCTAAATATGTGTTAAGAGAGTTAATAAACATGTCTGCATTAGTATTTGAAGGCGATCGGTATATACCTAAAATTATGCTGTTGTTAGTCCTAATTTCTAAGCAAGAGGCATGATCCAATCTGATTTCCCTAACGTTAGCCATAATATTATTAGTAACATAGGCTACTACTCCATCGTTTTTGTTTATATGATTTGTAGTTTGGTACGCTGAATAATTCGAGATAGCAGGTATAGGTTTATAAAAATTAAGTTGACTTTCAGTTAAGATAATGATATCTGGATCGAAGTTAAGCGAGGTTAATGTAATTTGGAAGTCATCAAAATTGCCATAAACGCTTCTTATATTTTGACAGAAAATTTTCAGATCATTATTTTTGACATGGATATGTTTAGTTAAATCCTCAATATCGCAATGGAAAGCTTGGGCAATATTTACGTCGTCTATCTCATTCAGAGTATTAAGTGGACTATTCATTTAAAAATACATTTTTAGTACTTTGTTTAAACTCTGGAACGTATTTATGTGCATAAAATTGACCCAAATAGGAAAAGATATACGCTGAACATATCGTTTTCGTGTTATTTACCATAACGAAAACTTTTATATTGAAAGTGTATTTATGGACATGTGTTGTGGTATTTTTGGTATCAGTGAAAGTGTGTGTGTGTTTAGAGTTGTTGGAAGTGTTTTTATAAGTAAATGTGGGTGTGTTTACAAAGTAATTTTCTGAATATTTACGAACAGAAGTAAGCAATAAAAATACAAATACAAGATATATCAAAGTTAAAGTTTTCCATGAGAGAGTTAAGATACTATGAGAGTATTGGTGACCTTTGGTTTCCTTCTGATCTAGTCAGATTTCTTGTGTTAGCTGGTGTATCTGTGCTTCAGACTTGATTGTTATAATCGGCGAGTTGTCATACTTTCTTAAGTAAACTTTTCCATAAGCCGTCCAGCAATATTTAAACTTTCCTGATTTTACTAGATCACGTGCTAAAAAGTGAAGGCGAGATCCTTTAGCGGTCAGCTGCTCAGACAAAAAAATGGGAGTGTCCTCCTTTGTGCGGAACCCTAAATGTTTGGCACTGAGCTTTGTTTTATGTTTAACATTAAATGCCTTGCACATTTTAATAAGTTCAGTCTTCAGTAGTGTTGAGGTTGTTTCTACTATGATGGGTGTACTGGTGTTCTCCCCTTCCTTCTTACTCCTTACTCTGTATATGTCCTTAATGTCCTTTTTCTCTATATTGCAGTCTACGGTTTTCGTTAGACATAGCACCATTTCTACTAAATCTTCTTTCGTTTCCCCATTCCTCTTCGGCACATTTTTCAATTCAAAATTGGTTTTACGATTTGTCATCTGTAGATCTTCAATTTTGTTCTCTAGTATAGTTATATATTCTTTGTCTTTTTTAGATTCATTTTCTAAGTGCTCAATTTTCTTCTTGAAATCTTCATTTTGTGCCGAAAGAAAGGCAATAGAACTCTCAATTTTTGTATTAGTGTGCTGTAATTCTGATAAAACTGGGCAAATCTTTTTTATTTCCCGCTGTTGTTCTGCCATAAGGGAGGACATCAAGTTTTTAATTTCTGACTTAAATTCATCCTTAAACTTGCTCAAATCACTGGTTTCATCATCATCAACCCCATTTCTTTTGGTACGTGCAAAAACGTAGTTTGGTGGAGATTTGTCAATTTCAGTCAAGTCGGTATCTGAGAGCGATTTGTCAATTTGCCTGTCAGTCATATTACTAGTAATGATTGTCTTTTTGCGCTTCCTTTTTGGTATAAAAATGAGCAAAATCTCTTTATGCAGTTGAGAGGCGCATTCGTAGCCGAAGAAGCCGAAATAGATTTCGTAAGCAAAGAACTCTGCGGTAGCGGCGTAGCTCTGTAGCACTTTGCGTAGAAGCCGCGTAGACGAAGAGAAAGCAGGATAAAAAATCACGATCTTCTCTTTCCCGCGAGGTGAAGTGACGGCAGGGACGGGCACACACTGCTGCTTGCCGCCTCAAGAGAGAGAGGCAAATTACGAGGTGCCTCTCTTTTACTCGAGGGTCGCGGGGGGGCGGGGAGCCGGTCACGTCCGATCACTTTTAATTTTTATGGAAAGGTACACCACACTGCACTACACGAATACAGGCTATAGGCTCTGGTAATTTGGTTTAATTTCCAATGGAGATTTTAAGAAAAATTATTTAAATTATTGCTCGCACCGGTAACACGTCTAGTTATGAACAAATCACAAGAGGAAGTGATTGCATAGCTTCCTTGAAGGTAAGTAAAACATAATCTTTATATTTATCAGGTATTTTTTTTTCTCTGTTAGTTCTTCTTATCTCTTCATTTTCTTGCTCAGTTTCAGATTCAGCGCTATTGTTTTCTTCATTTTCTAAGTCAATATTTATTATTTCCTCCTTTTCAGTATCATTCATAGTTTCTCCTTCTTCTTCAACTTTGTTTTTACCATCTTGAATGTTCACGATTTTTATGCCTTCTTTAAGGCTTTTTGTATTTTCTAGTTTTATGTCTAAGTTTTTGTTTTTAAATATAACATCACGCGCTATTACAATTCTTCTTTTTACGCTATCAAATAGCCTATATCCATTAGTGTTGTATCCAACCATAATCAGTTTTTCTGTTCTGGAGTCTAATTTCTTTATCGGTTTTAACACCTTTGCAAATGCTTCAGAGCCAAATTCTTGAATATTTGACAGATTAGGTTTTCTACCATTCCAAATTTCAAATGGCGTTCTGTTCTGTATCGCTTCACTTGGCAGCCTGTTTATAAGATAGTTAGCACAGTACACAGCTTCACCCCACATTTTTCTGTGCATGTTTGAGTTGAATAGCAATGTTCTGACCTTTTCCATTATGGTTCTATTCAGTCGTTCAGCTTTGCCGTTGAGTTGGGGGCTGTATGATACTGTATAATCTATTTTTATCCCCATTTTCTGACACCATGCTTTAAACTCGTTGCTTGTGTATTCGCCACCATTGTCACATCTAAGCGTTGATATTTTCATATCCTTTTCTCTCTTTGTTTCTCGAATGTAATTCTTAAGGCAATCTGAAACTTCGCTTTTGTTCTTGAGCAAATATACTTTAGTAAAATGGCTAAAATCATCAATTACCGTGAGCATGTAGTACTTGCCATCCCATGATTTTATTTCTAAAGGACCACAAACGTCCGAATGAATTATCTCGAGTAACCTTTCTGCTCGTCTACGCTGGGTATTAAATGGCAATCTTGCTTGCTTGGCTTCAATGCATACTTCACAATTTTCCAAGTTTTCTACATCCAAAATTTTTATGCCATCTGCTACTTGAGGCAAAATTTTCAACACACCTTTTCCAGGATGTCCCATCTTTTTATGCCAATCCATGGCTGAACCTTTTTTATGAGTAGACAGTGACGCTTCTTCTTCCTTTTCTTTAGTGAGATCCAGTATGAACAAGCCTGATGCTTCTTTTCTTCCTTTTATGGTCTTTGAACCACTGGATATCTCAACGCTGTCTCCCTTAAAGATGACCTTTCCACCGTTCTCAGTAACTGCTGAAACTGATAACAGATTACGCGATAGATCTGGTACACACAATGTATGCTTTAAGATACACGTTTCTCCCATGAATTCTCCCTGATATGCCGACTGCATCTTTTCATTAGTTTTAGCTACACCTATATTAGTGACCTTAGTTTTTATGTTACACAAAATGGTGCCATCGTTTACCATATGAGCAGTGCAACCTGAAACTACGACAAATTCAAAAAATTTCTCCTCTTCAGTGTTATTATTGATCAAAAAAGCCGTTTTATCATTTCTGTTTTTATGCTGGTTTTTAAAATAGCAATTTCTTTCTTTGTGGTTAGTTTTTTTACAGATCTTACAACATTTATTACAATCTTTGGCTAAGTGTCCTACTTTGTAACATGTGATGCATCTAGAGTTATTAGTATTACCTCTGTTTGATGAAACTTGACCAAAACTTTTACCCTTATCTTGACGACTATTACTTGGTCCCGTTTTATACGCCACGCTAGACTCACAATTATTTTTCCTTTTCTCCTCTTCTTTTAGGAGTCTTACTTTTAGGTGTTTTAAAGTTTTCTCTTCTTTAGATGTCGATTCCCACGCGGTGACAAATCCTTCATAAGAAGTGTCTAAACAAGTGAGCATTTTTGACTCCAACATTTCTTCATCAATATCGAAACCAATTTGTTTCAGTCTGTAAGCAATATTTTCAAGCATAGCCAAATTTTCTGTCATAATCTGGTCTTTGTTGAATTTGAGATTGAAAAAATCTTGCATCAAAGCACTTTTTCGTCTATTTTCCGATCCATCAAACAGTTCACATAATTTTGTGTACATTTCCTGTGAACTAGTGCAGTTAAAAAGCTGAACTAATAATGTTTTATGAACAGTCTGCACAATAATAGATTGTGCCTGTGCATCTCTTTTTATGAACGAAGTCGTTCCGTCATCTTTTTTTCCTTCTTTATTTTCTTTCTTTGTTTCTATCCCGTCTACAATATCCCACAAATTTTTGGCTTGAAACAATATTTTAGTTTGGAACTTCCACAATTGGTAAGATTCCACATCACGCAGCATTTCAATGTTCCTTACTTCGTCCGACGCAGCCATTTTTTTTATGCAACCAACAATTTCCTTCGTTGTTGCGGAAAAACTCGTTTTTATGCCGAACACCACAGAACTCTTATTTTATTGCCTGAAATAGGCTACAGAAGTACAAGGGGCATGAGGGCCATAACCTGTACAGAAATACGCAGGTTTTTATAGGTAAACTAGTTTTTATCAATTAAATTGTAGAGTACATTTGTCAGCCATATCAATCAAAAAAAATTATTTTCAAAGACAATATAGTTTGGTTATCTATGTTATTATTCTAATTCATCCTCAACAGTAGCTATTAAACAAATCCAGACACACACCTCTAACGCCCAAATTTTCTAGTTTTTGCAGAAGGATTGGAATGGACACCGTGTCGAAAGCCTTCGCCAGGTCGAGGAAAACGCCCGTACACGATAAGCCACTATCAAGATTGGAAGTAATTTTATTAAGAAGAAGAGAGGCAGCATCTTCTGTAGATCGCCCAGATCGAAAACCGAATTGTGTTGATGAGAGAATGTCATGTGAATCAAGATAGTGGGTTAGACGTCTGTTTATAACCTTTTCAAGAATTTTGGAGAATGCTACAAGAAGGGAGATAGGCCTGTAGTTACTTGGGTTATCTTTGGAACCAGCTTTGTGTATTGGAAATACTGTGGCCACCTTCCATATTTTTGGAAATACAGCACTTGAGAGGCTAAGATTGCAAATGTGGGCTAAAAGTCCACAAACATACGGGCTTATTACTTTAAGGAGAGAGTTTTTAATACCGTCAATACCAGGAGCACTATCATTTTTTAGATGTTTTATAATTTCTACAATTTCAAATTCATTTGTGGGATTTAGAAAAAGTGTGTGGGTCAGTGGAATTTCGATATTAGCTACTGAAGCTAGCTGCTTTTCCGTTTTGCCTAGGCGTGTGAGTATTTTTTCTGCAAGCTCTGAGCCAACACTAGTAAAGTACCTATTGGTTTGGTTCAAGGAGCGTTTCGTTGTATCACTGATGTTTAGGAGTTCAGTGGCTTGGCATTGTTGGTTTTTAATATTACATATTTTTCTGATTGAGTTCTATAGCTTATTGGGATTATCTTTATTTTCAGAAAGCTCTTGATTTTCATATGATATTTTTATATTTTTAAGTAGGTTGCCAAAATGTTACGGTATCTGATGTAGGTTATTTTTTAATGGGATCGTCCGGATATTTTTTGGTTTGTAAATATTAATTGTCTCTAATTCTCATACACCTCATTAGTCCAGGGGTTATCCAGGGCTTTATAATAAATTTTGAACGACTAATGGTTAATAAAGTTGTATGCTTTTCAATTACCATAGTATTACCTACCTAAAAGGTATAATTACCTTTTCTAGGTAAAGGGCTGCTTCTGAAGAATCTGTTATTTTTTAAATTTATTCCAATTAAAGTCTTTTAATTCGTCAGCTACAGCAGTGTAGTTCACTTTTTAATGGTCCTATTGTACTTTGGTTTTGATGAACTTAAGGAGAGTGTTATCATAGCCATGTTATGATCTGTAATATCAGCCCCAAAAGAGAAGTTGGAGTGTTGGAAGAAGGTATTGGTATTTGGACTTCTCATTGGTCAGACTTACCAGATGTTGCAAGTGTGTGTCTGGAACTTACGCGGTGCCCGGTGCAGGTGCAAGACAGGATGAAAAAATCGTTGCAGCTGCTTTAAAAGAAAATTAAAGTGCACAGAATTATGTCTCTGTGCCGGAACCTGAGAACATTAATTAAAGGTAAGTATATAATTTTTTTTCAAAAAGTTTCCTGATTAGGTCAAAGTTTTCAGTTCCCTGACATGAATTAACATAGCAAATACTATCCAGAACGGTATCGTAAATAATGAATATTTTATAAGACAGGTGGATCGCCTCATAGCGTGAGTCGCCACTACTGCGAGGTTATAAATTTTTTTCATTTACTTTTAGTAAAACGAGGTTCTTAAAATTTATATTTTTAAAATTTGCATAAAATACGCTTTACTAGAGTATTTTTTGTTTGTATTTTTTTCTGACATTTAAAAGTTATAGCTCTCAAAGCAAAAAAAAACAATGCAAACTTTTAACATTTCTACAATTTATTCAAAAAATTACTATGAAACTTATTAAAATAAATACCAGCAATGAATTATACATCTTCAATTTATACGAAAATGATGCCAAACTTGCCATAGCAGCCAGCTAAAAACGTATAGATTTTTTTAAAAGAAGGCGGGTGGCCGGTTCCTTTCCACCCCACTACCACCCGCAAAAGCATTTTTGTTTTTGGGCCGCACCAGAAATGCTTAGAATTACTTGAAGAATAAATGTGGTGAAGCCCATAGCTTAATAATTTTTTTTAAGGTTCAAACCAGTAGATCTAAAATGCAGGTCGAATAATAAGTTGTCATCGTGTAATACACCAAGGTCTCTGATACTAAGATCGTGGCTCTGCAGTTGGTATTGGTATTGAATATTATTTTCTTTCTGGAGAATCAACAGTTTTTGACTTGGCGGTTATTTTATGATCATCTACATATTATATATACTACAGAAGCCGAGACCCATGTGACAGATTACGAACAGATAGACAGACAAAAATCTTTGAATTGTAGTTTTGGCCTAAATACAATACTAATAGTTTATTTAATTTTAAATATGGCAAAACTATTCAATCTACACATACACGAGATTATATAATTTATAACTAAACCAATAGCTTTTGATATAAGAGAGGTAACTAGATTTTCATGTTTCTATAATAGTTCGATAGATTCAATACTTTTCTCACTTGAAATTTGTTAAAATTGATCTTTTCAAGTTTGCAATGCACTTTAAATAATATACAGACACGACTTTTTAAAAATAAAATATATCGTCACGACATGAATCCCCGAGGGGGTATCAGAGGTGTTCCGGGTGTGAAATGTGAAATGCAAGTCACAAATCACACTCAGCACACCCGCGTTTCACCGACGATTATTACGTCCCACGTGTTGATTGGTGAGCCCTTTCGCCGTTCTTCGTGCACAAAACAAATACACGCTTTTTAAGGCATGCAGGTTTCCTCACTATATTTTCCTTCACCGTCCAGCAAGTGGTAAGTATTAAATAAATAAAGTAATCAGCGGTAGAACGCTGGCCTCTCAATCTTTGAGACACAGATTCGATCCCCGGCCGAGCATGCACCAATGAGTTTTTCGGAATTTATGTGCATAGTATTTAATTTAATATAAGTTATTAATTATAATATATATATATAAGTTATTAAATATATTTAAATAAGTATATATTATTATTTAATACACTGTACAGATAACATACCAATCTAGTTAATTTCTTCAATCCCTTCGTGGGGGCTACTTATCTTGGTTCATGATACCAGTATAGCAATAACAGTTGACCAAGATGCTTCTGATCTTTCCAATGTTCTCATTGTCACGTACAGTTTCCTCTGAATTGAATCAACAGACAGATCAGAGGGTAAATATTAGTACGTACCTACATTTAGAATAGATTTTATAATTTCAGGGTAATTCTTCGAATTATTTGGTAAGAAAATAGTATTTTGTTTAAGGGGGGTTATCCCATTTTGTCTCTTTTCAGATTCATCAATAAATAGCGATGTTTTTTTATATATGTCATATTTCACTCTTTGATCTTGATATTCCGCCTATTCGATACACGATTACTTAAATTTTCTTCTATTCAAGATAGGTCTAAACTATGAACTAAATATAATTTCATTTGTGCTGTATTCAGTCGTGAAAATGGTGATATAAAACTGTCGTAATATTAAAAACCCATTCCTCTAATTCCAGAAAAATAAATAAAAACACCTTGAGAGCGCGAGTTTTCTGAGCGGCCCGCTTCTGCTGAGCATGATATACACGTGTAAAATGAAAGCGTTGGAGCAGGACAGATTTCTCTGGATAACCTCGCCTTAATTGTGATATAATGAGAGCCATTGGGACTCGGGTGCTTGTTTACGAAACGAAGCGAACTGAACTTACAAACAACAAGCTTAAATTTGTTCAGATTTTCCGGACATACTACTAAAGTAAAACTAGAAATAATAAAACTAAGGTTTTTAATTTTTATATCTTAAATTGGTTATTTACCATAATGTTTTTGGGTTCCGTACCCGTATTGTGTGGTGGTACGAAACCCTAAGTGCGGGAGTCCAACACACACTTTGCCAAATTATTTATTTACTCGCGCACAAAGGGTTCCGTACTATCATAGAATACGGGTACGGAAACCTAAAATATTATGATGAATAACAATAATACTGTAACATCAAGGCAAAAAATAAGCCGCTAAAATGGTAGCACATGACAAGACAAACATTCGGCACCCTCCTAGTATGGAATCTTAATTTTTATTAATTGTCATTTTACTCTAGAGCATGTACTTTAATCTGACCAAATTTAAAACTTGTAAGAGAGCCGAAACAAATAACGTTGAAAAGATGCAATTTTTTCGAGGTTTTTTGTATGGGTCCCCACTTATTTGCCGTGATATAGGCCATAGTAGCACGCATTCTATGAAAATTTCATCTGGCTACCTATTACGGTTGAAGCGTGTCTCTGTGACGCATATTATGAAATAAATAAATCCCTGTGACAGACGGACGGACAGACAGATAGCGGAGGCTTAGTAACAGGGTCCCACTTAGCACTCTTCGGGAATGGAACCCAAAAAAAATCTAAATTTATTTAAATATACCGGGTGTAAATTTATTGCTACCATTAGTTGAAACCACATCTTCTACCGACCCTACTGAACCACTTTTCCCAAGAATCATACCCACGGAAACGCTTAGTTTGGGAAATATTTGAATTTCAAACAAAAATGCGTGAACCCTAACGCACCGACATACGGGAGAGTTTCGAGTGAGCGTCGTCGGTGTAACAACTGTTAAGGTGCAGCGTTCTGAAATACACCTTCCTCCTACGAGATAAAGTCTTTGAGTTACAGTTGATTATGTGGTTTAATTTAATGGTCGCACTCTATTTACATCCTGTATATTTTAGGTGGTAGAGCTGATGCCGGGCTTGACTGTGGAGGTACCACCATCTTACACGCAAATCCTCCCGAAGTTATTCGGGGGAGAGTAAGAGAACAGCTCTCAGGCGAAACCAGGCGGCCCACCATTGCCTGGGACCGATTAATGGCGGTTTATCCATCTCAAATTGCCGGGCCTTATAAAAAACAGGCTGGTGACGGGCAGCGGCTCACCAACCCGCCTGCCCAGCGTGTGTGAGTATGGGCATTTATTCCAGAAGGATTGCCGAGGGTGGCAAAATCTTGGAAAGGCCTATGTCCAGCAGTGGACGAAACAGGCTGATGGATGGATGGATGGATATTATATGAAAATTAAAATTAAATTTTTCCTTATAAAATAAGCAAAATTAATACAAAAAAAATAACTATGACCAGCTATACAATATTGTCTTATTGAACAATAAGATATTATCCAGTCAAAGGTTTGGATTATTTTCAAGAAAGCTCATTTCTAAAATCAAAAAGTTTGAAATGATCTTTGGTATACGAGTAAATCAACCGACATGGAAGCAATGATGATGAGATAAGAAAATTTAGATTAACTTATTAAGAAAATAAGGGAAGTATGCAATTATTAAAAATGTATTCATGTGGTTTTTATGCCCAAGAAGCCCGGTTTCCTATTTAAGTATTTCGGATTCAATTTTGGCACAAAGGGACGACACAGCACAAAGTGGTTGATAAAGGTACTCAAATGATAGTCCATGATTGATGCCCCAAAATTCAACCCTGTCGGATCCAGGTGGTCTCCATTAGCCCTTTCACTGATGTGGGCTCTGACAATCAATCTGGTTGCTCATATCTGTTACGATACAGAAAACGATAAATTGAACGTGAACGTTAAAGTGGAGGTTTTACATCAGGTGACCGACTTTTTACCTATCAGGTGACCGATGCTTGTAACATTTAGGTAGTTGGGACAGGTCTCGTTCCCAAACGCATAACTTATGATCGTCTTTCTTCTTTTTGAATAAAAGTATTTAATAAATGTGATTTATTGCATTACGTAACTATAGTTTAATGTTAATTAGGCTTTTCTAGAAAAATTTTGTTATTTTATGCTTTAAGTTGTAAATCAAACAATCAATCAAAAGTTAATTTGTCCGAAAGCATGTTTAAAATTTAGATCTTAATTAAAAAAAATTACAAACATGTTAGATCAATTAATGCTTTCTGCCAAGCAAACACACAAATTATCAAAAATAAATTTGATTGGTTAACCTAACAAAATCAAAAACTATCATAACTCAAATATTTTACATTTCCAATAGAATTCATTTCAAAATATCAAACAATATCAACTAACTTCTAATAACACAATACACAAAATGTTATAACCAAATCAATCACAAATACCAATGTCATTGTCTCCTAAAAAACATTATATGCTGTAGTATGATTTGTTTTTTAGGAATCGCTCTAAATTGTCTCTGTGGTAACTCTTTTATTGTGTCTGGTAGTTTATTGTAAATGATTATTGCCATACTGTAGACTATTGCTATGAAGTTTAGAATTAGAAGGTGGCATTTTTAGTTGAAGCACTCAGAAATGGTCCGTTTATTGGTAAAAACAGAAAAAATAAAAATAACATTACAATAAAATTAAACTTAACTACACAATCTAAAATCTTACAATTACCTAAAACGTACAAAAAAGAAGGAAAAATTATACTAAGTAAAATATTTTCTCTAAATCACCGCCGTCGATCGGCAGGGTCCCCAAAAGGCTGGAAGCATTCCCCCGTTGAATGGCTAGGCATTAGCCGTTGCCCGAGGTATGCCCCAGCCCTTGGGTCTCCCGAAACGTCGACCAGCCGCGAAGATATTTCTTTGAAAATTATCTTCGTGGCTGGACCCCACGGCCCTAAGGTTTCTACTCCAAAAAGCGCAAATATATAGTCCGAACTTAGATCTGCATACTTGCGCCTTTTGGAGCTTTCGGCCGTGGCTGCCGCAGCGCCAGCTTTAGCAGCGGTCGCTTGAATATGGGGACGCCGCCAATGTGTCGACACAAGTGGCGTCCCACACCAGCGACCTGCCATTTTTTCAAGGAATTAGTGTCATTCCATCGGGCCTCCTGCCATCGCTGCGCGCAATACCGTTCGGCTCCAGTATAGCTGGGACTCCAGCGGTGGCAAGGGCCCGACGGATGACATCATTCAGACTGGTATGCCGCGACAGCCGTCCAGCACTCCCTTTGCAGGACAGACCGTGGTGTCCAAGCTGGTCGACGGTGACACCACATCGACAGCGGTGAGGTTACTACGTAATCTACTTGACACATACTGAGTTTGCTGGAAGTACTCGTAGTTAAGTTTTACAAATAGAAGACACTTCAGGATATAAACTGAAGGGAATGGTAAAATTCCCAGGTTCTTAAAATGAGGTCTACAACTATCATAAGCAGGGATAGGATATCCGGATCGATATATACCTAAAGTTGAAAAATACCAAAAAAGTTTGTAAATACCTAATAGTTAATAGATGTTATAGCGTTGAAGGTCGAAGTAAAGACTTTGTATCTTTGACCTTCTACTCTGTTCGACCTAAATCTGCTTGGCATTTTTAAAAATTCCTAGGAATTGTATACAATGCCTGAAAAATATACATACATTCGCGGTAACATCTATTAAGTATTAGGTACATCATCGTAACGTTTTAAGCAATTCCGTAACTTCTGGCACTTTGACCATCTAAATAAATAATATTTTAAGAAGCCGACTCCATAGCTACAAACGTTTTCTGTAATTTTTTCATCTTTAGATATATATCGATCCGAATATCCTATCCTGGACTCACAAGCATAAGGTTTGGTACCTGTAATAGCTCTTACACATTTCTTTTGCGTTTTGAATATGCAGTCACTATCAGTGGAATTTCCCCAAAAGATTATTCCATATCGAATTAAAGAATGAACATACCCATAATATGCCATTAATGCTGCATCTTTAGAAGCAACTCTAGTTAATTCCTGTAATGGATACTAAAAGCGATTAATTTTATTTTTTAACTGCGCGACATGATACTTCCAGTTACAGTGTTTGTCTAAATGTAGACCAAGAAATTTTATTGTGTGAACTACCCCAACTGACCGTGACCGTGACTCATACTGAACGTGCACAACAGCCTTGGAGGAGAAAACCAACTGGAGTGACAAAAAAGTCTGTCATTTTTGGTGGGGGACGAGGAAGCGTCGCGATGCACGCACACTACAAAATACACTAGCCCAAACTATACGCACACAATCAAATTCACACACAGGGACATCTAACGTTTTTATAGAACCGGTATGCCCGCGGGGCTTATACCTTTGGCAGAGGGGTTCGCCTGTTGGTGGCCTGTCCAGTTGGTTTGTTCGTCCGAGAAAACATGAACACGCTTTAAACTGATCTGTCGAAAGTAAACACTTGCAAAGTAGAAATAATAGGCCAAGTGCGTGTCTTACATAGATGAGCTTAGGGTTCCTCCGTAGCACACAAACGAGTAAAAAGATAATTCAATTGAAAAAGGTGATGATTTTTATTCTATAAATAACTTCCAGCTCATCAATACTTAACTTTTATTATTTATTTAATAAAAAGGTTACAGTTTTTAAATTAAATAATTATTTTATACTTTACGGGTGTTACTCTTTAAAAGTTAAAAAAACGGGTAATTTTGGACTTTTTTAATGATGAAAAAAACCGATCAAATGCGAGTAAGACTTGCGCCTGAGTGTTCTGTAGCATTCAAATAAGGCCTTTCCAGGATTTTGCCACTCTTGGCGGTCCTCCTAGAAGAAATGCCCATACTCACACACGCTGGACAGGCGGATTGGTGAGCGCGGTGCCGAAACCCTTGCACCAGTAACGCCGCTGCCCGTCACCAGTTTGTTTTATATAAGGCCCGGCAATTGGGGATGGATATACCGCCATCCATCGGTCCCAGGCAATGGTGGGCCGCCTGGTTTTCCCTGAGAGCTGTTCTCTTACTCTCCCCCGAATAACTTCGGGAGGATTTGCCAGTAAGACGGTGGTACCTCCACAGTCGAGCCCGGCATCAGCTCTACCACCTATCTATCCACCTTATTCAAATAAGTTATTAGACATAAATGATACGAATAAAAATTACAAACTTATCAAAAGGTATGAAATACAACTGCAAAATTATGTTGGTCGACTATTGCTCGTTAACTTGTAAAGCCTACTTAGCTGTGACGGTTTTCCTCATAACAACCGTTTAGCTGACACTTGACTCTAACAAAAATTTGCACTTTAAAACAAAAAAAAAACATTTCCACTTTAAGAGAAGGGGAGGTAATATATATTTTTTTAACATTTTATTTTACCGCTTTATCGGCGTTATTAATATGTATTGTATATGTATGTCAAATTACAGCTTTCTAGTACTTAGAGTCTCTAAGCTAACAGACAAACAGACAAACATACGGACAGACATGGCGAAACTGTAAGGGTTCCTTGTTGACTACGATAATTTAAAAATGCTCTTCACGTCAACGTGACACACGAGTCTGTTTCACCATCCGCTGATAAACGATATCCAGAACATAAGTTTAAAAATGGAACAGGTTTTAAATGCGTTATGTGACACATAAACTATCAGGCACTTTAACAGCATGTGGTGAAACAGGCCTTTAGCAACAAATACAATGCGACAAGGCTTTTTTGGCATTGACATTGACAGGGGAGCACAGATGTGAAACAAGGGTTACGCTTTATTAGGATAGCGGCGTTAGTTCTGATTTTTGCCACAACCAATCCACGCGCTAAAAGAGTCTTGTCCTACTATAGTAGATTGTGGTTGTCAAATTTGAATCTGCGCCTCCGGACCACTATTACCACTGAACAGTACGATCAATGGTTATATTGACACTGATTTGTCCTACTAGTACCATCAATGGTACAAATGGCACTGATTTTTTTATATTCATTTTTCGGGTTATTAACTTATTAGCTTATTACACTACAACTAAAGTGGAGCACATATTTATGTAATGAAACTACTGCGTATATCAGAATTAGCATTAGTACCGATGAAAGATGGTTAATATTTGACAGATGTCAAAGTGACAGATGATTTTTTGACAGATGTCAAAGGAACAGATGTTTTATTTTAGATTTTTTGACAGATGTCAAAGTGACAGATGATTTTTTTTTGACAGTAGTCAAAGTGACAGATGATTTTTTTTTGACAGTAGTCAAAGTGACAAATGATTTTTTGAATCTGCGGCTTAAAGAACAAGGATAATAAGCATAATAACCCTCAAGAACAGAAAATTATTACTTTGGAACGGTTCTAAGTGTCCTTTCAAGTTTATTGAACCGTCATCGTCTGCAGAAAGGATGGTTTTATTTCCTCCTTTATCTTCAATAAATATAATCGTATCGTTTCCGAGAGACATATTTCATCAGAAGCTGCGACAGAAGCGTCATCGACTAGAACAAAATACAGGATATTGCAGGAATATACAATCTTTATTGCATTATCCTTCTTCTCTTTTATTATCTACCGCAATACTTTTGTAGCGACAAAGTTGGCAAAACATCAATTTTATGAATATTATTTTTCCAAAAAAGTAGATTTTTTTTTAAATAGTTCATATATTCTGGAAAGTTGTGAAGCGTGATCAACAGAAAATTGTATTCAAACATTTTATTAAAATAAAGTTAACAATTTGTAGAAGCAAAATTAAATTATGGGTTTAGTTTATAAATTTGTTTGACCTGAAACAAATTTTCAAGCAGATTAATTTTATTGGAGTACTAATACCATCACAATATAGCAAAGACTTTAGGTTTTGATAGAGAAGGCGATTATTGGTTGGCTTATTATTGTCGTATAAACAGTGAAAAAAATAATGTTCGTAGCTACCGTAAAATTTCTCTAAAGACGTTAATTTATAGGTTAACTGACTGTAAAAGCAATAGACTAACTATAGGGTGAAATTTAATCAACCGACCAAATTCATACTAGAGACTCGGTTGGTGATCAAGAACTAGGTTCAGTAATCCTTTTGGCCAATTTCGAAAAATATTTTTTTTTGCTCCCGTCCTGGTTAGACTAGTTTAAGTACAATTCCTAGTGCAGGTTCTACGGGAAAAATTTTTTTTTTTCGAATTTCACCTGGATAGTCATTAAACCTTGTTCCTGATGACTAACCGAGTCTCCAGTATGAATTTGGTCGGTTGATTTAATTTCACCTAGTATATGGGGCATGTAAACGAAATTACAAATGCAATAGGCATTAAATTCCTCCTGTCTTGTCTATTTACCCCTTTACTTAACCTAGTATACAGTCAGTGACACAAGAGCGTACGGGGTGAAAATAAAAAATGGTGGACCAGCGGAAAGGGGGGATGCTACTAATGTATACAGCGGAGCAACGACTCTGATGCACAGTGGTCTCGGGAAAAATATGATTGTTGAGTTCTATCTAGGTTTTGCTATGTAAAAGTGAGACCTAGTCTCAAGCCTAACCTTAGGTCTCTGTGAATATGAGCGCAAAAACTCTTTACTGTTAACCTGTAAGTGCACCTTGTTGTAGCATTGGTTGTAGGTAGCAACATCCATATCAGTAAATTGTTACAGCATTAGAACGGCCACCCGCGACGGCGATAACGCTCTTATCGCTGAACTTAAATGGTATTTATATTAATTTCCTCTCATTCAATTAAATATGTTATCGGGCTTAATTAACCGATCTCATCCTGTCCGTGGGGTTTATTGAAATATTAATAGTTCGGAAAAATGAAACAATACACCATTGTTCGATAAGGTTTGACGTCATACCTACGGTAAGGCATACCTACGGTAAGGTGTACAGGTACACCTGCGGAGGTAATTAAGTGTTCATCACCTAACGATGGTGTGCATGGACGATTCAACAAAAACCCAAGTCTCTCGGGTTCGCTTGGTAAACTGCTTTGCGGACATGAGTGCACGCTGCAACGCTGTAGTGGAATAGCTTGTCGGAGCCGAACATCCGAAGAACATACAACATAGTCAAGTAAGACTGCAGGTCACGTAGCAAGACTGCGTGCATACTCAGCATGCCGGGGTGCTTGCAGTTAGAGTTGAAACAATCGTTGGTTGCATTTGTACCGTAACGAGCACATACTGAAGCTTACCTATACTTTTTTCCATACGGAGCATGATTGTGCTAGCTAACAGAAGTTAGCACAGTGTATGATATGACTCCCGTAATAAAATGTAAAACTGTATGCATTATCCTTATCAATTTTTTCCTTTTCAGCTGAAAATAACTGGGTATTGCCGATATATGCATGTATTACCCGTTGACATCATCGATATTGCGCCATTTTACCACAAAATACGTTTCTCTACCTAATTCGCTTATCAATTCTGTCGTTACTGCGGTACACCATGATGTCACGGTATTTGAATTATCCCTCATGAACGAGTTTATTCAAGTGGGAAAAAATTCGCGATAATTATGGAACAACGAGTCCTTATTAGGTAGTTTTCGGGTTAGTATAAATGGAGGAAAGTACATATACAATCAATCATTAGCACATATACGCTCGCCATAATCACAAGGTTGTGTACAATCGATCAGTCTTGACAAAATCACCATGTCATCATTCACAAAATCATCATTCACCATGAGCGGAAACTCTGGAGAAGCCGTTCATCGCGACAACGGGGAAAAATCTCGGAAGGAGCAAGAGCGCGCGGAAGAAGAAGAAAAAAAGCGCAGACAAGACTTGGAGCGTGAGGAGAGAAAACGTCAGAAGGCAGAGCAGCGGCGACTGGACAGGCACTTGATGCAGTATGCACTAGCTTTGCGTGAGCAGGCATCGTGGCGTGGAACTCTCAACCGGCCGAAATAGTGCTAGTCATAGATATGATCATTTGTTTATATAATAAGTATTAGGTATTTGTGTACATCAGTATTAAGTATATTGTGTATGTGAGTGTTTGTTTTTGAAAATTAAAAAAAAAAACTTGTTCCCGATACATAGTTATTTCATTTCAAAATGAATGCCGACTTACAAATGTCACGACATACCAGTTTCCTTCATGATACTAGATATTTAGGTAGTTAGTTTAATAATGATAATAATATATTGTACTAGTTCTATCCACTAAGATGTTGTACAATCTACATCCATGCATAGATAACCGTGGTCACTACACTTTGTAACACGATAGAGGGGCACCGCGACATGCTATGCAGCGATAGGTAGGTACGGTGCAGTGTTTAGGTAAGGTATCTGTCATACCATAGTCCTAACATTACAGGAATCATGAAAAGTATACATATTTAGAATGATGTTTTGTATATCATTATAGTCTAACCAAACCTGTAACACCTATACAATGACAAATCTTAAGTATAAGTGAGGTGTATACGTGTATGAAGCACACGTGTATGTCTCGGTAATTTTCTATGGTCACTCATCAGTTTTGATTTCGTTTTGAAATACACGCCGCCAGTTGGATACAGATCATAAAATGAATATAGCACGGGTTTTCCCGAATATTTCAAGACAGTGCCAACTAAACGTGGGTTGCCGTAATACGCTGGAGCTACTTACGTTCGGCCGGCAGCCTGTAATAATATTTCGATGAAGGTCCCGTCGTCTTATCATATTTACCTATCTTTTGAGTAGTGACACATAGTTTGTTCCATATTTAAACGATAGCGTGCCATGTGGTCATACGTATTATCGGTCCATAAGGAGTTACAGATGTAACGCCAATTGCCGCCGGTCTTTGTCATAATACTGTTTGCGGCTTACATGCAGTTATTCATGGATATAAAGTTAAGAAAAACCTTATTTAGACGTCTCATATTCCTGTATGGTCGGCTCCATACCTAAACGTCGCAGATACACGTACTCAGAGGCGAATGCACACTCAGGCCTTGCTCAAGCCATATGATAAGCATATGCCAAGCATAGTTTGTGATAACGGAGCTTTGCATCCCATGTGCACATAACGCTAATCATCACGCCTTGCAACTTATCTGCGTTAGTGATGTGACGTGCTATGCAGCGGCTAGTAGCACGTTACCTAGCCGTTACATCTGGTGCAGTCAAAGCTTGACTTGATTGTATCTAACATAGAGTGGTCACGAGAGAAACTAAATTTCAACTTGAAGCAACGTCAGAGGGAATGATCTCAGTACCTTACCTGCATAACTCTCCATTATCCTACACTCATAGGGGTACAAGAAAAAAAAAGTAAACATATTATAAACACAAATATTTATTTTAATAAGCGAACTACACATGCTGCTGCACTATTTAGCACTATTATCACTGATGTTGCGAGCCGAGTGCTCTGTGTCCGTCCGGTCACCCGTCGAATAGTATTCGAGGATTTGCGGATCACCTTCATGCACTTTCTGGATGACCTCTCTGAAGATTTCTTGGGATTCTTTCAGCAGAATCGCCGGGACCATGTACTTGGTTATCCACGCAGAGACGTGTGCCGTGCAGAAATGATGAAAGTGCTGTGGGATCCTGCACTCACGTCCCGGTGGTACCACTACATTAGGCCTCTTGCCGCAGGAACAGGTGTCCCCGGCGACCGCCTTGAACTTCGAAAAGCGAATCTTCGTTTCAACAAACTCCAGTATAGTGGGCACCCTCACGAGATCCCTCTCACCTGGCGGCGGCCCCCAAAATAAGGGCATGAGCCAGTCCCAGTTCACCATCAGACGATCTTCTTCTGGCCTCGTCGGATCAAAGTTGTAGCGGACGGGGCATGGCTTCCCGTTAAGGAAAGTCAGGTCGTCTAGCTGTCGTTCCGCCTGAAGAAACTGTTTGTATGCTTTGTTGAATTGCAGAATTTCGCCGGGGCTGAAAGGGGCCTCCTCGGGTATAGAAGGCCCGCGCCTCGTGAAGGTGTCCACCGGGAAACTGAGTATTCTGTCTTGGGACTGCATCTTGAGTTCTGGATGGATGTCACGGGACTCCTAAGTCTATATGATGTTCTTTCAGTAATGTTGACCGTGTTGTGTCTAGCCACTGACTGCCCGCATAGCAATTTATACCACTCCAGTTGTTTATCGTACCGAATAAAGAAAACAATATAGGGATAATATCAATTTGGAATTCCCACAACCTCGCGTGCGGGTTATCGTTCGGCGCGGCAATCGGATCATTCCTAAAATAAACGAGTTAATATTAAAATATTCTTGGACCACGTCAGTCAAACTTCCATCCTTATGAAAATAGACGATTTACAATTCATCCTGCGCTCCCATACTGGGGCCCCGGGAGTCACTCACGTGTTCACATAGTCACTATAGATCGTATCTCATACCTACGATAAAAATTACGCTACCAATTTGGGACATCGATAACAACGTTTAATTGCTGTACTCGATGCATTGTCTTAGCTCGCAACACCATAATATAAATGCCGGGCATTCACAGGGAAAACCAGTTCAAAAGTTTGTACCTTTAGTATACAGGTAAAACATACCTATTAAGCACATACGGCATTGTGTGCGCGATAAGAGCGTGTCTTAACAACGACAATGATGCAGATCGGATGCAGTTTTAGTAGGGTGAAACAACTAGTATGTGCTTCTTGACCGAATACTGATAACACAGAAGATATAAACAAAATAGACTGGGTTTCTCCAAAACGAGAAACTGTTAGGTTATCGGGCGACTTAGTGATAAGGTATTTAACTCGTGTAAAAGCAATGCTGAGACCACGTCAGCCGATATTTAGATACACGTCGCACTTAGGTATCATCCCACTTTAGTACTCCTGTTTGAAAAAGAACTACAATTATAGCACTAGTGGATCTTGTGAGTGCCCGCTATGAATGCTGCGCTGCAGTCCAGCGTCATGCTCACATTATGCAAAAGTGGCAAAGCGGTGTATGGCCTATGAGATGCGGGTGACCGCTGCATGGCAACAAAGCAGATAATTCTACAAGAAGTATGTTTATTCTAGGCGTTCTAGGTATCGTTCCGTGAGAACGTGAGCTGTAGGTTTCTGGCAATTCAGCCCCAGCTTGGATGCTGATGCTGCGGCCCCAGCAATTCATGTTACCTGCTGCTTTGACCCATACTCATATCACTTTAGAGGCGGCACATACGAAAAAAGTCAAAATTTTCGGAAATGCATCTGACCCCTATGCACTATAGAATCTTCATTACTGAATACGAAAATAGTACCCTTGCCTTACCTAGATGTTTAATTTTGAAGTTATAGACCGTACGCTACCGTGTCATTGACTGTAAGTTCCTAAATAAGTAAATAAAAGGAAATATACTTCAAAATAAAATAAAATAAAAGACATGATCTTGCTAAGTTTCTTGCTCTTCTTCTTTAGCCAGACTAATTGAATGGGCGGAATTAGGCATTATTTATTTATTTAATGTAATTGTATTTATTTATGTATCGAATTTGTTGTATTTACTACATTACATAATATAATTTATTAACGAATAAGCTTAGCAATTCAACGCCGGAATGTCGCCAGCATACTGGGCACCTTGCCGCGGAGTAGCGATTTGGACGAGGGTTTTTTATTTATAGGTATTTTTATTTATTTGTATATGTATAGATTTTGTTTTCTTTTATATTTAAGTAGGTATTAAGATTATTTAGTTTTTATTTTTTATAGTTAAACTGCATAGCCTGTTTAAAATATAGAAAATAAATTACTAAATTATGTTAAACAGAAAATAAATAAAATTTATTTATGTAATTTTTATTTATGCAAGTGTATTATTAAATTGAAGAAAGTGAAACTTTTATATATTTTTAATTGTATGTTCCCGTATTATATTTAGTCCACTGTTTTTTTGTCAATTAAAATAAACTTGTGAACAAGTGAACAATTTAGTATTTAATTGCATATATCTGGCGCCAAGTCGAGCTTAAAAGTGGCACGGCCGTACCATCCTTTTCTCGAAACAGTTCAGGCCATTCTCGACCCCCTATAACTTCGTTGTGTATAAAACTAGAAACCTGAAAGTAACCAAGCAGGCATTGTATAAACATGGTATATTTCAAATTTCATTAAATTTGAACCAGTAGTTTAAGAATTATAACTAGTCAAAGTTTATCAATTTTGTCACTCACTCACTCACTGACTGACTGACCCATTCAAAACTCTAAGGCATTTCTCGCAAAAATAAAAGCTTCAAATTTGGAATACTATTAGTGTTTAGTGTATAAATCAAGGAAAAACTGCATAAATAACTTTGTAATCCCATATAAAGATATAGGACGTGTACGTACGACGATCTCAGTAGGATTCGGTAGAATGCCAGTAACGACTAGTCAGAGCGCATGCGCTTTGCGATACATGACATGTGATGAGTAGGTATTTGAAATCAAGGTCAGCCGTAGCTGGACTTCTATACCTATCTATTTTGTGATAATATGTTGTTACATTAACTAATTATGTAATAACTTAAGACAGAAGGTCCCCTAAGTAAGGACTGAATAAATTAATCGACTTGGATTTACATGGATCTCACAACTTTTACGGTAGAAGAACTAAGTTGCGAGACTTGGTTTTTTTACAAGTTTTGTTTTTGATGGCATAAATATATTTCTAGTAACTAGGAACCAACAGGAGGGTGGGATGTCGTGAATCTGAATTTTGGGAGCTTCATGCAAATGCATTGGACAAAGTACGCTCTATATTTATTCATAAGAAATAGTACTTGAACATTTGACCAAAATGTTAATGTTTTGTTGTTTTTGAAGTAAAATCTGGTAAAAATGCCTTGATCAGATATATTTGAAATTCCATCAAATACGGTTAGTTACTTAGTTACACACATACAAATTCCTAGACGTACTTAAAATACACGTAAACATGCATGATAACAAATATGGAAGAGCACAGTTGCGTCTTAGGATATCTATACCATTGAAAAAATTGTACCCATTTATTATTTCTTAGTAATGTATTTAAATTATGCTGTATGACGCTGCATAATGGTAGAAAAACAGTTCGAAACTCCGGGAAAAGTGTATAAAATTGTCGATGACGTCACATGTTGAAAATATGATTAAGCAAACATTTAGCGTATTTCATCATGACAGTTGACAATTACAATTCACATACATTTTGTCTCCTTTGCAGCTCTAATTCCCAAAGTGTTTTAAACATGTGACTGCTTTAATACCGTACAAACACGCCTGATAGAGAACTCTCGGGCCGTGGTGTCACACACTCGCTGTTGCTTACAAGATTTATGTCCTGACAGCCCCTTCGATGTTCTCTTGGTTGTTTTCTTGAAAATATATAAAATATTTAGAAATACAGATAAAATGAAATACATACTAGAGTTTCTACAAGTCTTTGTTACGTAGTAAACACTTGGACTATTCCACAAATTCTCTGTCCACCGTTCTCGCTATAACTGCGGTATCCATGGCTTTACATAAAGATTTCTAAAATAAAACTTAATATTTACATGATGTTTACATTGATAGGTGTACGGGCAATAAATAAATATGTAATACATATAATAATGCTAATAGTTTTTCCAAGCAACAAACGAAAATAACTCTTCTTTCCGAAGGTAAGGTGACTAATTTTAAATTCCACACCTGCGGTGTAATTCTGATTTTAAAAAATCTAGATACCAAGCCGCAAGTGAATCAATCATAGCGCTGTGTTTTATACTTGAGCATGGCTTTATTTAAAATTTGCAAATGTGAAATCGGGAGTAAGAGCGCAATCATAAACGGCATACAGAGATCAATAAATCATTAACTGCGGATGATGTTACATAAGAATTGTGTTCTTGAAATATGTAAATAATGTTTATACTTACTATGTTCATACTTACCTGTAACTATATAAATGTGAAATCGGGAGTAAGAGCGCAATCATAAACGGCATCCAGAGATCAATAAATCATTAACTGCGGATGATGTTACATAAGAATTGTGTTCTTGAAATATGTAAATAATGTTTATACTTACTATGTTCATACTTACCTGTAACTATATAAATGTGAAATCGGGAGTAAGAGCGCAATCATAAACAGCATCCAGAGATCAATAAATCATTAACTGCGGATGATGTTACATAAGAATTGTGTTCTTGAAATATGTAAATAATGTTTATACTTACTATGTTCATACTTACCTGTAACTATATAAATGTGAAATCGGGAGTAAGAGCGCAATCATAAACAGCATCCAGAGATCAATAAATCATTAACTGCGGATGATGTTACATAAGAATTGTGTTCTTGAAATATGTAAATAATGTTTATACTTACTATGTTCATACTTACCTGTAACTATATAAATGTGAAATCGGGAGTAAGAGCGCAATCATAAACGGCATCCAGAGATCAATAAATCATTAACTGCGGATGATGTTACATAAGAATTGTGTTCTTGAAATATGTAAATAATGTTTATACTTACTATGTTCATACTTACCTGTAACTATATAAATGTGAAATCGGGAGTAAGAGCGCAATCATAAACAGCATCCAGAGATCAATAAATCATTAACTGCGGATGATGTTACATAAGAATTGTGTTCTTGAAATATGTAAATAATGTTTATACTTACTATGTTCATACTTACCTGTAACTATATAAATGTGAAATCGGGAGTAAGAGCGCAATCATAAACGGCATCCAGAGATCAATAAATCATTAACTGCGGATGATGTTACATAAGAATTGTGTTCTTGAAATATGTAAATAATGTTTATACTTACTATGTTCATACTTACCTGTAACTATATAAATGTGAAATCGGGAGTAAGAGCGCAATCATAAACAGCATCCAGAGATCAATAAATCATTAACTGCGGATGATGTTACATAAGAATTGTGTTCTTGAAATATGTAAATAATGTTTATACTTACTATGTTCATACTTACCTGTAACTATATAAATGTGAAATCGGGAGTAAGAGCGCAATCATAAACAGCATCCAGAGATCAATAAATCATTAACTGCGGATGATGTTACATAAGAATTGTGTTCTTGAAATATGTAAATAATGTTTATACTTACTATGTTCATACTTACCTGTAACTATATAAATGTGATAGAGAAACTATTTTTAAAAGTCAAAAACGATGTCTCCGAGCAATGTTTGGTCTCAAAACTAATAACAGTTGTAAACCTTTATTTAAAAAGTACAGTATATTAACGTTGCCTTCATTGTATATATTAGAGGTAGCGCTATTTGTAAAACAGAATCCTGATTTGTTTGAAAATGTAAAAGTTGCAGCATTTCATGGTCGTCTTCGTCCACGCGATCTAACTAAAATCTGCCAGCACAGACCCACAAACACTGCATTGCTGATGAAAAGTGTATTTGGTATGGCGCCAATGTTATACAATAAAATTCCATTGGAAATAAGAATGTGCCCTGTAAACCTATTTAAGAGTAAATTGAATAGATTACTAACACAAAAATGCTATTACACCATAAAAGAATTTTTGAATGATAATTTGTAATCTATACTGACCATACTATTAGGAATATGATTGTAAATATATATTAATAATAATCAAATCAACTTTCAATAAAAATAATAATTATTATTATAAATAGAGTTATCGAATATTATTTTAATAGATTGTACCTAAAATGTGTTTATTTTAAGAAGGCATGCAATGTGTGTAATTTGTATTTGTACGCTGTGAGGCAAACATGAAGAACTTTATGTGTTAACAATGACATCTGTATGTATTTCTACTCATGTTTTTACAAATAAATAATATTTTGATTTTTTTGATTTTTGATTTTTGTGAAATCGGGAGTAAGAGCGCAATCATAAACAGCATCCAGAGATCAATAAATCATTAACTGCGGATGATGTTACATAAGAATTGTGTTCTTGAAATATGTAAATAATGTTTATACTTACTATGTTCATACTTACCTGTAACTATATAAATGTGAAATCGGGAGTAAGAGCGCAATCATAAACGGCATCCAGAGATCAATAAATCATTAACTGCGGATGATGTTACATAAGAATTGTGTTCTTGAAATATGTAAATAATGTTTATACTTACTATGTTCATACTTACCTGTAACTATATAAATGTGAAATCGGGAGTAAGAGCGCAATCATAAACAGCATCCAGAGATCAATAAATCATTAACTGCGGATGATGTTACATAAGAATTGTGTTCTTGAAATATGTAAATAATGTTTATACTTACTATGTTCATACTTACCTGTAACTATATAAATGTGAAATCGGGAGTAAGAGCGCAATCATAAACGGCATCCAGAGATCAATAAATCATTAACTGCGGATGATGTTACATAAGAATTGTGTTCTTGAAATATGTAAATAATGTTTATACTTACTATGTTCATACTTACCTGTAACTATATAAATGTGAAATCGGGAGTAAGAGCGCAATCATAAACGGCATCCAGAGATCAATAAATCATTAACTGCGGATGATGTTACATAAGAATTGTGTTCTTGAAATATGTAAATAATGTTTATACTTACTATGTTCATACTTACCTGTAACTATATAAATGTGAAATCGGGAGTAAGAGCGCAATCATAAACGGCATCCAGAGATCAATAAATCATTAACTGCGGATGATGTTACATAAGAATTGTGTTCTTGAAATATGTAAATAATGTTTATACTTACTATGTTCATACTTACCTGTAACTATATAAATGTGAAATCGGGAGTAAGAGCGCAATCATAAACGGCATCCAGAGATCAATAAATCATTAACTGCGGATGATGTTACATAAGAATTGTGTTCTTGAAATATGTAAATAATGTTTATACTTACTATGTTCATACTTACCTGTAACTATATAAATGTGAAATCGGGAGTAAGAGCGCAATCATAAACGGCATCCAGAGATCAATAAATCATTAACTGCGGATGATGTTACATAAGAATTGTGTTCTTGAAATATGTAAATAATGTTTATACTTACTATGTTCATACTTACCTGTAACTATATAAATGTGAAATCGGGAGTAAGAGCGCAATCATAAACGGCATCCAGAGATCAATAAATCATTAACTGCGGATGATGTTACATAAGAATTGTGTTCTTGAAATATGTAAATAATGTTTATACTTACTATGTTCATACTTACCTGTAACTATAATTTGACATGTAATAATAAATTATGAATAAATGAGTGTGAGTAAGTACGTCCTATTTACAAAACTTAGAAGCATATTATGAATATTAATGCACTAATGTTATATGTATACCTTAAGTATATTGGACAGTTTTTGTTTCCATCCTAGTACTTATTAAATTTGTTTATTCACTTTCGCGTTTGGGAAATATAGCATATAAATCATAATATTTATATTTTATTTTTAAATTAGATATTTAAGAAACTAGCACCTTCATAACAAATCTTACTCGAAATCTTAATCTTACTCGCAAATCCTCCCGAATTTATTTGGGGGAGAGTAAGAGAACAGCTCTCAGGCAAAACCAGGCGGCCCACCATTGCCTGGGACCGATGGATGGCGGTATATCCATCCCCAAGTGCCGGGCCTTATGTAAAACAGACTGGTGACGGGCAGCGGCGTCACTGGTGCAAGGGTTTCGGCACCGCGCTCACCAACCCGCCTGCCCAGCGTCTGTGAGTATGGGCATTTCTTCCAGGGGGACCGTCAAGAGTGGTGAAATCCTGGAAAGGCCTATGTTCAGCAGTGGACGAAACAGGCTGATGGATGGATGGATGGATTCATAACAAATGGTAGTAAGTTACTCACATGAAATTGGACAATCATTGTAAGTTTCCACAGATAGTAATAATAGCACATTACTGCTAAGACCAGGAAGTAAGCAATCCTGGATGAGTAAGTTAAAAGTCCGAGCCCGTAGGCCAGGATTGCTAATGGTCGAAGCAAGTATAGTGCTTTTATCCAAAATAAAATGAGACATTTTCATGTTTTTCATGATAATGAGTTATATCAAATAAAATATACTAACTAGGTAATATTGAAAGTTACTTGTTCATATTTGGGCAATTAGTCATGCTTAATGTTATTGATTTCTTCAGCAAAGCATTAGTGGAGTACAATTTATGTATATCAGAGCCCTCTTCTGAAATCATTTTGTAATTTATTTTCATAAAACAGTATCAACTAAAATATAAAGCAACATAAATTCCCGCTTTTAAGCAACTTTTTTATATTATTGCCAGCTGGATAAAGGTACTTACCGCCATACAGCCTTCTTCATGGACAACGCCATCTACAGGAATGTTAAGAAATTAGAAGAAAACAACGAGAAAAACGCTCATTGGGGTTAAATTTTAAGTATTCAATGGTTTTAAATATACCTTTTATTTTACCTATAAAATCAATATAAATTATATAATGTTTGTTATTATTATTGCAATCATAAAATATAGCAAATATTTCTACATTCTAAACATGAAATTGTAATGAGTTTTTTTTTTCTTTGTAAATTTGCCGTTTAAAACGGCAAACTCCTTAGTCTCTTCAAAACATAAACTGGGATGTCAGGGATAGTTTTAAAAAGAAAAAATATGAAATATACTCTGTGACCATATGGTATGTAATGGATTTTCATACGAATTTCTTTCTTGGACACGTTTAAATAGCTCGCCAGGATGAAGTATTTTCTGGTAGGTTTTTACAGTGGTAATGGTAATATTACAATGTATTTTTGAGAAAAATGAGCACTTTTGCACACGAAAGTGTTCCATACCACCCCACAATACGGGAGCAACAGTAAAACATGGTGGTAAATACCAACAATATACATGCCAAAGTCACATCAAGGCTACAAAAAATCTATTTACAGAGTACAGGAAGGCAGCGAGTAGTCAAGTCGTTGGATTGAAGAAACATTGTCGCCCTCAGAACTGCGTTTTACCTTTACAGCTACTGGACTTATTTTTTAGTGTATACTTTCGTAACTATATTTTGAGCATAGTTAAATGAAACTTTTCCGGGACGTAAGGTTTATTTTCCTAGATGCAGAATAGTATTTTGTGCAACTGTGAGATAATGAGGGCTATTGTGACATGAGTGCTTGGTAATGAAACGAAGCATAGTTTCGTAATCTATATATCTATATACTAATAATAAAGTAGTAAAAAAGGCGTGTCCGTATATTGAATATTTTTGTTAAATATTAAATGAAATGGGTTATTGGTACTGTACTGAGGCCGAAACAACAGTTTTTAGAATTTTTGTCTATCTGTCTGTTCCGTTTTAACTGAAAAACCACTCAACGGATTTGGATGCAGTTTTTTATTATCATTGTAGTGACCCTGGTCAACACATAGGCTATAATTAGTGTTCATAAAATAACGCCCAAGACGGAAACGGGAAAAAGATTGAATAAAGGCTTCTACAACTCGAGAACCACTGAACAGATTTGGATGCGGTTTTGTTTATTATCATCGTAGTGACCCGGTCAATGCATAGTGTAGTAATACACATTACGAGAAAAGAATTTGGTGCTAAAAAGGCTGCCGCCAGGCAAGCCTGGAGACAGCCCCCAAAAAAAATGGTGAAAAACCTCGTTAAAAGTGTAATTTAAATATCAATTGAATTTAGAAATTAACATCGAAAAGAAAATAAAAAAAGGTTTAAAAACAAAACTGTGGTAGAGTATATCGTCGAGCCTAAAAAAATTTACAATAAAATTTAATTTAGTAAATCACCTTTTTTAAGGATTAGAATTTTCTAATGTAGCTAAAACTACATTTTAAACTTATTTTATTATAAATTTGAAACTAAAAGTTAATCTATTTTTTGGGATCCCAAGAAATATCGCGGAAATATTAGTAAATCTTAGGCGAGAGAAAATATATCTGAATGCGTGAAAGTTTTAAGAGCTGTCGTTATTCAGCCTTACATAAGGAAAGAAAATGACCTAAACAGAATAAGATAATTACTAAACTACCAAGAACCTGGTTCCTTTTTGGGGTCGATTCGGCAAGCCTACAATAGGCTATAAGAGGTGTCCATAAAATAACGCCCAAGCCGAAAAAGGGGCAAAGATATAATAAACGCTTTAACTCTGGAACCACTCAATGGGTTTGGATGTGTTTTTTTGTTTTATTATCATTGTTAGTTACCCACTAAGCGATAAAACGTGTTCAAAAATAACGCCCAAGCCGAAAACGGGGTAAAGATTCAAGATTCAAATATTTGTACATGTGTTGAAAAAAACATTATAGCACCCTGCAAGGGCATAGACAAGGTTTACCTATAACTAAATACGTACCTAACGTTAACGTTGTGTACTTACAGCTTATATAAGTAGATAACATTTTCGTAATATATTGTTTAACTACATATTGAATTGAAATTTTAAACAATTTTATTATTTTAAACAAATTGAATTGTAATTAGTGATTCAGTATATAGTTTATTAGACATTTTTATCGGATTACAATTGTTAAGATGGTTTTATTATTAATAAATAGTATTTGCAATTTACAAACGTATCTCATATAAATTATTACTTAATTATTTGAATGGGTTATTCTACAGTTCAAGCTATTTATATAATATATTTCTATAACGTTGTTTAATTACATTTATTTAACCTCAAAAATCTCCTGCAACGTGTTAAAACTTTTTTCAGACAGATACTCTTTTAAACATTTTTTAAATTTATTTAAATCATTCATGTCTCTCATTTCCTTAGGGATATTATTAAAGATTCTTGTACACATTGAAAATGAACCGGAAGATACAATTTTCAATTTTGAAAGAGGAGGGGCTAGCCTACTATGTGGTCTTAACTTTCCTGCCCGAGAGTATATTGGGAAGAGTTGAAAGTTTTCTTTAACAAATATGCTTACTTCAACACATCTCTTCTCTTCCGGGAAAAGATCTATAGTATTGGTACTATTACCCCATAAAACGATACCATACTGAAACCTGGCGTGTGCATATGTATAATAGGCGGTCATAGCAGTCTGTAGATTAGTGCATTTTTTTTGTTCGTACAATGCATAAGTAAATCTAGAAAGTTTTGTTTTTATCCTTTCCAAGTGATCTTTCAAATTTATGCCGGAGTCAATAGTAATGCCTAGAAGAGGTTAAAATGTAACATTTTCAATTTTTTCATTTTGAAATGAATAATTATAGGTGGTTTTTGATAGGGCTTGAATTGTAAAATTTTAGTTTTTTTGAAGTTGATTTTCAAATTGTGTTCCTCTAGCCAGTTCTCTATTTTGGTTAATATAATATCGAGCGAGGTATTCAAACTTGTTGAGTCCTGACAGGGCAATACAATCGATATGTCGTCTGCGAAAAGGGTACAGGATTTTTCCATTATTTTTGGCAAGTCGTTGATGTATATGAGGAACAAGATACACCCGAGCACACTTCCCTGTGGGATCGATTGTGTAACCTTTCCCTCCTTCGACCTAACTTTTTGTATGGTGCCCGTCGCGTGATTGTAATGCTCTATCTCTACAAATTGTCGTCTGTTACTGAGGTACGACTCAAACCACTTATGAACTAATCCTCTGGCACCAATACCATATAGTTTTTTCAACAATATGTCGTATCGTACACGTTCATATGCCTTACTCATGTGAAGTAATAATCCTATGGCGTATTTTTTATTATTAATTATGTTTAAAATTTCGTTTATATACTCAAACACAGCTTAAAGTGGTTTTTTCTAAATCCATGTTGTGATTTTCTAAATATATTGAAATTTTCACAATAAGAGTAGAGGCGGCATGACATACACTTTTCTATTGGACGATAGATTCACTGAACGCGGGCGAAGCTGCAGGCAAAAGCTAGTACGTAACACGAGTGTCCTAATGCCTATATCATGTCACAATTGGAAACTATACTTTATTTACGACCATCTTTTCAAATAATAATTTCATGAAAAATGAGAAAGGGAAAGAGCGTTATTTTGTTCCTTAAGTTTAGGTAAGGATCTTAGCTGTAGCAGTAATTTAATAACTCCAATTGAAAGTGTTCTGTGGGGAGCATTCGAGGCTGTATGGCAGAGATATTCTTTGCCTAGCCCAGGAGTCTTCAACCTTTTTTAGCTCGGGGGCCAAAAATCTATTTCAGGTCAGTCAAAGGGCCACATTGCCGCACGTTAACATACCACCTCAACAATAATTTAAACACCAAACAAGTGAATTAAATTATTCTTTATTTGTTCAAAAAAAACCGATCAATGTGAGGATTAACACTGTTTACTTTTCACCAGATTGTCGATATTTGCTTTTATTTTTATGGTCGTAACCCGCAGACTACCTTTCAGATGTACATCCGTAATCCTGTCCTGGTTTTGGACTTAACATTTTTCATCTTTATGTGCTGCTAAACGTGACATCATCTCTGTGGGCGTGATTTCTTATTATATAATCTATTCAATAGATAAATAAATCGTTTAAATAAACATTTACTTCAGCCTCTGAGGGCCGCCAGAAATGTCCCGGCGGCGGGCCGTATGCGGCCCGAGGGCCGCGGGTTGAAGACCCTTGGCTTAGCCCAAAGTAAAATGAGGAATATTAATCTCTGATTGGTCCAAACGGTGTTATAATAAATTGGGCCAATCACAGCGCAAAAACACGGTATTATATCTATGTATATTTATACTAATAATTAAGTAATAAGAAAGTCGTGTCCCTAAATTGAATATTATTTCGAAATGTTTAATGAAATATGTTGTTAGTCCAAAACTACAGTTTTTATAACTTTTGCTTGTCTGTTCCGTTTTAATGCGAGAACCAACCACTCAACGGATTTGAATGCGGTTTCTTCAAAGACATTGTATTGAAGAAAATGACACAAGTGCATCAAACTCTATGAAAACCAAGCGTGTCAGAATTAACAATGAAGACGGTTGATACCTGTTTAAATCTTAGAAGGAATTGTAAGACTTAAGGCATAATACATAAGACCAGTGGCGGTTGGTGGTTCTTAACACTGGAGGTTCACTCCCTGTCTGAGTTACTGACAGGGATTGCAACATACTCTCTCCGTGACTGTTTATAGCTAGGTACCTGAGTGAACTTACCATTTATTGTACAAGTTTACATTGGAAATCTGCGTTTTATTGTCTGCACTTTTTATAATTCACATTATATACACAAGCAAAGCGTCTTCACTTCACACATTATCACCTATTTTTTATACACTTAAAGAACGCTTAATTTTTTTGTTTTTCAAGCACACTCCTGTACTTACTGGATGACTGGAAGAGGGTGACCTTTATTTTTAATACCGAAACGTTGTTCAAATGTCTCACTGCTATTTTTAATAAATTGAACACTAAATGCCATATTTATTAGTACCGAGAAACTCCTTGTTTTTTATTTCGCCATAGTAATGATTTCGCGCACTAATATGTCACCGAACAATGCAGTTCAGTTCAAATATGACGCAACACTAACAAAATAATTAAAACAAACAACGGTCAAGGACTCCTCTCACCTCCCGCTCTTTGATCTCCGACCCAGTTCGTCTAAGTTCGGCTACGCCGTGCCAAGAGCGCCGCACCGAATTCAGTATAATTTTCATACAAAATGCCCCGTATCACGCTTACGGACCTCAGTACCTCTCTTTCTTTTCTACGTACAAATTTTGTATTGGACATTTTTTCCTTGTGAGCGCAAGTCCCGAGCGCACGCTCTACCTACTCGGGCCGGACAACTTACAAATTATGGGTTTGTTTACACGGTCATGTTTATGTTGTTGTTCTTTGTGATAAGCGTAGTGTCCACTTACTACTTTTTTAACATTGCTGCGGTCCTGGCTTAAGATTTTAATAATATACATACATATATTAATAAGTAAAAATGTTTTCACATAACTTTATGTGAGAGTTCACCGCTCCAACGCTCCTTAATACAAACCGCCACTGCTAAGACTCAAAGTTGTAGGTTTTATTCGGACTCAACTCCGACAAAAATCGGAGTTAGGGCACGCAATTAGGCACGCAATGTGTGTCGACTTGAGGGTCTACTTCAATATATGTCTGTGGGTTTCCTTTATTATCATCGTAGTGACCCTGGGCAACTTATAGGCTATAGGGAGTGTTGATAAAATAACCACCAAGCCGAAAACTGTCGATAATAGTTTTTCTTTTACGTGCAGACGCTTTCACACGAGCGAAGCCGCGGGAAAAAGCTATTCTTTATTTAATATTTGTATATAATATTATATAAATAAATTACATCAGTTTTTGTGATACTGACAAACAATGTAGGTACTTATAAAACCATCTTTAACGTTTTTACCTTACAGTAGTAGTATAGTAGTTAAGAAATTGGTACTTAAATATGTACGTCATTAAAAGCTATCTAGTTACATATGTGCAGTTTCTTACAAAACTTTATCTCAACTCATGCAATAGTTATTATTTAAATTACCTACCCATTTTAATAATCTTGGTCAAAATAATCGTAAGCGTTTTAGATTTTTCCAGATGGGAAAACCAAAATATCTGGGCAAAATTTTAATAAAGTTGGGATTTTAATTAAAGTAATTACAACAAAATACTTTTTTTTGGCAAATTATGAGATCGTATACAGTTGAAAATGTTGTTATATTTTATTTGTCGGGACAATTTGTATTTTATCGGGACTCTGGACATCAAATGAAATGTCGGGACAATCTCGACAAATCCCGACCATCTGGCAACCTTATTCCAGAATGTTAGGTGGACTCAAATTATCATTGATCGAAATTTGTAAACTACCCAACTAGCGTCATAGCGTTAAAATAACCTATATATGACTCGTATATCAGTTCCATTTGAACAATCTTTTAAATCTCTAAAATTACGCAATTTTACAACGTATTTTTTAAGAACTAGGAAATGTTTTCTGTGTTAAGAAATCAATTCTTGGTTAAAGCATCTATTGAGCACATGAAAACATGAAAAACCTAAAGAAATATTAAATAGTAATCAAGAAATTTATTTTCAATCTCTCACTTATATCAAAGTACAATCTGCGGAACTCTGTACAAACCTTACGTTCCTATACGACAAAGCTTAGGTTTACGACGCGAGTACCTGTTTTGTTTTTAAATCGAAACTATGATAGAAAATAAATTTCTATATTTTAAACAATAGAAAGATACGAATTAACATTATAAGGAACACTGCGGTATAAGAAAGCAGATGAAAAGTAAATCAAAAGGTGAGGAGCTCTGAACAGGAATTCGAACCCGGGACCTCTCGCTAACCGAGCAATTGCTCTACCAGAATATAAATGTTGATAACGAAGTTTTCAAGTTTGTTTCTTCACCACGGGCGGAGCCGTGTGATAGTATTCTATGAAATCACCACATCGGGGGGAAGACGAGTTAAAAAATGCTATCGTTTTAAGAGAGAATAATATCTAATCTTTTCTACACCACCAATAGAGACAAGTTTTGTAAGGCCGTGAGTCTACTAATATGCATGGTGTGTGAGTTTGGTAGCTAAATGTCCTATCGGGAAAATGCACAGACCCACTTTTAGCCTTTATTGCCTTGGTAATGTGTGCGAAAAGTGGGCTTGGGGAGATTTCCGATGGTACCTAAGTTCCAGACTAGACAGTATGCCAATATTGGCGTCGAGAATCTGTGCAGATTTCCTCACGTCAGCAGTTTGTTACAATTTGTATCGATTTAAGAAATTGCACTCGGTTGTGTGTGCATTTTCTACTTTTCTTATTTTTAAAGTTCAGTAAGTATATGAGTAAGCAAGAAAATTCAATGTAGTACGGATTACCGTTGTTAGTTTATTTGCCACCGTTTTAGTAAAAAATTTGATAACCCGTTTCTCTATTGTTTTTCGATATAGACTAAAGTTCTAGACTTCTATAGTTCAATACAAGCATTTACTAAGTCACTATCTGACTGAAACGTAAATTTTTGGTATAGGTGCAATTTAAGGCAAGAAAACAACTTTGTATGTAAATCTGTCCAGCTTGATATCCTTAAAACAAAATCAATATTCAAAATTTTGGCAAAATGGTTCCTTTCAAAATATCAATACCAGATGATAGAGGTCTTAATGATTGCTTTGCTTATTTTTGAATAAAAAGCATCAAAATAAATAGAGTTTATGGCACTATGCGACGAATAGTTTATTTAATACTTTTTATTAAACAATAAGAGAAACAATCATAATGGAACGAGACTTGACGCTACATGCATGTAACTGAATTTACATTTAAATATTTATATAAGAGATCTGCACACTCTGGCTACCCTTTTGCAATATAGGCGAGAATATAGTATTGTCCGAATCAAAACATTTTCGTGACATTGGACTAAACGTTTTCAAAAGCTTACTTTGTTATTTTTTTTATAAAATCTTTGGTGCCATAATTCATAAGAAAATCTCGGCTTACGCAAGTTGGAAAATGCTCGGTTAGGGTGTAATAAAAAGACTTGGAAAGCTTTCGCAACCAAGAAATGTTTCAGCGCAGTAGCGAACTGGTAGCTTATATATTGCGAGTCGCGAAACGAAGTGGAGCGACCGCCATACATAACCTTTGTGGTAATCTTGTAATGACAAACAAAAAATTCTTCAGTGGGTGATTGATTTATCTTTGTTTAGTAGTGCCTCCTTATCGACACTGTCTAATAATGTTATGTTTTTGTGAAAATGTGTTTTTATATGTACAATTATTATGTATATTTTCACCTTTTTTATCAGCGCCGATAATTGTTTTACTAGTTCCTAAAGAGGTCGATGATAAATACATACTGGTTAATTTTCTGATGATGATATGGATAAAATGGATCACGGATAAATCCATACTTTAAAAAAACTTTATTTAGACGATTTTTACATAACCCACAATAATAATCTGTTTCTTCTCACACACGGAAAGGAACTAAACATTTTTTTTTAGATCTCCAAGGGAGTCTGTGCTGGGTTTCTCCATGACCATGAAGTGTGAACAGGGCACCCCGGGGGCTCCACAGCAGGCGATGTTCCAGAACCACTGCGACAGGAGGTTCATAGACTTGTACAGTATGTTTTCTCGAACGTCTATTGGTCTGCTCATTTTCGATAGTTTCACTTATTTTATTCAAGCTCAGAGTTGAATTTGCAAGCTTGTTTGGGGATAATACAAAATGGAGTTTATTTACAATGCAGAATAGAAAATTTGCGACGGAAAATTTTAAAATGCGCCCGAAAGATGAATTCTGTCATCGTTACACAGAGCAGAAGGATGCGAAAAACTAAAAAGATGGCCCAAAGAGTATAGTAAAGCTTTTGTCACAAATGAAGTGCCGCGGAGTATTTTCATATCCATTTATTAATTGAAAATAAGTACTTTGATTTGGACTTTTTTTGCTGAAGTAATTTTAACTAAGCCGTTGGTAAAAAGGTTGCAATGCAATGGTTTAATTTAAAAAAGTATTAGTTTCAACTTGATGTACCCAACGGGGCCCGAGGAAAGGGGTCTTGACTTGACGGACAGATAGACATGTCGCAGTTAATTTGTTAAATTAGACACTTAAATAACACCCTAGACCGATAATTAAAGACCGACGTTTAACCAAGTCGCTAAAGTTCCGTCAGACAAGTGAGTAAACGAAACGTTTAAGGAGTTGTCTAAACGTTCCTAGGCAACAAGATGCATTTCAACTTTGGTAGGGTGACCAAGATATTTGATTGGAAAAACATGGGTACTAAAAATACATGGCTTGTCTTATGTTTATCCATAAGGCGTAATATGCCCACTTAGGTGGTGTGGCGTAACATTGATCTGACAAAGGCCACCTTTGCACGGCATGTTCTACCCAACCGAAATTGAAGAAAATGACTTGCATTTTTTTGTTTTATGTTTCTTTAATTAGAAAAAAATAAAACCTTCTCTGCTACAGAACATAAATATTCGGTACATTTGTTTGGTACGTTTTACCAACAACATGTTTACAATTGCACCAAAGATTAAATTTGAAATAAATAAGATTAGCCAAGTGCGAGTTGGACTCGCACACGAAGGGTTCCGTACCATTATCTATAAAAACGGCAAAAAAATCATGTCTGTTGTATGGGGGTGTGCAGGTCCGACTCGCACTTGGCCACTTTTAGTATTTGTTATTATAGCGGCAACAGAAATACATCATCTGTGAAAATTTCAACTGTCTCACTATCACGGTTCATGAGATACAGCCTGGTGACAGACGGACAGACAGACATACAGACAGACGAACAACGGAGTCTTAGTAATAGGGTCCTGTTGGTTACCCTTTGGGTACGGACCCCTAAAAATCACTGAACACAACTAACCAACGTTGAACAACGTTTGCCAAAAATATAGACTCTGAAAGCTGTTGTCGTGACACGATCTTGTTTTACATTATTTAACTAACACGCCGGCTTTCGGTAAGACAGATTGTTAAACGTTTTCGATGATGTTGTATTTAAATCAAAATACTAGTGACTTGGTTAAACGTCGCTCTTTAATTAACGGTCTAGGGTGTAAATTAAGTGTCTGATTTAACCAACTAATTACGACAGACATACAGACGGACAACAAAGTGATCCTATAAGGGTTCCATTTTTTCGTTTTAGGTACGGAACCCTAAAAATAAACACCTTGAAAAGTTGTAAACATTTTAAAAATTTGGTGCATGAAAGGTGAGTAAGCTGACTGAGCTTTTTGAAACTTGGTGCATGAAAGTGGAGTTAACTGAAGTAGTTACAACCTCAGATTACTCCGGATGCACCTGAAAATTCACGTTGAGATCCAATTGACAACTGTTTTCACCTCAACTGGAAGTTCGTTTGGCTATGGTTGTAGTAGTGACGTGTACAGATAAGCACGTTTTGTGTGTGTGTGGCACGTATTGTACACAGACATATAATTTGTTACTAAGATTTTGTAGCGCTCCCGAAGTTACGCACACAGGGAAAAGTGCGAGTGCACGCACTACTAATGCAATGCAATAAAATATATGAATATGAATACTACAACCACAGCTAAACGGACTTTAAACAAATATTCAATATACTTATATATATCTACAAACACGACTTTTTTCATCCATCCATTCATCAGCCCGTGTCCATCCACTGCTGGACATAGGCCTTTCGCAAATTTTCCCATGGCGGTCCTCCGTCCTCCTCATCCAGCCGCCACCCACAACGTCCTTCAGGTCGTCGGTCCAGCGGGCACGAGGTCAACCTACACTACGCTTTGCTGTACGTGGTCTCCATTCCAAAGCCTTTTGGCCCCAACGGCCATCAAGTAGGCGACAAATATGGCCTGCCCCCTGCCACTTCAACTCACTAATTCCGCAGGTTATGTCGGTTACTTTCGATCTCCGCCGGATCTTCTCATTTCGGATTCAATCTTATTCTTTATGAATACTTTATTATTAGTACAGGTATAATTATCAGATTATGTTACCAAAATAAGATGACTTCTTATATATCCGTCAACCACCCCCGCCGCCTTCTTCCCCCACAAGGACTTTGATCAAAGGTTGACTCCGGCAGCTAATGAGATACATAATCACATCAGTCAACCGCTCCGTCTGTTCGAGCCCTGAATTTTTTGTAATTAAGCAAAAATAATTGTAATTTCAGCAAATTCTTAATGAATACTTACTAGTGTATTAAGAATGATAATTTCAATCAGAAAATCATCGTGTCTTGAAAATATTAAGAAAGATATCTATATTTTGCTCTTTCATCCTTCCATCCATCAGTCCACCGCTGGACACAGGCCTTTCTAAGATTTCCCAACTCTTGGCGGTCCTCCTGAAAGAAATACTCATACTCATACACGCTGGGAAGGTTTGGTGAGTGGGTAAGTTTTATTTGGGGTAGTTAATTGATGACTAACTTTTCACCCGCGGCCCCGCCCATGATTATTGAATCTCCGCCTCGTTTTCAGCTTTGGCGTTATTTTATCAACATCCCTTATAGCTAGGTTGATCAGGGTCACAATGATGATAATAAACAAAACCGGATCAAAATCCTATAAAAAGTCAAGACGTAGTTTACTCTATGTAACGGGTGAAGCAGGCCAAAAGTGAGACAGTCTCGTGTTCGTACACGGCTTGAAACTCACACATGCGCAATCTGTCTTAGGCACTTGGCGGCAACACTCACTAAGTGCACACATGTTTACGAAACTGGCTTCACGTCAATGTTGACAGCGCTCCGTCTTGAGTTTTTATTTGGTCTGAGATACATACACATACAGACAGAAAAATAATTTAAAAATGGTAGTGCCAGCAGTACAATACTAATACTAAAAAAAAATTCATTGTACAGACACAACTTTTTACTATTCATTACTTTATATAAGATTTAAAAAAAACATGCCTATTATTATAAAAAATCATATAACATTTTTATCCTCGATACTTTTAAAAAATAGAGCTTATCGTATGTCATTTCATGACATTCATTAGGCTATAAATAGGTGTTCATAAAATAATGCGAAAGCCGAAAATGGGACAAAGACTGAATGAACGCGGGCGGAGCCGCGGGTAAAGTCTAGTAGTACATAGACCAGTAGCTACCACTACTTTTTGATGTTTTTAAAGTTTTTATTATCCTTAAAAAATGTTATTTTATAAGAAAGTTCGTTCGTTTTGCAACTTGTTATGGGCACTCAAAAATTCCGAATAATTGCTGAAAATTCCGGACATTTTCTTAAAATTTCCAAGTTTGCGTTATGTCGATTTTTGGGAGACTTAAACGTAAAAATGATTCATATAAAAAATGACAAATAACAATACAATTGTGTAGAATATAGTGGGTACTGTTCATATTGATTTACTTAAAATGTTTTATTTCATTTCATTTATAATTTCTCTTCCTTCATATCTTTCAAAATTTCAGACATCTAAGAATTCCTCCCGCATTCCCGACAAAGAACCAAAGTTCGGGACATGATCCTCTCTCTGAAGGACCCGGAATAAATCTTCAGAAAAAGTTTATAATAAGGTTCAACAGTTGCATTGCGTTTTGTTACTGCTAATTCAGTTTCCGCTTTGGCACTAACGAGTAAATCAATGTTTCCTTACATAATATCCACCCAAGTATAGGTCTCTACTACAATGATATCTATTTCAGTGCTGCTGAATAATCGCGCCCTGATGGTTTGTTTGCAAATCCGTCCGTGTCATGGTTATCATCAATCAAATGAGGTGTGTTCCACTTACCCCTTTCCCTCACGGCATGCCACCGTTTTAGTACAAAAGATAACCCGTTTTTTTATTCATTTTTCGTTACAGACTAAAGTTTAAACCTTCTGTAAACATAGCCTACAAAGGTTGTTAATAAAATAACGCCCGAGCCGAAAACGGGGCAAATATCGAATAAACGCTTTCAACTTGAGAGCCACTCAGCGGATTCGGATGCGGCTTTTTATTAACATTTTAGTGATCCTGGTCAACACATATGCTATAAATGTGTTAGTAAAATTATGCTCAAGCCAAAAACGGGGGAAAGAATGAAGAAATGCGGGTGGAGCCGCGGGAAAAGGCTAGTTTATGTAATAAAAGAGAAAACATACAACATATTTTAGTACTGAGTATACAATGAGCAGGTTCCATAACTGTAATCTGGTTAAAAAGACGCTTCATTTCATTTAGCACTGAAATGGAATATTGCGATTTCTATCTTGAACGAGCAAGCCAAGGACTCAATCTTCATAAGCCAAGTGGAACATACCGCGGATAGCGGATGTATAGTATTGTAGAGTCGGTATATACAGTTTATTTTTCCAGCGGCAGTCGGTTCAGTTCACATTGTTGAATGACTGATGAGCTATTTGATGCCCAAGGATCATAGGGGTGTATGTTAGTTACTAGAGATATATAATCTGGTTTTTGAAATTGTGATAAGATTTCGATTGTTAGAATTTAAGTTAAATGAATAATGGATGAAATTATAAAAAGTGTTCGAATATTTTTCTGTTGATAGGACAACGTTCACCATAAACAGGAAGAAAACGCAGGTTTTTTGGTTGCGTTAATAGCATTAAAAAAATAAAAAAATACGCAAATACGGGCCTTTCACAGATTCATGAGACAATTTCCAAAGCCCGCGTATAAAAAAAAGACTAAGGTATAAAAGTATATATAAAAATATTATATTAAGAATTGTTACCACGGAGTAATATTTTTTCTTTTTATATGCGGGCAAAGGTTTTATTCGTAAACAGCTGTATGAGGACCGTAACTCAGAAATTTTAATGTTTTATTTTTTAAAGTATAATTAACGCCACCAAAAAATCCGAGTTTCTTTCCAGTTTATGGGAAAGGTTGTTCTTATCAACAGAAAAATATTCGAGCACTTAATAATTTCATTCATAGTCCATTGTGGCAAGTTTCGATCTGTATAGCGATAAATAATGACAAAGTTTAGTGACCACAGCAAGCGGTATATAGATTTTTTTATTTTCGTATGTTAGAATCTAACATAAGGCATGGTCGACAACCTGCGGCCCGATGCCTCCTCCTTGCTGCCCGCGACTAAATGCATAGTAAAAACAGAATAGTAGGATAACTGTGTTAAAGTAGCGATAGCAAAACCAGCATAACTGTTACCGTTGTGTATGTGCTGTGGTTCGTGCATACTAACGCGCACATATTAGCATATTACTATTCTGTTTTTACTATGCTAAAGGTCTTTCATTCAATTTAATATAGCGCCATAACTGTATTTTTACATACCTAACTTGCTCACCTTTGTGCGCCTTAGTAATACCATAGTAAAACCAGAAAGGTAAGCTATCTTCACAGACATGTCACCCGCGCGGCTTATATGTGTGCGAGCCTGCACGCACGAACCACAGCACGCACACAACGACAGGCGGTTTCAGGCGGTGGTGTGACTAGGGTCGGCAGCAATCTGCAGTACGCCGCGCGCCATTCGTCGCATCGCCGCAAAATAAATTGACAACGATGTAATTCAAGCCTAACACGGCGCTGGAGTTGTTCTACTATTCTGTTTTTACTATGCTAAAGGTCTTTCATTCAATTTAATATAGCGCCATAACTGTATTTTTACATACCTAACTTGCTCACCTTTGTGCGCCTTAGTAATACCATAGTAAAACCAGAATAGTAAACTATCTTCACAGACATGTCGCCCGCGCGGCTTAAATGTGTGCGAGCCTGCACGCACGAATCACAGCACGCACACAACGACAGGCGGTTTCAGGCGGTGGTGTGACTAGGGTCGGCAGCGATCTGCAGTACGCCGCGTGCCATTCGTCGCATCGCCGCAAAATAAATTGACAACGATGTAATTTAAGCCTAACACGGCGCGGGAGTTGTTCTACTATTCTGTTTTTACTATGGTAACACTAAGCTACGTCAACGCAGCTGAAACAGCTGAATAACACAAATACAAGAATTTGTGCCCTGGACAATGCAAACTACAGATTTGAGTTTGGATTTGGATGATTCCGACTATGAATTTAATGATTTGCTACAACACAAACGGTATCTAGGCGCAAAAAAAACAGTTGGCATACATTATTGAAGTGTGGAAGTGATTAGGTACTTTATAAAGTCGCACTTATTTGAAGTTTCTATTGGTGTGGGAGTTATCCGAAGAAAATAAGCTGACAGGCTCAGTACGTGGTATTCTACGAGTATAAAACGGCATAACCAAGTGAGGCATGTTTTTATTTTATTTTGCACTATCTGGCCCTTTTCTGGCCAAAATATTGCCGATCCCTGTGTGATGTGATCGATGTATTAAAAAATTACCTGCACATTGAAACAAAAACACATTTTATACGTTGTTATACTTATAGCTGGTTCATGAGACATTTTGTATTTTAGTGTAGCATTTTTAAGTGGTAATGTAGCTCTAGTACAGAAGTAGCTCTGTGAACAGGGATCATTATGCGAAAATATTAACTTTTTTATTGACAATCGATTGAAAGCTTACAAATGTTCTGTACTTTTGTCGTTTGTGGAGTTGTTTTTTTGTGTGTTTTGTATGATACGGAAATAATGTAAAATTTTCTGAAGTTTTGTGGGAGAAATGTGGTTTAATTTAAACTACGACGCAACTACAGCTTGTTCTATAGTTTTTATAGTTCATTATCGTCTATCCCTATTTAATTTTCGAATTATTATAATTATTCACCACCCAAAGGTTGAATGGAAGAAATCGCTTCAAGTGACAAGTCCGCCCCTGTTCTTCTTTATTTTTAATGTCTTTTATTTTGTGTACAATAAAGTGTCAATTCATTCATTAATTCATTCGTTGGGTTTAAATGAAAGACTTTTTAACGCCACTGGGGTGTATTTTTTGTCTTTTATGCATGACGTATTCACATGAAAGATATAGAGTAAGGAAGTTGAATGCAGTCGGAGCATCTCCCCTCGTCGCGTCGTCCGCACACCCCCCTCGCACGCCTGCAGTATGTGCTGTGTGCGTAGAGAGAACGGTTGTGTGTGTACGTACATAGCGCATTTTTCAGGTCAGTTAGTTAATAATTACTAAATAAACCTCTACTTTATACACTCACATACATTTAATTACAAATAGCACCTACATTTTTAGGTTTCCATACCCCAAGGGCAAAACGAAGTCCTATTACTGTCACTTTGCTGTCCGTTTGTTCGTCTGTCCGTCCGTCCGTGTGTCTCTAACTCGTTGACGAAATGAGTTACATACCTGAAATGTATATATTTTGTGTTGAATATTGACTTTAAACCGAATATTTAATTATAAATTTAATTTAATTATTTTTCAGGGGATACATGGAAATGAAGCCAAAAAATACTTTTTTTTTACACTGGCATGTGTGGGTCAATGTGAATGTCTAAATTTCATGAACTAGAGTAGAAATATATCGGCAGTCCCATTCATATCGCTGACTAGAGCAGTCGTTTGGTACAGCGGCTGCTGCAATGTTGACCTAGATTTTTTCTGTAAAATAACGCATCGAAAAATGGAAACGAAACGCTCCGACAGTGTTATCGTCCACGAGCTGCTTGCTTTTGTGCAGTACAAGCTGTGCATTATGGATGAGCTCAGCCTTGAGCAAATTTGTATGTCCAGCCACTAGGAGGAGGAAAGCGTGTCATCCGCCTCGTAATGAAGCAGAAGGACGGGTGCGGCAAGGAGTACCTGCAGAACATCTTTCGTGTCCTGAAGGAGACAGATCCCGAAAACGTCCCGACGTTTGTACCGCGTGATCTACATAAGCTGCCTCTCGTGACATTTGATCGTCTCAATGTTACGAGGTTGCTAATAGAGTCCAAATCCGCTCCAGGTTGGCTATTTCGGAACCAACCGTGGCCAATTTAAAGATGGAAGTAGCCGAATCGCGCAACAAAAACGCTGCGCTGACAATTTTGCCGAAGTCCACGTAAAACATTAGAGTGCGTCGACGCGGCAAGAACCTCTGCACCAGTCAGCAAGTTAGTGTCACCGTCATCCGACTCCGTTTTGCCGCAGGTTGTTGACCACCCTATTTCTTCGGTTTCAATCGCCGAAAACACGTCGTCTCAACCTGCAAATTCTGCATTAACTTAAGCTGCGTTGGAAGTTCCATCATGGCGCCAGAAGACATACGCCCAGGTGTCCCGAGACTCCCGGACATCACGCCCGCCACCGCTTGTCCAAAAAAGGAATACGGTTGACAAGGACGGATTCAACCTAGTGGAGAAGAAACGTCGACTTCGACCGGCCCGCAACCAACGCGGCACCGCTCCCGCTGCCGCCACAACTACACTCCGTGTGGCAGTGCCTTTGTCAGCGATGTACTTGTCCCAATTTGACCAGAACACATCGGGACAAGACATTGTTCGATGTATCGGGGAGAAGTGCTGTGAACGAGAACAGGATTTATCACAAGTGAGGCTGGCCCAACGAGCATTTTTTATACTTAAAAAAGTATTATAGATATCTTTGTTAAATACACAACATCCCTCAAGATAACCTGTAAATACCTCTGTAGGTTTAATTAAGTAAAAAAGGGAACAGTATTTAAGTTAAAATGAGGAGAGATTTCAGACAACTATTAAGGTAAACTTTAGATAAATTTAAGTGAGATTAGTATCGGAGAATTTAATATTCTGAATTAAAGATATCTTGAAGTTAAAGTTAATTCCAAAGTTTAGTGTTTCACAATAAAAGAGTAGGATTAATCAGTACTTGGAAAGTATTATTTCAAACTTCATTGTACTAATTGTATTCATAGTTAATCTAAAGGCAATAAACCTACAAAATTACATCTCTAAGAATGTATGCTTTCAAAAATTTGTCAGAGATGGATAACATAATATAAAGATTAAAATAAATATGCTAGATAAGGGAATGCATGTATCATGATGTAGGTACGGTGAAAATGTAAATGCACACTTGTTATAAAAAGTCCGGATAGATCTATAAAAATAAAAATAATACGGAATGGCATGCGTAATTTTATTTACAAAAAATAGTCACAAACAAAGATATCTTTGGTCACAAATAAAATTGACAAAAATCCATGTTTTTTTTAAAAGAAATATTTTTTTACCTTCCTGCGTGAACTTTCTAAGATTGAACCATATGGAATTTCTTAAATCAAATCTCAGAGGATGATAAAACTATTAAATTAATTTGTCTTTTCAATTTAAGATAGTCAAAAATGGCGTTAATTCAAGTTGAGCTATATTAATTACTGATAAAGACACAATTGAATTAGTAATTCAGAATTCAGTATGAGTAAAGTAATTAGAGCATTTCTAAAATACATTTAGATAAAAAAAAATAAAGATTGATTTGCTATGATTTTAATGCAATAAAATTTAAGTAATAAAGGTGTTAATGAATTCTATTTTGAATTTTTACATTTATAAAGGTTTTTAAAACTCATAAGTGATTTAACTCATCCTTTAAATTGAGTTGTAAATTCAATATGGTCCTACATTTTCGATGAACTCAGCTCATTTGTGCATTTACCATTGTTAGAATTGGTAGCACTGTGTTTTTTACACGACGGCAAAACCATCCCCTTTTTTTAATTTGTTTCACTTTGTGTCTGTTCAAATTTTCCATCATGTTTATTGTACTTACACATAACTGAATAGAACTGTTTTAAATAAAGTCGTCCTTTTAATTCTATATCCGCCTAAAAACTATTTATTAAATAAATAAGATCTTTATCTTGCAATAAGTGAGAGAGTTTAAAGAATTTGAGTTTTTGTCTGAATTAAGATAAACTTCAATTTTGCAGATAAATATTCGTTAAGTAGTATGTTTCAAGGAAATCAAGTTTAAAATATGTCTTGAAAAAATTCATGTATAGGAAAAGGAGGCTTTATTCACATTTAATGTAGATAAAAATAAGTCTCTTTATTTTTTTTTATTTGTCTATACCAATTGCACTTAATTTCAAATTTTAATATTATTAAAACTTAAAGAAAAACACGAATTTAGTTAAACCTACTTCAGATGTATTTGCCTAAGTGAAAACTCAATTTAGATATTTCAAATACATATAAGGTTTAATTATCATTTGCATTGCTGCTTGGGGGAGGCGCTGCAGTCACAGAGGAAAACAAACTTCAGATCCGTCGTGCCCCGGCTTCCAGCGCAGCACAAAGATATATTCCTGGATCCAAAGTTTTGGCCTGAGGGCATAGTATTTAGTCGATATAGGGAGCCACGACCGAAATGAGAAAATCCTTGATTCGTAAAATGTACGGTTTTTTATCTTTTGATTTTGCTTATGATTTAACTTTTTGTTATTTCCATGTTTGTAATATTTATAATTTATATTTTTGTTATTTCTATTGATATTTCTTAATTTGTATAACGAAATGGATAACCTGTAACGTTGTACAAATTTAAAAAAATAATAAAATGTGTGGTCACCAAAATTTACAGTTTTAGACAATTTTCATGGGGTCTATCTCAAAAAACTAAACTAGTTAGGAATTTAGAATCTCTTGTTCAAGAACAACCAATACTAGAATTATGGAAGGAGTAATTGGTGAGCAACTTAATTTTGCAGTTTTCCTTCATACGTTTTGTAGGTTACCGTATGAAACAAAACTGCCATACTAAATTTTAACATTTATTTTGTTAACATTTTACCCATTTTTCTTACTTGACCGGTTTTATTGAATAATAAATAGAAACTAACGTAAAACCAGTTTTAAATAATTTTCTACAGGATTCTGAACCCTTCACTTCAAACCATTTGAGAAGTTTTCTAGCAAAGGAATAATCTTGAGAAAACTGAAACGGTAAAATTGTTAACATTTTCTACTAGTTAGTTACTTACTTCTCACGTAGTTAAACTTTAATGACCATTTTTATAGTTTCAATAAATGTAAGGACGTTCTATCTGCTTCGACGATGTATTTTTAATCAAATAATTGATAGGTACTGAATGTTGTCACTTTTTAAGGTTCCGTACTGAAAGGACAAAACGGAGTCCTATTAATGTCACTCCGCTGTCTGTCCGTCCGTATGTCGGGTCTTTAGCTCGTGGATGAATGAAGTTACAAATCTGAAATTTGGATATATTGTGTAAAATTCATTTGGAATTTGGAATTTTTTTATTATTAAGTGTCTAATATGTTTTAATCAAGGATCACTAGCGACATAGTGACAATAATGTCTATTTTCGGTAATGTTTTTTATCATTTTCTGATAAAGTGTTAGGGGATTTTTAAATTTAATTTGATTAATTTTGAGTAAAAAGTTATTAGAATCTTAGGTTATATTTACATTATTTTCCAAAAGCAACGGCTACGGCGCTCGGAAGGCGGTGCCCGGCACCGTGCAATTCGTTGCAGACGTCTTTACACGCCGTCACCGCGTCGAATTTTGGTCGCCGGAGACCAGCCTCAGCCAGCTCCGGATTCGTTAGTCCGTTTGCTCTTCACCGCACGCTGGCAGCGCGCTCCTTCGACGCCTCCGATTTTTTATATACACTCTATGGACAAGCTATTTTGTAACAAGGCTGGCTTCGCTAGCCTAATCACCGCTACAGTACAGCAGTAGAATTCCGACACGGTACTGTAGCAGTGATTAGGCTAGCGAAGCACTCTCACCGATTTTGCGGAAAAAATCATATGAACCATCTAACCAAAAAGCTAAACGTCGTTGAGCCCTCTCGTAAAACGTTGCGTTGAACTATTTGGCTGAGCAACCTTTAGCAATTTAGTTGGATGCCGCCATTTAGTTAGCATCCTAGGCATCCAATCAGGAAGTTGATTTAACCAGATTGCGCCCACATATATACTTATTTAAGCAATGCCCAAGATAGATATACTCTTCTACCACCTGTATAATAGAATTACCTACACGGGCATAGTTACACGTATCCTGTGAAAATACCAACCTGTCTACCTATTACGTCTGAAGTTATAGAGCCCTGTGACAGACGGACAGACAGACAGCGGGGGCTTAGTAACAGGGTCCCGTTTGGCACCCTACGGATAGGGAACCGAAAAAGTTGTTTTGACCTCAGTAAATTCTATCATTCATTTCAAATTTCGCAAAAATATTAATTGTACAGACATGACTTCTTACAACTTTATTATTAGTATAGATTACACGAGATATTGGTTTCATTTATTCGACAAGATTAATAACGGTGTAACGGAAATTGGATTTACTCGTGACTGAATTTGATCGAATAATCACATTCGTTTAACTTATTTTTTTACATGTTGTTTTACAAATTGATTCAGTGATATTATTTTCGTATTTTAGTCGTTGTTTGGGGATCCTAAATTAAGCCCTGGACATATTTGTAGTCGTAAAGGGTAAAAGCTGAAAACTATACATTCGTAATTAAATCATAAAAAAATACAGTCTTTAACGGAACCCTCGGTGGACGAGTCCGACTCGCACTTGTCCGTTTTTTTATTTTTATTTGAATTTTTGTTATTTGTCATGATAGAGGGCATAGTAACACGTATTCTGTGAAAATTTATATCATCCATCTATTACGGTTGAAGCTGTAGACCCGTGTGATAGGCAGACAGATACATAAACAGACAAACAGCGCAGCGGAGGCTTGGTAATAGGGTCCCGTTTGGCACCCTTCGGATACGGAACCCTAAAAACAATCTTCAACAAAACCTCGAAAAGTGCCACGACGTCTCGAATATGATTACCAAACAATATTATTAATTTCAAATACCTGTCTGTTTTTAGAATAAAACGAGGTAGTAATTAAAAAAAAGGAACAACAATTTTAACATCGAAGTAGCCTGATTTCGTTCTAAAATCTTTAAACCCCTTTATAAAAATTTTTGCGACATTGCTTGCTGGCATATTAAAGAGACTTTATTCGCCCGAACTCCTATACTAGCGCAGTTCGCTGATTATATCCTTATTGATAGGTACTTGCTTATTATTTTTGCTTTTTCAACATATCCCATACAATATCCATGACGTGAAACTAAAACTTTTATCAAAATCAAATACATACAAAAGTTACAAGCGTATAAAAGTCCTGGATTTTACACAAATTTTGATGAATGTTTATGCACCGTAATGTCCTAGAAGCGATACAAAAAATTAAATAATGTTAGTTTCACAGCATAGTATATTTTATACTATTCAAAAATATTTTTGATTCATTTCGATTTTTGAGAAATTTCTCCTGAAATCATATAGGAACGACCAAAACCATTATCGAGTTTTTTCAAATCATGAATGTTGTCTCGCGTTAGCTTGCCTCTCACACCGTGTTCGGTTAGTTCCGTACGAGCTCGGGAAATGAACGTTTCGGCCAACCAATAACAGTCAGTCAGTGCTCTATAGTCAGAAGTTGAATGTAGAATGAAATAGCGAGCATAGGGACCCGTGCGCGACTGACTTCAAGCCGCCAACTACAAGCTTCTTAATTTAATAATTCTATGTTATCAGGATTCTATGTCTCGGGTTACTCCTACATATCACTAAACGGAAAATGCAAATTTAAGAGTGGACAGGTAAACTGATTTATTAAACTGAGAAACAGGCTACTCAATTTCATTCGACTGATGACGGCCCAATACCGTGGGCCGAAATATATCGAGTAAATCAAATTATAATTAATGTTTTATGTTTTTTTTTTATTATTAATTGCTACAAATTAAGTAAGAAAGCTGTACGGTACACCGAACACTTCGCTGAATCATCAACAGCGCGTACGCCGGTGATTTACCTAATTTCCAGTTCAGTTCACGTTTGAGCCCACTTCACGGCGGACGCGCTCTCACCTCACATTAACCATCAGTTACGTATCCATATTTTCATACAGTGGACAAAAAGTTATTATCTGCGCTGATCTTAAAGTGTTGAACTAACTTCCCTGCTTCGTCTTTGAGTTTACTTTTCAGGAATTGCATCTTTTGTGCATCCGACAGAGATCTATTACTGTGGATTGCTTCTATGAATAAATCTTTGAAAGAAACCCAGTTTTGATTACTGCCATTGAAATATACCTATAGTATGTTCATTGTTGGAGTTGATTTTTCTCGATGAGATACAGACCATAGCTTCGTGTTTATGGCCTTTTTGATAGTGGTAAATTGTTTCTCGTAATTAGGGAATGATTCTTGATGGTCAGGGTTTATTTCCACCGATTCACTATCAATCTCCCAATGTAATTTGTCGACAGCGGACCATCTAGATTGTAAATCTTTTAGGATATCCTCGAATTCCCATCACCCTGATCAACAAATAGGTGTTCATAAAATAACGCTCAAGCTGAAAACGAGGCAAAGAATAAATAAACGCTTTTAACTTGAGAACCACTCAATGGATTTGGATGCAGTTTTTTTTTCATTATCTCAGTAACCCTGGTCAATATATAGGCTAGAAGGAGCGTTTATAAAATAACATCTGAGCCAAAAACGGGGCAACGATTGAATAAATACAGGCGGAGCCGCGGGCAAAGACCTGACGTGCGATAAGTGTATTTATATCCATCCATCCATCAGCCTGTTTCGTCCACTGCTGGACATAGGCCTTTCCAGGATTTTGCCACTTTTGGCGGTCCTTCTGGAAGAAATGCCCATACTCACACACGCTGGACAGGCGGGTTGGTGAGCGCGGTGCCGAAACCCTTGCACCAGTGACGCCGCTGCCCGTCACCAGTCTGATTTATATAAGGCCCGGCAATTGGGGATGGATATACCGCCATCCATCGGTCCCAGGCAATGGTGGGCCGCCTGGTTTTTTTGCCTGAGAGCTGTCCTCTTACTCTCCCCCGAATAACTTCGGGAGGATTTCCGAGTAAGATGGTGGTACCTCCACAGTCGAGCTCGGCATTAGCTCTACCACCTAACTACATTATGTATTTATATACCTACATATATTGCAAAAATAAAGTATTTGATTTAATTTTTATGAAAGTTATGTAATGTAATGGTACATTATTGCTAAGACCAGGAAATAAGCAATCCTGGACGAGTAAGTTAAAAGTCCGAGCCCTAGGGCGAGGAGTTTTATATACGAGACCAGGATTGTTAATTAAATCAAATCAAAATCAAAATATATATTTTTGCAAAGTAGATACTTAAAGTATACTTTCTACAAGTCAAAGTTAATTATAACAATATAATATATCTTTAGAATAGAAAAAAATATATAATAATACGGGAAATAAAATAAACACCTGCATAAAATAGAGGAATCCAGGAATAAAAATATTATATATACATAATGCAATAAAGAAATAAGTTCATAAATAAAAAAGCGAAATACATACAAAAAATATTAAGGTTGGGCTACTAAAATGTAATAAAGTTATACACCTCCATAAAATAGAGAAATATAGGAATAAAAATATTATGTATACATAATGCCTAACCAGCCGCACCATTCGATTAGTATTGCTAAGAAGAAGGGCAAGAAACTTAGCAAATTAATTCATGGTCGAAGCAAGTATAGTGCTTTTCTCAAAAATAAAATGAGACATTTTCATGTTTTTCATGATAATGAGTTATATCAAATATAATAAACTGACTAGAAAATATTAAAAGTTTCTTACTTGCTCATATTTGGGCGATTAGTCATGTTTATTGTTATTGATTTGTTCAGCAAAGCATTAGTGGAGTACAATCTATATCAGAGCCCGTTTCTGAACTCATTTTGTAATTTATTCGCACAAAATACTTTCAACTAAAATTTATAGCAACATAAATTCCCGCTTTTACGCAATTTTTTTTATTATTGCCAGCTGAGCAAAGGTATTTACCGCCATGCAGCCTTCTAGCCTTCATGGACAACGCCATCCAGAGAAACGCTAAGTACTAAAAAAAAAAGAGAAAAACTTCCTTAGTCTCTTATAAACATAGACACGGATGGTTTTAAAAAGAAAACATATGACATATACTCTGTGAACATATGGTATGTAATGGATTTTCATACGAATTTCCTGGACAGTTATTCAGATTTCCTGGACACTTTTAAATAGCTCGCCAGGATGTAGTATTTTCTGGTAGGTCTTTACAGTATGTAATGGTAATATTACAATGTATTTTTGAGAAAATAATGTAAATTTAAAATATTCATATTAATATTCTTCATTGCACACAACAGTTATTAATATAAGCAGCTATAAATCGAATATGCTATAGACGAGCTTATCTCTAAAAGATAAAAAGTGCGTGCACAAATTAAAGAAACAAAGCATGTCGGAAAAAATATGATGTTGATTGAATTTTTCGTGTTGATTTCCTTGTAATTTAAAAATCTTTTCTGCCCGGGTACGGTCCTAATTGCCAAAACAGTGTATGTTAAATCTAAAGAAAATATCAGTAGAGACAGTGTTGTGATCAAAGTAACAGCTTGTTTGTGGACACGAAACTTGCTGTTTGTTGATCACTAGAGGTAGTAGTTCAGGGATGGATATGGAAACGGACGTTACGTCACATCTGTGGTTCCAGGCTATTTATACGAGACAACCAAAACTGTCCATTGTTGCCAAAATCGAGATTTGCAATTCTTGGACAGGAAAATAAATATCCTTTTGCATCCATTAAAAGTTCACGAAGTACCATTGACCAGTACTATTTATGGTAAAGTTAGTACTGATTTGTCCCCTAGTACCATTAAAAAACATACTATTTTTAGAGCGAGGGTTTCATTAGTGTTCAGTAGCATCAATGTGAATATTATTTTTAGGATATACTAAGCCTTTTCCCGCCGCTCCACCCGCGTTTATTCAATCTTTGCCCAATTTTCTGGGCGTTATTTTATGAACACTACTTATAGCCTATATGTTGACCAGAGTCACTAAAATTATAATAAAAAAACCGCATCCAAATCCGTTGAGTGGTACTTGAATTGAAACGGAACATACATACATACAAACAGACAGACGAACAGACAGATAAAACAGGTAAGACAGTTTGGCCTCAGTACAATACTAATAACCCATTTCATTTAAAATTTTGCGTAAATATTCAATGTACGACCTTTTTACTACTTTATCATAGAGATGGTTTCCTTTGTAAGAGGGATTGTAAATCACTGCTTAGAATTGATTTACATAAGAACCCGTGTTGGGAATGGGACTAGTAATGATTGTTTTTTCATGCAAAACGAAGAAAAACACGATTTACAAACGCGTATAAAATTCCTCAATAAATTGAACAAATATCCCTGAAGAATGGTCAAATCTTACAATTGTCAAAACTTTAATGGCATCCCGCCATCCTACAAATCTATTTTCCCTTGACGAATTAAGGTTTGGACGTAGGGGGCTTGGATTCGCATTTTTATGTATTGACCTGTTTACTTACATACTGGCGAACTTGATGTTATAACTTTTATCTAAGGACTAGCCTGCTTTCATCGAATATACTGTTTCCAATGCACATTCAGCACCAGTGTGACCACTTAAAATAAACCAGAGACCACAAAAATCCGATCGTGAAAAGAAAACAGCGGTCATAATATGATCGCTAACAAATTACGGCGTGCATCGTGTTAAGAGGGAAGGTTAATACGTCATTATTTAAGGCTTTAAAAGTTTTGTCACTATGTTTTAGTAGTACGCACTATCTGTACATATTTTTAGGTTTATGGAACCCAGGCGTATTTAAAATAAGAAACCTTTTATTGCAAAAAATGGCCTAATGAAATATGGGGGGAAAACAATGTAAAAATGTAAGCGAATGTAATTTTTTACTCTTTTTTGTTGTTATTGCTTGTCGAGTAATAATGAGCTCGTTCGGGGCTGTTCATTTATTACGTAAGATGATTTGGGGAGGGACGGGGTCCTGACAAGTCTTATTTTTTCTTAAATGGGGGTGGGAGGGGGTCTAGATTATTCTTACGCAAGCAAAATGTATATATTCAAATGGCGCAGAGTCCTTTGAGTAAAACAAATGTTATGGATTCATACTAAAAAAATACTTTTGTATAACATAAACCAACGCGTTTTTATATTTTTTGTTACTTTTTCTTAGCAATTTTGGTAGATACTTATCTTACGTAAGATTGAAAGGGGGGAGGCGGTTCATCCAAGTCTTATTTTTTCTTACGTAGGAGGGAGGGGGATCAGAAAGTGGTTAAAATTGTCATTGTATTCATAAGTATTCCTCAAACGAACGAGCTATTCGTAGCCTCAAATAGCAAGTTTAAGTTTTAAATATCATTTGCGCATTATAACTTACCAAAACTACGCAGCAATTAAAAATAAATTTGGGCGGATGGCTATTTATTTTTAGATACCTCGCGTACATTTAAATTTCTGACAATAATAATTCCATTTTTAAATGAGTGGTGTCTTTCAAAAAACAATTCACGCTGTAGGCTTTGTGAGTGATCAGTATCAAGAAATATGAATGCAATCAAAAACAAAACTTGTAAAAAAAACCAAGTATGTCAAACCAATGTATCTCACAAGTAATACATATTACATTAAATTAGATTATTTAGTGCGTTTGCCAGGTCAATCTATTTATTTAAAACATAAAAGATTTTTTATATTGATATGGTCACTATAAGATGTTGTTAGGTTAGCTAATTATGTAATAACTTAAGACAGAAGGTTCCTTAAATAGGGACTGAATAAAATGAATAAATAAATCAGTCAGTCAGTCAATCAGTGAGTGAGTGAGTAACAAAATCGATAAACTTTGACTAGTTATAATTCTAAAACTACTTGTTCAAACTGAATGAAATTTGAAATATTCCGTGTTGGGACGCACTATAAGTTTCCGGAATGAATATGAAAAAATACTATTAAAGGTACAAAATTAATTTATTGTTTTTCAAAATAATCTCCCTTGGCATTTATGCACTTTTTCATTCGATCAAACCAGTTTTGAAAACTTTTGTGCCACTCCCCTGTGGTGACCTCTGAAACGTGTTTTTCATACTCCTCGACAGCCTCTTCTGGTGATGAAAATCGTTGACCGCGTAATTGGTTCTTAATTTTTGGGAACAGAAAAAAGTCACAAGGTGCCAGGTCGGGACTGTATGCAGGATGACTCATGAGTTCTACATTTTTCGTCTTCAAAAAGACGTTTGTCTGTCTGGCCGTGTGAGAACTAACATTGTCGTGGTGCAGGATGATACGGCGTTCAGGGTTATTTTTACGGAGTTCGTCAATAACTTCCGGCAAACAAATGGTCGTGTACCAGTCACTATTCACGGTACGACGATTCTCTAAAGCAACAGTAGCCACGTGTCCAGTTTTATTAAAAAAAGAAGCAATCATCCGCTTAGATGCACTTTTCACGCGCGCCACTTTGGTTGGTTTCGGCTCATCTTGAAAGACCCATACGCTCGATTGCTGCTTTGTTTTGAGATCGTAGCAATAAATCCATGTTTCGTCACCTGTTACTATGTCCCACACCAAATTTGACGCACCTTCGTTGAATCTGGTAAGCATGGCACTGCACCAAGTGACGCGGTCCGTTTTTTGAGCCTCGGTCAAGTTGTGTGGGATCCACCGCGAGCACAGCTTTCTCACACCCAAATGTTTATGTAGGATTGATTGTATTTGACTCATGCCTATTTCTAAGGATGCGCGAATTTCATGGTAGGTCACATGCCTGTCTGTTTCAATCATACGGCGCACAGCATCGATGTTTTTGTTGGTCACAGCGGTGGACGGCCGACCATCGCGAGATTCGTCACTGAGATTGATACGACCACGCTTGAATTCTGCAAACCAGCTATAAACAGTCGTCTTGCATGGTGCTTCATTGCCAAAAGCTGCTTCAAGCCGAGCGATGCTCTGTTGAGCTGTCAAATTACACTTAAAATCGTAGAAAATCATACTACGAAAATTTTCCCGAGTTAAATCCATGTTGATGCAGACACACAATTTTTTAAATGGCGACACAAGGTAAAAACAAAAGACAGTCAGATGAAACAAACTGCATTCTACAGCCAAAGAGTTCTATTTTCAAATGTTGCAATAAATTTTTAAATATTGTTTATGTAAGTGGCCAGTTCCGGAAACTTTTAGTGTTACCTATGTACAATGCCTACTTGGTTACTCATAATTTATGTAATATTTTTGCGATAAAAAGTAAAAGGTATCGTTTTTTTTTTGAAACCCTAATCTTATGCTTCTTACTACCGGTTTCAAAATTGACAATTTCAAGTTATAAAATGTTGCGCTATGATTGGCTGAATTTCGGTCAGCGTGCTTCGGAAGCTGTGGGTAGCGTAAAGTACGGCGATAGGACTCACTACCCATTGCGCTGGGACGTAATAATCGTCAGTGAAAAGTGGATACATAAGAGTGTGGACTGTGTCTTGCATTTCATATTATACACTCGGAAACACGTCTGACAGCCCCTGGGATTTGTGGCGTGACGATGTGTTCATTCTCAATAAATTATTCTAATTTTGTTTTCCCTTAGAAACATAAAGCTCACACATATTATCTATGACAATTGAAAATACTAGGGCAACATAAAACAGCGGTATAATAAAGCCCTATAAATCATAATTTGAAACTCCGTTTGAAATATGGGTCTCCCTCATGGCGGCAAAATTCGGTCTCAGAGGCCACGTTACCCTTTTCCAGTTATCGCGTCACAGCTGGTCACATCATACACCAGGCTTGTATTTAGAGGGGGGGGGGGTCTACTTAATCCGGACTCCCTATTCAAGTACCATTTTAATGATACTTATATGGCCTAGGGCAAATTAAAATTATATTTGAAATCATCACCGATCAAAAGTTTGTAAAACAAAAAATATATTTACCAAATCTTACTAGTATACAAACCTAGGGGTTTCGTAGAATTTTTAATATATTACTCAAAACAAAATAAGGGCCACTTGTTATTTTAATATTTCAGTATAATTTAATGAACAAAGTAAACTTTAAACTTTCGCGATTTTCACACATTATTAACTTTGTATTGGGGTCTTACTCGCGATAACTGACAACATACCTTAATAGATATGTGCTTGACGTTTCGACGCCTCTGTAGGCTGTCGTGGTCACAAGCTAACTGATATCTATTAAGGTATGTTGTTAGTTATCGCGAGTAAGACCCCAATACAAAGTTAATAATTAATGAACATAACAAATTTTTAAGTAGCAAAACGTTGACGTTACGAACTCTTTGATGTTGTGCCTTAGACCAAATGTAGGCCTTTGGCAAAAAAAAAAAATATTTGAATTTTTTTCTGATTTTGTTTAGATTTTTAGGCATTTGATAGGGTCAATAATGACATCCTGTTGACAAAACTTAGCACTATTGGCTTTGCCCCGGGACTTGTTCGTGATCGCCAGCAGTATGTCAGACTCGGTCTATACGAGTCTAGTCCCTATCATACGCGTTCCGGCGTGAGTCAGGGTTCAATACTGGGGCCTCTGTTATTTTTACTGATGGTAAACGACCTTCCTACCGTTCTAGAGCACTCCCGTTGCTTGCTTTACGCTGAAGACCCCAAACTTTTCATGGATGTGAGGTCCGATGCAGACTCCATAGCCCTGCAGGAGGACACTGATGCTGTGTACCAATGGAGTCATGACAACGGGATGGAGTTCAATGCCTCTAAATGCTACGCAATGACTTTCGGTCGAATGTGGCACCCATTAAGTTATGACTACAAAATAAATGGAGTTAGCATAACCCGTACAACAACCATGAAGGATTTGGGAGTCATATTTGATCGAAAGTTGACATTCCATGACCACATACTTGCGCTGGCAAAAGAATGTTTTAGGCGATTGGGCTTTGTCCTCAGGAATTCCCATGACTTCAAGTAATACGGCTAATTTTTGGGGTCTTAGTACGATGCAAGTTAGAAAGTGCCATGCGTGTGTAGAAACCGCACGAAAGCACTTATGTCCTTTTTTTGAGAAGGTACAAAAAGCTTTCCTTAGATATCTATACAACGCTTGTTAACGGATATTATCCCTACATGTACCCCACGAAATTTCTATTGGGTGTCTTGGGTACAATTCTTTGGAAATTAGGCGGGAAAAGCACCAGCTTACGGTAATGTGCGAAATTCTACGGGGAAGTATTGTTGCACCGGATCTGCATGGTGAGCTGTGTCGATTTTTCACTCCCAACAATTTTCATCGCAGCCGTAAGCACAAGTTTTTTGCTGTACCGTCATGTCGTACAAATGCGCGATATAACTCGCCCATACCGCGTACCCTCCAAACTCTCAACGCTCTCCTGGACGCAAATCCGGACTTTGATTTGTTTGCTGATGGATGGCATTATGTAGGTATATCCATCCATCCATCAGCTTGTTTCATCCACTGCTGGACATAGGCCTTTCCAGGATTTCGCCACTCTTGGCTGTCCTCAATTATTAATCGGACAATTAGATCGATTATTTTTTTCCTGCAGGTGAAACATGCTGAACTGTTATTGTATTTAACATCTTTTGTAAACCATGTTTGGAACAAATAAATATTTCTATTTCTATTTCTATTTCTATTTCTATTTCTATAACGTGGTTATCCAACCAATTTAAAAAACGTTTTTAACGATCGTGTTTTACTGTCATAAAGTATAAATTTACATGTGTTGGCTTTATGTATTAATCAACATATTGAAAAATCACCTTCTTGCCTGGGGAATAACTTATTATGCGACTTTTTAATATAGCAAGATAAAATGGAATAACGTTTTGAAAATTTTAAAGTTAAAATTCACAATTTGTAAGTCGTAGTTGTGATGTGAGGAAAGTTCCTAAGACCTTAACTAAACTAATGTACTTAATTTAATTTTAGTTTTTTTTTCTTTTTCTCCTAGATAGATCTGTCTCTTTCTTATAAACAAGTGAAATTTCGCACTGTGATCGCACGTTTTGAAACGCTTCCAAACCTAATATGATTTATCAACATTTTATATTCTTGCTGGATAGTATGCAAAGACATTGTATAATAACAAGACTGTGCACTATCCAATTTTTGCTCAACTAAACTAGATTTTATTTCCTTAAAAATAAGATTGTAATTATTGTGATACCATTTTCAAGCGAAAAACGAGCCGAGCGAAATAGCTGTCGCTAGTCGTGGCAAGTTGCCAGTGTATATAATATATACAATAAACTTATATAGTGTTGTTGAGTTTCTAACGTGTTAGAAAAGGTCCAACGACTGCCAACGCCCATCTCACTCGGCTTGTTCTTCGTATCATAGTGCACATTCTTGTTCTCTGTACAATGTCTTTGGTAGTATGTTAGTTTGGTTTAGTTTATTTCGTAAGATAATTTAGTTTATTAAATTAGTTTATTAAAGTTTCATGTATTTTGTTTTTGTTAAATAAAACCATGTCCGTCATATTGTGAAAAAACAAAACGTAAGTATAATAGTGCGTTCCGAGTCACGACATAATCGATTTATCGCGTCTATTATCGCCATTCCGAGTCAATGATGGCCGTGCGGCGTAAGTGATTTGATGGTAATTTTAGTGCTGTTAGCGCCATTCGGAATATGCACTCCAAACTCAAACCCAAACTTATCTATATTGGTAACATGGTGGCTAGGGTAGACAAAATAAACACCGCGATAAAACGCTCAAGTCCGTCACAGAGTATTTGGCAATGAATCGGACAATTGAATCGATTTGATGTGTTTTTTTTAAATACCATATTATCCTACCAACTTGAAAACTAGTTCAATGTAAGTAAATTATTCTCTTGTACTATCAACAGAAATGTGTAGATTTTTATTATTACTTAACAAAATGAAATATCACCTTTACTTTCGTTTTCGTCCTACTTTGGATAACTTTTGGATATGATAAGATAGCACCGATTTTGTTTCTGATAATTTGTCCCACACACAAATGACACAAATTAATTATATCTTAGTATAAATGATGATTTAATGATCTGTGCTGTGATTAATTGTTTGAAGCCATTCAGAGAAGACTATTTGTTAAAATTTGTGTCCATCTAGCGAACGGTAGAAGGGTATATTCTTTGCTAGCAAATTAACCTAATCTAACTTTAATGAAATATTCTAAACACAAATTTTCTGAAAAATTCCACGGTATTTTATACAGTCAAAGACCTTATTGTATTTTTATTACGTTTCTAGTTAAAGTGTAAAAAGAAGAACTTTCAAATAAGGCTGACTACATGGGTATTTGCAAACAGGGATTATGATAAAACCCTTGGAGCAAAGGATCCTAAAGAAATGTGGCGAAAGCTGGCGGGTCTTTTGGTTAAACATGGGCCGTGTAATAGATGGAGAACAGTAGATGACTACATGGTGCGATTTGAAAAAGTACACTCGAAGGGACAGTGCAATCTATATTATGAAGTATAATGAGATAGACGGCAAAAAGTTGTCTTTGTAATAGGTAATACGAGTATAAATGTGTCGGACCCATGGTACCACTGTCCCATACCACTGGGGGTACGGTGGGAATTTTTTGTGGTACCCCTGAGCGCATGGTGAGTATTTTTTGTCCGAACGGTACCACCATAGTGCTTGCCGTAAGATACATATGTACATAATGATTGAAATTGTAGTTTCCAAGTTATCAATTCATGAAATACTGTAGGATAAATATTCAAATTATCACAATTCATGAAATATCAAAAACAGACAGATTAGCAATATTGACACAAATATTGCAGACAGATTAGCAACATTGACACAAATATAATATTGGTTGGATTGTGAACAACTTAATCCGAAGAATGATTGGTAGTTCTTAGGGTGCTTAAGTTACTCAGTTGCTGAATATGCTTGCGCTGTGTGGAATAACTCAGCACATACAGGTCTAGTTGACACTGTACTCAATCAGACTTGTTGCCTGGTCACCAGTTGCTCTTAGCCAACACCAATCAAAAAACTAAACGTTCTATCGGGTACAGGACCCCCGGATATTAGGAGAGAATCCCACCACATTTTGCGGATGTGAAGCTCAACCCCCTGATCTCCTGACCACATGTCCAAGTGCTCCTCAATCCACCAAGAGGGAACCCATGACTGCATGCAATTGCGTTTTTGGAGTGGCAAACTATAGGAAAAATGTTATTTAAATTCAACGCTTTCAGTCAAAGAAGAAGGTTGCAACCCAATGGAAGCTTGATCAACCATGTAAGAATTTTATGAATAAATAAAAGCTTTGTTTTACCCTATGATGTTCATTTTTTTTTAAATTAATGTGCATACTTATTAAAGAGGCTAGTTATCAAACTACCTTTTTTATGTAAAAAGTCAGAAAACGATAGTTTGTATCCCAAATAACCTACAAATACAATCAAAACTCACTCTTTATCACCACCTCAATAGTTCGAAGAACAAAATATTCTTAATCAAGTGTCATAAGGTGTTTAAAATGGAGAAAAAAATAAAAAAAAAAGATCACGCATGTATTTCCCTAACTCTTGTCAAAGCATTAAAATATTGAGGTGCCCTGTTAGCCTTGGAAATGAGGTGTTAAACGGCCGCCATGATGGAAATTACTATACAAAATAATCTTATACAACGTCAAAAGGTGTTTAAAATGGCACCCATGTTACGAGCTATGGATAAAAAAGAAAAAAAAAAACATAACACCTGTATTTCCTTAACTCCTGTCAAAGCATTAAAATATTGAGGTGCCATGTTAGCCTCAAGGAAATGAGGTGTTAAACGGCCGCCATGATGGAATTTACTGTCAAAGGGTGTTTAAAATGGTGTTTAATTGGCAACCATGTTAGGCATGCTGGACGCAAATCCGGACTTTGATTTGTTTTCTGATGGATGGCATTATGTAGGTATATCCATCCATCCATCAGCCTGTTTCATCCACTGCTGGACATAGGCCTTTTCAGGATTTCGCCACTCTTGGCGGTCCTCCTGGAAGAAATGCCCATACTCACACACGCTGGGCAGGCGGGTTGGTGAGCGCGGTGCCGAAACCTTTGCACCAGTGACATCGCTGCCCGTCACTACAGAACCCTAAAAAAACATTTTTGGTACGGAACCCTAAAAATCGAAGTTATATTAGTGATTCAAGTCCATAAAAATGAATTATCTATTTGACTTACTTACCCTTTGACGTTTTTTGCGTGGTGAATTGATATCTTTCAAAGGTTGTCTCCGAGGCTGTAATAACATAATTAAAATCAACAACCACTTACAATAACAGTAAAATCAACAAGAAAAACTAACAGTAACGGTTTAATAATAACAAAAAACTAAGCAAATACATAAACGAAAGAATCCGTATCACTTCGAACGCAATCCAAATAGGAAAGAACTTGTTCACAAAATTCAAATTGGTGACCTAATGTTGGTAGCTGTGGTACTGACTGCTCACCTGTACCACGATCCACGCAACGACAGCTGTCATCAACCGACTGACGCCATTATGTCGACCAATTGACGCCATTATTGCGTACGAGAGATAAGAATGGAGATAACTCAGTAACAGGTCCGATTGTGTACCTTTTTTAAATCGTCTAGTTGGCCTTACTTTACTTAGCTGAACTTTATAATAATAGTTTATTGAGAAAACAGACGTGTACCGATAGTATAGCCGATAAACTGCTACGCAGTTTGGCTCTAATATTGTAAGGAAAACCTGTTCTGTTACGTCTTTTGGTAAATAAATAAATAAATTCAAAACTAATTCGAAACTAATGCCGCCGTCCTAATAAAACGTAGCCCTAGTTTCACAGCTGCGCTCCCCTGTCAATGTCATCCACGCGTCAAAAGAGCTTTAAATTGTCGCACTAATAGCTAATAGCAGTTCTCTGAGAACTGGATAGCTCAGTTGGTAGAGCAATCGCCCAGTAAGCAAGAGGTTAAGGGTTCGAATCCCGGTTCAGAACTCCTCACGTTTAGATTTACTTTTCTGGTTTTCTATACAGCAATGATATACAAATAAATTTAATTTGTTATCTCCTTGCGATGGATAAATCACCAAGTGTTTAAAAATAAAGAAATTTATTTCCATCATAGTACTAACAGCTGTGATACTATATCGAGGACTCGTGGTATAGTAGTCATGTCGACGGGCGGGTGGATAACAATTTAGCTTGAAAGGTGCGCGTCTATAAGCCAGCATCGGACGTTCCGCAGTAATCGCAGCAACTGGATTGCCGAAGCGATCGTCATTTGCAAACGAATTTTCAACATTGACATCGGGATTTTCGTAGCAAGCGAACAATTTTGTGTGTGAGCCAAAATGTAAAGTGATGAGGAAGAACTTGCCGTGGTCACTTGCTTGTTAGCTTAAGATGAGGAAAGAAGAAGAAAGAAACGGAAAATGTGGATACACGATATATTATGGCAGGCGACACGGCGTCGGTGGAGGCGCGGAGCGCGGGAGGGGAGGAAAAGCGTACGGAGTGGACGTGCGAGTGCGTCCACGGATCGGCAATCCGAATGACGTCATCCGCACTAAACGGAAAAGTTGCCCCATTGAGAATCCTCGCCGGCATTGCCGACAGTCCGATGCGTCCGCTCCGTGCGCTGCCAATAAGTGGACGCGTATGTATGGCAAACCATACAAAGAATACTAAAATCCGTTTGATGCGGTCACTGCGGATCGTCCGATGCCGGCATGTGGACGCGTGCCTTAAAACAGCTCAGAATAATACAGAGCTTACATATTAGTCAGACTGTAGAATTGTTCTGAAAATGCTTTAGCGTGACAACGGAGTTTGAAAATAAGCTATTGTTATTTGTGCGTTTTGAAGTATACAAAAATCTACAAATATTTACTTAATGCGTTTTAATAAATCAAAGGCCTCGCAATACTGGTGGTATTTCTCGATAAAAGATAAAATTGTATCATAAGATCATAAAGAAAAATAATAAAAAATTTTAGGAAATAAACCCATAATCACCTTCAAGTTCCATCAGCAGACCCTGGTCACCATGTTTTACCAAAGTGTTAATAAATACCAACAAAATAAGCCTAAACTTGAAGGGCCTGCTGTTGTCCGTTGAGGAGATCCCGTACCCACCTTCCAGTCCCATCTTCAGACCATGGTCACCATGTTTTACCAAAGTGTTAATAAATACCAACAAAATAAGCCTAAACTCGAAGGGCCTGCTGTTGTCCGTTGAGGAGATCCCATAACCACCTTCCAGTCCCATCAGCAGACCCTGATCACCATGTTTTACCAAAGTGCTAATAAATACCAACTAAATAAGCCTAAACTCGAAGGGTCTGCTATTGTCCGTTGTGGAAATCCCGTACCCACCTTCCAGACCCATTATCAGACCCTGGTCGCCATGTTTTACCAAAGTACTAATAAACAACAATCGAATAAGTCCAAACTCGAACTGTCTGCTGTTGCCCGTTGAGGAGATCCAGTACCTACCTTCCAGTCGCATCATCAGACCCTGGTCACCATGTTTTACCAAAGTGCTAATAAAGACCAATAAAATAAGCCCAAACTCGACGGGTCTGCTGTTATCCGTTGAGGAGATCCCGTACCCACCTCCCATAGTCCCATCATTAGATCCTGGTCACCATGTTGTAAAAAAATACTCATCAATACCGATCAAATAAACTTAAACTTGAGAGGTCTCCTAAAAAAAAACATTTACCAGTGGATGATTGAAACCCCGACGATGAGACTACATGCGTACGACTACGCAAGGCGTACATACCACACGATTAACTAAAAATCTTATTGAGTGCTTAAAGAATTTTTAAAATCAGTTCAGTAGTTCTAGATATTACCCATTATATGCAAACAAACAAACAAACAAATCTTTCTTCTTTACATAATAGTGTAGATAAATTTTAACGTGAGTTGATTTGAACCAGACTGCGTCAAATTCGATATTTTGAAACATGCAGCGCCATCTAGTGTATTAAAAATAATAAAATAAAAACAATTTCAACGTCAGCTTACTGAGCCGTTATCCAGGATAGCTTCCCAGAGATGGCGTTTTCTAAGCACTTGAAAATGAAAATATTTTAGTTATTGGTCTTTGCGCAGTCAAGAAATATCATTTCAGCTTTAATATTTATAAAAAAAAGACCAGGCGGCCCACCATTGCCTGGGACCGACGGATGGCGGTTTATCCATCCCCAATTGCCGGGCCTTATATAAAACAGACTGGTGACGGGCAGCGGCGTCACTGGTGCAAGGGTTTCGGCACCGTGCTCACCAACCCGCCTGCCCAGCGTGTGTGAGTATGGGCATTTCTTCCAGGAGGACCGCCAAGAGTGGCGAAATCCTGGAAAGGCCTATGTCCAGCAGTGGACGAAACAGGCTGATGGATGGATATTAACTGAATCTTAAAATTTATTGTCAAAAGTACCCCATTAGATCGTTATTTGATTGCCAACGAACAGTCATTATGGATCGAACCGACAAGCAGTTAGGCACGTGTAATAAAATAAAATAATAAAAAATAAAAAGTGAAAACAAATTTTACCAGTCGGGGTTTGAACCCGCGACGATCGACAATGCTACGGCGGCGAACCTTCCATATGTCTCACTAAAATCCTCATTGCGCTGCTCCCTTTTGTCATAGCGTAATGATACATGGCCCTAAACCTTCCCGAAGAAATGATTTATCTTTCAGTGAAAATTGCATCAACATCTATTGATTGGTTTTCAAGTTACAAGCGAACGAACAGACAGACGGAAAGACAGATAGACAGACAGACAGACAGACGTTGTATTTTATATGTAAAGAGAATAGAGAAGAAGAAGAGATAAGATAAACCTTCGTTTTTTCCATTAGTTTTTTCATAATATTAATTGTCTTGGTGGTAAAGCGGGGCACCCAGTAATAACAGATCTTTCAGGTCTAGTACACGGGCCCTTGCAACTTGTTGTTAACTATGTTTTTGAACAATGAAGCTATTTTATTTGTTTTATTTTATTTATTTTATGACTTTCTGAGATTCCTTCGGTGTGCGTCGAAGAATGCGTATACGTAACCATCGTATAAACATAATTTTAGCTTTTTATTTATTTCTGCATAGAAACCAAAAAAATAACAATAAATTTGGATCGATTGAATAGTTTGTTAACTTTTAGGGTTCCATAACAGAAAATTGACAAAATAATAAAAAAGAACTCTTATATATAGATATCAAGTTGGAACGAATACCTTTTACATAAGTCTACGGCCTCATAGTGCTATCATTTGTTCCGTGATACTGTTAAGAAATCACGCTTCTAACTTAACGCGGAAAAAAATTATTGCACTTTACGTAATCAATTTCATACAAACTGGCTCACCACGAAAACCTATAGGGCACTTCCAGTTGACTTAGAAACTTAAAAAACTAGAAAGTTCCTTCAAAATTAAGCCTTATAGCTCAAATATAGGAAAAATCTGAAAAATTACCGCACTTTAGTTATTCAAGACGAAAAACAACCAACTTAATTAGACCCTTTGGATACATGAGGTTTAATAGATCGTAAGTATCAAGTTCGACAAAACCTGCTCATGGTAAAAGTTTTTGTTTTAAAATGTATCTGTGGAGCCCATTGGGCACGAGTCCTACCTCGCACTTGACCAGTAAACTCAAACAATAGGAGCAATCTGATCGGAATTTCAGTATGGAAACAATGTGCAGTCGGATTTTGATCAAAATAATTACTGAACATATTTTCTTTGTTTTGGATTCTTTTGTATTTTGACTCGTTAAGTAATCTTTGAAAGCTTTTGTTTTGTCGAATCAATTTGACAGACTGCCGTGTTCAAAATGTAGTATTTTTATACCGTGTATAAAAATATTACATTATTAAATAATAGTAGTTTATGAAACTGGTACTTAAAAAGGTTATTAAAAACACGAGTGTCAGTTTAAAGAACGAGGCGAAGGCGAGTTTTTTTAATAGAACACGAGTGTTTTAATACCTAGTTATGCATAGTTTCATACATTACTTTATCTAACCTCATGCCTACTACTACTAACCTGTTTTCATAAATTTTGTAAATTTGTCGTCAGCCATTTTTGATTATTCTTGTAAAAGCTTGTTCTGAAAGTATTTGTAATATCCGTCGTTATTTCCAGAATATCAGGTGGAGTCAAATATCATTCATCACCATCCCTGCTGTCAGTAATTTTAGGGCAAAATCATTATTTCCTCGAAAACTATGGCGCAACAAACAGTTCATTCATTGACAGACCGAGTCCAACGCGCCGTAAGCCATAGACAATACCTGGCCGAAAATAAATTTGAACTGTAACCTCGTTACTATTTTGTATGTATTGGAGAACATTATATAAAAACCTCATTGGTATTTGATGTTAAAGCTCAGATATGGCTGCATGGACTAAGTTCCCCTTGCCTTCCTAGTTAGTATCACATGTACTGTAATCTCAGAAAAAGTTTTCTTGTAGCATTATGTTGTTCGGAGACCTATACTATAATTTAATGTTTTAATTTTTTAGGGACGTTCATGAAAAATATTTTTTATTATGCCAGCAGTTTTGAGTTTGTAATGAGGATTTTACGATATGAGGTTAGATAAAATATTATATTTGATCATTGCTTGATAAAAATATTAGTTGTTCAGTTAGTTATTTTTGTAACGAAAAGGAAGCAGCTACATTTAAGCTGTATAAAGAATATAAGCATGAAACTCATAATCATAACTTATCCGCGATGTCTGAATGTTTGTAAGTTTGTGACCGAAGCGTTAACTAGTAAACGGCTAGGGAAATTATATTTTAGCGTATAGGTACCACAGGTAAGAAAATGATAGCATTTGAAAGTTCGTATTGGCTGTCAAATAAAGCGTATTTTCGTAGACAGTAACGAGTGAGGGGGGAGGGGGGGAGGGGCAATTGCACTTCTCATACGTCCAAAGTATGTTTGGTTCTAATGTGTAACACTTACCAATAATAATATTCGAAAGATACTAAAATCATGATAATTGCCACTTCTTTTGCCTTTTTTTTATAATTTTATGTGTAAATAAGGAGGGGGAGGCTAGGTCCTTTCCAAGGTCAGTTATCACCTGTCAATATCATTTAGTCTTAAATAAGACGATAAAACACAAATATATTATGTTCAGTGTCTCTGGAAAAATTTTGTAGGAGTTTAGGTGGGGGGGGGGGTCATAACCCCTATCCTAAGGGATTTTTTTAAGAACTGCGGGCCAAAGTAATCGTTTGGGCCCCAAGTACATGTGTACCAAACGGCTTACATGTATACCTATTTGCGGTTTTTTATGCGTACACCTTCCACGTCCAATCAGTCAAGCTCAGATATGTATATTTGAGTTTAGCAAACCCTACGAAAGAAACTGAAGCTAAATTGATGGCGATCCAGGTCTAATAAATACAATCAAAAATATTTAATTACATACATACCTATGCTCACGTCTGTCTCCGAGAGGGGGAGGTAGAGATTATAGATTTTTATCTGCTTTGTTCCTAACACACCTCTTTCGGCACTTCCAAATCCATAAATCAAGTCATACAAAATGTTTTATTTGGGTACTTTTGACTTTGCCTTTCATCAATATGTTGCAAATTTGGTCGGCATACGTCTTCCGATACCTTTCACTTGCGGACAATACATTTTTTTCGTCACTCTTCTTTAATTCATTGTCTCCATATGTCCAAACCACAGAAGCATCATTTTTTATAGACACCATTATATGTACATCTTCTTGCAGGCTGTAACCACCTCGTATATCGATATGTTTTACTCTATGGTTCAATGTCAAACCTCACATATTCCTTATGGAACTCATTTCCACTGAATTCACTCTACTTAAACATTTTGCCATACCGAACATTCATTACCATACATGTGAAGCCGCACTCCATTGTAAACTGCCAACTGTGCCTCTGCAGTCACATTAAATTAATAATATAAAACTAAAATCACAAAAACCAATAGAAGCTTGCCTTTTACGTGTAACGTCTCGGATAATAATTTTCAGAATAATCAAGTCAGAGTTGAGACAAGGTAAGCTGAACTATTGGAAAATCAAGTTACAAAGGTTGTTTTGTAAAAGGGGATGACCGGAAATTGGTAAAGTTTCAAATCGACTATGTTTATATTGTGTTGTCAGCGAAGCATCAACGAGGTAAACTCAGGTAATCCGATTAAATAATTCCTTGTGGAGATCGGATAACCACTACTGAAACACATCAAAATGTTGAGGATAAGGAAAGTGTTGTTTCGAGTCGACAGTCGACCACTTCCATCCATCCATCAGCCTGTCTTCGTCCACTGTTGGACATAGGCCTTTCCAAGATTTTCCAACTCTTAGTGGTCCTTTTCGAATTAATGCCCATACTCACACGAGCTGGGTGGGCGGGTTGGTGAGCGCGGTGCCGAAACCCTAGCACCAGTGACCCCGCTGCCCATAACCAGTCTGTTTTCTTTCTGAACTTTGTCGTTGATGATGATTATGTGTGCGTATCCCAAAGAAACTTGTTTTGGGTCTTATTATACGGTGTGAATATATGATACACTTTTTTCTTATATATGATTTAAATACAATTTTAAATCACATCTAGTCATTTTATATTTTTATTTAAATCTAAAGGACGGACAAAAGAATCCATAAGAAATTACTATTTATTTCAAAATCAAAGCAGAATTAAATTTAATTAGGTATTAGAATGTATTTTCATAATTTTCATGCGGTCTGTGAAGTAGTTAAATTTGAATGAGAGCCCATAACGAAGATTTGACTTTGATTTATTGTGATATACTTAAGAGTTCACAGATAGAGAGAGGTGACAATGAAAGCTCGTCCTGTAAGGAAGGTCAAACCTCAGCCGAGTCTTAAAATTTTCCTTTTTTTGTTTGTTTTTGAAATACTTGCCTTTTTGACGTAAATTATTTTTTTCATGTTTAATACACAGATTACAATGGTGTAAGCAGTGCAATCCCTTGGGATATCTTCCTTTTTCTTATACAACATTATCGGTAGGTACAGCAATTCTATCTCACCAAGTCTGTTTAGCTATGGCTGAAGAGTGACGTGTACAGATACGTATGTATTGTGTGTGTGTGTGGCGCATTCCAGACCCTCGTCCACTTTCGTCAGCTTCCAACACTGACAGCAGGATAGCGTATACAATTTCAACGCGTGCGACAGAGATGGCATGAGAACCCATGTCGAGACCCCTAAGGCCCTAATTTATGAATGCACCTCAGAGGTTACACACACGAGAAAAAAGTGATGTGCACTTATATGTGAATGTGTTAATGTGTGACTTAGTGAGATAGAATATCTGTACAAAGTAATGGCCAACAGAGCAACAATGATTTTAAGTATACATACAATATCACACAGTACTAACTACTATTTATGATTGTGTTGTAGATGGAAAATGCATGGTGTTCATTCATCTAAACCTTAAAATATTGTACATACTCAATGACTGGCCCTGTTTTCGGCTTAGGCGTTATTTTATCAACACTCCGTATATCCTATAATATGTTGAATAAGGTCACTGGTATGCATAAAGAAAACCGCATCAAAAATTCTAAAAATGGTTGTTTTGATTTAGTATAATACTAATAAAATGTATGCTGATATTATCTGTATATTAACTGAGGCTTCTGTGGCATGTTCCAATAGTGGAAAATGGTACAAAAGGCCTTATATCTCGGGGTGGAACAAACATGTTAAGAATGCTCACTGTGAAGCTGGGCTTGGTTTTCGGATGTGGATGCTTCAAGGTAGGCCAAGGGCGGGACCCATTTATGATTATATGTGCAATACCCGAAAAACGTTTAAAGCAAAACTAAAATGGTATCCGCAAAACCAATTGCAAATTCAAATGGATATCATTGCGACATGCCACAAAGTAAAAGATTTCAGTAGTTTCTGGAAGCAGACCAACAAACTGAACTCCAGGACCGCCCTTCCTGTGAGTGTTGAAGGTGAAACAGAATCCAGTAGGATAGCTAACCTATTTTAACATCATTTTCGGGTAGAGTCTCCCTTAAACGAGCCACAGTCGATGGTCGATGCTGAGGAGTCTGGTCTGGAACCTCCGGTTAGATTTAGTGCTAAAGAAGTTGCTAGCGTAATAAAGAATATGACGAGAGGTAAGTCTCCCGGACACGATAGCCTCAGCATCGAGCATCTTCAGCATGCGGGCGTGCACCTTCCTCGTGTTTTATCTATGCTTATTAATCTTTGTGTTAGTCACGCCTATCTGCCCACAGAGCTGATGAGGACGATTATTGTGCCTATTTTTAAAAACAAAACTGGCGATAATGCGGATGTCAACAACTACAGACCGATTTCATTGGCCATTATAAAAGCTAAAGTGTTAGACAGTTTGCTCGATAGACACTTGGTGGAGCATCTCCATTTTCAAGATGGCCAGTTCGGTTTTAGACCTAATTTATCGACGGAAACTGCTATTATGTGCCTTAAACAAACTGTCCGCTATTATACAGACAGAAAAACACCAGTTTATGCGTGCTTTATAGATCTTAGTAAAGCTTTTGATCTAGTCTCTCATCCGCTGTTGTGGAGAAAGTTAAAGGACTCCAATGTTCCCATCACAACTATCAATCTTCTTAGGTTCTGGTACGGAAATCAAGTTAACAATGTTAGATGGAGAGACGCAATGTTGGAGTCGTACAAATTTAAGTGTGGAGTCAGACAGGGTGGATTATCTTCGCCTAAGCTTTTCAATTTGTACGTCGATGACTTGATAGCACAGCTCTGTAAAGCCAACGTAGGATGCTCTATTGACGGACATATCATTAACAATATAAGTTATGCCGACGATATGGTCCTGTTGGCGCCATCTATTGTTGCACTGAAAAAGCTTATAGGCATCTGTGAATCTTATCTGAGTGCCCATGGGCTCAGGTATAATGCTAAGAAAAGCGAGCTGCTTGTATTCAAGGCAGGAAAGAAAACACACACCTCCTTGCCAACCCTCACACTTAATGATTCTCCACTTCAAAGGGTAACGCAGTTTAAATACCTGGGTCACTGGGTCACCGAAGATCTCAACGACGACGTTGATATAGAACGAAAGCGCAGGGCATTGGCGGTCCGCTGCAATATGCTGGCCCGCAGGTTTGCAAGATGCACGAAACCAGTCAAAATAACGCTGTTTAAAGCATACTGTCAGTCACTTTACACGGGTGGCCTGTGGGTCAGCTATACGTGGAGGGCCTTCAATGCTCTCCGTGTGCAATATAATAATGCATTCAGGGTGATGTTGAGACTGCCCAGATTTTGTAGCGCGTCAGGCATATTTGCGGAGGCTAGAGCTGATGACTTTCATGCTCTCGTTCGTAAACGCATAGCCTCACTAAGAGATAGGGTCAGTTGCAGTCTCAACAACATCCTGAGCACTCTCAGGAATAGAGAGGACTGTTTGTTTTGTTTTATTGTTTTTAAATATGGACTAATTTGGTCTGAAATAAATATATTTGATTTGATAAACCATTAAAATCTATAACTATATGTACCTACATATGTATGTATATTAAATATGCAGACACGACTTTTAATACTTTATAATTAGTTTAGATATTATGTATAAGGACTTGGTAAGTGATCAGGAACTAGGTTCAGTAATCCTTTTGGCCAAATTCGAAAAAAATATTTATATTTACTGGTCGGACTAGTTTAAGTACAATTCCTAGTCTAATCAGTAAGGAAGCAAAAAAATATTTTTATGGAAGTTCACCAAAAGGATGATTGAAGCTTGTTTCTGATCACTAACCGAGTCTCCAGTATGAATTTGGTCGGTTAATTTAATTTTACCTTGTAGAAGGTGACTTTAATTTATGCAGCCAAACCCATACTTGGCTTGGTAAGTGATCAGTAACACGGATCGTTAACACTTTTTACTAATTTCGCAAAATAAAATGCTGACGTCCTACAGTAGATAATTGACTCGGAGCTGGGCTTCCGTTTGCAGGGAACACGAAAATAATAATTCATGAATAAAGGGTCATCGAACCTGGTTACTGAGCACTTACCGAGTCCTTAGAAAGAATTTGACTGTATAAATAAAAGTGACCATAATATATTTAATATATATTAAATATTAAATATATAATAAATATATTTGGGTAGCTAAATATTGTTGACAAAGAATACAATGCTGAAATATTTTCTATAATTCCATTATGTTAATGGTTAACTTTTTTATTTTTTCTCATTATAATGTTAAATGTTGCTTATTTGTCAATTTATTTATTCCAGGACACAACAACATGCATACATCAAAGGATTCTCGAAATATTGAAATAAAGAATGCAATTCACAACAGAATTGCTTTTGATCCACACCGAAACTCGGTTCATAATAATATATCATCAGGTCATAAATCCCCAAGGGAGTGTAATAGATTTTTCTGAGTATGGATGATAAAATGCAAGTCACATTCATCACTCGCATTCCCACGTTCAACCGACGATTATTTCGTCCTAGCTTGATTGGTGGTAAGCCTATCGCCGTACTTCGGACACAATTATGAAGCTTTACAGCTTTACCTGATAATTTAACTGCATAAATCATTAGATACCTAACCGATATGAAGGTAGTAAGTAAAAATAATTGGCCAACTCCGTGTCTTACACGAATGGTTTCCTAGCATTTTTTTTAATATACAAAAATATTTTTTTGCCACAACTACTTCATCGTTCTCTTCGTTACGATAATTTATTTTTTATTTTTAGGCCCCTTTCTATGAGCACTCTTCGCATTTTCGCATGTTTTATTTTAACTATGACATTACGATAGAGACTGATATAATAAGTCTGTAGACGCTTTTAAAATGACTTCGAAAAGTTCTACATTCTCTTGGGGGCGTAGTTTTTAAAGAACTTAAGAACATTTCTAGAAACATTCTGAACTAGGCCACATCGATAAGCTTCAAGTAAAAACAAAGCTTACAACAATTTACATACTCTGCTGCGGGGACACTAAAAACATTTTGTTTTATATTTTTTTCACCATTATTACCTAATCTTTTTCGTTAGTTATGTCTGAGCCAAAAAGCTCTGGGATTTAAAACAGACATACAGATATGACCAGCTGATACGGGTTCTAACTTTGGTTTCGCCGGTGAAGAGAAACCCTGAAGAGTAAATTTTATAGAAAGAATTTGACAGTTTTACTGAGGGACAAATGAATATTATAATTTATAGGAACAGATAACATTTTTATTTCATTTCCACAGCATCAGACATAAGAAAAAATAAAAACATCACAATAATAAAATATGATAAAGTAGGATGTAAGTTTTGCAGTAGTGAAAAGGGTCCATAACTCAGCATAATACAGAGGCAAGCCACTGCGCTGATTTTCAGTTGAGTTTCCATAACCAACCCTATGCAAAATAAACGGTAAGAAACGGTGGCAATAAATAACAATGTATAATAAAAAAACAGTTTTTGTGTATTGACGGGATCATTATTTACTGTAGAATTTTATTTAAATTTGAACAAGCACATATTATGCATCCACTAAGTATCTTCTCAACCATTTGCAAAGTACTCAAAAAATCTTATTCTTATTCTTATTCTTTATTGTACACAAAAAAGGAGATTACAAATATTTGATACAATAATTTGAGTACAGCGGCGAGCTTATCTCTCAAAGAGATTTTTTATAGCAAACCGAATGAGTATAGGAGTGCTTTAAAAAATAAATAGGTAACCATATGTGTACGTACTACATACTAAAATACTTACATAGGTGTATAAAATATATATAAATATATAAATATATCTAACATACATACTAATATAACTAACTCTAATATAAACTGACTATGTATAAACATGACATAACGATACATGATAATTGATAATACAGCAATAAATAATTAAACATATTTAGGATAGCTTAAGGATTTGCTGAATAGTATTCCTTTAGTTTCTTTTTAAAAGAGGAGATAGTGCGACAATCTCGGATTGTGTACGGAAGAGAATTCCACAGCCTGATGGCTCTAACAGTGAACGAATTTGCGAAAGCTCCGGTATTGTGAGAAGGCGTTTTAAGGAGTGTGACTGTGTGCGACCTGAGTGGTTTATTGATATCTCTGCTAAACAGGAAGTTGAAGCGCTCACGAAGATAATCCGGAGCTGTTGAACTCTTGAGGACATTGAAAAGGCAACACAACGTATGGAGATTTCTGCGCTTCCGAATAGGGAGCCATTTAAGTTCCGCGCGGTAGTATGAAACGTGGTCGTATTTGCGCAAGCCATACACGAATCTGATGCCCAGATTCGGCAACCTTTCCAATTTACCCAAGAGCTCTTCATTCGCGTCTATAAAACAAACGTCAGCGTAATCGATTAGGGGTAGAAGAAGAGACTGTGCGAGAGTGACTTTAGTTACGAAGGGGAGGAATTTCTGGAGGCGTTTGAGCGAATGGAAAGCAGCAAAGACACGTCGGCTAATCTCAGTAACGTGCGATGACCAAGATAAATTGCAGTCAAAGATAACCCCTAGATTTTTCACCGTTTTCATGTAGGCAATCGGGATGTTATTAAAAGAAATCTGTGGTACACTAAATGAACTAAGGGAATTGGTCATGTATCTAGTTCCAATGATAATGGCTTGAGATTTCTTTGGATTGACTAAAAGACCGTAAGATTTAGCCCAATCATGAATGTTATTTAGATCATGGTTCATAAAAGAAATGGCAGAGTTAATTTCAGCTATGTTAAATCCATTAAATATTTTAACTTTGTGAGCAAGCACTTCATTATTACGCTTTAAATGTCCCTTGTTTCCTAGGAGACTCATTTCGCGTTACTTAAATAATTACGGGGTGAAAATAGACAAGGTAAATGGCGAAGGGTCCATATAACACGATTCCCATCGGTTTGTTTAGGAAATAGCATCCAATATAATAATAGTATATTCCGTGCTCTTCGCTTTGTGAAACATTTTCATTAATCTCAATACGACAAATACAATTGGCTGATAGGGTGTTGCAAAGAACAAAAAAAAATGATTTCAAATTAAATTGTCTATACCGCAATGATATAAAATTTAATTTGTTATCTCCTTGTGATGGGTAAATCGTCAAGTGTTTAAAATATAGAAATGTATTTCTGTCATAGTTTAAATATGTTTTCCTTGGTTGCTTTTCTGAGTAAGGCAATTTTTTTGGTCCAACTTCCTTTTTATAAATGTTCACCTTTCGCCACTGAGGCTAAATAATATCGTATTCTCTGCTGATTATACAAAACAACTTTACTAGAAGGACGGCAGACCTCAGTGCCTGTTTCATTTACCCCCTCTATATTGGAAAAAAAATCGTGATTTGTTGGTAGCATAAGAAATTCCCTTAAGGTATTTTAGAATAAAGGTATATCGAAAATATCAAATCAAATCAAATCAAATCAAAATATTTATTTTGTAAAATAGATACATAAAGTATACTTTCTACAAGTCAAAGTCAATGTTTACAATAAATATCTTGGACGGATATAATCAGAAATGAATGAATGAGTGTGAGAAAGAATAAACAAAGCTTAGAGCTCTCAAAAAGGACAAAACTGCAGTACATGAGTCATATCATGCGCAGCGAAAAGAACAACCTGCTGCAGATTATCCTTCAAGAAAAAATATTGGGCCGTGAAAATCATCATGGCTCCAAAATCTCGTGGAATGGTTCAATATGAGTATCACCGAACTCTTCCGAGCCACAACATCACGGGTTCAAGTAGCCATAATGACAGCTGACCTCCGATAGGAAATGACACAAAAAGAAGATTTTAAAATGTTTGTCTGTCTGTCTGTGGTCGGTCTGTATGTATTGTAATGTATACCTACTATCTACAGGACTTAGGTCATATAATTAAATCGTATTGATAGATTTAACGAAATATTCTAAAAATGAAATTATGTCAAGGAAAAAGAAAAATAAAAGAGCACAGTTCTAGTCCAGATTGATTCTAAGCGTCCCCTTGAATGTGTTGAATGATCTGTAAAAGTCTAGGAAATATAAATAAATAATAGAAGATTTAATTAAGAAAATATTTTTAATATCCAATGATGGACTATAAATTATAAATAAAACTTACCGAAATTAAAAAGAGTAAAACTAAACTTGTTAAAACTATAATGAAAATTAAATAAATATAAATATTTAATTCCATATCCCCGACATTACAGTATGTTCCATTTTAACTCGAGCACCACTTAACGGAAGCCAATATCTGCTTATTTATAAGAATATATTTAATTTTTCAGTTTCACAAACGATTTCGAATAGTTAACACTTATTATTCAAAGATCGTTTTCACCGATAAGGCCAAATCGTTTTCCAATCGCATAAATCTTATGCACTCCGGTGCAATTCCTATGCATGTCTGGTGCTAATTTCTACGGACACAAAAGCCTGTGCTGGCGTGCAATAGGCAATAATATTAATTGGTACTCGCCTGGCTTTGTTTTCAACAAGGTATAGTGGGTTTACTTGAACTTCTTTACTCAAATTACTATAATATAATATACGTTTTTTTTTCGCTGAGAGTTTTTGAAAAGAAATACCCCAATTAAGCTTCATAACTTACTTCTTAAAAATACAATACAACTGCGAAGTTTTTAATGATAAGGATATTTATTTCACCTTAGCTGTTCGGTTGGGAAAAATCTGGCCTAAATGGAATTGGGCCCCATTTCGTCTCGAGACGGCCAACAAAAGTGATCCTATAATATATATATTTTAAAAAAGCGAGAATTTTCGATTGAAAATTAGGGTGCTTTTTCGATATAAAGTCAAAATAAGGTGAAAAAATAAAATATTTTAAATTAAATTTAACTCAATTGGTAGATTTTGCAGCTAAGCTCTACCATGAGAGTTTTTCAACCGAACAGGTCGCATTCAAAACTCAGTTGATAACTGTGCTTGTATGAGTATGCAGCTGGGATCTGTGCATTTTTCCACCACTTTAAGGGTGCGTTCACGGACTCAGGAATACATTATATGGACGCAGGCAACCCTCATTTTTCTTTGTTAACGGTTAGTATTTAATCACACACCAGAACATACTAAAATGATATGTACTATCAAAAATACTAACTGCGCATCAAATTTGGTTCGGTGTATTTTTGGGGCACCATTGTAGAATGGGTTATGGGTTAGTTATAAATCGGCTCGCTCTTTCGCTGAAGGGTTTCCAAATGGAGACATTTCGATGTGTAGTCAGTATTTTTGATGTGGAATAAAGTATGCAGTTTTGTTAACTACTACTACATCAAATAGTGGTTGGGACCAACAGCTTCTCGTGGGTGGTTTCCGAGGCGTGCAGATCGAGCACAAATTGTGTCCAAAACAACAAATTTCGTTCAAAAACATGTGACATTGGCCACAGAGGCTGTTAAAAATAGTGTTACATTAAAAAAAAGGATTCGATTTAAGGGCTTGTCTTTACTCTTTCAACGGTTTTTGTTTGAATATGCTGAGTCAACTACTCATTTGATCTATGTAAAGCTTGGACACGTGTTTTTTCAGACCTTGGCTTTCCGTTGTCAGGTCGGTTACCTAATTGACACATTTCACTCGATAGATTTCATTTTTGAAAATTATGCCTTTTTAAGTAATTAATTCGTTTTATGTCCAAACAGCTTGAGTTTTATGACTGAAATTACTGCTTTAACAAGAAATCATTGTTTGTTTTCTGATGTCAGGTGGAAATACTATTTTATCAAATGCTTTTTCGTAAAATCCAGAAAAACCTCGAAAATTCACTGATTTTGCGTGCCAGCAGCGCGTGAAGCGAGCGTTCTAATGTTGTTTTTCTGGAAACATCCATCCATCCATCAGCCTGTTTTGTCCACTCTTGGCGGTCCTCCTGGAAGAAATTCCCATACTCACACACGCTGGGCAGGCGGTTTGGTGAGTGCGGTGCCGAAACCCTTGCACCAGTGACGCCGCTGCCCGTCACCAGTCTGATTTATATAAGGCCCGGTAATTGGGGATGGATATACCGCCATCCATCGGTCCCAGGCAATGGTGAGCCGCCTGGTTTTTTTGCCTGAAAGCTGTCCGCTTACTCTCCCCCGAATAACTTCTGGAGGATTTCCAAGTAAGATGGTGGTACCTCCACAGTTGAGCCCGGCATCAGCTCTACCACCTAACAACATACTGAAGTTCAAAATCACTCAGTAAGATTATCGTGCACCATGGGCCAAGCCTTAAGGTGGTTATTAATGCCATAAATCACATTTATTACGTCCATCCATCCATCCATCAGCCCGTTTCGTCCACTGTTGGACGTAGGCCTTTCTAAGATTTCGTCACTCTTGGCTGTCCTTCTGGAAGAAATGCCCATACTCATACATGCTGGGCAGGCGGGTCAGTGAGTGCGGTGCCGAAACCCTCGCACCAGTGAGTGACGCCGCTGCCCGTCGCCAGTTTATTTTTTTATAAGGTCGATCAGTCCCAGCAAATGGTTGGCAACTGGTGCCTGTCTGCGGGAATAACTTCGGGAGGATTTGCGAGTAAGACGGTGGTACCTCCACAGTCGAGCCCGGCACCAGCTCTACCACCATCACCATTCATCCTGATTTGGTAACACATTTTCGATGACATCTCCTATATACATATATTCTTTATAGAAAACCGGACAAGTGCGAGTCGGACTCGCCCTCGCCCTTAAAGACCAAATTTTTCATGATTTAATTACAAATGTATAGTTTTCAGATTTTTTCCTTTCTTTTCGTTTCCCAGCTTCATGGGACTGTAAACCTGAATATATGGTTTAATTTCAACTCAATACCACCACGCGTTCCCGAGATAAAAGGTCTTGACAGACAGACCGACGGACAGACGGACAACTAAGTGTATCCTATAAGGGCTCCGTTATTTCCTCTCGAGGTACATAATCTTAAAAATAGTATTACATAGCCAATCCAGAGAGGTATCATAAATAACAAATACCAAATTTGTCCTCTTTGTTACAAGAACAAACATGCGCGTCGAATTTGAGAACATTATTTTTTTCTATTGCTTACAATAATAAAATTGGTTACATTTTGTGTAGACCCGTGAGCGACTGTACCTCCAGTACCTACTCACTGCTAGCAATACAGCGCACTAATTGGACTTCATTACGAACGAACACGTTTTTGTACCTTACACCTATTTAGCGATAATAAATCGTTTTGTTATATAAACGTGGTATTTTCATCATGAATTTAATTTCAATAAAAGGGTTTATAAACGTGAGGACTCTTTTCATATTCCGTTTCCTTTGCAAGGGTATTTCATTACCTTCTTTGGTAAGGCTTTGTTTCGTTTGCAATTAGAATTTGTTTATTAATACTCGTTTTCAAAGATCGTTTATGAAAATGTAACAATTTAAAACTCCGATTAGAATATATCTAAAAATGTAGTAAAAATACATTATCCCAACATGAATCCCTGCGGGGGTGCCAGAAGCGTTTCCGAATGTAGAATGTGAAATAAATGTCACAGTCCACATCCGTACACTTCCGTTTCGTCTGTTACGTCTGAGCGTGATGGGTGGTGAGCCCTATCGCCGTACTTCCATTACAGACCCATTTCGTAGAACCATTACAAACCGTACGGGATTTCAACCTGCGACCTCCGTCTTTGTTGTCGAATACTAGAACCATTAGATCAAAGAGGCGGTATACGATACAATATCTACAGTCGATATAACGACATTGAAGTTGAAGGGACCACGTAACTAAGGACGCCATATCCGATATTAATTATAAGCAATGTACAATATTTTCATATTTTAATTAACATTAAATGTATGTATATACAAGTAAGTATTCTGTGTACGATATGGTTTGCAAATATATAAGGTCCTACAATTCAAAGTGAAAAAATTTAACAGATGATAGAGTGTCTCCAAAAGACCACTTTCCAAAGAAAGAAAAAGTTTTTGCGCGAACTTTTTCACCTTTCCATTAAAGTTTGGCCAAAAAAATTACTTGATCAAAAGAAATCTTTTCTTCTTTATTGTTATCAGTGATAGCTGGTATCACTTTGTGGTCAAATCAGCCTTAAAACTGGACGGCTAGATTGTGAATTAAATGGAGGTATCCGATTCAACGGCTACAAAATGCTTAGCCTCATGGTAGAATGCAACGTTTAACCATAGGGCTGAACGGAGCTTAGCCTTTTGGTTAAATGGTATCACGATACATTGTTAGCGTGGTCTAGAGACTATAAGGCGGGCGGAATTTAATTTTATCTGAGAATACTGATACAAGAAAAGTGTAGGCGGTAAACTTAGTAGAAAGGCCGGTGTTGGAGATTGGTTAAAACCAAAACCATAAAAGTTCGGAAAATACGTTAACAGAACAATTTAGTCATCTTTTGACGGAAAATTTTTCAGGTTATACAGAATGTGACGGTCCCATATTTCTTTATTTTTTAAGATAAAAAGGATATTAGTGCTCTACTTAATAAGTCTTAATCAATGCTTTCCAAATGCCACCGTAAGAAAAGAAAAAAAAAATATTGCTTCTATTTCATATATGGGACCCTACCTAAAAATACGAATAATATAATTAAAGTTTTAATTCAACATTCCATTTTGGGTCAATATTCTTCATAATATATCCAAATTTAAAATCTGTAACTGAATTCGTCTACGAACTAGAGACGTGACATACGGACGGACAGACGGACACACAGCGGAGTGACATTAACATGGCTTTGTTTTGCCATTTGGTTATGGAACCCTAAAAATTATTATTATGGAAAACCTGTAAATTCCTTCTTTATCTCTCGCAAAATTTGATTTACTGAAATTGGGACCCTTTTCATATCACCTCTTTATATATTGTATTAAGAGGACTACAACTGCTGGCGACCTTCAAAGCCACAATTTTGGGCCAGTTTGATTCTATATAAATATTACTTGAGTGAAAAATAACAGAACATCTGGAATGATGTGCATTGATTAGTTTTTGAAAAACTTTAAATCGAAGTTTTTGAAAAACTTTAAATTAATACCAAAACAAGGTCCAAATTAAGACAAGATCTAAGGCAAAGGTCCCATTTAAGAAATTGAAACTTAGTCAAATTGAAGATATTATAATTCCAAATGAATTTCCTTAAAAAGGTTGTAAGGATTTTTGTTATAATAATTGTTATTATTAATTTAGATTACAGTGCGTTCGCAGCTTGATTTCCCCTCGAACGATAGAGAGATCAGTATGGGACGAATTGCGGCAAAAGTCAAAAAGTTGCCAAGGTCAGCAGCAGTAGTTGTCACCTTAAAAATCTATAGCTCCTGGAAGTGAACTCCATAACGTTTCATTGTTGTTAAAAATAGTTTGTTACGACAACCGAAGCATCGCGCGCTCTCAAATAGTGCGTTACATTAAAAAAACTTAACCGTAAATTAAAATGAAAGTATGGTATAAAATGTGTGTTTCTATGATGTGAATACAAATAATGTCTGTAAAAAGTATAATTACAAAAGTAAACGAGCTCTGCTAAGAAATTACAGCATATGATATAAAATAGGGACTGACTCCGCTGCCGGCGCCGGCATCCGAAAATAATGGACACTGGCGCACGGCGCTGACGGTAGAAATTTCTTTACGTTAAATTTCAAATTATGAGATTATGTATTAAGTTTGTTTTTTTGGAAATCGTTGAAATCGGCGACTTGAAAATACAAATTTGAGTTACTGTCAAAACCAGGGACGTCGTCTCCTCGCTTCGCTCCGCTTCACTCGGCTCCTTACCTCGGCTCTTACATGTCAACCTAACAAGCTACACCTCGCTTCGCTCGTCGTCGTACCAATCTTTTTTCTTTTGGTGAAATTTTTTTTTTTACTATGACTCTAAATACCCAATTTTACTTCCTATCATATCCCGCCTAGCCCTATACTTGATATGCTAACCCCGCTTCTTTTTCTAATTAGAGCTTACTTTGCCAATTCAGCAACCGGCGCTGGCAGCTAATTCAGCAACCGGCGCCGGCAGCTGAGGCCCTTCGTAAAAGGGAGGTTAATCCGTTAATTTTAAGTTATGTTTAGTCCATTTGCTATCTGGAATAAAGTATGGACACTCACAGCAAATAGAAACAGTTCACGTGTAAATCAACATGGCGGCCATTCTTTATACGAACGTACAAAGTGACAGACACCCTCATTTGCCCATCACCGCGCCCTTAAGTCTCCATTAGTGCCATGTTATGTGACGTCATACATGTCACCAGAAAGGTTTGTGTAAATAGGCTGATGACACGCGGCAGACTGTTGAGTGCTCAGTGTAAACATGCCCTAAGGTTTATGTTTACTTGGTGGCTTTTCGCTGTAGGATTTAAAAAAAAAACGTAGAGGAAACTGCGTTCGTTGGGGGTCTTTTGTAAGCGGGATGAAGGCGAATACCACTGAGCCATTAAATAAATATTAATTACTAAAAATTGGTAGGTTTATTATTAGGGTTCCGTACCCGAAGAGTGCCAAACGGGACCCTATTACTAAGTGTCCGTTGTCTGTCTGTCTATCCGTCCGTCTAGCACAGGGCTACAGCCTCAACCTTAATAGGTATAGATTTGAAAATTTCACAGAATACGTGTCACTATGGCCTAGACCATTTAAAAAAAGGGCGTCCCCATACAAGAAACCTCGAAATAGATATTATTTTTACGTTATTTGTTTTGGCTCTTACTTAAACAAGGTAAAACATACACAGTTTAAATTTCGTCAGATTGTAGGACATACTCTAAAGTAAAACAAAAAGTAGCAAAAAGTAGGGTTCCGTACGCAGACGGTGCCAAATCTTTTGCAGGCGCTATTATTATATTTTTGTAGCCTTGGCATTTATATTGTTGTTATTCACCATACAGGTTTTTAGGGTTCTGCACTCGTATTGTAGGGTGGTATGGAACCCTTTGTGCGCGAGTCCGACTCACGCTTGGCCAAATTATTTATATTTTCCTGAATTTTCAGCAGCGTTTCATCTGCCATGGTCGCGGAATGGTAGGGAATTGCCCGTCCCTAGAGAACAAACTACAGCCTATGATCAAGTGAAAAGTTTAATAATAACACCAGGAAAAAGAAACGGAAATGGTTTGTTTCTTGGGGACGGGTGGTTTCCCAGGAACATAGCCAATAATTACATTCTCGCGGGAAATCTCCGGAAGTAGTGAGCCGATTTTAAAAATACTTTCACTTTTAGACATTGTATTTACAAATTCAAATTCAAAATCTTTATTTGTTGAGACACAGTTATATGAAATATATTGGTGTTACACTATAGAAAAATAATCATTAAGCGACATTGTGCTCTGCCGCTAGGCGTACAAATCAATTTGTTTTTATACTAATAACATATGTAAATAAAATAAAATGAACATTAAAAATTTAATTTAAGAAGTCACAATTAATCATTTAAAATAAAAAACTATAGTAAAATGTCAATAAACCGATTCAAGCAATATTATAGGAAATTGTAAAAAATTTAAAGTCGGTACCTATTATTTAAAAAAGCAGCAATTGAATAATAAGTTTTCTAAATTAAAAATTCTTGCACGTTCCTTTTAAATGTCACAATGTTGGAAATATCCCTCAAAGATTGAGGTAGTTTATTATAAATTGTTGTTGACATGCCAAACTCGCTAGACTTAAACAGTTCCGTATTCGTTATTAATTACATTCGCGATTTTGAAACTGCGGGCGAAAGTTATTTAAAATGAATGTGATCTAAGGTTTGGGTTGGCCTTGGGCCTAGGGTTACTAGACGACAGGAATTTTCCTGACATGTCAGGAATTTTGGCTTTGGAATCTGGAAAAATAGGATTTGTCAGGAATTTTAGGAGATAACAAATAAAATTATTATATTTATTCAGTAACATTGTGTTTATAAGTAAAACTATTAGAAATCGTGCTGCCTCCGCATCAGTATAAAAATTTTACGAAAATGTCAGGAAATTTAAACTTTATATTTAATTGAATTAGGTGGTAGAGCTAATGCCGGGCTCGACTGTAGAGGTACCACCATCTTACTCGTAAATCCTCCCGAAGTTATTCGGGGGAGAGTAAGAGGACAGCTCTCAGGCAAAACCAGGCGGCCCACCATTGCCTGGGACCGATGGATGGCGGTATATCCATCCCCAATTGCCGGGCCTTATATAAATCAGACTGGTGACGGGCAGCGGCGTCACTGGTGCAAGGGTTTCGGTACCGCGCTCACCAACCCGCCTGCCCAGCGTGTGTGAGTATGGGCATTTCTTCCAGGGGGACCGCCAAGAGTGGCGAAATCCTGGAAAGGCCTATGTCCAGCAGTGGACGAAACAAGCTGATGGATGGATGGATGGATTTAATTGAAACGATGTAAATTAAAATAATGGTCAGGTTTCATGAAAACCAAATGCCAAAGTGCACTATTGGTCTGAAAAATATCAATATATCCGATATAAGACAACACAAAACAAATATAACGTGGATGTAGGCGTGGGCAGAAGCTAGTTAAGAAATAAAGCTGAGGACTACTTTTCTGACCCAACGATTGCGAGGTCAATCAAGAAGCTGTTGAGTCAGAGTGGAAACAGAAGATAAATCACTGTTAATGTTCATACTGTTCTTTGTCTTTGCCCGCAGATCTAACGAGTAGATCTTACATTCATTTGTCAATCGCTTCAACTATCGGCACTTTGGATAAGTAATTTGTCTGGTCTTTGGTCCCTGATTCTGGGCCTCAATTCTTAGTCTCACTTTTATTTTAAGTTTAAGAAAAGTAATAAAATTATATTTTAATAACATGATAATATATCGTCACGGCATGAATCCCCGAAGGGGTGCCAGAGGTGTTCCCAGGTGTAAACTGTAAAATGCAAGTCACGTCACACCCGGTAGACCCGCATTTCAACGACGATTAATACGTCCCAACGTCATGGTTGGTGAGCCCTGTCGCCGTACTTCGGGTTTTGTTCAAATACACGCTTTTTAAGGCATGCAAGTTTCCTCACGATGTTTTCTTTCACCGTTTAGCAAATGATAAGTATTAGGTGAAAACACAAATACAATGCACATAAATTCCGAAAAACTCATTGGTGCATGCCCGGGTGCGGTGCGGATCGAACCTGAGTCTTAAGATTGAGAGGCCAGCGTTCTACCGCCTGAGCTACCGCCGCTGCTTAATAGAAGGTCAAAGAAAAAAAATGTTCTCAAACATGTACGCGTTAAATGTGTTTTTGACTATGGCGTAGCAAGCGCTACGAATTTGTTGCCTTGTAGATCCGCTACAATGTTGACTGACGCATATTATATGGTCAGATCACGCGTACGTGCTAGTTGTAAAAAATACGTAACCTTAAAAAAAGCATTTTGTTGCGAGATTTTAATATGTAAGATGGATTCGTACCATAGTCTGGACTGTGTAATCTATTGTTGAAGCCATAATGAGAACTAATAACGTTAATGATGCAAGAATGAAAATGAGTAATTTTTGCAAAGTTTTACTGAATCGCTAGAAAATATTTTCTTTGATGCGATTTTAATATGTAAGATGGATCCGTACCATGGTCTGGACTGTGTAATCTATTGTTGAAGCCATAATGAGAACTAATAACGTTAATGATGCAAGAATGAAAATGAGTAATTTTTGCAAAGTTTTACTGAATCGTCAGAAAATATTTTCTTTGATGCGATTTTAATATGTAAGATGGATCCGTACCATGGTCCGGACTGTGTAATCTATTGTTGAAGCCATAATGAGAACTAATAACGTTAATGATGCAAGAATGAAAATGAGTAATTTTTGCAAAGTTTTACTGAATCGTCAGAAAATATTTTCTTTGATGCGATTTTAATATGTAAGATGGATCCGTACCATGGTCCGGACTGTGTAATCTATTGTTGAAGCCATAATGAGAACTAATAACGTTAATGATGCAAGAATGAAAATGAGTAATTTTTGCAAAGTTTTACTGAATCGCTAGAAAATATTTTCTTTGATGCGATTTTAATATGTAAGATGGATTCGTACCATGGTCTGGACTGTGTAATCTATTGTTGAAGCCATAATGAGAACTAATAACGTTAATGATGCAAGAATGAAAATGAGTAATTTAGACAAAGTTTTGTTGAATCGCTAGAAAATATTTTCTTTTATGCGATTTTAATTGTCCATCTTATTCATACATAGTGAAACATATTTTGCTTTAAACATACCTATTATTTGTCAGGATTACCATTAAGATGTGAAACTAGAATTATCCCACAAAGGGAGATAATGATAACTTTTTGCAAAAAAAACCCATGTTTTTCTACAAGAAATTATTATTGGAATCAAGGACTCTGAAATTTTATTCTCTTCGAATTATACGAAAGAACGTTCATTATCTGAATTATTCAGAACAATCTGAACCTTAACATAGGAAAAAAATCGTAGCAAGTAAATCAATTTTGAAACATAACTTGGATAACTAACACTTCTTTTTATAACTTAAGTTTTAATTTACTTACGTATCCTACGAGTATATTTTAGTCAATTCTACTTTAGTATCTCTGTTCTTATTGTAAAACTTGAATGTTTTTCGGCGCATCTAAACCATACGTTTACAACTTAAAATTTAGGTTTTGTACCTCGAAATAAATAAAAATAAATAACCGCATATGGTCACCTTAGTTACTGTTATCAGTCTGTCTTACAAGATACTTTTTTTCAGGCCCAATAAAGGATAATAATTTAAAACGAATACCTACCTCCTACAAAAGTCTACGGCCCTATGATGTTGTTACAAAATCAATCGACTAACTCTATGTAAAAAAAAAATGTGCCAATTACAATTCAATTTCTTACAAATTACCTCACCATGAAACCTATGGAGCACTTCCACTTGACTGTGAAACTTAAATTTCCGCTTACAAGTAAGTGAAAAATACAATAAAATGATCTATACTTCATTATTAAAGTAGTTGTAACGTACTACCTTAGATCCCTTGGGTACATAGAGTTTAATAGATCGTAAGTTAAGTTAGAGGTTCATCAATCCATCCACCCGTCAGCCTGTTTCTCCACTGCTGGTAATGGCGTTTCCAATATTTCGCCCATACTCACACACGCTGGTCAGGCGGGTTGGGGGGTGCGGTCTCGAAAACCTCACATCATCACATCAGTGACGCCGTTGCTGCCCGTCACCAGTCTGTTATACCGTTAACAATCGGTCCCAGGCTATGGTGGGCCAGCTGGTTGTGCCTGTTAGAGAGCTGTCCCCTTATTCTCCCCCGAATAAATTCGGGAGAGTTTGCGACTAAGGCGGTGGTACCTCCGCAGTCGGGCCCGGCACTTGCTCTACCACTTGGTTACAGTAATCAGTAATCATTTATTAACCATCAATTATAACAGTGATTGTTACATGGCAAGTCAAAAAATAATAATGTTTTACAAATTACTATTCTAGTGCATACATGCATATGAGTCTCAAAGAAATGGGTTTGCAACAACTTCTAATTCACAAGTCGCTTTTTTTCAGTTTTAATGGATAGAGTTAACCATGTTAAAGAGGACTTTTATGTCTTCTGACAGATTATGGTTGAGGGTTAGATATTTTGTAAGCAACGTGAATAATTCAAAGAAAGAAAAAAAGGTCGAATGACTCTTGCAAACGTTTATTTGTTAAACAACGGCAAAAAGCAATTCTCTATCATTTTATAACAATTTTAACAATGCCAATTTTGTTTCTTGGAATTCGAAGTTTGTTTGTTTGAGGAAGATTGTTTTAAATTTATTGAAGTTATAAAATTGTTATAAAATCATGATGAATGCTTTATTACCATCTTTGAACAGTGGCGTGCATAAAACTTTTTTCTGGAAAAGCAATGAGAAGGTCAAGTTTGACGATAAAAATAACATGAAAAAAATCAAAAACCAATTTGAAAAAATACATTTTCGTATGAAGTCATGTACTTTAAGGTAGGCACTGCCTACCCTGGTGTCATACAAATAATGATTTTCCAAAGTGACATTTAAATTTTCTCATATTTTTCTTATCGTCAAACTTGACTTTTTCATTGCATTTCCAGCAAAAAGTTCTATGCACGCCACTGTCTTTGAACATGATAAAGTGATCCGCCTTTTTTTCTCTTTAACTTGTTCACGTGAGTTACGTACAAATAGCTCGTCCTCGATTAATATCTGTTAGAAAAGTGTCCACTTAGTAAATATCATAAAATATTACATAAATAAACTTAACTCGGAAATCAATTTCATTTTTGTTGATTTTATTTGTATTTTTGCTGGGGTATACCCATAATTTTACGCATCGTTCAAATGCATTTGCATTTTGATTGCCTTCTACAAACTCGACTATGAAGTTCAAATTGTCCCGTCCTGGTAAAACAGAGAACTTCAGTTTGATTAAAATTATTTGCCATTTGTTATCTCATCTTTAAAGGATTGAAGCATTTGAAATGTGGTGCTGGAAGTGTATGGAGAGAATTAACTGTATCAGAGAAAATAACGAATGAGGAAGTGCTGGTTTTTCAACAATGTCATTGAAAACAGAAGAGGAAAACTGTTCGGGTACCTTTTAAGTCATGATCTAAAAATCATAGTCAAAGGGAAAAAAGAGGGAAAAGGGAAGTGGCAGACTGGAGAACAAATTTAGTGACCATCTTAAGAGACTCTGGAGAGAGAATTATGTAATACATTACACCGAAAAACGAAAATAACGAAAAACAACAGAGAAAAGGGTTACAAAATTTTGTACTAAAGCGGTGGCATACCTATGCGTATGCGCCCCAGTAAACTTTTATATTAAAGTATAATCATCGCAACATAAATTCCCAAAGGAGTGACAGAGGTGTTTCTGAGAATTGATTTTAAAATGCAAGTCAAAGTACACACTCGTGCAAACGATTTTAGTCAACCGTAATTTTGGATGCCCAGGGAAGTTAAAAAAAACTTATACATTAAGGTTGCGATGGTTGTATTTCCAAAATGCACAACTTGTTTTTCTTATTTTTACACAAAAAGTATGACAGTAAGTAGTAATATACGGCAAAATGCTACAATAGTTTTATGTCAATAGGACTTTTCTAGCAAAGTTGTGTTATTTTATGCATGACTTTGTAAATAATCCTGCACAACAACTGTAAAGCATTTTTGTGGTTGTTGAGCAGGATCATTTACAAAGTCAAGCATGAAATGACACAAAATCATCAGTCGTAAGACCACCTTAAGGGATTTTTTGCCCGCAAATTCCTAACAAAAACAGGGCACTTATTCTTAATTTAAGTAGGGTTGGGAAGTTTTCAAGAATTCCGTGCTTTATTCTTTAGGTAGACTTGAAAATGAAGATGGAATCGATTCATTCATTCATTAACTTCATTGGTCTAGTTTCTAAGCTTTTTGAAGTTCATCCGAGCTCATAAGCCAAGAATCTTAGAAATAAAGTACTTGCTTACTTCAAACTTAGCCGAATCGTTGGTCTGAAAACCTGTTTCAAAGTAATCTCTTAAACGTCCATTTTACTTTAAAACAGACTTATAATTTATGAAATTGTTTTGTTTGTTCTGGGCAACCAATTTTAAACTCTTTTTCATCGTAATTTATCGTATCTTAGCGAGCGATATCTATTTCCAACACAAAAACAATCTGTTGTGATCAAACGAACTCATCTTCGCAAAACCGGTTCAGTTTACAAATTGACCCGGCCGCCCATGATTAAAACTTGATCGGTTTTCCGAGACTATTTAGAATTTCTAATAAATATCCTTTGATTAAATATTTATCAGATGCGCGGTCATGGAGGGAACTTTGTAGGATTTTACTTATTTATTCTACGCCATGACTGCGGCAAAGTACCAAATTATGTGTTATATTAGATTAGCTTTTGCCCGCGGCTCCGCCCGCGTGTTATTTAGTTTGACGACATGCTTTTTTCCGGGATAAAAAGTAGCCTATGTGTTAAGTTAAGGTATAAGCTATATTCATTCTAAATTTCATCCAAATCCGTTAAGCCGTTTCAACGTAAAAGAGTAACAAACAACACACACACACACAAACTTTGTGATGTTGGAAATCTTTGTTTTTTTTTTGTGAAACAACTCGAAGAAAGCGAAGGAGGGCTGAGATTATTTAAAGGCGGTGAGTGAAAAGTACCTTGTACCTTTTTCTACTTCAACGGTATACTACGATCAAAATTTCTAGTTCCACTTGTCACCGCGTCAAACTTTTTTTTTGCTAAGCTGTATACATTTTAATGGCACTATCATGTACCAAATGTGGATTATGACTTGCATTTTACTGTTCACATTTGGGATCCCCCCTCGAGATAATAGAGGTATATATCGTCAAGACATTTATTCTCTATTATCTTACATCACTATCTCGTTTATCTTCCTACAATTCTTTTCATTTTTTCTATTGTTAATGCAACCGATGCTGAGCGCAAGAAGGTTCGAAATATGTATATCTGCTTTTACTGTTATACCTATCAATATGTAAATAAGAAAAGCCGAATAGGTACAACTATATTTTATAATTTGTATAATAGGAATATTTTGTATAAAGTAACTTTATTTTTTGTCATTTTTAACCAGAAATACCTACGATTCTGTAAATTGGATTTGTGGTAACGACTGCTAGAGGTTTACAGCCGCACGTATGTGTAAAGTCACCCCTACACTCTTGCTTTATCCTAACGTTTTAGCGAATACAGGCAAGCCACGCGTCGGAAAATGTAGCTTTTGGGTATGTACCCAAAAGCGCTAGTGCGTGCTCAGCATTCTATGGCCGATGGAAACGTTTTTTATATTTATTTGTTAGACCATGTTAAAGTTGTGGATTACTTACTTTATAACTTTATGATACTTTATGATGAATAAAGATTGAAATAGAATTTGCTGTTAAAAATATCGCGTTTATTTAGTTACCATACTTGACACCGGACCCTGCCGATTGACGGCAGTGATTTAGAGAAAATATTTTATTTAGTATTGTTACTCAAATTTCTTAATCGAATGCAATCAAAATGAAAATCATAAAATGATAGAATTTGAATGTAAAACCCCAATGATTACTAATCAATTTCCGTTAATTGCTTTGAAACGCAATTTTTGCATACTTTTTATTCAAAAGTAAGGTAAACAATATTATGATGTGCATTTTGCACCTTGATTCGTTTTTACCACCTTAAGCTATTGCCTCCTTCCCGCACTTATAGCATAAACTACTATTGTCGTCTATGTCACATTTGTTTCTTTTACTGAACTTGTGTTTTTTTCGTAATATTTACTGATGCCACTGCCATGCCGAGCGCCGGCAAAGCTTGGCATTTCTCGGTAAGCACCCTATCCACACTTTCGCTTTTGTGAACGTTTCATTTATTTGCCTACACTTGGCAAGAGTCTGGCGGCAGCTCCTCGCTCCGTGTTACGGAGCCTTTTGATTTCGTTTTGTTTTATTAAGACCATGGAGATAAGCTTGGCCAAAGGGAGAACTTTTAATTCACATTGTATGGGCATTCATTTTGACCATGTTTATCTCCATGATATTTATGAAGATTGAATAAATTATACACAAATTCTTGTACTTTTATTCCACATAAATATATTTATTTTTATTCTAACTTAGGCTACCGGTTTCGTATTACACATCATCGGGCCAACAAATTATTAATTATTTACATTACAGAAAGAAAACAAAAGAAAACATTTTTAACAAGCAAATATAAAATAAACAGAGGTGAATCACCACAGCTTGCGTTTCAAAATGGGTCTACGCCAAGGTTAAATCAATAAATAACGGCAATAAATATGTTGTGTTTCAATATCATTTTTCTATTATATGTCAGGATACACTTCTAAAAATTAAGTCAAATAAGTTAAAAAATATAAAATATAAAATATAAACTACAATTAAACATAAAATTTTGATTGATTAATTAATAACATCATTTAAAATATGTCAGAAGTGGTGAGGAATTTAATTCTAATTGGTCATTTAAAATTCTGTCTGGATCGTTATTAATAATTTTATTTATTGTTAGGGCTTCCAAATAATTCAATTTTGCACTTTTATTAGCTTTGTGTACTATTTTCATGTTAGTTGTCGGGTCAAAGAAATGATTTGAAGAGTTGAGATGTTCCGCAAATGTTGAGTCATTTTTCTTATTTTTCCACGATCTGACATGTTCATGAAGCCTAGTTCTAAATTTTCTACCTGTTTGACCAATGTACACTTTTTTGCATGTATCACACTCTAATTGATAAACACCACTTTCATCCAGTTTTGGGACACGGTCTTTGTTATTACATACTAGGTCCCTCATATTGTTTCTACAATAGAATGCTGCTTTCTTGTTATTTTTACGAAGTAATTTACTAATTTTTTCTGAGAATTTTCCGATATATCTTAATTTTACCCATTTTACACCACTTCTGACATATTTTAAATGATGTTATTAATTAATCAATCAAAATTTTATGTTTAATTGTAGTTTATATTTTATATTTTATATTTTTTAACTTATTTGACTTAATTTTTAGAAGTGTATCCTGACATATAATAGAAAAATGATATTGAAACACAACATATTTATTGCCGTTATTTATTGATTTAACCTTGGCGTAGACCCATTTTGAAACGCAAGCTGTGGTGATTCACCTCTGTTTATTTTATATTTGCTTGTTAAAAATGTTTTCTTTTGTTTTCTTTCTGTAATGTAAATAATTAATAATTTGTTGGCCCGATGATGTGTAATACGAAACCGGTAGCCTAAGTTAGAATAAAAATAAATATATTTATGTGGAATAAAAGTACAAGAATTTGTGTATAATTTATTCAAGATGATATTCCACCAAGAACCATCAATCGAATCCATCCAATATATGAAGATTGATTTATTTTACGCAGAGGCAAAAAAGGTTTGTCAGGATCGCAGTGGAGGGAAATCTGTGGTCCCCGTCTACCCCTCTGGGAGACAGGCTTCAATACATGTATGATTTATTTTAATCAAATATAGACTGGTTTAACTTAATTTTTAATTTTTTTTCACATCACATCGCAATAAAATGCGTAAAATCTTACTCATTTACTGAGAAGGAATCAAAAAAGGGATTTTCTGCTAAGAAGGATAAATATACCGGGTGTAAATAGACTGCTACCATTAAATTAAACCACATATTCTACCGACCCTACTGAACCACTTTTCCCAAGAATCATACCCACGGACTAAGGGTGTTTGGGAAATAATTGAGTTCCAAACAAAAATGCGACATACGGGCGAGTTTAGAGAGAGCGTCGTCCGTGAAACAGCTTCATTTACTTATATAGGTGCTTCTCTCTTTATTCTCACTGACCGAAAATACAGCAATTTTGCTTCTTATGGAGTTGAAACAGGGTTGCAAATACAGAAATCGAATTAACTATACTGAAATAAGAGTAGAGTGCAGTATTATGGGTACGGTTATTTACTTATTCTACGAATATTATGGGAAATCCCCCAAAATTATATAGTAAAATACTGGTTAACAGTTAATAAGTATTATATTTCGCTGATCATAACATCGTCTTTATACGAGAAAACGAATAATCCCATTGAGATATCTATGGAGAAAACACTTTAAAAATATTATTATTTTGTTTGTGGCTTCAGATAATGTGTTTAGAAACATTTAAGTCCGCCAATGTCACGTCATAAGCCAAAGCACGGTATTTGTGAAAAATAAGTGTTTTCCAGAATTTTGTGTCCTGTAAATCCTTGGGATAATGGCTATGATCTACTAAAAAATACAGAAGATGATCAACATTATATACTTACTATATACATATGATGATAACTAATTGATTTTACACTATGAGTACCTGTTATGATGACTTATAATAACTTAAAAATAAAATCACATCACACTAATATTATAAATACGAAAGTTTGTGTGTGTATGTGTGTGTGTGTGTGTGTGTGTGTGTGTGTGTGTGTGTGTGTGTGTGTATGTGTGTATGTTTGTTACACTTTCACGCTGAAACGGCTAAAAGGATTTGGATACAATTTAGAATGAATATAGTTTATACCCTAATTTAACAAATAAGTTACTTTTTATCCCGAAAAAAGCATGTCGTTAAACCGAATAAAACGTGGGTGAACATAAAGATATTATTGATGACGCGAATTCAAGTCTCTCCCTGATTCTTGATCGGTTCACTGCAAACAATTTAGTTCTAAATGCAAAAAAGACGAAATGTATAAAATTTACATTACCAAATGTAATTCAAGTAGATGTCAGTTTATTTTTGCAGGGGTCCAAACTGGAGTTATTAAACGAAACCAAGTTTTTAGGTATTACTATAGACTCTCGTCTTCAGTGGGGTCCCCACATTGAAGCTCTCTGTGGTAGACTTAGTTCAGCCGCATACGCCGTTAGACGCATAAGGCAGATTACTGATGAGGATACTGCTAGATTAGTATATTTTAGTTATTTTCACAGCATTATGTCATATGTGGGGAAGAGCAGTGGATATAGAAGCAGTCTTTGTCTTGCAAAAGAGAGCAATTCGGTCTATTTATAACATGAAGTATCGAGATTCATTAAGAGAAAAGTTTAAGGAAATTAATATATTTACGGTCCCATGTGAATTTATTTATCAAGTTATTAGATACGTCAGAAAAAATATTGATAATCTCCCGAGGCTTGGTGTGCACCATTCTGTTGAAACCAGAAACAAACATAAACTAGCTTTTCCAAAATTCAGACTTGCCAAGGTAGGTCTTTTGTAGGACATGGTATAAGATTTTACAATAAGCTTCCACAGGAGGTCCTTAGTTTGCCGGAAAATAAGTTTAAACTATACATTAAGCAGGGACTACTTAAAAAAGCTTATTATAAAATCAACGATTATCTGGACGATAATGAAGCATGGTGTAATAAATAATATTAATCTTTATCAAAATTGTAAGTCATAATTAGCAAATTTTAATAATGTTTGATTCCTCTAAAGGCTAATCTTAAGCCCTTTATAGTTAATTAATATGTAAACTGACTTTGCTGTAAAAGGTAATAGACAATGTTAGACGGATTGACTAAGATCAATTTTTTTTTTCTCTTGGACATAATTCCTATGGTTTTATATTTGCCTTTATTTAAGTAGGTATAAGAAAATTGTATAGATAAACTTATATGTTACAAATGAAAAAATTCATAAACTTTCCTAAGTTTCTTGCCCCTCTTCTTAGCAATGCTAGTCGTTTGATGCGGATGGTTAGGCATTATGTATATATAATATTTTTATTCCTATATTTCTCTATTTTATGCAGGTATATAAGTTTATTACATTTTAGTAGCCCAACCTTAATATTTTTGGATGTATTTCCCGTACCTATTTATTTATCAACTTGTTTGTTCGTTGCATGATTTATATATAATATTTTTATTCCTAGATTTCTCTATTTTATGCAGGTGTATAATTAAATTTTTGTGGCCCAACCTAATATTTTTTGTATATATTTCCCTTATTAGTATATACATATTAATTTTTTTAAATATTTTTTATTCTTTAGATATTTATTGTAAAGATTAACTTTGACTTGTAGAAAGTATACTTTATGTATCTATTTTACAAAATAAATATTTTGATTTGATTTGATTTGATTTGGAGCCGCGGGCAAAAGCTGGTAACTAATAAACATCTCGCACTCGTCTTGTGGCCATTGAAAGAGACAAAAGTGTCATTATCATAGACATTTAGAGCTTATGTATAAAAAAGATACTCCTTTGTCGAATTCACAACAAATATTTTGTCTTGCTCACGTTGTTTTTAATTTTCTTTACGCGGTTTTGTTTTTCAAACTTCGAAAAGTCAAACATAACAGCAGCCTTTGACGAACAAGGTGGTTCATTATACCAAGAAGGATCAAGTTCCTATTTAGCAGCGAACGGAAAAAACTAAAAAATTCTGCGGAGCGCTAAAAATGACTCCACTTTAAGCTGTGCCGGGCACATTATTAGTATAATCAACTCCAATCGCTTCACTGTAACTGTGGTTAGGCCAATAACGGCTGGCCTAGTATCACATACATGACACATAATACGAACCAATTGTAATCCTTTTAAGTGTCTGAATTGTACCATTTTTAGGGTTCCGTAGTTCGACAAGGAACCTTTATAGTTTCGCCATGTCCGTCTGTCCCCGGCTTAGCTCAGAGACTATTAGAAAGCTGTAATTTAATAAACATGATAATAACGCCGACAAAACAGACGAAAATTTAATTTTTTTTTAAGGATTAAGGGTTATAATCTTATAAGGTTACACGTAAATTGGGGATGATTTTTTTCCCCTCTATCCAACAGTGTGGGGTATCCTTGAATAGGTCGTTTAAAATATCGTGGGTCTGTGAAAAACATTTTTCGATTTAGAGATCTGTTGGCGAAATATTAAGCTTTAAAGTGCTAATTTTTGTTACAGTCAAGTGTCCCTCCCCCTGCTGACTAAACGGTTGTTTATATATATATGAGAAAAAATTCACAGAAGTATAGTATATATGATGAAGTTAAAAGAAATACTAAAACAGCTAAGTAGGCTTTACAGGTTTACGAGTACATGTCGCGCGAACATGACTTTTAGTCTCCTCTAAACACGACAATGTATGGGGCCGTTCTTCGGGAGAGCAACCCCCGAGTGGACTAGAAGTTTGGCACGATCTGTATTAGTAGACCAACTTATAAAATATACTGGGAAACAACGGGACTCTAAACTGCGCGTGGCCTGAAATTATTAATTATCATTTTAAATTATATTTTGTTAGAAACGCGTCTATTATGTATTTTTCGTTTACCGCCATTTTACAAACCAGTAGCCTAGAGAATATGTAATTTACAGTATATCTAATTATATGAATATAATTTATCTATGATCAAGATAAGTCTCTTCAATGATCAAAGCTGTAGCTGCATTTGCATCTTTTTTGTATTATTTAAAGCGTTTAAAATTTAATAAGAGAACAACGAAATACGAAAATAAAAGTATTTCTCGTGCATGTATCTTTATAATAGAACGTATGCATTTCTATGCGGCTTATCTGTCACTGCCATTACATACATGCATACATTACATACAATTATTATGAACATTTCAATTGACGAACTTTTTGGAAAATAAATATTAAACGTGAAATATTAATTCAGTTTCAGCTAACTGAACTTATTTAACTCGTCTTAATCTTTATCTAAAATAAAAACGTGTTTGTATTATTATTTATTATACATTCATTTATTATTTTATGTTATACTTAGATAGAATGATGTCACTAACTAATACTATTCTCTAACACTAATACTCAGTGGTGGTACCTTCATACAAGCCCAAAAGCCGGGCTTGCCCAGCTGAAATACTCGATCAAGAATATTCAAGAATGAATCATAGAAAATGGTGGAAGTTGTCAATTGTGAATACTTAAAATGCGTTAAAGGGTTAATCGTCAAAGAAAAGGTGAAATCTTTGCTCTTTTATTCTTAGATTCCTCTATTTTATGCAGGTGTATATTTTATTTCTCGTATTATTATATATATATATATATTATACATTGTTAAAATTAAATTAACTTTGATTTGAAGAAAGAGTTAGTTTTTTATATGTAACATTTTGTTCACTAGCTAGGGTCAACTTCTTACTACAATTTCATTCGCTCAAGCAAATCAAAAGGCTTTTCTCAGAGCCACCGAAGGTATGCAATTGCTGATATGTTTGTAAAATTCTATCTAGTAGTAGCTTGCCTTCAGTGTGATTTGGTAAGCTCGTCCAAGACAAGAAATCATTTGTTGTTAAAAATCACAAATTCATATGTCGGGCTTGCCCTATTCTGAAACCGTAGGCACGCCACTTAATAATAACCTCCTAGGTGCTGTGGAATAGAGTACATAGTAAATTTTCTAGAAATGTCCAAAAATGTCTGTGACAAACTTATGTTACCGAACAAATTTTATGGACTCAACTACACTATTAAGTTGGTCAGTAAATTAACACGGTTGTGAGCAATTGCGAGGCCCCTCTTTGGGTACGGTGATAGCTTAACATTCAGACTATTAGAATTTTCAATTCATATGTTAAACATTTTTAAGACTTTTGAATAGACTGACCAAATGTATTTTTCTCCATACAAAAAAAATACAAAGTAGTCTATTGGCCAAAATAAAAGTATGAGAGTGAAAAATCAGAAGAATTAAATCATCGCCGTAATTGGTAGAACACGCTTGCATCAATAAACAAAAAAAAAGAAAAGAAAAGTTGAAAAGAAAAGTTGTTTTTATTCATCACTAATTCCACGAAAATTCGATTTCAGCCTACTGTGGGACGTCCGCCATATTAGATTAAGAATGACGTCATTTGGCTTATCGTACATTGCTACCAAAACTATGTGTATGCAAAATTGCAGCTCAATCGATTAGGGTAAACTGGTTTAAAAAATTGACTCAAAACTAAGAAGTTGTAAAAGCTTTCAAAATAAGGACCTTATAGTTTCCGTTAAATATTATTTGAAAACTATTACTATTAATTCAGCAGTTATTGTATTTAGTTTTGGGATATCTTAGCATTTTAGTCCTAAATTTCAGTATTATTATTCACTCGCAAGTATTCGGTGACGTAATAATTTTTTGAACAAGCTTTTTTTTCATTTCTCCGGAGCTTTAATTACTATTCAAGAGGAAAGATAACAAAGTGAATTGTTCTGCTTGGGGTACTAAGTTCTGATCAAGTTCACATGTAGCCTAAAGTTATAACAATGGTTAACATTATTATAGTTCACGGTTTAATTATTCTTGGATACTCTTGCCTTACATGCTATGACAGAATATTCTCGTACGATCGGTTCTAAGCTTTAATACTATAAGAAATAGTTCTACAGCTAATAAAATCAAATCGTTAATTCTGTAATATAGGGACATAATATACCTACACATTTATTATATGTTAATTAAAAAGTGATTAAAAGCAATAAAATTAAATGCAATACGCGAAAATAAAATAAAAAACCGGTCAAGTGCGTGTCAGACTCGCATACCTAGGGTTCCGTAATTCCGTCACACCCAATCCTCTCACAGTGTTACTCGTTGGGAAAAAAATAAGGAAAATTCCCAACCAGTAACACTGTTACTCGATGAGACAAATTTTCATTTTTATTTATAGTATGTTTGAGTTATCATGATATGGGTGGCAGTTCAAAGTTGGCCGTTATAGTTATGTGCCCTAACGAAATAGAATCTATTTTTTTAAGTATCGAGAACGTTACCAAGGGCTATCAAATTGGTTTTTTATTTGATTGCTCTTTGATTATCCAAACTACTTTTTGTTAGTTTCTAAATTAATTAAATTAAACGAACCAATAACTCCCGAGCTTGAGAACTCAAAGATTTTTTTTTTGTTTTTCTTGGCTTTTTACCAAAAGCAAACAACAATAACAAAACAAAAATCAACAAAAACTGTAACAAACGTCAAAACAAATAGCACGTAAAGCAACCGCAACGAAAACACAAACTGCGTACAAGATCGCGATCATAAAAGCCTAATTTTGCACCATGAGGCCTGACAGCATCATAAGGCCATAGAATTCTGTAGGAGGTATTAGTTTCAACTTCATATTTCTCACTGGGCCCACGAAAAAGGATCTTGACAGACAGACAGACGGACAACAAAGTGATCGTATAAGGGATCCGTTTTTTTCATTTTAAGGTTCGGAATCTCAAAAGTTACACAGAAAGTCACAAGTACTTAAAATTGACAAGAAAATTGCCCTTCTATATCGGCAAGAGCGGCATACAGCTTATTATATTATCGTCTCAATGAGTTAAAGCTCTCCCATATTTCTTGGAACAATATTTGACAGTAAATTAATTGAATTCTTGACTACTCACATTTCCAATAGCTTCATTATTATATAATTTTCGTCTCTCTTCTATTATTTCCAAATTACCAAGGACAAATAATTTACAAAAATGCTTGATTTATATTTTATTTTTGGGCTTTTGCCCAAAATTTCGTCCCACTGATTACCTAAGACGTGCCACCGTGTGTAACTAACCACTATCTAAACATTATTGTGGGTTATGCTCATGCTAACAAGCACATGAACTAATTAACACATTGTAAACATAGTCCAAAAATTAACAGAATGTTGGTTAAATTATATCATAAAAAACAATAAGTAGAACACTCAACATATAAATTATTTGCTGTCGTGATAGGATTTGGTTAGATCTGACATAAATCCTGGTTTTAAACATGAATTATCTAAGTAATATGCGGGTCATGTTTTATGCTACTAAAATTTATTTAGTTTGCATGAAAATAGTTCTTGATAACAGCTTTTGATGCTTGTTGATGATGAGATTTAGGCTTTATTGAATTTTGTAGCTTGATTTTTGTTTCATTTGTTAAAGTAAGTAGTACATACTTGTACTTTTCTATATTACTAATTTACTTTTCATTGAACTTTTTTATTCTATTTTAAATATGGCACTACCCTCAACAATTTCCCCATTACCAAAGGTTAGTTGGCAGATAATACTAATTAATTAGTATTAAGCTCGCGTTTGTACATATATCGATATTTTCGTGCAATAAAGAATTTTTATTGTTATTATATTAACTATTTGTATAATAAGTTTCACTAAATGTTGACAATAACAAACAAACACATTTCATTATTTAAATAATATCTACCCGTACGAGTGTAAATAAAGATGTAAAAATTTGTTTTAATTATGAAATAAAAATCTTTATTATTATTAAGTAATTAAAAATATATTGAATAATTTATTCAATGAAATTTTTATAATACGGATAATTTTGTACAGATTACTCACGAGTACTCGCAACTTAGTTTTTATGTGAAAATCTGGTGAGGTTTTCATACTAGTACTTAGTTCGTCATCTGGCAAAAGCTCAGGAAGCACACAAAGCACTAAATCTAAGCTGTAAAAAAACTGACTGTGATCAAAATTAATTTATTATGCATACATATACTCACCCCTATCGCTCAGAGGGGTAGGCATAAACTACAACTTTCTATCTGCCACGATCCTGATACACCTCTTTTGCTTCTACATCTATCAATTTTGCTTCTATATCCACACAAGCTCTTCTATTGCAAGCAATTTTTACTTTGCCCTTCTTCGGTATGTTGCCTATTTGGTCGGCTTTACCTTCTACTTGCGCAGCATAAAATTCTTTCGTCACTCTACTTCCATTCATCCTCTCTACGAATATATGCCCAAACCACCAAAGTATTCCTTTTTCTATTCTAGTCACTACATCTCACTGATATACTGGGTGTTAATATGATGTTGTAGGAGCCGGAAACTGGCGATAGTACTCGTCCATACGAACAACTTTTACTACGGAGCCAACATTGAAATCAAGAAAAAGAAATCAGCTGTTCTATAGAAAAGTTAAATACCTACCTACTCGACCGAAATGTATGAAACAGCTGATATATTTTTCGTTATTTCAGTGTGGGCTCCATAGTAAAAGTTGTTCGTATGGACGAGTACTATCGCCAGTTTCCGGCTCCTACAACTTAATATTAACACCCAGTATATATATTAGAATAATACTATTAAGATATATATGTATATAATGCTACATTTTCATTTGTTATGTATTTAAAAAAAAATTTTAGGTCTTAAATGTCATCCGTACGTATTAATTTCTACTGATATCAATATGTCTCGTTCTTCACACTTCCCGTCCGTTAGTCCGAGGCTCCATGTAGACTCATATACCCCTAGTCTGGTTTATATCAAGGCACAGACCCACAAAACAGGTTAATAAGGACTGAGTGGTCCTCCAATGCCTTACGAAGGATAAGTAATATTGTTCCACGATTGTATTGGGATTCAAAAGTACCGTTTGCATAAGAGTACAAATAAATTTATTACTTAGGTACTTAAGACCATCAAGTGAAATAATTATCAAACTTTTGCGTTTTGTGTACTTATTGATGTTTCTAAAAGTTTATTGATAAATAATATTGCTTCTCCAAAAAATTAAATGATCGCTCATTTAGTTGTCTGAACTGTTTGCTGAATCTATTTTCAATTGTTTTATAAATAAAATCATTAAATTTTTTTTGACAAATCTGGCACTATTTGGCATTGATGGTGAAGTTTGATGGTGAGTGATTGATTATCAAAACAAATGACGAGCTGACAATTTTATATAAGAATATAATTTTATTTTAATTCCACGAAATATTATTTTGGTAAAATTTTACATTTTCTTCACATTATAATTCCGCAGTACTGAAAAAGTTTTTACGTATTTTTACACATCCTACCTTTGGTAACTATCATTTCATACATTCGCGCTAAAGTTGACGATCGCACCTTATTCCCAATCCAAACGCGGAACAATAATACATAACCTACTAATAGGTTACAACATGTAATATGGATAAACAATTAATTGTTTCAACAACGCTCGATCCAAGGTTCAATTTAATTCTGGCTCTTATGTATGTTTAGGCACATTACAATAATTGATATTTTATCTACTAAGCATATCGGGTTTCCCAATACAGAATTGTATGTGTGCTAGGAAGTTGTACCAATATAGAAACCCTTCTTCTGATGTTCAAAATATTATTTCGCAATAATCAGCTTTCTTGTACTAGGTTTCGTCTCTACATTCAATATTGGATTTGTTTCCTTTTTAAACAAGGCATATTATCACCAAAATAGGGTTAAAACGGCAAAAAAATCACCTTTGTTGTATATTGTTTGTTATTCTGTTTTTTAGTCTTTGTTGTTATAGCGGCAACAAAAATACATCATCTGTAAAAATTTCAACTGTTTAACTATCACGGTTCATGAGATACAGCCTGGTGACAGACGGACAGCGGAGTCTTAGTAATAAGGTCCCGTTGGTTACCCTTTGGATACGGAACCCTAAAAAGTGCGTGCCTTGACCTAGTGTTTATTGACCTAGCTGGAGGATATAAATCAGTGGCCGATAAAATATATTTACTCATTCGCGTCCTCTTTTTGCTTAATCCATAGTTTTCCCGTTTTGTAGATCTGTTGCACGTAGAGGGGCCACATTACGTGTTAAGATGGACCCATTGTTCATACAAATTCAGTGTATCTAAGAACTGTCTCTGAACATATATACGTCTAAATTTTAATAGTATTCATCAAGTTCAACCGTACGAGAATCATTTTTACGACCTGTGTAATAAGCTCTGTTTTGATTTGACGATCAGACCAGGAGAGCGACAGATATACCTAGATGGTTAAAACATGCACGATTATCAATCAGTTTTCATTATCGCTTAAACAATAGACTGTTTCTTGGATGTATCTTACCGAGTTAAATTTCAAAGAGAATTTATTAAGAAGGTGAAAGGTGATTTTTGAGGAAGTTTGTTTTTGGAAGTCTTGTGCGATTTGTATTTTTACTTTTATTGTTGCCATGTAAATAGCTTTTAAACTTATTACATTTTAATATCAGTTTAATACAGGCGTAAGGGTAAAACAAAGGTCCCGTAAAAATATTGTCAGTCTGTGGAGAGAATAAAGTGAGAAGGTGTTCATTGTAAAAATGTGAACACTATTCATTTATTATAATCTTAAATAACCCATTTTCAGAAGGGTTATGTAGAGCTACAAGTATTAGTTAACTTAAATATTCATCACAATTGTTCGCGATCGCAAGTTTAATATTTATTTAATTTCATATTTGTTGGAATCGATATTAACTGGTATATTATAGGTGGTTGAGCTGATGCCGGGCTCGACTGTGGAGGTACCACCATCTTACTCGCAAATCCTCCCGAAGTAATTCGCGGGAGAGTAAGAGAACAGCTCTTAGGCAAAACCAGGCGGCCCGCCATTGCCTGGGCCCGATGGATGGCGGTTTATCCATTCCCAAGTGACGGGCAGCGCTTTCGGGTTTCGGCACCGCGCTCACCAACCTGCCTGCCCAGCGTGTGTGAGTATGGGCATTTCTTCCAGGAGGACCACCAAGAGTGGCGAAATCCTGGAAAGGCCTCTGTCCAGCAGTGGACGAAACAGGCTGATGGATGGATATTAACTGAATCTTAAAATTTATTGTCAAAAGTACCCCATTAGATCGTTATTTGATTACCAACGAACAGTCATTATGGATCGAGCCGACAAGCAGTTAGGCACGTGCAAAATTGTGTATTGTGTCCTATACAATAAACTTCTCTACCTATGCTATATGGAATTCTCAGTAAAGCCTACTAATACTTTGTTCCAATTTATAATAAAATAGATTAAAGTAAAACTTTATTTGGTTAAACATGCGTTTTAAATAAATACAGGTCTTATTTTACATCTTAATATTAGAAACAGTAGGTTTTACTATAATATATAGTATACAAATATGAATACTTAACATGCTATTACCGAAGCCAATTTATATAGTTAGTGTAAACATTTGTTACAGTTTATATTTGTTATTTTAAAATTGACACAATATTTTAGTCATACATACATTCTATTATTATAAAGCTAATTGAGGTCTTAAACATCATAAAAACATTTTTTGGAAGCCATGTGACCCATGTGTGTACCTTCCTTTAATTTTTTATGGGTAAGCTTTTTAATTCTCGGGGCAATAATTTTTTTTTATTACCCTGATAGAAACATTCTTTTTAGCTATATCCAATTTACATTGGGGCATATATAGTTTATGTTATGCCTATTTTCCTTTTCGTAAGCATTTATATTTTGACAAAATGGTCTTAATGATGTGCAACAAACAAAACAATTTTTTTAAATTTACATACATGGTAAAGGATCTTTAATTTTTGGAAAAGTAGTTCAGTATCAATATATCTATATTCAATATATATACCTCGGTCAGAGGATCAGTCTAGCCATCTAAAGGGGTAATTCTGCTAGTCTCTTGGGCACCCTACCCGACGGCAACGGTTTAGAAAATATCTTTTGTTTAGTTTAATGTTTTAGGGCGTATTTATTTATTTATTTGATATCATTAGATTTATTTTAGATTTAATTTCTTAGATAGGTTTTATGTTTATATAATTAGTATTTTTAGTAAAATTTTATAATAATTTAATTAAAGCCAGATATATATATCAATATTCTGAATCTATGGGTTCACTCCTGTATGTGAACAAGGCGCCACAGAGTGCGCATGTACACTTTTTCTGTACCTTAAATGCCTTATCAACATCTACAGAGTTTCGCCACATAATTAAACTATAGCTAAGGACTGAAAATAGACTAAACTGTAATCGCTACTGTTTGAGACATTGTATTTCTAAGGCGTCTCAAGGCAAACACAAAGTCGAGTTTACTACAAACAGTTTCAATATGCTTTTTCCAATTAAAATTTTTCTCAATCGTGATACCCTAAAATATAGTGTAATCCACTTTGTCCACTTTTTAGGGTTCCGTAGTCCGACAAGGAACCCTTATAGTTTCGCCATGTCCGTCTGTCCGTCAGTCCGCGGCGTAGCGCAGAGACTATTACTACTAGAAAGCTGTAATTTGGCATGAATATAAATATTAATCACGCCGACAAAATGGTAAAATAAAATCTCGAAAAAAAATTTTTTAATGGAACTTCTCACACACGTAAACTGGGGATGAATTTTTTTTCTCGTCTATCCCATAGTGTGGGGTATCGTGTGATAGGCCGTTTAAAAAAATTGTGGATGTGTGAAAATTATTTTTCGATTTAGTGATACGTTGGCGAAATATTAAGCTTTAAAGTGAACATTTTAGTTAGAGCGGAGCGTCGCCCCTCCCCCCCTGCTGACTAAACGGTTGTTTATAGAAACGTGAAAAAAAATCACAGAAGTAGTATATCTAATGAATTTAAAAGAAAAACTATCACAGCTAAGTAGGATTTACAGGTTTACGAGTACAGGTCGCGCCAAACTTTTGGTCTCCATAAAATGTATGGGACCAGAAGTTTGGCGTGGTCTGTATTAGTAGACCAACTTATATGTACCGGGCAACTACGGAACCCTACATTGCGCGTGGCCCAACACGCACTTGGCCGGTTTTCATTATTGTGTTCGATATTTAGTTCAAAATGCTGCGTTTAGTAAGTCCTAAATTGCATAAAATGAGTTTTACTTTTGGCTGTCTGGAAATGAAAACATTATCATCTAACTGAATATAAAAAACTTTCATAAATAAACCGTGGCGTAAATTTTCTATGAGACACAGCTGTTAAGTTTGATCAGTAGAGTATGTGATTTCATTTTACCTTCTACAAAACATGTAAACATAAATTAAAAATAGCATTGTTATTATTTATTGTTAATTTACCTACCTACTTATAACGAAGGCTATTTACTCCCGATATACATATTATATAAATGTATATATTCGTTACATATATATCTCACTTGTTTGAGCATTATCAAACTTACAGCTAAAAATGTGTACGACGGCGTGTACCTAATTGATCATTACCGAAGTAGACAATAACCTGCTCGTACACTGCGAGACAATATTCATTTGATCGTTACCGAAGAAGCCCATATAGAACGTGGTACACTGGAAGACAATGTTAATTTACTTACTCGAAGCGTGTTTCTGTTTCTGGCAGAACAGAGCCCATTGTTTCATGAACGCGTATTGTTTTACGTTCTACGTCGATTTGCACTTGACAGGCCTACTTCGTATTAGAGGTCATTTATAAATAAAATATTAGCAGACAAGGTGATTTGCGTTCACACAGCCTTCGGTTGGATAGGAACAGTGAAAGAATTTCATTAATCAGAGGTAAACCTATTTTTATCCATATTCATATATCCATCCATCCATCCATCAGCCTGTTTCGTCCACTGCTGGACATAGGCCTTTCCAGGATTTCGCCACTCTTGGCGGTCCTCCTGGAAGAAATGACCATACTCACACACGCTGGGCAGGCGGGTTGGTGAGCGCGGTGCCGAAACCCTTGCACCAGTGACGCCGCTGCCCGTCACCAGTCCGATTTATATAAGGCCCGGCAATTGGGGATGGATATACCGCCATCCATCGGTCCCAGGCAATGGTGGGCTGCCTGGCTTTTTTGCCTGAGAGCTGTCCTCTTACTCTCCCCCGAATAACTTCGGGAGGATTTGCGAGTAAGATGGTGGTACCTCCACAGTCGAGCCCGGCATTAGCTCTACCACCTATAGGTACTCATATATAGGTACTTTCATCTTATTTCTAATATCACTTGGAAAGTATAAAAACAAACAAAATTTTACAGATTTACTTGGGCATTGTACGAATTAAAAAAAGCTTAACATTCTGCAACAGTTTTAAATGATAAATAAATATAAAATACAAATATATAAGGCATATAAATTGTACTAATAAATATGGAGTGGGCAAATAATATAAAATAGCTACGAATGTAAATAAGTTGGTTGGTTAGTTGGTCCGTGTGTGAGAAACCATTTGTTTGAGATATTTTTGTTTATTACAATGGTAGAATTAATCATTATTAAACAATATTGTAAGATTAAAATGCCACTAATTATATTTTGAAATAATACAAGTAATAATACTATATAATTTAACAATTTATTTCATAAATAACTAAATTATAGGTACTAGATTACTATGTCCTTGCAGCAGGGCGCTATAATGTATTTTCCACATCTGTACCACCCTGTTTCTGTTCTAGGTACTTGACATTTTTAGCATTCAATTAATATTTATCTGAATTTGAATAAATTTGAATTATTTGAATAACTAAAATAATAACTTTTATCTTTATATTATTACGTTAAGTTTTTTAGAATTTACTATAATTTTTGTAAAATTTTATTAAATAAATAATTTGAATTTAAATACGTACATGATTTTTTAAGAATTGTATGGAACCCCTTGCACATGTGTTCCAACGGTATTGACCGATCTTTACCTTCTGAGCACAAGACTAGGAAACTCTAAAAGAGGCTGTACACATTGACAAAGGCATTCTTTCTCGCATACACGAGGAACGTTGAAAGTTGCCCGGCAACAGTAAAACGTTCTCGAAAACCGATCTGAACTCGCAGAAGTTTCCTTTAAAAAGTGGCTTTCAATTAAACTTCTCAGCTCTGGGCCCGTAAGCAAATTTCAATTAATTGTTCCAACAAAACTCAAAGCTAAAATGTTTGCGGCCGTTTTGTACGCATCGGAAAGGATGTTGAATTCTGACAAGTGGTTTGTTTTCTATTAATTAAGAGTGGATGAATTCGGAATTTCACTTGTTGTTTATAGAAATGCGATTTATAGGTTATACGTGGGACGCACTATAAGTTTCCGGAATGAATATGAAAAAATACTATTAAAGGTACAAAATTAATTTATTGTTTTTCAAAATAATCTCCCTTGGTGTCTATGCACTTTTTCATTCGATCAAACCAGTTTTGAAAACCTTTGTGCCACTCCCCTGTGGTGACCTCTGAAACGTGTTTTTCATACTCCTCGACAGCCTCTTCTGGTGATGAAAATCGTTGACCGCGTAATTGGTTCTTAATTTTTGGGAACAGAAAAAAGTCACAAGGTGCCAGGTCGGGACTGTATGCAGGATGACTCATGAGTTCTACATTTTTCGTCTTCAAAAAGTCGTTTGTCTGTCTGGCCGTGTGAGAACTAGCATTGTCGTGGTGCAGGATGATACGGCGTTTACGGTTATTTTTACGGAGTTCGTCAATAACTTCCGGCAAACAAATGGTCGTGTACCAGTCACTATTCACGGTACGACGATTCTCTAAAGCAACAGTAGCCACGTGTCCAGTTTTATTAAAAAAAGAAGCAATCATCCGCTTAGATGCACTTTTCACGCGCGCCACTTTGGTTGGTTTCGGCTCATCTTGAAAGACCCATACGCTCGATTGCTGCTTTGTTTTGGGATCGTAGCAATAAATCCATGTTTCGTCACCTGTTACTATGTCCCACACCAAATTTGACGCACCTTCGTTGAATCTGGTAAGCATGGCACTGCACCAAGTGACGCGGTCCGTTTTTTGAGCCTCGGTCAAGTTGTGTGGGATCCACCGCGAGCACAGCTTTCTCACACCCAAATGTTTGTGTAGGATTGGTTGTATTTGACTCATGCCTATTTCTAAGGATGCGCGAATTTCATGGTAGGTCACATGCCTGTCTGTTTCAATCATACGGCGCACAGCATCGATGTTTTTGTTGGTCACAGCGGTGGACGGCCGACCATCGCGAGATTCGTCACTGAGATTGATACGACCACGCTTGAATTCTGCAAACCAGCTATAAACAGTCGTCTTGCATGGTGCTTCATTGCCAAAAGCTGTTTCAAGCCGAGCGATGCTCTGTTGAGCTGTCAAATTACACTTAAAATCGTAGAAAATCATACTACGAAAATTTTCCCGAGTTAAATCCATTTTGATGCAGACACACAATTTTTTAAATGGCGCCACAAGGTAAAAACAAAAGACAGTCAGATGAAACAAACTGCATTCTACAGCCAAAGAGTTCTATTTTCAAATGTTGCAATAAATTTTTAAATATTGTTTATGTAAGTGGCCAGTTCCGGAAACTTTTAGTGTTACCTATGTATTACTTATCCTATATTCATTGTGATTGCGCAGTAATATCTTGCCACAAATATCTTTAACCGATTCGTTGCGGAAACGTTTTTGGTAAAACTTCCAGAATGGTGGCTATCGTTATTGAGTTATCTCTATCCTTACCTCTCGTACCGCTCATACGCAATAATGGCGTCAGTTGGTCGACGACAGCTGTCGTTGCGTAAGTCGTGTGGTACAGGTAAGCAGTCAGTACCGCAGTAACCAACATTTGGTCCGTCATTTTGTGAACAAGTTCATTCCTGTTTGGATTGCGTTCGACGTATTCTTTCGATTACGTATTTGTTTTGTTTTTTGTTATTATTAATCCGTTACTGTTAGTTTTTCTTGTTGATTTTTACTGTTGGATTTTCTTGTTGATTTTTACTGGTGGTTTTTCTTGTTGATTTTTATTTTTTGATTGATTGGCAACATGATTGATACTACAATACATAGTTTTGTCATAATTCCGGCTGATTTGGACTCTTCCGATGATCATCTTCGTCTAATAAAGATGACAACGATTAGAATAGTGAGTTCAAAATGTATATATGTATTTATAATTTATTAAAATAAAAATGTTTTGAACCCCTGAAAGTATGTTTACATTCTTTATCTCGTATTGTTGGCCTTATTTAACACTATTATATAAAGAGGAAAAAGCCTTCATATCAAACTATTTTCTAAGTAATTCATTAACATGTCATTTGAAAAACATTGCAGTATAATTAGTGGCTTTACAATAACTAAAATAGTCAGTTTCTACGAAAAATGTTTTCAAAACAAATTCCAAATTACATACAATAACAAAAAAAAAAACGAAACGTTGCCGTTCGTTTAATTGTAGTCTCAAACTTTTTTATGGTATTATTTGGGTTGAACAATTCTACGTTGTCAATGGGCAGCATAAAAAGGGTAAATAAAAGAATGGCATCATCAAGGACATTATCATATTCATTAAAATTTGATTAAAGTCAGCAACAATTTCGAAATCAAATAACCGCAGAAAAAATTGCTGACGTTTCTAATATCCGGTTGTCTGATCGTAAATTGGATTGTGAAAAAATTGTACGACATTAGAATTTTTGACAATATTCTTGGGTATCATGTATTCTGAATACCTGAAATTTCTATTTCTTTTTTGTTTATGAAGCCAAAACTTGTTTTCAAACAAAAAACCTTTATATTATCATGAGACCTTGACCATGACGTCTCTAATAAATACAAAAATGTATAACATCATTTTTATAAATCTAAACCGCAATTTTTTTTCGGTCTGGATAAACGTCCGCCGTCCGTTTAAGATACTAAATTATATGTTTTTACACAAAAGAGACAACCGACAGTTCATGCTAGTGGAAAATGCGCTTCTAACTCCTATGATGCATGCATGAGCTATTTCAGATTGCAACAATCAAAAGTTCGCGACAGTGTGAAGTGGCTCATACACTAAAGGAATTAAAAGCGCATGTCCCACTATCACCAACTGTCAGTTTCCTCCTTTGTGCAAAAAATATACTTTAGTTATGTGGTCGGTTAACTAAAGCTGGCGCAATATTTGACATTTCTGACAAGACTTTATCTCGCGTATACGCACGCGTCAGCTGTTTTCTGTCCCTTTTCATTATTGTCACATTCGCGCCAGCTTTAGTTAGTCGACGTATACGTTCAAAACCGTTTATTGGATAATTTTTTCCTTAAAAACTTAGGTACTTTTTTCTCCGGACTTTACAACTCTTAATAATTTATACTGTAAGGTGTGACTTCTTGACGGAACTTCATTACAACACTAATAAAAGTCTCCGTGTACGAGTTCCACTATGTTTTTATTAATTAGCGACTAGTTTCGTCTCTTAGACATCTTCTGGCTTGGTAAAAAATGTGATTAATAAGAACATAATGGAACTCGTACACGGAGACTTTTATTAGTGTTTACAAGTCTTCCAAGAAGACCCAACTTTTTGCGCATTGTATATTACACGTACTTTCATTTCTTGAATATGACAATAAAACAAGAAAATTGCAGGCCGGCAAATGCCATGATCTTTTGATTCTCAGATCGAAATACGATTTTTAGATAAATTGAGGTGTTAGGACGAAAAATCACCAGTGGAAAGAGAAAGTACGCCTATTGACTGATTCATTAATAACTCGAAAACATATATTATAATGACAATATATATATTATAATGACAATATATTCGTATATCATTGCCAGAATTCTTGAACATTGCAAAAAACGATAATTTTATAAAAAATCGTAAATAATAAAGTTTTTTTATAGCATTATGTTGTTCAGAGACCATACTATAATTTAATTTTTTAATATTTAGAGACGTTCATGAAAAATATTTTTCATTATGCCAGTAGTTTTGAGTTCGTAATGAAGATTTTACGATATGAGGTTAGATAAAAAATCTTTTTCTGAGATTACAGTACATGTGATACTAACTAGGAAGGCAAAGGGAACCTAGCCCAAACAGCCATATCTGAGGTTTAATATCAAATACCAATAAGGTTATCATATAATATTCTCTAACACGTACTAAATAATATTGCGGCGTGACAAAGGAGGTCACAATTTTATTTTATTTTCGGCCTGCATTCTCTATGGCTGCCGGCGCGCGCAACGCGTACACATGCGTGGTGAACTGTTGGATTTTGGGGTCATAGCTTTTGTGGAAATTATTATTTAGTGTGGTTTTATGGGTCAAACCAAAAATAGGTATTATTTTACCCTAAAATTACTTACAGCAGTGATGGTGATGATAATTAGACTCCACCTGACATTCTGGAAATAACGACGGAAATTAAGAACACTTTTAGAACGAGTTTTTAAAAGAAAAATAAGAAATGGCTAACGACAAATTTTATCAAGATTATTATGAAAACAGATTATTGGGCATGAGTTTAAATAAAGTAGTGTATAAAACTACTCATAACTAGGTATTAAAACACTCGTGTTCTATTAAAAAACTCGCCTTCGGCTCGTTTTTTAAACGGACACTCGTGTTTTTAATAACCTTTTTATCTACCAGTTTCATAAACTACTATTTTTCTCACATAAGCAATCCCTTTGAGGACTAAGTAAGTAAAACTTAATTAATTTTTTTCGAGGCAAGCGTCCTCATGAGAGTTGAAGTAGGTACAAAAAACATTCTTTAGTCGCAAGAATTTAATAAAAACAGATTTAAGCAAGTTACAGTGGCTTTACCTGAATCTTTGGCGAAGTCGACGGATTATCTTAATCTCTTAGTTAAAAAACCGCCCACTCAAGAGTCTTTGGATAAAGTAGCCCTCTGACAAGTGTTTGAGTTAAAAGAAGTTATTTTCATGCATTTATGCATAAGTTTCAAAAAAGGCTGTACACGGCAAAATTGTATTAAAAATTGAATAGGAGATAGGCCAGCCAAAAAGTTATTCCGTAGTTCGACAAGGAACCCTTATAGTTTCGCCATGTCCGTCTGTCCGTCCGCCCGTCCGTCCGTCCGTCCGTCCATCTGTCCGCGGCTTAGCTCAGAGACTATTAAGACTATAAAGCTGTAATTTATCATGAGTATACGTATTAATCACGCCGACAAAACGGTATAACAAAATCATGAAAAAACTTTTTTTTGGGGTACACGTAAATTGGGGATGTTTTTTTTCTCATCTATCCCATAGTGTGGGATCGTGATGATATCGTTAAATTGATCGTTCAAAGACATTGTGGGTGTGTGAAAACTATTTTTCGATTTTGGGATCCCATACTCACACACGCTGGGCTTATCACTTTCGTTAGTGTCAAGTGTCCCCCCTGTTGGCTAAACGGTTGTTTATGGATATGTGAAAAAATTCACAGAAGTAGTATATAAGGTGACTTTAATTTATGCAGCCAAATTCTAACTGAAGACTCAGCAAATGCTCAGTAACGAGGTTCGATGACCCTTTTTGTGAAATTCGTAAATTTTTTTTCCTGTGTTCCTTACAAATGCAAGCCCAGCCCCGAGTCAATTACTATGGGACGTCAAGATTTTATTTTCCGAAATTAGCAAAAACTGTCTTCGATCCATGTTACTGATCACTTAACAAGCCTCCAGTATGAGTTTGGCTGCATAAATTGAAGTCACCTTATATATAATGAATTTAAAAGGAAAACTATCACAGCTAAATAGGCTTTACAGGTTTACGAGTACAAGTCGCGCCAAAATTTTAGTCCCCTCTAAACGCGACAATGTATTTCTTCTAAATGTGTGGGACTAGAAGTTTGGCGCGATCTGTATTAGTAGACCAACTTATAAAATGTGTCGGGCAACTACAGAACCCTACACTGCACGTGTCCCGACACGCATTTGGCTGGTTTTTTACAACATTTTACGTCCATCCAGCCTGTTTCGTCCACTGCTGGACATAGGCCTTTTCAGGATTTCGCCACTCTTGGTCCTTTTCTCCTGGAAGAAATGCCCATACTCACACATGCTGGGCAGGCGGGTTGGTGAGCGCGGTGCTGAAACCATTGCACCAGTGATGCCGCTACCCGTCACTAGTCTGTTATATAAGGCTTGGCAATTGGGGATGTATAAACCGCCATCCATCGGTTTCAGGCAATGTTGGGCCGCCTGGTTTTGCCTGAGAGCTGTTCTCTTACTCTCCCCCGAATTACTTCGGGAAGATTCGCGAATAAGATGGTGGTACCTCCACAGTTTGTAATGCATTCTAATAATAATATTTAGAGTATTCCAAAACGATGGATTTCGCCATAAAAACATAATCCATGTTAATGTTTTATATTTTGAATGATATCTTAATAGTTATCATTAAGATTTTTAGGGTTCCGCATTTGAAGGGTGAAATAGGAATCATCACGGTAGGAACCCGTTGTATGTCCGACGCGATCCGTCCGTATGTCATAACCTCATAACTTTGGAACCGTTATAAATAGAAACTTGAAAACTAAACGCCAAAATGTCATTAGTTTCCTGTAGCTACGGATTTTTATAAAATAGAACCCATAAAACTTATGGAACACACACCAAGCTTAGTTTACCTACTACTTGACCCACCGTTAAGGGCCCTATACTTGCCTTTCAGTTTTTCTGCACAACGGCTTTGTTCTTTTCCGTTCTCTATTATATGCCTCTTTATACCCACTTGACTTTTCACTTGCAAGCGATATCTTTTCTACGTATATTATGATGTAACTTAGTTTCTTTATACTCAGGGAGGAAAGTTCTTCAGTGTTGATGTAATTTGTTTCCCTTTCCGTCTGTTACAGGTCATTCTATCTCGTTGCTATTTTAATTAACTATGTACCTTTTTATTTTTTTGATTTAATTAAAGTTATACACCTTTAAAGTAGGTAGTTTAATTAATTTTAACGCATAAGCGGTGGTAGCTTAGGAGTAGAACGCTGACTTCTCAATATTTGAGATCCAGGTTCGATCCCCGGCCGGGCATGCACCAATGAGTTTTTTGGAATTTATGTGCAGAGTATGCTGAACGTTTCTCCACAAGTCACGACACGACACGACAAAATGCGATGACGACTCCGGACGCCATACATTTCTTCGGACCGTTTACACACGCAACGACACCGCACAGCACGACACACGTTTTTCAAACGACAATTCGCTATGTGGTTAAATGCTGCTATGTGGTTACGTTTTTTTTGCGGTGACGATATAGCCACTGTCCAGAACCTGTATGTACTTGTTCATGTCGCGATGGACCGCACGATACGACAGTTCAGTTTGATTGTTTGTTTTGACTGAAAAGTGGTGTGCGACTTAAAAACAAATGGAAACTTTTGAATCCTACTAATATTATAAACGCGAAAGTTTGTGCGCGTGTGTGTGTGTATGTTTGTTACTCTTTCACGCTGAAACGGCAGAATGGATTTGGATGAAATTTAGAATGGATATAGCTTATATCCTAACTTAACACATAGACTACTTTTTATCCCGGAAAAAGGCATGGTTCCTGTAGGATAGATCAATATCATTGAAAAATTAGGTGTCTAATCAACGCGGTTTATTTCGTTTGTGGAGAAATAAGACAAGGCTTTGTTATTTCATACATCAGGTGTCTAATTAGCGTGGAATTTAATCGTTTGTGGTGAAATAAGACAAGGCTATGTTATCTCATCACACTTCACACTAATATTATAAATGCGACAGTTTGTGTCTGTGTGTGTATGGTTATTACTCTTTCACGCTGAAACAGCTGGACGGATTTGGATGAAATTTAAAATGGATATAGCTTATACCCCAACTTAACACATAGACTACTTTTTATCCCGGAAAAAGGCATGGTTCCTGTAGGATAGATCAATATCATTGAAAAATTAGGTGTCTAATCAACGCGGTTTATTTCGTTTGTGGAGAAATAAGACAAGGCTTTGTTATTTCATACATCAGGTGTCTAATTAGCGTGGAATTTAATCGTTTGTGGTGAAATATGACAAGGCTATGTTATCTCATCACACTTCACACTAATATTATAAATGCGACAGTTTGTGTCTGTGTGTGTATGGTTATTACTCTTTCACGCTGAAACAGCTGGACGGATTTGGATGAAATTTAAAATGGATATAGCTTATACCCCAACTTAACACATAGGCTACTTTTTATCGCGGAAAAAAGCATGTCGATAAACCGAATAACATGCGGGCGGAGCCGCGGGCAAAAGCTAGTAATGATATAAATTAAGTTAATTGTATTACGTAAATAGCAGTGGCGTGCATAGAACTTTTTGCTGGAAAAGCAATGAGAAGGTCAAGTTTGACAATAAAAACAACATGAAAAAAAGTACATTGTTCACCGAGTGGAGACAGAGGCCGATTACCAACGAGGGTGTAGTTTGAGGTTGAGAACACACGAGTTGGGAATCGCACTTTCTCCCGAGTGATACATAGTGCTTTGTACTACACCTGCGAGGAAAATAAAAGACAAAATCACCCATTCTTCTATATTACTACTAGAGGACATGAGTTACTTTTAATAAAGACCAAACAGATTGATGACTCGCGTTCGATTTGCAGTTTTTAATTTCTTTTTTTAATTACATAAATAACAAATGGCCAGTATTATTTACCAAATTTAGACATAAAAACTTTTTGAGTTTCACTTTTTTCATTATTTTATGATCATAAATAGCAAGTGGCCAGTATTATTTTGCAAACTAAGACATAAAAACTTTTTGTCTTTTGGCATTATTTTTCAAGCTAGGTTATGTACCAAGAAGTATATACCCTTTTTAATGTAACATTTATGCTTATCGTACGGATGTTGTCAACAAATAAAAAAAACAGCACGTTAAAAATGGATTTTCATATACTTTTTCTGCCCGCTCAGCACGTTAACAATGGATTTTCATATACTTTTTCTGCCCGCTCAGCACGTTAACAATAGATTTTCATAATTTTTTTCCGCCCGCATATAGGTATGACAGCAATGACGTATATTCTCCATCGTTTTCGAAAAAGTAAGAAGGAACTTTCCATGCAGGTGTAGTATAAAATTAAAAACAAATTTGAAAAAAAAAATTGTATGAAATCATGTACTCTAGGGTAGGCAGTGCCTACCCTGGCGTCATACAAATGATGATTTTTCAAATGAATTCAAAGTGACGTTTAAATTTTTTCATATTTTTTATTGTAAACTGGGCCTTCTTATTGCATTTCCAGCAAAAAGTTCTATGCACGCCACTGGTAAATAGAGGCTTTTGAAAATAAACCCTGTAATATGGGACAAGAGCAGTGAACAATACAAAAATGAAAAATGTTCCCTGCGTCTCCTTCTTATTTTTATTTACAGTAGGATTGCAAGAAGTTGTCGACGATTGAAGCGAGCCACATGTCGGAGTGCGTGCGCATGAGATGAACTACTAACGCGTATCAGTATCAGTGTCGCTGCTGAAATCGTCGCTCGTGGGAAAACGTCCAAACGACAGGTCGTATGTCGGGCGTCGTGTGTTTCTTAAATCGTGTCGTGCGGTGGCTCGTGGGGACACGGCCTGAGAAAACATCGTGAGGAAACCTGCATGCCCTAGAAAAAAATTGTGCCCGAAGAACGGCGATAGGGCTCACCACCCATCACGTTGGGACGTAAAAATCGAAACGTGGGTGTGCCGAGTGTGGAGTGTGACTTGCATTTCACAGTTCACACCCGAAACATCTCTGACACCCCATCGGGGATTCATGTCGTGACGATATATTTATTTATATCTATAATTTTAACACAATTTTCCAAATTGCGGAAAATTACACAAATAATTTTCAAAAACAAATCAACGATTTTTAGAATTCTTTTCTGTCTGTCTGTCTGTTTGTTCACGCACATCTCTAAAACTACCGAACGGATTTTCGTCTAGTTTCCACAGCTGTACAGAGCTTAATTTGGAGTAGAATATACCTATATGCTTTATTTCATTAAATCTGATCTCGGAAAAAAACTTGAAAAGTGACTTGCATTTCACAGTTCACACTCAGAACACCTCAGACACCATACATACATTAAATTATACATAAATTGTAATGGTTGTCCAGCCAGGTGTACTCATCGTAATTAGGTAAATTTCTGTGGTCTACTGGGGTCTAGTGATTCCAACGTTGCAGCCACTAATCCAAAAGTCTTGGGCTAAAATCCCGCAGAGGCATATTTGTGTTTGGTTTGCGTGCTCCAGAAAGCACTTTATGGGGGGGGGGGGGGGTCATCTCGATATTGTGTTTTTGCAAATACATTTTAAGCCGTGAACATGATATTAGTGCATATGAAAAAAAAAATATATTTCACTCTTTGAACTTAATATTTCGGGCGTTTGATATAATGATTACTTGCATTTTACTGCATAAAATAAAATCACAAAAATAGGTCTAAACTATGATATAAATACCACAGGTGTCCAAAATTTTCTTTTCTTATTAATTTGTATAATATTTAAATTGCTAGGTAATTTTAATTAGTTTAGTTTAGATATAAATTGTTATTTAAGTTTTAGATTATAATATTCTCCATAAATAAAATACCATTTCATTCGAGTTATATCAGATTTAAGACAATAACACTTATAATATATCAAAATAAACGTTGTAAGAAATGTTATATAAAAACGGCCGTCGTATTAAAAATCACCTTGAATTTGTGATTTTTCTGAGCAGCCTGCTCCCATTTAGCAGTATAGAAAAGTGTAAAATGAAAACATTGGAGCAGGGCAGATTTCTCTGGATTACCTCGCCTTAAGCTGTGGGACCATATTTCTTCCTTAAATACGGTGCAAGGGCTCAGCGAACACGCTCGCACATAATAATCGTCGTTAAAATGTGGGTAAACAGGTGTGTACTTTGACTTAAATTTCGCAGTTCATACTTTGAAACATCTCTAACGCTGCCTCTAACATTCGTCATGACTATTCGTGGTTTTGATTACGGCTACGCATGATATAGCCTCATTAGTTTCGCTATAATTAGTACAACTTCTTCGAAAGCAAACAGGGTCTAGTCAGGTGATATCGTAGTAATAATAACAAAAATAATAATAATAATAAAAGCTTTTTATTTGTCTCAAAAAACAGAATACAATTAATACACAATAATTTTATACAGGGTGGGCCAGAAAGGCGTACGATTTTGAAAAAATAATAATAAAAAAACTAAATACAATTCACATACAAATTTTTATTTCAATTAAAATAGACATCTGGGAAATTCATTTCTTAAAAATAACATCATCCAGGTGTGCACCATCGCGCTGCAAACATTCCTCGAATCTGAACCTCACATTGGTAATAACTCGCGGGCACATTGCGCGGGGAATAGCGGCCATTTCTTCTCGGATATTAGTCTTCAACTGGTTAATTGTGGCTGGGTTATTGGAGTAGACTCTACTTTTCAGGTATCCCCACATAAAAAAGTCCGGTGGCGTTAGATCCGGACTTCTAGGCGGCCATGCAATGTCACCTCGGCGCGATATCAGTTTCCCAGCAAACATCTCGTTTACGACCGCCAAAGAGGCATTAGATGTATGGCATGTCGCGCCATCTTGTTGAAACCATGTCGCACGATTATAAGCTTCAAATTGTTGCAGTTGCGGAAAGAAAAAATCCCTTAACATGGCTATGTATCGGTCAGAATTTACAGTGACAGATTGCCCTTGTTGATTTTCAAAGAAATAGGGTCCGATAATTCCGTGCGCTGATATGGCCGCCCAAACAGTTACTTTCGGCGAATGCAGAGGCTTTTGATGTTTTGCACGTGGGTTCTCTGCAGCCCAGTAACGGCAATTCTGTTTATTGACATGCCCATTTAAGTGAAAATGGGCTTCGTCGGAGAACAGAATATTGTTGAAACTTCGAAAGCGTTCCAACATTGTTTGAACAAAAGCTCGTCGTGAAATTGGGTCATTTGGCTTTAATTCCTGCACAAGTTGAATTTTATACGGGTGCAAGTTCAGATCTTTCAACAAAATGCGACGCAAAGATGTTCTGGATACCACAAGTTCGGCTGATCGCTTGCGTGTCGATAGACCAGGATCACGTTGAACTGAAGCTCTAACTTGTTCAATTGTGTCATCCGTTCTTGTTGACCTTGGGCGTCCCGCAGGTTTCTGTTTGAGAACTGAACCAGTAGCTTCAAACTTTCTGACCCACGATCGAATCACACTTTCCTTCGGACACTGATTTAGGTCATGTAATCCAAACTCACGACGAAATAAACGCCGAACAATAGCGCACGAATCGCCATTTTTGTAATAATGTTTAACGCAGAATGCACGTTGCGCTCCGGTGAAGTGATCCATCGCGACTAAATTTCCGAGAACCGAGCTTCTCAACCCCACCACCCGCGCAGCCCCCTCTCTTAAGGTTCAAACACAAGAGTGTTTTTAAAATCGTACGCCTTTCTGGCCCACCCTGTACATGAAAAGAGACAAATCGGTCTAAGACTCGGCTCATGACAGTCTGTTATTTAAACAAAAAGCCGCCGATTTTCAGCCTTAGCCTTTAATTAATAAGAAACACACAAAAAAGAAAGATAATAAATAAACAAATTAAAACACACAGAATTTAGAAAACGAAAGTACCAAAATTATATAAAGTTAAACAAAGTTAAGACAGTTGTAATTACATATTTTATATTATTAGACACATTACTAAACCATATAGGCCTACCACCAGCCAAGAACTGCAAAGAAAGCAGCCATCTGTGACATTTAGTGTACGTAAGTCGAAGCTGTTTACATTTATTATACATGGGACGCAAATAATGGTTGTGGAATTACTTTTATGGACCAAGCAGTTATATTATTTTATATTTTGAAAACCAAAGGAACAAAAAGGTTTTCGGAAAAGAGGTTTTTTGTAATTAATATTTCAAAAACCGGCCAAGTGCGTGTCGGGCCACGTGCAATGTAGGGTTCCGTAGTTGCCTAGTACATTTTATAAGTTGGTCTTCTTCTAGTCCGCTCGGAAGTTGCTCTTCCGAAGATATTATGGGCCGTTCTTCTAAATGTATGGGACTAGAAGTTTGGCGCAATCTGTATTAGTAGACCAACTTATAAAATGTACCGGGCAGCTACGGAACCCTACACTGCGCGTGGCCCTTCACGCACTTGACCAGTTTTTATTTTTTTGATGTTGTTCAGTCTAGGTAATGTCTATTTGATGAAGAAAAAGATGCAGCTCACCTAAACGATTTATAAAGAGGTAGTACCTATGACGATTAAATGCCTAGCAAGTTACGTAAATATTTATAATAATTGATAATAATACATTATTTATTTCAGGCAACACATGAAAAATATGCATCAGTACAATGACAAGGGCCCACAGTTAACCATAATACGCTAACATAGATACAAACTTTCTTCATAATGGTGAAAACATACCGTCGGTTGACGATTCGCGCTGACCACAAATCGAGAGCGAGGAACACATCTTTGTACTTTGCAGCAACCCAAAGAAAAGCAACTGATAGAACAATTTGGTATATTATCGTCACCGAATCTTCGTAACTCTCGTGAACTAACAGACAAAACAGAACATTTGGTGACACATTTTTATCTTAGAGGAGGCGGCAAAGGATTTTTCTTTGCAACTGGTGATTTTGCAGTCACCATTCCAGGGACTAAAAAGTTTCATGCCTTTATTCTAACAGCCGAAGGTCTACGTGTGAAAAGAACTAATTCGAGCAGAAGCCAAAATTATACACTGAGAAAACTGGTCATCATAAAATAAAGTGAATTCAGCTGAAATTATGATGATTCAGGTAAAGTATGAGCATACGGACATCACAAAAAATACGATGAAACTACTGTTGCTGCTGCTAACGTTATAATATGACGCACTGTCACTATGACTTTAGTAGGATGCAGATAGAATTATGCGCTCCGTCACAGCTTTTATGGTGACAGTAAGCATACCGTAGTGTGACGGACCTCTTTTATGGGGAAGGCACGATGTAATACCAAAATGATAATCTTATTTTCTGTTAACAATTTTTACGGCGATCAATCATCATAACATTGCCTTACAAACACTCAATTTTCTCTATGAAGGTAAAACATTAATTTTTAATATTTTAATATAATGTAGGTAGTAGAGCTGATGCTGGGCTCGACTGTGGAGGTACCACCATCTTACTCGCAAATCCTCCCGAAGTTATTCGGGGGAGAGTAAGAGAACAGCTCTCAGGTAAAACCAGGCGGCCCACCATTGCCTGGGACCGATGGATAGCGGTATATCCATCCCCAATTACCGGGCCTTATATGAAGCAGACTTGTGACGGGCAGCAGCGTCACTGGTGCAAGGGTGTCGGCACCGCGCTCACCAACCCGCCTGCCCAGCGTGTGTGAGTATGAGCATTTCTTCCAGGAGGACCGCCAAGCGTGGCGAAATCCTGGAAAGGCCGATATCCAGCAGTTGACGAAACAGGCTGATGGATGGATGGATGGATGGATAATATAATTTATTAATTTAAATAGCAGCTTCTAGAAAATACCACACAATATCTCTTATTTTGTAAGTTCTTTAGAAGTCACAATAAAGCAACGAAGCCTCGTACAAAAATAAAATCGTGTGTTATGGCCGCATAGCTACTTTTCACCCGTATTGCAGTGGTGATAAGAAGTAGGTCTGCGGCAATTTCTTCAATGGTACAATTTACCCGAATATGAACGAATTTCAGAATGTCACATATTTTTCGTTGTCCGCTTCACGTGAATGACTCTCCAGTAGCTGCAGCCTATTTACCAGTACTTGTAGTGCGTCCTTGACTCCGTCCCAGAACCTCTCGTTCACGTACCGGATTTATGGGTAAGTAAGCATCAAGAAAACAATGTAATATAATACTTCATTGTTTCTGGCAACGACAAGTGATGTATCTACTACTCGTTTCGATTTTTCGGGTTCCGTATTTCAACATGAAAATTTGGAACTCTTAAGGGTATCGTATAAGCTCAGAAACTTGAAATTCCGCTCAAAATTGATGTCATGTATCACACGTCTCGGAAAAAATAAGAAAATTACATGTATTTGTAGAAGAAGAAATATTGAACCGAATTAAGACGACATAGGAAGTAAAATATGAGATTTCGATTAACAGTAGAACTCTCATACTACAATATATAGGATACTGAAAAATTAAATATTATAAAGTGGCCTTTTTCAAGACCAATAATGACTCTTGTAAGCATATAAACGCTATTGGTTGAATTTACATTAAATTTTATTCACAAAAAAATAGCATTTTCCAACCTTTTCTTGATTAACCGGACTACTCAGACGAGCACTTTTTCAGATATTTTTTTATCTATTTCGTTGTGTGATGAACATTTTGCGCCTCAATTAGACCCCTCGGATACATAAAGTTTAATCGTAAGTCTCAAGTTAAAGTTAAGTGTCAAGATAAAAAAATGTCCGCTGGTTGGAGGATGTTCTAAACCCAATTATTTATCGAAATATTACATATTAGAAACTTGTTTTCGCTTAGAACATACTACATGGAAGTAGAACTAAAGTTTGATACCCATTAAGAGTTCATGAGTCTTATAAATAGGAAGTGTCCCGCTGGCTGGAGGTCGCCTGTAAAACCGTGTCCTTCATCCATTTTGATGAAACAAATTAAATTTTTTATTGAATTCGATATAACTAATCTGGAACTAATTCCCGCAATTTAACATCAACATAGGACATGGGGTCAACATCGAAGCATTCAGTTGCACTGCAAAGTAAGTCTTAATTATATTTAGTCTTAATATCAAAACATCCTTAATTGTAATAAAAAGGTACTTGAACATTGAAAAGTTATTGTGAAATAGTTTTATATTAATATAATCTCTACTACGATGTAATAAATATGCAATTTTGATGTCTTCTGTCTGATGTTAGGTGGTAGAGCTAATGCCGGGTTCGACTGTGGAGGTACCACCATCTTACTCGGAAATCCTCCCGAAGTTATTCGGGGGAGAGTAAGAGGACAGCTCTCAGGCAAAAAAACCAGGCGGGCCACCATTGCCTGGGACCGATGGATGGCGGTATATCCATCCGCAATTGCCGGGCCTTATATAAATCAGACCGGTGACGGGCAGCGGCGTCACTGACGCAAGGGTTTCGGCACCGCGCTCACCAACCCGCCTGCCCAGCGTGTGTGAGTATGGGCATTTCTTCCAGGAGGACCGCCAAGAGTGGCGAAATCCTGGAAAGGCCTATGTCCAGCAGTGGACGAAACTGGCTGATGGATGGATGTCTTCTAGCATTTCAATATGTTTCTTCTGATTTTCGGTAAGGTTGCTCGTAAGGATACTTTCGCACCTGAAATGACGTCACAATTCGTAAATAGTTCAAAACCCATTGAAGGTTACTTGGGAAGTTCATTTTCTATCTGTTTTTAGTGAATAGCAACCATAGATGGCAACCGACACTGAGTAACATAATGGGCCCGCAGGTCAGAAACATGTATTTAGTATTATTACTTGAAAATAAAGTTCATTGTTTAATTATAGACAAAGGAACCAAATAACTATAATATATTTTTATATTGAAACGACCTCCATATTGAAGAACCTCCCATTATCATTTGATGGCAAACATACAATGATAACATCAACAAAAAAACATTATTTTTAATTGAGAAATGGCGTGCAGTTGTGGTCAATAGGTTACTATAAAAAACATATGCCTTAAAGTTATGAAAAAATACGTCCTTCATTATTTTGTAAAATAAACTAGGGGATTACTGCGGGTGCCAATTAATCTGAAAGAATTCAAACCTCGATCTGGACTGCGGAATACTTCGGTGAATACTTCTGTTTGTACATCCTGAAGGACAGTTGGACGCTATAATTGGTAAAATCTTGCAAAGGCCAAAGCAGTGGACGAATACAGGCTGATGGATGGATGGACGGAAGGATAGTTTGGAATTAATCAAGGAACTATAAATATTTAGGACATCTCCTTGAATTGAAATATTGATACTGAAAGTAATAAATGGCTTTCAGAGACACGATCCAGTGGGGCAATGAACAACTATACAAAAAATTGCTAATCTATTTAGATTAACTTTAAAATAATATTTGTTTTCCATACGTTTAGACAATCCAAGTTTCAAAATCCAAAAACGAAAATTTTCCTTTAATTATATAAAAATCATCATATTTCGGGCGACGGGATACTCTTCCCATATTATTATTTATTCTAAATACCCCTTGTTCGATGAGGTAAAATTAAATAGGAGGATTCATGCAATATCACAAGCTATCACCGAAATCAAAAAACTCAGAGTGAATAAAAAGTATCTTCAATGAGCCGTTTGCTTATTCTACTTTTAAACATAATTAATTACGGGAGGTCGATTATATTTTGTGAGAATTTGTTATAAATAGTAACACACAGGACTAACAATTATTTTTATAATTTAAAAGCATAAAGAACATATTGTCTCGGCATGAAACCTCCAGGGGCTGTCAGAGCTGTTCACAAGTGTAAGCCGGAAAAGGTACGTAGGAGTCCACACTTGATATTTTATAAATATTCATTACGTTTTCGTGTATTTCTGAGATTTTGTATTTTTAAATAAGTGAATAATATGTTCTAAATACTATTACTAGAGTGCATTACAAACTAGAAGATCCATTAGAAACTGATGAATTGGTTATAATGAGACAAGATTGATTTATTTAGAAGGGATTTTATTATCGAAGAGGTGACACACAAGTTAACATGGCGGCGGTTGACAGTGCAAGAAGGAGATGACACATAAGTGAACGAGACAGCAGATGATTGCGTTCCGTTTACATTTCTAACACTGGCCCTTAAACAATGCAATCATTTATCAAACTGGCCCTTAAAACAAAAGCTATAAAGTTTTTATGCAACTTAAAATGAACAGGTAACATTATTAATTGATTTTACAATATTTAAATTGTCTCCGCTAAGCCAAGTTGACTGACAAATTTTTCAGTTTTCTCTTTAGTTAAAGGTTTAGTTAAAACATCAGCCGTCATTTGATCGGTAGACAAATAATTTAAATCAATAATACCTTTGTTTACAATTCCTCGAATGAAATGATGTCTGACATCAATATGCTTAGTTCTAGAGTGATACATTGGATTAACACAAAGTTTTTGTGCTGATTGACTATCATTAAACATAGTAATTTTACAACTTGTACCTAAACATTCATACAAGAAAGTTCTGATAAACAAAGCCTCTTTACATGCGTCAGAGAGTGCCATGTACTCCGCCTCCGTGCTAGAAAGAGCGACCGTCTTTTGTTTTCTGCTTTCCCATGATACTGTAGACTTACCTATTTTAAAGACAAACCCAGTGAATGACCTCCGATCTATCTCATTGGCGGCCCAATCTGCATCAACGTAGGCGCTGACATCCATACTACTCTTTTCATAAGTAAGACAATGATTAACCGTACCTTTCAGATATCTAAGCACCCGTTTTGCTGCCTTCCAGTGTATTTCAGCATAACTATCGTTGAACTGACTGAGTATGCTGACTGCATGAGCAATGTCTGGCCTCGTGCAAACTGAAATGTACATTATACATCCTACTAATTCTCTATACGGAAAATTATTTTCATTACAATCTGCTTTTACAAGCTTCAGCCCAGATTCCATAGGAGTGCATGCTGGCTTGCAATCAGACATTTTAAAACGCTCCAACACTCTTTGAATATAACTAGACTGATCTAAAGTCCACTTTCCATCTCTTCTGCATAGTTTCATGCCAAGGACGTGATATGCTGGCCCTAGATCCTTCATTTCAAATTGAGTCATAAGCTTCTCTTTAATTTTCAGTTTCTCTTGTTTGTTATTCGAAAATAAGATTATGTCATCGACATAAAGTGCTATAATAGTCACAGTTCCAACATGATTCTTCATAAAAACACATGGCTCTGAAGAAAACTTTCTAAAGTTAAGTTTTTCTATTAAAACTGTATTTATCTTCTCATACCAACTCTTAGAAGCCTGTTTGAGCCCATAAATCGCTTTATTCAGGCGATAGACTTTGTTCGGGTTCTCTTTATCCTCAAAGCCCTCCGGCTGTTCCATGTAGACGGTCTCCTTGAGGTCTCCATTCAAAAATGCAGTCTTCACATCAAGGTGATCTATCTCCATATTCATCTCAGCGGCCAAAGCAAGCAAGATTCTAATAGTTGAGTACCTCACCACTGGTGAAAAAGTTTCATTGTAATTTACGCCATATTTTTGTGTATAACCTTTTGCTACTAATCGAGCTTTATATTTCAATACTTCTCCATTCAATCCTCTCTTCCTTTTATAAACCCACTTGCACTTCACAGGTCTCTGCCCATCTGGCAAGTCAGTCATGGTCCAGCATTTGTTATCCAAAAATGATTTATACTCATCTGACATAGCATCTCTCCATTTCTTGGATTCTATTCCTTGCAAAGCTTGTACCACTGTCTCTGGTTCGTCATCAAAGCGGCTTATCTCGGACAAGTGTGGAGACTGCGATGCTAAGTTCACAACTTCAGTGTACTCTTCTGAACTGTCCATCGATGTGTCACCTGGAACGTAAGTTTCATCGCGCGAATCATCTGATTCAAGGCTACTCACTGATATAATACTATCCCGGGGAATTATAGTAGATTTATCAGATCCCGCATTACTGGGTATCCCTGTTACATCATTTAAATCTGATAAGGACTGATCTAGTCTTGACTGCTCTGGTGACTGATCTGATATGGACTGTTCTTGTGACTGATCTGACATGGACTGGTCTAGTGACTCTGGAACAGTTTCATTGCCCATATTATCTTCAATCTCATGAGAAGTTGAAGAGTTTTGATTGTGAGAATATGTTAGAATTAGCTCAGTGAATTCATCACTTTTACCTTTTGGTAAATAAAATTCATTTTCTAAGAAAGTTACATTTCTTGCTTTAATGCATTCTGACGGACGTGAAGGGTTTAGTAATCTATACCCTTTTGTCTCTTCACAGTAACCCACAAAAATGTATTTGTTACATTTTGAATCGAATTTCTTACGTTTTTCTATCATTGCATAAGCTAAACAGCCAAAAGTTCTAAGGTGAGTAATATTTACCCTTTTATTTGACCATTTTTCCTCAGGAGTAGTGCCCAGAACAGCTTTGGTTGGTGTCCTATTCTTCAGGTAAACAGCAGTATTAACTGCCTCTGCCCAGAACCGCTGATCAAGGCCTGCATCGAGAAGCATGCACCTGGCCTTCTCCACTATGGTGCGGTTGGCTCGTTCAGCAATTCCATTTTGCTGCGGTGAGTGCGGTACTGTGGTCTGGTGACGGATCCCGCAGCTCTTTAGGAAATCCTGTAAACATTTATTTACATATTCACCACCATTGTCAGTGCGCAATACCTTTATCTTATTCCCTGTTTGATTTTCTACCATAGCCTTAAACTCTTTAAATTTATCAAAAACTTGATTTTTGGACTTCAGAAAATACACATAGGTTTTCCTAGTGAAATCGTCAATAAATGTTAGAAAGTATTTCGATCCACTAAATGAATTCTTTGAAAAAGGCCCACAAAGATCACTGTGCACAAGCCCTAACGAGACTTTTGCCCTACTCTTGGACTTCTTTGGAAAAGGTAACTTTGTTTGTTTACCTTGAATACAAGCAACACATGATTTGAAAGTTGAGTTATCAAAATCCATGCCAGTAGCCATACCTTTTAAAAGCTGCATACTTCGCACATTGAGATGTCCAAGCCTTCTATGCCAAACCTCCTGCGACTCCCTGGATGCAGCCTGAGATCCTGGCACGGCCACCTCTGCAACTGGGTCTGTTGGTAAAACAAAATCTGTCCCCCTTCCACACACAGACGCAGCACATGACTTCTCTTTAGTAACAAAAGAAGCTTCACCTTTGGTATTGAGTACATAAATACCATTTTGAGATCTAGCCGTTGCAACTACCTCATGGCCATCACAAACTTTACACAATTTTCCCTGAAATGTTACACTAAAACCTTTACGTGCCATTGCACTGACTGAAAGTAAGTTAGTCGCTAGCTTAGGTACATATAACACATCACTTACAGTTCTTAAAGTGTTCTGTAAAGGAATTTTCACATTTCCTCTTCCCGATGACATCAGTTTTTCACCATTCGCAACACTCACCGATACTGGAGTGTCAAACACGAAATCGTGTAACATGTCTTTGTCATTACACATGTGACTGGTAGCACCCGAGTCCACATACCAAACATCCCTGGATAATTCAACAGATAACAAGGCCTTATCTGAACTCTTTCCCTTTGAATGACCATCATCCTTGGCTCTGCGAGGACAATCCTTGATGCTGTGGCCCGGTTTCTTACATCTGAAGCAGCGAAACACCTTTGCCTGTTTCCTTACTATCAGCGCTGTGCTTGCATCGTCTCTTTCTTGTCTCCGCTGATATTCTTGAGTTAATCTTGACCTCACAAACTCAGTTGTGAGTTTCAAAGTCGAATTTTCTAAAGTCATGATGAGTGGGTCGTAGTCTGATGAGAGCCCGCTCAGCATTACGATAGCTAGAAAATTGTCTTCCACGCCAGCGCCTATATCGTCAAGCTGTTGGCCTATCTCGGCCACCTTCGTGAGATATGACTCTATGTTTGAGAAAGAATCGAGCTTCATCCCGAACAACGTGCGTAACAATGACAAGCGCCTGCTCAGGCCTTTACCTTCATAAACATTTTCAAGGTTGCTCCAGGCCTCGTGTGCCGTCTTCGCGTTTCTTATGTGCGGATATACACATGGTTGAACAAGAAGACAAATACGAGCTAATGCCTTCTTCTGTGTTTTGTCATCTTTTTCCTTCTTTTCTTCCACAGCGTCCCAGAGTTCTTCATGTATCAGTAACATCTTTGTTACAAACTTCCAAGTGCCGTAATTGTCGACACCACGTAGTTTTTCGATGGTCGTCTTGGGGTCGGCCATGATGCTTGGAATTACGAACTTGGGGGAAAACTATGACAATCTGTCTGAATTCAAAAAATATATTTAATTTAATCACAGGGAAGCAAGCTGGTGCCCATAACCTGATGAATTGGTTATAATGAGACAAGATTGATTTATTTAGAAGGGATTTTATTATCGAAGAGGTGACACACAAGTTAACATGGCGGCGGTTGACAGTGCAAGAAGGAGATGACACATAAGTGAACGAGACAGCAGATGATTGCGTTCCGTTTACATTTCTAACAGAAACAAATCCAAAGACAAGAATTTGAAAAAAAACTGGGCCAAAATTCTAATCTGAATATATTCTGTCTGAAAAAACTAGCATTTCCAAGGATGTACCAGTGTAAACAATTCTACTGGGCGTAGTTCATAGTAATTTTTACAATTCTACTTTCCTGTAACAATTTTTTTTTAAGTATTTTGTGCAACGTGAGACATAGGTCTTAACTACTTGGAGCAATTGGTAGAGCCTCAGTGAGCTCTAGCTCAGCAGTCCTGGTTTTTCCATAAATTGGAAATTTTCCAGATTTTCTTTTGCTGCCGGAGTGCGAACCAATTACTTTTACAACTTGTCCAACGGTAAATGAAAATACTGTGAGGTAAACCTGCCTTCCCAATAAATCGTATAATAAATAAATAAATTATAATTTAGAAGTTTAACAAACTACTATTAATGTAAAAACCTACCTACTTTATAAAAAGCATGTAAATATTAATTCATCATAAATATTTAATATGCAAAAAAAAACACTTAATATACAACGTGAAATTCAAGTAATTTTGTTATATAGGGTGAAATTTAATCAACCGACCAAATTCATACTAGAGACTCGGTTGGTGATCAAGAACTAGGTTCAGTAATCCTTTTGGCCAATTTCGAAAAATATTTTTTTTTGCTCCCGTACTGGTTGGACTAGTTTAAGTACAATTCCTAGTGCAGGTTCCACGGGAAAAAATTTTTTTTTTCGAATTTCACCTGGAGGGTCATTAAACCTTGTTCCTGATGACTAACCGAGTCTCCAGTATGAATTTGGTCGGTTGATTTAATTTCACCTAGTATAGTACTCGTTCATTTGAACAAGTTTTACTATGGAGCCAACCCTGAAATTGTGAAAAAAATATCAGCTGCTTCATACATTCGGGTCGAGTAGGTATTTAACTTTTCTATGGAACAGCTAATATTTTTTTCACGATTTCAGGGTTGGCTCCATAGTAAAAGTCGTTCATTTGGACGAGTACTATCACCAGTTTTCGTTAGAAAAATGACTGAAATTTCACGTTGTATAAATAAAATAAAATATAATAAAATAAAACATACTATTTAATGAAATACCTAGAAAATAAAATACGCAAAATTCACATAAAAGTGGAACAAAATAAAACAAAAGATACTTATGAAAGTGCTCCTTCACCCGTCTTTTGAATACTTTCAGCGATGGACAATCACGAATGTTCGACTGACAGTATTGGACACAAATAACAAACGAAAAAAAGGTATAACGAAAAAAAATATAAGTCTATAAAGTCATTAAAAAAATTACACATTTTCTCAGATTTCTAAAGATTGCAGTTCAAAACAAAATAATAGTTCCTATATACGATGACTTTTGTTTATAAAGCCTAGTCATACTAAAAAAGACGGTAACCGGTCAGGACTATGGTTCAAGAACCCTCTTTGCGAAAAACGATGAATATTTTTTTTGTGCTTCTATACTTGTTCGAGAACAACCTTGACTCCATTAGTATAAGAAGGTTAAATTTTATTTTGCCTTTTTCACAGAAAGGGTCATTGAACCTTGGTTCTGACTACTTACTGATTCTCTAGTATGAATTTAGCTATATAAACGAAAGTCACCTTATACAAATTCCAAACTACAACATAGATTTAAATTAACTAATTGAAAGGGCTGGCGCGTACTTCGGCCAAAGACCAAGTCTGGCAATACAACAAGGTAATGCCGCCAGTTTCTTGAGAACATTTCCACAGGGCAGCGATCTACATAGACCAAATATTTAACTTAAAGATTTTCTTATCAGATAAAATTATTATTTATTGATTATTATTTATTCAATGATCATTATTATAACTTCTTTTATTTTAGTTTTTCTTATTTATTTTTGTAGTTTCTAAGTGGTTTTAATGTGTTTATTAAATTGTATTTATTTTTATGTATATCTATACTATACTAATAATATACATTTTATTTTATTGTATAGTTATAACTACATATATCATTATGTAAAAATAGCAAAATTTAAAATCAACCTACTGTTAAGTAATACGCTTAGAAGATTTGGCTTAATGAACAATTTCCCATCTCCAGAGCAAAGCAAACACTGTCACCCCTACTAATAAACGTGGAATAAAAGTTGTGACGAGGATTATCCTAGGAATAAGCAAAATGTTTACTTATAAACTAGGAATAACTTAAACCTAGCATAACGTCGGCGTAACAGTCCTTTGTACCGCTATTCCAACCCCAACCCTTGTTTAAGTTCGGAATAACGTAGTGCGGTGTGCGTGATTTTGTGTTTGATTTATTTCCGAATTTAATAAAAATGGCACGGGCAGTTGAGGTAGTGGAGGAAATTGATTACCTGGCGAACCTCATCAATGACATGCAAAACGTAAGAAAGGTGAAAAAGTTCAAAAGAAGAGAGGACCCATTTGAATTATACAGCGATGAAGAATTTCGTGTAAAATATCGTTTTTCCAAAACAGGTATTATGTTTTTGGGTCAACTGATGGGTAGTTCTTGAAGTTCTTTGATTATGGACAAACGCGGGAGTAGTTTATCTTCTACTCTCGAGATCTTGATAGCTCCAAGATATTGGGGCCGTAATCAAGTAAGAATGCTAAAACTTAATTAAATATGCCTATGCCATAGCTACCTTTCTTACTAATTAATTGCTTCAGCTACTAGAACACACAACAAAATAAGGGATGTAAATTTTCTTTCAACTCGATACCTACATAAAATGGTTATGAATTGTGATATTTTAGATACAAGATGATGCGGCAGATATTCATGGGCTTAGTCAGCAATCAGTCACAAAAGTATGCAGACGAGTAGCGAGGGCACTATTGAAGAAAAGGTTTCATTATATTAAAATGCCCCTTCTCTCAATGACCAAGTCAAGGCTATGCGAAAGTTTGAGGCAATAGCTGGATTTAAAACAGTTGTTTGTGCCATAAACACATAAAAATACCCAAAGGAATGGGGCCTAGTCCAAATTTCTTTTTTTACTCCCTCTTGTCTATGGATTTTGAATGAATGAGTAATGAGAGTGACGTAACGATGGAATAGTTAGGTCGAAGTTATTCCGAGTTTATTTGTAAGAAAATATTCTCTCCCTATTCTGACGTTGTTCTCAGCATAACTATTCTTAGTATAAGTGTGTTATAAGGATGGTTTAGTACATTTTTATTAGTAGGGGTGTGTAAGTTTACGTGTCAACTTACGTTGGGCTGGTAACATGAGAGTCATCTCATAAAATACTTCCCCATCGATACTAGGAGCTCTAGACTAACCTCTTGAACTATAAATTGCTTTTGTTACTTGAGAAGTATTATTACCAATAAAAGAAAGCCGACTACTATAAAATAGAACACAGAAAACTGAGGGTGCTTTTGCCACAAAAGAATAAAATTAACCAGTATTATGTCTTCATAGAAACGGCCGAAACGATGCGCTTCCAAATCTCGGTTACCTTCGGTATGCATGTTTAAATTAATCTATATTGGAACCGGAAATAACGCAAGAAAGATGGTCAGTGGGCAGCCCTATTGCGTGTCTACTTACCGAGCGGCCATAAGTGACTATTTCAAGGACACTGCTGAGACAAAATACGGTTAAATTAATTAGACTGTGGTATTGCGGAACCAAAACTCGTATGGGCTAACGAGACACTGTCTCATGTATAAAACTTTCACTCTTCCAATCCTCTGTAAAGTCTGCTCTGCTCTATGGATGGAAATCTTAGAGGACTAAGAAAGCTCTAGAAAAATCCAATCCTATCGTCAATAGGTATCTGAGAAACATCCTTCACATTCACTGGCCAAACACAATCTCCTACATGAAGCTATGGGTAAAGTGAAATCAGATCTCTGTACTGGTGGAAATCATGAAAAAAAAGTGGGAATAGACTGGACTCTCAGCTGGAGAGAGGAGATAAAAGCGTAAAAGTTTTCAGGTAGCAGCCGGTAGTTAGCAGAAAACTTGGAAAGACCAATTCCCTCCTGTAGGCCTATTTTCAGTCTGTCGAATTAGCTTTCTCGATCGTAAAAACCCATTCTATCTGTCGAACTCCATACATTTTATGATCGAGTTTTAGAAATCTCGCTTCAACTGTTTTGCCGGAATTGCCTCCCTGGCGTTGGTCAATTGTCAAGAAACTACAGAGAGCCAGGTTGGAAGAAATCTAGCAGCTGAGACAGAAAACAGCTCAGCATGGAGGAAAGTTGTTGCGTTCCCTTTTATTATGCTACTAATAAAATGGTTAAAAAGTCGTACACTTAATATATTTTCAAAATTTTAAATGGTATGGCTTAGTTATATTGTGCTGAGGCCAAAACTATTTTATTTTTTATTTTTGTTCATCTGTCTGTATCCGTTTTAACTCGAGCACCACTTAACGGATTTGCTTGTGGTTTTATTTATTGACATCGTAGTGACTGGTCAAAATAAAGGTTATAAGAGATGATGATAAAATAACGACAAGCTGAAAACGGGACAGAGATTAAATAAACGCGGGTGGAGTCGCGGGCGTAAGACTAGTTTAAAATATAACCTAAACTGAATCCGATAGGTCCAGCCCGCGTCTTTACTAAATGTACCTTGTGGAAACTTCCCATAGAGTTTTGGTCGGGTATAGTTAGTATGAGGCTTTCGAAATTTCCAACTACTTAATATACCTGAGTTGGGTATTGAGTATCACAATAGGGTATATTTAGGAGCTAGCGTTGCGGGATTACGTACTACTAAATATACCCAGCCAGCGTCTGTAATGTATATCTGTAATCGTCTGTAATATCTGAAATGATAAAGATAAGGAATTTTAATTGTAAAGTAAAATCCAGTTTTTGCGTCAAGAAGTTTTTAATGAGATCATGAATATTGGTTCTGAATGTGTTTTTAATCATAATTTTTACGGAGATGTCAATTTTTTCGGATCTTTCTTATTTAATGAACAGTGCTAGCACGTGTATTTTTCGACAAATATGTTGATTTTGTAATCATAGAAAATTTGTCTACGTAGCTGAGACGTCCTCGGGCGATTCAAATTCAAAATTGTCTATAACGCCCGCATTGCTTGAAATACAACCGTTTTGAATAAACCTCTTTAACTCGCTTTCTGCACTCAACATTGTTTTTATAAAGATTGTCATTCATCCACCCATCCATCCATCAGCCCGTGTTCGTCCACTGCTGGACATAGGCCTTTACCAAATTTTGCCACTCATGTCGGTCCTCCCTCCTCCTCATCCAGCCGCCCCCCGCTACGTCCTTCAGGTCGTCGGTCCAGCGGGCACGAGGTCAGCCTACACTACGCTTTACTGTACGTGGTCTCCATTCTAAAGCCTTTCGGCCCCAACGGCCATCATGTCGGCGACAAATATGGCCTGCCCACTGCCACTTCAACTTACTGATTCTGCAGGCTATGTCGGTTACTTTCGATCTCCGACGGATCTCCTCATTTCGGATTCTATCCATCAGAGATACCCCAAGCATAGCCCGCTCCATAGCTCGCTGAGCGACCTTAAACCGGTGGATCAGACCCTTTGTAAGAGACCACGTCTCAGCGCCATACGTCATCACAGGAAGGACGCACTGGTTGTACATCTTAGCCTTTAAGCACTGCGGTATTGACGACGTAAATATGTGACGCAACTTTCCGAATGCTACCCAACCCAATCATATTCTTCTGTCAGCCTCGGCGTCGAAGTTGTTTTTATCCAGCTGGATGACTTGACCCAGGTAAACATATTTTTGAACGTTTGTCATGAATGAAACAAAATTACCTTAGTTTTTGCAGAAAACACAATAGAAATAACGACCGTTTCAATAACCTCGGCTGTGGCTATCGAAACTAAAGCACAGATTTTATTATAAAGTAATAGTAACTATTTAAGTACGCAAACAAACAAATAGTCTTAGGGAGGCAAAAGCGCGGGAATATATTACAATACGGAGACAATATAGTAATAAGAGTGAGGAATCCTGCTCGGGTATACTTAGTACCGCGCGGTTTTTTGAAACAGCTACTAATTATACCCGAATTCACTCAAGCAAGTGATTCTGTCGAAATCGGGTATATTTAGTAATGATGAATTTTAAACTAGTGCTACTAAATATACCCGAGTAGCGGTGTCTCGGTAAGGTACATTTAGCGGTGATCACTCGAAAATGTGATCTCCTAACTATACCCGAAGTCGGCCAGGTCCGTGACGTGACTGGCGCCTCCACAAGGTACCTTTAGTAAAGACGCATCCAGCCCCGATCTGGAATACGATATATTGTTGTAGAGAAAGAGGATTATAGTATAATTATCATTAAGATGGCGGATTTGTTCCCAAACGCATATTTTTTTATTGTTTTCCTAATTTTTGAATATAAAGTAATAAATAAATGTTATTTATGGCCCTACGCGACATTAGTTTAAAGTCCATTTGGATTTTCCAGCAAAGTTGTATTTTTATGCATTGCTATGTAAATTATAGTGCACAACAACATTAAATACGCTTTAATGTTGTTATGCAGTATAATCTACAAAGTATTCATATTCATATTCATATTCTTTATTGCACACGGTTATTAATATTTACAAGTAGTCTTAAATTAAATGTGCTATAGGCGAGCTTATCTCTGAAAGAGATTTCTAACAGCAAAACCTAGGTGCTATGGACATGTTGGTAAAAAAGTGCATAGTCCTATGTGCACACATAAAGAAAAATACCCACATAAATGATTTAAAAAAAGGAAAACAAATTTGGAAACAATATCGACTTAAAACTAGCCTTAACATACTCGCTAAATAAATAAGTATAATATTTATTACATAATAATAAAAGTAATATATACAAATCTATAATACACATACTTAAATAATGTGTATATAAATGGACATATACCTACATAAACGTACTTACATAATACATATTATGTTTTAAATAAGAACATAAACATATTTACATATTTACATAAAAATATTCATAAATAGTGCTCTTTGAGTTTCTTCTTAAATAAGCTGATCGTTTGACAATCGCGAATCGTGTGCGGTAGCGAGTTCCAGAGTTTGATGGATGTCACCGTAAACGAATTCCCAAAAGCACCCGTGTTGTGACATGGAGTTTTTAAAAGGGATACTGTGTGTGGTCTGTTCTGTTTGTCTTTGGAAAAAAGGGAGTCAAAGCATTCACGCAAATATGGAGGGGTAGAAGGACTCCAAAGGATGTTAAAGAGTGTGCACAGAATGTGGAAATTTCGTCGCTGACGAATAGAAAGCCATTTCAGCTTTTCCCTGTTATGAGACACGTGATCAAACTTACGCAATCCGTAGATAAACCGGATGCCCAGGTTTTGGAGACGTTCTAGTTTGTTAAGCAACTCTTCATTGGCATCTAGGAAACACACATCCGCATAATCAATTATTGGCAATAGAAGGGTTTGTGCAAGAGTGACCTTAGTCCTTAAGGTCAGAAATCGCTGGAGACGCTTGAGGGAGTAAAACGTAGCAAAAACTCTTCTACTAACTTCATTGCGGTGAGCAGTCCAGGATAAGTTGGAGTCAAAAATAACACCAAGGTTTTTCACAGTTTCAGCGTATACAATAGAAGTATTGTCATAGGAAACTTGCATAATGGTAGGTTTGTTCAGGAGGTTAGTCATATGTCTGCTGCCGATTATAATTGCCTGAGATTTTGTAGGGTTCACGAAGAGCCCATAAGATTCGGCCCATCTCTGTACATCACCCATATCCTCATTTATTAGAGAAATTGCAGTATCAATTTCAGATACTACAAAGTGTCGATATAGCTGTAGATCGTCTGCATAAAGATGGTAGTTGCAAGAAAGTACTTCAGAGATAGAATTAATAAAAATTGAAAACAGGAGAGGGGAGAGGACGCCACCCTGAGGAATGTAGTAATGCATAAAATAACAATACTTTGCAACAAATGTCTATACGACATTAAACGATTGTCGCGCAGTGCCGTAAATCACATTTATTTATTACTTTTTATTCAAAAATAGGGAGAACAATCATAAATTGTGCGTTTGGGAACCAATCCTTGAGCAACGACGTTAATCCAATTACCAGTTTTATGCAAAATTTTCTTGAACTAATCGTATGTATTATAATTTATAATAGTATATTGTTATACAAAGGCGGTGAGCGAGGGTGCTTATAGTTCGAGGGTGCAATTGATTACTTACACCCGTGTGTAACACTCTACTTTTCATCACTAATTCGAGGAAATAAAAAACATACAAAATTATAACATCGTGATTAACTGCACCTGTACTTGTTTCACAATATTTATATTTATCCCAACCGGTTTCGGTTTTACGCCACTATCAAGGGTCTACTTATAATAAAATAACTAATAACACATTTTGCAGAATTTATTTGCAAAGTACTTATGTACTAATAAAGAGCGAACAATAAAAACTTTGAAAGGCATCTGTCACTTTAAAAATATAAAATCAGTCATAAAAACGATACCCACGCAGGTGAAGCTGCGGGCAGAGCTAGCAGAAATAGAGATTATCGAAACGCTCCTCTATACATTTCTTAGAACATAACATAACTAAAATTTCTCTTCACGAACAATATTGCTCGAACGGAAGACTAAACAATGAGAAACTGAATTAATGACGCCCTAGGACGTCTGACGGCATTTCTGGCAAGTGCGGAAGAATTGCTAAGGTAGGTTTCCGGTGATTTTATTAGGGATTTTCTACAGTTATATTACGATTTTTGATTGATATCTTATAAGAAGCGTAACAAATTACATTGTATATCATATAATCCTTAATAAATAAATAAATAAATAAATAAATATAGTTTTTATTTAGTGAGATTTAATTACTCCACTTCACATCGCATGGCATTTATCATACTGTAAACAAAAGTAGAACGATTAAAATTGCGGGTCACAATAATGCTAAAGCAGATTTTGGGTGATTTTTAAAAGGGATTTTGTACGGGTCTGTGTTGATTTTTAAAAATGAAAGCCTATTTGAAGCATTTTTATATTCTATCGTTTTTATTTGATAAAGTTTTGTCACTTCCCTTTATGTCGCATGGCATTTATCACACTGTAAACAAAATTCAGCTACTAATATTGCAAGCGAAAAATAGTGCCAGAATAGCCAACCAGAACCGTGCAGTTTTCTTTAGAATAACACCAGATTTGTTTGTTTTGCTCTCCAACGAATAAATTCTTGCTCCGTAGCAATATTAATTGAGCAATTTATTCTCTGTGAAGCAACTTTTTCAGTGTAATTCATTAATTATAGAGTATTTTTGATGCTAGCAAAGTCCACTCATTAAATAGCAATAAAAATTAAAATTGAATAACAGTTCTCATATGTCGCAGAAAAGAGTAAAAGGGTTAAGGATGATGGAAAGAAAACCTGAACCGCAGTCTAAGAACCAAGAACAATAAGGAATATGTGTATAATAATAAATATGTATATATATTTTATTTCAACTATCTTAGAAATTAAAAGATTTTAGAAAGAGACATTGTCAGTCGACTTGTATCTGTTTTGATTTGCAACAAAATTGCTTTTATATTATTATTTCATGTAATTTATCGCAGTTGTATTAAAAAACGTTGTTTGATACACATGCGAAAGTGTTGATATTTCTCGTCCCGACTGTTTTTTGCCTCGACTGCGTCTCGGCAAAAAAGTCAATCGTGACTCTAATTATCAACCTTTTCGCACTTGCATCAAAATGTATTTTTTGTTTTATTTTGAACAGTTGTCTGACAAGGATTTTTTAGCGTGTTGCTTGTAGCCGGCCGCTTTTCATGGAGTCCCGCTTTCAAAATACATATTTTTTGACGATATGCGTGTGCGGATCCTTTTTGGACCAAAATAATTGTTTATTTTCTTGACGTCAGAAAAATGTTTGCGTGGTATTCTGTTCTTATATCTGAAAATAAAGTAAATTTTTACTTCATTTTATTGCGAAAATCTACGTTGTTACGTTTAAGCTCGTGTTGTGTTTACATTCTTTTAGCCGCAACTTTTTTTCTACCGCGATTTGGGACTTTTCACTTTAATAAAAGCTGTAAAACATGAAAAAATCTTTCTAATTACGTATCGTTTTTCATTATTGGTCGTACGTGCTAAAAAGCCCAACCCTTATTTAAAATACGAAATTAAAAAAAAACATTCAAATTTTAAACACTGGCTAAACACTCACGTACTTTGGAAGCGACCCTTAAAATCTCAAAAGAAAATTAGCTGCTCCATAAAAAAGTACTCGCCCAAAATATACAGCATTTTTTTGTTATTTGAGTGTTACCCTCATAGTGTACATGTTTTGTACAGACAAGTACTACGTTTCCAAAACAAATTTTTCACTTGGTATGGTTACGAGTATATGATAAATAAACACAATCATTTTTTTTCCGGCTATGAGTCATAACATAACATAAAGTTAACTACGAGTACCTAAGCAGACAGAGTAAAGCTCATTAGATCATTGGGTCTTAAGAGGTCAAAAGCGTAGTCATCCGTAATCGTGAACCATGAGTTAGAAACGAAACCGATATATTTGACAAGGGGTTCAGTGATTTTGAGAACATTCCATCATCCATCCATCAGCCTGTTTCATCCACTGCTGGACATAGGCCTTCCCATGATTTTCCCACTCTTGGCAGTCCTCCTGAAAGAAATGCCCATATTCAGAGATGCTGGGCAAGCGGGTTGGTGAGTGCGGTGACGAAAACCTCGCACTAGTGACGCAGCTGCCCATCAGCAGTCTGTTGTATATAAGGCCCGGCAACGATGGACATAACGGCATCAATCGGTCCCTGGAAATGGTGGGCCACCTTTTCGTGTCTGTTTGTGAGCTGTCCTCTTACTCTCCCCTTAATAATTTCAGGCGGTAGAGCTGATGCCAGGCTCGACTGTGGAGGTACCACCATCTTACTCGCAAAACCTCCCGAAGTTATTCGGGGGAGAGTAAGAGAACAGCTTTCAGGCAAAACCAGGCGGTCCACCATTGCCTGGGACCGATGGATGGCGGTATATCCATCCCCAATCGCCAGGCCTTATATAAAACAGACTGGTGACGAGCAGCGGCGTCACTGGTGCAAGGGTTTCGGCACCGCGCTCACCAACCCATCTGCCCAGCGTGTGTGAGTATGGGCATTTCTTCCAGGAGGACCGCCAAGAGTGAAAAAATCCTGGAAAGGCCTATGTCCAGCAGTGGACGAAACAGGCTGATGAATGGATGGATGGAATAACTTCAGGGGCGTTTGCTAGTAAGGGGTAGTACCTACACAGGCAAGCACGGCACCAGCTCATGAAAAAGAGAGATAGACCTGGACGAACTTCAGAGGCGTCAATGAGTTTGGTGTCCTTTCCAAATACAGTTCGGGTCAGTACAGTGTGCGCGTGACGTTAGCTGTCACCTGTGCAGTAACTCCCCTTTTGTCACCCCTCCCACCCCCCCCCCACCGATTAGTTGAAAATATTGAAAAATCAACTAAGCGCGATAGTAGGCATCGTGCTACGATATCTTCGAGAATGCTCAACTGCGAATCCATCTGTGACTAACTTTACGATCGTTTTCTTTACAAGCTAAATGTACGTCACATGAGCTGACATCCATCGCCTTCCCTCTTCAATTAAACTTTTAATTAGTAAAAGATTTCAAACGCCTTTTGAGAAGTTCGCCCCGAAAGAAACCTTTTCTCCATAATGGTACAATTACATTTAAGAAAATTCCAACTGTCATTCATTACTGTACTTTTCCGGCTTGGTAGCATTATCGCAACTAAGTGCAAACTTTACTAAATACTAGTATAAACTTTTAAAACCAAGGAATTTTATACCGGTTAACAGCCTCAAAGTTATATAAAATGAGTTCGAAAATGATTATAGTAATTTCTAGTTAGACATTAATAAGAGTTTGGGACTCATCTTGTTTGTGTTTTATATTTTTCCGATTTTTTTGCAGAGTTTCATCTATCATGGTCGCGAGATGACCAAAGCAGATGAAATTCTGCCGAAAAATCGGGAACAACAAAAAAAAAAACACTCGTCCCGTACTCTTAATAATATTAATACAGACTGTTTAAATTTAAAATCCTTATTTTAAGTTTTTTGTTTGTTTTTCAGAATTCTTTATTAAATAAAAAAAACAACAAGTAGCACACAACAAGACACTGTCAAGTAGGTACTTAAACTAATTTAGGAGTTACTCCGTAGGCTTATACGCCTCTTAAAGCTTATAACATGAGTATAATAGAATTTTACACATAATTAACTACATACAAAAAATTACAATACATTAATATATGAACCTTTTGTGAAGGTTTCAATTTGTGGCCTCACGTAACTTAAACTAAACAAAAAACTTTGATATCACTATATCATAAAAAGCTACAACAATATTTAGGGTATCTTCATAACAAAATATGTAAATTATTTTTGCATTGGGCAAGCATAGCAACTCTCTATGATAAGAATTATTTAACAAACCTAATAATTCATATTTCATAATACAAAATGGACTCTATGTCGTATGAGTAAGAATTATAAACGTACAAGTCGGTCTAGTTAAGTTTGTAGCAACTTTTAGTCAGCCCTCAGCACGTAGTGATGGGGCAACCGATAACGGTTGTAACTATCGACGTAAGGTAAGTTTCGTAGTCTTGATCTACCTATAGATGACACTAATGAGTTAGAATGATAAGGATTCTTATAAATGTAGAAATTTTTGGTTATTTTAATAATAAATTCTTTTAGTGTAGGAAAATTAATTCTTTCGTGAAGCAATTTCAAATTTGTTAAAAAGGGAGTGTTGTGCGATATTTTAAGGGCTTTGTTTTGGATAATCTGTAGTTTATTATAATTTGTCTCACACGTGCTACTCCATACCGGTGCAGCGTATGTTAGACAGGGTCGAATGAGAGTTGAATATATATTTAATTTTGTTTTAGGACTTAGTTTCGTGCGCCTATTGAAGATAGGGCTAAGTGCATTCATAGCCTTAATACTTTTATTACGAAGTGACTCGATATGTGAGGTCCAGTTTACCTTATCGTCAATACGGACACCTAAGTACACGTAGAATTTTGAAAAACAAAATCAATGATTTACAAAGCAGAATCCAAATTGCCTTAATTAAACAGAATGATAATACTTGGGATGCAAAAATGCAAAAAGTTGATAATGCAAAAGCGGATTTATGGAGAACCGTAAAGTCGCTTCGAAATAAGCCTGTGGAAATCCCACCTTTACTCAAATCTGATGGCACTTCTACGGTAAATAGAAGAGACCAATGTAATGTCTTAGCTTCCGCATTTAACGAAAACATGCACCTGACACTGGACTGGAACGACGAAGGAATTTCCAAGAATGTACAAGATTCTATGAACCGGTTAAATGATTTTTCAAATCCAACACTAAATCATGCTATTCGTCCACATGAAATTTGGAAAATATTAAGAAATTTAAAGCGACGCAAATCTCCGGGCGTGGACGAAATTCATAATTCACTTTTAAAGAACTTGCCTCAAAAATGCATTGTCAAACTAACCAAAATATTCAATACTTGCCTGCTGTTAGGATACTTTCCAACATGTTGGAAATTAGCAAAGGTCATAGCGTTGAAGAAACCTGGTAAGGATAGTTCAATTCCTGCACATTATCGTCCTATAAGCTTGCTACCATGTCTAGGTAAACTATTTGAGCGTTTAATTAGAGATCGCCTACTTAGATTCCTCGAGCACTTGTTTATTAACGAACAGTTTGGTTTTCGACGCCAACACTCGACCGTTCAACAACTAGCGCGAGTTAGTGAACACTTAGCACATAAATTAAATCTTAAGGAGACGACGGGCATGTTTCTGCTCGATATCGAAAAAGCCTTCGACACCGTATGGCATGAAGGTCTTCTTCATAAGCTCATTTCCAATGATGTGCCCCTAGACTTAGTTCGAATCATCAAATCTTATCTCGAAAGTCGTAGGTATCGTGTACATATAGGGAACGATACTTCTGACTTCTTCCAAGTACCTGCAGGTGTCCCGCAGGGATCAGTATTAGGGCCTACTTTATTCTTGGTTTATGTCAACGATGTTCCTAAGCAACCGAGAACGCAATTGGCTTGTTTTGCTGATGACACTACCTGTTTTACGTCATGCTCGGACATTGATTTAGTAATTGATCGACTGCAGCTGTCCATTGAACTACTATGCACCTACTTTAATAAATGGAAACTGAAATTAAATGAGTCAAAGACAGAAGCAATCCTAATAACTCGTAAACGTCAAACCCCCAATCGCAAACTAGTTATAAATAACTACTTCATTCCGTGGAAGAAGAGTGTAAAATACTTATTTTAAGTGAGATTTAAAGAATAAGACAGATTTAATTACAACTAAAAGTAAGTAAGTATTTTGTTAGCGCCATTTTGGAGTTATTCCTTCTATCCATATTTTTGGAATGTTGACACAATCAGAAACTTTATTTATTTTATTTATTTGTAACACTTTTTGCACATTTACAAAAATTATATGGGAGACAGATTAACGAAACAAACAAATATTGTGTACAAAGGCGGCACTTATTGCTAATAGCAATATCTTCCAGGCAACCTTTGGAAGCATACAGAGAGATAGACAAAGAAATTACATGGAAGGTGTAAATGCTAATTATAAAAAAGGAGACTAAGAAGAAAATACATTATCTAGGACATAAACTTACATATACTTACAAATTCATGAACCTACTTAAATTAAAATATACACATATATACTCATAACTATAAAAAATAAATAAACATTAAATAAATATACATAATACTGGATATTCGAATTCTACTATGATGGGTACTCTGTTGAGAAAAATTGTTTTAGTTTTATTTTAAATGAATTCGTATTTTTCAGTGACTGAATAGACACAGGTAAGCGATTCCAAAGTCTTGCAGCGTGTACAGAAAAAGAATCGCTATAAAATCCGGTTCTGTTTTCGGGAATAGCCAACCTTTCACTGTTGCCCGAGCGCATTGCACGCCCGCGCTCTGTAATAAATGTAAAACGTTCACGGAGGTAACTAGGAGCAGATTTATTATTTAAGACACTATGGAGAAGATTAAGGATGTGAGCATTTCTGCGAAGACGAATGGGGAGCCAATTTAACTGCGAACGGAACTGTGAAACATGATCGTATTCACGAAGAGAAAAGATAAAGCGAATACATAAATTTTGAAGTCGTTCGAGTTTATTGAGAAGCTCCTCAGTGAGATCTAAATAACAGGAGTCCGCTTAAACTTGTTAAAAACCAACTGAATTGTAACTTTTGGTATTTATAGTTTTGCAAAGTTTTACCGAAAACAAAAAGACAAAACATTTCTAAATAACAGGAGGAAAACCGTTCAACAAACAACTTTGACTTCAAACGAATTGAATATTCGACGAGGTTACGAATAAATATATAAAGCTTGTAAGTTTGAATACAATTGTTGGGATGATGTCATATTTATTTTCCTTGTATTTTCCGGAATTTATAAAAGTATTTTGACTTTATTTTGGCAATAAACAACATTAAGACAAAAAGAAATAAATCTATTATTAACACGATCGCTTTCACCTTTTGCTACGTCGTAGCAAGTCTACGGCGTAGCACGGCGTAGCAAGACTTACGATCTCTTTGTTTTCCTATTTGTAGACCCGCTCGCTTTCACCTTTTGCTACGTCGTAGCAAGACTACGGCGTAGCACGGCGTAGCAAGACTTACGATCTCTTTGTTTTCCTACTTGTAGTCCCGCTACGTCGTAGTCTAGATGCAAATATATATTTATTTATTTATTTATTTATTTATTTCATGGAAAAGACACAGAAGTAAACTATACATAGAAACATTAAAGTATAAACAAATGGTTAGTTTAATTTACTTCCTCTACGCTTTCCTCAAATACGTTATTTTTGTAGGGAGTAATTCGGTGACATTTCTAAACCATTCTCTGATAATGTTAAAAAATAAAAATAATGTTGTTTACAAAGCAATGGAATTAAATTAAATTAAAAACTAAGATAAGCGTTCATACACACGGTTACACACATTCATGCAATCTCACATATTACCATCCATACACACACACACATGCCTTTTAATTTGATATTATATTTGTGTAGTTTCACAATTTCTTACAATTTCTCGTTTTTGGTGTCTAAAATTTGCCTAACTTCCTTTTTAAATTTGATTTTACTATTATTAAATATGTCTATGCTAAGGAGTTTTTTATTGTAGGAGCTGCAGATTCTTCGTAGGGGGGCTCGACAGCCTGCGTTACTCTGTGAAGTTGGTACTGAGAATAAAGTCTTAGATCGTGTAGAGTGGGTTGGCGCTTTAAAGTTAATTTGCTCAAGAAGAGTAGGGCAGTCATATTCATTGTTCAATATATTGTAAAGGGTCTTTGCGTCTAATAGGAGCCTTCTGTCACAAAGTCTTTGTAGGTTATAGAGTTTGAGCAGGTCGGCATAGTGTCCTCGGGATCGAGTCAGTCTAAAATGGAGGGCTTTAACAAATTTCTTTTGGATCATCTCCACCCTTTCGGAATAAACTGCGTAGATGGATTCCATATTATAGATGCATAGTCAAGTACTGAGCGTATTAATGATTGATAGAGAGATAAGTATGTTGATGCTTTCTTAAAAGGTTTGGTGATTCTCAGGACAAATCCCAGCATTTGATAGGCTTTAGTGTACATTTTATCTATGTGCTTGTCAAATATTAACTTTTCGTCAAAAGTCATGCCAAGATCGCGAATGTCATTTACTTTAGTTAAGTCTTCGCCACCGATGTTATAGGTATGTTCTATTTTGTTAAGGTTTCTAGTAAACGATATTTGTTTGCACTTGTCATACGCGAGCTGCAATTTGTTCCTTGTACAAAATTCCTTAAATCTATTCAAATCCTCCTGAATGAGTATACAATCTTGTTGCGATTTGACTTTCTTGTAGATTTTTAAATCATCAGCGAACATAAGAATGTTAGAGTTCTGAAAGCATTGCTCTATTTCGTTGATAAACAAAAGATATTGGAGAGGTCCTAGAATAGAACCCTGGACGACTCCAGACGAGACTATACTTTTACTTGATGAATACCCGTTAATAGTGATAATTTGATACCGGTTTCTGATGTAAGAGGCAAACCATTTAAGAAGGTTGCCCTTGATTCCATTATAAGCAAGTTTTTTCAGTAGTAGAGCATGATCGACCTTGTCAAAAGCTTTGCGAAAGTCCGTATAGATTGCATGGACTTCTGTTCTTTTATCTAATGCTTCAAATAGATATTCTGAATATGATAGCAAGTTAGTTATAACGGATTTCTTCTTCATAAAACCATGTTGGTTTTGACTTATTTGGGACTGGACTATGGGATACAATGCATTATGTACAAGTGATTCGAATATTTTCGGTAATGTTGAGAGATTTGATATGGGTCTGTAATTAGGGATTTTGGCTCTAGGGCCAGATTTGTGGATAGGGGTTACATTGGCAAGTTTCCATCTATCTGGAAACGTTCCTTCTTCTAAACATTTGTTGAATATTATAAAAAGGGGATGGCTGATTTCTTTACATATATTTTTAAGGAATAGAGCACTTATTTTGTCAGGACCGGGACCCTTTGTTATGTCTAGATGTTTTAATGCTTCTTTTATTTTATATTTTGCTATGTGTAAAGAGACTATATTTTCGGCTAGTTCGTTAGTAGGAAGGTTGTCAAGATGGAGACTATCGATGGTAGTCGATGGTTCAAAAACGGATGAGAAAAAAGTGCTGAACATTTCTGCAATTTCATGGGGGTTTTTAGATGTTTGATCACCAAGTGTCATAGTGTTAGGGTAGCCAGAGTCATTTTTCTTTAATGATGACACATATTGCCAAAAATGTTTAACATTTTTGGGAATGGCAGCTTCTGTATCAGAGATATAGTTATCTAGACATTTTGCCAGGAGTAGTTTGCAACGGGCTCGGAGCAATGAAAACTCCGTATAATCAGAAAGTGATTGATATGTTTTCCATCTGTGCCAAAGTTTCTTCTTACGGTTTAGCGTATTTTTGAGTGCAGGGGAAAACCAAGCTGGATGTTTTGCAGATTTGGATTTTTTAAGGGGTACTTCTTGATCTATGATTTCGTAAATTATGTCATAAAATGTGTCTAACGAGTCGGACGCCTTTGACCATTTTAGCTTAGTGTCCCAGTCTATATTTAAGATTTTAGTGCGAATAATGTCGTAGTCAGCCTTATTGAATTTGTATTTTAAGACGTTTTTGAAATTAATATTTTTTTGTACCGAGTGTTCCAGGTTAAACTCAATACTAGGGTGATGTGATCCTGATCGAGATATGTCAACTTGGGATCGGACACAAATACATGGGGTATTACTAAGAACTAAGTCAAGCACACGTTGATTTTTGTTAAAACAGTTGTTGTACTGGTTGAGTTTAATGAGGGTCATAGTGTTTATAAGTATTTTATGTATCTCAGAAATAGGTTGTGATGGTAGTAATATTATGTCATTATTATTCGGAGTCCAGTCAATATCTGGGATGTTGAAGTCTCCAAGAACGCAGTAGGTAAAGTCAGGGTAATTTAAATATATTCTTTGTATTTTCCCAAGTAGGTTTTCATAGATACTAGTTTTCGACTTGGGTGGTATATAATTTACAGAGATCAGCAAGGTTAAGTTTTGTACAGTAGGTATTGTAATTATTATATCTTCATGTAAGGGGTCTTCTAAATCATAGCGCCGAGTCGCCGGTATACTCTTTTTGATGGCAATAAATATACCACCTCCATCCAACTTTTTAGTTTTAGATAAATCACGATCTCTACGAAAAACAGTGTATCTGTCGTCCACCAACTCTGAATCGTACACTCCAGGTCGCAACCATGACTCTGTAATTACAATTATATCATAATTTGTATTTAATATACCCATTCGGAGGTCAGCCAACTTGGAACGCAAGCCACCACAATTTTGATAGTAAATACTTAGTTTATTGAAAGTGTTGAATTTTATTTGTGAGTGGGTATTTTAATTTAAATGTATTAGTTGTGGTTTCAGTTTGTTTGCTTTCCAGGCTGCCAACAGAAAGGTTAGTAACAAAAAATATGGGTTTAAATATTTTAAATTGCTTAGTTAGATTATAGGTTGTTAAATAGGCTGATACATAAGGAAATAACATGACAATTGTATTGAAAAATTCAATTAAAACGAATACAAACGTTAACAAAGACAATAACCGTAATATTAATATATTAATTATACATAGTTCTAGTCACATTTTGGCTATGTCCATGTTATTACGGATTGTGAGAACACGGGAGTCGTCGCTTTTTCGTGCAAGAATTGTCGAGTTCTTGATCCAAACAAATTTATAATTTTTCTCTATCTTAGCTTTACGAGTTTCTGCATATAGGATTTTGTTTTTTAGGGTTAGGTGCTCATTCATGTATATTTTCTGGTCGGCACGTACGTGACTGTCAGACTGGCTACTGCCACTTCTGGTACCACTAACGACTGCTTTTTGAAGTTGGCTGACGGTAAAACCACGGCGTACTCTGGCGGCTGCGAGGATATCATTGCGAACGTGTCTAGTGGTTAGCTGTAGGATAATGTTCTTTGGCCGGTCCGATTTAGCATTGTGTGCGACTCTATGCACGTCTTTTATCTGGTTAGGAGATATTGGTAGCCCTATGACTGTCCCGATGGTTTCCACGACATGGAACAGATTTTCTCCTTTTGTTTCAGGAACATTTTGGATTTCTATGTTACAATTACGAGATCTTTGCTCCAAATCTTCGATATGGTTTTGTAGAGTATTAAGATCGCTACGGAGTGAGTTGTTTTCGGACGAAAGTTTGTCGTTGGTTTTTTCCAGTGCTGTTATGGTAGTTTCCACCATCGTGAACCTTGCTTCCCATGATGCCACAGTGTCAGTAAGCTTAGTCCATTTGTTATTGATGTCTGTACGGAGGTTTTCTATCATGGATTTTAGTGTGTCGAAATTTTTATTCATGAGTCCTATAATGTTATTTGCGTCGAGGTTAACAATTGAAGACATCAATTCGCTGCCCTTATTCAGGACTATAGGGCTGTTAACTTTTTCTTGGGTTTTGGTAGATTTACATAAAGGGCATTTCCACTTTCCTCTGTTCATAGGTAATATCTTCTTGTAATCTGCTTCAAGCAACCCAACACACGTATAGTGGAACGTATTCGAGCATCCCATACATTTTAATAGTTCTTCTGCCTTAACAGACTTCTTGCAATCGATGCACTTCATGTTTGTGAAAACGCCCCCGAGATGAAAAAGGCCCTCTAGATTTAGGACTGGGAACTAATCTAATTACGCTATGGAACTGCGCGTGAGTGTGTGGCTGCAAGCTACTTGGTTGTTACAGTTGCGCTTCTAGTGATTCTAGTGATTATTGGAGATGGCGTTAGTCGTCCCTTCTCAGAAAGTTTGGTAAAAGGTGAAGTCGTTAGTCTACCCGCTATTTACTTCATATTTTTGTGTATAAAACACAAATCTTACAAATTAAGCTCTAATAAGTAATAATTTTCAGATGCAGATTGAGTGTATCGTAATCTCTATTACTCACGGTTGATCTATTGTCAGTTTTCTCTGTGACTATTGTTTGCTGTGGGTTTGTTTACGTGCGGGTTGTATACTGCATTTTGCACAAGTATTGGCACTATTTCCTATATAAGGGTCTTCCACACACTGAGTTACACTGGTATATATCACTGGATAAGCTGTTGGGAGGTTACAGCAGAATGAATTGGTTTTATTTTAAATGTTTGTTTACGTACAAACTGCAAGATTTTATTTTACTGGTTTAGACACTAGTACACGCCTATATGCTTTGCAAACACTATATAACACTCATTAGTACTATATTGAAGCACTGAATATACTCCTAGTATGTTAGAAGAGTTTAAACATTTAATAATTAGGCAATAATTTTTGATCTGGTTTAGAATAGTGTTAACGCTCTAAGCGCCACCTAGCGAAAAAAAATATATGCGTTAAATGACTTCTGGTTCCTTATTAGATTAATTTCAATTACCGAAATTTAATATTCTTGATCATAATTATTAAATTCACTTGTAATTGTTTCACTGGTTTCATTTACATTGTTGTGTTAACCGAAACCAGTCAGAATTAATTGTTAATTTTAAAATAAAACCAGTAAAACAAGTACAGGCGAATTTAATTATGATGTTTTTTAAGTTTCACCAAGTGCCGACAATCGCAAGTAGTATAAATTAATTATCTTGACTCGCGTTGTGATGTTGGTTTAATCATGTACGAGTTTCAAATTAAAACAAAAGCTTCATAATATTTATTTGTTCTAGTCTGACCAGCTAAAACAAAAACCTACGCTTGCACTGTGACCGAGCCTAGTATCACCATGTGTTTTGGGCGGCCGATTCATCTTTTTCCAATAACACTCCAGATTAGTATGAGCCATTAATCTTTGTCTTGCCAAGAGGCACTCTTTTGTTAGCTTCAACACAATTTTTTAGTAAAGGATATATGAATATAATTTGCAATATTCCGCTAAACAATTCTTGTCGTGCTATTCAAAATGCAGACTCGTGCACCGCCCGCCCGCCCGCATAAAAACATGCAACAAGCAAGCAATACAAGCAAAGCAATCTTAAATAACAAGCAAGAAAACTTATCGACACGTGTTTCGCCTCTGAACGAGGCATCCTCGGGATGTGTTGCTAGCCCGGCTTCTCCGCAGCAAACACATCAGTCAGGGCGGGCGGGCGGTGCACGAGTCTGCATTTTGAATAGCACGACAAGAATTGTTTAGCGGAATATTGCAAATTATATTCATATATCCTTTACTTAGTGATGGACTTCCGCAAGGTAACGCCTATTTCAATTAATCACAATTTTTTAGGGTTTCGTAACTCAAAAAATTAAAAACGGAACCCTTATAATAATCACTTTGTTGTCCCACTTTATTTTGATAATTAACCTATTTTATTATCGTGAGGTAAATACCAAATTAGTTTCTACATGGTTGTCTTGGCCATTTATGACGTAGATTATCCAACTTACCTACATGCTCTAAGTGATTCCGTGGCAAGCTTTAACGTTAGTTACGTCTACACAATAGAACCGTAGGTTTGATTGTAGTACGAAATGCTCCAGTATAGGCAATGACGTCTGTATACATCAATGAGCATATTTATTAGTTTGTTGTATGCGAGACTATTCGCTCTACTGGTTAAACCATAATGTGTATATTATGTAATGTTTGTTACATTGCATAATATATATGGTTTACTCAAAAGCAAAGGCTAAAACTGCGATGTAACTCTCATCTACTGTAATAAGGAAAAAACAATATTGACGTTTTAAAAAGACCAAGTCTGTTTCTGTTTGCCAACATCATAGGATTTTTCTGTGATCAAAACCTTATCACCCCTACTAATAAACGTGGAATAAAAGTTGTGACGAGGATTATCCTAGGAATAAGCAAAATGTTTACTTATAAACTAGGAATAACTTAGCATAAAGTCGGCGTAGCAGTCCTTTGTACCGCTATTTCAACCCCAACCCTTGTTTAAGTTCAGAATAACGTAGTGCGGTGTGCGTGATTTTATGTTTGATTTATTTCCGAATTTAATAAAAATGGCACAGGCAGTTGAGGTAGTGGAGGAAATTGATTACCTGGCAAACCTCATCAATGACATGCAAGACATAAGAAAGGTGAAAAAGTTCAAAACAAGAGAGGACCCATTTGAATTGTACAGCGATGAAGAATTTCGTGTAAAATATCGTTTTTCCAAAACATGTGTTACGTTTTTGGATGAACTGATGGGTAGTTCTTTGATTATAGACAATCGCGGGAGTAATTTATCTTCTACTCTTCAGATCTCGATAGCTCTAAGATATTGGGACCGTAATCAAGTAAGAATGCTAAAGCTTAATTAAATATGCCTATGCCATAGCTACCTTTCTTACTAATTATGTGCTTCAGCTACTAGTACACACAACAAAATAAGGGATGTCAATTTTCTTTCAACTCGATACCCACATAAAATGGTTCTGAATTGTGATATTTTAGATATAAGATGATGCGGCAGATATTCATGGGCTTAGTCAGCAATCAGTCACAAAAGTATGCAGACGAGTAGCGAGGGCACTATTGAGGAAAAGGTTTCATTATATTAAAATGCCCCTTTTCTCAATGACCAAGTCAAGACAATGCGAAAATTTGAGGCAAAAGCTGGATTTAAAACAGTTGTTTGTGCCATAGACTGTACACATGAAAATACCCAAAGGAATGGGGCCTAGTCCAAATTTCTTTTTTTTACTCCCTCTTGTCTATGGATTTTGAATGAATGAGTAAGGAGAGTGACGTAACGATGGAATAGTTAGGTCGAAGTTATTCCGAGTTTATTTGTAAGAAAATATTCTCTCCCTATTCTGACGTTGTACTCAGCATAACTATTCTTAGTATAAGTGTGTTATAAGAATGGTTTAGTACATTTTCATTAGTAGGGGTGTGAAAGTATTGCAGCCCAGAGTTTCGAGCCAAAGTTTCAATACAAAATAGAGAAACATAAAAAAATATATCTTAAAAATACCTACAATATGGGTATCCAATTGTAGATATTAAAGAGCTGATTAAATAAATCTATACTTTTACTATACGAGTATTTTACTGGCACCGATTTCGAGAAATCTTTGAAAAACCACAAAAAATCATGTCCTCCCTTATTTCCGAAACTGGTGGACCGAAAAAAAGAAAAAAAATGACGATTATAGGCCATAATTGTACAATTATAGGAAAACTATAGCGATAAAAAAAGTTGATACCAAATAACAAATATTTAAAAAATTACAAATAAATTAAAAAAAAACATAAAAATAAAATATGTATGTCAAATTCAAGTAATCAAAGAGCTGATCATAAAAATATATACCTTTAATATAATTACTGGCACGGATTTCGAGAAATTTTTGAAAAACCACTAAAAATGCATTTCGTCCCCCTTATTTCCGAAACGAATGAAGCGAAAAATATGAAAAAAACCGGCCAAGTGCGAGACTCATGCACGAAGGGTTCTGTTATGATACAATTTTCCCAGCTGACTATATAAAATAAAACTGATGACCTGTTCGGTCATCAGGTTACATTGCTGTTTCTCACACTTGTATCTGGGCTTTGTCGTCAGACCGGTTTTGATCTTCCTAGCGGACACTTGTGTTTTATTTTTGTAATTGAGTTTCGAGAATAAACTTTCTTTTGGGGTAGTAAATCGTTTTTTTAAAAAGCTACCTGTGACCCACCCCGTAATAGTGGTGTCAGAAGTGGGATCGCTGGATGAAAACTTTCTGTAAATCAAAACGTGCCAGCATCCCACATTTCGTGTTTGCAAGTGCCAAAATACTTATAAAATCGTGTCTCCGGGGTCAAAACAACCTCGTAAAACTCTACATGTGTGCGTGTGTATCTAAAGTGTGTAACTAAAGTGTGAAAAACTACCGCTGAATCTTTGAACTCTCCACTGAATCTTCTCTCGAGTCCTCCTGAGTCATCGCCGAATCACTCCAAAATCGTCTCTGCATCTCCCCTCAACTTCGAGGTTACTGCTGCGGTCTGTGTAGGCAGGCCACTCGTCAAGAATCTCACTATTGCTGATTGCCTATCACAAACTTCATCGGGTCAACTCTCCTCGCCTTTACCCTTGTCACTGGTGTGGCAAATCGCTGCTGCAACAAAACCGTCGAAGCTGCTCGACTTCTACGTGCAAGCAAACGTTTGCTTTCTAAGCCGTCGCATCCCAGTTGCTGATGAAGGTTCTTCTGACTCCCTTTTTCGCGGCCTTGTGAGTAAAACATTCTATTTGTAAAGGTTAGAGACAACCCTTCTATTTCCAAGATGACATCTCCAATTCCTACTACTAGTGACAAACAAAAGCTAACACTAACCCTTCCGACCTTGACTACTGAAGCTTTCCCTATACAAGTTTTGTGCAATTTTATAAGTTCTTACAAAGGAGAAAGGGAAACGCTGCCAGCATTTTTGACAAATTGTCAAAATGCCCTAAATCTTGCGGCCGAAAATCAAAAGACGCTTTTGTTGAAATTTATAATTTCAAAGTTGGAGGGCAAAGCTCAAATAGCATGCTCTAATAAAGTCTTTGACACTTTCAATGACCTTAAGTCATTCTTGAAACAAAATTTTGGAGAAACCAAGCATTATAATCACCTCCTTTTGGATTTGCAAAATTGTAAACAACAAAGTAATGAATCAGTATCCCAATTTGCTTTGAGAATCGAAACATGTTTAACAAGCCTTCAGACTGAAATTCATAATTCTGAAAGTTTAAAAAAGAACTGGCTGGTCGTATTGCCATGACGGAAGACTTAGCACTCTTCACTTTCACTCTAGGACTTAATCCCCGCTTAAGCACAATTGTCAGATGCAGAGAGCCGAAAAATTTGAATGCTGCCGTAAATATAGCATTGCAAGAAGAAAAGATCCAAAACTTGTACTCTCAGAACTTTCAAAATAAAAAATACTTTTCTCAGCCTTCAAATTCTTCAGGCAGCTTATCATCTAAAAAAATGCCTGAACATTCCTCGCCGAAATCAAGCGAACAATATTCGTCAAAACCATCATCAAAAACTCCAATATGTTCGTATTGTAAAAATAAGGGACACCATATCTCACAGTGCCGAAAAAGGCAATATAACAACAGTCATAAAAATAAAAATCAAACTGTTGAACAAAATAAACATGTTGAAATAAATGATGGACTTGGCGAAATTGAAGACTTACCGTGTGAACATTACAATTTACACGAATCAAACACGGATGAGGATTTAAACTAGAGGATCAGGTGTCGCCGTCGTGCCAACGACAACCTGATGCCTTAGGCACTAATATTTTTTCAGGTAAACAACCCGCTACTAAATCGTCACTGTATCGTAAACAGGGTTGTTATTCTGGATCTATTAAATCTTCACTGAATCCTAAATCAGAAGGTCAACCCAAAACTTCTAAATCGTCACTGAATCTTAATTTGGGGGGCTCTTCTAAATCACTGAATCGTTGCTCGGGCCAACCTGAAACTCCTAAATCGTCTCTGTCTCTTATTCCAGGTTGTAGCCCTGAAATTACTAGTTCTACTCTGTATCAAGATCAAGGCCATAATGGGCCGAATAACACTGAATCTTTATTTAATGAAATTCTTGACAATTTCAAGTACGAGTCGGAAGGTTATATTTTTGACGTCTTACCATCTCGTAGCCCTAAGCTTCCTTATATCGAGGTTGAAACTTCTCACACAGATAAACCCATTCGATTTCTAATTGATACCGGTAGCTCTATCTGCCTTGTAAAAAAATCTTCTTTATCCAAATTACCGGTACTTGAAAATCATATTGTCAAATTTAAAGGCATTAATGACGTAGGCTCTTATTCAGAAACCCTAGGAAAGGTTTTCCTCTACTTAAAATTAAATAACGAATATAGTTTTCCTTACTATTTTCATGTAGTAGATAACGTAAATCTAGACTACGATGGTATAGTAGGAAATGACTTCTTTGATGCCCATAGAGTATCCATCCAATATTCAAAATCACGGTTAATCATGTTAGATGACCCTAACCGGTATTTTGACATGAAAAATTCTGAGTTAATAAACGTTATCCCTCCAAGAAGTGAAATGTTTATTGAATGTAGTGTTACAAATCCTGAATTAAAAGAAGGGTTGATTCTTAATACTAATCTCAGAAAGTATCCCAATGTTTACTTTTCAAAATGCCTCGTTCGTGTTCAACCTAATAAAAAGGTTACCATTTCGGTACTAAATGCCTCTCACCAAGAAGTCAAGTTAGACGAAATCACGCTGACCCTAGAGCCAGTCTCTTATATCCTAGAAAATATTGACGTCACCAACTCACAAACTGAAGTCTCTTATTTTACGACCTCTGACTCAAACCACGAAAATAATATTCAAAATCAGCTCAGATGCGGACATCTTAATCAAGAAGAAGAAATCATGTTACGAAATCTTTGCTCTGAGTTCACTGATATCTTTTATCTCGAAGGAGATCATCTTACTACTACTAAAACTATTCAACATGAAATCAAGACTACTTCACAAACTCCCATTCATGCAAAAACGTATCGTTTTCCCGAATTTCATAAAGAAGAAGTGGCCAAACAAATCAAATCCATGTTGGATCAAAAAATAATTCGTCTTTCCATGTCACCTTGGTCTGCCCCAATTTGGGTTGTCCCGAAAAAACAAGATGCATCTGGTAAAAAGAAATGGCGCGTCGTAATTGATTACCGAAAATTAAATGAGATAACTGTAGGTGACGCCTACCCGATTCCTAACATTACGGATATCCTAGATCAGTTAGGTCACAGCAAATATTTCACAACGCTGGATTTAGCGTCCTCTTTTCACCAAATTAATATGTCAGATGAAGATGCTCCAAAAACAGCCTTCAGTGTACCTGGTACTTTAGCAGGACACTATGAATTCACGAGAATGCCCTTCGGGTTAAAAAATGCCCCTTCTACCTTCCAAAGGTTGATGAATATCGTCCTTACAGGACTTCAAGGAATACACTGTTTCACATACATGGATGACGTAGTAATTTTTGGCCATAACCTTGAAGATCATATTTCTAAACTAAAATTGGTATTTATGAAGTTACGCGAACATAACCTTAAGCTACAGCCTGATAAGAGCGAGTTTCTTCGTAAAGAAGTCCAATATCTCGGACACATCATTTCTGAACACGGTGTGAAACCTGATCCTAAAAAAGTGCATTGTGTCACTAAATTCCCGATTCCCAAGTCTCCGAAAGACATAAAATCATTTCTCGGGCTTGTAGGTTATTATCGACGCTTTATCGACCACTTCTCTCATATTTCTAAACCCCTAACAAGTCTTTTAAAAAAGGATGCAAAATTCGAGTGGTCGTCCTCGCAACAGAAAGCTTTCGATACACTTAAAGAGAAAATAACTACCGCACCTATTCTCCAGTATCCAGATTTTTCAAAACCTTTTATTCTTACTACGGATGCATCATCTCACGCAATTTCAGCGATTCTTAGTCAAGGTGAAGTTGGAAAGGACCTTCCTATCGCGTATGCTTCAAGGACACTGAATAAAGCTGAAGGCAATTATTCTGTAACGGAAAAGGAATTCCTCGCAGTTGTCTTCGGTACTAAAGTCTTTAGACCCTATTTATTCGGTTACCATTTCAAAATCATAACGGACCACAAACCATTATTATGGATTCTTACAGGCAGCGGTACTGACCATAGTTCAAAACTAGTGCGTTGGCGCCTTAAGCTCGCCGACTTCGATTATACGCCTGAATATAAAAAGGGCCGAATAAATTGCAACGCAGACGCGTTATCACGTAACCCGATCCTACCGATCGATCAAACTACTAGTCCTTCAAATCTAGAAACGTACGAAAAATACTTACAAGTCAGTCGTCAATCCACTGTTTCTTACGACACTGTTATCAAGGAAAATAACGAATCGCTGCTCAAGGCTAAGTGTAAATTAATTGTATATCCTACTTCAATAGATTTAGACGAGTCCATCCCATATTGTTCAGAAATATTACAAATATCAAAAGGTGACCCTGATATTCGACACGTTGAACGTGAACTCCTCAATAGCTTTAATACATCCAATGAAAAGCATCTATTTACTCACCTTTTCTTACGAGTACATCACTATGATGAATATACTTACAAGGATATTTTTAACATGCTTCGTAATTATAGAGATATGATAGTCGTTTGGTTTCAGGAAGAAAAGGAGTTTGCAATTTCAGACTTTAAAGACCCTTTCAATAAAGTCTCATATACGAAGCTTTATAATATGCTCGCATTCCTATTTCATGGTACCGGTATAAAAATAAACATTTACCGAAACAATATCCTATACCCTACACCTGAGGAGGTCAAACGCATTCTAAAAGAAAATCATGACTCACCCTCCGCAGGTCACCCCGGAATTACTCGAATGTTTGAAAGAATTAAATCGATGTATTGGTGGAAAAATATGCGTCAAGACATCGAAGACTATGTCAAAAATTGCAAATCTTGCCAAGTCAACAAACCCTTAAGACAAACAAACCGAGCCCCTATGATTATTACCTCCACTGCCACTAGGCCGAATGAAAAACTTTTTCTTGACCTTGTCGGTCCTCTGCCCGAGACCTTGGAACATAATTATAAATTCATTCTCACTCTGCAGGATGATTTAACCAAATACTCACAAGCCTATCCTATGGTCAGTTGCTCGGCTGAAGAAACAGCCAAACGTCTCGTTCACTTTATTTCCCATGTAGGAATTCCCAAAATGATAGTTACCGACTGTGGCACAAATTTCTGTTCTGATCTCTTTATGCAGCTTGAACGTCTTTTCGGGATCAAACATATTTTCGCGTCCCCGCATCATCCCCAAACATGCGGCGCCCTTGAAAGAAGCCACTCTACTCTGAAAGAGTACCTCAGGTCTTATGTTGACGAAAATAATCAAACTTGGGATCTCTATCTAAATACTGCCATGATAGCATATAATTCAAACGTTAATTCTACAACTGGATTCTCATGAACTTCTTTTCGGGTACAAGCCCTATATTCCACAAAGCATCGATTCTTTGGAAAATAACTCTTATTCCGATTACATACGAGCTCTCAATCATAGACTATATTATAGTCGCCAAAGGGCTCGTGAAAATATCGAAACCTCTAAAGAAAAGTCAAAAAAATATTATGACTCCCATACTAAACCTATCGCTTACAAAATAAACGATATGGTTCACCTCCGATGCCATCACAAGCAAAATAAAGCCTTGTCTCCAGTCTGGAAAGGCCCTTTTAGAATTGTAAAGCTTAACGGCAATCACTCCGCAACTTTACTGATAAATAGGAAGTACGTTCGTCATCACTTTGATGAATTAAAGTTTGCTAATTCCACAACCTAAAACTATGACTTTTAATTATATTTCAGGACAGCTATAGCGCTGTGTCAAGGCCGCTTCGTAACGCAAATTCAAGGAAGCCCCGGCCTTTACTTCGATGAACTGCAGAATCTTAAATTTACAAATGATCAATGGAATGTAGTCACATATCTCGACATTACTCATATCCAACCGCATCTGAATAAAGTTGAGTCCACATTTGAACAGCTATCTACGTTATGTAATAACATTATTTCTTCAAAAGTTCAAGTTGACTGCAGCAATAGTATAAACTCACTGAAAAGCCAACATGTAAACAATGTGAAAAAATTCTCCTCGATTTCATACCTTATTTCAACTCAACAAGCAAACCGCTCGAAGCGAGGCCTTATCAATGCAGGAGGCTCATTATTAAAAACATTGTTCGGAACTTTAGATTCAGATGACGCAGACATGTACACTAATGCTATTCATCAGGTACAGTCGGACGAAAATAAGTTAGCACATCTTATGAAAGATAACATACACGTCATTAAGTCAACTATATCTACTTTCAATAATTCTATGTCCAAGGTGAATGAAAATGAAAACCGTTTAAATATTAACCTTCAAATTATTGAGAAGTCCCTTCAAGAAATAGGCAATTCAAATGATAAATTAGAAATTAAATCGAAACTTAGTTTACTTCTTAACTCCTTAGAAAGTATCATTATATCCCTATCTTTTGATATTGATGATTTAAATAATGCAATATTGTTCAGCAAAAATAATGTATTGCATCCAACTGTACTAAGTCCATATAAGTTATTCACAGAGTTGGATCAAAATAAGAATAACTTACCTAAACACTGCGAACTACCACTAACTTTATCTCTTCAAAATATACATGAAATCATAGATATATCTAGTTTAGTCTGTTTCTATAATTATAATAAAATAATATTAGTTTTAAGGATACCGCTCGTCCTTCCTCAAACATACAATCTCTTCCATGTTATTCCACTTCCAGTTCCCTACGATGTCTAGAAAACCCGATACCTTTGCACTGGTTGCACCGAGTAAGTCTTATATCGCTATAACTAATGATAGAATGTTTTACTCTCTATTCGATAATCTTGATAATTGTAAGTCGATAGGCAAGAAGTGTTTTGTGTGCGTGCTGGAAAGCGTATTCTCGACAATCGCTAATCCTACTTGCGAGACAGTTTTAATCAGTGAAGTGATAACAACATTACCTAGAAGTTGTGAAACGAAACTTTTACACGGCTCTATTGATATTTTTCACAAGTTAAATAATAATAGGTGGATTTTTGTTCAGTCAGAACCGGGTAAATGTCATATTACCTGCGAATCTGAACCCAATAATAATGATGAAATATTGTTTGGAACAGGAATTTTAAGTATTCCCAAAAATTGTAAGGCTTTCTTTAAAACTTTGCAATTCAGTTACAGTGAATCTATTACCACAAATATTAGTCTGTATATTTCAAATTTTACTCTGATTGATGATGACTGCTGTGAAAAGACTAAAATAAATAAAACCCTTGCTAATCTTCCTTTTGTGAAGTTAAGTAACGTAAATAATTTAAATTCATTACTTCATGCAAGTATTCAGCTGAATGACTTAGAAAAGGAACTAAACAAATTGGAAAATCCTTCACATTTAGTAAAGTACAGCACTCACTATCTTTCTGCCATTTATGTTCTTATTGGTTTAGTTTTATTATACATGTGCATTAGAATAAGAAAGCTTTTTTGTCTTAGAAACCCTAATCATTGTGTTCAAATCTATAACCAGTGTAAAAACAGAAAATCTAAACATTCAAGTTTATGTCCCGTGCAGGATGTTTCATTAGGAAACCTAGATACAGAGTCCTCGAGCCAGGACGAGGACATTAGAGTTAAGGCACAGCCAACGCCAGTGAGGCGCAATATTATTATAGAGTAATTCTAAGCTATTTTTTGTTAGCCGACTGGAAAGATCAAATCGTTGAATTTCCCATCACTTTTCCGTGATGTTCAATTCTATCCGGGGGGTTGTTATGATACAATTTTCCCAGCTGACTATATAAAATAAAACTGATGACCTGTTCGGTCATCAGGTTACATTGCTGTTTCTCACACTTGTATCTGGGCTTTGTCGTCAGACCGGTTTTGATCTTCCTAGCGGACACTTGTGTTTTATTTTTGTAATTGAGTTTATAGAATAAACTTTCTTTTGGGGTAGTAAATCGTTTTTTTAAAAAGCTACCTGTGACCCACCCCGTAATAGTTCCGTACCATTATCTATAAAAACGACAAAAATCACGTTCGTTGTATGGTTTAATAATTATTTTATTCTGTTTTTTAGTATTTCGCCACTCTTGGTGGTCCTCCTGGAAGAAATGCCCATACTCACACACGCTGGGCTGGCGGGTTGGTGAGCGCGGTGCCGAAACCCTTGCACCAGTGACGCCGCTGCCCATCACCAGTCTGATTTATATAAGGCCCGGCAATTGGGGATGGATATACCGCCATCTATCGGTCCCAGGCAATGTTGGGCCGCCTGGTTTTGCCTGAGAGCTGTCCTCTTACTCTCCCCCGAATAACTTCGGGAAGATTTCCGAGTAAGATGGTGGTACCTCCACAGTCGAGCCCGGCATTAGCTGTACCACCTACCTGGTAGAATGGTAATATATTGTATTTGATTGATTGTTATTATATTATTATAATAATATATAGCGCCAACAAAAATACATCGTTTGTGAAAATTTCAACTGTCTAAATATCACGGTTCATGAGATACAGCCTGGTGACAGACGGACGGCGGAGTCTTAGTAATATGGTCTCGTTGGTTACTCTTTGGATACGGAACCCTAAAAATCATTTTTATTTGGGATTACGTAAAGATTACAAGAAAAATATAGCGGATGAGAAATTCACGATACCAAAATAACAAAAATAAATTTTTCATGTACGGTATAGAAATATTTGAGTCTCTCTTTTGTGGTAAAATACATTTTTTTTTGTTACGATGAACGGTTATGGGCAAGATTTTAAATACCTTTTTCCTGACTGTTCCCAAAACTGTCGAATTACGGAACCCTAGGTTTTTTATTATTGTAAAACCATTTTTTATTCAATGCATGTTTATGGCTGCTAATATTATTAGCATTAAAGTTATTCCATTTCATGAAGTCTCTTTGGTTATGGTTATAAATGCATGCAGACACGCTATTGAAGGGCTCTGTATTCAACAAGGATCTCTTTTAAAGTTTCACCATGTCCGTCTGTCTGTCTGTCCGCGGCTTAACTTACAGACTCTTAATACTAGAAAGCTGTAATTTGGCATGGGTATACATAATAACCACGCTGAAAAAGTGGTAAAATGAAATACTGAAAAATAATTATTTTAGGTTACCTCCCACACACGTAAAGTAGGGATTTTTTTTTCACGTCTGCCCCATATTGTGGGGTGTCACTGGATAGGTCTTTCAAAATGATTGTGGGTATGTGACAACCATTTTTCGATTAAGAACCCGCTCCGTATTTTTCGTCTGTTTATTTAGGAATATTATGAAAAAACAAACATACTTATGATAAAGATCAACTTAAATAACATAAAAAACTAAAAACTATTTAATCTAAAACTAAACTTGTTCTACAAAAGCTTAAAAATTTTGTCCAAATCGATGCCGCCGGGCAGAGGGCCAAGAAGGCTGGCGGCAATACCTCGTTGGATGGCGAGACTAAGTCTTTGTCCGAGGTATGCCTCCGCCCTCCTGTCACCCGAGGCATCAACCAGGCGCGACGCTATCTCTTTGAATAGACGTCGCGCGTCGGGTCCCCACGGCCCGAGGGTTTCGACGCCAAACGGCACAAATATGCATCCTTCCCCGAGGTTTGCATATTTGCGCCGCTTGTTAGACTCTGCCATCAGCGCCGCAGCGCCGGCCTTGGTTGCGGTCGCTTGGACATGGGATGGGGCCAACGTATCGACGCAGGTCGCATCCCATACCAACGACCGGTCGTTCTGCCATGGAACGAGCGTCATGCCGTCGGGCCTCTTGCCATCGTCGCGTGCGAGTCCATTTGGATCTAAAACTGCGGGAACGCTGGCGCTGGCAAGGGCGCGACGGAGGACGTCGTTGATGGCAGCGTGACGTGACAGACGTCCAGCGCTGCGGAGGCATGACAAGCCGTGGTGGCCCAACTGGTCAACCCCTTTTCCACAGCGGCACCGATGTGGTTCATTAATTTTTGCTCCTATCCGCAGGCCTACAGCTAAAGTGAAAGTTGTCTAATCCAGCAGCGTCCCAATGTTGGAGGATGGGATGGCATTTAGCCAATATCCCTACTCCTTTTCACTTGTACAGTTTATTTCACTCTGTTTTTTTTAATTATTTTTCTTGTCATTGCGATGATTTTGTAAAAATTAGGGACATACACCAGTCCATATTGGCCATCTAAATGCAGACCCAAAATTTATTTGATTAAATTTTTTCTCCTTTGCGCGTTATTTTGATACTTAGATATTATGAATAACAATTCGGAGCGGACTCGTAAGTAATAAAATAACTCGCAAAAAGAGAAACAATTCAATAAAATAAATTCTAGGCCTTTATTAAGACGGCCAATATGAAGTGGTGTATGTCTCCAGTTTTTCCAAAAACATCGCGATAAAGGCCAGAAAAATAATAGGTTGGGGAAAAACTCTTTTCGCAAATAGTATGTATGAACTTATAATAAAATCTCTTTGGCTATACCATTTGTATCTGGATGGTTTTGATACTATTAAAAAGTTTAAATTTTAAAAAAGATAATTCCAAATTAAAATTAGGTAAAATGTGTGATTTTCATTTGTTTTTCTTACTGTTAAGATGAGAGAATCTAATGAAGAAATTCGATACATTTTAAAATTTTACTACAAAAAAGGTAAAAATGCAACGCAAGCCGCGAAACAAATTTGTGATGTTTATGGACCTAGTGCAGTGTCTGTGAGAGTAGCACAAATTTGGTTAAGCGTTTTCATTCCGGAAATTTTAATATCAAAGATGCACCTCGCTCTGGGCGCCCTGTTACGGATAAAATGGATGCCATTTTTGAAAAAGTGGAGCAAGATCGGCAAATCAGTAGTTACGATGTAGCTGAAGAACGGGGATTGACCACAAAACAGTTTTGGCGCATTTGAAAAAAGTTGGGTACAAAAGCTCGATATTTGGGTGCCTAATGAGCTCACTGAAAGAAACTTAATGAACCGTGTTCTTTGTGATCCTTTATTACGACGTAATGAAACCGAACCATTTTCTGAAAAACCTGATAACTGGTGATGAAAAGTGGATCACGTACGACAAGAACGTGCGAAAAAGGTCGTGGTCAAAGGCTGGTCAGGCTTCACAGACTCTGGCGAAACCCTGGTTATCTCGTAACAAGGTAATGCTGTGTGTATGGTAGGATTGGAAGGGCATTATTCATAATGAGCTGTTACCGCCAGGCAGGACCATCGATTCTAAACTCTACTGCGAACAACTGATGAAGCAAGAAGTTGAGAGAAAGCGGTCGGAATTAGTCAACAGAACGGGTGTGGTTTTTCATCATGATAACGCTAGACACACATCTTTAGCCACTTAGCAAAAATTAAGAGAGTTAGGCTGGGACGTATTAATGCATCCGCCGTATAGTCCTGACCTTGCACCTTCAGATTTCCACTTGTTTCGGTCTTTTCAGAATTCTTTAGGCAGTGTCAGGTTAACATCACGAGAGGACTGCCAAAACCATTTGTCGAGGTTTTTTGATCAGAAGCCCCAGAATTTCTATAGCAATGGGATCATGTCCCTACCTACAAGATGGCAGAAAGTTATAGAACAAAATGGCACCTACATACTTTAGTTAAATGTGAATAAACTTTATAAAAAAAGGTTTTGAATTTTCATATAAAATGCGAAGAAACTTTTTCCCCAACGTATATTTAACATATTGTTTTTCATCAAAGTTGTCGTCGTCACGGACCGGGCTCTTAAGGGAACGTTTGTAAAATATTAAGCTTTAAAGTGCAAATTTTTATGCTTTTTAGGGTTCCGTAGTCAACAAGAAGCTTTATAATTTCACCGTGTCCATCCGTCTGTCTGTCTGTCTATCTATCCGTGGTCTTAGTCCAGAGACTCTTAGTACTAGAAAGCTGTAATTAGGCATAAGTATACCTAGTGGCGAAATTAAAAGGAGAAATTCTTTTTTTTCGTGTTTAGGTAATGTCGCTTATAAAGTGGAGATGATTTTTTTTTTACATCTGTAACATAGAGTGTATCGTTTGATAGGTCGTTCAAAAATATTGCGAATGCGTCAAAACCGTGTTTCGATTCAAAGATCCGTTTGCGAAATATTGAGCTTTAAAGTGCACATTATTTTAAGAGTACAGTGTCCCACCATTTCAACTAAATGGTTGCTTTTGGTTACGTAAAAAAATTCACAGTAGGAGTTTAATGAAGTCCCTGAACCAAAAAAAATATTTTACAAATGAGCAATATTTTTGAATAACCTATCCAAAGACATCCCACAACATGGCAAAGACGAAAAATAAAACCCTATTCACGAGTAACTTACCAATATATTTTTAAAGATTTAATTTTACCACTTTGTCGGCGTGATTAATATGTATACCCCCCATGCCAAAACACAGCTTTCTAGTCTCTGAGCTACGCCGTAGGCGAAAAGACAGCCTTAAATTGCGAAACTATAAGGGTTCTTACGGAACCCTAAAAACCCATCAATTTATGCTTGATCAGCAGTATTTGAAACTGGGTCTAAGACTGAGAGCTTAGCATCCTAACTACTGAGCTATCGGTTCTTTGAAGCACGAATTAGTTCGAAATTAGTTTACCAATATATACTTATCTCTTCAGAAGTCTTAATGAAGAGTCTAGCAACAACCGATATAACAAATCATTCAGGACAGTGATAAATTGATAACATAATAACCAATGTTTATATTTCGCATAGATACGAATAGGTCAACCCGAATAATATCTCAATTTAATCAATATTCTGAATCTGGCTTCACTAGTTTAATTAGTAACTGAATTTGATTTAGTTATTCATGACACAGAATCAGTCAGTAAACCTACTTTTATGTAAAATTACTTATGTGAAACTTGAGACAGATTGGCCTCTTCAATTTTTCACTAGTTCTTACAATTCAAAAATCATTTCGCAGATAAGCTTTCTTAACTGCTTTTAAATGATAGATTTTACAATAAGCGTGCATATTATCCTTTATTTAATCAATAAAACTGATGTCATTCATTTGACCTTCAGCGACGTCATCATCTCACATATCCATTGTTATATTTATTTTTATTTAACAAATTCTAAAGTTTGACAATGATCGGTCCATTCAACCTAATGAGATGACGCCACTTCCTGTTAATACTAAAATACTTATAAAATTGTTTTAAGACGAATGTCCCTGTCAAAATTTGAAATTTGACATATTAAAACGTCAAAGATGCTGCAAATGGGGAAGAAAACTGGAAATTTTTGCCACCGAGGGCGCTGCGGCCGCTTGACCCAAGGAAAGCTTCAGTATCTGTCAAATACCATACCAAACTTAGTTAACAAAAAACTTAAACTAGTATTGATGAAATAATGCCGCGTTGTGTAGCGATTGGTTGAAATAACAATGGAAATCATTAATTTCCTAAAGATTTACGAATGAAAAAACTATGGGAAAAGGCCACCACCACCAAGATCCAATGATTATTGGAAGAAGCACAGTGCTACTATTAATATCATGATAGCTCTCTGGCGGTGGTAAATCCATCTTTATATCATTAGTTTCATGTTGCTGGGGGTATCTCAAAGTTAAAATTCCGATTAAATAAGTCGAGTCTGAAAGAGAAATGATAGGTTATGATTATTATCCGGGGAAGAGTAAATTATTAATTATATATATTATGTTTGTAGGTCCTAAAGCATTGAAAATATACTAAAATTACTGTGTATAGTTAAAAGATCTTATCAACTCAGTAAATAACATGAAACCTATCAAACTATTAACAAAATAGAGGTAAAAAAGAGAATGTAAATACCTGGTAACCAGATCAGCTTTTCGGTCTTTTAATGAAGCTCCTCGGCTCTTTAATTCAGTTTTTAAATGAGAAACCGTCCACGTAGAGTACATGTTTCACCGCGATAGCAAAATGAACGACAATTCTAGGTTTTATTGTTGTAATATCGAAGATCACAAAAAAGTCCAAAATCACAGATGCTTTGTTATGAGTCAAGCGTTAGCAGCGCCATCTGCAAATAGATTTGCGTTTTCTTCCCCGAAATTAAACTCTGTAAAATCATACCTTCTTTTTTGCTTCTTATTCTCAGATACCATGCCTTTAGTTTTTACATGTTTAATCATTTTAAAACTATAGTAAGCTTTACGTCTAAGTTAGGCGGTCTAACTACAAAAACATAAAAACAAAACCTGGGGATCATCCGTTTCTCATCAGATACGCGATAAAATACATAAGTAATCACATTATTCAGCTGTGGTTTATAAAATTTTAGATCACTGTTTGAATCTTTTTTGTTCAATTCGTTTTACAGGGAAATATCTTGAAAATATTTGTAGGCGCCTGTAAGAAAAATGAAATGGCCCTAAAAACGTTTTAAATCATTGCTATTAGAATTAATTAGTTAAGCTTTGGTAAAACTCTCCAAAACATTAAACAGGTTTTGACTAAACAAAAATTTGGCAAAATATTACGGGTTTTATTAGTTAAGTATATTTAACTATTTCACTATCGTATTAATATTGTGAACTAGTGGTGTATTGTATATATCTGACATAGGTAGTGTTTGACATTATTCTGTAATTGTATTTTATTAATGTTATTTGTAAGGTTTTGACATCTATTATATTTAATTCTGTTACCATGAAATTAAAATTGTGAATAAAATGAATATTAATGTAAATATTCCCTTTCGTCCGAGTCACTCTCGCGGCTATTGGTTCAGTCACCCATTTTCCGCCAATTTTACTGGGCGAGTCGCCTTAAAAGCACGAAGAATTATCGAAATAGCATTCCTAAACTGATATATTTATTCCAAAGAAACCTAGTGCGAGTCAGACTCGCATACCTAGGGTTCCGTAATTCGACAGTTTTGGGAACAGTCACGAAAAAGGTATTTAAAATCTTGCCCATAACTGTTTATGATACCTAAAAATAGAATCGATTGTACTACAAAACAGAAACTCAAATATTTTTATACTGTACTCGAAATAAAAGTCGTGGATGAAAAGTTTAATTTTGTCATTTTGTTATCGTGAATTTCGCACCCACTATATTTTTCCTGTAATCTTTACGTAATCCCAAATTACCATGATTTTTTCCATATTTTTTGGTTCATTAGTTTCGTAAATATACGTTATATACGTTTTTTGCGGCATATACAGCCGTATCTTTTTCTACGTTAACTTAGAAATTCGATTTTTTAACAGCTTCAAGGAACTGTAGACTTGAGTATATGGCTTTAATTTCAACTCGATAACCCAATGCGTTCCTAAAATAAAGGGTCTTGACAGACAGATGGACGGCCAGACGGACAACGAAGTGATCCTATACCTAAGGGTTCCGTATTTCCTTTTGAGGTACGAAACCCTAAAAAGAACCGAATTATGAATGTAACGTCGGACGAAAAACCCACCAGTGTGCCGATCGATGGCAGAGTAAAAAAAAAACAGAATAGTAGGATAACTCTTGCACCTCGCGAGACCTAAATACCTACTTCCCTTATCGTCCTATCGTCCCTTACTCTTAGTTTTGTAGCAAAAGCCCAACTGCGGTGCGGGCTGTAGAGCACAGCCCCGACTTGTAACGTTGGTACGAAGAAGACACATAAATATAATACATCGATTATCCATCCATCAGCCTGTTTCGTCCACTGCTGGATATAGGCGTTTCCGAGATTTCGCCACTCTTGGAAGAAATATGGGCACATGCTGGGCTACCGGGTTAGTGAGCGCGATGCCGAAAACCTCGCACCAGTGACGCCGCTGCCCGTCACCAGTCTTTTTTATATAACGCCTGGCAATTGGAATCCTTACTCTTCCCCAAATAACTTCGGGGACGGTTTGCCAGTAAGATGGTGGTACCTCCACAGTCAAGCGCGGCACCAAGTCTACCACCTGCAACTATGTAGGTATAGTATGATTGTTAAATATTCAACGTTTTCTTGTATATGTCATGGCCATTAAGCCTATCTACACATACTCAAATACTTGCAGACAGACAAAGTATCTCATTTCCTTTCCCTCGACTGTCTCAAATGGTACACATTTAATATATTGTTATCTGACATTGAGGGAATTCACATATTTTGTTGTGATAGAGGAGCCAGAGCATTGTAACAAACATGTATCAAGAGCGTTTTAGAAACTATTTCAAATGAAAATTTTGAAAATTAGTGAATCTATGTTTAATGGTTTGCTCAAAGGTGAATAATGCTGTCGATTCAACATAACACGACTTATTTGACAAGACCAAACTTGATTATGCATTGTGTCTTTTTTTATGGAAAAGACAAGGACAGGACGCTTAAAATTAGGTTATCCATTGACATACCAAACCTCGGTTCTAGTATAAAATTTACCAAAAAGTTTCCTTAGTGAAGTGCCAAAATATTAAGAAACAAAACATTTTAATATGAATCGTATGTCATTGCTGCACGGCTTAATTTTGATTGACGTGTGATTGCCAAATGCCAATTGCCGCGCCTTATATAAATCAGACTGGTGATGGGCAGCGGCGTGTGCATTTCTTCCAGGAGGACCGCCAAGAGTGGCGAAATCTTGGAAAGGCCTATGGCCAGCAGTGGACGAAACAGGCTGATGGATGGATGGTGATTGACACCTTTTTTTAATTTTCAGTGGTTTTGACTCTCTTTTGGTTCTGACACTTTTGTTTGAGCACAGACCCGATGTCCACTTTAGTCCTGTCAAATAAGTTAAGTTGTGTTACACCGAATCGACGCCATTATGTGGATTAAGGCGAGGTGTAGATTTTTCAACGGTCATTGTCACTCTATTATAACAATATTTTTCAAAATTTCAACTTGCCATCTGGATTACCGTTCACTGTAAGAACTAAGTATTCGCCATTGACATTTAATGAAATAAATAAAATGAAATGAAAACTCGATTAATTTTAAGTTTCTAAAACTTCCGATATCAAAAATTGGTCAAAAATAAATATTTCACCTCATTTTCCGCAATTAAAAGAAAGAATCCCTGGATGATGCAAGTCAAACAACTGCTGAGGCTCCCCTACCATTAAGTATATACTGAGTGGCACCAAAATGTAGCTCTGATGGAAATATGAGTGAAATATGTGTCAGAAATATTGAAGTTGTTTCGTAATATATTGCATTTCCATAAAAAATATAGAAACTCCTATTTACTTAAAAACAAAAATATATCGTGATGACATGGTTCCCCGAGGTGGTGTCAGAGGTGTTTCCGAGTGTAAACTGTGAAATGTTAGTGACAGTCCACACTCGATACACCAGCGTTTACCGACGATTAACGTCCCAACGTGATTGGTGGGGAGCTGGTGATCCCTATCGCCGTACTTCGGGCACAATTACACGCTTTTAAGGGCATGCAGGTTTCCTCACGATGTTTTCCTTCACCTTTCAGCAAGTGGTAAGTATTGGGTAAGAACACAAATATATGCACATACATTCGGAAAAATTCATTGGTGCATGCCCGACCGGAGCTCGAACCTGGGTCTCAAGATTGAGAGGCCAGCGTTCTACCGCACGAGCTTCCGCCGCAGTGTACTTAAAAATGGTTTTGAGTATTATTTTTACAATTAGTTAGGTACAATTAGTTTATAAATCTTTATACTTACACGTATCTGCGTATTTAAACTTAAATTTGTGTGTAAAAGAAGCAGGAGCTTATTAGTCTATCTACAAAGTAAAGTCGAAACGGATAAAAAGGCTATTAACCCTCGATGACCATAATCCATTTTGGTGATACATGATGAAATTCCAAGTAAAAAAGGCATGTCATGATTGTAGCTGAAGTTCTGTGCTCTGTGCAGGTCAGCATGTTTTGAAAATGATTTGCAATATTGTAAATCAAAAACTTGGTTGGTTTGTTTTAAAAACACTTATCAACAGATCGCAAGAAATCTAATGCCAGGAAACCCAAAAAATATATATATTTTATTAAGAAATAACTACGAAAGTCTAAAGGAAAGAATCAGCTGAAGTCACATTGCTAAAAATTTACAGCAAAGATAATTGAACTTTTAGCATTTTGTGGCTGATTTGAAAATACTGGTCGTAAAATTGAAACTTAAATTGTTGTTCTTCAAACATGCTTGTCAATAGACGCTTTTCTTTAGGAAAAAGGAAAAATTCTTCGGGGAAAAATAAATGTATTTCGTTCCGCTCTAGGGGGTGAAAAAAGGATAAAGTTTTACAGAGCAAAGAGAAAATGCCGACCGCTCGTTTTCCAACAGTTTTTTTTCAATATTTTAGCTTATTTTACCCCATTCTGGAAAAGCCAATGGATACCTCAAGCCTTTTCAACAGGTTTGTTTTAGTTTTTTACATTGTTTATTTCATTTTGGGGAAATGCAAATATATAAGAGCAATAGCCTATGCAGCCAGTTTTTACAGTGCTGGGTTAGTTTTACATTAATTTTCTTTTAAAATTTAAATGGCTAAAACAGAAAATTTAAAAAGTTTTGAGAAGGCCGTATAGGCTTTTGTTGCAAAAACTGTTCGATTCAAAGAAACAACGAAACAAGAAAAAACAATGGCGGCAAATACTTACTACAAGACTATCTTATTGTTGAAGGGGCATCGAGCTTTCTGTATCGTTATTACTTAAGCTTTAGTTATGCAATTATAAGTAAGATATTTAAGAATTTACTCCACAAATCATACAATTTAGAAACACGACTACTTGTAGTTTTCTCGATAAAAAGTTATTTCTTAAAAACAATTTAAACCCTCTTGAGTAGAAACCCTCCCCCCCCCGTAGTACGGTGTAAACACTTCATGAAAGGTCATTAGTTTTTGAATAGTAACAAATTTACAATGTTATTTATAACGTATACACTTTACATTTTTAGAATGTGTGTTTATTTTAACAGTACGAAGATAAAACCTATATTTCCGCCCGCCCTAACCTGAGCCGCCTTGCTTTCTCTTCTCTCTGTCGGCAGTCCTGCTTCGGCCGTTGGATGGGGAGCTTGTATTGCTTGGCGCTTTAAACACGGTTTTAAATCGTTCGCACGCTTTTGCCCGTGTTTCTAACGCACACATACATATAACGTCGCCAGAAACTCGTTCCAGCCTTAACTATAAGTAGAAAATTGAGTTCGAGTGAAAAATAGCATTAGTAAATAAATTATTTCAAAAATATCCTTTGGTTAAAACCAGAAAATGTTAATGTATTGAAAAGGTGGCAAAGTGAGCTTATTGGGTCGCGTAAAATCATCTATTCTGATAATTGATCAATTTTATTTATTATATCTATCCATCCACCCATGAGTCTGTGTTCGTCCACTGCTGGACATAAGCCTTTCTCAGATCTAACCACCCTCATCCAGCCGCCACAAGCCACGTCTTTCAGGTTTTCGGTCTAGCGGGTACATGATATTATGACATAAATGTAAATAAATTACGATTACTAAATTAAAATAATTTAATTTTGACCGCTTAGGTGACCGAGTGGTAAAGCACTCGCCTCGATCTGCGTGCTTCGGTGGGTAAGTTAAGCCACTGGTCCATTTTGTGCCCAAAGTAAGGTGACAGGGCTCGAGAGACCCACAACTTAATGGTATAAAAAAGGTTCCGTACCATTATCTATAAAGACGGCAAAAAAAACATGTCTGTTGTATGGGAGTGCGCAGGTCCAACTCGCACTTGGCCGGTTTTAGTATTTGTTGTTATAGCGGCAACAAAAATACGTCATCTGTGAAAATTTCAGCTGTCTAACTATCACGGTTCATGAGATTCAGCCTGGTGACAGACGGACAGAGGAGAGACAAATGGACAGCGGAGTCTTAGTAATAGGGTCGCGTTGGTTACCCTTTGGGTACGGAATCCTAAAAATGTAAGGAAATAAAGAAAAAAAATATTTTTTTCTCTTATTTAACGTCACGAGATTATTCAGTCTAACATATATTGGTACGACAGTCGAGTCCAGATGTGAGTTGAAAACCAACACCAAGCATATTAAGGAACGAGCAGGTGTGTGCGAAAAATTAAAATTTGAATTATTTAGTTTACCGTATGTTATTTTATTACTTTTTGAATCTATCAAAAAAAATGAATGGTGCAGTTTTGATTTACGTCAAAACTAGCCCCGGGTTTCCTTTGAGCATTTTTCGCTATTCCCTGTAGTTTTGGATTTAGCAAATCACGCCCACTTGTAAAACTAATCATGTGTATCATATGAAGATTCTGTAGCTCTTCGGAATAATGCCTACCACATGAGATCACACGGGATAAGGTTATTGGCAATATTGGAAAATTGATTCACTTACTTTCGAAGAGTAATATGATCAATTATTTGTTCAATATGTTGTTCGGGAACGGTATGAGGGTCATTGATTAGACCTTGTGTTATTGATATTTTGATCGATGAATTGTTATCTTATGTGTTTTTAGACTCGTGAGTTGTTTTGTCAGTACAATGAAAATTCTTTGGGACGATTAAGACGCAAAAAGAAAATAGAAAAAATATTGAATGTTTTGTCTGTCAGTTTTTCAGCTGTCTGGCTATGTTTACAATTCACGGCTAAAACTATATTTTAAACGGATTTGGATGTTTTAATATTGTGTAGCTTAGTGCTTTATTAGACTTTTAGTTATCACGATGACTTGAACTAGAGTTTTAAAAAACACCGTGGTCATATGTTAAGCTATAATGGTTTATATTATTTTAAGATTATATCGGTATTTAGTGTGGACCAAGCTGCAGGCAAAAGCATGTACATATAACTCACAGAACATTTTGAATTAAATATTCTGAGATATAACATCACAGTTATTTGAATTTAATTTGAAATTGACATCGTCATTCTAATTTTATTATTTTAATTGTAATTTTAATTAAATTTTTCTTTGAAGAATTTTTTTTTCTTTTTAATTCAAGATGTCCTTAAATGTATATGTGCGACGTAATTGTTTTGTGATGCCCTTGTCAGTTTGTGTGTTTATTGTAATAATAATAATTGTATCTTTATGGGTCATTGGCCTGAAATAAATAAATTCATTCATTCATTTAATTCAAAATGTTTTGAGATATAGCAGATATAACATATGTGACGGATGTGGATGCGGTTTTATTTATTATCATCGTAGTGACCCTGATCAACATTATGGGCTATAAGGAACGTTGATAAAAACCGCAAAGCCGAAAACTGACGATTATAATTTTTAATGGTGTATTAATTTAAAAAAACTTCTACTCAAGTGGAGCCGCAGGCAACATCTAGTATACAATATATACATAATATCGTATTTGGTTGTTAAATTGGGATTAGCCAACCTAACCTAATCCAACAATTAATTAAATCGACGGTGGTAAGGTAATATAAATATATTTTACGCAATTTTTTGTGAAATGGGTTATTTATAGTGTTGTAATCGAGAAAAAAAATTGTTTCATATGATTCGTGTTTCATAAAAAATTTACAACAATTAATAATTAATAATTTACATTTACTGATTCCTAAGTAAATTATCTGTCTACATTATCTTATATAAGGTATTTTTTGTGAGAAAGTCAGCAAACGACATGTGAAATATTATACCTTTCATCAAGTTCCTATAAGCTTAAGTCAATTTGTCGACGGAATATTAGAACATCAAGCTTATAACATATTGAAGCGAAAACTACGAACGATATAAAACACATAACAATTAAACGAATGCCTTCCAAAAACTGATTTCCATTGACGCAACCGCCAAATCTTTTGCATATATGTACTTGCATAATACATTTTGCCTGACTGATTGTCCAAACAACTGTTAATTATGATATTTATATTTGAAAGAAATGCTTTTTCAGTTTATGAATTTCAAGTAATTTAAATGAGCTTTCAAATGGCATTCAAACCGATTGATTTGGTCAAAAACTGAAATTTTATGATTTATTTTCGAAAATTTGAATCTTTAAGTTAGTAAAGTGGCGCAATCTACAATTCAACTGTTTACTTAATTATTTATTCAGGTAATAACTAATTTATTAACTTTAAATCTTTATCTTTACTTTATTCTGAGACAGAGGAACCTTTGGAATGTCTGGTTTATTTTTTTGGCAACAGCTAAAGTTAGTATGTTGAAATTTATACCAAATGTTACTTTTAACATTAACAAAATGAATAATTGTAACTAAAAATATATTAATAATTGTAATTAATTAGGTTACATAACAGCTGACACGTAGGAGTGTAGTGTCGACAATGCTACGGTATTGGACAGAAATAAATGGCAGGACATGATTTACAGCGTATGATAACGAGGAATCATATTTATTGTGTACTTTTTTTTACTACTAATATAAGGTATTAATAATCAAATATACAAATATCAGTATTTTAAAAAAGCAAGTTTTTTGAATTCGAATTTCACGGAAGTAACGGTATTAAGAATTTTAAATAATTGGTATACAAACACGCATAATATATTCAATTTTATGCACAGCGTTACCCAGAGGAAATTTATCTTTAGTGCCTGCGTAATGCCTTACGTCTTTAATGTTCAGTCGAAGACAACACAATTTATCATCATAAATAACGGGAACAAACATACTTGAGTCAATTATACTGACTTTCTCATATTTTCTGTGCCGTCTTGAGATTTCCTTAAAATTCAGAAACTCTCATACATTTAATTTTAATGTATTATTTTCTGTATTGTGATATTTCATCTTCCCTTATTATTTTTTGTTTTATAACAATAATTGACACTTAATCTAAAGTAAAGTACAAAAATAACATCATATACCTATGGGTACCCGACGTAATTTTAATTGGAATTCAGTGGATGTACTTGATTAACCATTAACTTAATATCTGTTTGCTAGTTGGCAAAAAGCATTAACACCAAGAAGTTTATAACTCGACTGGAGTGCTTACCTTTACTGAGATCCGCACGCTCAAATAAATGACCTTTATGTATCTCTATTACTCATGAAAGGTTTCCTCCTTCGATGGAATCGCTGCCTCTGTTATTCTGGAAAGGTAAATAATTAAAAAGTCAAATTTTTTGATGTGGCCTTGATACAGGAAATACACAAGTTAGTAGAGTCGTAGAGCTGGTGCCGGGCTCAACTGTAGATATACTTTCAGAAAGACCGCCAAGAGGGGTGAAATCTGGGAAGGTATGTGTCCAGCAGTGGATGAAATAGGCTGATGGATGGATGATACAGAAAGTTAGCGCTCTAGTAAAGGCCACTTGGTTAATTCAGTATTACTAGTTACATGTACATTTGTATACGCTTTTATAAACAAAAAGATAAACTGATTGATTGATTGGAGCCGAAGCCATGAGTTTATAGGAGGATTAAACATGTTTTTTTTTATCTTAATTTTCTGCTCGTTCTTAGAGCATTAACTATGTTTGTATAAAATCTGCCCCGTTATTCGCAATTGCCTAGAAATGATATGACACATTATCATTTTTAACCAATCATGATACTTTTGAAAGCGATAGCAGTTGAAGTTAGACAAAAAGGCCTCTGGTTTACAGAAATCTCGACGAAACCAATCCTCAACCCCAAATTCTGCATCTGCCACTACCACTGTCTTTGTGCAAGTGACAGAGTTGTCAATGGGGAATTTCAAAAGATATTTAGCAAGATAATAGAGAAGTTAAAATGTGTAAAATACATCATGACTTTTTTTTTCACTCTTTTGGTGTCATTAGCATCTCTAAGTGCTTCGAAGTACCTACTTTGAATATTACATTGAGATTTAGTTTCAAATTTTGCATGTTTACAGATTAGATAGTGGCACTCTAATTTATCTGAACCTCATGCTTACTGTGACAAGGTTCCATTAAAGGTCATATCACAAAACAGTTTCTGTGACCTAAACAAACAAGCCCTTAGTCATCTACATAATAAGCAAGAGGTAAGTTGTACTTGAGTCTGCATCTTAAAGATCAGAGGAATATGTAAATTAATTTATTCTAATCATATTACTGACGCTATTGTGAGCAGAAGGTGTTATGAAAAGTATAACGTTTTGAAAAGACTTTTAGGGTTTCATCACACAATAGAAACCGCCTAGGTAAATGTCTGCTTACAGATAAAGAAATCAGTCATCTCAACGATTGGTACCGCAGAAAGTAATTGAATGAAAGAATCAAATAAAATACACATTTTCATGGGACAGGATCGAATTGAATACGTAAAGGGAGGCAATAACAAAAAGGTCATATAGAGGGTGTATCTAAGGCATAAATTATCCTGAAAGTGTATTATGATAAAGTAATAAAATTCAATTTACGATCGGAGTGCCCCACTCCTTTGTGACTCAATCGCATCTGTCACACGTTTCGAAGGAATCACTTAAGGCGAAGTGAGAACAAAATTACGTGTTTCGACCGCCCGGAAAAGCTTTTTTAGAAGCTAAAAACTACGAATGCAACTCTTTTTCTGGTACCCTAAACATTTTGACTAAAATTGGCTCTATTAATAACAATAACAGTTTCCTGAAAATCTCAAGCTTTTAGTACATCTATCTTTTTTTTAGGGTACGGTACCCGAAGGACCCTATTACCAATCTTCCATTGTCTGTCCATCCGTCTGTCACAGGGATCTGCAGCTTCAACCGTAATAGGTATACAGTTAAACATCTTCACCAAATACGTGTTACTATAGCTTAAAACACGATAAATAATAAAAACGAAAAAAAATTAAAACCCAAGGTGGTTCCTATATGCTGCACCGAGTGGACTCAGAGCCCCGTGCATAAGAAGTGGCGACAATATCACGCAAGCTTTTGTGTACTATAGAGTTTATTATTTTTTCTTTTTTAGTTTTCTTTTTTTGTGTGTAATATGGCCTGATTTTTATTGTATTTATGTAAATCTGGCTGGAATAAAGAAATTTTATTATTATTATTTTATTATATAATCAACCTCGAAAATATATAATTTTTTTAACGTTATTTGTTTTAACTCTATCTTAAAGACGGTAATATATATGTCGGAACGAGACCTGGAGCCACCAGCCTACAACGATTATTTTGGAACGATTTACGAATCGAATCTGTCATCGAATGAATTTACGAACGAAAATGTTATTCATTGTCTATTCTTTCTGTAACTTACACTTTGTAAACTTTGCCAACAGATGAATGAATGAATGAATATATTTATTTATTTCAAGAATAACTTAAATCTAAATACATCCCACAAAACCAAGTAGGAATTTGGTTTGTCTGTGGGGAGGGAGTCGCACTTCTTTTTCTATAATTAGTCACTTACTAAGTTATAAGTAGGTAAGTACATTAACAATAAATGATAACATTGTTATTTTAATCTATGTTTACATGTTTTGTAGAAGGTAAGTTTTATATAATTTTGCGAATTTATTTTTATTTTGTTCAGATCTTATACGAACAGGCATTTCATTATATAACATTGGAATTTTGCGTTTAAGCAATCTGCCGCCAAAGTAGTTATTCACTTTTACTGTTTCATATTTACCCTGAGCAGTTGCTCTCGTGTTGAGCCCATGCTGTTTAGGTATCTTATGATCTGGGGTGCCATGGCCATTTACTGCAATTATGTATTTATATTTTAATGAAGCCGGTAGTATTTTACATAATGAGTACAATATTTTAATATTATTTTTGTGTTTTTTCCTAACATTTTTACTGACTAGGAATTTTAAGAATTTTATTTGTATATTTTCAATCTTATCCATGTATGTTTTAAATATAGATCCATAGCAGTCCACACCATAAGATATAATTGAGTCAACCAACGACATATATATAGTTTTTAGCACAGAAATTGGTACTTTGTAACTAAGATGTTTGAATTTAAATAACAATATGCGTAGCTTATTTAATATCCTTTCTATGTGTTTAGTCCAGCCCATATTTTCATCGATGCACATTCCTAGGTATGTAACACATGGAACTTGCTTTATTGTTTTACATTTACAATTAGATAAGTTATTATGGAAACAGTTAAAGTCGTGGGCAACCAGTTGACATGAAGAGTCCGGGGTACAAGAGTACGGAGACCGGATAACAAGGAGGTTAGTTTTTTCGGCATTGAGTACGATTCCGTTATCGTGCGACCATCGCACTACGTTGTCGATATCCTCCTGCACGAGACGCGACACCTCGCCCATGTCGCGGCCGGCCCGCAGCGTGCACATGTCGTCCGCGAACATGTACGCTGAGCAATGGCGGACCACGTTGCACATGCTGTTCACGTGCATCAGGTAACACATTACGGTAACGCTATACGCCAATATTAGTCTATGGAATTTGTCAAGTTTTTCTGTGGTGATATTTTGTTTTGTTCTGTAAAGTTAGCTAGACTGATTGAGTTAACCAATCAGATTTGAAAGATTTGTTACGTTAAGTTGCTAGTGATTTATTTTCGGGACGTGGTCGAAGTTTTATCTTTTCACTTCATATTTACCGTTATCCTTAAATAGCACTATCTAACTATATATACTTAGTAAACTTTAAACTTTCGCGATTTTCACACATTAATCACTTTGATAATTAATTAAGGTATGTTGTTAGTTATCGCGAGTAAGACCCCAATACAAAGTTAATAATATATATACTTATATATTATTTTTATTTTATGTATTACCAGAGAGGTAATAATTCCTCCTTTAGTCCAATATTAAAAAAAAAAAACTGTATGCAAAGAAATTTGTCTGTTCCCACTATGGGGCTGTAGTTCTTGATTGTGTTCTTACTGTAGTTTCATCATGTTCTAAACCGATAATATCGCCTTTTATCTAGTGCATCGCGTTGTATTTCAAGTGTGTTACATTAGATTATCAATACAGACATTGTGAACCATCTGGCTGTGCTATTATTGCCACGTGGCATGTGACTCTAACCATCGGCATCCTGACACCACACCGCTCCATACCTCTGAATTCCTCATATACAATTTTCAAATTTTGTCATATTATTTATTTTATTTATTTATTAATAACGGAACACCAACAGTACACATATTAAACATATTATTATTAAATATAAAATTGGGGTTCCATACTCAGAGGATGCTTAATTGTTTGTCAGGTGCAACCATTTCAGCGTCTGGTCTGTATGTTTTTACGGTTCCGTAAACTTATCATGTGATGGTGGTACGGAACCCTTTGTGCGCGAGTCCGACTCGCACTTGGCGAAATTATTTTTTAAATTTACTATGAGATTACGCTGGTCTGATCGTTAAGATCTAGGGTGAAGAGCATTTGCTGCCCTTGAACTAGGGAAGTTACAGCAGGCGAGGCGTTAATAAATCTTTCCAACAACTTTCGCAAATATCTACGGAAGTCGGTAATAAACGAATGACTGATACCACGCAACTGTCTGTAGCATCTTATGGCTTGTGGTCTGTAACCACTTTGTCGGTGCGGCTACTCATTCATGACGTCATTTTGGAACACTACTGGTCACTTGGCGGCATGGTTACGTTATAAGGGTGGTGACAATAACCCATTGCCGAAGTCTACCAGCAGTAAATAGGTGACTAGTTGCCTACGTCATCTCTGTAGACCAGACCAAGATCCAATCACCTTATGACCCTACAATACTACAGATACTTATATACATACCTCTTTATTATAATATTCATTTTTGTAGCAAAATACCAAAGGAAATACTTGGTCTTTCAGAAAATAAATTTAAAAACATGTAACGAAAAGTCTTTATAAGAGAGCTTTTTATGAAAGTATTAATGAATATTGGGAAGATAAAAATGCATGCTGTTATTTATCTCAAACCTTATAATATTGTAAAGACTTTAATTTTTTTAAAGCTAAGGGTTGTTGCAGTACAAAAATTCATGTATTAATTGTTTTCAATATGATATTTTAAAGATCCATCCATCCATCCATCATCCTGTTTCGTCCACTGCTGGACATAGGCATTTCCAGGATTTCGCCACTCTTGGCGGTCCTCCTGGAAGAAATGCCCATACTCACACACGCTGGGCAGGCGGGTTGGTGAGCGCGGCGCCGAAACCCTTGCACCAGTGACGCCGCTGCCCGTCACCAGTCTGTTTTATATAAGGCTCGGCAATTGGGGATGGATAAACCGCCATCCATCGGTCCCAGGCAATGGTGGGCCGCCTGGTTTTGCCTAAGAGCTGTTCTCTTACTCTCCCCCGAATAACTTCGGGAGGATTTGCGAGTAAGATGGTGGTACCTCCACAATCGAGCCCGGCATCAGCTCTACCACCTTTATTATTTTAAAGATAAATGTATTAAATTTATTTGACTGTAAAAGATGATAGGTTTGATAGAACAGTAGGATAAAGGAATTATCTAATAATTTTTTTTTTTTTTTTTTTTTAGGTACTATGTAATTCAGCTTTTGGCCTGATTATCCGACGTCCTCTTGTCCTGTAGTTTCTATCTCTTTACTAAAACAATGTAGTATCAATATAATGATTTTCGAAACAAAAAATACATGATCTCGTCTAGTTTCTTGCCCTTCTACAAGCGCAAACCTAGCCCCAAGCTGATAATTTGAAAAGTATTTTTTTTTCTAAATGTATATTGATCCGTGATACTGATAACTTACCAAGCCTCCAGTGTGAATTTGGCTGCATAAGTAATTGTCACCTTGTACTTCATTATTATGGAAAATCCAGTTATTTTAAGTACCTATAAGTAATTATAATCAAAATGCACTTTTTGCGTACGTAATAGTAAAGAAGATTTGGAAGGCTTTATTTTTAGTTTTATTGCTATCAGAACTTGAATTTTTCTAAAGTAATATAACTTCTGCTGTTATAACTAAATAACTATTTCGGAATCAGTGGCGTGCATAGAACTTTTTGCTGGAAATGTAACGAAAAGGTCAAGTTTGACAATTAAAAAAATATGAAAAAATTTAAATGTCACTTTGAAATATAATTATTTGTACGACGCAAGGGTTGGCTCTGCCTACCCTAGAGTACATGATTTCATACAGTTTTTTATTTTTTCAAATTGTTTTTTTTTCATGACCTTCTCATTTCTTTTCCAGCAAAAGTTCGATGCACGCCACTGTTTGGAATGAAGAAAATTTAGTTTTGACAGAACTAAAACTAAAATTAAAGCCTTTAAAATCGGCTTTGCTAGTAGTACAATATTTGGACTCATTTTGTTTAGCAAGGAGCAACTTTTTGAGCTTTTTATTATTTATTTCTTGTGATTCCATATCAAATTCAATCCTTAACTTAAAATATTGAATTTATTTTTCTTGGTACATTTTGTTTATTTCCAGAAGAGAAAAAAAACGAGTAATTAAAAGTCTAGCTACAGATTTTTTTTTGGCCAAGTGATCGTACTTCTCTTTTTATAACTAAGCAATAGGAAAATGAATAAGCCTCTGTGGGGGATAAATATTATATCTATACATAAATACATAATATTTATATAAACTAGTAATTATATTTAATAAACCATCCTAAACACTTAACCTGTCCGATTAACGTGCATTTTTGCAAGTTTGCAAATTTTCCCGCCAATTTTGTTTTTAGCTTTATCTCTGGAACTAGTTGTCCAATTCTAATGCAGTTTTGTTTTTCTAAAACTAGATAAAATTTCCTACAAGAAAACATTTGTTTTTTTTTTTCTTGGGGTAAGTTGCGGGGTGGGGCTTTCTCCTTGAAAAAATCTTAGTTATATATATGAATATATTTATGTATACTATATATATATATATATGTCTTTTCAAATTTTATAATATTGTAAAAAAATATAAAGAATAATAAAAAAAATAAAACTCTATACATATATAAAAAAAAAGAAGATTTGGGCCTAGAATAACAATCCACAACTTTTTTTTTATATTATTATAATATTTTTTTTTTTTTTTTTTTTTTTATTGCTCATCTTAATAGCTTTCGAAAAATACCCATATCACTAGGTTCATAATATATTAACTAACAATAATAAAATATAAGATAAACAATATATATGTAATAATATAATATCAACAACATTTAAGTAATTATAGATGAGACAGGACGGACTGACCTACCCCATCCCCGGAGCGGTCGCAATGCTCTTGTTTACAGAACTCGCATCGATTGGGACCGCTGCGGCTGCATAGCGGGGGGCGCCGCCGCACGAACCGAGTAACAAATATACATACTTCACAAACCTTCGGCTCCTCCGCCCGCCGGCTGCGCGCACGCACTCCTCTGCTGCAGAACTCCTGCGCTTGCTGCAGCTGCCTTGCACCGCACGCCGCCGCGCGAGAACTGCAGTCTCGCCTCAGCTATCAGCCGCCGTAGACACGTTCACTTACTCACTTCACCACCGCTAGCTTTCCCTCGCTTTATTACGCGTTCGTCAAAGTGAACATTGTGTGTGCTCCTTCATAAACATTATAGACTTTTATTGTGTGGATAAATAACCTTGTGGAACACTGATTAGACGATTATAAATGTACTACATAGTTTCATTGTGTATCACCCATTAGGAAATACCACAAGCATCGTAATCACACCCCAATTTCTACACCTCTAAAAAACTAATTCGTCTTCTTTACAAGACCAACTATATCTTTTAGAGAAAGCGTCAAGTGATGATCAACAATTATTTTTACTTGTCCTTCTGATTTATACATTGCCACCTAATTTACTAATTCAGCCACGGATTTTACAACTTATCACAATTTTTCGCACCAATCAGAGAGCGCTATTCAATTCATCTACCGACGAGTTACCGATCCGTATTTGTTTATTGTCGTTCGTGTGCTTGTGTTGCAATAAAAGGTACAATGCCTTAAAACGATGGTATAAAATTGACCGTGTTTTACACGTGTATATCAAAAATCGGAGGCGTCCAAGGAGCGTGCCACCAGCGTGCGGCGATGACGTCTGTGACGAATTGCACGGTGTTAGGTGCCGTGCTCCAAGCGCTAGAGCTAATGCAAAAATACATTTTAGTTGGGTAAATAAATTAAAAGACCATAATTACCATAATTTACTAGATTCGTGAAATTATTATTGCAATATTAGTGTTTTTAATATACTATTTGATAATAATTTTAGATAAATTTGACGATCAATTAATGTAAGAGGAGTTATATTTTAAACGTACGAAGTTGTAAAATTAGAAGGTCATAGAATTAATATTTGGGTCATCCATCCATCCATCCATCAGCCAGTGTTTGTCCACTGCTGGACATGGGCCTTTCCCAAATTTCGCCACTCAATTTCGTCGGTCCTCCGCCCTCCTTATCCATATTTGGGTGCCATATATTAATATTGTAGAAGTTAACTGTTAAATTATTGTTACAAATTTACATGCTAAAAAATAACCATCATACTGAGTTATATTTAGAGTGGCTTACATAGAAGATAACTAGTAGCTAAGAAAGTATTATTCAGACACGCGTTGATTGTGGCTGACTTAGTAATTTAGAAGGCAACTTCGATTTTTAGAGGCGAATAATGCAATTTAAAAGAAGTCTGTTTAATTACATGCCAAAAAAACTACAGCTAATAAAATCCTTAAGTTATTTTTCAGAACCACATCGCTTATTATCTGAGTCATGAAATTTCTTTCGTCTTGATTATCACCTTCCATTATCGTTTGAAAAGTAGAGATAAATAGTTGTAAAAACTTAAAGCAGTTGATTCTCTCACCTGCTACAAAACATGTGAAAGTCATTCATGAAGTCACCTCTACTTAAAGTCCTATTGCAGGAGGGTTGTAATAAACACGCCTTTTGTAATGAATCCAAACTAAACACTTTAATTTAAAACTAGTAAAATTATTACCCTACAAAACCTAAATTTTCATGCATAGTGTCCCGAGTAGCACAAAAGAGAAATGGATAGTAAACCGTTAAGTGTTAAAGCAACACAGCTCTTATGGGTGATTCAAATTTTAAATTTTTTCCGTTTTACTACGGGGCACCCCCTCAACGTGTTATATGTAGCTAAATGTAGCCAATGTAATGGGGTTGATTCTTATTGTTTGAAAGTGTGTTGTTACAGATATAAACGACGGTGAGCTCGATTCAACTGTTATAATTATCAAAAAATTATGAAAACTACCTACTAAAATGGGTACCCAATATGCACGTAACTTAAGTCTAACTTAATTAATAACAAAATCTTAAAACTAACACGAGAACAGAATTACAATAAGGAGAAGCAAGTAATAGTTCGACTTCACTCACTGGATTCCGAACCGGTAACCTCTGGTCACCGAATTCCGAAACGGTGACCTTTAGTATGCAAGACCGCTTCGCGCCTCAGAACTAGTGTAGGAGTGACGAAACAGGTTTGTACTCACGGATGCGCGACGAACGTTACCGAAATTCCTAATATTTTTAAATGCTGGCAAATTGAATTCCGATACTGGAAAAGTATTCATGTATTCATTCATGGTAGTCTCTTTCGATGGTTCAAGTCCTATATTGACAATAGGTCTCAAGCAGTCACAATTAACGGTTATCAATCAAGTTGGATGCCAGTTCCATCCGGAGTTCCACAGGGGTCATTGCTGGGACCCCTCTTATTATATTTATTAACGACATCGGATCATGTTTCAAATCATCAAAGTTTTTATTATTCGCAGATGATATGAAAATCTTAAAATATATCAAGACACCAAGGGACTGTCATGACCTGCAAGGTGATCTTATAAGGTTTCAAAATTACTGCAAGGTCAATTTATTAGATTTGAATGTATCTAAATGTTTCCTCATGTCTTTCTCCCGCAAGACTAAATTAATTAATTTTGATTACTCACTTCGAGGTCACACTTTGTCCATGGTTGATTCTATAAGGGACCTTGGAGTAACTCAAGATTCCAAACTCCTGTTTGATGTCCACGTCAACAACATCATTACCAAGGCCTCCAAAGCTCTGGGCTTTGTCATACGACCTTGTTCCAAATTTAGCAATAAAAACCATAAAGACGCTCTATTGCACATATGTACGTAGTGTCTTAGAATATGCCTCTCAAGTTTGGAATCCGCGTTACGGTGTCTACATCAATAGAATTGAATCCATTCAGAAACGATTTCTCAGATACTTCCAATTCAAAGCAAAAATTGTACTTGATAATTATGATCTGAGATGTTCTAAATTCCATATTTTGCCATTGCATGTACGTAGAAATATAGCTGATCTCACATATTTAGCAGGTATCGCTAATGGCACGGTTGATTGTTCTGAACTGCTTGAGCATATTGGAATGGCAATACCAGTTAGAGCCAATCCAAGACGAGGTTTTAGGTTGTGCACTGCTCCAGCACGTACAAATTACAGGCAGAATAGCTTTTTTATACGTGCGAGCAGATCGTTTAACTCACTGGAGGATGCAGTGACGTACGATCTGTTTAATTCTAGTTGCTCCAAGGTGCGTCAACTGATGACGGTCCAGCATTTTAACAGGGTACACAACAACAAATAATTTTATATGTACATCTATATTTTATATGTCTTACTTTTGTCGACGTCTTTTTCCATCTAATGCTGGTACTTTCTTTTTTTAATGTATAAAACCACTTTTTTATTAACTGTAAAAATATCTACATACTTTATTGTTTATTTAGGCGATCAGGATTGTTTACTTCTGACTTTTTCGTATTGTATAATTTTGTAAATTATCTGTATTTACTACCTTCTTCTATCCAACACTGTTTTTTGATTATGTATATGTTCACTTATAGGCGAAAACTTCTTAAGGCTATTGTTACTTTTTTTTGTATCGTTAATATCGTTTTATAGAATAGCTGTTTGTTTTCCTTAAATAAATAAATAAATAAATAAAAACAAATAAAGTATTTTTTAAATATATTTTAAAGAAATTTAGGGGTTACCACAGTTTTAAAAATTTAAATCTCCATACATAGAGCGTTTTTTTTAACAGATACTGAAAATAATAAAATACAGAAAGTAAGCCTTAGAAACGTGGATAATGAAACACCATTGCATTTTTAAACTTTTTGTACTTCACTCTATTTTTTTTTGTCAAAATAGAGCAAAATTTTAGCAAAATGTGAGTTTATTCGTGTTATGTGGTGTTTTTTAAACTTTCAAGAATGATACACATATAATTTTCTGAAATGTAAAGTTTTTCATTATCTTCGTTTAAAAAGCTTAATTTCTGCATGAATTAATTGTTTTTATTTAAATAAAAAAATCGCTTAATGAATGGGGGTTTAAATTTTTAAAACTGTGATAGCGACCCCTAAATTTCTTTTAAAAATATGAAAAAAATACTTTATTTTTTTTAGCTACATAGAACACATTGAGGTTTTGCCCCGTAATAAAATGGAAGAAAGTGAAAATTTGAATCACCCTAATTCAAATATGCAGCCGCCGTTGTATGTCTATTAAGCACAAATTAAATAAGTTGAAAATTTAAGTATTTAGTTTTTGTAAAATACAAAAAGGTGGGTTTCTTACAATTCACCTGCAATACGGCTCTTAAGAGATACAATAACCCTAAATCATGTCGCGAACAATGGCGCTCAGTATTTGTCACAAATCTAGTTACCGATGCAACGCGATGTCAAAACTCGATTTATTTGCAAACTGAGTACAAATTGTACTCCATTGTATCATCGGACAATGTATGAAACTGTTGTTTCAGTTATTTGAGGTTTACCGATTGTTCTGTTTTAGATGGTATCGTGAATACAAAATCTCTAATTTATTTGCTTGATATGTACCTAATCTGGTGCATAAATTTTTTATCCAATGCGTTGGCACGCTGGCCACGGCCGGTGTGATGCAAACATATGAGAGTAAATGGAATCTCACCAAAAACATAAATGTAAATTTAATATATCAGTATCAAGGAGCATAGCAAGCTTTCTTTTAAAACAAGTTAAGAACGTTACAGTATTGCAGTTATGACTGAAGGAACTTCCGTAAGCCTCGGCACACAATTTGATCTCAATTATTTTTCTATCGAATCAGACAATCCTGCACTGCCGTTGTACTGAACCGGCCCCTTTTTTCACATTAATGTTTTTGGTGGGTTATTTATCATCCATTTTTGTAAAGTTGTATTTATACACATATAAATATCCTGTAGCGGATGGATGGTTTCCAGCGCGAATTGAATTTAGAAACGTTAAACGTTTTTAGCCGTTAGCGGCTTCCTGAATTTTAATTTTATTAGACCGCTAGGGATAGGTAAGAAGACGAGCGAAGCGAGGAAGAGCGGTAAGTTTGATGTGTAAGTAAATATTAGGGAGCTGAGCGGAGCGAGGTGATCCCCGTAGTTTTGACAGAATTCTCGATATGCAGAAAAAAACATTTTCCGAGCACTTTCCGGTGACTTGCGGTTCAATAATTTATAAAATTAAAGAACCGCTTCCCTTTACGAACTGTACATTGCAAATTTAACTTTAAGGAAGACATTCCAATAGCTAAATAATGACTTACGGTTCAATAATTTTGAAAATCAAAGGACCGCTTTCGTCACTTCCTTAAACTTATGACTTAGAGCTTGTCCAGATTAGCGATGCAAAGCCGTAAAATTACGCCAGTAACATACGGTAAAATACGGTAAGTTTCAGTAAAAAACTATATTTTACGTAAGTAACGGTAAAATTCCGTAAAAACTGTATTATACGAACTCGTATCGTACCACATAATGTGGCCTCATGAGGGTATGTAGTATGATATGATTATACAGGTTTAGTGGTTTTTACAATCTTTTATTTAACTTGCATTTTATTTATGTCATGTTTGTACGGGTAAAATGAAAAAATATAAACATTCCTTGGGGAAACCGTGATTAAAGATTACAAATGCGGCGTACAAGTACTCAGTAAAAGCCTATAATAACAAACTTCTGTAAAACAAATATTTATAAAAAAAAAAATACCAAATGTAGGTAGCTAGAAGAATTTAGATTTGTTGTGGTGTCTAAAACTTATTATCTTTTGGCTAAAGCCGATAAAAATCCACTAGTTCTAGCAATAAAGTGGCTAAAACGGCAACACTGGCCGTCGCGACAGCGGAATGCCGAGAGCCGCGAGAGCGGGAGCGGAACGGCAACAGCGCAAAATCGACTACGATTACTACGATGACTACTTTCACTAATCGGCAACGTCGCGTGATTATTTTGCAACTATACGCGCGTGGGATATAAAAGAAATCTAAATTTAAAATGTCATAACTTGACGGTAAGTTTACGGTAATATATAAATATGACCGTGAAATTCCCGTATTTTACGAGCATTTTTGGTATAATTACGTAACAACTTCGTAGGTCCAATAAAAAATGATCTATGGGGGTCAAAAGTAGCTTGAAATGGTCCGTGTAATATATTAATTATAAGTATAGATGATACAGAGGTTTGAAATTTATATCCACAAGCCAAAAGAGCCCTGTAGCACCACAGTTTAAAAATCCATACAGTTGTCCAACGAAAGCGCTCAGACAAAGCAATTGTGCGGGGCCTGCGGGGCGAGACGCGGGGGGTAAGCAGTTCGGAGCCTCACCCCGCAACCACTGCACAACCGCTCCGTCCGAACGCACGTGTTGGATTATGGATTTTATAAACTGTGATAGCACTGTTACAGGGCTCTATTCCTGTATATAACAAATTACTCTGTGGTTTACGCCAACGCTCGCGCGTTTACTGGACGCGTCATACAGGTTCCAAGTACCTCGACTCGCGCGGGATTGGCGCGGGCTTCGCGCGTATGCGCGCGTAGTCGAGATTCTTGCGTAGAACCTGCGTTAAGCGTGAGTGCGCCCGAATTTATTGCTCTTGCGTTGACTCGCGCATAGCATGTGGACGCAATGTATTGGAGCCTAGTACTTCTACTACGCGCGAGTGCTTACGCGCGAGCTCCCGCGCGAGCAAAACGCGGCATGTGTACAAGGTCTTACGTCGAACTCATACGGTTCAACCTTAAACTTATTTCTGCATGTGAGTGGTGTTAATATCAAGAAAACTTAAGCCAACACTAATAAATAGAGGTAATACAAAGAAAAATTGCTTTTATAACCTTCTCTTAAGGTAGTTTTTGCCTGCATACGGTTTGTACCCTCATTTGAATAACTTGCTATGACTTGCTCAAGTTGCACAAATTCGTTGCCTAAGTTTGATTTGTGCACGCGTAGGAGTTCCTAACTTTGACACGTGAAGCTTTATGTGAGCTTTTGTGCAACCCGTTAATGTTTGAGTGATGACATATTTTGTATTGAATTTAATTAATGTTAAGGTGAATGTATTCTCAAACTGCAATATTAGATCTGTCTTTGAAAACCTGGTCCTGCTATACGGGTGGCCAAATACTTAAAAAAATACATGATAATAGGCTTAATAGGCAGAAATAAATTTCAAGTTGAATTTTTTTTCTGTCCGTACTTATGACAAAAACAAATCAGAAGTTTCCTATGATTTATGCAAGAATGTTTTTACTCCTTCTGAATATTTGAAACGATCATAATGATTCTTCCACCATAATAAAGACAATTTATAGATCCAAAAAAATATTGTTCGATTTTTTTTCCATGCGTGGCGTACATGTGAAAAGGGTTAGATATCATATTTCACTTTATCCAAAGACGCAGCGATTGTCGTAACAGCCACTTTGCAATCCATCATCATCCTTTTAGAGAAAATTAAAACTGCATATTTTTTTCTATGAAAGAGACCAGCAAGATAATTACCTAAAATCCCTAACAGAATGTTTGCACTTTCTTAAATGCGTTTTTACAACAAAATATTTGCTAAGTTTCTTGCCCTTGTTCTTAGCAATACTAATCGAATGGTGCGGATGGTTAGGCATTATGTATATATAATATTTTTATTCCTATATTTCTCTATTTTATGCTGGTGTATAACTTTATTACATTTTAGTAGCCCAATCTTAATATTTTTTGTATGTATTTTCCGTTTTTATTTATGAACTTATTTCTTCATTGCATTGTGGATATATAATATTTTTATTCCTAGATTCCTCTATTTTATGCAGGTGTTTATTTTATTTCCCGTATAACTATATATTTTTTTATATTCTAAAGATATATTATATTGTTACAATTAACTTTGACTTGTAGAAAGTACACTTTATGTATCTATTTAGCAAAAATAAATATTTTGATTTTGATTTGATTTTGACAAATATAAAAAAGACATGATTTTACCGATACTAGTTTTCCTTAAAAGATTCGGTCGATTGATTTTATCGTTCGAGCATACGTCCTTTTTTGACACACGCATCGAGATTACGATAGGGATGATTAGGCGACCGAATGATAAAATAAATCGAATTTATTCACTTCGGAGTAGCCCACCTGGGTAAAAACTTATTTATGAGCTCATTCTATTCTAAATAAATGGTAAAATACAACAAAAAGCAGTTTTGATAGGTCCCTGTATAGGTTGGCCATCTATTGATGCGCTGGTCAGATTGAAAAGGACAAAGCTATGCAAGTAGGCGAGAAGAACACAGTATATCTAGAGACGCGGCAGCGTGTCCAGGGCCGAGTTTTAAAAGAAAAGGCTGGCACATAATCCTTGTGTAATATTTTATTATAGTAGGAAAAAAGTCGTGTCTAACAAAAAAATTATAGATGTTGATGCCTGCCTGTCTTACAAATTTTCTTTTTTTACATGTTTGTTAAGTCAATTTTCTTTTTATACTAATACTAGCTTCTGCCCGTGGCTCCGCCCGCGTGTTATTCGGTTTAACGACATGCTTTTTTCCGGAATAAAAATTAGCTTATGTGTTAAGCGATATCCACTATAAATTTCATCCAAATCCGTCCAGCTGTTTCAGCGTGAAAGAGAAACAAACACACACACACACACACACACGCACAAACTTTCGCATTTATAATATTAGTGTGATAGTGTGATTTACTTTGGGTTTCAGTGTCTTAATATTTATTTTTATGATAATATTGGTATGTAGTATTTATTTTAGACTATTTGCTATCCATGTAATTAATTATTATTATTATTTATTTTGTACACCGACTTCGCATATTTTCCACCAAAAGATTGTCTGAATTGTAATCTTCTTTTACAAGTTAGTTTTCTTATTTTATGTATTTGGTATTCACAAAAGAGTACTTGTCTGGTATAAAGGATATTCCGGTGAATAATGGATCTAGTAATGCCCCCGTGAAGTATGTGAAAATGAAAGAGCTTAAGTATCGATATGAAACCATTATTCAAAATGTTACAGACAATTCGCAAAGTCGCTATCATTTTGTGACTTAGTTCAGAACGTTGTTGTTCAAATTAAGGCGCTTCATAATGCTTAACATCAGCTTAGAATCGGATTCAGTACAGACTTGAAAAAAAAAAGTTTTTTTTTTCATTTAAGAGCACCGTTGCTTACACCTAATAAATAAACATACTTTTGTTAATCTCACAATAAAATTTATTTAACTAAGGATGAAATTATTAAAAGTGCTCGAATATTTTTCTGTTGATAGGATTTCCCATAAACTGGCAAAAAACTCGGATTTTTTGGTGACGTAAATTATATTAAAAAAATAAAAACATCTAAATTTCAGAAGTACGGTCCATACAGATTTGTACGAATAAAACCTTTGCCCGTATATAAAAATAAAAAATATCACTCTGTGGTAACAATAACATTAACCATTTAATATATTTATACTGAGTAATGACAGCTTCGTTTTATATTATGCAGGCTCTGGAAATTTTCGTATGAAGCTGTAAAAGGCTCGTGATTGCGTAATTCTAATGTTTTTTAGAGTGCCGGACCCAAAAGGGCCAATGGGACCCTATTACTAAGACTCCGCTGTCCGTCCGTCCGTCCATCTGTCACCAGGCTGTATCTCATGAACCGTGATAGTTAGACAGTTGAAATTTTCACAGATGATGTATTTCTGTTGCCGCTATAACAACAAATACTAAAAATCAAAATAAAAAAAATATTAAAGGGGGCTCCTATACAACAAACGTGATTTTTTTGTTTGTTTTTGCTCGATATTGATAACGGCAACAGGTAGACGCTTGAAATATTCACAGAATATTTAGATATTCACTTTAAAAATAAATAATTGAATTAAAATAAAACAAGTATTTAAGGGGGCTCCTATACAACAGACATGATTTTTTTGCCGTTTTTATAGATAATGGTACGGAACCATTCGTGCGCGAGTCCGACTCGCACTTGGCCGGTTTTTGTAAATGTAATTAACGCCACCAAAAAATCTGCATATTCTTCCTGTATAAAGAGAAGGTTATTCCTGTCAAGTTGATAGTATCAACTCAGGGTTGAAAAAAAAAACAGTTTTTTTTTAAAGATGAAAACATCCTGTTTAAAACAAAATAAAAAAAAAACATGTTTAAAACAAATATTTAGTGATGTTTTTTTTGTGGCTGTTTTAAACATGTTTATAACATTTTTTGGGTATCGTACTGGTAACTTATGTAGGTATATGTAAAATTAATTAAAAAACGTTTTTAATTTAATCAATTATTATAATATAATCATGTATTGAGTGAAATATAATAAGTGCTTTCCCAATAAACACGAAACGTAAAAATGCTTGAAAATACAAGTACTCACCGACACCGCCCGTTCTCGTCTTTATGTTCGGGGAAAATCCCGCCAGTAAAGGAATTTTAACCGCACCGATTAATAGAAAAGGATGCGTTAAAAAAAAGTAATAGCAACGACACGTTCGATATAAGGAAAAAATTGTAATTTATGTGCTAAAAAACAGTGTTTTATATATGAGTGTTTTGTGTTTTAAACACTTTGAAAACAATTTGTTTTAAACAAGGATGTTTTTTACTCGGTGTTTTAAACACTGTTTAAAACCCTTGTTTAAAACATTTGTTTTAAACAATGCCAACCCATCAACAGACAAATATTTGAACACTTTTAATACTTTAATCCATTGTCCATTGTAAAACAACTGAAGTTATGCGTGCATGGCAGTTGTCAGGATAGAAAATTAAAAAAAAAGCGTTAGACCAGGACTGAAGCTTAGCATTGTGGAGCCTCTTAAGTTCCCAAATCTCCCAGCAAAAGCTGCTTCAAACTGATAAAACTAAAATCTGTATATACGACGACGTAAATATCTAGTTTTTGGCAAACTAAAAATATGTTTTGTTACTCCATACGTATTAAGCCATAACACGGGATTGTTGTCAGTACGTAAACCAAACATTTTATTTTGCGAATTTTACAAAAAATTGTTTTATTTAATTACGAGTATTTGCCCCATTTAAGAACTGTAGTAACATCTTGTTATTGTGAAATAAGTAAGCAAACTATGTAGTCTTTGTCAATATTTTTGTAATTTTTTAATGTGGTTCTTAGATTTATCGCTTGTGCTGAGTAATAAATTGAAACTTTAATACAGTTGTAATCTAGCTAAGTGTAAAAATAATTATACTACAAACAGTACAGCCCCTCAATTATGGAACCATGAAAGGAATGTTGAAAATATTAACACAATTTTTTTTTGCTTCTTTTTCTGTAGACATGGGGATGTTTCTAGTAATTTGGCGTATGTGTTACAAAAAATCCTCCAGCTGTTTCCTACCTGGAGATACCTAAACTTAGTATGTTACTACATGATCTATTGAAATATCCGTTAGATAACAAAAGAAATAAGTTTATAGTTTCAGTGACGAAATAGCAACGCACAGGCTAAATGAAGGGGGAAATAAAATCATTATTCTGGAACGAACTCAACACATTACATTTCGCGTCAACTTCGTCATCTTCGTCAACCACTCAGAGGGCTGACTACACAGGCCTGCGTTCAAAAATTTGGGATCTCCACACGGGTTCTAATCTATCTCTGTCGCTTGCTTTGAAAATTGTATAAGCTATCCTGCTGTCAGTGTCGGAACCTGACGAAAGTGTTCATTAATGAACGGGGGTCTGAGGGCGTTCTGCATTCACTCTAATCTACAACTACGAGTAGCTACGGGTACATACAACTTGGAAAGTAACAGTAACTTGGCAAGTTCCACATATTACATATAGATTAGAGTGCATTGCAAGATAGGAAAACCGGTCAGTTGTGAAAAGGATTCGGGCTCTGCAGGCCCCTGGGCACGAACGAAGTTAGTTGTGCTTAGTGTTTGAAAACAATGCATTTAACATTACTCTTTGAATTAGTATAGTTACATTTTTTAAACAGTGAGATGCAATGAAAAATATAGTTCTCATGGACAACGCCAATAAATCTAGATAAAAATAACATATTGAGCCCTAACATCTTAACAAAGATGCATATAGGTACGCAATTTGAACTTACTTTATTTTCATGTGTGGTTAGTTAAAAATATGTATATAAACGGCAAGTGATTTATTCGAACAAACAATTAGTGTGCAAGATTAAAAACTTGTGGAGGGCCCTTTTGTATGGAGGCCCCTGGGCTTCAGCCCCGATTGCCCTCCCCTAAATCCAGCGCTGCTCGGAGGGTTCCGTACATACCGTTTAAAACACAAACTTATACCATGTGCAAATATGAACCGCGATGAAAAAAAAATGTTGTATGGGCATGCAAGCTTTTATTTTTATTCGTGCTTGTTGAGTTATTTATGGTCCTTTAATAATAAGTGAAATTATTCTAGGGTAGATAATGTATCGTTAACTTATCAAATTCCAGAAGAAGAAAAATTTTTTTGCTCAAATAATTTTTTCACTTCCCAGTACAAAGTGGTTCAATCAGCTGACTAAATTTCCAAGGAAAAGTAAAAAAAATAAGCGTATTTTTTTTTCTGTGGTAAGTGCTCTATGAATGGTACACTATCATCTATAAATTTTTTTCACTTTGAATTGTAGTACCTTATATATGGTGTATGGTTGCATTTAAAGGAGCAGTTTTAAGTTTTAAACTCGGTAAATATTTGTATTTGTGTGTTTTATTATATATAATGTATAGGACATTGAATAAGTTTATTAATATATCTGGTTAGCGCTACAATTATAGCGCGCAAAAAAATGTAAAACGGCATCCAAAACGAAAGAATGTTCACAAAATTTTGCTTTTTAATTACTATCTAAAGTTGTTCGTAAGTGATCGATAACTAAACTTAAAAATAGGTGCGACAACGAACGAAACAAGAGGAGCCAAGCGAAGCGGAGCGGAGCAAAGCTACACCTATAGTTATCAACAGAAAGTTAATTTCTATGAAGAAAATTGAGAGGGGGATCCCTCGCAATCTCCCTCCCGCTAATTAACTTTCTGTTGTACAAATTATTATTTTGAGTTTCGGCAAAACTATACGGTGAGCAGAATATTGCCCCAATTAGCATTTTAAAGTTCATAAAGTAATGTATTGTTAATTGTTATTAGCATACAAAACATAATTTTTGAATTAAAATATACGTTTTTTGGCTCTTTATTTTTTAAATTTTATATTGCAAAATTATTTGGGCATAATTTAAACATCTACAGCCGTATTAATAAAAACATTATAATTCTTTCCTACTCCAGCGTTACTCTCAGAGTATCTACTCTTAGATTAAACTAGAAGTAAATCAGCGTATTAATAAACAAGGAATAACGACAGAGTAACTATTCCGTGAATTAGTGGATGTAAATGGCAACACCAGCACAATATTGATGCAGTATTGACAATATTGTCTAAAAATTGCGCGTACTTGGCCATTTCTCTATGGTTAATGAAGAAAAAAACATTTTTGACAGGTCCTTAGGTCCTTGTTATGTTTTCTACGTTTCTACGTTGCCGCGTTGAAATTCGAATTATTGTTGTAATAACTTATTAAAATATGAGTCAGAAACGTTGTCCTTCTATTAACTGGACTGAGGAAGAGAAGGTGAGTTTATATAATTGCATTCAGATTTATTTTGATAAAATATGTACTCAAATTACCTACATTTATTTATTTATAGCAACTTTTCATGGGCGTATTCCGCGATTATTCTCAGATAATTGAGAATAAATGTTTGAAAACAAGCTCAAACAGGGCAAAAAGTACAGCTTGGGAAGAAGTTCACAAACGGTATAATTTTTACTATTTTTACTTGTATGGCAGCATGGCATTTTAGAGATTTTTAAATACCATGTGATTTCAGTTTCAACGAATTAAACTCTCGTCCTCGCGAGCTAAATCAGCTCCAAATACAGTGGAAGGGCATGAAAATTAATGCCAGGAAAAATGTTTCCACAAATAAGAAGCAGGTGAAAGGAACTGGAGGCGGTCCGAGACCAAAAAGTCCGAACCCCGGGGACATTGATATAGTAGAGTTACTGAATCCTGGAGAATTGGTGCGGGACTCCAACATTTATGATTCCGATGGGCCATTACATGCCCCTGTAAGTGTACTTTAAATTAAGTAATAGGTCATCTTTTTTCAAAAGTTATTTATTATGCTTATTTGCAAGTTTTCATGGAACACTTAGTCATTATTTTTATTTACTTTCAGGACAGCCAGCCAGATATTATTTTTGTAGAAAATGTGAGTTTTATATTCTTTGTTACCACCCAACTACTGCTGATAAATCTCAAATATTATATGTTTAGTATATATGCTCTAATGGTTTTTATTGTATACTTTTGTTAACATAATTTTGAGTTATTTTTAGGATTCACAAGTAACCACAGCCCGCCAGCCAGAGAATATTTTAGTCGCAAATACGGAAAATGTAAGTTTGATAGTACATTGTACTATTACTTTTATATTCATAGCGGTGCGATGAGTCCTGCATTGACTGCACAATTGTATGAATTGTGCACTTCCTCTGGTTAGTCAGCCCAAGCAACTCCGTGAAGTAGAGCCAAACAGCTTCAGCATGCTGACATAGGAACTGATCCAGTAAAGGGAAGGTGGAACTTGTCGCTATCCATGTTACCTCATCTATAGCCCTGAATCTGCAGTTAGCTCCTAACTACCATTGCCAAATCTCAAACTTGTTCAATAATTTCAATTAAGGATATGGATTATATTGAATACAATAATACAATAATCCATGTATGTTAACCTAATTTTGAACTATTTTCAGGATTCACAAGATACCTTGTTAGACAGCCAGCCAGATCGTATTTTAGTGGAATATAAGGAAAATGTAGATGTAAGTTCATTACTGCTATCGCCTGAAGATTGAACAAACTGACCTTACATTTTATATTATATGTAATAAATAATATTAATTTCATTACAGCCAGTTCCAAGCACAAGTGCCATTAGACCGAGCACTTTTAGAACCCCAAACTTACACTTGGCTAAAAGTGTGTCTCGAAAGGTAATATTTTAATTTGAACATAGATAGTAACAAATATTTTCATGAATTTTTAAGTTCACTTTTATTTACAGATCCTTAAAACACCATCTAGAAATGGCAGGAATCCGATGCTTGCAAACACACAAGTCACTAAGGTTTATATTTAAGTTATAAATGTAATAATATGTTTATGTTTTATACATGATATTAGATTTATTTTGTCTTTTTATTCCAGGATAAGGAATATATTCATGATGTAATAAATCATTCGAAATCTTTAAAAGACGCTGAGCATAAAAAGCATATAGAAATGGCTGAAGTGGAACATGATTTAAAGATAAAAATAAAGTATTATACACTTACTTGTACATTCAAGGATGGGTAATTTTTTCGGTTTATGTAGTAGTATCCATAAGGCGGACCAACACTTGGTATACGTATGTGTGTGCAGTCTATAGCACCAATCACTGATCGGAAACCGTTGATCGCATGGAATTCTGATATAGATCTATTTTGCTCTTGATCAGTCTGTGGCATTTTGATAAACTGGTGACGTTTTGATACTATAGCCAAAGCCACTTTCTTGCAAATAAGAGATACCATTGGTTGACTCATACCAGATAAATCACCAGCATCATCTTGGATCTGAAAGTAGGCAAGTTGATGTAAATAAAATTCAAAAATATATAAGCATCAATAAAACAGGTGGGTATAATACATACCTACCCAAATTGAGTTATAGGTATGTAGGCAACCAAAAAATAACCTACCTCTCCACGACCCCACGTCCTAATTGCAGTTAAAACTTGATGATATGGAGCTATGCCACCTCCTCTGGTGTCGACAGCCAAATCATCTTTTATTAAGTCTATTATGAAGACCGCTGTAGACTTAGAAAAACGATATTTTTTTCTGAACTCAATTTCATGAAGCTCTTCCAGTGGGTTCAATCGCTGCTTGTAAAATTTGACACGTCTTAATGGAGGCTGATCTTCCAACATTTCCAAGTCCTCCAATACTTCAATCAACCTTAAATCTTCAATAAAATAATCTAAATCCATTTGAACGGAAATTCGCACAATACTTACTAAAACCGCCACAAATAATTTATTTACATGCAAGCATGCATTCAAAATGTCATTCCGGATGACAGTTGATTAAACGTCCAGCCAGTTACGTCGACCTTATACTTGGCGTCTCCTTGGTTTAAATTTTACACTAGGAATAACTTGGGAGTATCGTAGTCCGGACTTAGTCAGCATTTATTAATACGACATTTTACTAAAACTAGATGTACCCTCGTTGTAAAAATACTCCGAGACTACTCCTTGTTTATTAATACGGCTGCTAGTGTGCACGATTTGGTGACCATTCTTTATTTTTGGCTACCATACGTTTTTTTGTCATCATTCATTTTTATAACACATGTTTAATAAAATTGCTTTGCTACAATTAATTTTTTATTGGGGATAAGTTAGCCAATATGTTAAATTTTTTTTCCGAATTTATTTGTTTTCATAGTTCCATTTTGTACGGCAAATAATAAAGAATATTACAAGGAAAATTTTTAATGGTGTCATTTTAATAGTTTTTATGTTTAGTGTTATTTATATGATGATAATAAAGTGCAGATTACAAGAGATTATAATTATTTTATTGTGGTTTTTATATTTATAATCCACTTAAACCGACCCACTCTAAATCCCCACTAAAAAATCTCTAGCAAAAAGCCTATGCTCAGAGCGAGAAATCTAATATCCTCAAAGATAAAATCCATTTCTCTGGAGTAGTTGGAAAGCAAACAAACAAAACATTTCATTTCAATGAGAGCATGTTTATTTCAATAAAAGAACGAGGCTGCCTTGGTTTCGTTGCTAGGCAACTGGACTCTGTGGCGCCAGTGTGACAAGGCTCTTTTGGTGTGTGGATATAAACTTCAAATCTCTGAATCGTAGCTTTATAGGTACTTTGAACTTCACAAAATCCTTTCATAAGGCCCCATAATACCTTAATTCGCAGCCCTGCTCTAACCCTTCTGATTTTTAACTGTCTATCCTACTCTAATCAGATGCCGCGCATGCAAAACATCAGTTATTTTGAAATCGCGGCTACACTGATGGTTTTTTCATTTTTATGTTACAGTCCGCAGCATAATATTACCAGTTATATTATGCAAAGTTTCAAATATTCATTGAATGCTATCGGTTTATTGTACGGTTTGGAAGTAACTTCGTTATTTTTTTCTGTCGAGAAAATTTAATGGAATCAAGTTTTCACCACAGCGCTGACATAGCATTAGTCCTCAACTTTACCTACATTCATTTCAGAGTGATTGTTGTAGTATCATGCGAAGCAAAGTGAGGTATAATACACTCTTAATACGCAACTGTCAGTAACCGCTCCCCCCGCGGTGCGGCTACTCATATACATGTAATCATACTGCCGTGCTAAGGATAACAGCGGTATGTGCATGACAACTACTTTCGAGAAAATGGCGCCTAAAGTTTTAAAAATACTTTGTTCATTTACTTCTTCAATATTTACTGGTTTTTTTTTCTGTTTCATTTATATTACAGAGAAAATGATGTAGTTTGTATATATATCAAAATAATACCCGTAACACATATATAATTTTTTTTTATATTAAGAAACTTTTTATTTTTAGGAAACATTCTGGTCAGTTAAGACAAATCCTTACAATTAGCGTTGTAACCCACACACACAGAGCGCTTATGCTATGGAACTCATTTCACTGCGCCTATGATTGAGAATCATTGTAATTTTTTTTTGTTGTTCCTAGCTTATATCTAGGAATCATATTCTCAAAAGTGAGCTTTACTTTAAAATAAATGCAGCATACACACATGCGGCTGATATCGTAGGGCTTAGGCGATTGAGGCTGTTGCAGCTTCTTAATATAACCGCTGTAAGTGGTAGTTACAACGCTTATTTTAAGAAATCAGTTCCCGACACGAACGGAAAATTTAATGCATAAAAGTGGCATCAGCAGTTACAACTATAATGCTAAGGAATGAAATTTAAAAAGTGCAGATACAGTGGTTATTAAAATAAAAAATAGTCCTTAGAGGCTTTATTTTATAAAACTGTCAAAGTAAAAGTTACAGATCTTGATACGGCGGTTTCAAATATGTAACTAACTCGATTTGGAGAAAAATGCTGCTTACGGCGGTTATTCTTAGCACGGCAGCATAGTAAGCACAATTAAATAGTCTAGAAATAATAAATAATAATAATAAATAAATTTATTTAATTCCAAAAAATGTACATAACACAAGTTATACATATAGAAAGAACTCTGCTTATTAAACATATTTTTGTGTTTCTCATATGTAGGATCTGCTGTTGAGTAGGTTGTTAGCCTGTATTTCAGCATACAGCGCCTCTATCCTCAGATACCTATATAGTTATATTACAAAGCCCATTTTAAAAACAATTCAGGCGTGCAAGGATAACAAGGGATATAATCAAATATTAACAAAATAGAAAAAGGATGTAAATTATAAATAATAAACCATGTTAACTTCAGTCCTCTCTGTGTGTGAAATGAAGATGTACGTGAGTGTGTGTGAGAGGGTGAAAGTATGTGTATGTGACTGACTGTTAGATATATAAATATTATGGAGGTTAAAATATATACATTATAATTTGTATTTATTCATACATTTATAACAATACATCGATAAATAAATGTAGCCTTAAGTAAATAAAGAGTCTTCAATTAGGCGTAACAAAAATTTTGTTATAAAAATTCAAAGAATTACATTTTTATTTTACAACGGTTAATATTTTGTCTGTTTAATTGTAGGATATTTTTTGGACCCAATTTGTCAAAACCTTTTTTGATTCTCTCCTGGTCAAGGTATAACTATTCAGTATTTTATTAACTTTATTGTATAGGTAGGGACCTAGGAAGGGGTAATATCTCCGAAAATGCGCTAGACGTATAATAGACTTGGTAAATGTAACACATAACTTGATATTACATTCATGACTTGTCCAGGTGATTTATGGGTACATCCGGATACCGAAACCAAATTCTGTTTATTGAAAGTGCTGAAGTATCGATACAGGGTCGAAATCACAAGAAGATTTTAAAATATAACTATGGTGTATATAGGATAAAAAAACCGGCCCAGTGCGTGTCGGGCCACACGAAGTGTAGGGTTCCGTAGTTGCCCAGTTTATTTTATAAGTTGGTTTACTAATACAGATCGCGCCAAACTTCTAGTCCGCTTGGAAGTTCACACGACGAACGGCCCATACATTTTGTCGCGGTTAGAGGGGACTTAAAGTTTGGCGCGACTTGTACTCGAAAACCTGTAAAGCCTACTTAGCTGTGATAATTTTCCTATTAACTTCAATATATATACTACTTCTGTGAACTTTTTCACATATTCATAAACAACCGTTTAGCCGTCGTCAGGGGAGGGACACTTGAATTAACAAAAATTAAGGCGTAAGGCCCAAGCTTTATTGCAATTTATGATTTTCTACCCACTGTTCTTCACGTAGAATATATTTATTGTAGTGCTTACCGCCCAAACATAAACCTGTCCTGCAACTATGTTAATGTATTTTTATAAGTCTGTAATTTTTTTATAATATAAATGCATGTATAAATATTAATAATTCGATGTTTAAAGTTCAAAATATTTTGTTCTCACAGAAGGACATTGGGTTGTTCTTGAAAAAATGAATACTTTTAGGTGGACCTTAATCCGCGGAGATAAGGCGAGTTCATCGCAACCAATATAATTGTCAGCTCAGTCAGCGGATTAGCGGGCGTTCTAAAATGGACGTTGCCCACGTGCGTTAAAATCGTTGGATATCTGTTTATCTATGAAAGATTATGTTTTTATTGCAAAATCCATCGCTTTGGAATACTCTAAATATTATTATTAGAGTGCATTACAAACCAGAAAGGATAAATTAGAAACAATGTAAAGACAAGAATTTGAAAAAATCCCTCGGTCCAGGATTCGAACCTGCGACCTCTTGTTTGTAATGCACTCTAATAATAATATTTAGAGTATTCCAAAGCGATGGATTTCGCAATAAAAACATAATCTCAGTTAATGAGAACTGTGAATTTCTTAACTGTCTGAAGCAACACATATTGTAGCGACGACAGCGCCATCTGTTTCTTAAGAACAAGGCGTGAAATCACATAACGCCCTCGTGAGCATCAGTATGTGCATTACAAGCTAGTTAGATCAAATAGTTACAAAAATATTCGGTGGACAAGTATGGTGGAAAAATTCAACGGTCTAGGTTGCAATTGCGCAATTGGTAACGCGCTTGTCTGGGAAACAAGAGGTCGCAGGTTCGAATCCTGGCCCGAGGTATTTTCTCAAATTCTTGTCTTTACATTTGTTTCTAATTTATCTTTTCTGGTTTGTAATGCACTCTAATAATAATATTTATCTATGAAAGGTTTGCGTGAGTACGTTTTTTCGCAAAAGTTGTTCAGTATGATCAGTAAAATATGTGGTTTCAGTAAACGTAAGGTGTTTTTTACACCCAGTATAATAAAACGATGAATTGTTTGTTTGTTTATTACCTCAGAACTTAGACCATATAAAACGGGACTAGGCAAGCGCACTTATCCCTTCTGCTGAAGTACATGAACAATTTGTTAATGTAAGTTTGCTTGTGTGCGCGTTTTGTGTTTGTGTTGCAGCTTCTGATTTAGTGTGACATAACAATTTTTCGCAGGAGTGTGCGTGAATGAGTAAATGTGTGCTGTGCGTGTTTACCTCCCCTCCCGTGGAAAACGGCAGAATAATTTCAGTACTAAGAGTCGCGCTTTGCCAGGTCCCGTGTTAAATGGTCTAAGCCTCAGAACCATTAAAATGCAATGAAAATATTATTTTTCTTATTAATAAAATCTGTTTTTTTTTAACCATAACGTTTTTCCCACAGCGATTTGAGATTTTAGGTCATACAAAAAGTTGTAGTATTTACAGAAAACTTTCCGATGACATATTGTTTATTGTTATTGCTTCCTAGGCTGGGGTCCATACAATTCTGCCCATCCTCCCCCGACAATTGCAAGTATGAACTATAAAACATGTTTTTATACGAGTAAGTATGTACAGTGGAGCCCGCATCAAACTATACACAATTGAGTATAAGCTGACCTCTCATTGTACGGGAAGCCTATACAATGAGAGGTCAGCTTATACTGAAAGTGTTTAGCTTGATGTTCGTCGCCTTAATGTTGGGTAAAGCATCTATTATATTGTTGATAATATCAAATTGATATGTATCTTCTTAGGATTCCGTACCTGTATTGTGTTGTGGTACGGAACTCTTTGTACGCGTGTAAGACTTGCACTTGGCCAAATTGTTCTATTCTAGTCACATAACGATTTTCATGCAGCTTTCATTTAAGGAATAGGGAATTGAGATCACGAGATGTGGTAGACAGGTATTTTGTCGGAATGTGACGTCTTCTTATGTGAATTTCAGTCGTTGTTGCAAAGATACATTATTTTCATGATATTTTTCAAGCTTAGTGGAATTTAAAGTGAACGTTTGCAGTAGAATATAAATGTCACGTACGTAAATAGGTGCAGTAAGCGTAAGCGTAAATAGTAATGGCATTTTATTGAGAGATAATAAACAACAAACTGTGATAACATGTGGATATTCTATTATTTTCTAATAACCAAGATAATTTAAACAATTTTGAATATATAGTGTGGATTTTGATATAGGAAACAAGCTAACATAAAACTATAAATCTTATGTTTATCTATTTATAGGTATTTCATGGAATTGAATTGGTATCCCAATACAAGAATAATTATACCCCGCCTGAGCAGTTTTGAAAACGAAAACTCGCAGTCCAAAATTTAAAAGGGCCAATAAAAGAGGGTTTTCAATAAGACCCTTAATCGCCACTTCTAAATCATACTTTTTTAAATTTTTCGATATTTTTAACTAAGTTTAAATTAAATAAATTTATCCATCGCACGGAGATAACAAGTTATTATTATTCATTGCGCTCAGAGCTCCTTACGTCGAGTTTAACTTTTCTATATCGCAGTTATATAATATTATACCTAAGTTGTACGCTTGGAAACGAGAACCGTCCAGAAATACCTTAAATATAAATATCATAACATGGTATTATTATTATACAGAAATTCAGAAAAAGCAGAAAACATAAATTTCAAGATTCTAACTAGTTTAGTTTTTGAGACAGACCCCGTAACAAAAATGATATAAAACTGTCAAATATTGACGGCCCCCCATTTATTACTTTTAGTTTTGAGGATAAAAAAGAATAATTAATATATTTATTTCTATTATGATGAACTATCCGATTCTAGGTCTTCATATTAAAGGTGCTTATATCCGCCCCCGGTAACGATAATTTTAAATTAAACCTCTAAGCTTCAAGTCTTCTCTCAATGCAACCACTGAAAGTACGGAAGACGACGAAGTGGTCATCTCACAAACCCCTTTCTGGGGCGTGGGGAGTCAGGCGACGGAAGAGTAGTCCTCTACACCTTTTTGCGTGGATCGCCTGCTGACTCGGTAGAGATAAATTGTAGTCCAGTTGCAGCTGCAGGAGCGGTGCCGCGCTTGTCCCGGTTCCGACATCGACGATGCTTTCTGTTCTCCACCAGATTAAAGCCATCTCTGTCGTATACCGTACTCGGTATCGTCACAGGCAGTGAAGAGTTGCTGGCTGACGGCGGCGGTGGCAGTTGCAGGTTCTTAAGGCGACGTAGAAAATGGACCATAAAGCTACATATACCTTAAGGCTCTCAGGCACGCCACTGTTTTAGTATAAAAATTGATAATCCTTTCCTTAGTTGTTTTTCGTTTTTATATACCAACTATCTTTTGTCCGTGGCTCCGCCCGCATGTTATTCAGCTTAAAGACATGCTTTTTTCCGAGATAAAAAGTAGCCTGTGTGTTAAGTTAGGGTATAAACTATATCCATTTTAAAGTTCAGCCGTTTCACCGTGAAAGAGTAACAAACACACAAACACACACACACACACAAAATTTCGCATTTATAATATCAGTGTGAAGTATGAGACCTCTATCATCTAGTACTGATATTTTAAAAGGCACCATTTGTCAAAATTTTGCATATTGATTTTGTTTTAAGGATATCAAGCTGGACAGATTTACACACAAAGTGGTTTTCTTGCCGTAATATATTGTACCTATACCAAAATTTTACATTTCAGGCAGATAGTGACTTTGTAAATGACTGTATTGAACTGTCTCAAACTTCAGTCTATAACAAAAAACAACAGAGAAACGGGTTATCAAAATTTTTACTAAAACAGTGGCATGTCTATGCGCCTTAAATTAGGCCTTGAAAAGAGAGAAATAACCTTTAAGTTAACTTCTCTCTTCGGTTTGTCGGATAATATCAAGAAGCCAAAGGTTGGTGATTTTCGTTAAGAAATCGTGTAAATTTATGTTTACATAAAAAAAAAATATTTATGTTACGTTTTGTAATAATAAAATATAAGCATAATTAAATCATCATCAGATACTGATCAATTACTATATATTAAGCGTTTCTGTTTCTGTAGGTGGTAGAGCTGATGCCGAGCTCGACTGTGGAGATACCACCATCTTACTCGTAAATCCTCCCGAAGTTATTCGGGGGAGAGTAAGAGAACAGCTCTCAGGCAAAACCAGGCGGCCCACCATTGCCTGGGACCGATGGATGGCAGTATATCCATCCCTAATTGCCAGGCCTTAAAACAGACTAGTGACGGGCAGCGGCGTCACTGGTGCAAGGGGTTCGGCACCGCGCTCACCAACCCGCCTGCCCAGCGTGTGTGAGTATGGGCATTTCTTCCAGGGGGACCGCCAAGAGTGGTGAAATCCTGGAAAGGTCTATGTCCAGCAGTGGACGAAACAGGCTGATGGATGGATGAAACGTTTCTTGCTCGGCATGTTACGTATAACCTCCTTGAAATCTAGGCGAAGTAGTTGCGAGTTAATTTTCACTCTAAAAATTTTGAGGGGAGAAATTGACTGTCCCGAGTTGCTTATTGGGCTCCTCAGGCTGTTTGCACCGGACAATAGGCTTGTAGACAGGGTAAACAAAATATTATTATATTTAGTTCGTCATTTAGATTATCAAAAAATATTGGACACGTATTTTTTTCTTTTGTCAATCAAACAAAAAATGACAGAGATAAAGCGCGTCAAAGTTTGGGAGTGGGGGAATATGACGTCAATTCTAAGTAAAATTGTACCTAGATGTGACGTCACGCGGAACTTCAGCGGGCTATATCTTCATCAATTTTTGTTCAATTGAAAAAAGGAAAAAATAAGTGTCCAATATTTTCCGATAATCTAACTGACGGACTAATTTAATTTTTTTTTTCATCATGTCTATTGCGTGCGATGGCGCTCGTGTCGGAAGCGGCAGCTGTTTGCTGCACCCATCAGCCGCACGCTCGCTCACGCCACCTCAACAATGTGTAAGATGACGAAAGCTCTCAACGCATTCATTGAGTCCGAATCGTCTGCTGACGTCTTCTTTGATAGCAAATGTCAATTAGTTTGTAAGTTTATCAGTTATTGCATAGTCATAAGTTAAGTTTAATTATGTAAACTAAACTTTTATTTAATAATGAGTATTAAATAATTGCTGTAATTTGGTTCGCCCGTAGTAATAATAATAAATAAAAAAAAAATCTTATAAAACTGCGAATTACATAACTTGTAATTTTGTCATAATATAGGAGAAATTCAAAATTTCTCACATCTTTTCACGCTCGCCTTAAGAAAATCAAATATCCTGAAACTTATTTTGCAAGTGTTTTAAGACCTATCTATCTATAGAATAAAATGAGAGTATATGCGATTAAACACGAAATTTTTCGAAAAATATGTGACACCCTATTGCAATTTTTCATTATAAAATATTAATCTTTATACAGATTAGATTTAAGGTTAATACTTGCGATTGTCGGCACTTGGTGAAACATCATCATGGTTGAAGAAAACACTTGTACTGTTTCACAAAATTATTATATTTATATTTCCGACTAGTTTCGCCTTAACGGCATTTTCCAGGATTAAAAGGTTAAATCCCGGAAAATGCCGTTAAGGCGAAACTAGTCGGAAATATAAATATAAGAATTTTGTGAAACAGTACAAGTGTTTTCTTATACCAGATTAGATTTGACATGTAAAACGTATACTTTATGTATCTATTTTACAAATAAACATTTTGAATCTTTGGTGGCGGCTGGATGTGGAGGACGGAAAACCGCCAAGAGAAATGACGCAATAGCAGAATGTACATTCGATTATACAGTGTTACCTTTACAGTAATTATGAACTCAAACAAAACGCTTTTATAAATATAAAACAGATACGACATTCCTTTTATACAATTTTATTTAAAACTTGAATTATTATTTCCAACACAAATTAAAAACAAGCTGCTGTGTTCCAGATAGCCCGTGCTTTGTGCTCGCAACTTTGTGAATGCATTGTCTACCACACAACTTGGACCCGCATTGTACTATCAAAGGAAAATCCGCAGGCCCACTTATCACCTGTAATGCAATAGTAATAAGTACTATAAGTGGGTCAGCGGCAATTGATTTGATGCTACGTTCGCATACCTACCAATACATACAGAGTTATCTACAAAGAACGTTAATGTACTCATATGTACCTTTTGTGCGGAACTGGCAGTAAACGGAATTGTTTGGTAGCTTTTGTAGGGTTCCGTAGTCAACAAGTAACCCTTATAGTTTTGCCATGTCCGTCCATCTGTCTGTCTGTCTGCGGCTTAGCTTAGGTAGTAACTCTTAGTACTAGAAAGCTGTAATTTGGCATGGATATACATATAATCACGCCGACAAAGTGGTAAAATAAAACGTTGAAAAAAACTTTTTTAGGGTACTATTTTTTCGTTAATTTAACTTTCGTTAATTTTCAATGTTCACTCAGTGTCCATTCAATTCAATCAACATACAAAAATTCTAAGTTTGACTGGATTATGCGGAAATAACAGATTTTGTTTCAATAAACAATATGCATGTAATTTTTTTAATGCACAATTCGTTAATATATGATCAAATTAGGGCTATGAATAAGAATTTACAACTAAATTATCCATATTTCATAGTTATACAATCAAAATAAGTTTCATAACAATATTCTACAATTCAAACGGCTGCCATTTTAGCGCGCATCGAGTGACGTCACATGATACTGCTCTTGCTTGCGGTGTATGGCGAGTGGCCGGTATTTTTTATTATTTTTGATTAAAAAAACCTATCACAAAATATTTGAGGGTTTTATTTTACATTAATTAATTTTGAACTTAATATTTTATGATGAAATGTACTCACTTTGTCACAAAAGGCAGTAGTAGCCAATGGTGACGCGTTTTGCATTTGCGTTTAATTTCATCGAAATGTTGTATTTTTTAAATGTAAATAATTCCAAAACTATAAAATAAAACAGTTTCCCATGGTCATCATTAAATTCTACTAAGTAAATAGAATACAAAAAAACGCAATATATTACTTACTTAAACTACATGCATATTAACAACTGTGGATTAAAAACGAAAATGAGTTTATCTTTACCTTTATAAAAATAAATAATATATATCGTCAAGCTATAACCGAGGGGTGTCAGAGGTGTTTCCGTGTGTAATCTGTCAATAAAACAGATAACACTCATATAATATATCCTCTTTTTATAGACGATTGTGATGTCCTAACGTGATAGGTTTATATTTTTTCGTGTTACATGCATGGGTTACACTATTACATGCATTAGAAAACGAGATAAGATAAATCAACTTGTATTGTTTTAGAATAATGCATTATAAAAAAGCATAAAATTCAAGGAACCATTCATTTATCATCTAGCATTGAGGTAACATCAATTCTATTCTGCTTGATTTTGCCAAAAGCACAATAGTACCTTATTATGAACCCGCGTGTTCTCGTTTAAAAACAACCTCAGATTGTGCCGTTTCATTTGAATCCTATCTCTTTGAAATTCAGGTTACAATTGCTTTTCCCAGCAGACATGTTATGTGCATATTTTATCTGTACTGCCACGATTATTGCGTTTTATGAAACGGGTTTATTACTTTTGCACATTTTATGACACACGTTTGAGCGAACATACTTAAAGGATATGAAATTCTGAGAAAAACGTATGGATGCAGGTTCAATTTTAACTGATACTCTTTAGGGTTCCGTAGTCTGACAAGGAAACTTACAGTTTCGCCATTCCATCTGTCCGTCCGTCCATCCGTCTGTTCACGGCTTAGCTCAGAGACTATTGGTACAAGAAAGCTGTAATTTAGCATGAATATACATATTAATCACACCAACAAAACGGTTAAATAAAATCTTGAAAAAACTATTATTCTAAATTAAACACGTAAATTGGAGATGACTTTTTTTTTCTTATCTATCCCATAGTGTGGGGTATCGTTAGAAGGTCGTTTAAAACATTGTGGGTGTGTTTTTTGTTAGAGTCAAGTGACCCTACCCCCTGCCGTCTAAACGGTCGCTTATGGATATATGAAATAATTCACAGAAGTAGTATATATAAATAATTTAAGGAAAACTATCACAGCTAAGTAGTCTTTACAGGTTTACGAGTACAGGTCGCGCCAAACTTTTAAACCCCTCCAATCACGACAATGCATGGGCTGTTCTTCGGGAGAGCAACTTCCAAGCGGACTAGAAGTTTGCCGGCTAATCTGACCAACATTTAAAATGTACTAGGCAACTACGGAACCCTACACCGCGCGTGTTCCGACACGCACTTGGCCGGCTTTCATTTGATTATTATATTTAACGTACGGTAAGGTTTGCTAGTGGTTGTAACGTTGCTTAGAACTTCTTAGGTCTATCTGAATTTCAGATTTAGGTTTTATGTACGAGTACCATTTTCTTCCACATAAAAACGTGAACACTGATTGCAATTATATTTATTTCCAGAATATTCTACATTATTGACGATGTTAACACTAGATCGCACGCACACCCCTTTATCACAACTTTGGTCAAATGGTATACTAAATAGAACACGTGTGCGCTAGCGTTAAGCCATTTGTTTAGTACACATTATACAAATACGTTGTACTGACCATATTCATTAAAGTTTGTTTTAAAGAATGACAGATTTTTAAGATTATTTTTGAATTCCGCTGGACTAGTTAACCGGCTATCGTTATCTCTTTACTAAGGTTAGATATCTCGACAACATATTAACATGTGTAAAGTAATGATACTTACATAATGTACAATTTCTGTTTTGGTGCCGGATATTGAATGGGTCTAAGAGATCTCCATTATGATTTTTAGTGTTTCAACCATCTTTTTAGCATAATGTTAAGAGTCGTAAAATAAAAGTTGTTAATTTTGACCAGGACAACGTGTGGTTTAAGTTTGAAAGCATTTTATTGACGCACGTTGTATACCAAAAGCGGGTCACCTTTGCACCTTGTATACCTAAAGCAAGTCACCGATGCATCTTGTATACCTAAAACGAGTAATGGTAATAGTTTTTGTAATATGACATTATTATTTTCATACGTAAAATTTATTACAAAGATTAATCCGTGACTTTTTGTTCATTTCAAGTGGAAACATTATCTTTTAAAACAACCTTTCTATCAAATATATTAAGTTTTTAAAAGTTTATCTAGCGGTTATGGTACCAAAACTCAAAAACTGATAAAACGGTTAAGCTGTAGTTAGTTACATAAACATAAATAATGGGAAAATATAAATAATATGTTTTCGGCTTGGCGGTAATTTTATAAACAACCATTAAAGCCTATATGTTGACCTGCACCCGTAGCATAATAACGTGCGATATTATAACGCGTAATAAATAACTTTTAACGCGCACATCTGAGGCAATATAACTATCACCTCAGTCGACAAAACAAAGACTAAGTGGCGCCGCGAGATGAGCCACTCATGCGCAATAAGAGCATGCTACGGCCGTTGGGTCACTACAATGATAATAAAGAAAACCGCATCCATATCTATTGAAAGGTTTTCAAGTAAAAATGGAAGTACGAGTATATAATAAATTGTTGTTGACCAAGTGACTAATGAGGGCATTACTCGTATTTATGATGACAAGTCTAATCGAGATAAGTAATTAAAACCTTCTTAAACCTCATTATTTATCACAGTGTCTGGTCATTATAAATATTGCTGCGTAATGGTTGCGCAATTTGAAAATTTTAAGTTCGTGTCTAATTACACCTTAACGCTGTTACTGTACACTAAGTGAAAAACATTATACCACATTAAATCGTCAATTTGAATAAATTACAATAAATAAACCCAAGGAAAATCAAAATACCAACATAGATATTAGGGTCGAGCGTATATCCACTTTCTTTCGAATTTCATGTTCTAATAGTAGAATTATTTTGAAGCGGTCCTTATGTAGCCCAAATAGAATAAAATATAAAATATTGGACTGCTTCTTCTGCCCCCGCTTTAAATTCAAAGTTTAACAAAATATAAGGGAGAAAAAAAATGTGATACTGTGTAACGAAAATGATAAAAAGTGTTTTACCAGTAAGACCAAGGAAAGCTTACGAAAAATGTTACCATGGTTATCCGGATTGGAAAATAAGAAGGCTGTCCTTTGCTTGAATTTACATAAATTAATTGAGATTACGTAACTATTTAGGTAAACTCACATTCGTGTTTCAATAACCTCTATATTTAATGTGTTGATGGCACTTGGTGGAACTTATTATACATCTTGTTAAATAAGATACTTGTACTTGTCCACAGGATTATAATTTAACTTAATACACCCGACCGGTTTCGCTTATAAGCATTATCTAGGGCTCTATAACATAAAAATAACTTAAATAATATTTACATGTTTAATACGTGCGATAAATGTCAAATAATTTCCGAGGGTAATTTAATAATAAATAAAATGACAGATAGCAAGTAAAGATGGATTTATATGCAACGTTGTTTGATATTAGTAAGGAAAGCTACATTTTTACTTCAACAATCAAATCCGAGTTTGATAATGGAGTTGGTGAAAAAAGTGATGTCACATTGCAAATTTACCCCAGATTGTGGGAATTTATTTATATTTTCACAAATAAAAGGTATGTAATAAAATAAATTAAGTCAAGCAAAAGATCAATTAAATGTCAGTTATGAAAGGAAGTATTGTATTTAGTGTCAAAAGGTTGTTATAAAATGAATGTCAAAATGTTGTTAAAGTTATCTTAATTATACCTATAGATTGGTAAAGATAATTAAAATAAAAGGAAAGTCAAAACTGTTATTCAAAAAATATATCTGTGTTATAAAATGGCTGTCAAAAACTTGTAAAAGTTGTGTTAATTATTAAATTCATAGATCATTAAATGTCATCACAGTTATTTAAAATATTGTAAAAGAGGTGAATTGTTGATGTCGAGTTGTTGATTTAATATTTGATTGGGTTGCGAGTAGCGTATTATATAAGTTATATTTATGTTATAAAGCCCTAGATAATGCTTATAAGCGAAACCGGTCGGGTGTATTAAGTTAAATTACAATCCTGTGGACAAGTACAAGTGTCTTATTTAACAATACCTATATTTAATAGTTAAGTTATATTCATGCCGTTGATTTTATAATATTGTTGTCACAATATAAATCAGTTAATTTTCTCTTTGTGCATATTACTCGTATGTTCTCAAAACATAAGTCTGATTATCTGTAAGATGAAAATGATTTCTATTTTAAAATTGATTGTTGTATTATACTTTTCTTATCGTTTATTTATTTATTAATAGTAGTTCATGAAACTGGTACATAAAAAGTTTATTAAAAACACGAGTGTCAGTTTAAAAAACGAGCCATGGGCGAATTTTTTAATAGTACACGAGTGTTTGAATACCTAGTTATGTATAGTTTCATACACTACTTTATCTAAACTCATGCCTAACAACCTGTTTTCATGATCTTGATAAAATTTGTCGTTAGCCATTTTTGTATTTTCTTGTAAAAGCTCGTTCTAAAAGTGTTCGTAATTTCCGTCGTCATTTCCAAAACGTCAGGTGGAGTCAAACTATCATCACCATTACTGCTGTTAGTAATTTAAGGCCAAAATAATACTTTTGATTTGACCCATAAAACCACAGTAAATAATAATTTCCACGAAAGCTATGGCGCCAAAATCCAACAGTCCACCACGCATAGCATGTGTAAATGTGTACGCGTTGCGCGCACCGGCAGCCATAGACAATGCAGGCCGAAAACAAAATTAAATTGTGACCTCCTTTGTCACGCCGCAATGTTATTTAGTACTTGTTAGCATGGATGAACAAGTCTATGGGGTTAGAGAGTATTATATGATAACCTCTTTGGTATTTGATATTAAACCTCAGAAATGGCTGTTTGGGCTAAGTTCCTTTTGCCTTCCTAGTTAGTATCACATGAACTGTAATCTCAGAAAAAGTTTTTATAGCATTATGTTGTACTATAATTTTATATTTTTAGACACGTTCATGAAATTTTTTTTCATTATGCCAGTAGTTTTGAGTTCGTAATGAAGATGTTACTATATGAGGTTAGATGAAATAATTAATAAACACGTCTGTTTATTACTTGACCTACTAGGTGAAGAACATTGTTCATAAAGCCCGGTCAATTTACTATTCTCAATAGTAATTATCACTTAGACTTACATTATCACACATCTTTTTATTATCCTGCCCAATAAGTGAAGGATATTATTTATATAGCCCGGTTTATTTAATATGTTCAATAGTTATATTGGCACATTGCCCTCTCATATTGGGCATTTTGAAAAAAAACTGTCCAGCCATTATGAAAAATGTCCTGTTAATCACTTGTTACATAACATATTGATAAATAAATAGCACAATTAGAAAATCAGCCCTTTATTAACTCACATTTATACAGTTTCATAAATTTATTAACAAACAATTACTTTTTTTCTAACGTTCTAGTTCTAAAAGCGATAATTTTCGAGATATTTGACAATTAATTTTTACAAACTTTCGTTTAATCTTATGACGGTAACTTAATCATAACATAAAAATTTAATCTAGATTTTAGGTAAGTATTTGGTTTCAACATTAAATACACGTAACTAACATATTTCAAAATATTTTACACAGAACTCTTAGTCGATAATGATTAACATTTTTAAATAAGCTAGAAATTTCAAAATTGGAAACTTTGATAAATTCTTTGCACAAACGCTTAACTGTTATAATAATACAGTAATAATGATTCGCAAAAGTATTACATTTAAATTTACAAATAACGTGTCTGACTTTCTGGCAGATTGTGTAAAGAATTTAATGATTTGTCTTCGTCACTAATATCCATTAACTACTAATTTCTAAACATAAATCTAGAAGACAATCTCATTTTATCAAGTTTCAAGTTTGAAATTGGGCTCAACAGTTTATTTAGAAGATGTCAATCAGCATTAATTTCACACAAAATACTATTTGTTAAAATTTTAATTAGTAATTAAATAAATGTTTGTTTTTTGTTTGTTTACTTACTAAAACCTATTTTATAGGCCTTTGGATACTTGCATGTTTTAAGAATTAATATGTACAACAGCCACAGAGAACTGTGACAACAGGATATATTCCTTATACATAACAATTTACAACTGTCATCCGATCTCGTAAAATATATCAAAATGGAACCCATATAGTTTCGCCATGTCCGTCCGGCTGGCTCTCTGTATGTCCACGGCTTAGCTCAGAGACTCTAACTTAGTACTAGAAAGCTGTTGTTTGGTATGGGTATACAAATTTATCACGCCAACAAAGAGATACAATAAATTGTTGAAAAAAAAAAACTTTTTTTGGGTATCTCCTCTACACGTAAAGTGAGGATGCATTTTTTTTGCGTCTACTCCATAGTGTGAGATGTTGTTGGATAGGTCTTTCAAAAATATTGTAGTTATGTGATTTTCAAAAATATTGTAGTTATGTGATCCGTTTGCGAAATTATAAAGCTTTAAAGTGCAAAATTTTGCTATAGTAAAGTGTCCCCGCTAAACGGTTGCTTTTGAATATGTGAAAAAATTCACGGACATAACGAAGTTAATAGGTATACTATCACTGGTAAGTAGAGACAACGAGTAATATAGTCGACCAACTTAATTTTGCAGTTTTATTTCATACATTTCATAGGTTTGTAATTTTTATTCAAATCATTTAAGTCTATTAACTTATTTGAATGCTACGGAACCCTCAGGCGGGTGTCCTAACTTCTGAATATGGACAATTAAAAATTATTTAGAGTGTACTTGTATAACAAATAAAAAATGATCAATTAAAACAAATTTCAAATGAGGCAAATAATATGACGAAAAAAAATTAAAACTTTGGAACATGCGACCTTTTGCTTTCACGGCATCTCAGTATCGCAGGGGAAGCGCACTTGATGCGAATGATTAAGTTCCCGGTTCGAATCCTGGCCCAAAGTATTTTTAGGGATCCGTACCTCAAAATTAAAAAACTGAACCCTTACAGGATCACTTTGTTGTCCGTTTGTCCTTTTGTCAATGCCCTTTTTGTCGGGCCCCATTATTTATTTTACTTTATTTATTTAGTTCCAGTTACAAAAAACGACATTTTTACAAATAATTCAGTAGATACCAAGAAACCATGTTTGGTTTGTTTTGGTTCTATTAATATATATGTATATACTCGTATATTAAGTTGAATACATTTAACAGAAATCTATGGCCCCACAGTGCTGTTAAGAAAAATGAAACCTATAAGGTACTTCCTGTTGACTTGGAAACTATTAATTTACAATTGGGTCTTGTAGCACATATATTTTTTTAATTATATTCTTATTCGGACTTGACTTCATCCCCATCATTCCACCACTAAATTATTCTTATTATTATTCCACTGATGCCGACAAATTTTGTCGAAATATTTATATTTGGACAAATGTATTTATTAATACAAACATTAAGGACAAATAAGTTTAAAAATATATATATTTTATGCAATCACTATGAGTGTGGCTATATAAACAAAAATCTCCTTATATTATGTAGGTAATATAGTACAAGTTACGTTAAGACTTTTTTATGTTTTGTATTTTGCTAATTCTAAGAAGTGCAGTAATGAAGGAATGAAAGTGGAGTGTTATTATGATAAATATAACCAGAGCATTTTAATGATAACAATGTGCTCTAACTGGATGATTGGTGAGTGGTTGTTTTTTTATTATTTCATTTCATTAAATTTACTGCTAAGTCACGCCCAAATACATGCCCAAAAACCTTCTTTAAAAATCTTCTTGGATAGCAGCGAAAATCGTATCAAATTCAGCTTAGTAGCTCCCTAATTTTAAGCCAACGTACATGGTATACAGGCTGAACCAAACGAATGCCCCCTGGAGGGAAAGTGCCCTGAATATTGAAGATAGCAAATTGTACATAAGGGAACCTCTATTTTATTTTTTAAATAAAGAAAAACTGCATTCGAAGAATTTTGAAAAATTACTTGCGTTTTTCCTGCGTCTTTTCCGTACTTCTAACAATATTACATTTTTGGCTAAGAGTTTTGTTGTTTAAATGTTGAATTTCATGGTCTTCCTTTAATTTACGATACTTTGTTACTACGGAGAATTTAGTTCTAATGCTATAAAAATACAGAATGTTTTTTTTTACGCATTTGTCCGGTTCGATTCCCGGATCATGCAAGTGATTTTTTAAAATTCATTGAATGGAATTTTCCTTAATTTTTAAAACAGAATAAAGGTTTCTTTAGGTAAAATTTGCTATCTTTAATATTTAAGGTACTTTCCCTCCAGGGGGCATTCGTTTGGTTCACCCTGTATATCTATTACAAACAGGCAGATATTGCATTTACATTTATTGTATAAAAAGTATGTGGTTGATAAGGGGACGCTGATGTGAAACAAGGGATACGTTTTATTAGAATAACGAAGTTAGTTCCGATTTTGGACACGGCCAATCCACGTTTCAAAATAGGCTTGTTGCAATGTATATAATTACAAAGTTATGTCTATGGATAGTTTCGTATACGAGAAACAAATAAATTTTGTATAGCGTTTTGTTTTCCACGGAAATATAAATTCCCAAAATTCTACATGACAATGAGTAATTCACACAAAGGTAATTGACACAACAGGTGAATAAATAAAATTAATACATATTAATATTAATTGGCCTTTTTTTTCGTTGCAAATATTTACTATTTGAATACCGTTTGAGGAATAGATTTTCTGAACTGTTTATAGTAGACAGATTTTAAAATAAGCGCGCATATCCTTTATTAAATAAAAAAACAACGTCTTTGACCTTCAGTGACGTCATCACAGCACATTCCCATACGAAAATAAACATTCCTAGAGCGCATCCTAAAATCTGCCGTGGATCCGATCATTAAACCTATTAATATTATGGTGATATCACTTCCTGTAAATACTAAAATGCTCATAAAATCGTGTTTTTTGTACGAAAAATGTATTATTTAAATTAGATACCTACATTGACCCTATTTTTACCAAAAAACAGACAAAAATTGCTCCCTGAAGTTTCTTAAATTAGGGTTCTCTGCGTTTGAACCGACACATATTATAATCTTTTTTCGGTCGATCTTTTCCTCAGGAATAGCAAACCATCAGCAAAATATCAAACTTAAGAACGCTAACGCCATTTAGCTCCAAAAACTTTTGAAACAGATTTCAAACCTGTTAATAGCTATTATCCACATATCTTACAAACGTGTTAAATAATAATCACTTTAGAAAATATTGTTGTTTAAATAGTTAGTACGGATTTTTTTTATTTGTGCATTCTTGGTTGAATAAAGGTTTTTTTTATTTACTTTCAGCTTTAATTTCGAAGCATAAAATATCTTTAATCTCTGACAGACATAACAAACAAAAAAAAGCGATTGGAGAGATCAAAAGACTTTTTATTTGAGTTGAAAGTAATTTAAATCCATATATTGTAAAATTATTAACAAACGAAAGTCGATAATAAGGCTTACTGTAAAGAAAGAACATTATATATATTAAGATTTCTACTGTGTTAGCTTTAAGTATTATTTTTTATGTAAACGCTCCAAGCAATTCATTTTCTTTCTTTCTTTTAACACCTTATTTACAAAAAATATTCCTTTTCTTCCCTATAAATATTTGAAAGTTTCTGTAAAGTATACATGCGAGACAATTTAAACGGTACGTATCACGAGACTTAAGACAGCGCATGTACGGCGTTAACCCTTCTAATAATAAATACTAAAGTCTATACTTAGAGCCCTATAAATAGTCGTGCAAAAAATTCAAGCTTCTAACTCAATGCAACCAGAAGATACGGCTATTTAAATCACGTATTTTATACAATTTGACTCACTCATTAAACCTATAGCTATTTGTAATATGACTCATATAGCTTAAATTTGTATTAAATATGTCTCGCACATTTCTCTTTGGCTACAAAGTTACAAATGTAATGAATTCATGTTTTAGTTATACAGATTTTTTTCACAGTAGCGCGCTAAAATATAAGCATCTGGTTTGGGCTTACTAGCTCATCAGAAGACATAAAAAGCATCAGTGATTGCCGCAACATAAATTTTGTTATATAATCCTCAGTAACCTAATTTAATGTTTTTCAACAAAAAAATGCTTGTTCGTACAAGAAAAATACCTACCGATACTGGATCTCTTTGTTTTATTTTAAAAGTCATACTTACTAGGTACTTATTTAATAAAAGTTGCTCAGTATGTATGCGACTATTTTTACAATATTTTTTGTACACTACATATGTAGTTATACAATTTCACTGAGAATATACATAACTGTTATTATATGAAACATTAACATGACTTACGTCTTTGATCGTTTTATAAACGATTTTTTTGTCTACTAACAACTTTATTTATCAATAACAACAAAATATTTACAAAAAGTTTATTTACTTAGAAGCACTACATTTCGTTCCGACGAATCATTGTACAACTGTCGTTACCTGAAAAGGAAAAAGTTTTATCATTAAAAGTTCTCAGCAAAATGGTAGAAAAATGTCGCACGGTAACAGACAATACGGCATTTGAAAACATCATGCTCATTTATTTGTCTAAAAGCATGTAAATTATAAAACCTGATTAGTGAAAAAAATAAAATAAATAAAAGACCTGTAAAGAAAATCCAAGAAGTTTAACCAAATATTTTAATTATTTGTCATAGTCATATCATAACTTATAACAAACTAATGATAACTGATACTTGTAAGATACAATTGCTATTTTTTATCTTCTTGTATTTTCTTAATCAAGCCGAAACCATTTGTGTGCAGAAGTTTATATTATATTTATTATATATATTTTTATCGTATTCAATTATTTTTAGGGTTACGTAGTCCGACAAGGAACCCTTATAGTTTCGCCATGTCCTTCTGTCCGTCTGTACGTCTGTCCGCGGCGTAGCTCAGGGACTATTAGTATTAAAAAGCTGTAATTTGGCATAGATGTACATATTATTCACGGCAACAAAATAGTAAAATAAAATGTCAAAATTATTTTTTTAAAAGCTTTCCTTCCATACACGTAAATTGGGGATGAATCTTTTTTCTGGTCCATCCCATCGTGTGAGGTATTATGTCGTTCAAAAACGTTGTATGTATGTGAAAACCATTTTTCGATTTAGGGATTCGTTGGCGAAATATTCAGTTTTAAAGTGCTAATTTTTGTTAGAGTCAAGACCTCTGCTTGCTTAACGGTTGTTTATGAATATGTGAAAAATACACAGAAGTAGCATAATATAATTAAGTTAAAAGAATCACAGCTAAGTAGGTTTACGAGTACAGGTCGCGCCCAGCTTTTAGTCCCCTCTAAACACGGCAATGTGTGGCCGTTCTTCGGGAGAGTAACTTCCGAGTGACTAGAAGTTTGGCGCGTTTTGTATTAGTAGACCAACTTATAAAATTACTGGGCAACTACGGAACCCCACACTGCGCGTGGCCCGAAACGCAATTGGCCTGTTTTTACAGATTAAAGTACACGTGTAAAAGGTGTATTTTATGTACCTATTTGACAAAATAAACTAAATATTCGTATTTGGATTTAAGCCAACATTTACTTTTATAATATTCGGTATGAATTTGGATGTATAAATCGAAGCCACCTAATGCAAAGTTAAAGAAACACTATTTTGCGTTGATTGATTCGATATTTGAATTCGACTATAAAGTGAATAATTTACTTGAATAATACAAAAGTCTAGCGTAAGCTATTACAAGGAGTGATATTTGGGCACAGCCTGACGAAATTGCCCTTTTTCATTAGAAAAATAAAAAACTGTTTTGTGCGAGTAGGACTCACGCCCTGAAAGTTCTGTAAATTTTATTAGTTAGCAGACTTAAATAACCTGAACAAAAAATCAATATTTATGGGTCTTGACATACGGACAGACAGAAATACGGACAACAAAGTGATCTAAAGTGATGAATGATGAGGTACGGAACTCCAAGAATATTAAAAGGACCATAAAAATATTTACTGAAGAAATCTTACCGTTAAGCCGTACCGAGTGTCTTCACAGGCTCACTTATATGCGTCTCTTCGTCAATCAGGCGTAAATTCACACTCTCTCCCTTCGACTGGAAAGTCGCTGAGACTGTCTTATCATCTTTCACGATATTTCCCATTTCCACTCCACTGTCCCTTTTCGAACTACTCCCGTTGCCCTCCAGGTGTTTATGTTTTAACGACGGCCCCCTGTTCACTGAAGATGCCAATAAAGTCTCTTGGATCGTATCATTACCATTGCAAATTCTATCTGACTTATGCGTTGGCATTCGACCGGAATGGTAGCTATTTCTTACGCCGCCAGTTGATTCGAAAAACGGAAGCACTTGTTTAAATTCTTTCCTGAAATTCTCATTCAGCCATGCATAAAGAAACGGATTGTAGCAGGTAGACGCCATTGCCATAGAGTGGGCTAGGAAGAATGACATGAAATAGTAGTTCCATTCTGTCATTTGGGCATAGAAATCGTTGAAAATATTAATCAGGTTCAAAGGAAGCCATGAAATGCCGAAGATAGCCACCATTGATATTAGCATTCTATTTGTTCTTCGTTTTCGATCTCTATCGGCTTCTTCCCTCCTAGTATTCTTCGCTCCAGGCTTAGACCTTGCTCGGTCGTTCAGTCTTATACTAACGCAGGTATAACAAATAGCTATCACTAGAAACGGTATCAAAAACTGCAATATAGTTGTGAACACTCCAAAGATCTTTCTTGATCGATCAGAAGGCCAGCTTTCTTCGCAATAAGTTTTGTTGTTCGTTATTTGAATCCCCATAAAAAGCCCGTACGGACATGTGACTATAAGCGAGAATTTCCAAATAAATATGATTATTGAGATGCAAGTTCTAAGCTTCATCCGAGGATGGAATGGGTATATGATTACAAAGAATCTGTCTATGGCTATTGAAGTCAATGTGAGCGTTGAAATGTAGACGCTACAACCTTGAGCGTAAGGCATAAGATGGCATAGCACTCTTCCGAACACCCATTTCCCAAGAAACGTGTACATTGGGGTTAAAGGCACGGCGAAAACACAGAGCAGAATATCTGACAGCGCCAAATTTGTGATGAAGAGATTGGTAACAGTTTGCATAGCTTTGTTCCTGAATACGACATAGCAAACGAGTACATTTCCAAAGACTCCAAGAACGAAAATAAGAGTGTAGAGAATGCAAAAAGCAACTTGGACTACTAAGACATCGATGATGTCCACAGTCCTGTTGAACTTTGAGTCTTCGAGTAATTCGACTGACTCTCCTGCCAAAGTCTTGAGGATTAAGACGCTTCCACCAGAGGTTCCGTTCATAGTGGCATGCTTTCAAGCTATCTTGGAGTTGTTATTGTGATGAATTCAAGATGTTGGGTTTATATTTTGGTGTCCACTCCAAATTGACGGCCAATCCATCTGGGAACAAAGAAAACAGCCAGGATTATTTTTATGTCAGCGGTAGCAATTAAGGACAAGATTGAATTTAATATAATTGCATTTCCTTGAGAAAAGTTTATATGAATTATTATCAATTGAAGAATAAAAATCATATAAATAAATCCCTACGAGGCATAATCAGAAATCAAAACTTTGTTGACTTAGTAATGTCATTAAATTAATAATATAGGTCTATACCTTAAACTGAGTATATAATTCTGTCGTTACATTCATATGATTATATCAGTAAATAGTCAAATCAAAATATCATAATCTAAATATTAAAAAACTATTTGTAGAGCTACAATTCGCAAGAATTTTTTTATTCATCTTGTCTGACGTATATTTTAATAATTATAAAAACGATTATTAAATAAATCATATTTTTTGCTCTTAAAATCATTAAGTTGCAATCTTGTTACATCAAATGAAAGCTCATTGTACAATTATTGTACATAATATCTAGCTTTATTTGCATTCCCAGTTTGTATTATTCACATAATCTAGTTTTAGGGACTACTAATTACTCCTTGTTTCTGGTATATCTACGAGCACGTTCATTCTCTTGTAAAAGTAATTTTAAAATAAAGCGATTAATTTAAAAACAATGAAATATTATTTCAAGATTCAAAATAGATTACAAAAAACTTTTTTTTAAGGTTTAAGTAATAATTTATGGTTTTGTTTGCATTGAGGATAATTTTATTTGCTTGCAACCTGCTTGTAAGTTTATTTTGAACTCTGTTTTTTAAGCCCTATTATTATATTACATAAATCTGTTGGTTTGTTTAATACCTAAGGTACAAGCCACACAGAAACGGCGCGGCGCGCATCGATCGCGCGGGTGTCATTCAAATTTCGTACAAAACGCATGGAAATAAAGTCGCAATTTGAGGTATAGTACGGACGCCCGTTCCACGCTCGACACCGCCTGAAACATACCATTCGGTATGTTCCAATTGCGATTCTATTTCCATGCGTTTTGTACGAAATTTGAATGACGCCCGCGCGCTCGATGCGCACCGCGCCGCTCTGTGTTGCTTGAACCTAAGATCTTTAAGACCATTTAATTGATCCACATGAAACTTTCACTGTTTTGTAGAACATGCTCTAGATTAGCATATGTTCTTTTTTTTCCCAAAAAGTGTCAACAACAATTTTCTGGGAGTGATTAAATTGGGATAAATTATTTGCAATGGCCGCCTATTAGGGTCACGTGATCATCAAACCGAAAACGGGCTGTGTGTGGTGTTGGTATTTTGAATTTTGTTAATTCTTGGTACGAGGACCGTGTTGTTTCCTTACTATACAATAATCTCAGAAAAATGTGCAGTTCTTTCGACATGAATTTTTTAAATTATATTTGGTAAATTCTTGGCAAGGATATCATGGTAAAATTATGTTACTTCCATGTAAGCAACTTAAATTTAAGGTAAAATTCTTGTAAAGGATATATGAATATAATTTGCAATATTCCGCTAAACAATTCTTGTCGTGCTATTCAAAATGCAGACTCGTGCACCGCCCGCCCGCCCGCATAAAAACATGCAACAAGCAAGCAATACAAGCAAAGCAATCTTAAATAACAAGCAAGAAAACTTATCGACACGTGTTTCGCCTCTGAACGAGGCATCCTCGGGATGTGTTGCTAGCCCGGCTTCTCCGCAGCAACTGATGTGTTGCTCGCCCAGCCGCTCCGCAGCAACTGATGTTGTTCGCCCGACAGCTCAGCAGCTAGTGACGAGCCGCCGACCGAAACTCGCCTTTTATACACCGGCCTGACTAGTTGTTTGGTGGGGAAAATGGGGAGACGAAAACATGCGTAACAGTGGGGTAGTGGTAAAGTTAGTTTGTTCGTTTAGTAAATCAGGGTTATTCTTGTTTTTTAGTATTTCTAATTGTTCTAACACACACATTCTTAAACCTTTTTTACAAATATGTTTTACTTCAAATGAATGGTTATCAGGCAAACTATGACCGGACTCTAATAGATGTTTTGCAAAGTGTGATTTTTCAGGATGATTATTTCTATGGGCTGAGATATGTTCTTTGTACCTAGTTTCAAAACTGCGACCTGTTTGACCTACATAGACACCGTTACAATCATTGCAAGACAATTTGTAAATACAAGACTGTTGTTTTTTATCTAATTTGTCCTTACCATTGCAAATACGCTTTATCTTATTTTTGGTTCTGAATGCAACGCGAACACCACAACGCCGAAAAATCTTCGCAACCCGTTCAGAAATTGGACCTAGATAAGTTATGCTTGTTTTATATTTCTGAACACTCGTACTTTCAGGCTGTAAAGCAGACAAACTGTTTCTAATAATGATATTCTGTTTTTTGTGGACTAATCTATCAACCATTTTTGCACTATACCCGTTATTCACAGCAATCTGATATATTATGTTGAGTTCTTTTTCAAAGTTGTCAGGACTTAGAGGCACCGTCATCAATCTGTGAACATAACAACGAAATGCTGCAAGCTTATGTTCCCAAGGGTGACAAGATGAAGAAGGTATTACAGTATCGGTGTGTGTTGGCTTGCGGTATATTTGAAATTCATGTTTATTCTGTGCCCGAGTAATCGTTAAATCTAGAAAATTAAGGGAGTTTTCTTGTTCGACTTCTAATTTAAATTTTATTTTGGGGTGAATTTTGTTCAATTTGTCAACAAATACATCGAGCTGTCTACCAGTACCAGTCCAGCAAATAATGATGTCATCAACGTATCTGTAATAATACAAAATATTCGAACTACTGGCAATGTGTTTGTTCTCAAAACTATCCATGAAAATATCGGCCATTAATGGACTTAAGGGTGAACCCATCGCTAAACCTTCTTTCTGCATATAGAATCTATCATTGAATTTGAAATAATTTTGACGCATGCAAACTGATGCAAGGCTAATGAGGTCATCAATTTCGTTAGTGTGGAGACGTTGTTTTTCTAGTAAATTTCTAATAACAATCAAACACTCATCGGAAGGAACATTGGTAAACAAGCTATCTACATCTAAAGATATCAACTTCGCATTAGAGGGCAAATGGACATTCTGAATTTTTGATATTAAGTCATCTTTGTTCCTAAGACAATAAATGGGCTTGAAGGCAGTTTTTTCTATCAAAATATGATTTAACCGTTTTGACAAATCATAAGCTGGAGCACCTATATAAGAGACAACCGGACGAACTGGAATATTATCTTTATGAATTTTTGGCAAACCGTACAAAGCTGGAGCTACAGGGTTCATAGGAAGTAATTTTGCTTTATAGTGAGAATTGTCTGGAAAAACAAAGGAGGTGTTGTTGACGGCTAATTTTAACTCTGCTTGAAATTTCTTAGTTGGATCTGAATTAAGAGGAACAAAGGCGTCACCCTGAATAACATCATTTACCTTTATATTATAGTCATCACGATTCATTATTACTACTGCGTTGCCCTTATCGGCCTTGGAAATCACTAAGTTATTTTCGTTGACCCTACTCTGAACAGATTTAAATATTGCTAGTTCCGGATTAATTTTGAGACTTGATGAGACAACGGACTCTTGAATTTCATGCGTAACCAAACTCTTCACAATATTGTCTTGCTTAGAAACAATTGCAGTAATCTCAGCATCAACAGCTAAATTTTCTAATGAATTTTGGGACAAACTAGAAGGAATATTATATTTTAAACCCTTTTCTAAAAGAGACATCTCAATATTAGGAAAAACAACATTAGTTAAATTTTTTACTCGGGGGTAGAATGAAGAAGTTGATGAATTTTGCACGGGCTGTCGACTAAAATCGTTATTACACTGTATTAATCTATCTAACTTACTTTTCTGAATGAGATACTTCTCGTGCACAACCTTCGATGTCAAATCTCTAGCCTTTCTATCCAAGCTGTCAAATTCAGTGCTGTGTAAAGAAAAAGTTAATTCAGTATGGAGAACTTTGAGATGAGTTTTAAGGTTATTTCTTACCGAAAACCAATACCTTATTTCTTCATTCAACCAAGCCAATTGTGCTCTTCTAATAGCTAAAAATGAAGACCTAGTGTGTGTGTTACAACGAATATTAAGTTTTATGTGGTTGGGGATAACTTTATTTTTCTTACATTGTTGATTAAACCAAACATTCTGTGCGGCTACTCTGTGTAATTTGGTAAGTTTAACATACAATTTCGCCTGTTCAGCTATGCTTGCTGACCTAAGATGATTAATTGAAATAGGCGTTACCTTGCGGAAGTCCATCACTAAGTAAAGGATATATGAATATAATTTGCAATATTCCGCTAAACAATTCTTGTCGTGCTATTCAAAATGCAGACTCGTCTGCACGACAAGAATTGTTTAGCGGAATATTGCAAATTATATTAATATATCCTTTACTTAGTGATGGACTTCCGCAAGGTAACGCCTATTTCAATTAATCATCTTAGGTCAGCAAGCATAGCTGAACAGGCGAAATTGTATGTTAAACTTACCAAATTACACAGAGTAGCCGCACAGAATGTTTGGTTTAATCAACAATGTAAGAAAAATAAAGTTATCCCCAACTACATAAAACTTAATATTCGTTGTAACACACACACTAGGTCTTCATTTTTAGCTATTAGAAGAGCACAATTGGCTTGGTTGAATGAAGAAATAAGGTATTGGTTTTCGGTAAGAAATAACCTTAAAACTCATCTCAAAGTTCTCCATACTGAATTAACTTTTTCTTTACACAGCACTGAATTTGACAGCTTGGATAGAAAGGCTAGAGATTTGGCATCGAAGGTTGTGCACGAGAAGTATCTCATTCAGAAAAGTAAGTTAGATAGATTAATACAGTGTAATAACGATTTTAGTCGACAGCCCGTGCAAAATTCATCAACTTCTTCATTCTACCCCCGAGTAAAAAATTTAACTAATGTTGTTTTTCCTAATATTGAGATGTCTCTTTTAGAAAAGGGTTTAAAATATAATATTCCTTCTAGTTTGTCCCAAAATTCATTAGAAAATTTAGCTGTTGATGCTGAGATTACTGCAATTGTTTCTAAGCAAGACAATATTGTGAAGAGTTTGGTTACGCATGAAATTCAAGAGTCCGTTGTCTCATCAAGTCTCAAAATTAATCCGGAACTAGCAATATTTAAATCTGTTCAGAGTAGGGTCAACGAAAATAACTTAGTGATTTCCAAGGCCGATAAGGGCAACACAGTAGTAATAATGAATCGTGATGACTATAATATAAAGGTAAATGATGTTATTCAGGGTGACGCCTTTGTTCCTCTTAATTCAGATCCAACTAAGAAATTTCAAGCAGAGTTAAAATTAGCCGTCAACAACACCTCCTTTGTTTTTCCAGACAATTCTCACTATAAAGCAAAATTACTTCCTATGAACCCTGTAGCTCCAGCTTTGTACGGTTTGCCAAAAATTCATAAAGATAATATTCCAGTTCGTCCGGTTGTCTCTTATATAGGTGCTCCAGCTTATGATTTGTCAAAACGGTTAAATCATATTTTGATAGAAAAAACTGCCTTCAAGCCCATTTATTGTCTTAGGAACAAAGATGACTTAATATCAAAAATTCAGAATGTCCATTTGCCCTCTAATGCGAAGTTGATATCTTTAGATGTAGATAGCTTGTTTACCAATGTTCCTTCCGATGAGTGTTTGATTGTTATTAGAAATTTACTAGAAAAACAACGTCTCCACACTAACGAAATTGATGACCTCATTAGCCTTGCATCAGTTTGCATGCGTCAAAATTATTTCAAATTCAATGATAGATTCTATATGCAGAAAGAAGGTTTAGCGATGGGTTCACCCTTAAGTCCATTAATGGCCGATATTTTCATGGATAGTTTTGAGAACAAACACATTGCCAGTAGTTCGAATATTTTGTATTATTACAGATACGTTGATGACATCATTATTTGCTGGACTGGTACTGGTAGACAGCTCGATGTATTTGTTGACAAATTGAACAAAATTCACCCCAAAATAAAATTTAAATTAGAAGTCGAACAAGAAAACTCCCTTAATTTTCTAGATTTAACGATTACTCGGGCACAGAATAAACATGAATTTCAAATATACCGCAAGCCAACACACACCGATACTGTAATACCTTCTTCATCTTGTCACCCTTGGGAACATAAGCTTGCAGCATTTCGTTGTTATGTTCACAGATTGATGACGGTGCCTCTAAGTCCTGACAACTTTGAAAAAGAACTCAACATAATATATCAGATTGCTGTGAATAACGGGTATAGTGCAAAAATGGTTGATAGATTAGTCCACAAAAAACAGAATATCATTATTAGAAACAGTTTGTCTGCTTTACAGCCTGAAAGTACGAGTGTTCAGAAATATAAAACAAGCATAACTTATCTAGGTCCAATTTCTGAACGGGTTGCGAAGATTTTTCGCCGTTGTGGTGTTCGCGTTGCATTCAGAACCAAAAATAAGATAAAGCGTATATGCAATGGTAAGGACAAATTAGATAAAAAACAACAGTCTGGTATTTACAAATTGTCTTGCAATGATTGTAACGGTGTCTATGTAGGTCAAACAGGTCGCAGTTTTGAAACTAGGTACAAAGAACATATCTCAGCCCATAGAAATAATCATCCTGAAAAATCACACTTTGCAAAACATCTATTAGAGTCCGGTCATAGTTTGCCTGATAACCATTCATTTGAAGTAAAACATATTTGTAAAAAAGGTTTAAGAATGTATGTGTTAGAACAATTAGAAATACTAAAAAACAAGAATAACCCTGATTTACTAAACGAACAAACTAACTTTACCACTACCCCACTGTTACGCATGTTTTCGTCTCCCCATTTTCCCCACCAAACAACTAGTCAGGCCGGTGTATAAAAGGCGAGTTTTGGTCGGCGGCTCGTCACTAGCTGCTGAGCTGTCGGGCGAACAACATCAGTTGCTGCGGAGCGGCTGGGCGAGCAACACATCAGTTGCTGCGGAGAAGCCGGGCTAGCAACACATCCCGAGGATGCCTCGTTCAGAGGCGAAACACGTGTCGATAAGTTTTCTTGCTTGTTATTTAAGATTGCTTTGCTTGTATTGCTTGCTTGTTGCATGTTTTTTTGCGGGCGGGCGGGCGGTGCACGAGTCTGCATTTTGAATAGCACGACAAGAATTGTTTAGCGGAATATTGCAAATTATATTCATATATCCTTTACTTAGTGATGGACTTCCGCAAGGTAACGCCTATTTCAATTAATGAAAAATTCTTGATCAAATACGAATACCAGGCGGGCGAAGTTTGGTCATTTTGGCACGGAGGTCGTTATAAGTCTTATACACTACTTCTTTGTAAGATATTTATAATCCCGGAACTAGTACTTTAATTTAATATCCCCAGCAGGTCTTGGATAAATATAGGCTCATCTTTTCTGCCACTGTAGCTTTTAAGTAATTGATCTAATTTTAAACTCAAACCGCTGGAGGTAACCTAATCACGAAATTGCTTTAATGTGGGTTTCATTTCCTTGAAATTACGTGTATCATCATGTTATGCCAATTTGCTCTAATACCAGCAGTTTCTATATTATGTCCAGTGGCTTATTAAAGTAATAGATTTTTGCCCTAGGAAAGTTTATCTTTATTGAAAACTAGCCCTTAACCACGGCCCCGCTCGCGTTTTTTCAATCACTGCCCCATTATTGATTTGGGGGTTATTTTATCAACATTATTATAGTCACTACGATGATAATTTAAAAAAATCGCAACCAAGTCCACCCAGTTGAAATGGAACATACTTAGGTGCACACAGATGGTCAGACAAAAATTCAAAAAAGAAATTGTTTTTGCCTGAGTACAATAGTAATAAAATAACCCATTTCAATTAAAATTTCGAAAAAATGATTAGTGTACGGATACGGCTTTTTACTAACTGCTTTATTATTAGTGTAGATAAACAAAATGAAAAATAAAAAAAAGAAATGTATGAAATACATAATCCAATACAAATAATTCTTACTGATTTATCAGAAAAATAAAGCTAAGAAATATAAGGCCAAGCTTGATGAACGAATAAACTTTGGCTATTCGAGTTCACCACTGAAATAAATAATTAAAAAACAATCGTTTCATTTATGAAAGATAAGTGGTAATTGAATTAAAATAGATTGTGTTACCTCACCGCTCGCATAACCAGAAGTTAAGATCGGAGACTAAGAAAATAATTTCAGTAAATTTCAACTCTCCTGATAAGTCTGATATCTCTCCAACGAGTTAAAACACTTCGCCGAGGACACTCTAGACCAGAGGGATAGATAAAGAGCAACAAATAACTACGGTTTCGCCAAATACACTCAAACAGGAAATAAGGTTAGAGACCAAGAAAAGAATTTTAATCCGGAACGTATCTCTTACTTCCGTCCTTTTATGTCAAAACTAACTAGGTATTAAATCAATTTTATCTGAAACGCGAGTTGGCCTTGGGCATCTCCAAAAACACTCTATGTTAAAATACCAGATCAAGCACCAGAATATAATATTATCAGCGGGTAACGCGGTTCGCCAAAGTCACTTGGACAGGAAATAATATCAGAGACTGAGAAAAAAAGTAAAACTTTACTTAGACTTTTCCTCTTTAGGCTCTTGGCCAGGAAATAATATCAGAGACTGAGAAAAAAAGTAAAACTTTACTTAGACTTTTCCTCTTTAGGCTCTTGGCCAGGAAATAATATCAGAGACTGAGAAAGAAAGTAAAACTTTACTTGGACTTTTCCTCTTTAGGCTTAACCTTTTGTCCCGCCAAAAAAGAAACAGAAAATTTTCAGACTTATAAAGTAATTAACATGAGAACCAAAGCAAAGTGAGAGTCATGAAAGTCAAGCAAGTTACCTGCAGTTCAAGAATAATTTCTTCATTTTCAATTAGTACATCATTGCACGGGGCTTGAAGTTAAGCGCCGTGCATTAACAAGGCATTAACCTACCGGCTTTTGATATTTGTGTGCTTCGAATTTCTAAGTGTCAAAGAACACTGACTCGTTTTTAGGGTTCCGTAGTCTGACAAGGAACCCTTGTAGTTTCGCCATGTCCGTCCGTCTGTCCGTGGCTTAGCTCAGGGATTATCAGGGCGATCCGTTGGCGAAATATTAAGCTTTAAAGTACAAATTTTTGTTAGAGTCAAGTGGCCCCCCCTGCCGGCTAAATGGTTGTTCATGGATATGTGAAAAAATTCACAGAAGAAGTATATATAATGAATTTAAAAGCAAGATTATCACAGCTAACTATGCCTTACAGATTTACGAGTACAGGTCGCGCCAATCTTTTATCTAAACACGATTCGTATCGGCAGGAACAAAATGTATGGGCTGTCGTCCTTCAGAAGAGCGACTTCCGAGCGGAGTAGAAGTTTGGCGCGATCTGTATTAGCAGACCAGTCCACATATTGTATAGGGCAACTACGGAATCCTACACTGCGCGTGGCCCGACACGCACTGGGCCGGTTTTTTAAACTCACACTTGTGTTTTAATAACCTCTTTATGTACCAGTTTCATAAACTACTAGCACGTGAGACATAAACCTGCACTGAAGTATCGCTTCTCCGTGTAAATATGGACTACATACTCGTAGGTCACGGAGAAGCGTTACCTAAATGCGGGTTTAGGTCACTATAAAGCTTTAAGATGGAAGATGATGCAAATAGAAATACAATAAAGAGACTTCGTTTACCAAAATACCCATAATTTACCAAAGAAATATTCGAATCTTAGATAAAATTTTTAACAAACCGCGTAAATATTTACTGTAAATAAAATCTTTTCTAACCCTCTGTTTTGAGCTTCTTAATGATTTCCTCTCGAGTATCGATTTCGGGATTAAGGTTGTTTCTTCTTCATAATAAATAATTTGGCGATTAAAAAAAACGTACTTTTATTTCAGCTAGAAGGCGAGTTATTGAATAAAAACTCGTTTTTTCAAGAGCGCGTGATATTTCGGTAACGACTCAGAGCAAGCTATTTTAATTGCTAATAGAGATTGCATGTTTTGCTTGCATCCGTACTCTAAACTATTGGTCCGTTAAATATAAACAGATTCGATAGGACTACACAAAAACTAAGCCAACGCAGGTGAAGCCGTGGATTACTTTCCATCTAGAGATCTACATTTATACGTATAATATAAGGTCATGTCTGCTAAATAACTGCAAACTACACAAATGATTGCCCAAATGTGTGTGTAAATACACGATAAACATCAAAAGATTAACAATATTTTTAAGGTCGACAGAATATATGCAAGTTAATTGCAGTGTAAGCGATCGGAAATTTAAAAATACTACTCCCCAATACAAATGCTAGATTACATTACTGAAAATTGTAATTTTGGTGAAGCAGTCTCGGCAAAAGTCAGCGAAAGTTACTTCTTAAGACTGACCTTGGGTAAAAAGTCGTTTATTTTTAAGGATTCTTAGTAAGAAACGAAGTGAAACCATACTTGGTTTTTTCTTCTGTTTTACCTTTTGTTATTTGTATTGTGATGTATTTAAAATGTTTGCTCTGATTAAGTGACCTTCAAATAGCTTTTTTATTTTGAAATTGATCATGTTATGTAAGCAACTTGGGAAAAAGTAGATTTGCACGTCATGATTCAGTGTAATTTTACTTTTTTTTTTGTAGGAAGGAAAGATTGGGTTTTTAAATAAAGTAATTAAAATTATAAAAATTGTGTGCGTGGTAAAGGGACCTTCTTTTTTATGAGTCGGAACTGGGAAGTTCTTTTATACACAGACATTCCGCAGCGCGTAGCTAACTGACCATGAGTACGTAAAACTGTTTTTGCAAATAATAGTAGAAACACTATCGATTTCATCTCAAGGATTATGACGTAAGGGCTCGCATTCGCTTAAAATAAGTCCCGCTTTAACGTTTTTGTTTTGCGTAAAAATTTTCCGTATTGCAGAAAAACTAAATTTCCTATCCGAAAACAGTTTTTTATAATGTTTTTGATGTGTTACTATTGTTCTGAAGTATGTTTTATCGTTATAATGTCTCTATTAAATCACACTACTCGGAAACGGCAATGCTGTTAGAAAGTTTTAAACTTCATTTCAGAGTTGGTCTAAAAAGGAAAGAGTAATATTTGACCCACTTCTATGTTAATGTATTCTTACTTGAACTTGTTTTATTTTGTAGGTAGGAAAAGTCGACTTCAGCAGTTAATGTTTTGTGTAACTTCCACTCAATACTAGAGTAGGGAAGTATCGTTTAAAAACACGTGGGTGGTTGCTATGACGATGGTTACGACGCCATAAAGACGAGTATACATAAGCGTAAACCATTTGCGTTCGTATTTTACCGTAGTTGTCGCCGTCAGTTACGTGTTTCTCATTTCAATCCTTGTTAATTAACCTATTTACCTGTAGAACCTTTGATTATATTGCATAGAAACAATTCAGTTTACAGCCGCATAATAATCAGCGATAGCTCAGTCCACAGGACGTTGCACTCTCAATATTGGGACCCCATTTGGAATCCCGCCAGTCGGGCGTTCAGCAACATTGAAGTATAATCACAGATTATTTAATTATATTTTATTAAATTCAATTCAAAACACTTTATTGCACACAATATATAAATGAATAACAATTAACAGTAGTCTAACAGTATATGCAAAAGGCGAGCTTATCTCTGGAAGAGATTTCTACCAGCAAACCATTGGTTACGGAAACGATTAACAAAAGTGAGTATTTCAAAAGTTTAGAGACAAACAAAAGAGACAATTGTTTAAAATCATTAATAAAAAATAATAATAATACTACGGTCTCCATAAATTAATTTAAATACAAATAAAATAAAATAAAAATACTTATAGTATAATATAAATAATAAATATTAATTTAGTACTCCATAATTATAAATACATACTTTGATACATATATGCAAGAAAATAATTACAGAAAATGCTCTTTAGTTCTCTTCTTGAAAATGCTTATAGTTGAACTATCACGAATTGTGTGTAGTGGTGAGTTACAGAGCCTGATCGACGCTACATCGAAAGAGTTGCCGAAGGCACCAGTCTTGTGAGACAGTGTGAGATTCATGCTGCTTGTCCCTCGAGTAGAGATACTCAAAGCGGTCACGCAAATACAAAGGTGCAAAAGTGCTCGTAAGAATACTAAAAACAGCGCACAACATGTGGACGTTTTGACGTTGCCGAATTGGGAGCCATTCTAGCTCCTTTCTGTATTGGGACACGATACATGCGCAATCCAAAAATAAATCGTGTGGCCAAGTTTTGTAGGCGTTCTTATTTACTAAGAAACTCTTCAGTAGCATCCAAAACGCAGACATCGGCATAGTCTATGAGAGGTAGGAGAAGTATTTGAGCAAGAGTTACCTTAGTTTAGAACGGTAGAAATCACTGAAGATGCATAAGGGAATAAAAGGTAGTAGAGACTTTTCTACTGACTGCATTTACATGAGCACACCATGATAAGTTAGATTCAAAAATGACACCAAGATTTTCAACATTATCAGTGTTGCAATAGGAGTATCGTTGAATAAAACCTAAGAAAAAGATCTTTAATTCAGTAGATTGGTCAAGTACCTACTGCCAATTATAATAGTCTGGGATTTTTTTGGGTTCAAGTCCAAATAAATCAGCCCATTTTCTCATGTTGTCCAGATCATCATTCATATGAGAAATTGTGGTTTCAACTTCGGCTACATCGAAATGACGGTTAAGTTGCAGATCATCAGCATAAAGATGGTAGTTGCAAGAAAGTACTTCGGATAAAGAATTAATAAATATAAAAAAGAGTAGAGGAGAGAGGACGCCACCCTGGGGTACACCGGCAGAAAGATGGCACCACTCCGAGGTAACCTTGTCCGAGCGTATGCACTGCTGGTGACCTCTAAGATAAGTATCGAACCATTCTATCACAAGTGGAGATACGTTAAGAAAACTAAGTATATTGGAAGCACGTCAAAGTCAACGCAGTATTGAGATAACACTATTCTAGTATATTTAGAATTACACTTTTACTGTTTTGAATAACGTTAAAGATCTAGTTAGACTAAACTTTTTAACTAAAATACGATTTTTGTATCCGCTATTAAGATATTTCGTTTTAAAATCGAAAATTTGATTATGCACGCTACTGGAGATGGAGTTTCATAGCCATTTTTATGACGTTTATACACAAGCGATGAGTTTACGAAAGTAATAAACTGATACAAATACCATTGTATGTTAAGAATCAATCTAAATAATAATGTATGCTAATTTATAGTCTAGAAGAGCTAGATCGTCGTGCACCTAGATTTTATGTACTTCATAGAAACACCCGCACGTTCCTTTACTGGAGAAAGCTTAAGCTTTGAATTTTATTATATTTTCCGGTGTGTCCGGAATAGTTTCTTAGAACACAGTAAGGCATTTTTCAATTTTGTGAAACACATGAAACCAACGCACGTCGCAACAAGCGTCACGGAATGAAGGAGATAGTTGCGGCCGGTCCACCGCAAAAACTTGATTCGCTGTGGCTGCTTTATATGTAACTAGCGTTTGCCCGCGGCTCCGCCCGCGTGTTATTCAGTTTACCGACATGCTTTTTTTCTGGATAAAAACTAAACCTATGTGTTAAGTTAGGGTATAAGCTATATCCATTCTAAATTTCATCCAAATACGTCTAGCCATTCACACACGCACATAAAGTTTCGCATTTATAATATCAGTGTGATAGTGTGATACATATACGAGTAAAAAAGGGGACGGGACAACTGAAGCATAGCAATGGCGACGGTCTGAATGAATGAATGTTTAATTATTTCAAGGATCCATCCACAGCCTGTTTCGTCCACTGCTGGAGATAAGCCTTTCCAGGATTTCACCACTCTTGGCGGTCCTCCTGGAAGAAATGCCCATACTCACACACGCTGGGCAGGCGGGTTGGTGAGCGCGGTGCCAAAACCCTTGCACCAGTGACGCCGCTGCCCGTCACCAGTCTGTTTTATATAAGGCCTGGCAGTTGTGGATGGATAAACCGCCATCCATCGGTCCCAGGCAATGGTGGGGCGCCTGATTATGCCTGAGAGCTGTTCTCTTACTCTCCCCCGAATAACTTTGGGAGGATTTGCGAGTAAGATGGTGGTACCTCCACAGTCGAGCTCGGCATCAGCTCTACCACCTACATGGTGGTATAAGGGTAACTTAATCTAAATACCTACAAAACCAAGTAGAAATTTGGTTTGTCTGTGGGGAGGGAGTTGCACTTATTTTTCTATAATTATGTAGTTACTAAGTTATAAGTAGGTAGAGTACTCATCATAAAAGTATCCATAATAACTAATAACAATGTCATTTTAACCTGTCTATGTTTTCATGTTTTGTACAAGGTAAGTTTTATATAATTTTGCGAATTTATTTTTACAAGTGTGTGAGTGTATTTACTATGGAATTAGGCTTACTGTTAGCGTGCCGGGCTCACGCGTACACCCGAGTAGGCTTACTAAGGGTGCTTCAGCTTTTGGTTGGCGAGATTCCTTCCGTAATTGTTTGTACTTCTATGATGTAGTAGTAATAATATGAGATTTTCTACATTTATGTGCATAGTATTTGTACAATTGCTGAAAATGAAGTAAAACATTGTGAGGTAAACGAGCAAGCCCAAAAGCGTGTATTTGTGCCTGAAGTACGGTGAAAAGACTCACTTCCTATCGGGAAGTTAAAAACATTTCCGAAAAGATAGTGTTAGAAAGATATAGAACACGACATAGTGGATCTATAAAATGAAAAAAAGGGTTTACGCCGTAGCTAAAGGAGTCTACGCCGTAACGAAAGAAGTCTAAGCCGAGGCGAAAAGAGTCTACGCCATATCAAAAAAAGTCTACGCCGTAGCAAATGAGTCAACGCAGTAGTGAAAAGAGTCTACGCCCTAGCGAAAAAAGGACGCGAACGTTGTTGTTTAAAAGTAATCAATTAAAACCATTCCTGAAATTCTATACGGAAAAAAAAGTACTGTTTTCTGACGTCAAAAATTAAAAAACCAACAAATAGTGTTTTGTTCCAAAAAGGATTCCTCCACGCACAATACCAACCAGACTATATATATTTATCCACGATAAATATAAGCCAGGTTAGATTACCGCGTGACTGTACCAAAATTTATCTCTCGTAAGTTGGGTTGTCATCTGGAAAATTTATAAGCTAGGACAAGTATCTTAAGAACCCCGGATTTACGGCGTAACACTCGAGTATACCATGTGTATTCTTTAAACCTCACGAATAAAATAAAATAGGCATACATTTTTACAATTAGGCAAAATACCTTTAATTTTGATAACAATATCTTGTCGTCTTGTTATTTCATCATTTAAGCAATAAAAACAAATCTTCGAACCAACAAGCAAACTTAACATGCTTTATCTTCATTTTGGTCATGAAACTAAAACTTTTTCTCTCTTTTATACAAAAATTAAAACCAGACACAAATCCCCACCGGGACGCACTACGGACGCACTCCAAAATAGGAAAAAATCGGGAAAATCCGGGAAAATGGCAATCCTATGTGTTCGGTTTAAAAAGCGCCTAGGAAAGCAGCATTGTAATTGTTCGCTTTAAAACGTATTTGAACGCGGTTAAGATGTTTTATTTTATTAATATGGCAACACGAGTTGTCGAATTGTGACGTGACGGTGGGTTCGCCATTGATTGATTGATTGCTTTTGAAGACAACCAGAGTTGCAAGAGGTTATGTATTTGATATTTCAAGGAAATCAGTAATTCAAAGTGTGAAATAAACCAGTTAATTAGTGTTAACTGTGGTCCGGGACCCATCCGCGAAATGATTCGTAAATTCAATAATTTAGCGAAGTGATGTTAAGAGATTTTCATTACCGCGTTTTACTGAAATAGTGCAGTGAAATTGTTAACCTGTGTTTTTGTTGGGAGGCTAGCCTAGGGGTTAGGTGTTTGAGTATAGGATACAAATCTGGCTGACATACTGGCTGGGCTGGTCATTTGTCAGAAATCTCCGTGCTGAGGGTGACGATAATCAACGCCAGAAGAAAGGAAGAGCACGTCCAGGGGACCTGTGCTTTCCTCTGAACCCACGTTGAGTCGTGACTTTGATCGAGCGCCGAGGTCCCGTCCAGGACGGGAACGTGAACATTATACACAAATGTGAGTTTTTGAATCGTTTACCCATATAACTGGATTTAGTATATATGTTTCTTGTTTGGAAACCCCTTTTCTGGTAGGGTTTAGATTTTGTTCAATACCAATGGACCCAGCAAGCGAAATCTGAATTGTACCTGTCGAGAGGGGGGGGGGGGGGTTTATCACACACTAGGTGTAAGAAACAAATTGAATTGCTAATATGGGACAAAATAAAATTTGTGAATTCGTTCTTGATCCAGATTTAGATTTACATTTACTCCATTAAATATTGGAATTCGGTTTAGCTACCAAATTGGGAAGAATGGGAAGAAACTCAGTGGAGACATTATAAAAATTATCATTTTTTCCCGCAAATTATAGTATTAGAGGTGCTATACTTTATTGTAATTTAATTTTCAAGTTTGAGCAGGGATATACATAGTTTGTGACCTATTGTTTTACCGATGGTGAAAACTGAATAGTAGTTGTGATCAATAAACCAATTTAGCACCTAAGTAAGAGCACTGTTCGTTTTAATTTATCTATTGCCTGAATTTGAACTGAACCTTCGCGTTTCTACAGTGTTTTTTTTATCTTCATCGCAGTGTCACAAAATATAGTTTGAGACGTAGTTAATTCGAAATAGTTCGTGAATCTTAAATAAGATATTCATACTCGCACCCATATTGTATTCTTGATGAAACGTTTGTTTCTAAGTCAATTATGCTATAACAGCTCAGCTGTGAGTTCACGACTGTAAAAGCAAGTTGCCTAATCAAGTCTTTGTGAGTAAATCTAGACACTAGGATCTAAACCCTAGCCCAAGTTCAACGGCTAATTCCAGAGATTCATTTTCCATCATTAGTTTACCTCACAGTATTATATCAATTACAACTTTTTCTTCGGACCAAACTGACCGACCATTATTATTATTTTCTATTGGTTGTCTGGCAATTTAAAGGTTTAGTTTTCAAGTGGGCATGGATGGTCAAATCCGAGACTGTATGGAATAGCGATAAATGCTCAAAGGAGACTTGGGGCTGATTTTGATAAAAGGAAATAGGTTGGAAATAGGGATGGAAATAGGTTGATCTTTAAAAATACAAAAACCCTGTGTATGTTATTGCACCATCCGATAGTGTCGCTTATAAGGATTTAATTCTGGGAAGTAATGTCAAACGGTGAACGAAACAGGCATATTTAAAAAAAATACGATTTATTTTGAAGTGTAGTAACAACGAAGAAACGTTGTTTTATAATATTACTGCGACATGCAGCTATTGACTGCAACATTGTGACGCACGCTGCTTGAGTTATTATAAAACCGATTGATGTACATTTTTAGAGGTTCACTCTATTTTGGCATCGAAATAATAAACATGTCAACTTAACACCTCGTTTAAATCATCACTCCCGTCTACAACCCTTGGCGCTAACCAAAGTTATTTGATGGCGACCCATACCAGTCTTACCTGTGAAGCTTTTCTGATATCTAACTGAAGGCAAAAAGAAGATGCCCTACCAACAACACAGTACAGAAGACCAGAGGAACAGCACCAATGTTAAGAAGAAAGTATCCAGCTAGAAACTTGGCACTTCGTGAACAACCGAAACGCGACGTAGCAGAAATATTTTTTGGAATAAAATCGTGCAAAAGAAAAGGTGGCGCCGGGTGCCGGGAGATATGCTCAAGCCCAATATGAGATTCAAGGATATGCAGGGCGCTGGGAGATACACAGTACGGGTCCGATGAGGAGCAGCTGGGAGCCCGTTCGAGTCCGATGACCTACCACAGCACGTGTCAAACAACGTCATCGTGACCTACATATCACTTACCGGTACATACCTACTGCGCGCATTTCTGTAAGTTTTTGAACAAACATTATAATGTCTTCAAGTAAAACGTTTTCATTCAGTTGTATTGTTTAGTTAGAATGCTTAATTTTAACTGTTATTTGAATGTAATATGTCCGAGCAGTTAAAGGAATTACATCTTAGAATTAATTTAATTAGGGAATATTTGGTTAAAATCGGTCCAGAACGTCGTAAAAAAAGATATAGCTTATATGAAGTTACAGGAGGCCGATAATGAGTATAATAAGCTCGATGGTATTTTGACTCAGTTGAACCAAGAAATTACAGAGAAGCAGCTGGGCACTGAATCTAGCGATTTGTTTCAGAAATTGATAAATGAAATAACTTCTACTTATAAAAAGATTAAAAGTTTACTTTCCAGCATAGATAATAGTTGCCAAACTGAGGAAGGTATTATTTTAGAAATTGAGCCTAAGATAACGAAATATTTTTCAAAAATGGCTGACTCTTTTGATATTAAAACAGCTATTTCCCTGTTGCCTGTAATGAATGGCCAGGAACAAGTGACCAACCAGCTCGTCGATGGGATCTTGTTGTATAGTTCTCTCATTAATGAAACTAGTAAGAACCAGCTTATTGAGTTTGTTTTAAAAACGCGACTTTCAGCTAGCGCGAAATTGCGACTGAAAAGTACCTACAGCAATGTTCAATGTTTAGTAAACGATATTCGCAAGTTTTTAATTCCGAAAAAATCCACTGTAGCTTTACAGACGCAGTTGTTTCGAACTACACAAGGTCGTAGATCTATTGAGAAGTTCGGTACAGAGCTAGAAGAGTTATTCGTCAATTTGACGATAGCGCAAGCAGATGGCGAAACGTCCAAGTTTGAGGTTTTGCGGCCTCTTAATGAAAAAACGGCTATTAAGCGGTTTGCGGATGGTTTGTCTGACCAGCGACTTAGCACTGTTATCGCGTCACGGCAGTTTGATTCGCTACCAGAAGCTATTAGGACAGCAATAGACGAACAATCTATGTCCACCCAGCCTCAGAACCAAACTATGCATTTTGGGTCTACCAAACCGTACCAGCATAAACGCTATGATAATCGCGGTTTCCGTGGCCGAAGAAATTACTCGAATCGGAATTTCAATCAAGACAATAACACAGGTCAACAAACATCCTTTAAAAGTGCAGGTTTTCGAGGTACATACAAGAATGGCCAGCGTCAGCAAACACGCGGCGGCGGCTACTCACGTTTCCAGCGTATTCAGCATAACGTGTCAGAATACGACGGTCAGGAAAAGCTTCGAAATAATAATGAGCGGTTAGAGTTTTTTCGTGCCTAAACAGAGCAATCAGTATATTTATAGTTTTAATAACTTTTGCGTTATTACTTGCCAGTTAAGGACTGGTGACAAGTTAAATTTATTGGTTGACACTGGAGCTAGTTTATGCGTATTAAAGTATGAATCGTTATTAAAAAATAGGGAATTATTGAATTCAATTCAAGAGGATAAGTTAGTAATTAAAGGAATAAGTGGTAATTTAGAGTCTGTTGGCTATATTAATTTAGATATTATTATTAAGAATGTGGTTTTTAAACAAAAGTTCTACATTTTCAAGAACTTATCTTGCACCGCAGAGGGGATACTTGGGCAAGATTTTTTCACGCGATATTACGCGATGTTGAATTATAAAGATGGTACTTTGAGTTTGGAAAACCAAGACCAGTCTATTGTTGTACAAGTAAGTGGAAACTTGTTTACAATTCCGCCACGATGCGAAATGATTCAACACATCCCGACGATATTAGTTAGTGATTGCGTCATTTTAGCAAAGGAAATTTATAAGGGAGTGTACACAGCGGGTGTCATTTCTAAACCACAGAATGGACTTATTCCAGTTAGGATTTTAAATACCACAGATAATTCAATTAAGGTAGATATTTCGGATTTAGAAGTCATTAGCTTGAATCACTTTGATGTTTGCAAGTTTGACAAGGATAGTACTACATCTAATAGAGTCCGAATTTTGCTAAATTTACTTGATTTGCATTCTTATTTAAATAAAGAGGAGCAAAAGAGCATTGAGAACGTGTGTGCTAAATATGCCGATGTTTTTCATTTGCCAGGAGATACGCTTTCCATAAGTAATTTAATTAAACATTCTATTAAGGCGCCTAGGCACGCCACCGTTTTAGTACAAAATTTAATAATCCGTTTCTCAGTTATTTTTCGTAATAGACCAAACTATTTGACCTCTATCATCTGGTGCTGGTATTTTAAAAGGCACCATTTTGCCAAAATTTTGAATATTAATTTTGTTTTAAAGATATTCAGCTGGACAGATTTACATACAAAGTTGTTTTCTTGCCTCAGATTGTACCTAATTCAAAATTTTACATTTCAGCCACATAGCGACTTTGTAAATGCCTGTATTTAACTATAGAAGTCTATACCTTTAGTCTATAACGAAAAACAACAGAGAAACGGGTTATCAAATTTTGTACTAAAACGGTGGCGTGCCTATGCGCCTTAAATTGAAAGAAAACACGTCTTCAGTGTACGTGAAGCCTTATAGATTGCCAAATGCATTAAAAGGTGAAGTTCAAAAGCAGATCGATGAAATGCTTAGGAATGACATTATTGAGGAGACCACTTCTGAATGGTCCAGTCCTGTTCTTTTAGTTCCCAAAAAGACTGATAGGTCAGGAGACAAGAAATGGAGACTTGTCGTGGATTATCGTCAACTTAACAACAGAATACAAGACGATAAATTCCCTTTACCCAATATTACAGAGATTTTGGACTCATTATCGAATAGTATATACTTTTCAAAGCTAGATCTTAGTCAAAGTTACTATCAGTTATCCCTTGAAGAGCAATCTAGAAAGTACACAGCATTTACAACGGATAAACAATACCAGATGAAACGATGTCCGATGGGTTTAAAGACATCTCCGAGTGCTTTTTCTCGTCTAATGACAATTGCAATGTCTGATTTAAACTATAAAGCTTGTTTTATATACTTAGATGACTGTATTATAGTAGGAAACTGCCTAGAAACACACAATAAAAACCTTATGACTATTTTAGAACGCTTACGTAAAGTTAACTTAAAGTTAAACCCTCTGAAATGTGAGTTTCTGCGTAAGGAAATCGTTTATTTAGGTCATAAAATAACTTCAGAAGGGATTTTTCCCGACCCAACTAAAGTAGAATCCTTGCAAAACTACCCTACTCCACAGAATACTGACGATGTCAAAAGATTTGTAGCGTTTGCAAATTATTATAGGCGTTTTATACCAAAGTTCGCAGAGATAGCCCACCCTATGAATGCATTATGTAAGAAAAATGTAGCATTTGTATGGACAGATGACTGTGAGTGTGCTTTCCAAAAGCTCAAACAGTCACTCATTAGCCCAAAAGTATTAGACTATCCAGATTTTTCTGATAAAAATACGTTTACTCTACAGACGGACGCTTCGAAAATTGGGTTAGGCGCGGTTCTCTCAAACAGCAATGGCAAGGTAGTAGCGTACGCGAGCCGTAATCTGAAGCCCGCCGAAACACGTTACCCAGTAATCGAACTTGAACTGCTTGCCATTGTTTGGTCAGTAAGACATTTTAGGCCTTATTTATATGGCAAAAAATTCAATATTAAAACGGATCATAAGCCGTTAATTTATTTATTTAACATGACTGATCCTTCAAGTCGACTCACTAAATTCAGACTCTATCTTGAAGAGTATGATTTCGAAATAAGTTATGTTCCGGGACGGCACAACGCAGCTGCAGATGCATTGAGCCGTATTACATTAACTTCCACCGATTTAAAGAATATGCACCAACACGTAGTATCAGTCATGACCAGAGCACAAACTCGTAAGTTGCGTAGTGACAGCACTGCTACGACTCCTGAGATTCCCGCTACTCCAAGGTCTGATCAACCAAAAGTAGTGGAAATCCTCAAGCGTCCAGGAGACAGCATAGAATTAATTATAGGTTTTAATATGAGTACTCAGAGACAAATACAGAAACTGAAGCAAATCACTAGTGATAAAGGTAATTGCATTTTTGTGCCTGAAAAATCGGCCATATTCGTAATGTCTCGATCGTTTTCTACCGTAAGTGTGTTAGCGAGAGAATTACAAGATTTTTGCAAGATATTAAAATTAAATGAGCTCGTAATTATTAAATGCAAACGTCATGAAGAGTTAATAAATATTCTCTTGAAGGAAATTAAAAAGCTAAATGATATACCGAAGTTACTTATTCTCAAAGACGTCATGAGAGTAACTGATAGAGACACAAAAATTGTGATCATGAACGACTTCCATCTGTTACCTACCAGTGGCCACGCGGGGGTAAACAGGATGTTGAATAATATCAAAAAATATTACTTTTGGTCAGGAATGACTAACGATGTAAGCGAATTCGTCAAAAAGTGCAACAGTTGCCAAATTCAAAAGCATTCGAATAGACATACAAAGGAGCCGATGGTCATTACATCTACGGCATCCACCGCTTTTGAAAGAGTAAGTTTAGATTTAATGGGCCCTGTAGATTTAGATAATTTAAATAATAAATATATTTTAACGTTACAGTGTGATTTGACGAAGTATGTCGAAGCAAATCCATTAGAAAGAAAGGATACTGTTTCCGTAGCTAGGTTATTTGTAAATAATTTTATTTTAAGATATGGTATCCCGAAAGAAATTATAACTGACATGGGAACAGAGTTCATGTCGTCAGTTTTTTCGGAAATTTGTAACTTATTAAATATTACTAAGCTACATTCAACCGCGTATCATCATGAAACTCTAGGATCGTTAGAGAACACTCATAAGCATCTAGGAGCTTACCTTAGGATACAGTGCGATAGCAACAAAACTGACTGGAGCAGTTGGCTTCCATTTTGGTGTTTTTCCTATAACACCGCGGTTCACACTGAGACAAAATACACGCCATTCGAGTTAGTGTTTGGAAAAGTCTGTAACTTACCGAGCAATTTACAGAACCCAGTCGTAGAACCATTGTATAATCCCGACTCTTATCCTTTGGAACTCAAATACAGGCTTCAAAGAGCACAACTTGAAGCTAGAAATAATTTATTAATGAGCAAGGAATTACGAAAGGTACATTTTGATAAAAATGCAAATCCTGTGAAGTATAAGAGTGGTGATTTAGTTTTAATTAGAAACCAAGTGGGTGATAAGCTAGATAAAATTTATTTAGGTCCTTTTATAGTTATACAGGATCTGGAACCGAATGTCAAAATTTTAAGGGATGGTAAAGAGTATATTACTCATAAAAATAATACAAAATTATTTGTTAAATGAAATATTTAAGTCCGTTAAATGTATTAACGTTTTAAGAAATTAATTATGTCTATAAGAAAATTCTATTTTGATAAAAATGTGAACCAAGTAGTATGACTCACATTTTTTTTTTGCAGTACCCCGGGAATGAAGGGACTTTTAAGGGGGAGATGAAGTGTAGTAACAACGAAGAAACGTTGTTTTATAATATTACTGCGACATGCAGCTATTGACTGCAACATTGTGACGCACGCTGCTTGAGTTATTATAAAACCGATTGATGTACATTTTTAGAGGTTCACTCTATTTTGGCATCGAAATAATAAACATGTCAACTTAACACCTCGTTTAAATCATCACTCCCGTCTACAACCCTTGGCGCTAACCAAAGTTATTTGAATTTTCTCTTATATTCGAAACCTCATAATAATCAATTGTTCGAAATTATGCCTGTTATTTCAATACATCGCCGAATTCAATGTCATCACACCACATATTGGTGCAATTGTCAAGTCCAAATGTGTGTTGACTAAGAATAGTTACGGACAAAGTAATGTATGACAGCTTAAAATATGAATCAGTTTATCAAAAGTTAGCACTTTTTAGTTTGCCATATGATATTACTTAATTTGTTCCCTATAAGCGACACTATCGGATGTTGCAATAATATAGTGTTTTTTTAACAACTTATTTCTATCTCGGATAGGAAAATATTCTTTTTCAAAAATCTTATGATGCTGTTATGGTTTTCTTTTGACCATTTTTTGCTATTTCCTACAGTTTCGGATTTGGCCATCCACGCCCACTTGAAAAACTAAATAATGCATTTGTAAAACAATCATTCCCGATCCTGGGAAATTTCTGTCAGGAATTTCCGACGTTCGGGAAATAAATCGGATGTTAAAAAGTTTCGAGTTTTGCGCCGCGTCATGTCGCGCGTGCGTGCTTGATTTTAAATTTCGAATCTCGGTAAGGCTCCGTACCAAATTGCGCACCTAAAACACCCTCCACACGACCCGATTTGGTTGTTGATTTGTTTATTCCGTTTTGTCAATGTGCTTCGTCGCGTTACATGAGAAACGATTCGGAACAATTTTGACGCGAATTTTGGTTGTAATTTGTAACTTTGGAACACTTTTTTAGATTTTTAATAATAATATAATTCGACAAATACGGCTTGTAAAGCTGGCTCCATTTTTAACACCAATCCGACCCCAATCTAAGACATTTTTGAAGCCGAAAAAATTGTGTAAAGAAGGCTTTACTTTATTTAGAAAAAAAATACTACTGACAGGAATAAAATGTTTCCCCGTTGAAAATTCTCAATCCCTTATATTGTTCAACTTGCTGTTCAAGCACTAAGTAGTAGGGATTGCACTTCCTTGAAGCGTGAAGCTATAATTACAATTATACTTGATGTAAATTGATTATTATTGATTGTAAATGAAAAACAGACACCCTTACCGGAAGAATTGTTTGATGTGCTCCAAGAGAGAATAGCCGAGCGAAGAAATGCCACTTTATTATTATTATATATTTTATTGATAAAATACCTTCATAAACCCGTCATTCCCGAAAATGAAATGCTTCCAGACCAGTGCCGTATTGAGAACTGTCTTAATCAATGAAGCAGAGTCACTGTTTCAACGGTTGTTTCCGTTACAGATAGAATCCGATTCTGATAGTCCCGAAAGTGAGCTTACTTATTGGAATTTGGTTAAACGTCAAGGAAAAAATCTTTTGAAGAAGAATTAAACGAAGCGATAAGTAAAGCTCATAAGCAAGTACCAACAACGCGATTGCGTTTTGTAAGATTAAACAAAGATTTTCAACTCTTTGAGAACTCCCGAAAACGAACTCCAAAGCTGGAGTAACTGAATAAAGCTCTACTATCTATTAAACCGACATCCACAGCGAGTGAAAAAGTATTTTCGCTAGCAGGTTATTTTGCTTTAAAAATCAGAAGTCGGCTTTTGAATATGCCATTATTTAGCTTTGACGTGTATAACTCAAACTTTCTTTGCTCAAAAATTAAAAATGCTCATAAAGTTCAACGTAAGATTTTTAGGAATTTAAAATTTCACAATGAAAAAGCAGTTTCATACAAAAAAATTGTCCCTCTCCCACCGTCGGTGTCGGTCAGCGTCGGTCCGTTGACTGTTCGTAAAACAGCATAATGCAATTCATCATCCATCCATCCATCAGCCCGTGTTCCTCCACTGCTGGACAAAGGCCTTTCCCAAACCTATGCAATTCATACCCTAAGGAATCTTTCAAAGGTAAAAATGTATATATTCCTAAATTGCCGAATCCCAGGAATTTAAAAACCCAATGCGCGTCTTCAAGCAAGACCTCATATGCCAAAGGCCAAAGGTCATAAATTTAAATCCTAGTTACATATTGATTAGTTTTCGAAAAATACCTCTGTGACAGACTTATGGACAAACATCGTGATAAGATCCGTAAGGGTTCCGTTTTTTCTTTAAAGGAACGGAACCCTAAAAGGCAACAAAGTAGATACTAACTGAACTGTTTCTAATACCCCATGGAGAGAGGAAGTTTTAAAGCTGTTACGCAAAGTCATCCGTTCAGTAATTTTTTAATTAAAAGTTGCACTTTTTATTTACTTTGAATATTGACATTAATCCCCTTTTTGATTCGTAAAAGTTGTCAAATTGTGTATCAAATTCAAAAGTATAAAAAACAGTATTGGAGTTTATTTATATAATATGTTGTGGTGATGACTATTTTATTATCCCAAAATTAATGTGACATAGAACTTCGCAGTTTTGTGACAAACTTGTTTTGTGACAAACTTGTTTTGTGATAAAAAATATGAACAAGGCTTGGTTTAGAAGTTATTAAATAAACATTCAGATTAAATATTATTCTAAACTTCAAGATGACCTATATGGATAACCCACGGTTGGAAATAGCGACACAAAACTAAAGAATCCAAGAAGATATTGAAATGTGTCCAAAAAAAAGAGGCCAAGCAGAAAAATAAATGTATTTAAATATAGGTAAGTTCCCAAACGAGTTTATAATATTGATGAGCTGAAAACGTTAAAGGAATCCAGATTTACAGGAACACTTTTATACGAGGTGTTATAAAACGTTGAAGTCATATTTCAGGGTATAAATATGGGTATGAAACTGAACAACTTGTTGTTGATAAAATTCACAAGAGAGCGTTAAAAAAACGTAATTCTATGTTTTATTTAATAGGTTATTGATTGTTATATTTACTTTATTAGTTTAGACGGAACACTGCTTTTAACTAAAAAACAGCCTTCATTTTGCATTTTTTTTCAATAAAGCAAATTTTTCTCTATCACGTTTTGAGCTATGATATCTTCTTGGAAAGGGCCTCCTTTAAAATATTTTTTAAGCTCCACTTCATTGTAGTATGAGAGTCTACTGTTTTAAAATTTCATCTTTTATTACCTATGTCGCCTTAAGGTATGTTTTGTTTTCTGCACAAAAAAGACCCATCTTACGTACAGTCGCCTGCAATTCAAGCTCCCTATTTGTAAACGATTTTAACAGCTACGACAACGCAATAAGAACTGCCAATTAGTAGCCTGTCATGCTGGTGTCCGTACATTACGTGTCAAACCACAACAAGTTTATAAAGTTCCTTACTTTAAGAAAATCTCGGCTCTCCATTCAGAATAATGAATAGATCAGCTGACGGTTTAGTAGAAAGCCTAAGAGTTTTTTGATGCATTTTGTCTCAACTCCTTTCAGAAAGTGCATCAGTTTCATGCGTAGATAACAGGTAAACATCCTGAAATATGATTATGACTACAACTTTTTGTTACAACCTGTAAATCGCATCAGAATTATCATTTATTTAACTTAAGCTATTATTAAATACCAAAAAATATTTTTATATTAATAATACAGATTTGTAGGGTTATTTCTAGAACAACGAAGAGAAAATTCCCCCTGGGTTAATATGTGTACGCCCCAGTTGGTTGCCTTGGGGAATAATTTGTTTGAATAAATATGTACAAGAAAATGTGAGGGCTATATTAATTTTCTGCTGAATTTCGTCTGAATTAGTTTAGTTACTGGAATGTAGTGAAATGTAGCAGACTTAGTTGTGATGAGGGTATTGTTGAGTTATCTTATTAAAGCAATTAAGAATTCCTTTCCATTGAGATGTTTCTAATTGGATTAAGGTGAACACTATAATATGACGTCTTCAAAAATAATGTATTTCAAAGCTTAAACATTTAAAACATAATTATTAGAGAGTATTGCAAGATTTATTAGAAATAAATTTATAGTATTTTTTTAAATATTCTTCGGCCTGGATTTATAACTGCTGTGACTTTTCGCTTACAAGGCGTGCAATTCAAGATTACCCTGAGCGTATTTTGCTATAAACCATATTGTTTTAGTTGAGAAATATAAGTAAATAATTTGGCCAAGTGAGAATTGAACTCGCGCACAAAGGGTTCCGTACCACCCTACAAATACGAGTGCGGAACGCTTAAAACATTATGGTAAATATTAACACTAAACATTCCAAAACAACATCAAGGCTACAAAAAACAAGACGTTAAAATAGTAGCGCCTGACGAAAAATTTGGGGCTGTTGGTCACTTGCGCACTGCGGTCAGTTTCCAGACCCTTCTAATTATTTTTATGACTTTACCAACCAGGTCGACTTGCGCGCAAATTAGAAATTAAGATTTTTAAGCCGATAGATGTTTATGACCCGACCCTTACCCTGTTTCTTCTTTTTTTCCCGCCGAAAATATGACCATCTTGTTCCATCCAGCAGCACGGAATATACTATGAACCTTAGAGTAGTGTTTATGTCACCGCCGTCTGGTTAAATCAGCCGCCTGATTTAAATCAGAAAGAGGAAAATTTTCGGAGGTCTGCAGCGCACTTAGGTTAGAAGGTAAGGTATGGCGAGACCGCCATACGTAACCTTCGTGGTTATTTTTTTATGACCACCCAGAAGTAAAATTTAAACCAAGAGGCTAGGCATTGCGCGCAACTGGCCTAATCACAGAGGGTAATCAGCGCGCAACTAAGCGGTAGTATTTTTTACTACCTGCATGCGTTTTTGACCGTGGCGCGCAAGTTTCCGATGCCCAAATTTGGTACCGTCTGCGAACGGAACCCTACTTTTTAATATTTTTTGTTTTACTTTAGAGTATGTCGTACAATCTGACTAAATTTAAGACTTGTATGTATGACCGTGTTTAAATAAAAGCCAAAACCAATAACGTTTGTATGGGGACCCCATTAAATTTTGTTTTTTTATATATTTTTCTACTTTTCCTGATAGGCTACAGTAACACGTATTCTGTGAAAATTTAAACTTTCTACCTATTACGGTTGAAACTGTAGGTAGACCCCTGTGACAGGTATACAGACAGACAGAAAGCCACACAGACAGACAGCGGAGGCTAAGTGATAGGTTGTCTTCTGGCACCCTTCGGGTACGGAACCCTAAAAAAAGATGCAAAAAGGTTACTCAATAATTTGATGTTGCATAAAATCCGGTGAAAAATATTTTTGATATCTTTTGCACTAAGCAGACAGATCGTTTCCCAAAAAAATATTAATTATTATTAGGTCTAAAAAGCATTAAAACTCCAATGGGACAAGAAAATGTAGCAAAAGCTCTTTTATAGTTACTTATATATGATCGTATAACAACTGTGAGTGGCTTTACCTGGAAACCATTACCTCCTTCCAAAATAGTTTTATTTGACACAAAAAAGCTATAATCATTAAACTGGTGCTATGGCCAAGGTAGTAAATTCAGATTTTATTAGTTATGTCCAGACAGGGGGTTGTTAAACAATTTCACTTAATCCTACTCAGCACTTTGACATTTTCAGTCAAAACTGAGTAAATTGTAAATCGTGAAAAAAACTTTTATTTTAAACAACGCAGCAATATTGGAGATTTATCTTTAGTTTCCAGAAAGGTTTGATCAGTACCTACACAATAAATAGGATGTCTTTTGTGTAAATAGGTGAGGTAAAAATAATGCAACCAAAAACAAGTTTGAAAAAAACACCCAAGTTCGGTACAAAGAACAATTACAAAGTATTCATGTTTTTTCGCCATAAATAAGTCCAAGTGACCTGGAATTATCTCACATTTGATTAAATGTGTTCATGTCTTTCTTTATTATATATGTATATATTGTGTTACTGTAAAAGTATGGTGGTAAATCTTAGGATTTTTAGGTAAGATTTAAGATTTACCAAGTGATGATGGTAAAAGTCCGAATTGTTATTTAATAATCGTCAATTTCAAGCTTTTCCCGGCAGTCACTTGGTTATGCTAGGTTTTAGCACGGAGTCATGGTAAATGCTTAAAAAGGAACGTTTTATAGTTTTTTGGGAGTACACCTGCACGCTATTTTAAAAAGTATGTAAAAATAAATAAGCTACAATCAGTTGATCGTCTTTATTATTTTTTTTGTTCTCATAAATTTCTTCGTCTTTTTTGACAAGCTGTTGAAGTTTAGCTCCCGGTGATTTCACTTTTAGTAAAAGTAGGGTATAGAAATAAAGCTATTTATAGTTCTTAGTTCGGCGTTTTGGCGTTTACAAATAGGGAGCTTAAGCTTATAGGTCTTGAGTAGTTATGTACGAGTATACCCTCGCACACTCGCTGTGTATCTGACAGATTGCATTGAGATAATAAAACTGGACAAGTGTGAGTCAGACTCGCCCACTGAGGGTTTTCACCCAAAAAGATTTGGTCACTCATACAATTATGACGTTGCTTACCCTCGATGATTTTTTTATGATTTAATTACAAATGTATAGTTTTAAGATTTTTTTACTATACTTGTAGTATAAGATGGTATAACTTGCCAAATTTCATAGTTCAAATTACTAGGCTCAAAATGATCAATAGTATTACCGTAGGTACTCGTAGTGAAGATGTGATAACGCCACCTGAATTTAAATAATTTGTCTTTTATTTTTGTAATACTCGGAAGAAAGTAACATTTGGCCTCTTTCTTCCCTCGGTGAACAATATTAATAGTGCTTATCAATATAACTCTCATAAATAGAATTCCTCAATATAATTCTTCTGCATAAAATTTGTGCTTAGGTATAAAGAATAATTTAAATTATTTTTTCCATGAATACATGTTTTGTAAAACGTTTCATGTTTACTGTTTAGGAGAAGTTATTGTTTCTTTCATTAGTTATGTAATAAAGTAATGTAATAAATTAATTTAAAAATTTGTATGTCTATAAGTTATTCGGCTCTTAGGCAAAACCAGGCGGCCCACCATTGCCTGGGACCGATGTATGGCGGTATATCCATCCCCAATTGCCGAGCCTTATATAAATCAGACTGGTGACGGGCAGCGGCGTCACTAGTGCAAGGGTTTCGGCACCGCGCTCACCAACCCGCCTGCCCAGCGTGTGTGAGTATGGGCATTTCTTCCAGGAGGACCGCCAAGAGTGGTGAAATCCTGGAAAGTGGACTGTCCAGCAGTGGATGAAACAGGCTGATGGATAGATGGATGGATGTCTATAAGATGCAACATATCAGGCTCATATTGTATGTAATATCATCTAACTTACCTATGTTGACAAATAATTGATTTGAATTTGAAATGTTTATGCAGTCTACATATGGAAATAAGAAGATATTCTGTTTTTATGAATTTGCCATGGCTATCTATACAGAAATCTCTTTTGGAAATAAATTCGCCAATTTTGCGTTTAAACTATTATTATTTTTTAGTTTTATAATAATAAAGATCAAGAATGTGGGACTGAAGTGTGAAGAATGAGGATTCTGGAAAATAAAAAAATTCACATGCTTATTTTTTGTATTGTTATAACTTTTGTAATAACGCGTGATAAGTGCCGTGTGATGATAATTCTACTAACTATACTTCTTAGAAGATGCTATGAATTCTGGAAAAAGGTTTTTATTTTTATTTATACCTTTCTTCATAAAGAACTTCCAAATTCATCCACCTTCTGCCTGCCTAAATTTTCTCAAGTGTCAGAATTGCCGTCCAAACAAATTTCAAACTCGCTTGCTTCAACAAATTTTGCTTTTTGCTATCTTGACTCCACACAACGAGAGAGTAAGAGATTTTTGGTTACGAAATGCTGTCATTGTACAAACTATGTACTAGAAAACCATCGTTACTGAAACTATTTAGTTGTGTGAAAAATACTTAGTGTAACCATTACATAAGCCTTCACTCGCGTGGTTATAGTAACAAATTATGTCTGTTTATTACGCCCCAAACGTGAGAAGCGAGCCCTATCGCCGAACTTTGAGCACAAATTAAACAGCAGCTTAACGACTTCCAAAGTACGCAGAACGAACACAAATATTGCGCACCGCGGGGATTGAACCCACAACCTCTAGGTAAGCAGGCGAGAGCTCTACCTCTCGGTCACAGAGACAGTCACTCGGCCTCAGAATAATACATATAAAATTATGGAACTAGGCTCTGAGAGATACGTTCATGGCGTCTTACTATTAATTTTAAATGAGAGAGTGTCTGTTAGTTTCTGGTTATCGGTGTGCGCTGTTCGATATTTTTCGGGAAAAATATTATACATTTCGGGCTTAGGCTTCAGAAATGTTCTTACTTTTGACAATAGAAGTTCATTTTTTTCAAGAGTGCACAACAAGAGAAATATTGATATACAAACTAATTTCTATCATAGTTTCGAATCAGACAGTAAGTGTTATTTGCCCGTTCGCCGCGCCTTATTTACCTGAAATATCTTATTCGTAAGACCATTTTCTCTTTATCTATCCCCCGTGATTAAGGAAAAATCCTTATTAAATTCAATAATTTTATATCAAAAACACGTCGCGTTTATAGACTTTGCATCGGAGCCGCGATAAGTTGTGCAACGGTTGCAGCGATGGATTTGTGTTAAACGGCCATACGTCAAATTGACAGATAGCCTATGCGCTGCAGAGAGAAGCTGAAATTATTAGCGCTGCTCGATGCTTGCCTTGTCAAAGTCATGTGAAATGGTCGTTTATAACTCTTTGCAGCAGCTGCACAATTAATCGCTGCAGCAATGCAAAGTCGTTAAACGCGACAATCATTTGATTAAACTTTAGAACGTGTGACGATATTGGTAATATTTTTGATTAATTTTTACTTTAAAATTGACAAATCACACTGAAAAAGCATCATCATAAAGTATAAACATGTTATGGTACCCAAAAAGGTTACATTTTGGTTTCTAACAATAAGTACTAGTCCGGACAAATAAACAAACAGACAGACAATATTTTTAGGCAAAACTTATCCTAAATATTTATTTTGTTGATCCAATCCAAATACTAATAATGTCACCACACAACATTTTGCGGGATACGCGTGCAGACAGACAGACACACAGTCAAAAATTTTAAAAACTTGTTTTTTGGTATCTAATTTGATACGCATCCCCACTACAGTTACAATTTTCAAAAAATATCTTATTTACTGTCACGGACTCGTTACTGTTTTCTTATATGTATTGATTGATTGATTTTCTTGGAAATTACCACTAGAATGACGGGTTTTCTATATTTGTGTACGTCGTATGTGCACGGGACTGGCTATTTTTGGTTAATATGTAATGAATGACATTTACGGAAAAAAGTCGATAATTCCGGAAAAGGGCTGGTCATTCATGACTACGATAAATGTTGGATGTCCTCGTGAGTTGTTTGTGTTTATCAAACCCCTTGTGCGTTCTTTTCAAAGACGGACCAAGGTACCTAGCATAGTAGACCATATCGAGCTTTGACAGCTCGATGTACACTGTCTGTCCCTCTCTAAGTATATCAACAGAGTGAGACAGAACATTGTATCAAGCGCTATCGAGCTCGATATGGTTTGCTATGCTATACTATAATAGCAGGTTGTCGCTTCTGAGATTAAGGCGCAGTGGGTGGGTCCATTGCACAACCAAAGAGATAAATATATAAGGTGACTTTCGTTTATATAGCCAGATTCTTAATGGAGACTCAACTCAACTCAACTCAACTGGACCAAAAGATGCGTGGCCGAGTACTGCGGTGAATTAAAAAGAGATTAGGTAATGCTGTTTTTATGAAGAATAATAACTATAGATCCAAAAAGTGCGTTTTTGTTATTTTGCTTTTATAAGTCTGAACGGAATACAAAAAAATTGTTTAAGCGCGAGTCGGACTCGCGCACAAAGGGTTCCGTACCACCCCACATTACGGGTGCGAAACCATAAAGACATTTTTAGTTTGCAATGCAACTTTTTCGTGGATTCTGGTATAGAGACCCCGCTCAAATTTTTACGAAATATTTTGTTATTAGTCGTGCTGTGAAAATTTAAAATTTCTACATATCGGTTGAAGCTGTAGACTCCTGTGACAGACGGACAGATAGACAGACAGCGGAGGCTTAGTAATAGGATCCCGTTTGGCTCTCTTCAGGTACGAAACCCTAAAAACAGCGCTTAATTTGCATTTTTATTCGATGCAGTGAACTTTGTCACGTTTTGGGCTTCCGGAAAATGCCTTCCTTATAACATGTTTTTTTTAGATCCCTTTATATTGTAGTCTCGGAATAATATGTTTAAAAAATATATCTTATGAAACTGGTACTTAAAAAGGTTATTAAGAACACGAGTGTCAGTTTTTCTAATAAAACACGAGTGTTTTTAATACCTAGTTATGTATAGTTTCATACACTACTTTATCTAAACTCATGCCTACTAACCTGCTTTCATAATCTTGGAATTTTTTTCGTTTGCCATTTTTGATTGTTCTTGTAAAAGTTTTGTTCTAAAAGTGTTCGTAATTTCCAGAATGTCAGGTGGAGTCAAATATCATCACCATCCCTGCTATCAGTAATTTTAGGGCAAAATAATTCTTTTGACCTATAAAACCACATTAAGTAATAAATACATTTCCTCGAAAACAATGGCGCAACAAACAGTAACAGTTCATCCATTGACAGACCGAGTCTAAGGCGCCGTAAGCCATAGACAATACCTGGCCGAAAATAAAGTTGACTTTAACCTCGTTACTGTTTTGTATGTATTATGTATTGGAGGACATTATATGATAACCTCATTGGTATTTAATATTAAATCTCAGACATGGCTGTTTGGGCTAAGTTCCCTTTGCCTTCCTAGTTAGTATCACATGTACTGTAATCGCAGAAAAAGATTTTTTGTAGCATTATGTTGTTCGGAGACCTATACAATAATTAAATTTTTTAATTTTTTCGAGAAGTTCATGAAAAATATTTTTCATTATGCCAGTAGTTTGAGTTCGCAATGAGGATTTTACGATATGAGGTTAGATAACCTACTATTTTTAAACGGACTAGTGTGAGTTAATAAATGAAACGTAATTGAATAAACAAACACACGGACAGACGGACAAAAGGGATCCTATAAGGGTTCTGTTTTTTAATTTTGAGGTACGGAACCCTAAAAATGAAATGTAAAATACTGGTTGCTCATTAGTATGATAATTATACTATAATTCCAATATAATTGTCCATTCCCCACAATTCATGCTACATTCTCTTATTGGGTACTATTGTGTTACGAACAATTGATCCTTAATGAACACTTAGTTGAAGTTAATAGTATTAGTGACTCGCTACAAAACCATATTCCTACTAACGAATGTTATATGAAATGAAATGAAAATGAAGATAAATTGTTTCATAACAAACCCTACAAAATCTTATTACAGAACATAGTTTTACTATTAAATTGGCAAACGTTGGAAGCGACCGTGGGCATTGCCGTAACTAGGATTTGTAGCTGGGGGGCGGACCCCGGCTCCAATTTATGAAGCCATCAACAAATGTCTGTTCTCGGTAATGTGATTAGACAACATATAATAGACAACGAGATCACACATAATAAACCAATAAACAAGACAAGTAACGCATTAAACTATATAAAGCCTCTTTTTACATCAATGTCACCTGTATTTACGGGGGCTGGGGAGGGGGGGGCAGACAGTGCTCTAGGGAGGCCGTGCACGTACCTAGTTACGCCTACGACGACGGTAAAGATAACCTGAGTTATACCTCCAGCGGTTTCCTCCCGAATGAGATCTTGACATAGAGTTTCGACTAAAGTAAAAGAATGTTATCAAGTAAATTATCTACAATAAAATAATAACATTATAACTGAATTGATCATATCACCAAATAAAGCCTTTTGTATTGCGTACGCCTTTAAAAATCGTAATTTTTAAACTAATGTTGAAACGGCTACTTACTGGGAACTGGTGTCGCGTAACCATGTTTGCTTCCAAAGAAACTGTACAAATACAGTGAAAGTGGTCAGGCGAAATCTGACTATTGAAATCGTGAGTAGCTGTTTCAATATCAAAATCAATGTAAACCACGAATCATTTAGCAGTAAAATTGGAATTTTCTTAAAAAGAATTGTCATTAAGAAGCTTGTAGTCGGCGGCTTGAAGTCAGTCGCGTACAGGGTCGCTATGCTTGCTATTTTATTCTACATTCAACTTCGGATTATAGAGCCATGACTGACTGTTATTGGTTGGCCCGAACGTCCATTTCCCGAGCTCGTACGGTACTAACCGAACACGGTGTGAGAGGCAAGCTAACGCGAGACAATATTCATGTTTTGAAAAAACTCGAGAATGGTTTTGGTGGTTCCTATTATTTCAGGAGAAATACCCCAGAAATCGAAATGAAACAAAAACATTTTTAATAGTATAAGATATACTATGCTGTGAAACTAAAATTATTTGATTTGTTTTATCGCTTCTAGGATATTACGTGACATAAACATTCATCAAAATATTTGTCCAGGACTTTTATACGCTTGTAACTTTTGTATGTATTTGATTTTGATAAATGTTTTGGTTTCACGTCATGGATATTGTATGGGATATATTGAAGAAGAAAAAATAATAAGCAAGTACCTATAAATAAGGATATATGATCAGTGAACTGCGCTAGTATGGGAGTTTGGGCGAATAGAGTCGCCTTAAGGTTGAACAATTAAATTCTTTAAAGATCGTAAGTTATTCTTACATGAATTATGCCATAGAAGTTCAAAAAACGTCAAACAAAAAACTCAAGCACCCATAGTAAGTGTGTACGCGCAAGCCCAGCGCGCACACACATCATATTTCATTCCATAGGTAGTAAATCCACTCCCACACTTGTAAACCGCCGAACTTGCTTCAGTTGTCTTAGCGGCGACTCCGTCCCCTTTTTTTATTCGTCTATGAATTGGGATAGCGATACCAAAAAATGTGGTAATCTGGCGAAATTAATCGAGAAAATTAACGGGTCTTTTATGGTTCTGTACCTGAAGGGTGCCAAACGGGTCCGTATCACTAAGCCTCCGCTGTCCTTATCTGTCCGTCTGTCTGTCACAGGGGTCTACAACTTCAACCATAACAGATAGCCAGTTGAAATATTCACAGAAACCGTGTTACTATGGCCTATCGTGGCATAACAAAAATACAAAACCATTCAAAAACCTTTAAAAAATAGCATACTTTATAAACTTGCATTTTGAAAAAAATTAGGTTCGTATCAGATCCCAAGGATTTTTTTTTCAAAATATTCATATATACTGATTTGTTTCTAATTTCTGTTTTTTTGTTTCTAATGCACTCTAAAATAATATTTTAAGAGTAAGTTCCATTGCATAACGTAGATAGTGTTGACTATTAGCGTATCATGAGAAAATTTGTTCTGGGTAATCAGTATCGAACAAAAATAACTTAAGAAATAGAAAATGTTGTTGCATCTTTGCATTTAAAGAATCTACTTGTAGACCATACTAAATACTCGCAATGTAAGTTGTGCTTATATCGAAGTTTGGCTCCATGCCAAGGTTTGACATAACTTAGGGTACTCGTTCCAAAGCCAATACCTGTAGTGCCAGTTTTTATTTACTTGCTTGTTCTTTTATTTTTATTTATTTGTAACTTATCTTGTACTGAATTTGTGTTACCAAAGCACTGAAGAATAAAAAAATCTTTTGATATTTTTTTTATTAGGTAAATTAATTTTATTAGTAAATATACGAAAGACAGACATATTATTAAACTGAGTCCGCCGCTTGATAAACTATATAATACTTGTATATTATAACATAATATTCAATAAAATTTATACCAATTTATCTTTTTTAGGGTTCCATACCCGAGCGGTGCCAAACGGGACCATATATTACTAAGCCTCCGCTGTCCGTTTGTCCGTCTACAGACAGCGGAGGCTTCAACCATAATAACTAGGCCGTTGAAATTTTCACAGAATACGCGTTACTATCACGAAAAATAATTAAAATGTAAAAAAGTTAAGATATTGGATGTATTCGATTGATGGTTCTTGGTGGAATATAATCTTGAATAAATTATACACAAATTCTTGTACTTTTATTCCACATATATTTATTTTTATTCTAACTTAGGCTACCGGTTTCGTATTACACATCATCAGGCCAACAAATTATTAATTATTTAACATGACAGAAAGAAAACAAAAGAAAACATTTTTAACAAGCAAATATAAAATAAACACAGGTGAATCACCACAGCTTGCGTTTCAAAATGGGCCTAAGTCAAGGTTAAATCTATAAATAACGGCAATAAATATGTTGTGTTTCAATATCATTTTTCTATTATATGTCAGGATACACTTCTACAAATTAAGTCAAATAAGTTAAAAAATATAAAATATAAACTACAATTAAACATAAAATTTTGATTGATTAATTAATAATATCATTAAAATATGTCAGAAGTGGTGAGGAATTTAATTCTAGTTGGTCATTTAAAATTCTGTCTGGATCGTTATTAATAATTTTATTTATTGTTAGGGCTTCCAAATTCTTCAATTTTGCACTTTTATTAGCTTTGTGTACTATTTTTATGTTAGTTGTCGGGTCAAAGGAATGACTTGAAGAGTTGAGATGTTCCGCAAATGTTGAGTCATTTTTCTTATTTTTCCACGATCTGACATGTTCATGAAGCCTAGTTTTAAATTTTCTACCTGTTTGACCAATGTACACTTTTTTGCATGTATCACACTCTAATTGATAAACACCACTTTCATCCAATTTTGGGACACGGTCTTAGTTATTACATACTAGGTCCCTCATATTGCTTCTACAATAGAATGCTGCTTTCTTGTTATTTTTACGAAGTAATTTACTAATTTTTTCTGAGAATTTTCCGATATATCTTATATTATCATTCCTTTGACCCGACAACTAACATAAAAATAGTACACAAAGCTAATAAAAGTGCAAAATTGAATTATTTGGAAGCCCTAACAATAAATAAAATTATTAATAACGATCCAGACAGAATTTTAAATGACCAATTAGAATTAAATTCCTCACCACTTCTGACATATTTTAAATGATGTTATTAATTAATCAATCAAAATTTTAAGTTTAATTGTAGTTTATATTTTATATTTTTTAACTTATTTGACTTAATTTTTAGAAGTGTATCCTGACATATAATAGAAAAATGATATTGAAACACAACATATTTATTGCCGTTATTTATAGATTTAACCTTGACGTAGACCCATTTTGAAACGCAAGCTGTGGTGATTCACCTGTGTTTATTTTATATTTGCTTGTTAAAAATGTTTTCTTTTGTTTTCTTTCTGTCATGTTAAATAATTAATAATTTGTTGGCCCGATGATGTGTAATACGAAACCGGTAGCCTAAGTTAGAATAAAAATAAATATATGTGGAATAAAAGTACAAGAATTTGTGTATAATTTATTCAAAAAGTTAAGACCCAAGAGGTTCTCCATACAATAAACCTCGAAAAAATGAATATTTTCAATGTTATTTGTTTTAGCTCTATCTTAAAGACGGTAATACATAAAAAAAATCAAATTTGGTCTAATTGTTGCGCGTACTCTACAGGGTAAAACAACAAATAATAAAAATCAGGGTTCCGTACTTAGCGAGAGCCGAATAATTTGTCAGCGGTTTGTTTTATGTCACCTTGATGTTGTTACGACAATATTGTTGTTTTACCTTGTTTTTAGGGTTCCGTACCCGTATTGTGTGGTGGTACGGAACACTTTCTGTGGGAGTCTCACACATGGCCAAATATTATCTATGTATGTGTTTATATTTCCACTTGTAATTCTTACAATCGCTTAAATTATAATAAAATAATTTAAAAAAAAAACCTTTTTTTCACTTAATAATGAAGGCTTGGTAAGTGGTCAGTATCACGGATTCATTATTTTTTATGTAATATAAAAAAATATAATTATGACTCTCCATAGTATTGACTATGAAGGAGTCTAGCTCCAATGCAGAGTGCGCACTTAGAATCAATAACCACCATATAGTATTATCAAGTATATTTATGAAGATAACGTAAACAATGGACTTTGGAGAAAATCAGTAAGCAGACATCTAACAAAAAGTCACTCTGTCAGAGTATCATAAATTAGGCCGCAGGCTGCCAGTGGTGTTATTGCTATAAAACCTTCAACACGCCCCCTCAATTCACAACTGCAGCCCTAGGCCACTTATGCACTTGTAGTGCTTGCACACAGGCAACGCTTTCGTTAAAACGTCAGCTAGCATAAAATCTGTCGACACGTATTTCAATTTTAAAGTTTTGTCCCTGAGTACGTCCCTTATAAAATGGTGCTTTATATCTATATGCTTAGTACGAGCATGATAGACATGATCCCCAGCAAGGTAAATCGCCCCCTGATTGTCAACATAGATAGTAGTAAGTAAAGGATATATGAATAAAATTTGCAATATTCCGCTAAACAATTCTTGTCGTGCTATTCAAAATGCAGACTCGTGCACCGCCCGCCCGCCCGCATAAAAACATGCAACAAGCAAGCAATACAAATCTTAAATAACAATCATAATAGTTATTTATTTAAGATTGCTTTGCTTGTTTGTTTGCTTGTATTGCTTGCTTGTTGCATGTTTTTATGCGGGCGGGCGGGTGGTGCACGAGTCTGCATTTTGAATAGCACGACAAGAATTGTTTAGCGGAATATTGCAAATTATATTCATATATCCTTTACTTAGTGATGGACTTCCGCAAGGTAACGCCTATTTCAATTAATCATCATAGATAGTAGTTTTTGATAGTTCCAATAGACCTATCTCCTTTAATAAACTACTCAGGTAAAGAGCTTCCTTTATTGCCTCGCTGGTACTGATATATTCAGCTTCTGTAGAGGATGTGGCTACAGTTCTCTGCTTTTGAGATCGCCAAGCAATAGCTGCTCCTCCCAAAACAAAAGCATAGCCGGAATACGAACGCCTATCTACTAAGCAATTCCCCCAATCTGCATCTGAGTATCCTATTAACGTTTGCCCTGTTCTTTTAAAAGTAAGACGATAGTCTATAGTTTTCTTTAGATATCTAAGAACTCTTTTGGCCGAAATCCAATGTACATGTCTAGGGCATGTCATAAATTGCGCCAATTTTGAAACTGTATGGCTAATATTAGGTCTAGTACCCACGCTTAGGTACATCAAAGTCCCTATCAGTTCACGATATGGCCATAGTTCCTGTTATTTGCCAACATTGTCCTGGCTCTCTTCTTTTGATGCTGCAAAGTTTAGGCCAACTTCAAATGGAGTGGATACTGTTTTGCTTTCTTCCATGCCAAACTTCTTTAGTGTATCCATTATGTACTTCTTCTGTGACAAGCTTATTTCACCATCTTTCTTCTCAATTTCAATACCAAGACAGTATTTCGCTGGTCCAAAATCTTTAAGCTCAAATTCCTTAGTTAGATCCTTTTTAAATTGCTCTATCCACTTGATATCCTGTGAAGCCACCAAGATGTCATCCACATAAATGACAACTATTAAAATTGATCCATCTTCTCTACGCTGGTGATAAAGACGTGGTTCATTTACGGTTGGAGTTAGGTTCATCTTTCGAAATTTTTCATCCAATTTCAAATACCACTGTCGCCCTGCTTGCTTCAAACCATATAGAGATCTTTTCAATAAGCAACAGTCTCCCCCAGCCTTGAGGTCAAGTAACATTTGTCTAGCACGCTTCCCAACTGCCGAAGTCTTATCTTCTCTCTGGGTTAGCTCAATAAGGCTCTCTGTAAGTACCTCCGGTATTTGCATGTATACGTCTTCATCAAGCTGACCATTTAAGTATGCTGTGTTTATATCAAGCTGATGAATCTCAAGGTTCAGCTCTACAGCAAGTGCCATTAGCAGTCTGATTGTCTCAAGTCTTGCAACTGGGGTATACGTCTGGTGGTAGTCAACACCATAACGTTGACTAAAACCTTTTGCTACTAACCGTGCCTTCTTCTTTGTAGTCATGTCAACATTCAATTTTGTCGTCAACACGTAGCGACAACCAACAATGTCTCGGTCTTTAGGCTTCTTTACAATATCCCATGTCTCATTTTTGATTAAACTTCGAATCTCAGACAGAATTGCCTCTTGCCATCCCTCATGATCATCGCTTGACAAAGCTTGTTTTAATGATATTTCAGCTACTGCAGAGAAAAACTCTCCATCATCTTCGATTTGTCGTTCCATCTCTTCTTCAGGTGTTTCTACCATTTGATAAACCTTCTTAGGACGACCGCGCTCCCCCTTAATAAACTTCGGTCTTCCAGGAGCTCGTCTTAAATTTAGCTGTTTAACTTGTCTCTCAAACAACTCTCATGCGAAATAGCATATTCTGTATGGCAGCGAAAATATTTAATAAAATTCCAACCAGCATTAGAGATTTGAACTTTAGACAGTTTAAGAATAAATTATATTTGTTTTTACTTGATAAATGCTATTATAAAATTGATAATTTCTTTTAATTTTAATTACTCGTATACGTTTCTTTGAATGTTACTTGTATATCTACTTCAGATATTTTATGTATATTATCAAGAATTTTGACATTCCTATTTGAATTCACCTTTCTTATGTATTTGCATGTGCATGTAACAGAATAATTTAATTAAAAAAAAAAAAAAAACATTCAATATTTGTACGCCGTCAGGTAGAACATAGTGCTCTTAATTAACACCTAACATCTTGTTGTGACATTTATAAATTGTACATATATTTCTTATGTTCACAAATAAACTATTCTTTCTTTCTTTCTTTCTTTAAACAGTTGGTTCAACCTCGTTCAGACCTATTTTATAGTTAGAACTCTCTCCATCACCGGAATGTTCACCTTCGCCTGAGTGCTCTCCTCCTCCAGAGTGTTCGCGCTCATCAGTGTTGTCTCCAGCACCTGTGAACGGCCTTTGTATAATTTCATTGGGTGTGTCAAACTCCAACTCTTGAATTTGTGGGCCATCTTTTGGTTGAGTTTCTTCAACTGAAGGTTGAACGCTTTTCTCGCTCTTTAATTTTCTCAATTCCGTTTGAAATTTAACATCTCGAGCTTCTATCACCTTATGTTCAGTGGGTATCCAGATGCGATATCCTTTGCTCGATCTAGGGTATTCGACAAGGATTCCCTCTCTGGCACGTGCATCAAATTTATCCTTCCCTGGCGTCTTATCCAATACATATGCTTTAGTTCCAATGCTTTGAATATTTTCAAGGTTCACAGCAGTACTGGTCCATTTCTCGAATGGAATGTCACCTTCCAAGCTACTGGTCGGACAGCGGTTTCGTACGTACGATGCAGTCACAACTGCATCCGCCCAAAAGCCTACAGATAGACCAGAGGATAATAACATGCACCTGGCCATTTCCAGCAAGGTTCTATTCATGCGTTCACTAACGCCATTCATTTGAGGTGTATGTGGCACTGTCAGCCTTCTTTGAATACCTTCACTCTTGAGAAATTCATCAAATTCGTGATTGCAATATTCCCCGCCGTTGTCACTCTGAAGAAATTTTATTTTCTTCCCTGTCAACTTTTCAGCGTAATTTTTATATAATTTGAATGCACTCAACACTGCACTTTTGTTCCCAAGTAAATAAACTTCACACCATCGAGAACTGTCATCAATAAATGTTACAAAATATTTCGCACCACCTATTGATTGCGTTTTCATCGTACCTACTACGTCTTAGTGTATGATTCGTAATTTTTCATTACACGGTCCACTCGACCTTGGAAATGGTAACGAACTCATTTTCCTCTTAGCACATATATAGCAGTTGTAAATCTCGCGTAAATCTGCCTCTTTTACACTATAGCCGCAACGGTTCAGTAATTTTGAAAGATCTCTACCATTTAAGTGTCCCATACGTTCATGCCAAGCAAGAATATCAGTTGAATTAAGAACAAGATAAGCTTGTTCGTTCAATTCTCTAACATGGTAAAGATCCCCCTTACGTTCTGCTGTCATCACGGTTCTACCCGCCACATCATTTATACAGGATCTATCTTTAGTAAAGTTAATTTCATACCCGTTATCCGTAATTCTGGCCACAGATATCAAATTGCTACGAAGATCTGGTACGTACAATGTATTTTGGAATGTTATATGCCTTTTATCTGATGCTGACAATTTTACATCACCTTTGCCCCTGATATCAGTTGACAGATTTGATGCTAGTTTCAGTTTATCCTGCAAAACATTGAAATTGTTAGTAAATTTGTCCCTATCATTACACAAGTGTGATGTACATCCACTATCAAGGATCCAATCATCCTCTAGAGATTTTAAAGAATTAACAGAGTTTGTACAATTAAAAATAATATCAAAAGTACTGTCCTCTTCCTTTTTTAGCTCTTGTGCACATCTCGACTCATTATTATTTCGCTTCATCTTGCATTCCGAAGCTTTATGTCCCATTTTGTGACATTTAAAATATTTAAACACAAATTTACTAGGTCCAACTTTCTGTTCATCAGGTCTCGAGTTCTTTTTCGGTCCTCGGTGCTTTGCGTACATAGTTCCCTCAATGTTCACAGTTTTGTTCGAACTCGAGCTATTCGCTTTTTCTAATATTTTTATTTTTAGAACCTCTATATTCGGTAACTCGTCTCTGCACTCCATTGCGCATTTAAAGCCTTCGTAACTCGCCGGTAGGCTATTCAATAGCAAGATCGACAGCATGTCATCGTGTGTAGTAACACTCATATCATTTAACATATTCGCTGCCTCAAAGAAATCACTTAAATGCTTTCGTACATCATCGCCTTCTTTCATACGGCTCAATGTCAATTTCTTCAGCAAACTTGCTTTCCTTACGGGGCCTTTAGATGCATATACGGCTTCCAATTTCTTCCATATCTCGTGCGAGGTTGCGCACCCTCGAGTATGTTTCAACTCACTTGGACTCATCGCCATAATAAGGTCAGACATAGCCATCTCATCCTTATCGGACCATGCGCTCGCTGTTTCTTCACTGGCGGTGGGTTTTGATATGGATCCATCTACGTATTTCCATACTTGATTTTTTACTAATAAAGCTTTTACTTGAATCTTCCAAGTGTCAAAATTTTGCTCGTTGAGCAATTCAATTTTTAGGGTTCCCATAACCTATGAAGGAGTCTAGCTCCAATGCAGAGTGCGCACTTAGAATCAATAACCACCATATAGTATAATCAAGTATATTTATGAAGATAACGTAAACAATGGACTTTGGAGAAAATCAGTAAGCAGACATCTAACAAAAAGTCACTCTGTCAGAGTATCATAAATTAGGCCGCAGGCTGCCAGTGGTGTTATTGCTATAAAACCTTCAACATTGACTTGGGTTTGGGCTTGCGTTGCATTGCGTGTATGAGGTTATGATACCCGTATTAATTTTTAGCGTAATTAAATAATTGTATTAATTTATATATTGTATTAGAATTTATAAAATGCACCAATACAAATATAAAAATAAAGAGTAATTGATTTGACCGTTCCCACAAAATCTAAAAAAAAATAATAACGCCCAAAAACAACTTATACCTCAAAATTCCTTTCAGTATATGCAAAAATATAGTAACTCCAAAATAACTGTATTTTTAGAGTCGTTAATTAGCCAGCAACTGATTTACAATAAACTTCTAGCATGATCGTGTCTTAGGAAATTCTATCGGTGCTGACTTTGTTTACGCCTGTGGAAAATACAATTATCTAACCACGAGGCGCTCAATTTTTGCACTCTTCTAACCTTTAAGTCGTAAAAAATAGGTAGCATAAATTTCAAGTTTTTGTTTAGAGAAAAAACTGGTCAAGCGCAGGTAGGACTTATGCCCTATGGGTACCGTACCTGGCATTTAAAAATTAAACCGGTAAAAACATAAACTTATTCCGCAAGCAGTTATAAACAAACAACTTGACACTTACGATAAACTCTATGTACTCGTATCTAAAAAGTATAACTAAGTTGGTCTGTAATTTCTTCTTTAATAAGTAGGTAATTAAATATAGGTACCTAATTTTCTTATTTTTTGGGTGTTTTGGACTGTTCTTTTTTATCAATATTAACGATTCGAAAACCGTTTCGAGGAATACCTTTCCTTAACTGTTTTTAGCATGCAGATTTAAAAATAAGCGTGCGTATTCTTTATTAAATGAAAAAAGCGATTTCTTTCATTTGACTTTCAGTGACGTCATCACAACACGTTTCCATACGAAAAAAAAACATTTCTTGAACGCATCATAAAGTTTGGCATTAAACCTAATATAATATTATTTCCTGCAAAAACTAAAATGCTTATAAAATAGGTTTAAAAGCACGAAAAAAATGGTTATTGAAATTACATTCCTAAATTGATTTATTTATTCCAGTAAACAGACAAAAATAGCACAACCGAATTGTGTAGGGAGTTCCAAGTTCCAAAGTCAACTGGAAGTACCCTATAGATTTTCATGGTGGGCCACTTTGTATTAAACTAATTATGTAAAGGGCAATGATTTTTTTGCGATGAATTATAGCCTGATTTCTAAACAGCACCTAGAGCTGTAGGTTTCTGTAGAAGGTTTTATTTTCAGCAGAAACAAAATAAAATAGAATTGGACATTGATGTTAATTACAATAAAAACCACTATAGCTTAAACAAAGGTAGCAAAATTTTTGGGTCTTCATATTGACAATGACTTAAGCTGGACAACACACATAGAAAGTGTGTGTAAAAAAATTGAACAAATTTGCATATGCGCTTTATCAACTACGTAAAGTCGTGAATTTAGACACAGTACTAACTGCGTATCATGCATATGTGGTCTCCACCCTTAGATACGGAGTCATTTTCTGGGGGAATTCTACGGACAGATTACGTGCTCTCAAAGCACAAAAAAGTGTATCAGGGCCAGGTTTGGTTTGAGACCCACCGATAGCAGCAGATTACACTTCAAAAAACACAAGTTGTTAACGTTTACATATCTATATCTATGAGGTTTCATTATTTGCAGATCATAATGGGACATATCAATATTGTAATATCTTTTCTACCTGTGTATCGACAAATAAATGATTTTGATTGATTTGATTGATTGGTTGATTCAACTTCAATTCTCAAACGGGGCCCGAAAAAAAGGGTCTTGGCAGACGGACAGACATACGGCAGAGAACAAAGTGATCCTACAAGGGTTCCAATTTTTTTTATTTTAAGGTATGGAATCCTAAAAAGGTACTGAAAAATTAACTGCGTATCGTTTTTTTGACATGACGACGTGTATAAACTTATACATAGTTCGGACAGCGGAAAGCGGAGGGTCACTCAGAATATCTGAATCAACAAAAACATTTTCCATTGGAATATCATTAACACAAGCTTGTCCGGGACAGGTTGACACGTGACAAGTCACTTGTGTAAATAACGCTATGTTTATTCTGAAACCTTTTCAGTGATATTTTATTTAAAAGTCTGTCAATGTTCGTTCACCCGCACTGACGTACAAAAAATAGTTTGACATTTTTTCTTATGCAAATAAACTGTCTTACTCGCAAATCCTCCCGAAGTTATTCGGGGGAGAGTAAGAGAACAACTCTCAGGCAAAACAAGGCGGCCCACCATTGCCTGGGACCGATGGATGGCGGTGTATCCATCCCCAATTGCCGAGCCTTATATAAACCAGACTGGTGACGGGCAGCGGCGTCACTGGTGCAAGGGTTTCGGCACCGCGCTCACCAACCCGCCTGCCCAGCATGTGTGAGTATGGGCATTTCTTCCAGGAGGACCACCAAGAGTGGCGAAATCCTGGAAAGGCCTATGTCCAGCAGTGGACGAAACAGGCTGATGGATGGATGGATGGAAATAAACTGTGTGGTTTTTAGTTTGAAACAGGGAGGTCAGACCTTTGGAAAGGGGTCTGTATGAAGTTTGCACATCGTAGTATAATATTTTGTTCATTTAAAATTCTATGCTCTATGTCACACTTGGTATTTAATAAAACATTATTTCAATATTCAAAACAAGTAGTACCATTTAAATTATGCTTCGACACTCTTTGGCAAAGGTTGATTTAAGCTTTCTATACAATCGGATAGTGCTCGTCCGATCGGTCTCCTATAGATTTCTATGCGCATTAGATCTGTTGACTTGGTAAATTTATACGTTAATTACTTATGTTCTTCATAGTTCGTGATATAATATTAAGATAATCCTTTTTATTCGTTGAAGATGGATTAATTATAATTATATATTATCTATTGCTTCCCTCTTCTGTTTGTGATTGTATTAGAGTCCTTGTTGTTGAAAATGCAGATCTTGGCAAGTTTTCACAGCTAAAGTTTCAACGGTTGCATCATAATATACATGCAAATGATTGAATATGAAAACTTGCCAAGTTCTACATACCTATTCAAAAGCAAGGACTCTAACAAACTTTCAAACAAGTTAAGAACGTTTTACCTTCATGTTTGAGGGACCCAAACATGCACGCAAAGTTGCAACTTCGTAGGTCCAATAGATAATAATTTATGGGAGTCTAAAGTAGCTAGAAATGGTTCTTGAAACATGACATAACACATTGCTGGTGCACCGGCCTTTTCTTTTCCGAACTCGAATGTTGATAATTCTAAATGTAGAAACTGGTTGTTTACTACGTATAAATAGGCAGGTAACAAGATGTGTTTGTTTCAAATAACATCTTACATAACATAACAACTGGCAAATATTTTTTACTTATAGCTTTTATTTGGTAAGTATTTTAGTTTTTATTAGTTACATATTTATAAGTATTTTAGGTTACCTATTTATGTTATTTAAGTTTCTATTGTTATTTAAAATAAAAATACATAAAGTTTTGACTGACAAAGTGGGCCGAAATATGTTTCAAAAATTCTTATTCTTTAATAAATGTTTTATTTTATCGAAATAATTTACTCGTATATAAATATATGTATGATGCAACATGTAAAATTTATTTTGAATCAATTATATTTTGTTTATGTATCAGATAATCGAAAGTGTAAATGTATTGCCTTAGAGAATTATCTGTTCAGCAGTACTTTTATGTAATAAATTAATTAAAAATAAATTATGAAAGATTAAAAAACGCGTGACCAATTTGTGATGACGTATGGCGCTAAGACGTGATCTCTTACAAAGGGCTTGGTCCACCGATTTAAGGTCGTCCAGCGAGTTATGAAGCGGGCTATGCTTGGTGTATCTCGATGGATAAAATTCAAAATAAGAAGATCCGTCAGAGATCGAAAGTGACCGACATAGTCTGCAAAATCAGTAAGTTGAAGTGGCAGTGGGCAGGCTATATTTGTCGTAGACATGATGGCTGTTCGAGCCGAAAGCTGTTAGAATGGAGACCACGCTCAGCAAAGCGTAGCGTAGGCCGACCTCGTGCCCGCTGGACCTTCATGGCGGTTGTACACATTCGTCGAGATACCCCGAGACAGGACGAGCGCGCGTGTGTACAGGGCGCTCTCGTCTCGTCTCGCTCTCTCGTTCTCGTCTCGGTCGCTCTCGGTGGCTTGTTGGTTTTTTTGCGCCAGTCAAAGGGTCTCGTTGGCTCTCGCGAAGTAAACGAGACCGAGCATGTACACATTCGTTCATATATTACACTATTCAGGAAGTTTTAATATGTATTTACCTGTTTCTACTGCGGTGCATGGTAATCATCCACCATCTTCTTTTTCTCCATGGTTTGAGAATATTTTTTTATAGTAAATGTTTAAACAATTATAAGAGCTCACGGCACAAAGACAAACAGCAGCAGCTATTTCTACGTCCATTCTCGTGTAAGTCTTCAGTTCAAATGTTAGAATGAGTGTGTACAGTCATGCTCTCGACGAGAGTCTTTTCGGCCGAGGCTCTCGTCGAGTGTGTACAACCGCTATCAGGTCGCTGAGGTTGGCGGCTGTATAAGGAGGACGGAGGACCACCAAAATGCGAAATCTCGAAAAGGCTTATGTCCAGCAGTGGACGAACATGGGCTGATGGGTGGATGGATGGAAAAAAACGTATTAATAATCCGAAATCAAATTATCCTTCGGTAAAGCGAAATGTGTCCATCGCACAACAAAAGAGACAAACATAATGATGTAAAAAAGTACGTGGCTGAGTGGAGTGAATCAAAAAAGGTTGGATATTGATGTTTTTTAGTGAATAATATTTAATATAAACTCACACGAGAGCGTGTTAAAAACGCCTTTTATGTTTAATAAATAACCGGGAATTGTTCAATAAAGCCAATAAAGTAATTTATTCGTCAAAATTTATTTTGTCGCCTTCAAAAATAGTCCTCCATACGTTTTTTGTAAGCTGATTGGGGTATGGTCTTTAACTCCTTCAGTGAATTTTCTTTTATAGCTTCAATTGACTCGAAACGCCTTCCTCGAACTGGTGATTTGAGCTTCGGGAACAGGAACAAGTCAGACGGACCCATACCGGGTGAGAACGGTGCTTGGTCGATGGCATTCGTCGAGTTTTTGTCTAAAAACTCTTGCACAGTGATGGCTTTGAGCGATGGTGCATTATTATGGTGTAAAATCCACGAATTGTCGTTCCATAAATCTGTCCGTTTTCAGTGGATATTCAATTCAATTCAATTCAATTCATTTATTTATTCAAAATAACAGTACACAACACAAAGCAAAATACAAAATAAGGATAAGTACAATAAAAATACACAGTTAAGACATTACAATGGCCCCCACACTAAGCAAGCTTGTACAGGGAGGCCAGCGGTAGCTTGACAAATATAACAAATTTCTTCGGCATATACAGAAAATATCAAACTATATTATAAGTATATATATGCATTACACAGTACAATTTTTTTAATGGTATGTAAGTTAAGTATCTTAAATAACGATAAACCTATAAAATGACATGCACATATAAAATCAACATAGAAGAAATAAAATACATAAACTACTTGGGAATATATAGCAAATCCTTAGTATCAGAAATAAAATCAGAATAGTTTAGGGACATGAGCCATTTTTTTAAATAAATTTTGGCCGTGGTGATGCTTTTAGATTTAAAATCACAAAATTTAACGGATTTGTTATAAATAAAAGGATGAAGAAAGTCAGTAAAACGATTTGCAAAAGAAGTGGATACCCTTGGAACCGGCACCTTAAATACTCTGCGCTCAAGTAAATATTCTATCGCAAACGCCTCATGATACTTAAATAATATTGTTTATTTACCGTTTGTTCCTCTGGAAGAAATTCGTAGTGCACTACACCGCGGCAATCGAATAAAACTGTAATTTATGAATTCCCGGTACTTTTTACACAGAGTAATATGTTCACAACATATAATCCTTATTGTTATTTTTACTTCCCTAGTTTGGACGGACTACTGTTTTGAACTGAACTTGAACTTTTTTCGTTGCAGCGAATTTTTTTTCAACAAGTTTTGAGCCCTGTTCTCGTCTTGGAAAAGGCCTAATATATAAAATGTGTTTTTTATCAAAAAAAAACAAAAATGTTTATTGTGGTAACTAAATATTTTCTTAATTACAATTACAACTGGAGCCTTCTTTTAAGTAATAAATACCTGTAACAGAAGACTCCGCTCCTTCAGTCCACAGCTTTGGTTTTAAAAAAATGTTTCGAATAATTTACAAAAATTGATTTTAGTACATAATAAAAGTATAATAAAAGTAAAATAACATGCAGCATGCGTCAGTGCTATGGAAGGGTGTGTGAGAGGGTGTATGTGTGTGTGTGTGTGTGTGTGTGTGTGTGTGTGTGTGTGTGTGTGTGTGTGAGGATGTGTATGAGGGTGAGAGGGAGAGTGTGTGTGCGTGTGTGTGTGTGTGTTTGTTTGTATATTTTATTTTATATTTCTTTATCTACATACTACATACTAGTTAATTTTATTTATAAGTAATTTGGTAAATTAGGTTTTCAGCCTCTTCGTAGCTCTTTGTTTTTAATAATAATGTTGTTTGCTTTTTGCAATAAATTTATAACCCTGTCTATTGTAGTATGTGAGTTGTACCGTTTAAAAATCTCATATTTTGCTACTATACCTGTGTTCTTAAAAAAAGTAAATTCCGAAAGTGACGTTCAAGTTTTGACCAAGCACCCCATGCAGGGAGGTTTTCAGTACAAAATAGCAAAATGTTTAATAATAACAACGGACGGACTAAGAGGTCGGATTAAAATGACAAATTAACCTTTCACGCTTAAAACTTCATTACGCAGGTTATTAGCATAATGAAACTTGTTTGTAACAAAATATATCAGTTCGGGAACAACGATTAGTTGGCGCATGTGTTCAATTACTAACCACCACAATTATCCCTTTATAACTTTGTAAATGTAAATGGGTAACTTTGGACTACCCACTAGTTATATTTGAACGCTTAGACACTAATGACTATTACGATATTAATATTTTAAATTAATAGTATCAATTATTACATTTTATGTTATTGGCATAGTATTTGTACATCTATACTTACCACTTGCCGTACGTTGAAGGAAAACATTCTAAGGTAAACCTGCCCGCCCTAATTGGCCTCGTCTTTTATTCGTCGATTATATTTACAATTCAAAAACCGTTTCTAAGAATAGCTTTGCTTAACTCTTTTTAGTATACAGATTTTAAAATAAGCGTGCGTATCCTTTAATGAATGAAAAGAAGTGACGTCTTTCAATTGACTTTCTGTTACCAACATTTCCACACAAAAATATATAATTTTTTGAACGCATCCCAAAATATATTAAAGATCTGACCATGTAACCTTATATGAGTACGTCATTTTCTATAAATACTTATAAAATCAATAAAGTATCAAAAAATGTTTTATTGAAATAAAATCACATCACACTAACCCTATCCTATCCTACTAATAATATAAATGCGAAAGTTTGTGCGTGTGTGTATGTGTATGTTTGTTACTCTTTCACGCTAGAACGGGTGGACGGATTTGGATGAAATTTAGAATACATATAGCTTTTACCCTAACTTAACACATAGGCTACTTCTTATCCCAGAAAAATGCATGGTTTCTGTAGGATAGATCAGGATTGAAAAATCAGGTGTCTAATTAGCGCGGTCCTTATCATTATTGGAGATATAAGACAAGGCTTTGTTATTTCATACATCAGGTGCTTAATAAGCGCGGTCTTTAATCGTTTGTGGTGATATAAGACAATGCTATGTTATCTCATCACACTTCACACTAATATTATAAATGCGAAAGTTTGTGTGTGTGTGTGTGTGTATGTTTGTTACACTTTCACGCTGAAACGGCTGGACGGATTTGGATGAAATTTAGAATGAATATAGCTTATAAACTGACTTAACACATAGGCTACTTTTTATCCCGGAAAAAAGCATGTCCTTAAACCGAACAACACGCGGGCGGAGCCGCGGGCAAAAGCTAGGATTATATATGCGAAAGTTTGTGTGTGTGTGTGTGTGTATGTTTGTTACTCTTTGACGCTGAAACAGCTGGACGAATTCAAATGAAATTTAGAGTGGATATAGCTAATACTCTAACTTAGCACATAAGCTACTTTTTATCCCGGGAAAAAGCATGCCGTTAAACCGAATAACACGCGGGCGGAGCCGTGGGCAAAAGCTAATACTTAATAATAATTAAATAGAACATTCAAGTTTAAATAAAAAACCGGTCAAGTGCATGTAGGGTTCCCTGAGGGTTCTGTAACATTCAAATAAGTTAATAGACTTAAATGGTTTGAATAAAAATTACAATGTACCTAGAAAACGTACAAAACAAAACTGCAAAATTGAGTTTGGTCGTGTATTCGGGTACAAAACCCAAAATCTATAGGTATATAACAAAGCGGCGTCTTTAGTATTTGTTGTATAAATTCAATTTCAATATGGTATAAAATATACAAATAAATCCAAATTCCTAATTAGTTTGATTTTTAAAATAGACCCTCGTAGCAAAATTGTCAAAAACTGATACTCAATTCTTTATTTTTTGAAATAAAAAAAGTACTTTACTCATTGAGTTCTAGAAATGGACACTCCACATGTCAGGATATAAAATAAAATATTTTCCTCTCCTCTTTCATGCATGGGACTCCCCTGCAACATTTAATTAAATTTTGTATTATATACTAGCTTTTGCCCGCGGCTCCGCCCGCGTGTTTTTCGGTTTAACGACATGCTTTTTTCAGGGATAAAAAGTAGCCTTTGTGTTAAGTTAGGGTATAAACTATATCCATTCAAAATTTCATCCAAATCCGTCCAGCCGTTTCAGCGAGAAAAAGTAACAAACATACACACACACACACACACACACACACCCTTTCGCATTTATAATATTAGTGTGATTCGGTTTTGGGTAAATCTTCTACAAAACATAATCCATATTTCAGATCTGTAATTCATTCTGTCTGCAAGCTAGAAACCCGTGACATACGGACGGTTAAACATACAGACAAATATCAGAGTAACATTAATAGGGCTCCGGAACCCTAAAAACGACTGAATTCTGAAAATCCAAAAGTTGGCGATAAGGCTCACCTCCTATTACTCTATTATTTTATACTAGGTGAAATTAAATCAACCGACCAAATTCATACTGGAGAGTCGGTTAGTCATCAGAAACAAGGTTAAATGACCCTCCAGGTGAAATTAGAAAAAAAAATTTTTTTGCCCCTTAGTGCCTGCAATAGGCACTTAAACTAGAATATTTTTCGAAATTGGCCAAAAGGATAACTGAACCTAGTTCTTGATCACTAACCGAGTCTCCAGTATGAATTTGGTCAGTTGATTTAATTTCACCCTATATGTATCAAATTTGTTTAAAAAGATATTTTCACCGCACTAGTGTTTTATTTGTTGACAGAAGTTGGCTAACATGAGTTGCGTACCGTTTTGAGCGTTAAATGTATCAGTTCATTTGGAGTACTTGATTTTTATTTGTTTCTATAATTACCTTAATTTTAGGTATATTACTTTTATTTACTCACACTATGCATTAAAAAACGTAGCATGATGCACGTGGGTAAAGGCAATAACTTATTCGTAACGTCCTCATAAGTTATTATTTCCCTACCACACTCGTAACATTATCTACCTATTACCTGTCAAATCTAATACAATTTGAGAACGAAATGAAAAAATCTTGTCTCCGCCGTTACCCAGGAATTACCCCTGGAGCGATTGAAATACACCGGGCGTAAATAGGCAATTATATTTAAATGAAACCATATGATATACTGATCATACCGACCAACTTTTCTTACCGTAAAATTTATATATGTACAGGTATTTTTTTATTTGATGATGTGGTTTTAATCTGATTTTGCCTATCCGTTTACCCCGGTATAAACTTTTTAAGAATTTCTAACGTGAAAAAAAAAAAAACACGTTTTCTTGTTGAAAGTGTAAATCCGATGTCCAAACCAATGCAACAAAAGCAGGACAAAATGCTTCTTCTTAATACCATTAAAATGTTTGTCAAGATAGAGTTACCGTCGCAGGATATCATGATAATGAGTGCAGTCGCGTCGAAAGTTAGTATAGGTGGGCTGCGGCCTTAGCAGTCCCTAGAAGTTTCGTTTAGCCTTATTAAGTAGCAACTCCAACAAATTTCAACAAGTCTCAAAAAGCTACCAGAATTCAGATGAACCTGCCCTATGTAGAGATAGAGTTTGTTTTAAGGAGGTCATGGCCTAGAAGTTTGAGTCAGCTTAGACTCTTGGATCCCATATTACTAAAGTGTAGGTGTATGATATTTAATTTCCTTCCAGGAATGTTTGCTAAGTTTCTTACCCTTCTTTTTATCAATACTAATTGAATTGTGCGGATGGTTAGGCATTCTTTTTATTTATGGTTTATTTAGTTAGTTTTTCAACACATTTTCATTCTTATATTTCTAAATTTTATGCAGGTGTATAACTTTATTACATTTTAGTAGCCCAACCTTCATATTTTTTGTATGTATTTCCCGTATTTATTTATTAACTTATTTGTTCATTGCATTATGTATATACAATATTTTTATTCATAGATTCCTCAATTTTATGCAGGTGTATATTTTATTTCCCGTATTATTTTTATTTTTTTATATTCTAAAGATATATATTGTTAAAATTAACTTTGACTTGTAGAAAGTATACTTTATGTATCTATTTTGCAAAATAAATATTTTGATTGGTTGATTGATTGATCATCCAACCAATCCATCCATTTCGGCAACCTTTCAGTACGGAACCCATTTTTTTATTATATTTTGTTTTAATTCAGATTATATGTAACAAACTGTCAAAATTTGAAACTTGTAGGTATGTACTACCGCTTCTAAGAGAGAGCTGAAACAAATAACCTTGATTTTTTTTTACTTTTTCGATGTTTTTTGCATGGCGACCCCCAAAGGTTTAATTTTTGTTCGATTTTTATTATTTGCCGTGATAGTAGCCAGTATCAAGTAAAAATGTCAACCATCTGCCAACCATGGCGGAAGCTGTAGACCCCTGTGACAGACGAACAGACAGAGAGCATTTTTCAAATAATTTTTGTATTGGAACACCCCTTAGTTTATTTTTTTCAATTTTTATTAATTACCGTAAAAAAGGCAGCGGATCCTTAGGACTAGGGTCCCATTAGGCACCTTTCGGGTGCGCAACCCTAAAAAAGGCGGCAGATCCTATAATTATAGAAATCGTCTTCAAGGTTACCACGATGGAAATTGAAGTAATAACTGCAAATTCTAAACAAATCGCTCCATACATTCTCAATACAATGATCATTTTATTTCATCTTATGCAAGTTTTTTAAAATTAAATAAATGGTTTAGATTTAATGCTAAATCTGTTAAAAAAATATTTCACAGAACTGCTGCTACCTTATGGTTGTCATAACATGACGCAGAGGCTCACATAAAATGAAAATAGAACGAAGTCGATCTTTCATTAAAATTAAAAGATGTTATCTTGCATTCAATACCCAAGAATGTCATAACAAAGTTTTCCTGGAATTCATAATGCTTCAAGAGCTTCAAGACGATAAAAAAATATATAAATACATTCCTCATAATAAAATAACAAAAGCCGTTTCAGTTTATTGAGAGTTATTATCATTGACCACCCAACTAGCAAGTAAATCGTACGAGCAACTACTATTAAGACTATTTGGTCGAAAAACAATCGAATTAAAGATATTTTATAAACGAGGCCAGGATTGCTCAATACATGGTCGAAGCAAGAATAGTGCTTTTCTCAAAAATAAAATGAGACATTTTCATGTTTTTCATGATATATCAAATATAATAAACTGACTAGGAAATATTAAAAGTTACTTACTTGCTCATATTTGGGGGATTATTCATGTTTATTATTATTGATTTCTTCAGTAAAACATTACCTATAGTGTAGTACAATCTATATCAGAGCCCGCTTCTGAACTCATTTTGTAATTTATTTGCACAAATTACTCACAACTAAAATTTATAGCAACTTTTTTTTTTTATAATTGCCAGCTGGGCAAAGGTATTTACCGCCATGCAGCCTTCTAGCTTTCATGAACAACGCCATCTAGAGGAATGCTAAGTACTAAGAAAAAAAAACAACGAGAAAAACCTCCTTAGTCTCTTATAAACATAGACACGGATAGTTTTAAAAAGAAAACATATGAAATAAACTCTGTGCACATATGGTACGTAATGGATTTTCATACGAATTTTCTGGACAGTTATTCAGATTTACTGGACACTTTTAAATAGCTCGCCAGGATGAAGTATTTTCTGGTACGTCTTTACAGTATGTAATGGTAATATTACAAATATTACAATGAAAGTATACTTTATGCATCTATTTTGCAAAAATAAATATTTTGATTTTTGATTTTGATGTATTTTTGAGAAAGGGACATTTTCTCGAATTTTTAGCATTCCTCACTCTTTGTTTACTCGATGATATATTACGCGTTTATTTGAAAAATTTTAAAATAGCTGTTTACAAGTAACTGAATTTCTAATTTATTGTCAAGGTAACTTTCGTAGCACTTTTATTCAGCATTGCATTATTACAGCGTTGTGGTATTAAAGCTCTTAACACATCGAAATAAAATCTCAGTTACTATTAAAGCTTTCAATATTTTTATATTATAGCACTTAAAGTATCCCAAACAGTATTTCATAACAAGATCATACAGCAAAATAATAATGGTATGAAAAAAATCTTTTACAGCACTATAAAATAAAACACCATTTTGTTTTATTCAAGAAAATTTATTTTACACAGTAAAGTATAAAAAAATTATACTGTGCTGTTCAACTCTGGAATAAACGTCCGCAAACTTCCTTCTGTGCCCGCTTTTAAATATATATATTTTTTTACCTCTACTCGTTGCAACTGAATAGCTGTTACTATTAATAAGTCGAGTAAATGCACATAATATATTTATTGCTATTATAGCACCAAACAGCAAAGGAATTACCTTTACTTATTTTTTTTGACAAATTGTCTTTTGTACGTTGATTTTACGACATTCTACATCTAAAAGTAGAGTAAGGTGCGCCCAAATCGCGTCGAGAGAACGTTCTTAGAGAATTCACTCGACTCTTTGGAGAACTTTTTAGAACTATAGATCTGAAGAAGGCCCGTGCTCTTGATTTTCAAACGACTTAGTTTTGCTAGTTGCGCAACATCTACGCTAACGCAGCCATGCTCACTTCGTAAAACTTCCTGATTAAGCACTAACTAGTTTACACACAGTTTCGAGTAACACGGCAGGCTACAAGCAGGTGTAACTTGTTTTTGTTCACTTATTTCATTTTGAAGCTCCAACTAGACATTTTCTGTTTTCGCGAGTCAAAGTATAATTTGAGAGAAATGTATCGCTTTGGTTTCCTAAAGGTTTTAAGAGCATGCAGGTTTTATTTCACATCGTCTTGGAGGTGGTGGGTTAACAAAAATTTCCACTGGCCACCTTTTACGGCTGAAGTTGTAGATCCTTAGACACGCAGATAGCAGCGGCATAGTAATCTGTTTTTACTATATGGTCTCTCGTTTGGCAGTCTTCTGGTACGGAACCCTAAAGAAGAACATTATTCAAGCATAAATCTTCCTTTAAATTTCTTTAAATTGTAAAATTTATACCTTAACTGATTAAATTAATTACCAACCGGCTCTCAATTGAAATTGTAGATCAATTGTTTGGTCGAGACACTTCTGATCTTTAATGAGTCCAAAAGGTTATCCCGAAAGGTTGAGGAACTTTGTGTCGAGTAAAATTGCTACGTTCATAGGTTTCATCAGTTGAAATATATGATATTTATTCCAAAGTTTATATATACATATAAATTTATTATTTCGGGCACTCTCCTGGGTCCAGCATCAGTCAAAGTGAAGTATAAAAAATAATAAATAAAATTTAAATAAAATTTAAGTACTTACTTTCTACTTAATCTAACCTATTTATGTATCAAAAAGCATTCACCAAGCTCTTAATAATACTTATAAGGGTCAGTGGTGCTTCTTAAAGAACACGTAACGGTAAGTTCATGCCACCGTACCCAACAAATTATTTATTTACAGTCTGTCAAAAAATTGTTGAAATGAATATGGAAGAAACTACTTTTCTTTCGCCTGGTTACACTAAACAAACAAGTACAAAATCTGTTAAATCGAGTTTACCGCGTTGTTATTACATGATAATATATTAAATTGTACTACTTCAACGTTTAAAGTTCATTAAAGTTCAATATTCATTTCAACACTTTTTTGACAGACCATACCTACCTGACTACACCAAGTAACTTCATCCTATCATCTTTCACATTTGACATTTATTCCGCGACACGCGATTGTTTTAATTCTCTTTCCGAAATCATTTCCAAGTGACAATCGATCACAAATTCTCGAGTAAATTGTATGTAAGTGTTAAGTGTAAGTAGTTAAAAATAAAAAAGGTCGATCAGTTGTCAGAAGTTTTATCTCAGACGCTGCAAGCTCCCTTCGCACAAGAAAAAGGATAAAATGGAGCGGTTGAAGAAAACTTTATTGAAATTATTTGTCTGTACAAATTGATTCCAGTGCTACCAGTTTTTTTTATTGAATAATCTTTGATTTCGATTTCGTTAACTTAATCGAAAGTATTTTACTGCCAAACGCATTGATTTTAATCTTTATTATCTTAAAAGTCTCTATTTTGAGCAATAATGATATCTAAGAAATTATTTAGTTCCTTTATGTAAGTGATAATGTGGTTATTGTGACAAAATTTGGCGATTACAACAATGTCACGTCTTTATGATACAGAAATACTGTGTCCAGATATCAATCAACCCTGCGAATTGAGTTTCAGGCTCGTATTGTTCACAAAGCTAACACTGGTAAACTTTCACAATTAAGTTGGCTACGGAGCCAGTGCGGGACCCTTTATCTGTGACGTCATTACATCTACCGTTTTAAATATATACCGAGAAATTTCAGTGCTTTTGGAAACGAAAACTGGTGATAGTACTCGGACATCCGAACAACTTTTACTATATGAATTCGTAAAAAAAAACAAGCTGTTTAAAAAATTTTGTTCGAGTATGTTTAACTTTGCACTCGGTTCGAAGAAGGTTCGAAGTGATGATGATCATTGATAAATATCTTTGATAAGTATAACCGAAAATGCTTGCTACTATTTAATTAGTCGCATTCAACTCTGATTGTAAAATGTGTATAATTTATTTACTAAACTACATTCTAATATACCTATAGACTGCCATTGACTGGAAGATACAATATTTGTTTTGCCTTGTTATTGCAAATAGAGTTACAATTGCTACCTATTATTATTGCTACATGCTAACTTTTTATTGTAAATTGTTATCTCATATAAACAAAATTAGCGTCAAGTCTTATTAGGTAAGCATTACATTTTTGTCTCTTTTCTGTATGTACACTGAGAAAACTGTTTATCATAAATTGAAGTGAATTCAGCTAAAATTATGATGATTCACGTAAAGTAGGGAGCATACGGACATCACAATAAAATACGATGAAACTACTGTTTCTGCTGCTAGCGTTATAATATGTACTAGCTTTTGACCGCGGCTCCGCCCGCGTCGAAGAGATTTTCGTGGAAATAAGGAAAACAAAAGAATTTTTTTTTTTGCATGATTCCCATGTTTTACCAAAGTGCTAATGAAGACCAATCGAATAAGCCCAAACTCAAAGGGTCTGCTGTTATCCGTTGAGGAGATCCCATAACCACCTTCCAGTCCCATCAGCAGACCCTGGTCACCATGTTTTACCAAAGTGCTAATAAATACCAATCAAATAAGCCCAAACTCGAAGGGTCTGCTGTTGTCCGTTGAGAAGATCCCGTACCCACCTTCAAGTCCCATCATCAGACCCAGGTCACCATGTTTTACCAAAGTGCTAATAAATATCAATCGAATAAGTCCAAACTCGAAGTGTCTGCTGTTGTCCGTTGGGAAGATCCCGTACCCACCTTCAAGTCCCATCATCAGACCCAGGTCACCATGTTTTACCAAAGTGCTAATAAATATCAATCGAATAAGTCCAAACTCGAAGTGTCTGCTGTTGTCCGTTGGGAAGATCCCGTACCTACCTTCCAGTCCCATCATCAGACCCTGGTCACCATGTTTTACCAAAGTGCGAATAAAGACCAATCAAATAAGCCCAAACTTAAAGGGTCTGCTGTTGTCCGTTGAGGAGAACCCATACCCACCTTCCAGTCCCATCATCAGACCATGGTCCCCATGTTTTACCAATGTGCTAATGAAGACCAATCGAATAAGCCCAAACTCGAAGGGTCTGCTGTTATCCGTTGAGGAGATCCCGTAACCACCTTCCAGTCCCATCAGCAGACCCTAGTCACCATGTTTTACCAAAGTACTAATAAATACCAATCAAATAAGCCCAAACTCGAAGGGTCTGCTGTTGTCCGTTGAGAAGATCCCGTACCCACCTTCAAGTCCCATCATCAGACCCTGGTCACCATGTTTTGCCAAAGTGCTAATAAATATCAATCGAATAAGTCCAAACTCGAAGTGTCTGCTGTTGTCCGCTGAGGAGATCCCGTACCTACCTTCCAGTCCCATCATCAGACCCCGGTCACCATGTTTTACCAAAGTGCTAATAAATACCAATAAAATAAGCCCAAACTCGAAGGGTCTGCTGTTATCCGTTGAGGAGATACCGTACCCACCTCTCAGTCCCATCATTAGATCCTGGTCACCATGTTCTACAAAAATACTCATCAATACCGATCAAATAAACTAAAACTTGAGAGGTGTCCTAAAAACAACATTTACCCGTGGATGATTGAAACCCCGAAGATGAGACTACATACGTACGACTACGCAAGGCGTACATACCACATGATTAACTAAAAATCTTATTGAGTGCTTAAAGAATTTTCATAGTCAGTTCAGTAGTTATAGATATTACCCATTATATGCAAACAAACAAACAAATCTTTCTTCTCTAAATAATAGTGTAGACAAACTTTAACGTGAGCATGGTTCGGCTATGAGCGTGAGTTGATTTGAACCAGAATGCGTCAAATTCGATATTTTGAAACAAGCAGCGCCATCTAGTGTATTAAAATAAAAACAATTTCAAGGCCAGCTTACAAACCGTTTCAACGCCAGCTTACTGAGCCGTTATCTAGGATAGCTTCCCAGAGATGGCGTTTTCTAAGCAATTGAAAATTTAAATATTTTAGTTATTGGTCTTTGCTCAGTCAAGAAATATGATATCAGATTTAATATTATTTTTTTAACAGGAAATATTTTTTTTGAAAATAAAACTAAAAGAATAAAAAATAAAAATTGTAAACAAATTTTACCAGTCTGGGTTTGAACCCACGACGATCGACTATGCTATGGCGGCGAACCTTCCATATGTCTCACTAAAATTCTCACTGCGCTGCTCCCTTTTGTTATAGCGTTATGATACATAGCTTTAAACCTTTCCGAAGAAACGCTTTATCTTTCAGTGAAAACTGCATCAAAATCCATTGATTGGTTCTCAAGTTATAAGCGAACGAACAGACAGACAGACAGACGTTGTATTTTATATGTATAGAGAAGAAGAGATATTTAGAGAAGATGACGCACCGTCACTATGACTTTGTAGGAAGCAGATAGAATTATGCGCTCCGTCACAGCTTTTATGGTGATAGTAAGCATACCGTAGTGTGACGGACATCTTTTATGGGGAAGGCATGATGTAATACAAAAATGATAATCTTATTTTCTGTGACCAATTTTACGGTGATCTGTTATCATAATATTGCGTTACTTACCTTAAAAACTCGATTATTTTCTCAAACGTTTTGATTAAAGCTTGATTACAGCATCATATTTTCCAATTATCACCAAATTCAAAAACAATTCACCGTATTTTAAACTTATGTAATCCTTTTGTATAATGAAGCCAAACAACGTTTTTATTTTCTTGGTCTCTGATATTATCTTCTGGCCAAAAGTGACATCAGCGAGCCTCATTTCCCGCTAAAATCTCTGGTGCTTGATTTACCCCTCTAGCTTAGAGTGTGTCTTGCAAGGCCCAAGACCAGCCTGGGTTTGAGATTACATTTATTTAATACAACCTTTTTCTCGCAGTTTCCAAAGCGCGAATGTAATTAATGACAATGCCTAACCATTTAACAACTAGGTATGTTTCTAGAGATCTGTCCATCCTCAGGAACCAAACTATAGCTTATGTGTAATAAAATAAATAAAACAGTGAAAGAAATTTCAAAATTGGTTGTTTAGTTCCAAAGATTACCCACAAGAATGTAGTGTTAGGTTCTCCCTATAAAACTGCTCGACCCCAAAAAAAGGTATAAACTATGTCCAATTGAAGAGTCTAAATATTACATCAGTAAAAGAATCTTTAAACTCAGTTCAGTGGTTATTAATTTAATAACTATGTCTCTAAGAAACTGCCTGTCCCTGGGGACGAAACTATAGCTTACGGCCAAGTAAAGAATTTAACTATTAAACAGTGTATAAAATTAATCGGTGCAAGAGTATGAATTACTATATCCTAGGAAACACAATATTGCCTATGTCCAAGTGAAGAGTCGAACCATTACAATAGTAAAAGAATTTAAAAAAACCTTTGCAGTAATTCTAGAGATGACCCGCTTGAATGTTTTTAATGACCGTCCCTGGGGAGCTGCGTTTCCCTATCTAAGAAACATACGATTGCACGTACGGAGAATGTAGCTTCTAGTGGCGAAGGGCGAACATTTTAAAAAGGGAAACCGGACAAAAAAAATGCCCCACTCAGAAAAGCAACCAAGAAAACATGTTTTTTTGTACTTCGCAGCTCCCTGTCAGCCAAATGTATTTATCGTATTGAGATTTATGGAAATGTTTGCCAAAGCGAAGAGCACGGAATAAATAAATATAGTATGGATGCCATTTTTTAAACAAGAAGATGGTATTCGTGTTACGTGGACCCTTCGCCACTGGTAGCTTCTAGTTGTTAAAATTTCTTCTGTATAATATTGGTGTAAAAGTGTAGAGGTGTGCAGTAGAAAATTATATTATTTTAATTTTTGTTCTGCTTTTTCTCAGCGACAAACACGAAATTATAAATGCCAACCAGAAACACGAAGAAATTTAGGTATTTATCTGCATACGAAACAATGAAAATTTAACTTCAAAGACAGAACTTAAGGCACTTCAAATTCTAGGTCCCAATAATACTAGGATATTCATGTTACTTGACTAAGATACAAGAGAATTTACATACTAAATGTCATCTCGCGCCGAGCGCAGCAGACAGTAGCGACAGGAAATCAGACGCCACCCTCCCCTCTCTCACTTCCGCTACACCACATCCGTTTCCGGACGAACTGCATGCATTTAAACAAATACGAAGACCAATAAATCGACGGAAAATCAACCTTATTTAACTGTAACAGAGCTTTTCTTACAATCATGTAAGATTATGGAATAGCGGTAATGTTCTGTGTCAAAAAGGCTTTAGTCCGTAGCATGTGATCGGCTTTACATATAGTAACATATTTAAGTTACATTTATTTTAAATTATAATAAATACACACTATTATATAATTGTAAAAATAGTAAACTTTAAACTTTTGCGATTTTCACACAATACATACTTTGTATTGGGGTCTTAATCACGATAACTAACAACATACTTTAATACTAGATAATATGTACTGGACATTTCGACGCCTCTGCAGGCTAAACATCTATTATGTTATTTTGTTAGTAATCGCGATTATGACCCCATACGAGGTGATAAACTGTAAAAATGTTTTATATTCTTACAAGGAAAAAATACAGAAGGAACGTCAACTAAGAACAACAGAAATAAAAAAGGGTATCAAACATTAAGTAAATTTAAATGACGTGGCAACTTTTGGTTTAACTGTTTCCAAAGAACCAGATTACGGGCAGCCATCACGTTAAACGTTGAGGTATCAGCTGCCTAGCCAGTCAATTGGATGCGCAATTTAATTAACAACCTAGGCATTCAATTAGGAGGTTGAACCACTGGGCGGCGATATTAGATACCTAGTAGGAAAATATTGTACTGTACAAATGTATGATTCCTATAAAGTATTTTCCAAAAATATATACTCCAACTTACTCTCATCACATATAGACTCTGTTACGAAAATACACTTGGTACATTTTTGAGTTCTGTATCTATTTTATGTTTAAAAATCTAACTTAATTTATAAGATGTATTTTGACAATATCCAGATATCATGACATTGCCTTCAATTTACATATATGTATCAATTATACATGCCAGGAAAAACTTAGGTGATGTGTTAAAAAACAACGATGTCCATAACTATGAGACTAGAAACAAACATAAAATCATTGTGCCCTTTACTAGATTGGCCAAAGTTTCAAATAGCTTCAATAGTATGAGCTTTAAATTTTATAACAAAGTACCAGAAAGGTTGCACAGCCTTAACGAAAAACCCTTCAAGAGACATATAAAAGCATTCCTATTAAGAAAGGCCTATTATTGTATTAACGACTTCCTTATGGATAATAATGCCTTCACAGACTCTTGATAACACATTTGTTAATTTATTTGCAAATATACCTATGACAAATTTATTAATTTACTTAATGCTTATACCATATTTTATGTCTAACCAATAGGCAGCTAATATTAATATATCTTGACTATGTATTCGTACTACAATATTTTTAATAGTAAGACATTTGATTAATTTATTTATTTTATTCATTATATTAATTTTATTAAGGTGTATTATTGTAAATTTTGACTTGTATAAGTGCGAATTATTTCGCCTATGTACTAAAATAAATGAATCTGAATCTGAATCAGAGAGAAAACTCGTTTGAAAATTAATGTTTTTGGTCACAGAATCGTTCCAAGAAAATATTTTCTGAGGCATAATCCGTATAGATTCACACAATACAACTCTCACACCCTTATGTAACACACATCACATCCTCCAAATTTACCTGTAAAAATTGTATAATTAAGAAAAGAATTGTTATGTATTATTTTGTATGCAATAATTTCTTCATTTATTTGCATTTTTATAGAGTACGTGGTTGACGTATCCATGAGACACTTTTTAATAAATAAATTCATCTATATCTATACGTGAATGAATGAATGAATGAATGAATTAATTAATATATTTATTTATTTATTTAAAGGATAACTTAAATCTAAATACACCCCACAAAACCAAGTAGGAATTTGGTTTGTCTGTGGGGAGGGAGTCGCACTTGTTTTTCTATAATTAGTTAGTTACTAAGTTATAAGTAGGTAGGTACATTAACAATAAATAATAACAATGTTATTTTAATCTATGTTTACATGTTTTGTAGAAGGTAATCCATCCATCAGCCTGTTTCGTCCACTGCTGGACATAGGCCTTTCCGGGATTTCGCCACTCTTGGCGGTCCTCCTGTAAGAAATGTCCATACTCACACACGCTGGGCAGGCGGGTTGGTGAGCGCGGTGCCGAAACCATTGCACTAGTGACGCCGCTGCCCGTCACTAGTCTGTTTAATAAGGTCCGGCAATTGGGGATGGATATACCGCCATCCATCGGTCCCAGGCAATGGTGGCCGCCTGGTTTTGCCTGAGAGCTGTTCTCTTACTCTCCCCCGAATAACTTCCGGAGGATTTCCGAGTAAGATGGTGGTACCTCCACAGTCGAGCCCGGCATCAGCTCTACCATCTATAATTATATAATTTTGAAAATTCATTTTATTTTTTTCAGATCTTATACGAACAGGCATTTCATTATTTGGAATTTTGCGCTTAAGCAATCTGCCGCCAAAGTATTTATTCACTTTTACTGTTTCATATTTACCCTGAGCAGTTGCTCTCGTGTTGAGCCCATGCTGTTTAGGTATCTTATGATCTGGGGTGCCATGGCCATTTACTGCAATTATGTATTTATATTTTAATGAAGCCGGTAGTATTTTACATAATGAGTATAATATTTTGATATTATTTTTGTGTTTTTTTCTAACATTTTTACTGACTAGGAATTTTAAGAATTTTATTTGTATATTTTCAATCTTATCCATGTATGTTTTAAATATAGATCCATAGCAGTCCAGACCATAAGATATAATTGAGTCAACCAACGACATATATATACATAGTTTTTAGCACAGATATTGGTACTTTGTAACTAAGATGTTTGAATTTAAATAACAATATGCGTAGCTTATTTAATATCTTTTCTATATGTTTAGTCCAGCCCATATTCTCATCGATGCACATTCCTAGGTATGTAACACATGGAACTTGCTTTATTGTTTTACATTTACAATTAGATAAGTTATTATGGAAGCAGTTAAAGTCATGGGCAACCAGTTGACATGAAGAGTCCGGGGTACAAGAGTACGGAGACCGGATAACAAGGAGGTTAATTTTTTCGGCATTGAGTACGATTCCGTTATCGTGCGACCATCGCACTACGTTGTCGATATCCTCCTGCACGAAACGCGACACTTCGCCCATGTCGCGGCCGGCCCGCAGCGTGCACAGGTCGTCCGTGAACATGTACGCTGAGCAATGGCGGACCACGTTGCACATGCTGTTCACGTGCATCAGGTAACACAGCGGGCCACAGCCGGAGCCCTGCGCTACCCGGCGCCGCGCCGCCCACTGCTGCGGTCCGCTGTGCTCCTCGCCCACTCTCACCCGGTACGAGCGGTCCGTCAAGTACTCGCGGTACCAGCTATTAAGTGGTCCGCTGATCCCGCACTCCGCCATCGGCCCAAGCAGCGCAGCGTCTCGTGCCGTAGGGTATCGAAGGCCTTTTTAAAGTCGAAAAATACAGCAACAACAAATTTTTTGTCATTGAGATAACTACGTGCGCACTATAAGTTTCCGGAATGAATATGAAAAAATACTATTAAATGTACAAAATTAATTTATTGTTTTTCAAAATAATCTCCCTTGGCGTCTATGCACTTTTTCATTCGATCAAACCAGTTTTGAAAACTTTTGTGCCACTCCCCTGTGGTGACCTCTGAAACGTGTTTTTCATACTCCTCGACAGCCTCTTCTGGTGATGAAAATCGTTGACCGCGTAATTGGTTCTTAATTTTTGGGAACAGAAAAAAGTCACAAGGTGCCAGGTTGGGACTCTATGCAGGATGACTCATGAGTTCTACATTTTTCGTCTTCAAAAAGTCGTTTGTCTGTCTGGCCGTGTGAGAACTAGCATTGTCGTGGTGCAGGATGATACGGCGTTTACGGTTATTTTTACGGAGTTCGTCAATAACTTCCGGCAAACAAATGGTCGTGTACCAGTCACTATTCACGGTACGACGATTCTCTAAAGCAACAGTAGCCACGTGTCCAGTTTTATTAAAAAAAGAAGCAATCATCCGCTTAGATGCACTTTTCACGCGCGCCACTTTGGTTGGTTTCGGCTCATCTTGAAAGACCCATACGCTCGATTGCTGCTTTGTTTTGGGATCGTAGCAATAAATCCATGTTTCGTCACCTGTTACTATGTCCCACACCAAATTTGACGCACCTTGGTTGAATCTGGTAAGCATGGCACTGCACCAAGTGACGCGGTCCGTTTTTTGAGCCTCGGTCAAGTTGTGTGGGATCCACCGCGAGCACAGCTTTCTCACACCCAAATGTTTGTGTAGGATTGATTGTATTTGACTCATGCCTATTTCTAAGGATGCGCGAATTTCATGGTAGGTCACATGCCTGTCTGTTTCAATCATACGGCGCACAGCATCGATGTTTTTGTTGGTCACAGCGGTGGACGGCCGACCATCGCGAGATTCGTCACTGAGATTGATACGACCACGCTTGAATTCTGCAAACCAGCTATAAACGGTCGTATTGCATGGTGCTTCATTGCCAAAAGCTGTTTCAAGCCGAGCGATGCTCTGTTGAGCTGTCAAATTACACTTAAAATCGTAGAAAATCATACTACGAAAATTTTCCCGAGTTAAATCCATGTTGATGCAGACACACAATTTTTTAAATGGCGCCACAAGGTAAAAACAAAAGACAGTCAGATGAAACAAACTGCATTCTACAGCCAAAGAGTTCTATTTTCAAATGTTGCAATAAATTTTTAAATATTGTTTATGTAAGTGGCCAGTTCCGGAAACTTTTAGTGTTACCTATGTATTAACTTCGTCGGTAAATTTCACAAGTAATGTTGATGTACTTTTATCCTTCTGAAAACCCAGCTGGCAATCGTTTATAACTGCATGTTCATTAAGGAATCTATTTTGTTGGTTAACTATACATTTTTCTTTACTAGATAAGATAGCTATAGGTCTGTAGTTAGCATAATATTTATGATCACCTTTTTTATAAATAGGTCGATGGCTTCTTTTAGTTTTTGAGGAAACTTCGTATTTTTGATACATAAATTAATTAAGTGAGCTAGGCTTATTTTTTCAGTTATATATCTTAGGTCCCTCATACGTATACCATCTAACCCTGGCGATTTCTTATCACTCATTTTCTTTATGACTTTTTGGACCTCCTTGCTACTCATCGTTCTCCATCTCATCGACATACAAGCCTGTTTTGTTACTATCATGAATTATATTATCGATATAATTTTTAAATGTAGTTGCAAAGTTATTACATATCTCTTGCTTTGTATTTCCTGACAGGTGTTTCAATATTACCTCATCTATTGACTTTTTTTTATTACCAAGTATTCTATTTATATTATCCCATATTTTCTCTACGTTACCATTACATTCGATTATTTTTTGTTTCTCATGTTCATTTTTTATTTTAGAGAATAGCTTTGTACACTTATTTCTGTATTTTGTATAATTTAATCTTTTTAACATGTTTATCTTGGAACCATATCATAAACAGTGTATCCCTCTCCAATACCATTTTTTTCATTTTGTTGTTTACTCACCCTTTTGAGTCCCTTCCACTTGTTTAGTCTGGTAACTTGATTCGTAAGTTGATTGTACAGTTCTAACGGACAACTAATATTCAATAAGTCTTTAAAGTCGATTGAGGCAAGTTTTTCGTAAACAAGTTTGTTATCAAGCAGGAGGCGCGTCACATAACCCCCCCCCCCCCCGGCCGCACGTCTCCGCGCCCGTTCTTGCCCCGGCGCGCGTGAGTCAGTGGTCGCGCCTAGGGAATCCAATTTATGTACAAAGTATATTTTCTACAAGTCAAAGTTAATTTTAACAATATATATCTTTAGAATATAAAAAATATATAATAATACGGGAGATCAAATATACACCTGCATAAAAAAGAGGAATCTAGGAATAAAAATATTATATATACATAATGCAATGAACAAATAAGTTGATAAATAAATACGAGAAATACTTGTGCAGCAAACCTTAAATTTAGAGTTGGAAAACCTAAAATAATACAAGCTCATTTAACTTTTATCCATCTGCTTTAAAGCCTATTTTGCAAAGAAAAGTTTTAGGTTATGGCAGCTCTAAATCTAATATTTGCTACTGTGTCAATGACACCTATTTTCGTGTAGTCAATATATAGGTCACAATGTAGATTTAAAATGTTGGTAAAAGTCTTTTAAGCTTCAGATAATAAAGTCGATTCGGAAGGCTTTAATTTTAGTTTTAGTGTTGTACAACGTAAATTTTCCAAAGTAATATAGCTTCTCTTATTAACACTAAAGAACTATTTTTGAATGAAGAAAATTTCGTTTAACACTAACAGCACATTTTTTTCAGCTTCGGTGTTTCGTAGGGACGGGCAGTTTCAGTTTCCTTAACCGATTTTTATCGATGAAATTCTTTCGCTATTGTAATGGTTAAGACGCTTCACTTGGCTATAGTTTGTTCCCTAGGGTTGGGCATTCCCTAGGGACAAGGTCCCTAATAACTCCTAAAACGACTTTGAAAATTCATTCGCTTTTAAAGGTTAGACTTTTCTTTTGAACATAGGCTATAGTTTTTTTCCCGGGTGCGGACAGATCGAGCCGTAGCCAGTATTAATCTGGGGGCACGGCAGGGCCACCGCCAAGTCGAGCTAACAAGCGGCACGCCGTGCCGTACCATCCTTTTCTCGAAGCAGTTCAGGCCATTTTCGACCCCCTATAATTTCGTTGTGAATAAAACTAGAAGCCTGAATTTTCAGCATACCAAGCAGGTATTGTATGAACACGGAATATTTCAAATTTCATTTAATTTGAACTAGTAGATTAAGAATTATAACTAGTCAAAGTTTCTCAATTTTGTCACTTACTCACTGACTGACTGACTGACCGATCATAAAAACTCTAAGGCACTTCTATTAGACATAGAAGCTTCAAATTTGGAATACAATTAGTGTATTAATCAAGGAAAAACTAAAATATTTTGGAATTTCAGTGCAATGCTCTAGATACACCAACTGCATAAATAACTTTGTTGTATAACTATATAGGATTACAAAGTTAATAGTTGGAAGTAAAAGGTACCGGAAAGGAAAAAAGTAGGACTATCTACAAAAAGAAATGAGATCCCATCACAAACCAAACTTATAAAAACAAAACCAAGTCTTGCAACTTAGTTCTTCTACCGTAAAAAGTTGTGAGATCCATGTAAATCCAAGTCGGTTAATTTATACAGTAGTTTTTACGGTAAAAGAACTAAGTTGCGAGACTTTTTTTTTACAAGTTTTGTTTTTGATGGGATAATCATTTCGTGGGTAATCTATGTCCCGAATTGTCGATAGTTAGATTCTTCACTTGGAAATAGGCTATAGCTTTTCACGTTATTTTCTTCATCAGTAGTATGTTAAAGATATCTGACGATAAAAGTAAGAAACCGACCAATTGCGAGTTGGACTTGCACATAAAGGGTTCCGTACCAACCTACAATACGGGTGTGGAACCCTAAAAACATTATGGTAAATAACACGATATACATGCCAAAGCAACATCAAGGCTACAAAAAACAATGCGCTAAATTGGTAAAATCTGACAAAAAAAATTACACCGTCTGTGTACGGAACCCCCACTCTTTTTTTACTTTACGGTATGTCTTACGACTTAACTAAATATAAAACTTACTTGAAGAGCCAAAACAATGCAATTTTGTCAAGGTTTCTTGTACAAGACCCCCTCATTTATGTATTTTTTATTATTAGTCGTGATAGAGGGCGTAGTAACACGTATTCTGTGAAAGTTTCAACTTTCTACTTATTACGGTTGAAGTTGCAGGCCCCTGTGACATGACAGACGGACGAAACTCTTTTACTTCTACATCCATTAACCTAGTCGTACAAGCTCTTCTATTCCGGGTACTTTTTACTTTGCCCTACTGAAGGATGTATCCTATTTTGTCGGCATACGTCGTTTTAGGGCGGCCTGTTCGAGCTTTACCTTCCACTTGTGCGGCATAAATTTCTTTCGTCACTCTACTTTCATTCATTCTCTATATATGCCCAAACCATCGAAGCATTCCTTTTTCTATTCTAGTTCAGGCCGCAACGATCCCTTAAGTGTATATTTTTCAGTCTTTCATTCAATGTCAAACCACACATACTCCGCAAGGAACCCATTTCCACTGCATTGCTCATCTTGCCAAACCCAACATTCACTCCCATACATAAGCATATTGGTAATAGGTTCCCGTTTGGCACCCTTCGGGTACGGGACCCTAAAAACACGCTTTTGTACAAAATAATGTATTTTACACTTGTGTTCAATGGCTACTATTTACGAGTAATAAAGTGTTTCAATATTGAAGTTCGAAATATTATTGTAATGTAATGTTACCGGCCAACTCGATTTTAGGACAAACTAGTTATAAGCTCGTCAAATATATATCTTATTTAATTTTCCTGGAAATAGATCACTATCCACCACTTCCAAAATGCATATATTTTTTCAATAATATACCCTAATGCGTATATAAAAAGAATAGCTATTGACAATCATGACTTGGCGTTGACTTTATCATAGTCTTAGAAACTCCTTCAAATATTTATTTAAAAAAAAATAACAAACAATCCACTTAAAAATAAAATTTAACCAACACTTATGATTTTAACAAAGAAATCGACAACAGAACAGCCTAACTAAACACACAATGGAAAACATAAGGTCTCTAATAAACCAAGACGTCCGTCACGTTCAGAGGCTAAGCGCAAAGTGAGCGAGCGCCGCCGCCATGCGCCCGCTTATATAGCCCGTTCCGCCTTTTCTTTTATGAGCCTTCAATCATTCTCTAACAATAGTTTATTCTGTCGGGAACAACGACCTATCGTTGGTCGGGAATCGTTCCCAAAAATACATGTCCCAAATGTAAAGTTTGTGCAACCTGGCTTATGGAATTTTGCGTTAGGATCCTGTGTGAATGCATTACATTCAGTGGAAAGCTATTATAAAATGTAAATTTTGTTGCAAATGCGACATCAATAAAAATGAGCATCTAACCCAGTATGTTGATCAACAAAATTTTCGTGGTAAAAAATATATTATTTTGAAGGTCTCATCTCACCTTTGGGATGACGAAACAAAAATATATTCTGAAATGAACTGTCTAAAAACACAATAGTACATTTTGTATAATTTATAATAGTATAATTTAGGTAATCCATCCATCCATCCATCAACCTGTTTCGTCCACTGCTGGACATAGGCCTTTCCAGGATTTCACCACTCTTGACGGTCCACCTGGAAGAAATGCCCATACTCACACACGCTGGGCAGGCGGGTTGGTGAGCGCGGTGCCGAAGCCCTTGCACCAGTGACGCCGCTGCCCGTCGCCAGTCTGTTTTATATAAGGCCCGGCAATTGTGGATGGATATACCGCCATCCATCGGTCCCAGGCAATGGTGGGCCGCCTGGTTTTTTGCCTCAGAGCTGTTCTCTTACTCTTACCCGAATAACTTCGGAAGGATTTGCGAGTAAGATGGTGGTACCTCCACAGTCGAGCCCGGCATCAGCTCTACCACCTAAAATTTAGGTAATATATTTATGAAATAACAACGCGGTTAACTCGATTTAACAGATTTTGTACTTGTTTGTTTGGTGTAACCAGGCGAAAGAAAAATAGTTTCTTCAATATTAATTTCAACACTTTTTTGACAGACTGTAGTACGTAAACAAATGGATGCGTTCATAATTTTGACGATAGCTTGGGCACAGACAAACGTCAACTATTGCGCTAGGTACGGCAGTAAATTAATTAAAGTCGGAGTCGGGCTTTGCAATTGGCCGCTATTTTTTGTTTCGGTCACAGCTAATTAAATGGATTTGTTAGTAAATACAGTATCATATGGCTTATTATATACGGAAATATCAAACTCACTATTAGTTTAGTTTTTGTGATTGACCCCGTAACAAATATAGTCAACTGACAACGTTGCAGGCCCCACATTTGTATATTTTTCAAGATTAAAAATATAAAAAATATATATGTGTTGTCGCCAGATACGAGTAGAAGACCAGAAAAAAAATCTTGTTTTGGTCCGAGCACCCATAAAAAATTATTAAATTGAAAATCTAATTCAATATTCAGATCAACATTCTGCACAAAATATCTAAATTTCATGTCTGTAACACATTCCGTATATGAACTAGAGACCTGTGGATTACACATAAACAAACAGACAGCACAGTTTTAATTGTATTGCGAATTGGTCTAGCCCTGTAATACTATATATACATATATATATACACAAAGAGAGAAAAGCCTTCTGTTACACAGAGAGATAAAAGCCTGCGTAATTTTGTCTATCGAATGCTGAGTACCTAGTAGCGCTGATTCGTGGTTACACCTATTTTAATGCTCTTGATCTTTATTGCGTAAGATGGTTTATTTAGGTAAATTAAATAAGTTTTAAGGTTTTTGTACCTTAGTTAGCACACTGGTTATTGGCTAATTTCTCTGTATAAGGTATTGTGATGCTAGGATAGATCACATGTGATCTTACAGCAGCACTGGTCCATTAAAATATTTAATAAAAAGTTTATAAAAAAAAAATCTGTACAATTTATTTCAATAAATAATACATTAATAGAGCTTCGTTTTGCCTTGTGCGTAGGATTCCCTAAATCGAAAAACTCAACCGCACTAACTGTACAACTACGTTAGGTCACATACATAAATAACTCTGTGACTAAGGCTGGACGTAGGTCACTTCTTCCCTTCATATTTATTTATATTTATAAAAATAATTGTGATAATAATATGCTTAATATTTTATTTAGATCGACTGACAGGCCGTTTCACAAAATTATAGAACAAAAACTCGGTTTTGCAAACTGCAAATGCAACAAGAAACTACAAAAAACAATTTTTTTTTGTATTAAAAAATTTGCGGGTAGTTTTTCTACTTTTAGATTAAAGTTAGGTCTGGCACTAAGGGGAAATTGAAAGATTTTTTTTTTGTTGTAATGTTATTGCTTAGGGTCATAGATTAAGTCGTAAAAGAAAATTACCTGCATAACTGATTTCACACATTAATATCCTAAATTAGCAACAAAGCCTCCAACTTCAGTTAAGTAACTAAACCGTGGTTGGACTATGTTTTTATCGTTTTTATTAAGGAGAGAACATAAAGAATTTTTTGTTGAGTGATGGATGAATAAATAATAAAATAAGTGATTCGAGAAATCGTCTTGACATTCCATTAGTCGAAAAGCAATTTATATTTTGTAAATGAATAATTCAAGGTTTGGTTTTATGTATTATGGTTCTACGTTTGGATTGGGAATGAGGTGCTAACGTCAGCTTTACGCGAATGTATGAAATGACAGTTACCAAAGGTAGGATGTGCAAAAATACGTAAAAACTTTTACAGTACTGAGAAATTATAATGTGGAGAAAATGTAACATTTAACCAAAAAAATAATTCGTAGAATTAAAATAAAATTATATTCTTAAAAAAATGTCAGCTTGCCGTTTGTTTTGATGATCACTTACTTATGGGTTCACCAACTTCATCACCAATGCCAAATAGTGACAGAATTGTCAAATATAAATTTAAGATTTTATTTACAGAACAGTTGAAAGTATGTAGATTCAGCAAACAGTTCAGACAACTAAATCAGCTATCATTTCATATTTTAGAGAAGGAATATTATTGATAAAAAATCTTTTATAAACATCAGTAAGTAAATAAAACGCAAAAATTGCATGATTATTTTACTTGATAGGCTTAAGTACCTAAGCGATAAATTCATTTGTACTATTACGCAAACGGTACTTTTGAATCCCAATCCAATCGTAAAACAATAATACCTATGTTTTTATTTTTAATTTATTCATTCGATTTGATATGAGACATTTATTTTTACGGTTCCGTATCCAAAGGGTAACCAACGGGACCCTATTACTTAGACTCCGATGCCCGTCTGTCTGTCTGTCCGTCTTTCTGTCCGTCTGTCACCAGGCTGTATGTCATGAACCGTGATAGTTAGACAGTTGAAATTTTCACGTATTTCTGTTGCCGCTATAACAACAAATACTAAAACCGACCAAGTGGGAATCACACCTCCCATACAACAGGCATGATTTTTTGGCTGTTTTTATAAATAATTGTCCTTCGTGCGCGAGCCCGACTTAAACTTGGCCCGACTTAAAATTACATCAGATCTAACCTAAATACGATATTTTTTTATCTAATAGCTTAGTTTAGACTAAACTTATTATTGTTATTTTTAAGTGTTCCTTCATAAATTAATTTAATCTCTAACCTCTACATATACCTATATTATTCTATATAAAATCAACCAGAACAAAAAATAACAACCATTATTTAAACATTAATTATAATATATCATACAATATTTATTCATGTTTTTTTCGGTAAATCATACGAAATTTTAAATGCAAATATACACACACCGAATCGCTAATATAAGACGCATGCCTACACTTAAGGGGGTAACTTTTTACCTCGGTACAAAGTGCACATCATAATATTGCTTTCCTTACTTTTGAATAAAAAGTATGTGTTTTATAGCAACTTACGGAAATAGTTTATTAATAATAAAGTCCTCACAAAAAATACGTATTTTAATGTATTACAATCTGTTTGCATTACATTAACAAACTTAAAAGCGTGTTTACAGTTGTAATGTAATGCAGCTAAAATGTAGCGCATATAATTTAATAATTTTCATGTGATCACCTAACTATTAACAAGCAGTTTGCGCAAATTGCTATAAAATGCATTTATTGCAACCTTTTTATTCAAAAGTAAAGAAAACAACATTATGATGTGCATTTTGCACCGAGATCCTCCATTACCACCTTGATTAGCGACCCGATGTCTCGAACATGTGTCAGTACAAAAATCGACGGAAACAACATTATAGCCGGATAGTGCAAAATAGGAGAAAATACATTTCACATGAACGCCAAGGACGGGAAAAAAATTGAGCAATAGTTTTTTTAGACCTTTAAAATTGTATTTATAGATGGTAAAGGAATAATTAAAATCCCTTCAAGTATTCGGAAACAGTAAGAAAATTCTTGCGTAAATCCTACGAAACTTTCGATTTGTTTTTGTCAACTGTAAAGACAATTTATTTAAATTAAACATAAAATTTATAAGTAAAGGATATATGAATATAATTTGCAATATTCCGCTAAACAATTCTTGTCGTGCTATTCAAAATGCAGACTCGTGCACCGCCCGCCCGCCCGCATAAAAACATGCAACAAGCAACACCGGGCTAGCAACACATCCCGAGGATGCCTCGTTCAGAGGCGAAACACGTGTCGATAAGTTTTCTTGCTTGTTATTTAAGATTGCTTTGCTTGTATTGCTTGCTTGTTGCATGTTTTTATGCGGGCGGGCGGGCGGTGCACGAGTCTGCATTTTGAATAGCTCGACAAGAATTGTTTAGCGGAATATTGCAAATTATATTCATATATCCTTTACTTAGTGATGGACTTCCGCAAGGTAACGCCTATTTCAATTAATCATAAAATTTATTTTTGATTATGTTGTGCCTATTATGTATATTTTTTAAAGTGAACAGCCGTATAGATGGAGTAGGCCTTCAATCAAAGACAAGTCTATTGCAATTTGAGTACATCCACCGTCAAATCAAATCAAATCAAAATCAAAATACTTATTTTGTAAAATAGATACATAAAGTATACATTCTACAAGTCAAAGTTAATCTTTACAATAAATATCTTTAGAATAAAAAAATATAAAAAATAATATATATATTCTAATAAGTACATACAAACAATATTTAGGTTGGGCTACAAAAATTTAATTATACACATACATAAAATAGAGAAATCTAAGAATAAAAATATTATACATAAATGATGCAACGAACAAACAAGTTGATAAATAAATACGGGAAATACATCCAAAAAATATTAAGGTTGGGCTACTAAAATGTAATAAAGTTATAAACCTGCATAAAATAAAGAAATATAGGAATAAATATATATATATATAAAATATGTATATATATAAATATGTATACATAATGCCTAACCATCCGCACCATTCGATTAGTATTGCAAGAAACTTAGCAAACATGGAAGCGCCTAAAGAGAAAGATATGGCAATATATATGTACGTTTAGTGTAAAGTAGAAACCCTATTGCGTAAAAATCTCGTCTCTACACCTACATAGATCATACCAGACACTTTTATTCTATCCCAACAGTGTGAAAATGAAAAATGGTCCATAAAGGTTGTTTATTGTTTGGAAATACTTAGGTGCTGAAAATTTGTACAATCTTATCTAGTTTGCCGCTTCTGTGTGAGGTCCAGTTGTTTGAATACTTGACTCCTAACTCGAGGTCTCGCGTTCAAATCCCTTAAGGGCACATTTATGTCCATTATGAAGCCAACCATGAGTTTTAATCATGATACACGTTACCGACTGCGTAAAATATTTTGTATGAGAAATTCTGGTTCTCTCTTGCGTTTCCGTTGTATGAAAAAGGACAAACCGAAAACCACCGCTGTGCTGCTGCTATTAGTTTACAACAAATTCTGAGCTTGTTTCTTTTTACCACTTACTAGTATTTTAAAATTAATGATTTATAAATTTTGGTTTAATATAACTGTTGTGTAATTATTCTTGAATTTTCTTTCTCTCATTGGCCGCTAGAAGCGCTGCTCAATTTCTGATATAATTATTTTACGCAGTCGTTAACGTGTACGGCAACCAAAATAGATGGTAGGTCTAATGCATGCTTTAAGAGTCACGTAACTTGTTGGCCCATATTTTTACCCAAAGTACGAAGATAGTGCTAACTATCCAACATGCTGAGACGTGATAATCGTCGGTGAAACGTGGGTGGACTATGACTTGAATTTCACAGTCCCCATTTAGAAGCACCTCTGACACTCCCTCAGTGATTCACGACTTGAGGGTATAATGTATGTACAAACAATAATAAGAACAAAGTAATGAAAAATGTAACAAGTACGAAAAAAAAAATTCTCGCTTCCTGTACTGTTTGTTTCGGGATTGGGCCTCAATAAGGGTTGCCATAAGGGTAAATTAGTGTGGGCATTTCTTACGTTCCACGACAATCGCCAAGAGTGGCGAAACCTTGGAAAGGCCTCTATGTCTAGTGGTAGACAAACCAGGCTGATGGATAGATGGATGGGTTGGCAAAAATTGTAAATCGAGTTTGACATAGAATCATTGAACCGTTGCTCTGACCCGTCAGTCTCCAGTATGAATATTTCCTTTTCAATAAAATTTGCCTCATATTTATTTTGTACATACCTTGCGATTTTTCTTTCGACATGTCTACTTTTCAAGAAAGGGTATAGGAAGAAAATATAAACGGACGTAAGTAATAAATCTTTTCATGATTTGGTAAAGAAACCTTGTCTAACCCCAGGCTGTTTCTCTCTATTGTGTTTCCTGTTCCGGACATCATTTCTTTATACATCGTTTCCACTTAATTTGCTCTTTCATACAGCTCAATAGCCCACATTATTATATTTAGTACTTGCTAACCTACTATTTAATTACTGTAAAACATTGATAGGACTAATATTAATAGTAAGTTTATTATTTTATTATATTTAAATAAGCCTCAACAATATTTTTTTTATTAATACTTGCGATTGTCGGCACTTGGTAAAATATCATCATGGCTAAATAAAACACTTTTACTGTTTCACAGTTTTTTGATGTTTTCGACTAGTTTCGTGTTTTACCCAAAATTTTTTGGTTTTAAATGAATTTCCGGTTCATAAACATATGGAATAAAAATTTCAAAATATAATAATATACTTCTTCATGTCTTTATTCAAAATATTATGGGTTTCTTTTTGTTTTTTTTTCACTCCATCCATCCATCCATCCATCCATAAGCCCGTGTTCGTCCACTGCTGGACATAGGCCTTTCCCAAATTTAGCCACTCATGTCAATCCTCCGTCCTCCTCGTCCAGCTGCCCCCGCAACGTCCTTGAGGTCGTCGTCGGTCCAGCGGGCACGAGGTCGGCCTACACTACGCTTTGCTGTACGTGGTCTCCATTCTAAAGCCTTTCGGCCCCAACTGTCAACTGGGGTCAACTGTTGTGATGCCGTCCCTTTTTTTCACTGCATTGAAATAATTCTGAAACATGTAAATAATTTAAGCTAAATACAGTTTGATTTGTTGTTTAAGTATTATTTTGCAATGAAAAACATAACAAGTAAAGGGATTTAGTATTGTCTAGTTCGGAAACAATATTATGTAAAATAGTTGCAATAAACATTGAAAACTCAAGCCGCTCAGAAAATTCACCATTTTGATGTGTTTTTAATAGTTTTCAACATTTATTTTAACTTTCTTACAAATCTCGTTACCTTGGAAAAGTAGACAATAACACAATCTTTCAATTTATTCAATTTTCATTGAGAAATAATATTATGTACTTAGACAATAAATGAAACTGTTTTTAGGTGCAAATTATCTACATATTTTTGAATTATTTAAATACATTTAAGTTGTATATAAATTGACAAAAATTACCATTTCAGTTAAAATGAAGACACAAAGAAGCACATATATATATTTTTTATATATTTTTAAGTGACCCGGAAATTAAATTAAAGACAAGCATTTTTAGGTAAAATACGAATTCCCTTGCAGATTGAGCTGAAGACCTCATTTCGTATCAATCAAAACTAAACTCTATGACGTTTAATTTTTGTTTTAAATTGCTCTTTCTGAGCAGGTGGATGCTACGATTAGAAACAAGCAAAACCAAGTTTTTATTAAATAACTCTTGGAACATAGTTATATTAATTATAATTCGCTTCTTGGGGCTCTTGTGTGTATGAACGTGATATTATTTACCCTAATTGAATATAAACACAGTTTCATAAATTTATTTTGTTAAATATGTGTAGTGTACTGTTGTGTTTGTGTACTGTTTTAAATCAATAAATAAGGAGACTTATACCTGCAATACCTACGGAAGCGAGCTGCCAACGATGATGATAAAGAACGCTAAAATATTAAAGATATTCTTGCACGAACTCCTCACAGTCTAGATTTACGTGCAACGCTCGCGCAACAGTTTCGACCAAGTAATGTATCTTATATACAAAAAAACCTGACGTGTGAGTCAGACTCGCCCACCGAGGGCTCCGTTAAAGACTTTATAAGACGGTATTACTTGCCAAATTCCATACTTCTTGGTCAACGGAAAATACCCTATAAATTTTGACTCTCTTAAGAGTCTAAACATACGTTTTTTGTGGCATGTGGCTGTATCTTTTTTCACCTTAACTTAAACATTTGATTTTTTCACCAATTAAAGGGACTGGTAAACCCGAGTATACGGTTTGAATTTCAACTCGATATCTCCACGCGTTCCCGAGATAAAGGGTTCTGACAGACAGACAGACGGACAAACGGATAACAAAGTGATCCTATAAGGGCTCTAAACGTGAGTATAGGGTCTTAATTTCAACTCGATACCTCCACGCGTTCCCGAGATAAAGGGTCTTGATAGACAGACAGACAGACAAACGGATAACAAAGTGATCCTATAAGGGCTCTAAACGTGAGTATAGGGTCTTAATTTCAACTCGATACCTCCACGCGTTCCCGAGATAAAGGGTCTTGATAGACAGACAGACGGACAAACGGATAACAAAGTGATCCTATAAGGGCTCTAAACGTGAGTATAGGGTCTTAATTTCAACTCGATACCTCCACGCGTTCCCGAGATAAAGGGTCTTGATAGACAGACAGACGGACAAAAAAGTGATCCTATAATAGCTCCGATCTTGAGCCGTACCTCAAATCAAAATGTATATCAATATATCGTCATGACATACACATCCCCAAGGACAGGTCAGAGGTGTTTCTGAACGTGAACTACTAGAACAGTCAACCAAGTAACACCCCTTTGCACCAACTATTTTAACGTCCCAAAGTGATTAGATGTGGGCTTTCTCGCCAAATTTCGGGCATTAGACAGGTTTTCTGGGCATTCAGCCTTACTTCACAGTTATTTTACATAAATACTATGTCCATAGATTCTGAAAAGGTCATTGGTACATGTGCAGGATTGGAACCCAAGTCTCAAGGTTTAGAGTTCAACATCCTACCGACTGAGGAACAATGCAAAAACAAACAATGATATGTTTGATAAAAAGAGATCACAGGTTGGAATCCTGGCCCGAGGATTTTTTTCAAATTCTTGTATTTATATTTGTGTCTAGTTTATCTTTTCTAGTTAAGTAGTGCACTCTAATAATAACAATGATGTATAAAATAATTTAGGTTGGCTCTTAAATACCTTTCGAAAAAAAAACTTCTACCGTTTAAACGGAGAGTACGGAAGTGTGACTCTAATAAAAAAATTGTTTGTGTCCGTTACACAAAGGGATGAACGATGGCAATTGTTTCCCGGAATTCGATTGGCACCGATAAGACTTACAAAATATTTAGGGAATCCGTTTTGTGGCCTTTGTTTTCCTCGAAAAAATAGGAGAAACCAATGCATTCTTTTGTTACCAATAAAAGGTAACCTTTTCTGATGTAAACAAATGGCTCACCCCGATAAATACTATGATCGGGATATCCGTTTGTTTACATCATGAATTGTTCTCAAGTTTCATTTAATTCTAAACTTACCTTTACATTTAACATTCTAAATTAAAAAAAATTACAAAGTTCGATTGTTTGACTTTCAATTGTTTTTTCATTCAGTCTTTAATGTAAAGATAGATACATTGAAAAGTATATTAATTTTTGAATAAAAGAAATACGAATAAGCAGAAAAAGCTCGCAGTATCAATGCTATGTTTAGAGAGACTAATGAACGCACCGTGCGTTTTTGGTTCAATCGCTTTTGTAGTGGAAACTTCGACTTGAAGATATCCGAGGAAAATCAGCCACTTTATTTCCTAAGAAGCAGTAAAAAATGCCTTCACACAGTTTGTTGAGTCCAGGTACCCAGAGTTCTATCGCAAAGGCATAAATGACTTTCCCATGAGATGGCAGATATAAATAGACTATAAGGATAACTTTAATAAAATTACATTAGAAGAAATTGTTTTTAAGTTTTCAGTTCAAAACGGCAATTTCATACTCTAACCCCTTATAATAATAAAACACTTTATTGCAGAAAAATACAATAATTGTACATAAGCGAGCTTATTACTAATGAGTATTTTCTACCAGCTACGGCGGACTGGCGGACTACGGCGTAACGGGTCTACAAACCGAAGAAACCATGAGACCGTACGCTTATGCTTATGCCCCGTAGCAAAAAATAAGAACACATACGCCATTTTTACTATTTTTACACATGAATACCGAAAACTAGCCTCTGCTATTTCTTGCAAATATTTATGATTCGAGAACATATAGGTTTTTCTAACTGTTTTAGTAGACATATTTTTAAATAAGCGTTAAAAAAATCCATCTTTAATTTTTGAACTTCAATGACGTCATATTCGCACATTCCAAGGTCTGTCAAGGTTGTAATCATTTAGCTAAAATGATGACATCACTTTCTGTCAATACTAACGTACTTATAAAATCAGTTTAAAGTTATGATAAAAAAATACTATTGCAAATCACATATGTTTTTAAATTTGATATATTTAAAAATAAACAAATGTAGCACATTTAGCTTTAAAAACTGATGAATAGCTTATCGATGACTGTCAGTTATCGGGTAACATGCAATCTCGGCTTGCGATTAGATAATACATAATCTATTGCAGTATATTATAGGTAGCTATTGTTTGCTTTTTGTTGACTATTGCTAGCATGTAAATATTTGGTTTACGTATACAATATCATCACGAGTCACGACACGACATACGTATACACGACACCGATATGAATGAGGTGTTAAGTTAATTACAACGCATGCTCTCCTGATGCATAAATCACTTCCATAGAAAAACATTAGAAAAATCGCGAAAAAAAGGCTTCCGTCCCCGTATTGTGTGAGGAATGAAAATACAATGGTAAATAATAACAAAACCTATAAGGTGACTTTCGTTTATGTATCCAAATTTATACTGGAGACTCGGTAAATGGTCAGGACCAAGTTTCGGTGACCTTGTCTCTTTAAGAACAACCTTGGCTCAGTTAATATAGGAGGTCTACATTTTATTTTGCTTATTTCACAGAAAGGGTAATTGAACCTTGGTCCCGACCATTTAATGAGTCTTCAGTATAGTTTTGGCTGTATAAACAAAAGTCACCTTATATTATCATTGCGACGGACAATAAGGCGCTATTCAGCAGCCTCAAAGTATGGAAACAATTTTTTTTAAAGTATTTTGTTGTTTAACAGTCCGTACTACAATCTTACCACAATTGACACTTTTTTGTATGACAGTTCTTTAGATAGAGATGAAGCAAGTAACGTTGAAAAAGTTATTCTTTTTCGAGGATTTTTATGGCCCTTTGGATTTCATTTTTTTGTTATTTGAAAATTTCAACTATCTACCTATAACGGCTGAAACTGTAAGCTCCTATGACAGACGGACAGACAGATGGATGAAAGGACAGACAGCTAAGTAATAGGGTCCCTGCATGTTTGTTACCATCCTAGCATGATTTGGTTGCTTTTTAACAAAAAGCCAAAACTGGGTACGACACTGGGTTTACATGTAAACAAATTTTGCGAGCTGAGCGAAGAGGAGCGAGACAACCCTTCGTTTTTCTAGACGTAACTTCTTTAGTTCTTAATAAAAAGGATCCTAGGATTTTCGCGACGATAAGTTTACGATAAAACGGGAGGGACTTATCTAGGAACACTTCGACATCTATGTCGTGTGTGAATGTACCTATAGATGTTTTTGAAACAAATCACAAAATGAACTGATCATACTGAAAAAAAAATCCCAAATAAACATAGTCGTGGAAATTGTTTTGTCAAACTAAACAGTGGTGCAGGGTCATTGGTACAAAATTCACAGTGGTGCATGGTGCATACATGGTCATTGGTACGAAATTCACAGTGATGCATGCATGGTACATGTATAATAATTGGTACAAAACTCACAGTGGTGCATGGTCCATGCATGGTCATTGGTACAAAATTCACTGTAGTACATCGTGCATGCATGGTCATTAGTACAAAATGAACTGTGGTGTATGGTGCATACATGAAGGTCATGGGCACAAAAATCACAGTAGTCCATGGTGCACGCATGGTGCACGCATGTTTTAATTATTTTAATATCATAATATAAAATTTAAAAAAAAAACCATCCATCAATCAGCCCGTGTTAAAGTATTATTATTAGTGTTGGACAAAGGCCATAATTTATGCCTGTTTTTGTGATTTTATTGGATGCATGAAAATGCAAGTAAATGTTTATCTAACGGCTGAAATATTAAGATGAAAGAATAGAATATGATATCCAAGTTTTGTCTAAATTTACGTGTTTGTAATTTAGAAATAAAACAAAAGAATACGACGATTATCCAGGAAACCTCGCCTTAAGATTGAGAATTCGGCTACAGACTGAGCTATGGCTGCTTTAATTTCGCGATAGTGTTTTATTTAGTGAGAATTAAGACTCAAGGCCGTCTCGAGGACACCAGACAACTAATTACATCTCCCGAAGGGACCTATTAATATGTCATCAAAAATAATGATATTAATACCGACGTGCTAGTTTGACAGCAGTATTTATCTACTCCCGTATTACCATAACTTAATTACAACATCAAAAATGTTTTATAAATTATTATTTGTTATATTGTTTGTCCAATGTATTATAAGTAAAATATTAAATGTATTAAAAGTAATGTATTAAAATATACAGTTCTCATCAAAAAAATCGAAACACTAACAAAAAAATTTTTCTGGCGACAAATAAACAAAAAAGAGCATTGATCCTTAAAAAATTTAATTTGGAACGTTAGTATAGGGAATTCTAAATCTTATACTACCTAATGTAGTACGACATTTTAATTTTTTCCGCATAACATTTTCTAATAATCCATTAAAAGCACAAACTTGAGAAGTGTGTCGATTTTTTTGATGAGAAGTGTATAAAATCCATCCATTAGCCTGTTTTGTCCACCGCTGGAAATAGGCCTTTCCAAGATTTCGTCACTCTTGGCGGTACTCAAGAAAGATATGCATACTCACACACGTTGGACAGGCGGATCTATGAGCGCGGTGCCGAAACCCACGCACCAGTGACGCCGCTGCCCGTCAAGAGTCTGTTTTATGTAAGGCCCGGCAATTTGAGATGGATATATTGTACCTATACTCCCATCAATCGGTCCCAGGCGTTATTGGTGGGCCACCTGGTTGTGCCTGTTTGAGAGCTGTCCTCTTACTCTTCCCCGAATAACTTCGGCGGTTTGCGACTAAGATAAGTATTATAACATGTATAATATAACACCGTAATACGACCCGATTTGTTTTAACAACGCTTAGATAACGAATTAGCAGTTAATATCTTTGCTTTAGGCTAGGCAAAGGTATTTCTGTCATGCAGCTTCGAATGATCCCACAGAACACGGTACCTTCAAAAATTACTGACAATTTATCGTTGGCTTGGTATCCTACAGAATGAATAAAACAAATAAAAAAAATTGTCCACGATTGTCTTTTTGAATTTATTAGTTGAAAATATTATAAATAATGTCAAGCAAAGGCGGTAGTTTTGATGGTCATAAATAAAGTACTGTGTCCAACGGAACTTAACTATAATTAGCCATTTAAACACTTGTGCAGCGTATTACGAAACGCACACAAGCACTTGTGTCCCAATGGCTCTCATTATGTAACAGTTTCACAAATTACTATTATTTACTTGTTACCCTCAGTTTGCCTGCGTGTTTGTTATATTTTGGGCGATTTCGTAAACAAAGGTTTATGCAAATTCAAACAGTTTATTTTGTTAAAATTGATACATAAAGTATACATTTTACAGGCCAAATCTAATCTATATAAAACAATAGAATATTATATAAAAAATATAATACGGGAAATACATTAAAATTTAAATATTTAAGTTTGGCTACTAAAATAAAATAAAATTATACACCCGCATAAAATAAATAAATATAGGTATAAGAATGCAATTTATGAATTCGTTGCTGCTGTTTAATGTTAAGTAAAATCATTAATATTAATTTATAAATGAATCGTCACATATTTATGAGTCTATCCATCCGTCTGCGAGCTGTCTTCTTACTCTCGCGCATCTAACGCAAACATTTTTTATTTAATATACTTAACAATTAACAAACTGCAGACAACATTTTAATAAGATTTTTTGAGCTAACAATACAGACGACACTTTTAGGAAATTCTTGTGTAAGAATATTATTGGCCACCAGATCAGGTAATTATATTTATTTTTAGTACTTTTTTGTTTATATAACATCTCTCTCGTAAAAATAAATAAGAAAATGAATAGTTTATTCCACTCTCGTAGTAAAACTTTACATTTTCAGTCGATGGATATACAGGCTGTAATGATGACCTGCTCAGAAAATGAAACCGCGAAAAAATATTTCTGCTTATAGAATTTTGTTTACCCGAACAAAATAAATCGCGTTCCAAGTGTGCACTTGCATCCTCTAATAATACAAGTACACTGGACTGGCTATTGACGACCTGTATTACTACATGTCAGAGGCCTGAACGACCTGCACGACGTTGCAACGTTGCAAATTTTCGGATCGCGTCAAGTACAGCTGACTATGCGACACAAGAGTTATGTGTCATATGACATCTGTCGTGGTTAGTACGTTCACACTTGTGAGTGGAACTCAATTAATTATTAATTATTAGATGTACAGTCAGTGACGGGAGAGCGTATGGTCTATAACTGCACAATTAAGCATCTAGGCAAGGCAAGAGTGATATTTTCGTATTCTGTGATAAAGACATTACAGTGCATAGGGATCAAGTGCATTTTCAAAAATTTCCACCTGTTATATGTATGTGCCACCTTGAAGGTGCTATGAATGTGGGTCGAAGTAACAGGTAACATGACTTGCTGAGGCTGCAGCATCAGCATCCAAGCTGGGGCCGAATTATCAGAAACCTACAGCTCACGTTCTCACAGAACGTGATACTTAGAACGCCTAGAACAAACATACTCCTTGTAGAATTATCTGCTTATCGTTGACATGCAGCGTTCACCTGTGCATCTCGTAGGCCATGCACCGCTTGCCACTTTTGCACAATGTAAGCATGACGATGGACTGCAGCGCAGCATTCATAGCGGGCACTCACAAGACCCACTAATGCTAGAATCAAAGTTAATTTTCCAACAGGACTACTAAAGTGTGATGATACCTATAACTGCAGCCAGCAACCGGGACATGGGATGACGTGGTCGCAGAATTGTTTTTTACACAAGTTCAATTTCCCAAGTCGCTTGCTTATCTCAAAGTCGCCCAGTAACCAGACCGCTACTTTGTTGGGTAAAACCCAATAAATTCTGTTTATACTTTATGTGTTATCAGTACATTCGGTCAAGCGTCGCATACTAGTTGTTTTAACCTACCAGAACTGCATCCGATCTGCATCGTTGTCGTTGTTAAGACATGCTCTTATCACGCACACAATGCCGTATGTACTTGGAAGGTACAAACTTTTGAACTGGTTTTCACGATGAGTCTCCAGCATTCCTATTATGGACTGCCTAGGTAAGACAATGCGTCTGGTACAGCAATTAAACATTGTTCACGATGTACCAAATTGATAGCGTAAACTCCCGACCTTCAGGTATGAGAGCGCAGGATCATTTATTTCCATCTATTTATAGAAAGTCTGGCTGAAGTGAGCGGTTACATCAGCGTCGCCGCGGATAACCCGCGGGTTAGGTCACGGGAATTCCGAATTGCTTTGTTACCCCTATATCGCTGCATTTATCCTGTTTCACAATCTACTGGCTCGGTATAAATTGATTTGCGCCCAGTCGATAGCGACACACACTGAACGGCGCACGTTCACGGAGAAATATTATTTAGACGGAGAAGCCCCGTGACATCGAGAACTCAACATGACGTCCCAAGAAAATCAAGAGTATCAAGACAGAGATCTTACTTTTCCGGTGGACACCTTCACGTTCCGCGGGCCTGCTATACCCGGCAAGGCCCCTTTCAGCGTTGGCAAATTCATGCAGTTTCACCAAGCATATACACAGTTTGCTCGGTCAATCCGAAACCTGGACTTGACTTTTCTTAATGGAAAGGCATGCACCGTCCGCTACAGCTTTGATGCAACGAGGCCGGAAGAGGATCGCCTGCTGATAAATTGGGACTGGCTCGTGGCCCTATTTTGGAAGCCGCCGGCAGGTAAAAGAGATTTTGTGAGGCTGCCTAAGATAGTGAAGTTCGTCGAGAAAAAGCTTCGTTTTCAGAAGTGCAAGGCGGTTGCCGGCGACACCTGCACCTGTGACAAGAATCCACATAAAGTGGTATCCCCTGGAAGCGAGTGCACGAACGAACTCCACTGGCATCATTTCTGTACCGCGCACGTCACTGCGTGGTTGACCAATTATATGGTGCCTGCGATTCTTCTGAAAGAATCTAAAGAGATGTTTCATGCGATGATTGCAAAAGTGCATCGAGACAATCCAGCCATCTTGGAATTTTATTCCACGGGTGAAAGTACGCACACACAGTTGTTGCTTGACTCGGCTCGCAGTATTGGTGGTTCCGGCTCTGGTGCAGCCGCATCTCAATCGTATTAATAGTGTGAATAGTCTGCATTAGTCTAAAGTAGCAGTAGTAGTAGTAGTAGTAGTAGTAGTAGTAAATAGATTGAAATAAATAGTTGTGTTCAATATGTCTACTTTTATTTTTTTTATTCCTATTAGTAGTGTAGAATGATGGAGAGTTGTGCAGGTAAAGTATTGAGACCGTTCCGTCTTACGTTGCTCCAAGTTCGTAGTTTCCTTCATGACAACTCTGTGTTAGATACAATCAAGTCAAGCTTGGACGGCACTAGCAGAGGTAACGGCTAGGTAACGTGCTACTAGCAGCCGCATAGCACGTCACACCACTATCACAGTTGAGTTGCAAGGCGTGATGATAAAAGTTACGTGCACATGGGATGCAAAGCTCCGCTATCACAAACAATGCTTATCATATGTCTTGAGCAAGGCCTGAATGTGCATTCGCTTACTGAGTACGTGTACCTGCGACGTTTAGCCGCGGAGCAGACTATACAGGAATGTGAGACGTCTAAATAACGTTTTTCTTAAGTTGGTTCATGATTAGTATCTACGCATAAGCCGCAAACAGTATAATGTGTAGACATACCCGTAGACGTGGATTTCCCGATAATACGCCGCAAGACGTGGCGCACTTTAGTTTAAATATAGAACAAACCATGTGTCACTCTTCAGAATATAGGTACGAGTATACGGTTACGAGTGCGAGATCGTTATCAAAACATTATTATTGGGTGCCTTGAGACAGTTAGTCGGGCTCAGCGTCTTACGATAACCTAGGATCAGTTGGCACTGGCTACAAATTCTTGAGGAAAACCCAACGCTAAATATACTTTATGATAAGCATTCATCTTTAATATAAATAGCAGATCTTCAGTCCCAAATCACTTTCGGTTACTGAACGTTACGAACGTGCCCACTTCTTTGCCGTCTTTATTGAGCTAAGGAAAGATAAACGTAAAACAATGTCCGCACCGGCAAAAGCAAGCTGTTCCAAACGATTGCTGATAGAGTTGAACGTGAAGACTTTCGAAGCGACATTCTACAATGGAAAAAAGCTGAGCATCGAGTACCTTTTCCATCCCGAAGTTATGGGAAAAGAATGTCTGCAAGTAGGCCTTAACAGCTTGAAACCACTGTTCGGAGGTATCATACCTCCCGGTACACCTCAGTTCACCCATATCTCGGAACTCTCCAATTTCCTCCGGCTTATCAACATGGATGACTGTTCACACGGTGACTACGCTTCTTGCGCGTGTCGGCACAAGATCGAACCAGGTCAAGAGCATTCCGACTACCGTTGTCGAGATAATCACTGGCATCACTACTGCACGGGACACGTCCATCAGTGGCTGCAGTTCTACCTGGAACGTGCGATTCTGTTGAAAGAATCTCGGAAGCACTACGAGTACCGCGTGAGCGAAGTGCACGGGCCAGTCACCGGCTTTTATTATTCATGCGGCGAGATGGCAACTGCAGAATATTGGCTAAGGTGGGCTTGGACGAGTATTTTGTGGCGGCGTGTATGATAAAACCTGATGAGTTAGCGTAGACGACTACTGTGACATAAGCATGTGTTTAATACACCTTACTTAAATTTAAGATTTGTCATTTCATAGCTTACAGGATTTGTTAGACTTTATCACAGATACCTTACCTAGCAACTATGTAACGTGCACCGTCCCTACCTATCGCTGCATAGCATGTCACTGTGCACCTACAATCCTCTTACAAAGTGTAGTGACTAGTCTTGACATTTATGAGGAGGTACACGCAAGCTTGGCATTCGTTGCTAAGCTGACATGCACTTTGAAATGAAATAATCATGTATTAGGAAAAAGTTTTTTATTTTTAAGAATAAATTCTATTGTAAATTATCACATATACGATTAGGTTGTATTACTTCGGCCTGTTGTGTGTCCCGCGCCACGATGCCTGCTGGCGTAAAGCTTCTGCATACCGCAAGAGGTGCTCCTCAAGTTTCCGCTGCTCTTCCCAGTTACGCTTTCTTTCTTCACGCTCCTGCTCTTGTCTTTTCCACTCTGCTTTTTGGTCCTCCCAACGTTCCTCGGCGGCCCGACGAGCGGCTTCTCCAGATCTTCCATTATGATTGTTTCCCCACATGGTGATTATATGTCGAGGGTCAATAGTATGCTGATTGACTATATAAGTCCTGGCGATTGTGTCGAGGATATATGTCCGACTGATTGGTTGTATAGGGCTTTCCTTCAATTTATACTAATTCGAAACCTACCTAATAAGGACTGGTTGGAATTCCATAACTATCGGGAATTTATTTGTGGTTTGATTATCTCGCTGAAATAAGAATAATTAAAACGTACTAACCGCATGGTGTAACGTAGTAACGAAAAATTAATTATTTATAACTGAAAAAGGAAAAATGACGGCCATAATTCAAACAGTTTTATATTTTATTAAGCGAGTGATGTCATAGAATGTGTTAACTTTCCCGTTAGGTTATGCAATCATGCTCCAGTTGCGCAATATGGAAAAAAATATATAGGTAATATTCAGAAGCTGCTGGTGACATGCTGAGCATGCATGGAGTCTTGCTACGTGACCTGCAGTCGTACTTGACCGTGTGATGTTCTCTGGAGGTTTGGTTACGCCAAGCTATTCCACTAAAGCGTTGCAGCGTGCACTCATGTCCTCAGAAAAGTTTACGAAGCAAGCTCGAGAGACTTGAGTTCATATTGAAACATTCATCCACACCATCGTTAGGTAATGAACACTCGAATACCTCCATAAGCGTACTTGTGGTTTACCGTACGTATGACGTCAAACCTTATCGGACAATGGTATATTGTTTTATTTTCCCGAACTATGAATAATTTTATAAATTCAAATGACCGGATAATATCAATTAATTAAGCCCGATAACCTATTTAATTGAAGCAAGAGAAACTTAAATAAGTATCGTTTAACTTCAGCGATAACGGCGTTATCGCCGTCACGGTTGGTTGCTCTAATGTTATAGCAATATGCTTGATATGGATATTGCTCCTTACAACCAAGGTGAAACTTACAGGTTGACAGTAAAGAGTTTTTACGCTTGCATTCGCCGGGACCTAAGGTTATACGAGCTTGAATCTAGGACTCATGGTCTCATAGCAAAACCTAGAACTGCTCCAACAGTCATACTTCTCCCGAGTCTACTATGCATTAAAGTCGTTTCTCCACTGCATACAATAGTATCACCCTCCCCTTCCCCTCGTACACCGTTTTTGATTTTCGCCCCGCACGCTCTTGTGTCCCCTACTGTATTAAAACAATGTCGGAATGAAATTTAGGATAAGCAAACTTTATGACACCTCCTATACGTGGTTTTATTTTCTGAGCAGGTCATAACTGCAACCTGTATCTATTTTGGCCCACATGTGATCGTCGTCAATCGAATACCAAAAATTTAGATAAAGACAAGTCGGCATGGGATGGCGAAAACTGCTTTTTCGATAAAAAGTGAGAAATTATTTAAAACTACAACACTAGAGAGATTTTACAACAACAATCTAACAACATTTTACTACAAGATTTTACGGCGACATGTAACATGTGTGGCTATGTGCATCAACTGACAATAAAAAGAAATTAATATTCAGATTCAAAATGAAGAAGGGACCTTGAACAATTGCAGTGGCGGAAAAACACACAAATATATTTTTCGAGGACATATTCGGTTTCATAAACAGATAAAGTTTCAAAAGAAATTGATACCGAAAAATCTTCTTCTCCTTTTTGCATAAAATTTTACGGCTGTGAATTCAATTGAAAATGGCGACTCGAAAATGCGGGCTCACTGTAATTTTTTTGATTTAGATTTCAGTTTGGGATTTTCATTAAAATTAATTCAAATTTTAGTCTGTATTTATATATAACATTATTAAGCGTGTGTAACAAAATAGAAAAGAACTTAATGAAACAAATTCCAAAAAAAATCTCGGACCAAGATTTTTAACTTGCTACACGATAAATGCGCTCGCTAGCGACAGCGCCACCGAGGTAACCACCATCTTTGAATTTTGCCACCGCATTTTTGTAACTATTTGGTATATCAGCCAGTTATGCACATACTGTACGCTTACATATTTACTACTCTGTCTAAAAAAACCAGCAAAGTGCGAGTCGGACTCGCGCACGATAGGTTCCGCACCATTATCTATAAAAACGGCAAAAAAATCATGTCTCTAGTATGGACGTGCGCAGGTTTGACTCGCAATTGGCCGGTTTTAGTATTTGTTGTTATAGCGGCAACATAAATACATCATCTGTGAAAATTGTCTAACTATCACGGTTCGTGAGATACAGCCTGGTGACAGACGGACAGATGAACAGACAGATGGACAGACAGACGGACAGACAGACGGACAGCGGAGTCTTAGTAACAGGGTTCCGTTGGTTACCTTTTGGGTACGGAACCCTAAACAGTATCGGGAATTCATAAATTACAGTTTTCTTCGATTGCCGCGGTGTAGTGCACTACAAGTTTCTTCCAGAGGAACAAACAGTAAATAAACAATATAATATAATATGGGTCCGTATGACTTTTCCTGTTCCCGAGGCTAAAAAATTACCACTTCGAAGAAGGCGCTTCGAATCGAATAAAAATTAAAATATAAATATATAAATATAAATATTATGAATATAAACAACTATAAGAAAATTCGCTAAAGGAGTTGAAGACCATACCCCAATCAGCTTACGAAAAATGTATGGAGGACAGGACCGGGCCTATTTTGAAGGCGACATAATAAATTTTGATGAATAAATTACCTTTTTAGTTTTATAAAAACCGGGTAGTTTTTATACAGAATGTAAGTTTGCTTTAAACTAAAGGGGACGTCCATTATTTGTGTGAGGTTCGTACAGGGGAAGGGGGCCAGAAAAACACCACGATAGAGGGGGAAGGGGATACTGTGACAACCAAGTGTATTATTTCGTTGTTGTACTTACCAAATTCTCAATTCAAGAATGTTATGGTTTTTCCACAGATGTATAATATAGTAATAATTATTATGTCTGTGGGTTTTTCAGAATTTAATTTTATGAATTTTTAAACTAAATGGGCATAATTACAGTATTTATTGTTTAAAAGGTGGTAGAGCTGGTGCCGGGCTCGACTGTGGAGGTACCACCATCTTACTCGCAAATCCTCCCGAAGTTATTCGGGGGAGAGAATGAGCACAGTTTGCAGACATGCATAACAGGCGGCCTGGACGGATTGATGGCGGTATATCCATCCCAAAGTGCCGGACCTTAAAAGACAAACTTTTGACGTGCAGCGGCGTCACTGGTTCGTAGGTTTTCAGCACCGCGCTTACCAACCCACCTACCCAGCGTGTGTGAATGTGGGCATTTCTTCCAGGAGGACCGCCAAGAGTAGCGAAATCTTAAGGCCTATGTCCAGTAGTGGACGCAACAAGCGTATGGATGGATGTTGTTTAAGTACATTATGGCACATAATAGACAGAAATTCTAAATTCCTAACTAATTCAGTTTTTGAGATAGACCCTGCAACAAAAATGGTCTAAAACTGATAACTTGGACGGCTCCCCATTTCATGTTTTCAAAGATAAATAAATAATATAAATACAAGGTGAAATTAAATCAACCGACCAAATTCATATCGGAGACTCGGTAAGTCATCACCAGGGATAGGATAACCGGATCGATATACCTAAAGTTGAAAAAATCCTTGCAAAAGTTTGTAGGTGTGGAGTCGGCTTCTTAAAATATAATTTAGTGTGTTATTAAAAATTAACAAATTGCTTAAAACGTTATGAAGATGTACCCAATACTTAACAGATGTTACCGTAAATGTATATTATTTGGGAATTGTATACAACTCCTAGGAAATTTATAAAATGCCAAGCTGATTTAGGCAGAGATAATTAGTTTTCGGTTTTTTCTTTTGACTCTTGCTCTATTCGGCCTAAATCAGCTTGGAATTTTATAAATTTCCTAGTAATTGTATTCAATTTCTGAATTGATTTATTTATTATTTACATTTCCGGTAACATATCATTGAACATATTAAATTATTGTAACGTTTCAAGCAGTTCCATAATTTCGGGAATTAAACTATCAACACACCCTCGCTCGACGCTCAATAGAAGCGGGCTGATTTAATTACTTACTACTCTCCCGCGCATACTAGAAAAGCCCTTATAGTCCGATAGAAATGAGTTGGAAACAACTGTTAATTCACGAGTCGATTTCTTAGGTTTGATGGACAGAGTTAACTATGTAAAAACCGGCCAAGTGCGAAGGGTTCCGTACCATTACCTATTAAACGGCAAAAAAATCATGTCAATCAATCAACCTTGGCCGGTTTTAGTAATGTTGTTATAGCGGCAACAGAAATACATCATCTGTGAAAATTTCAACTGTCTAACTGTCACGGTTCATGAGATACAGCCTGGTGACAGACGGACGGACGGACGGACAGCGGAGCCTTAGTAATAGGGTCCCGTTAGTTACCCTTTGGGTACGGAACCCTAAAAAAGGACCTTAATGCTTTTAACAAACATTGGTTGACGGATAGGTGTTTTGTAAACGGTGTAAATAACTGAAAGGTGAAAAAAAACTTTGAATCACTTTTGTAAACGTTTTACATGTTAAAACGCGGTAGTAAAGCATGCTCTATGATTTTGTAACAATTTCAAAAATGTACAAAGATTCCATTTTGATTTTTGCATAAATAATTCAATTTGTTTACATTGTTGACATTGTAAACATAAAGATAAAGCATGCATTACTATCGGTTTTAAACAAATAAAAGTTTACATAAGCGATTCGTATTTTTTACATTTACTTATTCACGTCAGTTACAAATATCTAGTCCTGGACCAATATCAGTTAGAAAAGTGTACACTTAGTATACAGGATGTATTTGTTAAGTTTGACCAGGCGATTATTCCGTAACTATTATAGATATCAAAAAAATTTAAACTTATATCGAAAGTACGTTACCTAATCAGTAAAATGACATCAATAACTTTTTGTAAATTCAACGAAAAGCATTCAACATTTTGACATTAAACACTCCCATACATTTAGTATGAGATTAGTAGAAAGGTTTTAGTTTCCTTATTTTAAAAGGTTATTTTAGCTTAGTACTGATGGTAAAAGAAACTGTTTATTAACCAAACAAAGTAATAAAACTGTCTTGAATAATATTTATTTCTTAGTAAGTGCAAAATTTTGTATTCAATGCGGATGTTCGAAGTGACGTCCTTGTATCTCATACTAAATTAAATGTATGAGAGTGTGAAGTTAAAATTTTGAATTACTCTTGTTTAATTTAAAAAAAGTTATTTGTCGCTTTACTGATTAGGTAACGTACTTTCGATATCAGTTTAATTTTTTTTTATATCTGTAATAGTTACGGAATAATCGGCTGGTCACACTTAACGATTACACCTGGTATATCGATACAATAGCACCCATATATAGAACAAAACTTGACTCGGAAATAAAATGGTATTTTTCTTGATTTTGTTAGTATTTCCGATGGGATAAGATATGGATCCACAACTTAACGTGCCTTATAAAGTCCGCAGATTAAACACAAATGTGCTCCTACGGTATTTGAACTCCCGACTTCTGGATTAGTGGCTGAGACGTTTGAACCACTATACCCTGCGGCAGTCATATGTTTAGTAACTGTATTACATGCTCTGACTATGAATTCAACAATCGCTTGGCAAGCTTATCGATATCTTCTACAATAACAATTAAGAATCAAGTTACTGGAACGTTACAGCCTGCGGCATGAAAGTCTAGAAAATGAGGTGTCGAAATAAAAAGTTCCCATAGAAAATTACAAGTAGGTATTAAACATTTCTATGGGGAAGTGAATTTTTATTTCACATTTTTTCAAACGTTTTTCTGTGGGAGTGGTTCAGGATGATCAGTAGAGCATGTGGTTTAATTTAATGAGCACGTCATGATGACAGCCTCTACTTGTCGGGCGGGGCCAGATTTTTTTTTTATTCCCATGAGTATTGGCAATACAGTTTGTGGTATTATAGTAGCGCGGCGAACCCTGTGATTGTTTAATAACCGTTCAATCTGTAGAATTATTGCGAATTTTTGAAAATTTGCAAATTTTATCGCGAATTTTGTTTTTGGGTTGCGGTTTTCTTTTTCTAAGACTAGATTAAATTTCCTACAAGAAAAAAAAATTATATATATATATATATATATATATGTCCATTCCAATTTTATAATATTGTAGAAAATATAAGGAAAAATAAAAAAATATAACTCTATATATATATTTACAACAAAAAAAAGAAAATTTGGGTCTAGAATCCACAACTTTATTTTTATTTTTTTTGTTGTTCATCTTCCAAGCTTTCCAATGATACCCTAATAACTAGGTTTATGATTTATTAACAATCCATTTTTTTTATTGATTCGGCCTAGGCGTAACGATTTACGGGTCCCTACAATTTTCTTGGTGGAAATAAATTTTATGTTATAAAACACAGTTTTACAATTCGTCTTTTGTAAATCCTAGCATGTGCCAAATTCAAATGGTGAAAGCCCGATAAAACAGACTACTTTAGATCAGTCCTTACTTACCAACGTAGATCTTGGTTACGTTGGCAGATCTTAAGATTAGCAAGTCAAACCTAAGACTCACTACTATTCGGGTTTCTACACTAAAATTTGGAATAAGTTGCTAGGTTTTTGTCTGTGATACATTCCTCTGTTTTCTTCCATTTAATTTTCTGAAATGCTCAAATGCTGTAGTTTTTTTTTTTGAGAATTTTCACTTCGTGTAAGTTTACTCGATGTTCACCTGGGGGCCCACAGCAAGACATATATAGAGTTGGCATTAATATATATATATATAAAATAACATGAAAAAAAATGGCGGAACGCAAGAAAACTCCGTGCTACAATTTATTTCTTTCTGTTGAAACGCCTCGCTCGGGAGACCTCGCCCGATTCGCAGCAACTAAGAAGGCGGGCATGAAATCAGCTGTCACCACTATCCCCTTGCGCACCCCCCCTCCCCCCTCCTCGTCAGTGTTCTAAGAATCGGCAACTGCGATGCCAATATATTGAGAAAGTGTGTCCTTAAGATAAAATAAATAGAACACAAGCGTTACGTGTAGGAGAGAAATGATTTGTCGCAGGATTTATCGCTGTTTCCTAAACACATTGTGGACTTTTTGATTGATCACCACATGAGGGTGGCTGAAGTATTTGTACCACGCGCCCCTAAAAGACGGTTTAATTACAAAAAGGCCAGCCCCAGGAAAACTCAGGAAGTATTTCTTAGCTTCAATTTGAAAAACATAATTTAGAACGGATCCCTTTATGTATAACTCATGTATCCGTCCGTCAGTCACAGACACATTTTTTTCTCAAACTTATTAAAATATCTGTTTGTTTCAAAATTATTATTTTCTCTTCATTGACCTCAGCACGCTATTGAAATAGCACTTCAGGATCCTAAAATTATTATTATTATAAATTTAAATTTTTCGAGTAAATTGGGAAAAAAATTTAACCCATAGACATAGGATTGGCTTATGATTTAACCGTTAATTTTGACATAAAACTAAAATAATATAAAGACGGATGCAAAAAAATATTTTTAAATACATAAAATTTACTGAAATATGAATTCAAAGGTAAACATTTTAGTAGAGATCTCTGCCCCATGTGACATGGGTGATATTACGTCGTTGTTTTTTTAATCTCTATTATGTTTAAAGTAGCTTTTGCCCGCAACTTCGTCCGCGTGGAGTTCGGTTCACCCGCTTAGGGGGTGAATTTCCAAAAACCCTTTCTTAGCGGATGCCTACGTCATTACAACTATCATACAGATAATCGCCAAATTTTAGCGAAATCCGTTCTGTTGTTTCGGCTGTGCGTTGATAGATGAGTCAGTCGGGTTTGCCTTTTATAGAGGTATATTCAGAAGAAGGAGAAGAAGAAGATATTATTGGAGTGCATTACAAACAGCTAGAAATATCAATCAGAGACAAATTTAAAGAAAGACGCTAATTTAAAAAAACGGCCAAGTGCGTGTCGGGCCACGCGCAGTGTAGGGTTCCGTAGTTGCCCAGTACATTTTATAAGTTGATCTACTAATACAGATCGCACCAAACTTTTTTTAAAAGATTTTAATTGGCGTGATTAATATGTATAATATATATACTCATGCCAAATTACAGCTTTCTAGTCTCGCGGACAGACGGACAGACGGATAGACGGATAGATGGACAGACGGACATGGCGAAACTATAAGGGTTCCTTGTTGGACTACGGAACCCTTAAAAATCCATCAAGAGGATTCGGTCGCAGGTTCAGATCCTGGCCAGAGGAATTATTTCAAAATCTTATCTTATCAGATTAATTTACGAATTTCATAAAAAGGGTCATCGAACCTTATTACTGAGCACTTACCGAGTCTTCAGTAAGAGTTGGGCTGCATAAATTAAAGTCACCTTATACATATTATAATCTTTATTATATAATTTATATTTTCCCTCGGTATTTCCAATAGCAATTGTTTGATTGCGTTTGAAAACCCCAATGTTTGAACACTACGTTACGGATTGTATGTTATTCGGAATGCTACTGAAATATTCGAATTGAATTTCGAAATATGAATTTGTGTTTACATGAACCAAATTTGTTTTGACTTTCAATCGCCGCAAGCCTGGAGCAATGCTGAAGACATACTGATCTAAATATTTACTTCACTTTGGATTTATGAGGTACTTCGTTAAATATTAATGGTAAATACCCGTACAGGAGACTCAACCATATAATGATTTTGAAATTTTCTTGCTGATGTTAGTAAAAAATTTTGCTAGATATTTTAGGGTTCCGTACCCAAAGAGAAAAACGGAGCACTATTAATGTCACTCTGCTGTCTGTCTGTCTATCCGTCCGTATTTCACTAACGTTTCTAACTCGTAGGCGGAGTGAGTTTCAGACCTATAATTTCTTAACGAAATGAATATTTTAAAATTAACACTTCTATTTACTCAGTTTTATTGGAAATGGTAAAAAGTACATTTTATTTCCTAATAAGCATAAAAACTCAGATGAACTAACTATACATTATATACCTATACAAACAACGTAAATTATACAATCCTAGAAAAAATAAAACAAATTATGTAAATGTATGAAATTAAAGAAGAATCTACATTATTTACTGGAAACTAAACCAATAATTTAAATGTTTTGTGTCATATATTGACCCAAAATCAAATATTGAATCAGAAAAGTTTATAAATTTCCAGGGGAATTTTTTTGGGAACAAATTTTTTTTTCTTTTTTTCCTGAACTGATTGAGAGTACAATAATTTTTTTTTCGTCACAATTGCTTGTCATTTTCGTTACGGGGTCTATGTCAAAAAGGAATCTAGTTGCAAGTAAGATATTATTTTATTGGCCGAAACACACTCTTCTTAACTTCCTGGACGTCCTTTTGTAAATTACATAAAAATTAAAACATAGGCACAGATTTGGCTTATTCAAAAATTTCCGAAATCAATTATAGGTACTCATAATAAGGAAACACAATGTTAGGATATAAATTATATCAATAAAACTCACCCAAATTAAAAGGGTAAAACTAACCTAAAATCCTTGTCAAACCTGTAATAAAAGTATACTAAACTAAATAAAAAATCCTATCTAAATCTCTACCGTCATGTGGAAGGATACCTAGAAGGCTGGCAGCATTTCCCCTCTGAATGGCCAGGCTGATTCTCTGGCTAAGATACGCGCCAGCCTTCGGGTCCCTACAAAAGTTATATATTTTTTATTTCATGTACAAATATATTTTAACCCAACAAATAGTTAAATAACTTCGGAGGGGTCTGCGAGGAAGATGGTGTTACCGGTGTTTGACGATCATATTACCGTTAGTATATAAAAAGCATTAAAAATATTTTGTCTGTCATGAAATTTTTCTTAGTTTCAGTTTCTTTTTAGAAAGTCTTTTTACTTACACTTTATTCAAGTCTGAGTTATAAAAATTAACGAACCTAGAAAAACATTATTACAACCAAGGTGGTAGAGAAAGAAATTTCCACCGAGTTTAGTTGACAAAATTAAGCAAGTTATTAAGCAAAAGAAAACTCTTTAGTGGTACCATCTGTTGCTATAGTTGTGCTTTTTTATTATTTATTTCGTTTTACGTATTTATACTATTTGTTTATATTTTTACCTGATAGCTATTAAGCAACTTCACGTATTAAAAAAAAACAAATATCAAAATTTCTTTTCTTTTAAATAAATAAAGTGGTTTTTGAAAAATCAATAATAGTAATTTAAATAATAATTAATTTTCTCGTTTACGCAGTTTTTGTTCTTGGAAGGTAATTTTAAGCCCTGCCAAATTTCATGCTGAAATAAACAAACCATGAAATCAGCAGGAACGTAAATTTTCACAAAGTTATCACCAAATGCCAATTCATAACACTCTCGATACTTCGTGAGAGTTTCGTGAGTGGTGCATTACTATAAGCCGTATCAAGAAGAAAGAGAGGGATAGGTAGAGACATAAACGAATTTAAAAGGTGCCAGTAAGCCTGGTGCCAGTACTTCCAAAAAAAAATACCAAAAAATTTATCAACCAACAAAAGATTATCAACTTCAGAATTCGCGGAAACGGAAACCGGTCGTATAAAGACAGGGTGCAAATAAAAAAAACATATAATACCCACGTAATCGTTTCATTTGTGCATATTACTAGAAGGCGTATCAAGTAGTGACACAATTCGGAAGAGAAGATTCTAGAAGATCTCGGTGGAGAAACTGGTCATGTTCCTGGTCCGTCATAGAAAAAGATACGGTTTCGAGCCCCGCCTAAGTTTTATTGTTCTCTGGGATTTTTTTTCTAATTAACATTTCTATCTTCTAATACTTACAATATGTATCACCTTTCACCGATAATTTCGGCGAGTAACAAAGACCACAGCGTGATAGCAAATCCACCAGCGTATACAGGAATTTTATGAGATAATTCCACCCGATAGCAGTAATCCGATAATATTTTGATCCTTACATCAATTTATCTTATCACGATTCTACTTGATAGGGATTACTAGATTTTGAGGAAAAGATGATGAATACTGTGTTATTTTCTCAGTGAGGATAAAATTTGTTTTTCCTGTCTCCTTTCTTCAGGAGCCTAAAGCTTTGGTCTGGCGATCCTGACGCCTCATGACGTTTACCCACCTAGTAATCTTTTGATTTTGCCGCAGCCAGTGACGACGTGGATGTCTTGGCTTGGACATCATAATATGAAGCTATAGTGATGTACGACGCACACCGCAGTGAATGAATGTCTCCTTGCAACGCTGAGCTGCGCCACAGTACAACAGTAGTTTAACTAGGCGGTGTCCTTGAAATCAATACCTACGGCCACTCGGCGCCTAAACACGCCCTAGGGCCGCCAACCGACTGCTTACGTATTTGATAATGCTATATTATTATTTTATAAGTAAGTATATTAGAATTCAAATTGTTAATAATTTACTTTCTATCTTTTAAATAGGCTATACAGTTTAACTATAAGAACTAAATAATCTTAATACCTACTTAAATATAAAAGAAAACAAAATATATACCTATACAAATAAATAAAAATACCTATAAATAAAAAACCTCATCCAAAACGCTGCTCTGCGGCAAGGTGTCCAGTATGCACTTTATAAAAGTTATATTTAAGCAACAATACAATGCACAACATACTCTGTAATTTCATGCCATAATGTACGAAAATATGCGTACGTAACTGGGGTGCGACCGCGACTGTCGTAAACCGAGTTGAACCATGTTTTGGCGGTGGTTCGTTTCGGCCCGTTTGTATGGAGATAGAATACTATTTGGTACTTATACTATGTCTGTGCGGTGTGCGTGCTTCCACGTTTGACGAAACGAAAGACCAGGGGGGCAATTCCGGAAAAACAGTCAAAGCGAGATTTTTAAAACTCGAGCTAAAAATGTATGAAAGAAAGATTGACCCTCCAGAGACTCTCAAGAGAGAATAACCCTCCAGTATTAGAATATTCCCATACAAATATTCTTTCACTGCTCAACACAACCACAGTAAACATTAATATATTGACTGTGACACGCTGTGCGTAAGGTAAGGATCGCCAGACCGAAGCTTAATGAAACTGACAACTCAATCTAGAGTCAGCGATTGGGTAAATTTGAATTCGATAAATTTAATATGTATCGATTTTATTATCTTAAAAATATTTTATTTTTGTTTAATAATGTGTAGGGCCTTATTAGTAGTATACATGTGTAGCCAGTTCACGTGAGAAAAGGGTCTTGCTGGAAACCAGCGATATGCTGTGATTGTATTTATATGCGCAGCAAATGCTGAGCCTGTTCCCTTTTGTCGCCAGCAACTTCACTGAAAGATATGTAAAATAAACTTAAAAGTATTGTGAAACTGTTTTAGGTTTTTAAGTGTGTAGTAATTCTACGTTACTTTGTCCTTTTAATGTTTTAGTTGTTGGTTAGAATAAACCTTTCTTATTCTCATCAGACACGTCATAGAACATGCAACAGTAATAAGTTTTTCTTTGTGACTAAATTATTATCATATTGTAAGCCATTTGCTTTCTAGATTTTATGACTGCTTTGTTTGGCACATATGTTAATATTAATAACAATATGTATTTAGAATATACGTATAATTTAATCACAAAAAAAAAATAGTTAGAAGAACTCTTTGTTTATTCATTACGATTTCGTCACTTTGAGTTGTCTTACATTAAGTTTTGAAAAAGTATAAAAATAAGATTATAAAGTCTTTTTACCTTTAACAGTTTTACTGCAAAATGACGGCAACATAAAAAATCGATATAATGACCAGTAAGTAGTACATCACATCACTTTACGAGGTGAAGTATTACATTGTTTTATTGATGTTGATATAATTTTTAATCTACCAATAAATATTGACGTAATTCGGTAGGCATTTAAACGTCATAGGTAAAAACTGTCACTGACTCTAAATAAAAACCATTTTAGGGTTTCGTAGCCGAAGGGTGCCAAACGGGACCCTATTACTAAGCCTCCGCTGTCTGTCTGTCCGTCCGTCTTTAACAGGGGTCTGCACCTTCAACCGTAATAAGTAGAAAGTCGAAATTCTGACACATTACGTCTTACTATGGCCTTTATCACAATAAATAACAAAAAAATAACCATCACCCATACAAGAAACCTCGAAAAAGTTGCATTACTTAAACGTTATTGGTTTTTGCTCTTACTTAAATACGATAATACATACAAGTTTTAAATAGTCAGATGGTAGGACATACTCTAAAGTAAAACAAAAAATTATAAAAAGTAGGGTTTTAATAATAATAAAATCATTTATTTCGGACAGGATCCATAAAGTGTTAGTAATACAATATAACTTATAAACTAGTGTTAGTAAGAGATCAGGCGAGTAAAAGTTGAATTAGAATTAAATTGACTTGTGGAGCTCTATCCACATTTTAAGAAGGGGCGAGTCCCACCTGTCAGATAATACCTTCAGGACACTATTGGGGCTGGCCCGAGTTCGACTGAGCAACGACGCACAGCGCTTTCGCATGATTGCCGCGAAACCATATGTGTGTGCTTCCGCGAACATGACAGAGGCGCTGCAATATCGCGGTAACCCCAACAGCATCCTGAAAGCATTATTATACTGGACACGCAGGTCGCTGTATGCCCGCTGCGTGTAGTCCACCCAAAGACTGCACGTGTAAAAGGACTGGCAATATGCTTTGAAGAGCGTCACCTTTACCTGATTCGTACACCGTGCAAATCTGCGGGCAAGCATATTACATCGGACAGCCAGCGACCTGCGCTCCCTCTCTATATCCATACAATCACTGAGGTCCTCTCGAACCCAGTGCCCCAAGTATTTGAAGTGCTTGACCCTGGACAACGAGGTACCGCTGAGTTTGACTTCAGGCACAATAGGATAAGTTTTAGACCCTGCCTTGAATACTAAAAACTCGCTCTTTTTTGCGTTGTACTTAAGGCCATGCGCGTCAACATACGATTGGCATATGGAAAGAAGCCTCCTCAACGCGCCTACCGATGGACTCAGCAGCACCATATCGTCAGCGTAGCTTATGTTATTGACGCTGACTCCGTCTACATGACAGCCGACGTTGGTGCCGCTGAGCTCATCGAGTAGCTTATTGATATACAGGTTAAAAAGACGGGGAGAGGATAACCCACCCTGCCTGACCCCACATTCCAACCCATATTCATCCGAGAAGGCTCCTTCCCACATAACTTTGTTTTTCTGGTTGTTATACCAATATTTAAAGAGACATATTATCTCGTCTGGTACAGTGGTCTCTCTTCTTAGTTTGTCCCATAACACATCATACGATACAAGATCAAATGCTTTAGAGAGATCTAAAAAGCATGCAAACACGGGGGTATTCCTGGCTGTATAGTACTCGACAGTCCGCTTGAGACAAAAGATAGCATTCTCCGTGGAGAGACCTGAACGAAATCCGAACTGCGCATCATTAAGAAAAATATGCTTATTCAAATGTCTATCAAGCAGACTGTCCAGAACTTTAGCGATTACAGAAGCTAGAGATATTGGTCTATAGTTGGCCAAGTCAGAAGTGTCTCCCGTTTTGTTTTTAATAATTGGGACTACCACTGTACGCATTAACTTTTCAGGTAGGTATGAATGGCCAAGACACAGCGTATAAAATATGGCAAGCACTCTGGGTAGATGAACTCCTGCGTACTTCAAGTGCTCAATGCTGAGGCTGTCGTGACCAGGACTCTTCCCTCTGACCATGCCTTTGATGACAGTTTCTACATCTTTTGCACTGATAGTGACGCTACGTTCCCTCACAACAGCCTCATCATGAGTCCCCAGAGACGAAGGCCCCAGTGAAGATCGAACTCTAAAATGCTCTTTAAACAGGTTAGCAATGTCAGTGGGCTCGTGTACTCCGGCTACACTCACAGGGAGGGCAGGTCTCTGCGTTTTGTACGCAGACAATTTTTTTCAGGCGCTACCATTTTAGCGTCTTGTTTTTTGTCGCCTTAATGTTGCTATAGCATCTATATTGTTGATATGTACGTTTTTAGTGTTCCGTATCCGTACTGGGTGGTGGTACGGAACCCTTTGTGCACCCTAAATTAGCAACTCGATATGTCTCAGTCTCAGTACAAAATCGACGGAAAAAATGACATTGAAGTGTTTTGACCATCCGTAAAGGAGGAATAGGCCTTCAAAAATAGATCTAAATTACAGTTTGGGTATACATTTACCTTAAGAGGACGACCACACAGATCCTTGACTACCGCGGTCTCTGTGTGTAAAGATACAAGCCTTCAAATGGATTAATAGTCGACACTTCAAAAATCGGCCAAGTGCGAGTAGAACTCGCGCACGGGGAGTTCCGTACCATTATCTATAAAAACGGCAAAAAAATCAGGTCTGTTGTATGGGAGTGCGCAGGTCCGACTCGTACTTGGCCGGTTTTAGTATTTGTTGTTATAGCGGCAACAGAAATACATCATCTGTGAAAATTTCAACTGTCACGGTTCATGAGATACAGCCTGGTGACAGACGGATAGACAGACAGACAGACGGACAGACTTAACAGCGGAGTCCCGTTGGTTACTCTTTGGGTACGGAACCCTAAAGATCAAAAAAGAACAACTCTTATTAAAACAAAAAAACATTAATGAGGTGCATTGAATTGAAACGTATTAAAAACTGAAATAATTATGAAGGTTTTTACTTTTTTGGACAAGCGAAACAGATTTGCAAATTTAACTAACAAAAATAGATATTTTAAGAAAGGCGTCTTGGTTGTCGTAGCCGCCAAATCTAAGAGCATGCGATTGCAGAGTAAAAAGTGATGTACTAAAGCTCAGTTTTGCTTGTAGGAAAATGAAAATCTGTGATGATGAGTGTGAGTTGTTGATGTCAAGTGATTGATGGGTTGGATGATTGATCAACCAACTTGTCTACTCTGGCCCTATTGACTTGACAAAGTGCATATTGCTTGATTTTTACTGAAGTTTTTAATAGCTTGATTTTGTGATCTTGCTGAAATGCGCGGTATCAGTTTTATTCCTTTTTTTACTTTTGAACAAAAAATATTAGATAAATTATTGTTGTACAGGATAATTTAGAAAGTGCATTTTTGCTAAAATAGAGGAACTGAGGTGCAATTGTGTAAGACAATGGTATTCAAATTTGATTGTCATATGATTATTCAGATAAGCAAATTAGCCCGTTTAACAATTTTTGGGTGTCAACAACAAAACAAGATAATCGTATTCATTTGACAACCAAAAACGTACAATTTCAATTGTCAAACGGGCTAATTTGCTTAGCCGAATAGCCATATGACAATCAATTTGAATACCATTGGCTTACCTAATTGCACCTTTGATATCGCATAGTGCCATAAGCCACATTTATTTAATAATTACCTTTTTCAAAAACAAGGAAAAAATTCCCAAGTATTGCGTTTGTGGGAACGAGATCCGGGGCAACTACCTTAGAGCTCTTCCATACCCAGAAAATTAAAATGAGAGCTGACGACCAAAATGTTGAAGTAATTTTATGTCAACGAAACTCAGGATTAGGATACTGAGGGGTGCAGTGAGTAGCCGTGCCATCAGGTACGACCCGCACTTTCGGGATTATCCCTTTATTTGGACACCATATTTTATCGCACTTTGTAAAAAAAAACAATAAAAAAGTGATTTACAGATTGTTATTTTTATTTCAAAGTTGATGGAAAAGTCAGATAAACAAAAAAAATGATCAAAGATCAAAAATAAAAACAAAACTAAAAAATAAAGAACATAATAATAAAAAAAACGAGTTTTTTTATTTTGTTTATTTTACACACATAAGCCCGTTTTCTCTACCCTATAAAGGGACTCGTATTAAATGAAATATCTTCTTTAGTCTAGTTGATAATTTAGTATTTAGATGTTATGTGTTAATTACACGCCCTGTTCCTACAACTATTCCTAATTCAGTACCTAGAGTTTATCTTATTTGATCACGCTCTAACATTTTATTGTTATTAATATCTACACGAGGTATTGTAATATGGCAGGGAAGCGCTACCACAGCGGTTAAGGAGGGCTTTGGATCGTCAGTCCTTGTCCATTAGCGGTATTTACCATTGGTGTCTCGGTTCCTCGAATAACACGTTTTTAAGCAATTGCTCCAGGTTGTTTTCGAAAGAAACAGGCCAACAAAGTTTTTGGTGCATGGGCTATTTTTTGTTATTCTGATAGAAATGGTGTGCTGCAACGAAATCTGAACTCAGTTTTTCGCTAACCTATACAACATATTTTCAAGAGTTTTTCGGCCCATACATTTAAAACCGTCTTATCTATGAAAAAACCGGACAAGTGCGAGTCGGAATCGCCCACCGAGGGTTCCGTTAAAGACTATATTTTTTTAATATTTTTTTACAAATGTATAGGTTTCAGATTTTTTCCTATATTTGTAGTATACGACGATATCACTTGCCAAATTTCATAGTTCTTAGCTAACGGAAAATATAGTTTTGATTCTCTTGAGAGTGTCAAAATATACGTTTTTTGAGGCATAAACGGTCGTATATTTTTTTACTTTAACTTAGAAGTTTGATTTTTCACAACTTCAAGGAACTTTATACTAGTATTGAGTATATGGTTTCAATTTCAACTTGATACCTCCACGCGTTCTCGAGATAGAGGGTTTTGACAGACAGACGGACGGACAGGCAGACGGACAACAAAGTGATCTTATAAGGGCTCCATTTTTTTCATTTGAGGTACGAAACTCTAAAAAACAAATGTAATTTCTTTCAGTTATTAAATTTAAGAAATACACTTCGTCTCATGAATCTGTTTATCTCAATACCTTAAAGAGCTATTTTTGGTGTAATTTAACCGAAGAATAAGGCGGTAAAGATTTTGTTATAAATGTGGAGCACCGTAAAAGTTGAGTTCGAATTCAGACTCATCACAAAATACAAAATAGAAACAAAAAAAATTAGATCACCAAAAAAGGTGTGTTTTTGTTGGACTGTAATGGTTGTAGCTTTGTATATCGAACTAAATGAGGTGCAATTGTGTAAGCCAATATGATATTCAAATTGATTATCATAAGGCTATTCGGCTAATCAAATTAGCCCTTTTGACAATTGGTATCATAAGTGCTAAGTTTCTTGCCGTTCTTCTTAGCAATACTAATCGAATGGTGCGGATAGTTAGGCATTATGTATATACAATATTTTTATTCCTATATTTCTATATTTTATGCAAGTGTATAACTTTATTACATTTTAGTAGCCCACCCTTAATATTTTTTGTATGTATTTCCCGTTTTTATTATTTCTTCATTGTATTATGTATATATAATATTTTTATTCCTAGATTCCCCTATTTTATTTATTTTTTATTTATTTATTTATTTATTTATTTAAAAACTTACGACTATCATTTATTAATGCAGGTGTATATTTTATTTCCCGTATTATTATATTTTTTTTTTATATTCTAAAGACATATTATATTGTGTAAATTAACTTTGACTTGTAGAAAGTATACTTAATGTATCTATTTTGCAAAAATAAATATTTTGATTTTGATTTTGATAAATGTTTGGCTGTCAAATGATTACAATTGTCTTATTTTGTTGTTGACAACCAAAAACGTACGATTTCAATTGTCAAACGGGCTTATTTGCTTAGCCGAATAGCCATATGACAATCGAATTTCAACATAATCGGACCTTAGGTGGCCAAGAAAATAATAAATAATTTTATTTTGCAACAACAAACAGTAAAAAGCTCAATTCTCAGCAGGTAATTTTGCAGTAGCCAGCTTATATTTCTAGGAAATAATGGGTTTTTTAATATGATATTAAGGCGGACCTAAGTCTCTAAAGATGAAAGTATGGACTTAAATGTAACAAGAACGAGTAAAAGCAAATTTTATTATTGAGTGATTTATGTATTAACATACATGAATATTTTCAGAAAAATTTTACTTTTCTTAGCAAAACAACAGCAATTTTTTACCGAGACTCTATGGATGATTTTGGTAGATGTTTTCAAATCTATTATCATTACTATTAATTCGAATTTTATGACTTCAACAAAAGCCGAGAGAGGAGTTCTCAAAATTTTTTCACAAGAAATGTTTTGTAGGAATGTTTCATGAGTTATTATAACTTGAGTGCCTATAATAAAAACGTTTACCAAGTATTCGTCGACATAAATATCATTTCCTTGGTAAGGTGCTTCAACGTGACACGGCACGTGAATTTCTACGTGACCACGTGACTTTTCGTAAGTTTTCTCTCAGAAAAACACTTAATTCCGGAATAAATAAATGTTCGGTCGTAGAAATTAAAAAAAGGAACTGTGTCACAGTGACAATAATCTCATGACGTTAATTTACACATGACAGGATAGTTGTGAAATTTATGGCCAAAGGCAGAAAACAATTACTTATTTTCGATTAGAAATAATAATGATAAATGATAATAAACACAGATAAATATAATTAAAATTCACAATATTTAAAGAACATGGCAAATGCGGACTTATTTATGAAAGAAATATCTTCCATTCAACTAAAAAAATCCCTCAGGCGATACGATTCTGAAAAAATTTCCAATTAAATACTATTTTAAACACTGTTTAATCAACCTTTAGTGAGACGAACTTATTTCGAGGGTAATAATTTATCTTATCTGACAATTTTATATCTTGTATAATATTAACGGAAAAATGTGTGCACAGTCCTACTATTTGCTCTATTTACAATTTGTTATAGTAACAAAAAGTGGACTAGTAGAACTTTCGCTATTGGAAATTTAAATGAAGTACGTACTTCTGTAAACTAACAAATGTTGTAGGTTGCTTTGGAATTTATGCAACATATAGACTTTTGTTTTTGTTTTATGAGGATAGGTTTTCAAGCTTTGCACGGCAGACATTTCCAGTCGAAATAAAGAGAGGAGACCCATTAAAAAAGTTTTTGGATGTCCATTTTAAATGTGTTTTTTTCGGATTAGAAAGAAAACTCAATATTATTATATTTTTCTCTTCCATAGACATTCTTCAAAAGAAACGATGAAGTAATGGATTTCCTCTACAAAAGTTTATGAGTGTTGTCGTAAAAAGAGCGACGGGCTTTCGGTTTTTATTTCAGATTGTATTTATAGCTTTATGGAGGGAGGTGATGTAATGTACTAGATAAACATATTGAACTGAGAGCTTTCTGCTAGAAGCCCTGCCTGATCGAGTAACAATACGAGAGCAATGTTTCACATAGTTCTAGTTAGCCCTCTTATAAATAATAGGATTGGTAGTACTCTGCCTGGAACTTCTTATGATTGGCCAAAGTGTAGTTTCTATGGAACTAAAGATAGACAACTTTCGAGATATTGTGCGATAGACAAAATTCTTTCAGAATCCTATTCAACGGCTGTGTGGGCAGATTTTTTAAGAAAGTTGTTACGTTGTCTCTGTTTATGATATAAAAAAATACGATTTTAGAAATTACTAGTTTGGCCTAGGCCAAAGTGGTTCCGGGTTTGTCAAAAAAATAACCACGAAGGTTATGTATGGCAGTCGCGCCACTACATGGCCTAGACCAAACCAGTTAAAATATTGTAAATAAAAAAATACAATTTGATCTAAAATCGGGTTGGGCCGTTAACATATATTTTACTATAATTCTTTACACTTCGGCGTTGAAAGAGTTTATAAAATAATAGTATATTCGTAATAAATAGTAATACTTGCCATTCTTAATCTTCTAACCTAACCTAGCGGTTCTATTCTGCCCTGATGATTTTTGGAAAAACTAGTTTATCTTAAGCTAAACTAGTTTGTCCTAAAATCAGGTTTGGCTGGTAACATTTACACAAGAGCACATTTTTTAAATTATATATTTTATTCAGAACATTTATTATTTATATATTTAATTTAACTGTGTATAATATTAAATAACCAATATATTTTATTAAATAAATAATAAATTATTCTTATGTGTACATATATACTTTAATATAATAAAAAACAAAAATAAAAGAACAAGCTGGTAAAGTTTATAAACATTTATTTTAATATATTTTATTTGTGATTCTTATCTTTATAAGTACATTTCACTTAATAATTCAAAAGAGTTCTCGAAGATTTTATGATTTCGTTATTGTTGCTATATAATGTGCCTCATGATTAATATTTCCAAAAATTACAGGCTGACTTTAAAAGTATCTAAAGGCATGAGGGCTACCCATTTTTATTTCTTCCTTTTAGCTCTTATCGTTACTCGATCAAGTAGCGTTACTGACGATGAGCTCTCAGCTATATGCTTTTAATGACGCTTAGGCACCTAGATAGGGTATCTTCTTGTTCATATTAATTATCATTGTAACTAAATGGTTGTTTAAAAATGTAAATAATTAGTACCTATATATATTTTGATACACTTCTCCTGTCAAGTAAATCATTATATTTTATATGCAATAAAATCACAAAAAAGTTACTATATTATGAGAGAATTAAAAATAATAAGTTACTCACCTTTAGTAAATTCTATTTGATGGCTGCTGCAATTGCAATTTTATTAAAAATAACAAAAAAGTCGTTTTCGTATATAAAATTTATATATGCACTTAAACTAGACACTACGGTTTATCAACTCACTTATATCAACTTGGCGACTAAATACTTTATATTCAAATAAAAAGTTCGCGGGCAAAGTGTTCCAACTTTTTAAAGTCCAATGAAAGTCGTAAAAAATCAAGCTAAAATATGACAGCGTATTCTGGTTTGTGGGTAAAACTTTTACGCAAATATTTTACAAGTTTTTCATGTCGGTTTGATCGTTGCGTCTGAAACGCGTGCGGTCACAACGCATGCCAAAATGTAACTGAAAGCTGAAGGCGGACGGCTTTCGTTTTCCTGTAGCACAGGCTTCGTTGGGTAATCCGTGTTTGACGTTACAGAATTAGTTTTTCAGGTGACGGACTGAGCGTATTTGAAGAGCACAGGAACGGAAGGGGCTCGTCGACAGCTAGCGTAATTTGACAAAAATTACATTTAGTTAAGCAATCGGCTCATTTTTCGTACATTTTCCCTCTAAGTGTTTTTTAATCGAGGATTGCGACAAAACGAGCACCTTCTTGGCTGTTTTTATTTTGTTATTTTAAATGTTTTCTTATTACTAGGGCATCGCATTCTTCGCATTTTATATGTCGATTATAATTTCTTTTCCTATATTCTTTGTACACATTCATCGGGTTTGTGTGGTATTGGAAATGAAAACTGGTGATCGACAAACTAACAAAACAAACTAATAATATTATATTCTTAATGTACACAGAAAAATTAATAATAAAATACATCTTGGACGTTATGTAAAATGGCGTGCTGAAATGAGATTTCTTCCAGCAGACCGAGGGTGAATGTGATATTATACCGGGTGTAAAAACAAAGGCAAGAATCTTTTAAGGGTGTGATAGTATGATCGGTAATGATATTATTTTAAATACTGGGATCTCAAAATAACGTACCAGTACGTCATAATAATACGATTTTCTTTACTCAAAATACACTTATCGCGTGGACACACTCACGGTCGCTGGCCACTCGGATGAGTGGTGCGGGTTGCGGGGTGCAATTGGCTCTGTGGGGCGGCCGGTGAGCTGCGTAGCCATAGCTTAGAAAAATGATGGAATTTTTGGTGAAAATTCAAGGTATATATTTTTTTCTCGTAATGACATCAGAATCGTGTATACTTTCATCTCCTAAAGCAGGCTTTCTCAAACTTATAGCCCCACGTACCCCTATGAAATTTCCCAAACAATGGGGAACCCCTACAAAACTGCCTATAAAAGAAAATAAGATATAAAAAAAATATATACAGCCATAAATAATAATGTGCCTTTAATTTGTGAGATGTACGAGTATAAGCTTTATTCTTGTCACAAATTGAGTCTATTTTAGGGGCATTTTTCCTCAGTTTTAAACTGCATTCATATTTAACATTCAGTAGATTCATGTACTCTGATGTTACTTTGAGATGTGAAAACTCACTCTCACATAAGTAGTCACGAAAGGCAAAAGGAATTCACCGCTCTGCGTGGGGGTCCGAATATTCTTCCTGTATTGCTGTCCATTCATGAGAAATTAGCCTGAACAGTCTAAGTCTACTTAAATTTTATCGCGTACCCCCTAAGATCAACTGGCGTACCCCTAGGGGTACGCGTACCCTACTTTGAGAAACCCTGCCCTAAAGGGATTCTTGACTTTGCATTTACATCTAAATAAGGTACACATACTATGCACATAATAATACCAAAAAAACAAGATGAAATGAATAGTAGGTACCTACATAAAAATAGACTAACAAGTTACAAATTAATAATTAACTACATACAATTTACATGCAGTAATTTACAGAGTATTAATAAATAAATATAGATAAAATATACATATCCTGTTAATAAGCACATAATCATCCATCCATCCATCCATCAGCCTGTTTCGTCCACTGCTGGACATAGGCCTTTCCAGGATTTCGCCACTCTTGGTGGTCCTCCTGGACGAAATGCCCATACTCACACACACTGGGCAGGCGGGTTGGTGAGCGCGGTGACGAAACCCTTCCACCAGTGATGCCGCTGCCCATCACCAGTCTGATTGATATAAAGCCCGGCAATTGGGGATGGATATACCGCCATCCATCGGTCCCAGGCAATGGTGAGCCGCCTGGTTTTTTTGCCTGAGAGCTGTCCTCTTACTCTCCCCCGAATAACTTCGGGAGGATTTCCGAGTAAGATGGTGCTACCTCCACAGTCGAGCCCGGCATTAGCTCTACCACATAATCATACTTATACCTATATATATATAAATGACAGATGTATTGTGTTACTATAGATAGTAGTCTTTTAAATACACCAATGGAAGGACTGTCCCTGATAGTGTGAGGAAGGGAGTTCCACAGTTTGATGGACTGTACAGCAAAATATTTTTCATGCGCCCCGGAGTTATGAGAAGGTGTTTTTAAGTGTGAGACCATGTGAAACCTGATTTGCTTGTTTCTAAGGAAGATATACTCATTACGATCACGGACGTATGGAGGAGAAGTGGGACTCTTTAAAATGTTGAGAAGGCAACAAAGGATATGAACATTTTGACGCTGTTTAACTGGCAGCCATTTTAACTGTTTGCGGTACTGAGATACATGATCATATTTTAATAGCCCATAGATAAGCCTGATTCCCAGATTTTGTAAACGTTCAACCAGTCAAACGTTTACCAAGCAACTCCTGATTGGCATCTAGGAAACAAACATCAGCGTAGTTGATGATCGGCAAAAGGAGAAATTGTGCGAAAGTAACTTTAGTTCCAAATGGGAGAATCTTTTCGAGACGATTAAGAGAATGAAATGGCGCAAAGACTTTCCTGCCACGTCAAATTACAGTCGAATATGACTCCCAAATTTTTTGCCGTTTTAGTGTAGGCAATAGAGACACTATTATACAATACTGGTGGAATTTGTTGTCTGATTGAGAAGGTTAGTCATACCAAAAATAATGGCTTGTGATATTGGCCTCCGCGCACATGTGAATTTTTGCAAGATCACAATTTATTTCTGAGAAAGCATTATCTACCTCAGTTACGTCAAAGTGGCGATAGAGTTGTAAATCGTCTGCATAAAGATGGTAGTTATCAGAGAGAAGATTGGATATAGAATTGATAAAAATAGAAAAAAGGAGAGGAGAGAGGACAGTAACTCCCAGTAGACCCCAGATAAACATGACTATTAATCACCCAAATATGAGCAAGTAAGTAACTTTTAATATATCCTATTCACTTTATTTTATTTGATATAACTCATTATCATGAAAAATATGAAAACGTCAAATTTTTTTTTAAAACCGTCTACTTCCTTTGACCATTAATAAGCAATCCTGGCCTCGTATATAAAATTCCTGGCCCTACGGGCTCGGACTTTTAACTTACTCGTCTTAGCTGTAATATAACTACTACCCAGCTGGCAATAATAAAAAAATGCGTAAAAGCGGGAATTTATGTTGCTTTATATTTTATTTATATTCATATTCTTTATTGCACACAGTTATTAATATTTACAAGTAGTCTTAAATTAAATGTGCTATAGGCGAGCTTATCTCTGAAAGAGATTTCTAACAGCAAAACCTAGGTGCTATGGACATGTTGGTAAAAAAGTGCATAGTCCTATGTGCACACATAAAGAAAAATACCCACATAAATGATTTAAAAAAAGGAAAACAAATTTGGAAACAATATCGACTTAAAACTAGCCTTAACATACTCGCTAAATAAATAAGTATAATATTTATTACATAATAATAAAAGTAATATATACAAATCTATAATACACATACTTAAATAATGTGTATATAAATGGACATATACCTACATAAACGTACTTACATAATACATATTATGTTTTAAATAAGAACATAAACATATTTACATATTTACATAAAAATATTCATGAATAGTGCTCTTTCAGTTTCTTCTTAAATAAGCTGATCGTTTGACAATCGCGAATCGTGTGCGGTAGCGAGTTCCAGAGTTTGATGGATGTCACCGTAAACGAATTCCCAAAAGCACCCGTGTTGTGACATGGAGTTTTTAAAAGAGATACTGTGTGTGGTCTGTTCTGTTTGTCTTTGGAAAAAAGGGAGTCAAAGCATTCACGCAAATATGGAGGGGTAGAAGGACTCCAAAGGATGTTAAAGAGTCTGCACAGAATGTGGAAATTTCGTCGCTGACGAATAGAAAGCCATTTCAGCTTTTCCCTGTAATGAGACACGTGATCAAACTTACGCAATCCGTAGATAAACCGGATGCCCAGGTTTTACTTGAAAGTGTTTTGTGCAATTAAATTACAAAATGAGTTCAGAAGAGGGGTCTGATATAGATTGTACCCCATTAAGTTTATTTCTTTGATATAACTCATTATCACGAAAAACATGAAAATGTCTCATTTTATTTTTGAGAAAAGCACTATACAGCAATACCCCGCTTTACGCGACCCCGTCTAACGCGGATTCGCTATAACGCGGTTTTTAAATTTTCGCGCTAAATTGCCCCGCTTTACGCGAGTGCACTGATTGGTCACCGAATTGATATTTTATTGGTTATTTACTTACGAGTGGCTGATCGCGCCACCTCGGATGGTATTTATCTACCATCTAGCGTTATGTTTTGGAGTGTTTTGAGTAAAATATATTAGGTTTTACCAGAAAAGAAAAAAGAGCGTAAAAGCTTGAATTCAGAGTTTAAGCTAAAAGTAATAAGAAAAATGGAGAATGGTGGCAAAGCTACGGAGTTTGGACGCCAGTTTGGTCTATCAGAATCAACCGTGAGAACGATTGTTAAAAACAGGGAGAAAATCAGACTTTTGAGCGAATGTGCGACACCAACAAGTGCAACCAAAGTTATTTGTGCAACATTGGAGAAAATGGAGAAATTACTTCCTGTCTAGATATAAGATCTCAATATAAAAAATACACCTTTGAGCCAGGACCTGATATGTACGAAGGCAATTTCTTTATACGAAGATTTAAAGCGAGAAGAAGGTGAAGGATCATCCGCACCACCTTTCGCAGCCAGTAGGGGATGGTTTGACAGATTTAAGCGCCGAGTAAATATTCATAACATTCGTATCACAGGTGAAGCAGCAAGCGCTGACAAAGAAGCCGCTAGCACGTTTCCGAATCAGCTCCACAATTACATTTTACGAGAAAAAGTTCCTGCTTGTCTCATCTTCAACGTTGACAAAACTGGTCTGTCCTGGAAGAAAATGCCATCTCGAACATTCATTTCTAAAGAAGAAAGACAGGCAAGCGGCTTTAAGGCTGCAAAATATCGGCTTACTTTTCTTCTAGGAGGTAATGCTACTGGTGACTTCAAGCTGAAACCATTTCTGGTTTATCAGTCAGAAACACCACGTGCTATGAGAGGAACTGATAAAAGCACCCTACCAGTATTTTGGCGATCAAATGGAAAGGCGTGGGTTTTCACAGACTGGTTTAACACTTGTTTCTGCCTGGAAGTCAAAGATTACTGCGCCAGAAATGGACTTCAGCGGAAAGTGCTTTTGCTCCTAGATAACGCTCCTGGACATTCACCGACTTTGGATTCTCCGCGAGATTTAGAAGTTAAACTGGTGTACCTGCCACCAAATACTACATCACTCTTGCAGCCCATGGATCAAGGAGCTACGTCCAACTTTAAATCATATTATCATCGTTGCACTTTTGGACAACTCATCAGAGAAACGGATGGAGAAGGACGGCAGTCAATGCGTGAATGGTGAAAATCCTACAATGTTATGAACGCTATAGAAAATATAGACAAGGTATGGAAAGAAGTAAAAAAGCTGCATGAACGGTGTATGGACAAACCTCTGGCCTGATGTGGTAGAAGCTCCCAGTAGAAGTGTGCGAGTGCAGGAGCAAACGAGACAAGCGCTTGAAGACATTGCGGTTTTGATGGGCGGGTCCGAACTGGGTTCGATCACAGTAGAAGAGCTGGAAGAATTTGTACCGTCAGCGAGCCCCTCAGCAACCAAAATTTAATAGAGCTTCAAAACGAGCCTGTCGAAAATGAAGAGGAACCTGTTGAAGATTCAGTTCTGTCATCAAGTGGTATTCAGGAAGCGTTGTCGAAAATATATTCCGGTTTGAACATGTTGGAAATAATGGACCGTGATGTGGATCGTGTTTCATCTGTAAGTCAAACAATAAGAAACAGTGTTGCCTGTTATGAAGAAATTTTGATGGTGCGGAGGCAAAAAGCCACTCAGAAAACATTAAACTGTTATTTCAGAAAAAAATAGCACTTTATGATATTATATTACTTTTAAGTAACATGTTAATACAATGTGTACAAGTGGTTTAATAATTGTAACTTCCTAAAATGATGATTAGTTTCTAATAAAGCGAATTGATTCTGAATTTGATGTTTTATTACAGACTTAACAGAACCCGTTATACGCGAAATTTGCTTTACGCGATTTTCCCTGGAACACATCTCCCGCGTAAAGCGGGGTATTACTGTACTTGCTTCGACTATTATTATTATATTATTATACGGGCTCAGACTTTTAAATTACTAGTCCAGGATTGCTTAATTCCTGGTCATAGCAGTAATGTACTATTACGGCATAATTTATCTTTAAAACTGTGTGATTTGTTTAATTCCCATGGTCTCTGCTTTGAGTTCAATAAACGTAATTTGAATTTGAATATGTACCGCCGGCGCTTGCGTGCCTACCACAGAATAAATAAATAATAAAATCACCTGCGTGGCGTTGTAGAACACCACGGTACTTTTGTTTTAGACCGATTGCCGCTGCCGTTCGCCGCTGCCACACATCTCCTTCATCGTGGCAGAGGCCTTAGAAAGTGCAGGAGTGTAATAAGAAAGGATTTTTCGAAAATGATCTTAAATGCTGTGTAAAAGTTTGTATGGAAAATTTCATTCCCTGCCTGTTCCGAATTTAATATTGGTACAAGTCACTTAATAATAAAGCACATTATCACAGCATTTTAAAAAAATTAACCCCTAATAAAGATTAAAACGGGGTGAAGTAGTTTGTAAGGAAACTGGTATTTCCTGTGTATATTAACTTGAAACTAATGAAAATAAATACGTAATCTAACCTTTATTTTAGAGTTATTTTCAATACAACCCTTATAAAGTAGTACAACCGGATGTTGGGTAAATCTGATTCAAAATCGGAAGAATGGAGTCGCGGGCAAAAGCTAATCAAAACAATAATCTGCTTAGTAGGATTAAATTGAGAGTGACACTACGAAGGGTAAAAAGACTACGAACACTTTCCTTAGATTGTGATTCGACAAAATTTTATTAAGAAATCATATTACGTCACAGTTATTAAGGCACTTCTCTTACTAAGAAGCTCGTCTTAAATAAAGCTCATTTGAGGAGAAATGAGTTTACTTGTAGGATTAAACGTTATGAACAGAGTTTCCTCCTCGAGGTAAAGGATTTATTGTGCCATCAAAGGAAGTTGTTGAAATATTACTCTAAAAGTGCTGCGTATACAATGTAAGGATCCTGTCAATAGGTATTTTCTCGGTAATTTTATACTGACGTATTAAATTTTGATTGAAAAGTTAAAGTGGTTTTTCGGAAACGCGGAGGGCTGCCAACTTTTCTTCTGGATTGTAAGGGACTTATAATCAAAGAAGCTATAATAAAGCCGGTCAAGTTTGAGTAGGACTCGCGCCCTGGAGGTTCCGTACCATTGTGATAAGATTTGAATAAAAATTACAAAATGTATCATTAACCAGAAACTGTATGAAACAAAACTATTAAATTAAGTTTGTCCAGTATTCGGGTGCATAACCCTAAACCTATATTCAAAATTGGAATTTTCAGTATTAGTTGTTTAACAAGTTCACTGTGGCAGTCCCAAATACCAACCTGCATTTTAATGCGTTAGGGGGCCTAAGACGCCCTGAAGTGCCGAAGACGAAAGATGTGCCCCGTACACCTAGCCCTATGCCTTTAAAATTGTATTGATTAACATCATAAAGAGTACTAAATATGCCATAATATGCTCTTTCCGCACGTATGTCCCAAAAAACCCGATGAAATTATTTAAAAAATTCAAGTACGGGATGCTTTTATCCCCGTAACGCATAAGAAAGCATATAATACGGGGTTTAACGAGCCCTACGGGAATATATACGGGCGCATAGGAATTATTTTTATCGATAAACTGATAGTGATTAATCATATTAACTGAATCCCGAATAGATAACTCTACTTTAATTCCACAGTTACCTAGCTACAAATCTTTTAGAACCATTAAGTTCATCAACCAAAACAATGGAGTTGTCGTATACGTAAAAGATAACTTGGACAGCTCAGTCGAAGAGGTAAATATCCGAGATCGTGAATGCCTCACCATAAAATTTGGGCCTGATTTAATTATTGTAGGAGTTTATAGGCCTCCTTGTTTTCATAATCCAAAAAATTTCATTAACTCATTAGACGACTTGCTAGCCAAACTTAAATCTTTTCAAACTATTGTCTTATTAGGTGATATGAACATAAATATAGTTCGTAATATTTCTGATGATTCTGCCTACGAATATCTTAATATGAATACTACACATGGTGTCTTTCCTACTCACTATTTACCGACTAGGCTCAAAAACTGTCTTGATCATGTTTTCCTTAAAGGACCTAATACCTACTCCACAATTGTTTTAGATACAGCAATAACCGATCATGACCCAGTTCTACTTTATCTTTGTTTACGGAAAAATATTAAATCCACAACAAATACTAGAACTAGACTTAAAATTAATTATGAAAATCTAAATACTGACCTTGCAAACAACTTATTTGATAATGTCTACTCGGAAAATGATGCAAACAAAGCTGCAACGAATCTGGTCAAAACAATCAAAACAGCAATTGATAATAATTCTCATCTGATAAAAGTGTCTCGTTCTAAAAATAAACAAAAAAGTTGGTTAACCCCTGGAATTATAAAATCCATTAGAACTCGTGATCGTCTACATTTAAAACTAAAACGGAATCCTAGTGATGCTATTGCGGTGTTAAAATACAAAAAATATAGGAATATTTGCAATTATTTAATAAAACTCCTTAAAAGACAGTATCATAAACAATTACATGATAAAAGTTCTAATAATCCTAAGCAGTTGTGGGATACTGTAAAGAAAATATGTGACCTAAACTCTAATTCAGAGATTGCAACACTACTTTTATCGTTAAAAAAAACGCACAAGGAGTCAATAGACTATACTAATCACTTTTTTGCCAATTTGGGTAAAAACCTAGCTAAACAAATATTAGATAAAATTGATGAGACTGAAAATGAGTTAGTCAATAAATGTAACAGTAATACAAATACTCCAGTTAACTCATTTTCCCTTTTGCCTACTGATGAGACCGAAGTTTATTAATTGATTTCGTCTCTTACCAATTAGTCATCCTGTGGTTGGGATGGTATCTCTAGTATTGTTATCAAAAATTCAAAATCAATCCTAATTGCCCCACTTACATATGTTTTTAATCTCTGTATTACAAATGGTATTGTTCCAGACGTTTTTAAAAAGTCTATCATACACCCCATACATAAGGGTGGGGATGTTGACAGTGTCGGAAACTATAGGCCAATTTCATTACTATCCAGAGTCTCTAAATTATTTGAAAAAGTCATCAATAAACGCTTAACAAGTTACCTCGAACATAATAAATATCTTTCAAATAACCAATTTGGCTTTAGAAAACATAAATCTACCGAAGAAGCAGTCTCTGAACTCACTAACTCAATTATTGACAGACTTGATAAGCATGATAGATGTGTTACTGTATTTCTAGACCTCGACAAAGCTTTTGACACTGTGTCCATCCCCATCCTTTTACGTTAATTAAACCTTATGGGTATACGTGGAACACCGTTGGAGCTGTTTAAAAGCTATCTCAGTAACAGGATGCAAGCGGTTAAAATTGGATCTGATTATAGTGAATTTATACCGGTCAGCTTTGGTGTACTACAGGGCAGTGTGTTGGGTCCTACCCTTTTTCTAGTGTATATAAATGACTTGTGCGAGCTGAAAATAAAAAACTGTCGAATTGTTACCTTCGCGGATGACACAGCCGTTATTTTTCATCATAAAACATGGGAAGAGGTAGAAACCGTTGCTATCACTGGCCTGTGCAACATAGCTGACTGATTTGACTCTAACTTACTTACACAAAACTTTTCAAAATTTAAATATATAACATTAAGTATTAACAGTTCAACACAACCTTCTTCCGAACATTTTAAATTAAAAATTCACTCGTGCGGACAGTCTAGCCGTATCGTATGTAATTGTGAACAAATGGAGAGGGTTTCTAATATACGATACTTAGGTATCATATTAGACATGCATCTATCATGGACAGATCATATTAACTTAACCATGAAGCGAGTGCGTAAAACTGTCAAAATATTTAAAACTCTGCGATCTATAACTGACTTTAAATCATTAAAAACCATATACCATATATTAGAAGCAGTCTTTGTCTTGCAAAAGAGAGCAATTCGGTCTATTTATAACATGAAGTACCGAGATTCATTAAGAGAAAAGTTTAAAGAAATGAATATATTTACGGTCGCATGTGAATTTATTAATCAAGTCATTAGATATGTCAGAAAAAATACTGATAATTTCCCGAGGCTTGGTGTACACCACTCTGTTAAAACCAGAAACAAACATAAACTAGCTTTTCCAAAATTAAGACTTGCCAAAGTAGGTACCTCTTTTGTAGGTACCTTTTTTATAAGATTTTACAATAAGCTTCCAGAGGAGGTCCTTAGTTTGCCTGAAAATAAGTTTAAACTATATATTAAGCAGGGACTACTTAAGAAAGCTTATTATAAAATCAATGATTATTTGGACGATAATGAAGCATGGTGTAATAAATAATAATAATCTTATTCAAAATTGTAATTCATAATTAGCATACTTTAATACTGTATGATTCCTCTAAAGGCTTAAAATTAATTAATATGTAAACTTACTTTGTTAAAGGTAATAGACAATATGAGACGGGTTGATTAAGATATATTTTTTTCTCGTGACTAATTCCTGCAGTCCTAACTTTTTTATGCCTTTACTTGAGTAGGTATGTATATGATTTTGTATAATATGTTTTATTTTGAAAAAAGGAATGTTTGCTAAGTTTCTTGCCCTTCTTCTTAGCAATACTAATCGAATGGTGCGGATGGTTAGGCATTATGTATATATGATATTTTTATTTCTATATTTTCTCTATTTTATGCAGGTGTATAACTTTATTACATTTTAGTAGCCCAACCTTAATATTTTTTGTATGTATTTCCCTTTTTTATTTATGAACTTATTTCTTCGTTGCATTATGTATATATAATATTTTTATTCCTAGATTCCTCTATTTTATGCAGGTGTATATTTTATTTCCCGTATTATTACATTTTTTTATATTCTAAATTTATTTATTTATTTATTTATTTATTTATTTATTTTTACATAAGAACCTTAGCCTACTTACAGTGCTTGTCACCAACTCGTAAGCTAAAACAGTCTTGTTTTCAACAACATATATTACCAAACTAAATATTAAAGTAATAATAAAACTAAATGCTTAAAAAAACTCTTACATAGGCTATAAACTTATAGCCTAAATATATAAAAAGGTATATTATATTGTTATAATTAACTTTGACTTGTAGAAAGTATACTTTAAGTATCTATTTTGCAAAAATAAATATTTTGATTTGATTTGATATACTTTGCCTTAACATATTCACTCTTAAGAGGGCTCCCCTAGCCAAATGCAGATTCTTGCTTCTTTTTAGCAACTTTAAGCTCGTTTGTAAAAAGAAATTAAAATAAATATAAAATACAGCACTTATCTCCAATATCTTGCCTTGAAGTTCCACAATGAAATTATTTTTTTACGTTATTAATGTCTTACGACATCTGCTTTCAAAAGAATGACTGTAGTTGAAGATTCCATGCATCTACATCTCAAATTGACGTCATTTATTTTCGAACAATACACTAATGGTTAGATAATTTAATAACTTAAATAATACACAAAAAAAAAATTGAAAATACCATTTTTTAATTTTTCTTTCAAATAACTACATCAATTGGTACGAATTCTAGAGCAAAAGTTGTGCGCGAGAGAGGCCGGCAGTGTGTGAGTGTGCCGCTGGCTGTCCGACGTGGAAGCCGTGTCGTTTGTGCTCGCGCCAGCCGCTCTGCACCATTGACAATTTCTTTTAGTAGGTATTATGAATGGTATATCGTTGTAGTGGGTAGTGAAGACGAGAAAATTTATGTTATGGAACAATTTTATAGACATATTATACTCGTAAAGTGCAAAAAGACGCTTTGTTTTATTTTTAATTTGTTTTTTTTAAGGACATATTGATAGTGCATTTTGTGTGCGAAAAGACGCTTTCGTTTTGTTTTGTTTAGTTTAGTTTTTACCTAAGTAAATTCTGGTCAATTTTGTTTATCATAGTGGTAGATAGATACTGACTGCACTACGAGTATTCCAGTAATAAGACCTGTGTTTGTGCGAAAATGCCGAAATACAAAAAGGATAAGTTACAGAGGAGGCGAAACGCCCATAAAATGCACCAAATTGTGTAAGTAGATACCTATTACTTATTATTAGAATATATTTAATACTCATAAATTTATATTATATCATAGCAGTATAGAAACGCAGAAAGAAAAGTAAATATGTATGTGAGGAGCTCTGAACCGGGATTCGAACCCGGGACCTCTCGCTTGCCGGGCGATTGCTTTACCAACTGAGCTAATATATTACTCATAGATTGATGGATGTGGAAGAGGCGAAAGAGATGTGTCAGGATCGTAGCAGATGGAAATCTGTAGTATATGCCTACCCTTTTATGGGAGACAGGCGTGAGTGTATGTATGTACGAGGTAAAAAAACTTGAACAATGAAGCGGCGCAGATTTCGCCCTTCGGTCCACCGAATAGAGACTATACGATTCTCGCAATACGTCGCTTTTTTGTTAGAGTCGTTTACCCAGGTCTTTACTCGTAAAATACTGCAAGTTTATTTATATACCTATTTTTATTTTATTTTAGACGGGCACGAAGAAGCCAAAAGATATTTCCAACATCACAGCTCAATGACGATGCTAATAGGTAAGTACCTACCAGTACTCCATGATTTGATTGTGAATTACCTACGTCATTTATATAAATCTCGGTGGCGGCGATAGCACAGGTGGTAGAACGCTGGCCTCCCAATTTTGAGACCCAGGTTCGATCCCCGGTCGGGCATGCACCTATGATTTTTTCTAAATATCGTGCATAGTCTTTGTATCTAATACTTGTTACTTGTTGAACGGTAAAGGAAAACACCGTGATGAAACCTGCATGCCCTAAAAAGCATAGTTCACACTCGGAAACACCTCTGACACCCCCTCGGGGATACATGTCGTGACGATATTTGTACTCAACGCAAAATATCAGACTCATCACATCTCCATAATTTATCGACAGATAAAACTCCGATACGTAAAATATATACATAGAGTTATGAAACCACAGACACGAACGTAACGGTTCAGTGAATAGTCGTGATGTTTTTGTTTTCCTGTTTGTAGACATCTTATTCGAATTACGTAATATTTATTATTGTATCGATTCGGTATAATACGACTTCACTTATTTGACAGGACTAACCTTATTTTAGGCGTACCGTCTTTGTCTTGGAATACAGAAAGAAGAAGACAGCACGCTTAAATTTAGTTAAATAGTCCTGTTAAATAAGTAAAGTCGTGTTACACCGAATGGACACAAATAAAAATTAATAATAATAATAATAAATTCCGTTATTTTTAATATTACATTTACTTTTGTTTTTGGAACGAAGTTCCTTATCGTACGTTACAAACACTTGACGAATGAGAGCTTTGCCGAAAAAATTATAAGCCTTCGACCGACATGACACTTTTGCTCTCGTTTTTTATTTTGTTATTTACTTTTCAAGTCTTTAAAAACCGAATCTTGTTTTTGAATTAAAAAGAAAGTCACCTAGAGACGCCATTTTTAAACCCTACAAACAATAATTTCTTAAACTTTACAATAGGTAATTAATAATTTTAATAACATTTATAAAATTACTCCCTGTCTATTCTCTATGACTACCCTCAAAATTGCTCCCATTTTACAATTCGTTGAGTCTTTAATATGTGTGCTTTATTGCAGGCTAAAAGCTACTCAGCAACTCGAGGAATTAGATAAAGCTGGGCTGGAAGAAGAAGGAGAAATGGAATGCCTGACTCAGAAACCTGAAGCATTAAAAAATACCGGACTTGATTCCACTGATTCTAGTGACACTGAAAATGAAGAGGTAGGTTTTCAAATTTGATTTAGTGAATGCCCACGTCAAAGAAAATTAAAATTTCTAAGCCAAGTACTTGTGAGATTTCTAAAATTATGTTTACGTTTTGGGCCTTATGGATATAATATTGTAACGACAGAAATCTAAACCTATTATTGTTGGGAAATATGTAACCATTATATGTTTTTTGCAGTTACTAATTTCGTATGGACATGAAGAAATAGCAAATAAAAGAACAGTTGGAAGACGAATAATAGACGTTAGCCACTTTATTACTGAAATACAAAACATTTCCAACCATAGACCGCTTGGGTGCAGTGTCAACGAATTGCAATTAGTTGGAGAAACTCAAAATGGCCTAGAATCTAAATTTACCATCAACTGTAGTCTATCCAATCGTGTATTTTATATAGATGCTGATAGATGCCAAGATAATTATTTACCAATGAATAAGTGCGTGGTTGCAGGTACAATGGCAATAGGTGCTGGACATTCCCAACTTCTGGAAATTTTAGCGTCGTTAAATTTACCTATGATGTCTGAAAAGACGTATATCAATAATCACAACTTTCTCAGTCAGAAATGGCAAGATGTTAGCGTAGAATCTATGAAACAGGCTGCAGAGAAAGAAAGACAACACGCAATTTCAGAGAAAATGGAAAAAAACTCATCTCATTTTACAAAGTTTGCATTCTTCCAGAACTTATTGACCCCCGTTACCCTCGAGGTGTGCCGATAAGGAACCCTTCCTACATTGAAGAAGTTATTAAGAAGAAAAATGATGAAAATAAAGAAAACATTAAAACAGTCGATCGCAATAAGATTATCGAAAAAACGGACCAGGAAACCAGAAGGGTAGGTGAAGAACCAGATGTTTTGCGTGAAATTAATATGCCTACATGTAGCCGGTATTTAGATTTCGAAGACATGTAAACGATTGTTTTATTTTTAATATGATTAAATACCAAAGAATTGCTAACAGAAATTTGTTTTGTTTTTTCTGTACCCTGGACCATCCCCCAATTCCTCTCCTGACCTATGAGGGGGTCAACATTGTACATTGAATATTGTTTCTATTTTCCAAGCTTGGTAGTATGTTTTTATTGTTGGAACTATCGCAGTACAGCTAGACCGAAAAACGTGCAAGGCTTCGACCGTCACGACACTTTTGCTAATAGTATGTTAGAACTTCGTTCACACCGGGATTCCCACTACATTGAAAGATTTTTCATTTTTAATGAAAATTTTTAAATCTAATGAAAACTGCGATGACAGTTTAATTTAACAACAAAGTAGTTACGCGGGGTAATAGTTTAATTTAAGTAAATATTTAAAAAAACGGACAAGTCACATATTTTTTTATATTTATGATGTCAACCTAATTTTAATGAATTTAAGTTATCAGTTTTGATTAATTACAAAAAGGCGGGTTTCTCACAATCCCCCTGCGTGCAGGGCACTTAAGTGAGATTTGGCAATGAAACAATGAAAATATACCATATTAAATAAAATAAGTTTTAATAAAAATAGGTTACTAGATTATCTACCTGAAAATAGGTGAACATGATTAAGTCTAATATTTAATACTGCCGCCTCTGTCGCTTCAAATGCTTGTGTTGTACGACTGTGATGCCAGGCTACTGACCTAGACACTAACAACGCGTCATTGTGGTTTAGCTGCGAACTTATAGATGTCGCTGTATCATTATTCCGATGTTTTGTAGAGGTGTGGTGCGGTACGGAGGTAGCGAACGCTCAAGGCCGTTGGCTCTCGGAGCCTTCTTAACATACTGTATTAGGGCGTGGGGTGGTGCCTCGAAAACTGTACTTAAAAATCTTGAACGAGCCCAAAGATATGTGCTCAAAATTATGCTTAAAAAGCCTCGCCGATATCCCACTCAGAAACTATACAGTGAAGCCCAAATACTTACAGTCCGATAGTCCTACATAAAATCTACTATCCTATATCAACATCGTCAACAACGTACAAATATTTCTGCCTCTAAACGTCTCAAATACAAAAATTTTCACACTCCTTTAGTTCGTACTTGTTTTGCACGAAGGTTTATTTATTTTACTGGACCTTCTATTTACAATAAAATTAATAAAGAATTAAATATTATTAACCTTAACAAATTTCAATGTGTCCGGGTATTGCATAAATATCTAATTAAACTTGACTACAACAAAACTGAAGACTTGTTTACAATATTAACATAACCTTTTGTCATCTCTGTGCAACCATAAGTCTATGGCCTATTCTTATCTTTCTTTACAATTAGTTGTCCAGTTTACGTAAGACTTGCCATAAGCGTAAATACCCGTGAAACCAGTGTCAAGCAATACTGTACGTTTAAATGTTCGCTGCTTCTTAGCTAACTAACACCCGATAGTTTTTATTTTATTCAATTTCTATAACTACCTGCATTATATTTGTGTCTGTTATTTTATTTCATCTACTTTTTGGTCGTCGTTTGTCAATCTAACAACATATCCTAAAACTTGTTATCTTATTGTGTACCCAATACATATAATATATCTTCACAGAAATATCAATTTAGTAATGTACTTATGTAAAGAAATTATGTCTATCTTATACTAGAATAATAATATACTTCTGTAATATTTGTGTGTAGTTTATTTAACTATTTTAAAATTATTATCTATTAGTGTACACATTGAGCCATATTTTGTTTATTTTGTCTGTAGATAAAATCAATTTTCTTTTTGTGTACCTATGTCCGTGTAAAATATTTGAGTACCCTCGAATTGGAAACACTGTTCCCCAAAGGACAATTATATTAGTTTGGGGTTCAGAGTCTTAACTATCTTTTTTGTAAACCAATTGTTCAATAAAGAAATTTGATTTGATTTGATTTGATTTGAGTGATGGGAATGAATGAAATGATGCAAGATCTCGGAGAGCTGGATAGGATTGGTCAAGGATCGTACAAAGTGACGCGCTGCTCTGGGGAAGGCAGGGGATGAATGCAGGCTGATGAATGAATAGATGGATGAATGGATTGATGGATAGATAAATGGATACATAGATAAATGGATTAACATATGGACGGATAGATGGAAGGATGGATAGATAATAATTATATAATAATATAATGGATAATGAGAATGAAACTTTTGTTAACGCTGAGAAAATATTTATTTGGAAAACATTATAGGTATAGGAATTTAAAAGGAACTTATTTTGTTATAAAAGGAACTTCAGTGAAGTTACTTCACATACGAATTACGCTTCATCGTGGATAATCGATATCACACCAAGGACTGTTGAAAGCACTAATGCTAATGAGCTCACACTGAGAAAACTGGTAAACATAAAATTAAGTGAATTCACCTGAAATTATGATGATTCACGTAAAGTAGGGAGCATACGGACATCACAACAAAATACCATGAAACTACTGTTGCTGCTGCTAACGTTATAATATGATGCACTTTTACTATGACTTTAGTAGGATGCAGATAGAATTATGTACTCCGTCCTCCGTCACAGCTTTTATGGTGACAATAAGTACACCGCAGTGTGACGGACCACTTTTATGGGGAAGGCATGATGTAATACGAAAATGATAATCTTATTTTCTGTGACCAATTTTACGGTGATTTGTCATCATAATATTGCGTTACTTTACTTACCTTAAAAACTCGATTATTTCCTCAAACGTTTTAATTGCAGCATAATATTTCCCAATTATCACCAAATTTAAAAACAATTCACCGTATTTTGAACTTATGTAATGCTTTTTTATAATGAAGGCAAAAAGACATTTTTCTCAGGGCAGGACCTCGTACGGGCAGGCAGAAATCTATACGCGGTTACATGGACCCCGTAACGCACTCAAGAGCAATTTTTCTCCCTGGTCGGTACGGGGAGTATAAAACCTCGTATAATATTTTTACGTCACCTGATTGTATTTCAAGTGAGAAACACAAATATATAGTTATCTTTGTCATACATGCAAAAACCGCATAGATACATCTCCCGCACGGGCGAGTAGACACCACATTTTCGGCCCCGCATGGAATGACGGCAACGTACGGAGAGCCAAAACCCCCGTAACGTTGTAAACGTGTATATAGTATATAGCACATAATATACAGAAAATTCCAAATTCCTGACTAGTTTAGTTTTTGAGATATACCCCGTAACAAAAATGGTCTGAACTTGACAACTTTAATGGCCCTCCATTTCTTTATCTTTGGGGGTAAAAAAAAAATATGTTTGTATGTAATGTAATTATGCAGGGGTAAGAAAAAAATTTTTCGGCTCCTTTATCGTGTATAAAACTGAAACCAAAAACCCCTGAAAATGTATTAAATTTAATTCATTATTCAGTTTGGAGTCAAAATGTTAAAATATCTAGATTTAAGACCTATGACTCATTCCGTTTGCAAGCTAGAGACCCGTGTCATACGGATGGACAGACGGACAGACAGCAGAGCGAGTAGTGCTCCATTTTGCCCTTTGGGCGCAGAACCTTAAAACGGGATTACCCATTTTTGTCCGGGACAAATATAATGAAATAAATTATTTTAAATGTCTATCTATTCTAAAATAGTACATTACGATACGTGTGACCTAAGTTGCCTATTAGTGCACGGCGTGTTAGCAGTTTTGCGCTCGGGCGCTAACACTCCGTGCAATAATAGGCAACTTAGGTCACGGAAAAGCGTGCGTAAAGTGCGGGCTTAGGTTAGGACCTTTCAGATTCAAACATACTTTCTGGATCTAAACTAATTTTGTAAAAACGAACACCATAATAATCCCAATTAAGGGGCATACATACCCTAAATTAGCAACTCGATGCAGTAGCATAGCTAGATGGACAAGGGCCCCGGTGCATAGAGAAAGAATCGGGCCCTCGACCCCTCTTTCCACGTAGTAGCTTGAACTTATATTGGCTTTCAAAATTAGGGCATCGGGGCCCCCTGAGGTCCGGGGCCCTGGTGCACTGCACCACCCGGCCCTACGATAGCTACGCCACTGACTCGATGTTTGTCGGTATACAAACATCGACGGAAACAACATTGAAATAACGTTCATTATCAACGCGTAATGCAAAGTGGTTGTTACGACGATCGGTGCGTCTCCGGATAGCGCAAACAGACGCGATGGACGGAAAGAAACATTGTTCACAATAATAATTTTATAGATCTGTAAATTTTCTTTTGAACCGATTATTATAATCGCTTTAAGAATTTGGAAGGAGTAAGAACATTCTTGCGTAAATCATAAAAAAACTTTGATTAGTTTTTGTCAAAATTAAACAGAGAAAAATTAATTTACCTTTGACTATTCTATGCCTAGGCTCGACTGTGGAGGTACCACCATCTTACTCGCAAATCCTCCCGAAGTTATTCGGGGGAGAGTAAGATAACAGCTCTCAGGCAAAACCAGGCGGCCCACCATTGCCTGGGACTGATGGATGGCGGTATATCCATCCCCAATTGCCGGGCTTTATATAAAACAGACTGGTGATGGGCAGCGGCATCACTGGTGCAAGGTTTTTGGCATCGCGCTCACCAACCCGCCTGCCCAGCGTGTGTTAGTATGGACATTTCTTCCAGGAGGACCGCCAAGAGGGGTGAAATCCTGGAAAGGCCTTTGTAGCGCACCGGTAGCGCGCCAGTGGCACGCCCGATGTGTGCTGCGCCGCTTCTGTGTGGCTTGTACCTAAGGTATTCGGCATTTTTAGTTCAATAGTTAACACTCTACGAAATGTACATAAAAAACAAATCTTTTTCATCCTTTTCATAAGTACTTTTACACCATAACTAAGCCTCTGCTATCTGTTTGACCGTCCGTCTGTCTATCACAGGGGTTATTTTAAAGGGTTATTTAAAGGGTTTATTTTGTTTGAGCTCATTCTTGTAAACGGTAATACCGACATACAAGTTTCAAATTCGGTCAGATTTTAGAACATACCACACAGTAAAACAACAAATAATAAAACTTGTTTTATCTAAGATTTTAGCACCCAGATTTTGCCGCCTTGGTGTTTCTATGGTATCTATACTGCCGTCATAAGGAAGAAGGTGGCATCTGCATATTAACTTCATATGTAGATGCCACTTTCTTCCTTATGACGGCAGTTTAATTTTGTTATTTACCATTATATTTTTAGGTTTCAATTTTTTATTGTGTGGTGGTACGGAACCCTTTGTGCGCGAGTCCGACTCGTACTAGGCTTTATACATATACATTAGCATTTTCTCTACGCTATAAAGAAAATGTCGGGAAAAGATTGTATTTTAAAGACAGGAAAGCTGATACGATAAAACACACAGAAACTGTATTTGGTACCAGAAAAAAGTCACGTATAATGAAAACGTACGACCTACTTAAATGTCATAAAAGTTTCCATCGCTTGTTGAAAAATATTTTGGTAAGGAAACCTTGGATTCTCTACCTTTGTTCCTTCAAATTAAAACTCTCTTAATAACACGATAAGGGAGCAATGTCCTCTACATTTCCAATGAAGTAGTTGTTACTTGTTCGAGAAACCGAGAACTTTTCATTTTTACAAGGTTTTATTCAAGACCGCATCTGTAGTCCGCCTACCATGAGTTTTGGTCATGATACACGGTATCATGTGCGTAAAATATTTTTTCTCAAAAATACATTGTAATATTACCATTACATACTGTAAAGACCTACCAGAAAATAGTTCATCCTGCCGAGCTATTTAAAAGTGTCCAGGAAATCTGAATAACTATCCAGGAAATTCGTATGAAAATCCATTTCATATCATATGTTCACAGAGTACATGTCATATGTTTTTTTTTTTAAAACTATCCGTGTCTATGTTTCAAGAGACTAAAGAGTTTGGCGATCAAAGGTTTTAAGCGGCCAATTTACAAAGAAAAATAAAATTTCAAATTACTACCTATTTCATGTTTCGAATGTAGAAATATTTGCTTTATTTTAAAATTGCAACAATAATAACAAACACATATAATTTATATTGATTTTATAGGTGTATTTAAAACCATTCAATATTTAAGATGTCACCTCAATGAGCGTTTGTCTCGTTTTTTTTAGTTCTTAGCGTTCCTCTAGATGGCGTTGTCCATGAAGAAGGCTGCATGGCGGTAAATACCTTTGCCTAGCTAGCAATAATAAAAAAAGTTGCATACAAGCTGGAATTTACGTTGCTTTATATTTTTTATATTTTTGTGCAAATAAATTACTAAATGTGTTCTGAATAGGGCTCTGATATAGATTTTACCCCACCAATGCTTTGCTGAAGAAATCAATTACAATAAAAGTGACTAATTGCCCAAATATAAGCAAGGAACTTTCAATATTATCTAGTAAGTTTATTTTATTTGATATCACTCATTATAAGATTATGTTTTTATTGCGAAATCCATCGCTTTGGAATACTCTAAATATTATTATTAGAGTGCATTACAAACTAGAAAAGATAAATTAGAAACATTGGTAAAGACAAGAATTTGAAAAAAATTCTCGGGCCAGGATTCGAACCTGCGACTTTTTACGTTATCAAGACAATCGCGCTACCGACTGCGCCACCGAGGTACTTACCTAGACCGTTGAGTTTTTCCACCATACTTGTCCATCGGTTTTTTTTTGTAACTATTTGATCTTACCATCTTGTAATGCACAATACAAAATGTGTTACGCAGTCGCTAGCCTGTATCGTGACCAAAACTCATGGCCCACAGAAGGGTGTATGAATGTATCAAATCAAATAAATCACAGAGAAACCAAAAGGACAAGACATTTTTACGAGGTATGAAATAAAACAGTAAATTTTATCAAATCAACATTTATTTGGTTACTCCAGATGGCTAAATAGGTTTTTAATTGGGGTAATGCTATTTACATAATATTATTTCTTCTGAACCGAAAGATATGAAGAAGTATATATATACGTATACGTTTCACATTGATTGGGTACGTGGTAGACTCAGTATGATATTTCAAAACTCGTTTAAAAGTAATCCATCCATCCTTAGCCTGTTTCATCCACTGCTGGACATAGGCCTTTCCAAGATTTCGCCACTCTTAGCGGTCCTCCTTGAAGAAATGCCTCTATACTTACACACGCTGGACAGGTGGATTCGTGAGTGCAATGCCGAAACCCTCGCACCAGTGATATCGCTGCCCGTCACCAGTCTGTTTTATATAAGGCTCAGTAATAGGGTGTGGATATACCGCCATCAATAGTCCCAGGCGATGATGGTGGGTCACCTACTTGTGCCTGTTTGAGAGCTATCCTCTTACTCTCCCGAATAACTTCGGGGTGGTTTGCGGTTACCTCCACAGTCGAGCCCGGCACCAATTCTACCAATAATAATACTTACCTAATACTTTTTCCAAACGTTATTAAACAGTTTGATACCATAGGAATGTTAAAACCGATGGAAGCACTAAGATATTCATTTAATAAGGACGTATGATATCCAGTTGTTATTTGTTTATCTAATCAAATCAAATCAAAATATTTATTTTGTAAAATAGATACATAAAGTATACTTTCTACAAGTCAAAGTTAATATTAACAATAAATATCTTTAGAATAAAAAAATACAAAAAAATAATATGTATATACTAATAAGGGAAATACATACAAAAAATATTTAGGTTGGGCTACAAAAATGTAATAAAGTTATAAACCTGCATAAAATAAAGAAATATAGGTATACAAATATTATATATACATAATGCCTAACCATCCGCACCATTCGATTAGTATTGCTAAGAAGAAGGGCAAGAAACTTAGCAAAAATGATTTTTTTCATTTGTAACATAAACTTAACCTATACAATTTTCTTATGCCTACTTAAGTAAAGGCAAATATAAAACCATAGGAATTATGTCCAAGAGAAGAAAAAAAAATTGATCTTAGTCAATCCGTCTAATCTCTTATACACCCCTTATGCTGAGTCATATTTATGACTCATTATAGATCAACAGAAGATTAAACCTTTTAACATCTCATAACGAAAATTCCCTGATCCTGTCATTAAGGTCTGAATTAGCGGCTAACTTTTATACGCAATCTCGGCCCCCATAAATTGGCCGCAGGGGTCCAGGGTTATATTTCTTAGACCTCATATTGTTGAGCCGTAGATGAGGCGTAAAAGTGGCTTTATTGCTATTTGCTTTAGTTAGGTGTTATATTGTTAGTTTTTGGAACTCCCGGTTATTTTCCGACCTCCTCAGCTTTGGTTGACAGCCAAACATGCACCTTGGCATGAATATTACAATTTTATTATTGATTCTTAATTATGATTTTTTTACATTTACAAGGTAATTGAACCCAGCTCTTTTTAGAGTTCCGTAGTATCTAAAGGGTACAAAAGGAACCTTTATGGTAAGACTCCGTTGTCCGTTCGTCCGTCCGTATGTCACAGCCTCATAACTTTAGCACTGGTAAAGATAAGCACTTGAAATTTTCCACAAAAATAGCATTCAATTGCCTACATATTACAGTGCATAAAAAAAATGAAATTGCTTAAAATATTTCCAATACAATAGGGAGAAAATTAATAAAAGAATTCTTAAAAATACAATATGGGTATCAAATTTTAGATATTAAAGAGTTGATTGTAAAAATATTATACTTTTACTAAATTTAGCGGCACCCATTTCGAGAAATCTTTGAAAAACCACAAAAAATACATGTCCCCCCCTTATTTCCGAAACTGGTGGACCAAGATACGTATATGAAAAAAAAGATGATTATAGGTCATAACTGGCCAATTACAGGAAAACTACAGCAATTCAAAAAAATTGATAACAAATGAGAAATATAAACAAAATTGTAAAATAAATAAATGAAATATTTTATAAAAATTCAATATGGGTGTCAAATTGTAGAAATTGAAGAGCCGATAATAAAAATATACACTTTTACCATATTTACTGGCACCAATTTAGAGTATTTTATTATAATAAAAATAAGGTAAAAGGAACCTTTATGGTGAGACTCCGTTGTCCGTCCGTCCGTATGTCACAGCCTCATAACTTTATCACCGTTAAAGATAAAATCTTAAAATTTGCTACAAAAATAGCCTACACTTGCCTTCACAATATTGTGTAACAAAATAAATGTTTTTTTTTAAATTGTTCAAAATATTTCCAATACAAAAGTGAGAAAAATTAAAAATAATTATCCTAGAAATACTATATGGGTTTTAAATTGTATATATTAAATAGCTGATTATAAAAATGTATACTTTTACTATATTTACTGGCACCAATTTTGAGAAATCTCTTAAAAACCACAAAAATGCATGTTCCCTCCCTTATTTCCGAAACTGGTGGACCGAAAATAATCAAGATTATAGACTTTGACTGGCCAATTGAAGGAAAACTATAGCGATAACAAAGAGTTGATTACAAATGAGTAACATGAAAAAAAATGAAAAAATATTGATACAATATGGATATCAAATTCTAGATATAAAAGAGCTGATTATAAAAATATACAATTTTACTATATTTACTGGTATGGAAGCTGAAAAATTACCAATCATGGAAGTATTTCATTATGGATGAACAGGCAGTGGCAGAACAACAGCGTCCCTTTTGCTTCTGGTTTCCGGAATAAAAGCTGAGTCACGACATTTTCGACGGAACCTGAATAAAAAACTTTTTATTTATTTGTTTATAGTCGGACAAAATGGGTCTGAGGGATGAGTATTTCCTTAAGCGGGCAGAACCGCGGACGAACGGCTAGTCTTTACTAGTTTATATATGTAGTTTTCTCGTTGAATTGAACCTCTAGAATTTTGTCCCAGACGACCAAATAGGGATAAAATCTTTCTCGCTAAATAGCTAATATAATGCTAAATAACTATTATGCAGCGTTTACACTAAGCGAGTTTAATGGGACAATATTTTTTTATATTTAATTACTTTTTTCCGCTTTTCCCTTCATTTGGCATTTGAAATATTTATACATTGAGCTACTTGTCAAACGACAGGACGGTGTTATCTTTAAATGAGAAACGGAGAGAGATTCGGATGTTTGAATGAGAAAGAAAGAGAGATAAAGATGATTCCGATATCGATTGGCATTTTGCATGGCGTCCAGCTTATCACTGGAGGATTGCCTCTAAATCAGAAACCTACTCATACTCAATTCTTTCTCCACCTGGCATTACCTATACTTTAGTTTGACCAATCTTATCGGAATCTCGTTTAAGGCGAGGTTATCCAGAGAAATCTGTCCTGCTCCAACGCTTTCATTTTACACATGCTTATCCTGCTCAGCGGAAGCGGGCCGCTCAGAAAATTCGCGGTTTCGAGGTGTTTTTATTTATTATTTTGGAATTAGAGGGATGGGTTTTTACTATTACGGCTGTTTTATATCACATTTTTCACGACTTAGTATAAGCTTTTTTGTCCAGAACTTAGAATTCAGAATTCTTACCCTGTTATGTGAGGTGTCATTGTCTAAAGTAAGGCCGACGAGCCGAGATAAAATATGTAAACAATCGGACCGTTACTGAGTTATCTCTATCCTTATCTCTCGTACCGCTCGTACGCAATAATGGCGTCAGTTGGTCGACGACAGCTGTCGTTGCGTGAGTCGTGTGGTACAGGTAAGCAGTCAGTACCGCAGTTACCAACATTTGGTCCGTCATTTTGTGAACAAGTTCATTCCTGTTTGGATTGCGTTCGACGTATTCTTTCGATTACGTATTTGTTTTGTTTTTTGTTATTATTAATCCGTTACTGTTAGTTTTTCTTGTTGATTTTTACTGTTGGTTTTTCTTGATGATTTTTGATTGATTGACAATGATTGACATGACTGATAATACAATAGATAGTTTTGTCATAATAACGGCTGATTCAGACTCTTCCGACGAATCATCTTCGTCCAATACAGACGACAAAGATTAGAGTTGGGAGTTTAAATTTTGTATATAATTTATTCAAATAAAAATGTTCTGAACCCCTGAAAGTGTGTTTATATTCTTTATTTCGTATTGTTGGCCTTTCTTAAGAACTCATTATGTAGGGTAGAAATGTAGTTATAACTTTTTTTATCTCTAAATATATATATATTATAGAGATATGGGGGGCTATCAAAGTTGTCAGTTTTAGACAATTTTTGTTACGGGGTCTGTCTCAAAAACTAAACTAGTTAGGAATTTGGAACTTTCTGTATATTATGTGCCATATACTGTATTTACAATATACGGTATTATACGGGTTAAGGTTACGTACCCGAATACTCGATAAACTCAATTTTGCAGTTTTATTCCATACATTTTCTAGGATCTGATAAGTTGGTAATTTTTATTGAAACCATTAAAGTCTATTAATTTATTTAAATGGTACGGAACCCACAGAGTACGGGTCTAAGACCGGTTTTTTTATTTAGTTTTGTTTGCTTCACTGCTTTACAGCTAATATCTAGAATTTGATACCAATATTGTATTTACGAAAAAAAAAAAACATTTTTTTATATAGTTTTTCTGTAATTGGCCAGTTATGGCCTATAATCGTCATATTTTTGGTCCACCAGTTTTAGAATTAAGGGGGAAAACAATGCTTTTTTTTGTGGTTTTTCAAATATTTCTCGAAATCGGTGCCAGTTATACATCTCACAAAACCAAATTCAAAATTCAAATAATTTGAATTGTAAAATAGATACATAAAGTATACGTTTTACAGGTCAAAGTAAATCTTTACAAAAATAATAGATAAATAAAGCCTGTCTAAGGAAAGCTCTAGCCAATTACAAAAACAACATTGTTAACTGCAGATGGAGATAGTTTCTTTCATCTTATTTTGGAGTGCAGTAAAAGAAAACATCTCGTTAAAAATAAATAAATTGTATACCTGAAGTACGGCGATAGGGCTCGCCACCTCATCAAGCTGGAACGTAATAATCATCGGTGAAATGTGAGTGTACGAGTGTAGACTGCCACATGCATTTCACATTCCACACTCAGAAACACCCCAGATACCTTCTTGGAGATTCATGATGATGTATTTTTATTTTTATTAAAAAAAACATTATTCCGCCTTTTGGCAGTAGCACACCCATCACAAACTTTTCATCTCGGAAAAATGCTCCCGATGAATCTGAAAACATTTTTTATCTCTCAGTTTTGAAATCTGTTAATTTTGACATCTGTCACTTCTGACATCTGTCCCTAAAATTGGTTAATTTACTTCATCGCCTTCTAATGTGCGGAGACACATTTTCGGCAGCCAGATAAAACGACATTGAATTGAATTCTTCGGCTCACAAAAATAAAACCAACACTGGCGAAGCCGCACTGGGCACCTAGTTACTAAAATGTAGCCATTAGCTAGTTACAAATAAGGTGAATTATGATGAAATATCCAAAATAGTGCCTACTTTGTTATTATTATGTCTCGGTTGTAATTGACACTAAGGTATGTTATTTAGAGCCATTTCGTTAGACCAACTCTGTGGTCTAGTGGTTTGGACGTGACCATTAAACCATACGGTGCGAGCTCAAATCCCGTAGGGGCATTTTCGTATTTAGCCTACATGCTTTCAAACAGTCCATATTTGTACCGTAGGTAGAGCTTTCCAACCATTACAATAGGACGCCATAATCGTTCGTAAATCATTTGACACCCCCGAGGAAACATATATGTATTTTTAAAAGGTACTTGAGACATTTTCCGTGTTTTTGATATAATTATTACTTCTTACATTTTTTAACCAAGCCCAAATCCAGCTCGGTTTGTTGTCCGTTATATGCGTGTTTATTTGGGTGTTATATCGTAGAATGGGTCATTTCATGATCTGGGGTGCGATTGTGTAAGCCCATCTTATTCAAAGTGATTGTCATATGGCTATTCGGCTGAGCAAATTAGCCCGTTTGACAACTAAAAACGTACATTTTGGCCGTAAAATGGATTTAATTGTCTTAAATATGTAAAAACGGATTGGACTCACTTTTTTTTTATCTGTGCAAGGAGGCACAGGTCGAGCTTTCGATGAGATTATGACTCATCATCATCAGGACTCTTCGGGAGTACTTTTGCCCACGGCGGTCAGTCGAGTACTAAGCTTCCTCCCCTCTCTTGTCGCCGCTCGTCTTTCCGCTCTTCGGCTGCGTTCGGAGGTTTCCGGTATCGAAGCCAGACTCGACCGGACATTTGATAAAGTTTTCACTACTACTTCCGGGTCACGTGTTTCATCGAAAGCTCGACCTGTGCCTCCTTGCACAGATAAAAAAGTGAGTCCAATCCGTTTTTTAAATATTTGTGATGTCAACTTACTCTAATTTTAATGAATATAATTGTCTTGTTTTGTTGTTGACAAACAAAAACGTACGATTTCAATTGTCAAACGGGCTAATTTGATTAACCGAATAGCCATATGACAATCGAATTTGATGACGATCGTCTTACACAATTGCACCTCTGATCGACAATACCATAAAGTATGGAATAAGACATTTTCGAAAGACTTCCAACAAACAATCAAAAATATGTGCGACGAGCGAAGCGAGGTTGTGATCATAAATTTGGAAGCCCAGCGAAGCGGAGCGTTGCAAGGCGAGCCCTTTTAGTTTTTACAGTTTTCATGATATTTGAGCAGATCATGAAATTATCAATTCTACGATATGTACACGACAAAAACCTATAAATTCCTACAATAGATGAAGGTTTGTATCATTAACTGATGACATTGCAGAAGAAGAAAAAAACATTTGCTCAAATAACTTCTTCACTTCCGAGTACAAAGTGGTTCAATCAGCTGACGGAATTTCTATGGAAAGGTGAAAATAAGTTCGCGCAAATTTTTTTTCACTGTAGGACCTTACTTACGCAATCTGCGCGTTCATGTTGTTTACTTGTACAAGTACAGACGGCATTTTAGAGTAATTTAAAAGTTTCCAAGCGTTAGACATAAAACTTATAAGAAACAAAATGGACACAATTTTTCGGAATTTTCGTACCTACCTGTCAGAAAAATTCAAAGTTCAATAACATAAATCCAAGTAATAAAACTTCGTCATCAAAACTTTTAATAAGATTGTAGAAGATTGCTTATTGAACACAGACACGTTTTTAACTCACAATCTTTCAGAGGAAAGATCAGCGCAGCTTTCAGTTTGTTTTTGTTCTGACTAAATACCTCCTTAAAATACCTTTAGGTGGTAGAGCTGATGCCGGGCTCGACTGTGGAGGTACCACCATCTTACTCGCAAATCCTCCCGAACTTATTCGGGGGAGAGTAAGACAACAGCTCTCAGGCAAAAAAACCAGGCGGCCCACCATTGCCTGGGACCGATGGATGGCGGTATATCCATCCCCAATTGCCGGGCCTTATATAAAATAGACTAGTGACGGGCAGCGGCGTCACTGGTGCAAGGGTTTCGGCACCGCGCTCACCAACCCGCCTGCCCAGCGTGTGTGAGTATGGGCATTTCTTCCAGGAGGACCGCCAAGAGTGGCGAAATCCTGGAAAGACCTATGTCCAGCAGTGGACGAGACAGGCTGATGGATGGATGGAAATACCTCAAGATAAATAAATACACAAAATGTATACCTACAATACTCACGCCTGTCTCCTAGAGAAGGAGGCAGAGATAACAGATTCCACTTCAAAGTTTGTATGTGCTTTAAATCTTTTACAAGGTCAAATAATATTAGTAAGCGAAACTCAAATCAAAACATAGGTATATTTCGCGACAGGCAGGAGTGCGAGTCATACTGACAAGGTACTCGCCCGCACTCCCGCCGCCGTCGTGTCGCCTTGTCTAAACTCTAAATCTTAATTACTTGAATTGAGGTGCTGAGCGCAATAATGGTGTAAGTCACATTCATCATTTTGATGGTATTCATACATATTTTATCATAAAAAATCTCAAAATGCTAAATGTGTGTTACACCACTTTTGAGTTCAGCATCTCGAGACGCTGCCGCTGGCTAAGCGCATTAGTAGTGTAACTCACATTCATCATTTTGATGGTATTCATACATATTTTATCATAAAAAATCTCAAAATGCTAAATGTGTGTTACACCACTTTTGAGTTCAGCATCTCGAGACGCTGCCGCTGGCTAAGCGCATTAGTAGTGTAACTCACATTCATCATTTTGATGGTATTCATACATATTTTATCATAAAAAATCTCAAAATGCTAAATGTGTGTTACACCACTTTTGAGTTCAGCATCTCGAGACGCTGCCGCTGGCTAAGCGCATTAGATGTGTAACTCACATTTATGCTTTTGAGATTTTTTATTATTTTATCATACTATATAACAAAAAGATACATTTGGTTGGGTTACATCACTTTTGCGCTGAGTACCTCAATTATGACAATTCAAGAATAAAAAGTTATTTTAGAGATTGCAATTATAAAAACGACACATTTTATAGGTAGTTCTTAACATAAAGTTTATTTAGTACACCCTTAAGAATGACGACCAAACTAATGTTTTGAATCTTTAGTTTTAGATGTAAAACGCGCGTTTTTGCAAATTTGCAAATTTTCCCGCCAATTTTTTTGGCTATATCTCCGGAACTAGTAAGAAAATGCGTTTTTTTTTCTAAAACTAGATAAAATTTTCTACAAGAAAAGATTTTTTTTTTTCTCGGGGAAAGTTGGGGGGGCTTTCTCCTTGAAAAAATCTTAGTTATATATATAAATATATGTATATATACTATATATATATGTCTATTCGAATTTTCTAATATTGTAAAAAAATATAAAGAATAATAAAAAAAATATAACTCTATACATATATTTAAAAAAAAAATTGGGCCTAGAATAACAATCCACAACTTTTTTTATATTATTATTTTTTTTTTTTTGTTGCTCATCTTAATAGCTTTCGAAGAATACCCATATCACTAGGTTTATAATATATTAACTAACAATAATATTTTTTTTTATAATTCGGCCTAGGCGTGACGATCGTCACGACTGTGACTCTACGGGTAAGGAACTACCTGCTTTTGGATAACTAACAATCGCCTTAACAATATATTTTCCGATGAAGATTACTCAATTTCAGATCTAACTACACTACAATAGAAACACTTTAATAGATACACAATAAACTTGTTTAGGGCCGTTCCATCCTATTTAATGTAGTACAGAGAAGACGTGAAATAGTTTGGCCAAGTGCGATTTGGACCCGTGCACAAAGGGTTCCGTAACACCACACAATATGGGTACGAAATAACAACAACAAACAGCATCAAGGAGACAAAAAACAAGGTGCTAAAATGGTAGCACCTGACAAACTATTCGGTAACCTCTGAGAATGAAACCCTAATTTAGGTTTCTTATTGGTGTTCTAATAGAGGATGTATAGTATAGGTACAACAATCTGATTAAGTTTTACACTTGTATGTATAACACTTTAAAAGATAAAGCTGGAACAAAAAAAAAACGTTGGAAATACGCAATTTGTTTAGTTTCTTGTATAAGTTTCAATTACTTAAATATTTTATTATTTATCGTAATAGAGGCCATAGTAACACGTATTTTGTGAACGTTTTATTTTATTTATTTTTTATTTATTTATTTATTTATTTTCAGTTTCTTAACCTACTAACAGTTCTTAAACTAAATCGTAAGCTAAGTTAAGTAACATATATTAACCATATATACAATAAATACTACGAATATATGATACAAATTTGGACAGAGACACATTAAATATATCTAGGTCAGGATACTGATCGACCAACTTATTTATAAGAGTGCACGCATTGTGAGTGGGTGCAAACCGAGCATGCTGTGTGCGAACTACACCCGTCGCGAGAAGACGGCATGACCGTAGCATCGTGTACCTGTCCGGCACCGCCAGCGCGCAACCCTCGAGGGCAGTTGGGTTGTCCACTTTGTTGTGTAATAGCAGATAATAGTGCACTAGTAGTGCCAGCTTGCGTCTCATCTCTAGGGTGTCTATCCCTACCATTCCCGTTACGAACATAGACGGAAATAAGTACGGATATTCGTGCGAATTTACGTTGGACCTTCTCCACCATGAGCTTGTATTTAGCCTCATGTGGGTCTCAGACGATTGCGTTAAACTCTAATTTGTTCCTAACAAAAGCATCATAAAGCGTCAGTATTGGTCGAATATTTGTAAATCTAGCAGACCTGCCGCATGACAAATCCTAACGCCTTAAAGGCCCTTTTACAGGTGTCATTAATATGGTCGTTGAATGTCAGTCTACTGTCCAGTGTCAGTCCTAAGTCACGTATCGCCGTTTTTAACTTATTATCTATTATTATTTATGAAAAATCTGAATTAAACGTTTATTATTATTATTACGGTTGAAGCTGTAGAGCCCTGTGACATAATATAGATGGACAGATAGACAAAGAGACAGCGGAGGCTTACATAATAGAGTCCTGGGGGGCAATTCCCGGAGAAACAATCGAATTGAAATATCTAAAACTCGATTATAAAATGTATGGAGTTAGACTGATAAAATCGGTTTTTACGATCGAGAACTTCGATCTAATTCGACGGACTGAGCATAGGCTTACTGTTTGGTACCTACCCTTCAGGTACGAAACCCTAAAAACAAACAATATAAGCAATATACACTCATGGACAAATTTAGGGGAACGCAAAAAAAGGTTCGATTATGTTTAATATGTTCTCCTTACGCACTGGCCACCTATAACAGCATTATGTAATTTGAAAAAAAAAAAGATTTTTATCATCATAAATGTGTGTAGTAAGAACATTTTCAGGTTATTGGTGTATTTGAAAATTTTCAAAATCTTTCTTTTTGTTTTATTTACAAAAATTTGTCGTCGCGGTGTTGCTTGGAGATCTTTTCAAAAGATTGAAGTGATAATGCCCGATCTCAGCGTAGCTCAAGTGTCTAAAGCTGTAACTTCAATCGAACACGGTTACACTTACAATCTAGTAGCTCAAATGTTGCGAGTTTCCAAGTCTGTTATTTTTCGCAATGTAAAACGATACCGGCAGACAGGAGAATACACGAGACGCAGAGGGCAAGGTAGAAAAAAAGTAACCACAGCTAGGGACGATAGAATTATTGTAAGCAGTGTGCTAAGAAACCGTACCTCGGCGTCATCTGAGGTAAGAGCTAGGCTCCGGGAAGTCCGAAATGTTACAGTTAGCACTAAAACGATAAGAAGAAGACTTAAAGCAGCTGGAATAAGAGCGTTCATACCTGCCAGAGGCCCTCTTCTTAGCACAGGCCATCGTGTAGCTCGGAGTAACTTTGCTCGCGCTTACCGTCATTGGAATGACAACGACTGGGGAAGAGTATTGTTCAATGACGAGTCCAGGTTTTGCCTTAAGCCAGATGATGGAAGGGTCAAAGTGTGGAGACGACCAGGAGAAAGATATGCTCAGTGTAACATTGTTGGAAGAGAACCTTATGGTGGAGGGTCAGTAATGGTATGGGGTGGCATTGCTTAGGAGCACGTACGGAGCTACACATCGTGGAAAATGGGTTTTTGACAGCGGCACAATACATAACCGACATTTTAGATGAAAAAATTTAATTAAGTCTACTTGAATAAAACCATAAAAAAAACATAAATATACCTTTTATTTTTTGATAATCTGTCCTTTTTTGGCGTTCCTCTAAATATGTCCATGAGTGTAGTTAAACCGACCTAACTCACATACTGACATATGTATATTTTTCTTTTTCATAATAAAACACGTTCTGGTAATACTGATTAACTTCAACCAAACTTCTACGAATTCTTTGTCGTTCCATTGACAAACTATGGTCGTACCCATAGAATAGTTATTATTCTGAGGTCGTGCCATCATTTTCATAGGAAAATGTACGATAGCGACATCTATACAATCTTACAAGAACTACGGCAGACATTACTCTGTAACGTACTGAAATGCGTCATTCAGTGGGCGTTTCTCTGTCCACGTCACGTTGAAGGCAAAACACAACAGGTGGTTTACGTGTCCAGGGAAAATATTGTCCGTAAGTGTATTAATTTTATCCCCTTCTTATAATAGGTAAATTATGCGCAGGAAATAATAATTACGTTTAGTAATTGTACAACACGATGTAACTGTTAGTTACTTTGTATATCTAATTAATTACTTAATTAAGGTCCTACAAACTACAAACCAAAGTGAAAAAAAATCAAGAGGTGGTAGGTTATTGCTCATACACCACTTTCCACTGAAAATAAATTTGATTAACACTTGCGATTGTCGGCACTTGGTGAAACATCATCAACATCTTAAAAATACACTTGTACTGTTTCACTTCAATTTTCTTTATTACACTAATTACAATATTATTAATTACCACCTTCAATAAAAACTGCTACATGCACGGTCTATTGTTAGTTTTGTAGTTATTAACTTAACCTGAAGTGCTGTGAGGCGAAACCGGTAGTGTAAAAAAGAAAATTGAAGTGAAACAGGATAAGTGTATTTTTAAGACGATGAAAATAAATTTTATTTGCGCGAAGTTTTTTCCACGTTTCCATGGAAATTTAGTAAGCTGATTGAATTAATTTGTATGGGATGTAAAAAAAATCTATGGGCAAACATTTTTTTTATCTTTTTGGATGTGATCAGGGGCCTTATCGTTTAACTTTAAATCAATCGCAATACCTTTCATTTTGACATTTAAAGTATGGTACAAATGTCAAATTATAAGGTATCGCGATAGATTTAAAGTTAGACAATAAAGCCCCTGATCAGTCAATGATACACAATCTACCGTAGAATTATTTTAGCTTATTATTGTAGGACCTTATACATATTTATGTAAGTACATAATATTAAAGTCTGTATAAAATCTCTGAATCTCTAAATATTTTTCCGTATTTTTTTAAATAACGGAATAAATACATTTGAACGAATGCTCAGTCAGCCCAACCATTGTTTTGACTAACACTGCGGCTTGTTTTTCCACTTCCAAGAAAGATAGAAAAACCCAACTCTAAGTTTTTAAGAAATAGCATACGATGAGCTGGGAAAAACGGAACATGGCTTATTTATTTTCTGGCTCCTTCCTTTTTTTTCTAGCTTCACCTTTTTTGTCAGAAAAAAGCATTCATTCAAGCTGATACGTATCGATTCAGACCTTTTTAACGTTTTCAGGGTTCCGTACCCGAAGGTTGATAAACGGGAAATACAAAAAACCTCGAAAAGTTTCCATTTTAATAACGGTATTTGTTTAAACTCCATGACGGTAATACACACAAGTTTAAATTTCGTCAGATTTGGAGTGTTCGAAGCCGAATAGTTTTTCAGGCGCCACCATTTTAGTAGATTGTTTTCTGTCACCTTGATATTGCTACGACATCTATGTTGTTGTAGTTTACAATGTTTTAGGGTTCCGTACCGGTGTTGTGTGGTGGTATACGAAACCACCATATTACTCTACCACCATACCACATTTTGTACACAAAATCGAAGTATTATGTAGATAACATTAAGTTATATTATGTATCCGGTCAACCCCAAAAAAATATACCATCTTAAGAGATATATCGTTCAGCAGGCTTAACATAGTTGCCACTTTAACACTATTTTAAACACCATTTGACAGTAAATGTATGGAATTTACTGTCAAATCGTGTTTAAAATGGTGTTAAAGTGACACCATGTTAGGACTCCAGAAGTTGAATGTGGCAATTTGGCACCAAAAAATTAAGCACTATTAAATGCAATATGAACTAAAAAAAACCGGCGAAGTGCGAGTTGGACTCGCGCACGAAGAGTTTCGTACCATTATCATTATCTATAAAAACGGCAAAAAAATTATGTCTGTTGTATGGGAGTGCGCGGATCCGACTCGCACTTGGCTGGTTTTAGTATTTTTTGTTATAGTGGCAACAGAAATACATCATCTGTGAAATTGTTAACTGTGTAACTGTAACGGTTCATGAGATACAGCCTGGTGACAGACGGACGGACGGACGGCGGAGCCTTAGTAATAGGGTCCAGTTGGTTACCCTTTGGATACGGAACCCTAAAAAGAAACATTAAAATCGATTTAATTAAAGTTGAATCAAATTTCACAAAATGTGATATTTCAGTATGTTACCCCTTTCAAACTAATTGTGTACCGCAAAAATTTACTTAATTTTGTCATATGTCTAGGCTATGTCTAATTAAGCTTTTTGTATTACTTACCATTTTCAGTAAATAAATATTCAGTATTCAATATCTTCGGTGTTATCAGTAATAACAATAAGAGATGTTAAAATTCCAGTTACACAATTTTATGTGAAAAAAAATCGGAGCAAAGGGATAAAAATATCTCATTTTGGACCTAAGTCGAGTTAAACCGTTATTCACATAACCTACAGAATTATACAGGATGTTAAGATGATATTGCGGAAACTGGAAACTAGCGATAGTACTCGTCTAAACGTATAACTTTTCATCACACAAAAATCGAATAATCGTTAAAAAAGCAGTTTTTTTTTTTTTTGGTTAAGTGGGTATGTGACTTTTTTATGGAACGACAGATTTTTCGCTATTTGATGGTTTGTGCCATAGTAAAAGTTGTTCGTATCGACGAGTACTATTGCCAGTTACCGGATTCAGCAAATACGTTTTCCCACGATAGTCAGATTTCGCCCGACTAGTTTTACTGTAATTTGTACAGCTTCTTTGGGGGCAAACAGGGCTATGCGATGGTTCCCTGTTTTATAACTTCTTAAAATTATTAAAAATAAAAATATATATTTAGTTTTGTGTGATTAATTTCGTTACAAAACGAATGCTGGTATGTCTAAACAAAATTAATAGAGACATACGCGATACGCGTATAAAGTTATTTTATGTGCGGTTGCCACTATATACCGTTATTTGTGACGAGGCAAGAAAACTGCTTTTGTATTTTTAATCGAAAAAAGAAGACATGGTCTTGCTTATAAGTTTCTTGCCCTTCTTCTTAGTAAGACTAATCTAATGGGCGGAGTTAGGCATGTATTTATAAAATGTAACGTATGTGTATTTAGTATTTTTTCCTTCCTTATCATTAAAGTATATATATTATATGTATATATTATTGTATACATTACCTTTAATGTAGTTTATGGACGTGTATTAACATAAACCCAAAACATAATTTGATATATTATATTTTCCTCTTTTAAATTTAATCAATTTACTCACTTAATAAATCCTAACGTGCGATAAGTGTATTTATGTACCTACATTGCATAAATAAAGTATTCATTTCATTCTGATTTTGACGTAATCAACTATACCTTCATATTTAAATATAAATCTTCACGAGGGTCAGGATAAGAATTTCGGGCATCTAGTTCTAATGTTCAGATAACTCTTAATTACTTTGTAGTTTCAGTTTGCAAGAATTATCAAAGTGCCACTTGAGCTAGTAATAAAGTTTTAAGTATTTCTTACACCTAAATTTTAAGTCTGTTAATTTAATCAACTGTTAATTCTTACTAATCTAATTTTGTTCTAAGCATTATTTTGTGCTCGCTACAAGGGCGCGCAGACCTTATTTTAAATTCTTACATTAAATTATGGTGTAAACTATTGATAGGTGTAATGGACTTTAAAAAAGAAAATGTAATCTTATGGAATGTATGAGTTGGTCCGAATGTAGAATGCATAACTATATAAATAGAAATACTTCAAGTACAGTTAGCAAAGTTCCCGCCTGACCACCTTAAGTGCTAGTTTAGTGTGCAGTGGCTCGTGGCCACTTCCGCTAGGCCCCACCCTGCTAGTTTTTGTCTACCAATAGTGTGACCAATATTAAAAAGTCTGACTAAAGTGACCGATGGACTGTGATGGACCCAAAAACGCCATTAAAAGTGTCTCTCATAACCTCTCATTGGTAAATAAAACAAAAGTCAGGGCTAGCTGACATCGCCACATGCAAGCAACAAGGTTTTGAAACTGGATAGGCGGGAGCCTTGCTGAGTGTACATTAACTTGTCTCTAATTGTAATATGTCCCAAGGTAACACAGGCATATTAAAGTAACCGATATATCTAGACACAAATAAATTATTTTTAGAACGTGCAAGTTTGCCTCACTAGGCTTACCTTCAGCTTTCTACCGAAAAAACGAAGGTGACAAGAATAAACCCCCTTATATGATTGAAAGGCTATCATCCAATCGATTGAACTAATATTGGTCTTTTCAGTTTCTATCAAAAACAAAAAGTATTTTCGCAATGTTTGTCGATCCATCCGTAATATAACATGAGACCGAATGATTCAGTGGAACTAAAATTTGTGTTGCAGGTGCATTACATACTAACAGACTCCGATAAAAAACAAAAAAAACCATGACGTCACATTGTTTTATCAAGCATGATTATATTTCCACTTTTCCAAAAATGCCCTTCACGTAGTTAAAATTTTTTCCAACATTTTATTTTAAAACTAGTCCTCATTTGTTTCCAAAAGCTAAGAAGTAGAGTCAACATAACAGGTAAGAAAAAATGTTGAACCTAAAACCTATTGTAATTTCTCTATTGTCTAGCCCCCTTTTTCAAGTTAACTGTGGTTAGGCCTCCATAGTGTTGGCGCCAGAACTTTTGTCTTTGCTTTAAATGAGTCAAAGAGATAGCATATCTTGAGCTTACTTCTGATGACCTCATTTTCTCAAGTATCAATAACTTAACCATCAAGGAATGTCCATTTCTTCATTTTGACTCTTATTCTTAACCAGTTAAGTTCAGTTTTCAACAATAGGCCGTTAAAATGCGGGTAGAGAGATCAAGAGTAATCTCAACGTATTATTTGAAAGTCCATTCTTAAAAGACTAAACACCAAAAATTTTCAGTGAAATTGTCTAAGGATAAATTTCTATGACAAGGTTTAACATGTACAAAATAAATAAAGGTATAATTAATAAAAATAAATAAAAATAATTTGCTTGCGTAGCTTTTTAATAATAAAAAAAAGGATAATTTATTTAACGAGCGAGCGAAGTGAGCGAGTTCTCCGAGTCTACCGGAACAATCCGGCGTTTGTATGTATGTATGTATGAATGTTTGTTCGACGATAACTCGAGTATCGTTCATCGGAATGTCATAAAATTTGGTAGACGAGTAAATAAGGCAAATAATTTTTTCGAGTTCAAACACGAGCTAAATCGGTCAAGCGCGAATCGGGCGAACAGGAGTTCAAAGTTCGGGGCGAACTACTAGTATTAATAAATTAGCCCTTGGTCAAGGCTCCATATTTGCCTTTTCTGGGGGGGAACAGACAGTATTCTGGAAAGGGCTGTACCCCCGTGGCTCCTATCTAGTTACGCCCATGATTGTCTTCGCGTCTGGTCGACGCCTCTGTTGACCCAAGGGCTGGAGCCTACCTCGGCCAGACGATTAGTCTGGCGATCCAACGAGGTAACGCTGCCAGCGTCTGCGTACCCTGTAGAACGGTGACAAACTCGAACATTTTTTTCTATTTAATTTAGGTTATAGTCCTGGAGGTACTGTTGCAAATACAAAAGTCATAGTAAATCGGCTGATATTGACATCGATCGTAGATCTCAGATGACTGATATGTGAATCGACAGTCAGCTGCTCAAGTAGCAGTGGGTTTGGGAGTTAGAGGTTGCGAAAGCGGTAAAAAAAAAGTGATAGTACGCCGGCTGAAACTTTTCTCACAGATAATTGACATAATACTGAGCTGAAAAAAAATCGTACCTTCATTTTTTTTCACCACTTTCGCAACCTTTTACTCCCAAACCCACCGCGGGTGCGTCAGCTGACGCTTGGTTCTTTTATTAGCCATTCCAGATCTATTGAAAAAGATGGAAATCAATCTGCGTAAAATCACTTCCTAAATTGCAAACAAGTTCATGCGAGCAGCTGACGCATCTTCCCCCCTCGACTATGCAGCTGACGATTTTTTTTAGCCTATTATGGCCTCAGATATCTGTGAGAAAAGTTTCAGCCAGCGTACTGTTACTTTTTTTTACCACTTCCTCTTCCTCCCACACCCACACCCACTGCGGGTGCGCCAGCTGACGCTTGGTTCTGTTATTAGCCATTCCAGATCTAATGAAAAATATGGAAATCAATCGGCTTAAAATCACTACCTAAAATGCAACGCTACCGCTCGGGCTATTATTGGTATTGGTAATTTAGGTATTTTCCGCGTCTATCCGGCGTTTGTATGTATGTATGAATGTTTATTTTCTTCGACGATAACTTGAGTATCGTTGATCGGAATGTCATGAAATTTGGTAGGCGAGTAAATAAGGCAAAAAGTATTTTTAAATTCGAACATGAGCGAAATCGGTCTTGCGCGAATCGGGCGAGCGCGAGTTTAAAGTTCGAGGCGAACTACTAGTTATATAAGGTGATTTTCGTTTATATAGCCAAATTCATACTGGAGACCCTGTAAGTGTTAAGGACTAAGGTTTAATGACTTTTTCTCTGAAATACACAAAATGAAGTTTAGACTATAGATTAATACATAGTAACTTAAGTACTTGTTACTCACATTAATAAAACAACCATTATTATATCAAATCACTCCACTGCCACTTGGCCACGAATGCCAAACTATACAAATTTAAAGCGTTTCTTTAAATGTGGATTTTGTGTTCTTTTTGTATGAAATTGTCATTGTTTCCAAAACAAATAGATTTTTGGTAAATCTAGCCCCTTTCAACCTGTTTTTGAACGTTCTGCCTTAGATTTACTTATAATACAATTATAAAAATTAGTTGACCAAAACATATTATCTTCTACAATCCCCTAGCCATATTATACTAGCAAATCGTGGACCAACGCTAAGCACCAGGAATGAACTTTCTTGGCAAAAATCCCCATTTTCTTCCCACTCCAGCACATCTAACTGAAGTTTTATGTTAATTTATTCTAATCGAACAATAAAATTATCTTACATTTCCTTCTAAGCGCTGCTTCCCTCAAACATTGGGATTTAATGACATGCCCGTTTGAAGGTTATTTTGAACAACGTATAAGTAACGATTTAATTCTAGTAGGAAGTAAATATCGGTAAGTGCATGCTTAAATATAAAAAAGTTGAAGTTGAAAGAGGCATCCATTGCCTATCCGTGTTCTTTAAAAAACAAATAAGTGTTTTAAATCTTTGGTGAAAACAACTGTCCGAAATAAAGATCCGCTTACCTATACTATAAACTATACTCACATAACTTTACATAGGCTACCTACCTACAAATACCTAACCCGCAAGTTGAATGCAGAACTAAATAATGCGCTATACATACACACCCAGAGCACAAAATAGATAATTACAGAAGGCCAGCTCCCTTTAAGATTTCCGACGCACGCACATATAGACGTGTACGTACGGCGATCTCGGTAGGATTTCGTAGAATGTCAGTCACAACTATTCACGAGTGCTTGCGCTTTGCGATACATGTGATGAATAGGTAGTTAAAATTAAGATCAGCCGTAGCTGGCCTTTTATACCTATCTATTTTGTGCCCAGAGTGTCCTAGAGCCGTTCTCACTACGCACACAGCACTACGCAACAGGCGTGCGAGGGAGTTGTGCGGACGGCGCGGCGGGAAGTGCTGCCCTTCGCCTCAGCCCCCGACTGCATTCAACTCGTTGATACGAGATTTTTCTTACGGGTAAATTGATCAGTATGATAGTATTGCATGTAGTTTTGTTTAATGTTACCGGTTTGACACTGGTTTTATGTATTATACGTTGTAAACGACTTCACAGACTTTTCTGCAGAACATACTTTTGAATTTTTATCGTAAACCCAAAAATAACCGAGAACCACGCTATGACCTCTACCAACTAATTTCTCTGCCAATTACTGTAAAATACGGTTAAATGGATTTGAAAATCGTAAACTTTTAAAGCTGTTCGTAGTAAAAAAGTTTTTAATGATATGAGTTTTATGTTTCCAAGTACCAATTAAAAATTTTATAGATAAATAATGACGTTTTAATTTGATGTTTCAATATGAAGGATGTATTCATTATTGGTTTGACAGTCTAAGAGCTAGAAAAAAAAAGTTTTATTTATCATGCGTCTCTGTATTGTTGTAAATACCTATCTAAGTATTAATTTGAAAGCCTAGACTACTTACCTGGAGTTTGCGGGTTTAAATCCAGTAATGTAAACCTTTTTATCCTACACGTTTGTGTTCGGTCTGCTTGCTTTTGAAGGTATGTTAAGCTGTACGTCCATATTTGTGCCCCAAGTACGGCGATAGGGCAGAACATAGACAATATAGCCACTAGACTGCTCATAACAGGCGACCGATTTCTGTCAACACACTCAGCAAATACGACTTATATGTATAAGGTCGCTGATTCATTCAAAACCAGTGTAAGTTGCGACCAGCTAACTGACAATGATAAGGATCCACGTTCTTAGTTTATATGAACAAAAATCCTTAAAAAGGTAAAAAGTATCTGAAAATGTTTACTTATGCTGTTAAATGGTGTGGAAAAATCAGAATCCAACGCAAAATTAGAATGAATACATTTATGTTTCATGGGAAATTACCTAAATATTAAAACAAAGATTATTACAAAATCACCATGGTTCAACTTAAACTGGACAGTTTTTAATCTAAGCGTTGATGTTTTTCAATATTTCTGGTACCCTCTTGTATTATGTAAAATTTCTGTCTCTTTTCTTTTGTGCGGTCGTGATAGTGGTGCGAATTTATTGACTACTTATTTATCGATACTTATTGACGAATGTAGATTTATGGTATATATCTAAGCCTTGGAAGCAAGTTTAACAAACAAATTTAGACTTTCACAATTCGAGTCAATTATAAATTAATAAACTCTTTATTTTTCTTGTATGTTTATTGGATTCTTATTAGCAACTTATCATGGATAAAAGATAATACATACACTCACGATCAACCTCACACTTCTGAGTTTCGGTTTTAAATCTGTATATAATTTGATATTTATTAAATAAAGCATTGTTGACATCATTGTGATACAATAATATTAATAAATCAAAAAGTAAAAAATATTTCATACATGAATATTATGTCGTTAAAATATATCGTCATTTAATTAAACCTGTCCCGTCTCTAATCCTACATTGTTTAAAATATTTAAACTGTTCCGGTAGGCCAAACCAAAATGGCTTCTATATTCATTATGTGACAGTCTTCGTCACCGGAACAGAAAAGTTTGTGGGGCTGTTCGTAAGAGACGGAATGATCTTGGTAGGGCCAATAGGATTACAGGTTCCGCGCTTCCTCTTATCTCGGCTAGTTGACAGAATTATTTGTACGCATGATATTGAATATTAAGCATCTTTTCTTGTCTGTGGCTAAGAACCAATCAAGCTGGCACTACTTAATCCCACGCAATGTAGATTGTGACTTACACTTCACATTCAATACTTGGAAACACCATTGATACATGTCCTTGTCCTTCATGTCCTGTCCTGACAATATATTTATAAGGTGACTTTCGTTTATACTAGGTGAAATTAAATCAACCGACCAAATTCATACTGGAGACTCGGTTAGTCATCAGGGACAAGGTTTAATGACCCTCCAGGTGAAATTAGAAAAAAAAATTTTTTACCCGTAGAACCTGCACTAGGAATTGTACTTAAACTAGTCCAACCAGTATTGGAGCAAAAAATTGGCCAAAAGGATTACTGAACCTAGTTCTTGATCACTTACCGAGTCTCTAGTATGAATTTGGTCGGTTGATTAAATTTCACCCTATATAGTCAAATTCATACTGGAGACTCGGTAAGTGACGAGGACCAAGGTTCAATGACCCTTTCTTTGAAATACGAGAAATAATATTTAGACTCCTATATTAATTGAGTCGAGGTTGTTATTGAACAAGCATATTATATGTCACCGGCAATCTGTATAAATCAGGTATAGTATATAATACCTAGGTACGCCTGGGGCGTCCGGGCAATGTATGAAATATTATGAATATTGTTGTCCGTTACATACTTTACCTAGGCAATGTATATAATTCCTAGGGATTGTATAGAGTACCTGCTGGTCCATCGGCAAAGTGTAAATTTATTACTGATCAATGGGATAATATTAAGTTTGCAGTCAAAATAAGTTTTTTGGAAGTCCTGCAGCGCAGAAGAGAGAGTGGCGCGACCGCCATACATAACCTTCGTGGTTATTTTTTATGACCACCCAGAAATACCATTCAACCAAAGGCTAAGCTTTGTTCATAAAGGATCATTTAAATACTTGCCCTGATCAATTTCCCGCTCCCGCTTACGTCTTTTATATACATTACCAGCTGCGCATTCGGTACTTATACAATACTTAGGCAATGTATTAAATAAATAATATTTCATACATTGCCTTAAACTTTTTGGCATTGTATACATTACCTAGGTATTTTATACAATACCGGATTATACAGATTGCCGTTAACATATACATATATTTTTCTTATTTCGCAAACTGAGTCATTGAACCTTGGTCCTGACCTTAGTCACCAGTATGAATTTGGCTGCATAAATGAAAGTCACCTTATTTACCTATATATGTAATGTAAAAATAAATTCTTAAAAATACAATAATAATATGGGTATCAAATTGTAGATATTAAAGAGCTGGTTATGAAAATATATACTTTTACTATATTTACTGGCACTGATTTCGAGAAATCGAAATCAGTGTCCCCCCCCCCCTTATTTCCGAAACTGGTGGACCGAAAAAATGAAGATAATAGGCCATAACTGGCCAATTACAGGAAAACTATAGTTAATAAAAAAAAGTTGAACACAAATGAGAAATATAAAAAATATGTAAAAAAAATGAAAAAAATACAATATTGGTATCAAATTGTAGGTACTAAAGAGCTGATTATAAAATATATACTTTTACTATACTTACTGTCACTGATCAGTCCGAGAAATCTTTGAAAAACCACAAAAAATGCATGTCCCCCCCTTATTTCTGAAACCGGTGCGGTGGACCAAAAAAAATGAAAAAAATCATGGTAATTTTGATTACCTAAAGATTACAGGAAAAATATAGCGGTTGAGAAATTTATGATAATAAAATGACAAAATCAAATTTTTCATCTTGGGCAAGATTTTAAATATCTTGTTCCTCACTGTTCCCAAAACTGTCGAATTACGAAACCCTAGGTATGCGAGTCTGACTCGCACTTCACCAGTTTTTAGATTTAATTTTCACTCAGGTGTTGATTATGTTTCACAATCGCAAATATTGATAACTAGCGGCTCCGCCCGCGTTTCATTCGGTTTAACGACATGCTTTTTTCCGGGATAAAAAGTAGCCTGTGTGTTAAATTAATTCTAAATTTCATCCAAATCCATTCAGTCGTTTTAGAATGAAAGAGTTAGAAACATACACACACACACACACTTTGGCATTTATAATATTAGTGTGACTAGTGTGATATTAAAAACAAAAAGTCAGAACCCGCAAAAAACATGATACTCTTACTTTACAGGCGTCTTTTATTGACAAACGCTTAAAAATTCTCTCCGAAGCATTAAATGGAGCTGTAAAACATTCTAATTCCGGAGATTAATGCTATCACGGTTCGTAAATATCAGGCTATATCAGAAACGACGAACATATTATTTTTTGACGTAATCGCCGAAAATATCGTCTGGCTGTGTCACTATCTACGCTTCAGCTTAATGCATCACAATAAGGCAAGTGTATGTGTATGTAATACATATACCGGGTGTAAATAGACTGCTACGAGTACCATTAAATGAAACCACACATTCTACCGACCCTACTGAACCACTTGAGTCCACTTGAGTCCAAAAATGCGTGAAACCTAACGCTCCGACATACGGGCGAATTCAGAGAGAGCGTCGTCCGTAGACAGCTTCAGATTTCATTTTTGTTTGGAACTCAATTATTTCCTAAGCTAAGTATGTCTGCGGGTATGACTCTTGGGAGAAGTGGTTCAGTAGGGTCGGTAGAATATGTGGTTTCATTTAATGGTAGCAGTCTATTTACACCCGGTAAGTATGTATATAAGAACATAATCTATGTCCCTACTAATAATAAAGTAGTAAAAAAGTAATGTCTCTACATTTAATATTTTTGTGAAATTTTAAATGGAAAGGGTTTTTAGTATTGTATCGGGGCCAAAAATACATTTTTTTTTAGTTTTCTTTCTGTATGTGTGTTCCGTTTTAACTCGAGAACCACTCAACAGATTTGGAAGCGGTTTTTTTTACTATCGTCTTAGTGACCCTGTTCGACAGGCGTATTCATAAAATAACACCCAAGCTGAAAACGGGGCAACGATTGAATAAACGCGGGCGAAGCCGCGGGTGGAGCTGCGGGCAAAGGCTAGTGTGTATATAAACCGCTATCTCGTGTAGGTGTCTTTTGTAATCAGAACGAAATCGGGTTCTTGAAATCTTAGGCTGAGATTCAGAGTGCATTTTGAGTCCGAACTCAATCTTACAAACGTCAAAAAGCGACGTGATCTCATACTACAGATTGAGTCCGGAGTCAAAATGCACTCTGAATCTCAGCCTTAGGCTAATGTAAGGAAACTTGAATTAAAATCACTTGTACTTAGTCTATTGTAAAGTAAATACATATTTCTCTCCCAAATGGTAATTTTCAAAGGATATTAGATATTATTGGAGGATACAGTGCTCCGTCTCCCTCTGTTGATCTACTTAGAGAGAGACATACAGTGTATATCGAGCTATCAAAGTTTAATATGGTCTACTATGCTAGGTACCCTGGTAACAACGACGTAAGCAAATCATTGTTGAGAAATATTTACCTACTTAATAATAATAAAGTGGTAAAAAGTCGTGTAGACCTGTAAATTTAATATTTATGCGAAAATTTTAATAAAATAAGTTATTGAATTTGTACTGATACCAAAACCATAATTTTTAGAATTTTTGTCTGTCTTTTTGTATGTAGTATGTTCCGTTTTAAGTCGAGAACCACGGCTTTGGGAGCGGTTTTTTCACTATCACCTTTGTCCCTGGTCAAAACAAAGGCCTCTAATGCCTCTATTATAGGAGGTATTCATAAAGTAATGCCCGAGCCAAAAACGGGGCAAAGATTCAATAAACGATTTTAACTCGGGAACTACTCAGTGGATTTGGATGGGGCAAAGATTGATAAACGAGAGCGCAGTCGCGAGCAGAGGCTAGTGTGCCTATAAATAGTGAGGCTAGTGCGAGTAAATTGAATTCGCAAGTTTAAAATTTGTAATGTGAGGAACTTGAAAGGGCACATTCAGGTAGCCGTTCACAAATTAACAATTGCCTCAGGTTCCAACACTGACAGCAGGATAGCGTATACAATTAGCAAAGCGTGCGACAGAGATTGCATTAGAACTTGTGTTGCGACCCCTAGTTTATGAACGTAGCGCAGGGGTGGAGGAAAGAAGCACCCAGACGTCTCCGAGTGGCGTACACTACCTGAGGTACAGGTAAGGTACAAGCCCTGATTACTTCAATTACGCCTGGCGTAACCAGGTCCAAGTCCCAATTAACTGACTAATCCCTTAACTACGACTGGAGGTAGGTTGTGGCCGTGGCTTGTTTGTTACCACCTTCATGACGAAAACATGCCACTAAACTCGCTCGTCGTGTCCCGGCATTGCGTCATGTAAGACCGTAAAGGAAAAGTGGTTACTTTATTATGCGTTTTAAATAAGAATATAACTGTCAGGACGCCATTTTGCTGTCGATCTTTCTCACACCTACGCTAGACGGAACGAGAGAGATAATGATTTCATTAAAAGCCGTACAGGAAGAGTGGTTAATTTACTATGCGTTCTAAATAAGAATATAACTGTCGGGACGCCATTTTTTTGTCGCTGTTTCTTGCGTCATAGCTAGGCAGAACGAGAGAGATAAAATGACGTCATGAAAAGCCGTACTGGAAGAGTGGTTAATTTACTATGCATTTTAAATAAGAATATATCTGTTAGGACGCCATTTTGCTGTCGCTCTTTCTCGCACCGACGCTAGACAGAACGAGAAAGATAACATGAAGTCATGAAAAGCTTTACAGGAAGAGTGGTTAATGTAATATGCGTTTTAGACCGTGGTTATAAATTCACTTAAACTACAATTTTCCACTAAAAACACCCACGATTGTTCAATAAATGTCAATAGTTGTAGGGAAAAACGTGTTGCACAGGCCTGCACAGCTTATGCCACAATAGTGTATGTCGTGACCGTGACTTTAGATAAAACTAGTATGGCCAGGATGCCATTTTGCTGTCGCTCTCTCTCGCACTAACGCTTGACAGAACGAGAGAGAGAGATATGGCTACCGAGTGAAGTTATCTGCGTGTGCGATCGTATTGTCATCTAAAACGTATAGTACTATTTGGGTTACTTTCTGGGCAAATGCGCTTTGTACTTTATCTCATCGATGGTTTTTATAGGCGTGGTAGCGGCCAAGCGTAAGCCCACTGTGAATAAACAAAACAGGTCAAATGGGCGTAGGAATCTTGCCTTGAGGGTACCATACATACCGTTTATAACATAAACTTATTCCCCGTGCAGTTATGGGTGGCCAACTTAACTTGACACTTACGATACTTAATGATCCTTGAACTCTACGTATTCAAGGGGTCTTATTAAGTTAGTCATTAAGGCCTTACCCCTGGTGCACGATAATCTTACTGAGCGATTTTGAACTTCCGTATGTTGTCAGAAAGTCTACATTAGAATGCTCGCTTCTCGCGCTGGCGGCACGCAAAATCAGTGAATTATAGAAGTTTTTCTGGATTTTAGAAAAAGTATTTGATGTAGGAGTTTTTCCACCTGACATCGGAAAAAAAAACATGTTTTCTTGTTATAGCAGTAATTTCAGACATAAAACTCAAGCCGTTTAGACATAAAACGAAATAATAACTTAAAAAGGCATATTTATCAAAAATAAAATCTATGCGAAATGTGTCCAATTAGGTAACCGACGAAATGACAATGGAAAGACAAAGGTCTGAAAAAACACGTTTCCAAGTTTTACATTAATCAGATAAGTAGTTGACTCAGCATATTAAAACAAAAGCCGTTGAAAGACCCAATACAAGCCCTTAATATCTCCCTGAATAATTAAATATTCACACATATGTTCACACATTTCATGCAGGATTTCGAGACGAATGTTTCCTATACTTCTTAAAACTACTTACGAGCCATTTCACATAATAACGCTTTTTATATGGTGAACTGTAATTTGAATGTAATTTGAATGTAATTTTTTCCTTTTACGTTCTAACTAAATTAGAGGATTGTCAAGGAGTATTTTAAAATTACAAAGTTTTTTTAATTATATGGAGAGAGAAAGAAAGAAAGAAAGAAAGAATAGTTTATTTGTGAACATAGGAAATGTATGTACAATTTATAAATGTCACAACAAGATGTTAGGTATTAATTAAGAGCACTATGTTCTACCTGACGGCGTACAAATATTGAATGTTTTTTTTTTTAAATTAAATTATTCTGTTACATGCACATGCAAATACATAAGAAAGGTGAATTCAAATAGGAATGTAAAAATTCTTGATAATATACATAAAATGTCTGAAGTAGATATACAAGTAACATTCAAAGAAACGTATACGAGTAATTAAAATTAAAAGTTATCATTAAAGAAATTATCAATTTTATAATAGCATTTATCAAGTAAAAACAAATATAATTTATTCTTAAACTGTCTAAAGTTCAAATCTCTAATGCTGGTTGGAATTTTATTAAATATTTTCGCAGCCATACAGAATATGCTATTTCGCATGAGAGTTGTTTTTGAGCTCCGTAAACACAAGTCGTTTCTATACTGGGCTCTTACATCATGGAAGTGTACTTGGGAAACCTCAACAAAGAGCTCGGGGTTTGTTTTTACAAATATAGCAACTTCAAAAATGTAAAGCGAGGGCATGGTTAGTATTTTAAGAGACCTAAAATACGGTACACAAGTTTCATGCTGTTTCAGACCACACATGGACCGAATACACCGTTTCTGAGCCTTAAAGACGTCATTTTTTGCCGTGGAGTTGCCCCAAAAGATTATTCCATATCGCAAAACAGATGCTACTAGTCCATGGTAGGCAGTTAAAACCACGTCTTTGCTAACAATACTGGATAGTTTGAATAAAAGATACGCTGACTTTCCTAGTTTTTTGCAAACTGATGCAGCTTGAGCCTTCCATGTGAGGTGATTATCAACCAATAATCCGAGAAATTTTGTCACAGATACTTCTTCAATTTGTTTATCATTATAATTTATATTGAGATTTGGGGTTTTATTCACACGTTGATAAAAAGTCATTATTTTTGTCTTGTTCAAGTTTGCAATTAATTTATTATTATTTAGCCATTGAATTATATCTTTTAAAATGTCATTGATTGTATTTTCATAATTATTAATGTCATTGCAATTGATTGTTACTGTGCTGTCATCCGCAAATAACACCATGGGAAAAGCAAAATTTTTAGGCAAGTCATTAATATACAGTATAAACAACAAAGGACCCAACACACTACCCTGTGGAACTCCACAAGTGATCCGTCTGTCACCAGATAGATATTTAATTTCCTTTTTTGTTTTTGGACATATCCTCGTTATTTCCGTATATTGTACCCTATTATTTAGATACGATTTGATTAGACTAAGTATGTTTCCCCTGATACCATATGAATTTAGTTTATGTAGTAGTATGTTGTGATTTACATAATCAAACGCCTTTGTTAAATCCATGTACACTGCACATATAGGCATTCTTTTGTCCACATATCTAGTTATTTCATTTAACATGTCATATATAGCCATATTAATGTTCATTTTCTTCCTGAATCCCCTTTGTTCTTTAATCAGAATATTGAATTGATTTAAGTAAGACTCTAAGGCATTGTATATAATCTTTTCGAAAATTTTAGACAATACTGATGTTAAAGCAACTGGCCGATAAAACTTCATGTTTTTCTTGTCTTCTTTTTTAAACAACGGTTTTACTATTACCGGCTTAAGCTTGTCTGGATATATACCTTGACTAATACCCATATTGATAATGTAAGAAAGATGGCCACTTATAACTTCTGCAACGTACTTTAAAGGCTTTGTATGTACATCATCATATCCTACACTATTTTTATTTTTGAGTGCCTTTATCACCTTAACAATATCGTTAGACGCTATTGGTGCCATAAACATTGAATTTGCTGAATTGTTAACAATTTCATTAAATTTAATACTGTTTGTTGTTGAAGTTTTAATTTGGTCTACGAAAAAGTCATTGAATGCATTAGCAATATCTGTAGGATCTGTGAGCGTTTTATATCCGGTGTCTATTTTATGTATTGGTTCTTTTGGAAAATTGGTTTTGCAATTATTTATCACTTTCCAGCTTGTACGACATTTATTTTCAGCTGTTTTTATGGCGTAGTTGTTTTGCGCTTTTTGTGTTAATTTTATTATTATCTTGAGTTTTTTTGTGTAATCTTTCAATTTATTTTTGTTTTCTTCGGTTTTATTTGTTCTATAGCACCATAACAATTCACGTTGCTTTCTACTACATTTTTTTATGCCTTTAGACACCCATTTAGCTTTTTGATGTGTTCTTCGCCTTACAGTAACGAAAGGAAAACAAAGATTATAAAACAAAATAAACGTCCCAAAGAAAATGTCATAAGCGCTGTTACAGTCATTCGATTCATACATGTCCGAAAAAGTTAAATTTTCTAAATGATTTTTGAATTTTTCGAGATTTTCTGTACTGAAGTCTCGTCTAGTAGTTGACCATGAATTAATTCTGCAAGATTTTTTCACAGGGATCTTTAACAATTGTGCTGTATGATCGGATAAACCGTACTCAATCACTCTACCCTCACAACCTCGCTTCACATTGTGCGCGAAATTATCTAAACATGTTTTACTGACTAGTCTTGTTGGTTCCTTTATTTCAAGTTTCAGATTGTAAGCCTTCAAAAGTTGACTAAAATATCTACTAACGGGGTTGCTTCTTAGAATATCTATGTTAAAGTCTCCACATAACACAACCTTTTTACTCGAATTTGTGCTTAATAATTTTAAGCAGGATTTCCAACTTCTCATGAAACAAAGCAAAATACTTTTTTACTTGTTTTTTCTTTGGAACTAGGCATTAACGTTTTGCTGTAAGGGTTTCAGTTTCGGTGGGACCCTAAAACAAACCAGTTTAGTTCACTAAGCTGTAGCTTGTAAAACATTACACAATCGTTATTTAAGGTTAATGGACCCATTGTCATTTCCACGAGTCGCGCACGTGGTTACTATGTTTGTTATTTCATCCTACATTCAAGTTCGGATTATAGAGCAATGACTGACTGTTATTGGTTGGCCCAAACGTTCATTTCCCGAGCTCGTACGGATTTTACCGAACACGCTGTGAGAGGCAAGCTAACGCGAGACAAAATTCATGTCTTAAAAAAACTTGATAATGGTTTTATGATTTCAGGAGAAATATCCCAAAAATCGAAATGAAAAAAAAATATTTTTGAATAGTATAGAAAATACTATGCTGTGAACCTAAAATTATTTGATTTGTTGTATCGCTTCTAGTACATTACGGTATATAAATATTCATCAAAATATGTGTAAAATCCAGGACTTTTATACGCTTGTAACTTTTGTAGATATTTGATTTTGATGAATGTTTTAGGTTCAAGTTATGGATATGGTATGGGATATGTTGTAAAAGAAAAAATAATAAGCAAGTACCTATACATAAGGATATTATCAGCGAACTGCGCTTGTATGGGAGTTCGGGCGAATAGAGTGCCCTTAATGGCAAATTATGTTCAGTTGGACGCAATAAGTTATCTACGACAATAATATTGTCTTCGCTAGATATTATAAACATATAATACGGAATCGTTTTACTTTCGTATCTGATCGAGGCAGACTGCAACGCCCTGCCAACCACAAGAACTTATCGATACCTACACATAAAACTGGAGACTCTTTTACTGTGCATGCTGCTCGATTATGGAATCGTCTACCAGAATCCCTCCAAATCTGTCGCACTCTTAACACATTTAAAGTTAAACTTAAACCTCACTACTTCAGTGAGCTACACTACTAATTTTTATTTATTTTTGTTCATTCAATACAGAATTATCCATGATTTTTTATTATCCATCCTTCAGCCTGTTTCGTCCACTGCTGGACATAGGCCTTTCCAGGATTTCGCCACACTTGGCGGTCCTCCTGGAAGAAATGCCCATACTCACACACGCTGGGCAGGCGGGTTGGTGAGTGCGGTGCCGAAACCCCTGCACCAGTGACGCCGCTGCCCGTCACCAGTCTGATTTATATAAGGCCCGGCAATTGGGGATGGATATACCGCCATCCATCGGTCCCAGGCAATGGTGGGCCGCCTGGTTTTTTTGCCTGAGAGCTGTCCTCTTACTCTCCCCCGAATAACTTCGGGAGGATTTCCAAGTAAGATGGTGGTACCTCCACAGTCGAGCCCGGCATTAGCTCTACCACCTAACGTATATAGGTATATGTAAATTTATCTATTTAGTTATGTATATCTATTCTTTATATATTTCTTTTGTAAGTTTATGTACTCGTTTATTATAGGATTAGGCATTACTTAATATTAACTCTGTGTAGTTTCCTCTAGTTTATTTTACATTTATATGTTCCCCTCTATATTTTTCTTTCACATCTCTTCCACCCAAAGGTTGCCTGGAAGATATTGCTATTGGCAATAAGTACCGCCTTTGTAACGAGTGTTTTTTTAGAGGTATAGAACTTTGAAATGGAATAAAACAAAGATGATTTTTTTTATTGATATGAAATTTATTTTATTCGAAAGACAATCTTCTGGCATTATAATTTAAATATGACTTCTGGCATATGTCCGCCACGGCTGGCTCGGACGTAGTCTAATCTGGAGATCCAATTTTCTATGACTTTTTCCAACATTTGTGGGCGTATATCGGCAATAACTGGCCGAATGTTGTCCTGCAAGTGGTCAATCGTTTCGGGCTTATCGGCGTAGACTTGCGACTTCACATATCCCCTCAGTCAAGTGGCGTTAAATCGCACGATCTTGGAGGCTAATTCACGGGTGCGAAACGTGAAACTATGCGGTTACCAAACATTTCCTTCAATAATTTAATTGTGGCACGAGCTGTGTGACATGTTGCGCCGTCTTGTTGAAACCACAACTCCTGCACATCATGGTTGTTCAATTGATGAACGAAAAAAGTCTACGCCGATAAGCCCGAAACGATTGACCACTTGGAGGACAACACTCGGCGAGTTATTGCCGATATACGGCCACAAATGTTGGAAAAAGTCATCGAAAATTGGACCTCCAGATTAGACTACGTCCGAGCCAGCCGTGGCGGACATATGCCAGAAGTCATATTTAAATTATAATGCCAGAAGATTGTCTTTCGAATTAAATAAATTTCATATCAATAAAAAAAAACATCTTTGTTTTATTCCATTTCAAAGTTCTATACCTCTAAAAAAAACACCCTTTACAATATGAAATTGTTTCTTAATATCCTATTTTATGTTCTTATGTAAATGTACATTAACGTAATAAATAAAAAAAAAATAAAAAAATCTTTTCAAGTAACAATTTTATAAATAATAGTAGAGAAATAAGGCGCGGAATTCTTTGTTCTTTTTTTTTAATATACTTATTATGAGTAGCTTGGGCAGAGATCTTAGCTATCCAGCCTAATTGTCGGTAATTTACGTGCTAAGCCTCATTGAAGGTGTTCTGTGGGAGCATTCGAGGCTGCATGGCAGATACTTTGCCTGGCCCAAAGCAAAATAATAAATACTAGTCGCTATCTAAACTAGTGTGACAATGAATTGGGTCAATCACAGCGAAGAAAAACAGTGTTACAATATTATTGTTACATTGTTAATTGCGGTACTGGAAAACAATGTAGGTATTTGTAAAACCGTTCTTGATGTCGTAATTCTAGTATAGGAGTAGATAAAGAAATTTGATGTTGGTAACGAAAATCTTAATATAATACTAGGTGAAATTAAATCAACCGACCAAATTCATACTGGAGACTCGGTCATCAGGAACAAGGTTTAATGACCTACAGGTGAAATTGGAAAAAAAGATTTTGCCCCAAAGTGCCTGCACTAGGAATTGTACATAAACTAGTCAAACCAGTAAGAAAGCAAAAAAAAAATATTTTTTGTAATTGGCCAAAAGGATAACTGAACCTAGTTCTTGATCACTAACCGAGTCTCCAGTATGAATTTGGTCGACTGATTTAATTTCAGCCTATATAAGATTGAATATAAAGGTAAAACCATCTAACACAGGATGCGATCGTATTCCTTTTCTATTGTTCTTATATTTTTACCAAAACAATCACTGAATGTATTAAATGTACATATTTTTTACTGAAAATGAAATTATTTGACGAACTGACGATGCTAGTTTGCGTACAAACGTAATCTCCTCATACTTATCGGATTTTATTGTAGGATGAAAGATACGTGAAAACATTGATAAAAAATCTGTAAAGTATATGTAGCACTCAATGTACAAGTTCCGTCAACATGGGTTATCTATCTGTTGAAAAATAAATATACTTTTTGGTAGATACGAATTCCCAAAATATTCTTATTTATTTTTCCTACTCATCAATATAACCCCTTAAACGAGTATCAATATCAACCCAATGTCTTTTTTTTACTATTTTTTTATACTTGTGATTGTCGCAGTCGGCACTTGGTCAAACTTCGAATGATTATTATGTTAAAATGGCTAAGTATGGTCAGAACAACGCCAGCAAGCAGTATAAAAATTATTATAGGAAAGTATTGTTAGTCGTATAATCATTTGCAAGCCTTTTTCTTTATAATATAAAATATATATATATACTAGTCAAAACAAAATAAGGGCCACTAGGTTTTTAAGGTGTACCAAGAAAATTATAAAATTAACACATTGTTTAATTAACGTAAACATAAAACAATGTTATTTAGTACCATTTAGGGCTAGTAACTGTTTAAATTAATTATCATTAAATATGCTTATTGAACTTTTCATAGAAAAATACAATTTGGACTTAAAAACACAAACAACGAAAGTCATTGAAAATTTGAAAATTCTTTACTTTTGATTTTTTTTCTGTTTGTTAATAACGGGTATGCCCTCCTCTTTTAGCTATGCACTCCTGTAGCCTGCAATGAATGCTTTCAATCAAATTCCTGACGTTTTCAGCTGGAATCTCTTCCCAGGCACGTTTCAAAGCGTCAATCAGTTGCAGCTGGTTGTAGACCTCTTGCTCACTCATTTTAACTCTTCGTTTCAATTGGTCCCACACGTGCTTGATCGGATTTAAGTCTGGACTGCTTGCTGGCCACGGTAACACTTGAATGTGAGAGTCTTCCAGTAGAGGATGGGTTGGTTGAGCTGTGTGTGCACGGGTATTGTCTTGCATTAGGATGAATCCAGGACCCATTCGCTGGGCAAATGGGACCACATGAGGCCTGGTGACTTCCTCAATGTAACGCTGAACAGCTACGGAACCCTCATTTAAAATAGCGAGCTCAGTTTTGCCATGTAAGCTAATCCCACTCCAAATCATTACGTTGGGACCACCGAAACGGTCAACTTCGTGTATGCAGGCTTCCGGAAATCGCTTGCCATGGCGTCTCCATACCCTAATGCACCGATCGTCTTTGAAAATTTTTACTTTGCACTCGTCGGTGAAAAGCACCGTGCCCCACTAATTTATGCCCCAGTCCAAATATTGACGGGAGAACCTTAAACGATTTGCATGTTGAGCCCTGGACAAAGAGATTCGAACAACTCGTCGTTTTGAAGTTTGCTGGTCTTCGTGCAACCGATTACGGATCGTTTGATCACTGACACGAGTACCCGTTGTCAACTGTAGGCGATTTTGTAACTTACGAGCCGTTACTGTGCGTTCTCGGCGGGCACTTAACCGGATGTACCGATCCTCCTAAGCAGTTGTAATACGAATTCTACCCGAGCGTGGTCTTCTTGCAACACTGCCGGTCTCTTGGAAGCGATTCCAAGCATTTTGGATAGATCTTCGAAAAAAACCCAGCTGCAAACCCACACACCGCTGAGAATTTCCTTCTCGGATCATTGTAACGGCTCTGGTTGCAGTAATTGTGTCCATAGTCTTCGTACTTGTGGCATTTTATCGTCAAATGTTGTTTAGACAAGATAACTAAACAAAATTACGATAATTTTCAGAATACCAAGACGCTAATCGAAACAAATCTCAAAGAAAAATCGAAACAAAATTACAAGATAATTTCAAATTCAATTTTTTTTTTGCTAATTGCCAGCATTTAGTGTAAGGCACAACATCAAAGAGGTTAGATACCAAAGAGTTCGTAACGTCAAAGTTTTGCTACTTATCAATTAGTTATGTTCATTAAATTATACTGAAATGTAAAAATAACAACTGGCCCTTATTTTGTTTTGAGTACGTCGTCAAGACAAGGGGGTGTCAAAGATGTTCCGGGTGTGAACTGTGAAATGCAAGTCACAGTCCACACTCGGCACACCCGCGTTTTACCGACGATTATTAAGTCCCAGCGTGATGGGTGGTGAGCCCTATCGCCGTTATTCGGGCACAAATACACGCTTTTTAGGGCATGCAGGTTTCCTCACGATGTTTTCCTTCACCGTTCAGCAAGTGGCAAGTAGTAAATTAAAAAATAAATAATTTTCTTTATAAATGAGAAATATATACTTATATACAAAGTACATAAAGTAAATAAAATAAAACATTTATAAAAGAGTTAATAGCTTAAGAAATATATTTCGACCCACTTGAAGCCGGCATCAGAGGAAAATAAATTTAAAAAATGGAAAAATAAAAATTCTTTATAAATTAATACTTCTCGATACTTTGTTCCTCCAGTGTGAATTAGGCTATATAAACGAAAGATTTAATCAAATTTAAAATATTAGTTAAGTTAAGTTAGTCTTAATTTAATTATTAGTTAAGTTAGTTTATTAGTGAAGTTCTAGGTGGTAGAGCTGATGCCGGACTCGACTCTGGAGGTACCACCATCTTACTCGCAAATCCTACCGAAGTTATTTGGGGGAGAGTAAGAGAACAGCTCTCAGGCAAAACCAGGCGGCCCACCATTGCCTGGGACCGATGGACGGCGGTATATCCATTCCCAATTGCCGGGCCTTATATAAAACAGACTGGTGACGGGCAGTGGCGTCACTGGTGCAAGGGTTTCGGCACCGCGCTCACCAACCCGCCTGCCCAGCGTGTGTGAGTATGGGCATTTCTTTCAGGAGGAAAGCCAAGAGTGGTGAAATCCTGGAAAGGCCCATGTCCAGCAGTGGACGAAACAAGCTGATGGATGGATGGATGGATCAGTGAAGTTAGTCTTTTTTATTCAATGTAAAATGAAATGTAATTTATAGCACACCGTGCGTAAAATGACCGCTTTACGCACGCTGCGCTTGCGTAAAGTCGGCATTTTCCCCACTTGTGCTATAAAATATTATACGATACTCGTGCGACGTAATGTACTATTATTTTTAATTTAAGTATGTACACAAATGCTTACTATTTTTTCTTTTTTATGTACTCCTTATCTTTTTTACGGTTTGCTGGAAGAAATCTCTCATAGAGATAAGCTCGCCGCTGTATACTAATTTAAAATTTTAACTTGTTTAATTTCGTTTTTTTGTGTACAATAAAGAATGAGAATGAGAATTATTTCTTGGTCTAGGTAGACTTTATGCTTTCAAAAGACAAGCCTATAACAGAATTTGGTGCAAAAGATGAACACAACTCTGAATACAGCTATCTATTGTTCGAAGAACCTTTCTCCTCAGACCTGGAAGTTCCTTTGAACCATCCTGAATAAATTAAACTAAAAACAAAGTTTAGTCAAATATTTCCCCCAAACCATTCAACTGCCCAAATCAACTTTTTTAATCAAAAATTGCCCGGTGTAGGGTTGAGGATTGGATCACATCTCAATTTGTAATCTGACCACAAAATATTGGTTCCGATCGCCTGATCGCGTCAAGATAAACAGTTCACAAACTTTAGAACAGTATTCTGACAGACGAAAGTGAACTCTATTGTAATCCGTTACGAGTGAGGAGGATTGGCTGTTTATTTTGTATGTTACTATCTGAGCCATACTTCACCAGTCTTTGTAAAGGCACTGGGGCGACCACACGGCTTGTAGTGCATTCGTACTTTTCACGCGAATTAGTTCGGAAATTACTTGTTATTTTCAGTTTGGTTTTTATGATAAGTTTTTGGACTTGGACGCAGTGTGAGGCTTTTCAATCTGTTACGTTTGATTTTTTTTTCTTTGTCGGTGACTTCTTGGTAAGTAATACTTTCCATACTCATACGTTTTAAAAGTTTTATATTTTCGCTTCGTAATAAGAAATAAATTTTCTTGTGATCTTTAAAAATATAATGTTGTTCGTCAGGCTTTATACACTCGATAATTTTGGAATTATATTGTAACACATTTTTGAAAAACCTTGAACACTTTTTGCTAGACAATGAGATACATATCCGGATAAATTATAATTATAAGATTATAACTATACTAAAAACTAATAATACTGTAAACATCCCTAATGTACGATTATGAATGCTTTATTTTATTTAGATAAGGGCACACTTATCGAAATCTATTTTAATCTGTCAAAAACGCATCTTAGGCCAAGTCTTAGACTCAAAAATTTTCGGCGATTGCAATAAAATGAGCATATATTTGTAGATTTTATTTCATTAAATAATTGGTCCCAATGTGTAAGTGAAAATGGCGTTAGTATTATTAATATTTAATGTGTCGATGAGCCACTTATTTTTCTATGAATATGTTATTTCATTGATGTACTTTTATTATAAAAATAAATAAATAATTCTTTCATTCAGTCACTTAAAAAATCTATTGAAGGTTTCAAGGTTGAAATGATAAATAGTTTATTTCTATTCAAAGTCAAAGTCAAAGTCAAACGTTTATTGCAAACTAAGTGTACAAAAAGATGGAAATAAAAATAGGATCTTACAACTTAGTTGCCTTTTTCTAGGCACAGCAAATATCTGGTAGATACATATAAAAACTTAAAAACAAGGTAAATTTTAACATTCTTCCTTACATCTTAAACACTTAATAATAGGATACAGCATCGATATTTTTTGTTCAATATTTAATGTAGTTATCATGTATATTATCTATACACCTACGTATGTTATTTTTTTTTTTATATAAAATATTATATTATTTATTTTGACTGAGTTAAATATTCATCAATTGAGTATGGGCATTTTTGTATCAAATATGTTTTGAGTTTATTACTGTAGCTGGTCAACTTAGGTTCATTTTTTATATTTTCTGGTAACTTGTTAAATATTTTTATTGCCATATAATATGGACTGTGGTTCAGCAATGTTAATCTTGATTGTGGTAAATGTAGTTTATTTTTGTAACGATTGTTAATATTGTGCGTATCTTTTATTTGTAAAAATATTTCACGGTTTGTAAATACGAATGTACATATGTCGTGAATATAAATTGCGGGTAGGGTTAAAAGGTTATATTTTATGAAATACGGTTTACAGCTAGTCATGTTATCAATCCGGGCAATTATTCTGATGCATTTCTTTTGAGTTAGAAACAGATCATTAGCATCCACGCTGTTGCCCCACAATATTACTCCGTATTTAAGCCACGAATATGCGTACGCGTAATAAGCTGATAATGCTGTTTCTGTGTTGGTGCTATTATTGATCTCGAATAGGGCGTAGGTAAATCTACATAATTGGGCTTTCGTAACTTTTATGTGGTTTTTCCAATTTAAGTTCGTGTCTATATTAATACCAAGTAAGTTAAAAGTATCTACTTTTTCAATAACTTTGTTTTCAAATTTTAGATCAATATTAAATGGTTGCGTTTTATGGGGTCTGAAATGCATGACTTTTGTTTTATTGAAGTTTATTTCTAAGATCTTGAAGCCAGTTTTGTATTTGTTTAAAATTTTCATTTATTATAATTTTAGGATCAGAATCTTTATCACAATTTATCAATATGGAAACGTCATCTGCGAAAAGAATTGGAAAAGCAACTTTTTTGTTTGGAACTTTTGGGAGATCATTTATATAAAGTAAAAATAGTACACAGCCTAAGACGCTCCCTTGGGGTATTGAATTTGTGAGAAGTCTTTCTTCGGAACGTACTATTCTTATCTTACTCTTTTCCGGATCTAGATGTTCTATTTGTACTATCTGTTTCCGTCGATGCAAGTATGACTTGAACCACTCGTATGTTTGACCTCGAATGCCTGATCCATATAACTTGTTTAGTAATATATTAAAAGACACTTTATCATAAGCTTTCGTCATATCCAAAAGTAGACCAAAAACACGTTTTTTATCATTTATCTGTTGGAGTACCATTTGTATGTAGTTGTATACTGCTTATGAGGAATATAAGGGGTACAGTTAATTCCTCTGCACATTGTTTAACTTATATCGGTGGGATGTCATCAATACCATAACTGTGTTTATTTTTTATTGATTTTATAATGTTTTGAATTTCTTGTTCGTTCGCGGATCGAAGAAACATGGAATTAGTAGGGGGGTTATTACATTTTTTAGCACATTATTGTAGAAACTAAAAAAAAAAATTTTAAAATTACGGTCCCGTACCCTGAATGTGCAAAATTATTTGTCAGCTGGTATAATTTTACCGCCATGTTTTTTGTCGCCTTTTGTTCTCTATAGCATCTATATTGTTGATATATATTAAATGTGCTTAGGGTTCCATAACCGTATTGTGAGGTGGTACGGAAACCTTTGTGCGCGAGTCTGACTCGCATTTGGCCAAATTATTTTATACAACCTGCAGTCTGCACGCATTTATCGAGAATGAATAATAAATCATATAACGTTTCTTTAACGTGGTAACAAAGTATATCGGTACAAAATGCACATCATAATATTGTTTTCCTTGCTTTAGAAAAAAGTATGCAATAAATGCGTTTTATATTAATTCGCACAAACTGCTTCTTAATAGTTGGCTGATCACATGAAAATTATTCCATTTTATCCGTTACATTTTGACAGCATTACATTACAGCTGTAAACACGCTTTAAAGTTTGTTAATGTAATGAAAACAAAATGTAATGGATTAAATTACATAACTCTTTTTTGAAAACTTCAGTAACAACTAGCTTGTGCCCGCGGCTCCGCCCGCGTGTTATTCGGTTTAACGACATGTTTTTTCCGGGATAAAAAGTAGCATTATATATTAAAAGTATCCATTCTAATTTTCATCCAAATCCGACCAGCCGTTTCAGCGTGAAAGAGTAACAAACATACACACACACACACACACACACACACACACACACCACACATATACACAGACTTTCGCATTTATAATATTAGTGTGATAAACAATTTCTTCAAATTGATATAAAACGCATTTATTGCATTCTTTTTATTCAAAAGTAAGGAAAACAACATTATTATGTGCATTTTGCACCGATGTAAAAAGTTTCTACCTTAAGGTGTACGGGACCGTTATTATTTCACGAATGCAACTCACCGATAACCTGCTTTTATCACCTGTTATTTAAGACTTGTCTTATCCTTATAACTCTTTATTGTGTTCAAAGCAAATAGATAAGTAGTAAAAGAAAATAAAAGAGTAACTTCAAAAACATTATCTTAGCAATCGTTGTACCTATAACGCTGTCTGTAAAAGTTGCTTATCTAACACAGATTGGATAAAAATAAATCAATCCAATTTATAAAACATAAGCTATTTACCAATCTGTAGTTAGTAAGTAGGGTTTTGTCCAAAGTAGACTACAAGGAGCAAATTTTTTTTCTGTCCTCTATCGATATGCCCGCGATTCACGTAGTAACCTGGCCAAGTGCGAGTTGGTCTCGCGCACGAATGTTTCTCTGTCACCACACAATACGGATACGCAACCCTAATAAATTATGATTAACAAAAATAGGGATGGCTAGCAACACCATAACGACAAGAAAGCCGCTAAAACGGTAGCAAAAACGGAGCCAAAACAAATAACCCTTGGATTACAATTTCTTGAATATTTTATCATTTGTCGTGATGAAGGCTATACAAATAGCTTACATATACATACATATAGCTTTTCAAGTGGGTTTGGGTGGCCAAATCCGAAACAAAAGGAAATACCGAAAAATGCTCAGAGGAGTTTCGGGGCCGATTTTCATGAAAACCAAAACTGCAAAAAATGTTTTCCTATGCCAGGAATCGAACCCACTGATAAAAAAAACACGCATTATATTATTGCATCATTTGATAGTGTTGCTTATAAGAACTAAATTCTGGGAAGTAATAATGTCAAACTTGTCGATAACAAACTTGGCCATATTTGTCACCGACATGATGGCCGTTGGAGCCATTGGATTTAGAATGGAGACCACGTACAGCAAAGCGTAGTGTAGGCTGACCTCGTGCCCGCTGGACCGACGACCTGAAGGACGTTGTGGGTGGCGGCTGGATGAGGAGGACGGAGGACCGACATGAGTGGCGATATTTGGGAAAGGCCTATGTTCAGCAGTGGACGAACACGGGCTGATGGATAGATGGATGATATATCAATCGGAAAACTAAAGGAAATCTAATTTCTCTCGCATTCATTGAACCTTAACTAATTCGTAAATAATTAATTGTTCGACATTAAGCCTATATTGTTCCAATACAATAGCCGAATTCGACATCTCGAAGATGTATTCAACATGACCAGATAATTGATTCCAATACATTATTGGTACAATTGTTAAGTCTAGATGTAGGTATATTGAAAGGAAGCACGAAGAATAGTTACGACACAAGTAATGTATGAAAAAAAAAAAAATCTTTAGTTTGCCGAATATCACTACTTCCTAGTATTAGTTGGCTAGTAGAAAATTATGGCAATTTTTGCTTCCCCGCCAATTTTGTTTTTGGCTATATCTCTGGAAGTAGTTGTCAGATTCTTATCCAGTTTTTTTTAAACTAAATTTAATTTCCTACACGAAAGAAAAAAAAAATTTTTCTTGGAGAAAAGGGGGACTTTCTCCTGGAGAAATTTTTGGTTATAAATAAGAATATATTTATATACAATATATATATGTCTAATATGTCTATTAAAATTTTATAATATTCTAGAAAAATTTAAAGAACACGAAAATATAATTCTATATACCGGGTGTAAATAGAGTGCGACCATTATATGAAACCACATATTCTACCGACCCTACTGAACCACTTTTCCCAAGAGTCATACCCGCGGAACCCCTTAGTTTGGGAAATAATTGAGTTCCAAACAAAAACACGTGAACCCTAACGCACTGACATACGGGCGAGATTAGAGAGCGTTGACCTCAATCAGCTGCAGGTTTCACGGACGACGCTCTCTCTAAACTCGCCCGTATGTCGGTGCGTTAGGGTTCACGCATTTTTGTTTGGAACTCAATTATTTCCCAAACTAAGGGGTCCCGCGGGTATTACTCTTGGGAAAAGTGGTTCAGTAGGGTCGGTAGAATATGTGGTTTCATTTAATGGTCGCACTCTATTTACAACCGGTATATACATATATATATAAAAAGCGAGTAGGTAGGTAATTCCCTTTTTTATTATTATTATATTTTTTTTTTTGTTGCCCATCTTTCTATCTTTCCAAGGATATATTATAATAACTACTCATAAATAATGAATGCGCACGCAAAACATCAGTTATTTTGAAATCGCGGCCACACTGATGTCATTGTCTGCATCTGCTTTATACTAATATCAGTGATATTATGCAAAATTTCTGATCTAATTTCAAGTATTCATTGAATGCTATCGGTTTATTGTACGGTTTGGAGGTAACTTAGTAATTTTTTTCTATCGATAAAGTTTAATGGAATCAAGTTTTTACCATTGTTTTGACATAGCATTAGTCCTCAACTTTACCATATATTAATTTCAGGGTGATTGTTGCAGTATTTGTTGGTATAAAGCAGGATCATGCGAAGCGAAGTGAGGTATTACCTGTATACACTTTTAAGGGCCCATAATACCTGAATTGGCAGTCCAGCTCTAACGCTTCTGCTTTTTAACTGTCTAATCACATGCCGCGCACGCAAAAAATCAGTTATTTTGAAATCGCGGCTACACTGATCTTTTTTTTATTGTCTGCATCTACTTTATGCTAATATCAGTTATATTATGCAAAGTTTCAGATCTAATTTCAAGTATTCATTCGGTTTATTGTTCGGTTTGGAGGTAACTTTGTAATTTTTTTCTATCGAGAAAATTTAATGGAATCAAGTTGTGTTGACAAAACATTAGTCCTCAACGTTACCATTATATCACTTTCAGAGTGATTGTTGGAGTATTTGTTGGTATAAATAAAGCAGGATCATGCGAAGTGAAGTGAGGTATTATACACCCTTAAAATATTACTTATTAGTCAAGATCTTGGCACGATGAAATTCCACAAGCGACACTATCGAATGGTGCAATAATATACAGTTCGATTACCAGCTAGGGAAATAGCTCGCTCATTTAATTAAAAATGGGCCTTTTCAGTATTTTTTGTCTAAATATGGTCTAAATACAGTATATTGCACTAATATACAGAAAATTATAAATTTCGTACTAGTTTGGTTTTTGAGATAGAGCCCGTACAAACATGATCTAAAACTTACAACAACGCATTTCACTATTAGTAGAGTAAAAAAAATGTATTTTTATATATTTGTACTCTACAGTAAATAGTAGACAATGACAACAAAAATCGGTGCCTTTTTCATTTATGGGACCCCCTCAAAATGTATTTAATTTAATTTTTAATTCAGTATTCGGTTTTGGGGAGTCAACATTTTACACAACATATCCAAATTTCAGATCTGCAATTCATTCCGTCCGTAAGTCAGAGACCCGTGACATACGTTGTACGGAACCCTAATATACAGCGACAAAGTAAAAAAAACAACAGAGACAAATGTAATCTAAACAAGACATTGGCAATACAATTTCGTTTGTTGAAGCAGCGAAAAGATCCGAGCAATAATAATTGCGATAAAAAAATCGCAACGCGCTGTTTTTCTGTCAGGTGTGCGATCTTATAAACCCTTTATCCTATAAATCAAAAGAGATTATTTATATTATCAATAGCGTTAAAAACAACATACCGGTTTTTTAAACTGCTATTTTTATGTACCTTCTGTTCTGTGTACACATAATTATTTCTGATTTAAATTAAAACAAACGTTGAATCAGACGTTTCAATTAAAAGTTTGAACGCTTATTTAGAAGTAGACCTAAGCAGTTTTAAACGAAAGGATTTTATATCCAACTCTGACACGTTTATTTAATGATATTTTCAAAATTCCATTCCGTACGAAAACGGTTTAGCTGGGCTTAGCGATAACGTGTCGAAAATGTAAAGTATTTTGATGTTGTAACATAGCAGAGTTATACATACAATAATATGGGGATTAACTTTAAAATTACTTAGATACTTATAACTATACTCACTTGTTTATGTGCAAGGAAGCATAGTGATTGTGAAATGTAACCAGAATGCTAAGTGCGAGTTGCCATCGAATGACTTTACTACCGCGTCTCCAGCGCACGTTTTGTACTACACACTAAACAAAAACATGTACACAAAACATTGTTTCGCTACACATTTTTGCTGATAAGCATGCAGGAAACATGGGGCTTATAAACACAAATATGTAGACGTAGACTGTGTAGACGTTTTGGTATAGTGTGTAGGACAAAACACGCGCTGGGAACCCAGCTTAACTCGATTCACGCGGTAGTAAAGTCATTCGATGGCAACTCGCACTTAGTGTTCTGATTGGCTCACAATTATATGTGGTGTCATATCTAGCCAATCACGATATATTTGAAAGTGATAGCTATATTTATGTTGAAGTAAGATAATAAGGGGGCAGGTTGCACCATAGAAATCTGAATAACTACCCTCTTATTCAGATTTCTGTCGGCTAGAAAATCCTAACCCAAAAAAATTATTATGTCAAAATTATGATGTCTAGTTTTAACGAAAGTATACATAAATAAATCAATTAATCAAACAATTTTGATCTAAAAAAATAAAAATAAAAAATAATTATTTATTGACACAAAAATTAACACAGGTAACACGAAACAAAAATATAATGGTGATCAGCTAACTGTTATACAAAAATGAGTTAGTTGCTCTGAAACCTAAGGTAAGATTGATTGAGCATCTTGAGATTTAGGTGTCAGCGCCCCCTTTCTACGTTGAACTTAGCTTAAGTAAACATTATAGACTTTACAAGATAAAGTGCACAACATTAAATTTTAGAATTAAACAAAAAAATACAATTTCATTATGTAACGCTACGAATTAATAAGGTAGATACATTAAAATATTAAAATGATTATATTCATCAGCATGCAGTGTTAGTATTACAATGTGAGTGAGGGTGTGTAAGAGGGTGTGTGGCCTTGTGTGTGTGAGGATGAGTGTGTGAGTGGGAGTATTTATGCTGCGTGAAGCGATAAGTGTTGGAAGGGGAGGCAGGAGGGGGATAACAAAGTGTTGTTAAAGCTAATTATGATTATTATTTAAAATTTAAATTGAATAGCAAGCAAATTCTCCGTTTCATCATAATTTAGCCCAAGCAACCACTAGGAAATTATTTTTTTGCAATGAAATTTATTAAGGTGCAAAATGGCTAGTTCGGCTGATTTTGTTGTAGAGACGTGAGCTTGCTACTACAAAATTCTTTTCTAAGATGTCTGACGAGTGTTGGGATCGAAATATGTTTAAAGTTTGTTATTGCTTAAGGTGTTAATTGTGTATATTTTATTTTATTTTCCTTATATATAATTGCATGTATAACTGCATTCTGCTAAAAGAACAAGCTTTTCTAAAAGAAAATAATAAAAGAAGATTATTTTGCCTAAGCTTTAAAGCATTGTAAAAATAAAATAATGTCTATTAAAGTATGAATTCTATCAACGTACGATATTTTTTCACAATTTTAAACTTTTTTTTTAAGTTTCTTAAAAACCGCAACAATGTTTTCTTTGACATTTCAATTATGATTTCGAGCGTCTATCCTAGATATGAAAACACAATCTACATAATGCATTGACAGTGGAAACATAAAGAGTAAAATTCGCAACAGACGTGTCGGTATTAGTATGACTTAGGACTATTAAACTCTTAAATGGAACGTGAACTCACAAAAATTTACGGAGTCTTAAGAACTAACCGTCTACGCACCATATTATTTTCTAGAGAATTTAATTCTTCAAATTCTGCCTCCTGACTTAACATTTTAAATTAATCTACAAACAGTATTACGCATTTGGAGCCCAAATTAAGAAAACAGCGTTAATGAAAATGGAACCTTATTTAGGTACAATTTGTTAGTCTGAAGTGTTTGAATTGAATTTTGCGTACATTCGTCGTACGGTCAACAAAAGAGATAGAACAAGGCCCAGCGAAAACACTTTAATCCCAAGGCCTACTGAAGTGATTCAACAGACAAAGAATACGTCATCAATAGTGCATGTGTTTATATGTATAGACTAAGTGTTCTTCATCTCATCCATCACTCACCTGTAGGTCTTAGGATCAAAGTGTTTGCTCTAGGTCTGGTTACCTATCTCTTGCATGCGAAAATAATGTGCGGTCAACTCTCTAATGGCAATTCTATTTATCTTTTTCTTTTCTGTATTCATATAAACCGCAATATCTGTAACTTGAGAACTACTGAACGTATTCGGTTGCAATTTTCACTGTTATCTAAAGAAGGTCCAAGGAAAAGCTTTATGGTATGCATTATTGTACTCTATAATTAAAACGAGCTGGACAGTGATCAGTTTAGTTCGTAGTATGTTTTTATCTTGATCGATTTAGACGCAATTATCGTTGTAAGCTAGGTTTCTTGAGAAAGGTTGGAGGTATGCTATTTATCATTGCACTATCCTTATACGGAGTTGGTCAGTAACCATTTTGTTACAATATGGCTGAAAAATGCGGTTGAAGGCTGATTGTATTCACTATTCAGTGTAAGTAGGGCCGCGGGCAGAAGCCTACACTTCTGCGATATTATAATATGGGCTAAAAGTCAGTAAAATAAATGTATGTAAATATTTTATTGCACAAAAATTGTGCTTTACACAAAGGCGAACATAATGCTAATTAGCATTCTCTACCTTTAGTGACGTAGAGAATTCAAGGGTAGTGCTGTATGAATACTTTATTTTATTACATTATTTCGAAATATTAACTTTTAATAATTAATACTTACATTAAATTAAATACCATATTTGCTCATTAATACATACTAACATATTGGTAGTTAAGTAGTAAAAAGTGACATTTTAAAGCAGAAGAATTCCCATACTAACGTATATAGGATTTTGAAAAAAAAACGTGTTGTAAAAGAGGCCTTTTCCAAGACGATAGCATAGCCCAAAACAATAGATCAAAATTAATGACATCGAAAAAAAATACAAAGTAAAGGCGGTATTTTAGCTCAAAACAGTAGTCTGTCTAAAAGAACAAAGTATACGTAACAATAAATGACTGTTGTAAACATATGAACCTATTATCAAAAATATAGAATTGACATTTTTTTTAAACGCTCTCCTGTAAATTTGTATTCAATTTTATTCTCAAAAAAACAGCACTATTCAACGCGCACTTTTTCAGATATGTTTATCTCTTTTATTGCGCGATGGATATATTGCACCTTAAGAACCCGCTCCGTATTTTTCGTCTGTTTGATGCGAAGCATTATTATAATTACTTTTCTAGTAATTGCCGCGATGTTTTTGTAAAAATCAGGGACATACAACAGTCCATATTGGCTATCTAAATGAAGACCTAAAATTTATTTGATTCAATTGTTTCTCCTTTGCTTGTTATTTTAGTACTTAGATATTGTGAATAATTATTCGAAGCAAGTATCAAAATAACTTACAAAAGAGAAACAATTAAAGCAAATAAATTCTAAGCCTACATTTAGACGGGCAATATGAAGTGGTGTATGTCCCTAGTTTTTCCAAAAACTTCGCAAAAAAGGCCAGAAAAATATTTAACACATTGCTTTTCAACAAATTTGTCCTCATCGCGGACCGGGCTCTTAAGAGCAAAATGAAATAATACAAACGAAAAAAAAAAGAAATGGAAAAAAGAAAACTAATTCAGAGGGACATGTGAAAATTACAAGTGAGGTAACTGTTGTTGTAGCTGTAGATAGTATTGATAGACTATGGTTATGAAGGTAGAGATAGATAAAGAAGAGAGGTTGTATATCAAGAGGAAGACTACGATACGGGGAAAGACTTTGTATATATGTCGCGCGGTTCAAGGGGGCTTATCCCGGTTTTGTCTCTTTTCAAACTAATTTTAAAAGTAAACATTGATACATTATGTTTGAAACGAAATATATTTTAGGTACATCCTTTGTGCAGATTTTTTGATAGTTCAATACGCGAAACGTTACCATTCGTTGAATAAAAAAAAATACATATCGTTTTTAGGGTTCCGTATCCGAAGGGTGCCAAACGGGACCCTATTACTAAGCCTCCGCTGTCTGGCTGCCTGTCCGTCCGTCTGTCACAGCGGTCTACAGCTTCAGCCGTAATAGGTAGACAGTTGAAATTTTCACAGGATATGCAGTACTATGGCTTCTACCATAACAAAAAATTAAAAAATGCAAAATATGAACAACAAATGGGGGTCCCCAATACAAGAAACCTTGAAAATATGCTATTTTTTAAAGATTATTTGTTTCAGCTCTATTTTAAAGACGGTAATACATGCATGTTTCAAATTTGGTCCGACTGATAAACATACTCTAAGTAAAAAATAAATAATAAAAATGCCGAATATTTGATAGACGCTATCACTTAAGCGGCGTTTTTTACGCCTTTATGTTGTAATGGTATCGATATTTATGTTTTATTATGTTTTAGGATTCCTTACCCGTTTTGTGTGTGCTGTATCGAACCCTTCGTGGGCGAGTCCGACTCGCACTTGGCCAAATGATTTCAAAATAATTTTAGTTTTGTCTAAAATTCACACAAGTAGATTTTCTGCCAATTGCAGGTTTTTTTTTTATTTTATTAATACCAATAATGTTTCATAATGTTTATGTTTTTTGTATTCTTTTTGTGTTTTCCTACTTAAATGTTTTGTTTGCATGATTTTGCGTTTTACATTATGTAGCTGAAAATACTTAATTAATTCTGTACGCCATTGCATGGCATATCATAAAAGAAACAGATTTCGTATAACACCATTTGCACCTATGTTTAACAAATAAAGATATTTATGATTATGATTCACCGTACGCACAGTTATTGAGTGAAACATGCGTTTTGAGAGCTCGCGATATTTCGGCAGAGCGCGCTATTTTATAAATAATGAAACGTCATGGAGCTCCACCTGAAGCAGAACGATGTCCTCAGAGTCAAGGATAACGTGACTTTACCGCATTGTCTTGTGTATTACTTTGCAATACCCAGGCGGTAGAACGCTGGCCTCTCAATCTTGGTACCCAGGTTCAATCCCCGCGTCGGGCATGGACTAATGAGATTTCCGGAATTTATGTGCATAATATTTTGTATCTACTTACCACTTGCGGTGAAAGAAAATATCGTGAGGTAAACATAGGCTTAAAAGCGCGTAATTGTACCTGAAGTACGGCGATATGGCTCACCACCCATCACGTTGGGACGTAATAATCGTCGGTGAAACGCGGGTGTGTTGCATTTCACAGTTCACACCCGGGAACACCTCTGACAACCCCTTGGGGATTCATGTCGTGACGATATATTATGTAAAGAAATGTGTCTGTACATTCAATATTTTCGCGAAATTTTAAATGAAATGGGTTATTGGTGTTGTACTGGGGGCGAAACAACAATTTTTATTTTTTTTTGTCTTTCTGCCTGACTGTCTGTGTTTTAACTCGAGAACTACTCAACATATTTGGATGCGATTTTTTTATTATCATCGTAGGGACCCTGGTTAACACATACACTGTAAGGGGTGTTCATAAACTAACGCCAAAGCCGAAAATGGGGTAAAGATTGAATAAACGCGGGCGGAGCCGCGGGCAAAGGCTACTAACCACTACAATAGTTGCAGGCCAACGTATGTAACGTGTATTGGTAAGCCATTTAGCGGTAATTTACACGTAATATTAGTTACTTAGTGTGTATTGACGTCTGCAGTTCAAGCTCTCTTAGTAAAAGATTATGACGCTATGACGCCCCAAAAAGAACTGCCAATAGGTAGCCTGTCATATGGCGTATATACATATTTGACAGGTACAAATTCTGTACCACCAAATTTGGTATTTCAAGAACAAAATTATTCTAGGAAATTATCCGGCAATCTTTTCTTTACCCTTATATGTACGACTTATAATACGTGTAAACTTGTAAACCTTGCAAGGGATAACCCCAATCCCTTATTCCGCTTTCAATATAATTTTCGTAAGAGCTATTGAGCAGATTTAGATTTAAATATAAAGGTGGTAACGGAGGATCTCGGTGCAAAATGCACAACATAATATTGTTTTCCTTACTTTGAATAAAAAGTTAACAATAAATGCGTTTTATAGCAATTCGCGCAAACTGCTTGATAATAGTTAGGTGATCACATGAAAATTATTCAATTTTATGGGTTACATTTTAGCTGCATTACATTATAACTGTAAATGTAAACACGCTTTTAAGTTTGTTAATGTAATGCAAACAAAATGTAATACATTAAAGTACGTAATTTTTTTGTGAAGGCTTTAATATTAATAAACTATTTCCGCAAGTTGCTTTCAAACACATTGATTTCATACTTTTTATTTAAAAGTAAGGAAAACAATATTATGATGTGCATTTTGTACGAGCTCGAGTTGTCTCGAGCTCAGTGCAAAATGCATAACGTATGTCGCATTTTTTAATAAAATGTATGAAATAAAATAGTTTCATGTTATTTTGGGACTATTGTTTAATAATTATCAGGGGTTTTTAGTAGAATTGCGTAATTTTATGGATTGTATAGTTACCGTGTATGTCCATACAAACTTAAAAGTGACATTCATATACAACGTAATGCATTAAATTACAAAATTTTGGTAGAAAAGCCTAAGTGATATTAAACTATTGTCGCGAAATCCCATAAATCACATCTATTTAGTACTTTTTATTCAATAATAAGAAAAACAATCATAAGTTGTGCATTTTGCAGCGAGCTCGAAACGTTCCGCCTTAATATATACCTACTCTAAAGTATATTTTTTGGCACGAAGGAGGAAACTGACAGTTGATGCTAGTGGAACATGCGCTTTTAACTTCTATGATGCATGAGCTATTTCACATTGCAACATTCAAGAGTTTGCGACAATGTGAAATGGCTCATGCACCATAGGAATTAAAAGCGCATTTCTCACTATCACCACCTGTCAGTTTCCTCCTTTGTACAAAAAATATACGAAGGAATTAACGTCAATAAGTAAGTGGGGTTTCTACAAAATAACAGTTGTTGTCTTTCCACTGACATCAAAATACATGCCATAAACTTTGTATGGCAGTATTTTTTTCATTTGTGCTATGTATTTGTTCATTTGTGCTATATTTTTTTTAACCAGTAGCATTTTCATACTTAGTAACCTGTTGTGTCTTGTTATGTGTCCCTGAAAATGTTAAGTGTATATCTCCATTAGGTCAGATTGAGCACCTTATTTTTTATCAATCTAAACTGAATTCTGTTTCTTTTTTGTTTAAAAAAAGCGCATTCTAAGCTATGGCTGTTATGACAAGCGAGAACCCAAGATTATGAATTTTTTTTAAATTAAATAACTCTTAAGAAATGGTTATGTTTGGAAAATTGCTTCTTGGTGCTCTTTTTAGGGTTCCGTATCCAAAGAATAACCAACGGGACCTTATTACTAAGACTCCGCTGTCTGTCTGTCCATCTGTCTGTCCGTCTGTTTGTCCGTCTGTCTGTCCATATGTCCGTCTGTAACCAGGCTGTATCTCATTAACCGTGATAGTTAGACAGTTGAAATTTTCACACATGATGTATTTCTGTTGCCACAAACACTAAAATCCGCCAAAGAGTTCGACCTACGCACTCCTATACAACAGACATGATTTTTTGCCGTTTTTATAGATAATGGTACGGAACCCTTCGTGCGCGAGTCTGACTCGCACTTGGTCTGTTTTATATGTTTTATGAACGTGATAAATTGATAATATTTAAATATTTTTTGGCTAAGTAGTTTAGTGTGAACAGAAACTCATTGGAAAATTGTTCATTTTTTTTCTATAGAAGCTATTTTATTTTTTCACGTATTATAGATTATTTATTTATTATAGACTATTTTGGCCTCTCGTTGTTAAAATTTCCTACCTATTTTCTTTAATTTTTGACTTGTTTTAGCAGCCAAAATTAAAAATTAAAATCTTTTTACGCCCTCTTAAGGCGAAGGTATAGTGAGAGAAATCTGTCCTGCTCAAACGCTTTCATTTTATACTTCACTATCCTGCTCAGTGGAAGCAAACCGCTCAAAATACTCGCATTTTTTAGGTGTTTTATTTATTATCAATGTTTTTTTTATCTTTTTTACTAATACTGTTTCCATAAAAAAACTAGATAATACTAAATCCTTGCACCTGATATAATTTTAAAATGAAACCATTTTTTAGCTGACAATTATTTACATGTTTTAGAATTATTACAAAGCAGTGAATTTAAATAAATTTAGTTAACAAATATTACCGTAATAATTTTAATAAAGACATGTACATTATTTTTGTAATTTCATATCCATATTTTAATGAACCGAAAATTTATTTAAGAAAAACAACAAATTCCCTCGCTGGAGCCGCCAATAATTATAAAATAAGAATTTGATAAGAGTGGACTGTAGAATGCGAAATCGGCTAAAAATGGCGGACCACACTGGCGTGAAAAGTATTAAATAATGGAAAAGCTTGTTACCTCAAAATCCCTTGTGATCGAATCTCGTCCAGGATGCACACAGCACTGAATCTCCTGATCAGGAAGATGTCCTTGCAGGAACACGAGGGTCTAGGGTTATAGGTCTAGACGGTGCGCGCGCGCGTCCTTGGAGGTGGTCAATTCACAACTGACTCAAGGTCAGCTAGCGCGGGCGCGCGTGGTTGATCGACCGATGGTGCGTGCGGCAGCATACACCAAGGATTTGATCAAATCCAAAAAGATGCCAAGGAACCAAACTATTCCTTGGTTATTTATACTAGTCCGCCAGCGTATATAAATAAAACATTTATGCGATAAACAAAGTAAACATACAATATATATTGGCGGAACCATTTCCCCGGCCTTGAAAGTACCAGGTTTCAAAACAAATTAGTAGTAAACCAATTAAAACTAAAATTAAGCTTAACACCCTTACCCTTATTGCGAACACATAACTTTGGTGAATAAACCAAAACAAAAGTAGAACCTAAAACTAAATGTCTTAACACCTAATAATTACGTATTAAGATCACGCAATTACTGTGTTGGAAGGGGGCATAATTTCACAATAGGTCTCTTGAAGAGCCCGTGTTTAGTCTTGACAGTCGCTACGCGAACTATGCCATCCTTCCCTGGAAAGATTTCAGTAATGATGCCGAGTGGCCAGAACAAACTAGGGCCATCCTGCATTACAACTACGAGGGTATTTTCCTTGACTGGGCAAGCGGAGGTATCCATTTTTGGCGTACCTGAAGGGTGTGCAAGTATTCGCTACGCCACCGCTTCCAAAACGACTGAACTAATAAATCTAACAATTCATGGCGTGGGAGGAGGTGAACAGCACGATCTGTTACCTCGTGCGACGGCAAATGTTTTAAGGGAGTCGTGTTTATAAAGTGCGCGGGGGTTAAAGCCATTGGCTCTGAAGGGTCAGAGCTGAGTACAGTGAGCGGACGTGAGTTAAGCAAAGCTTCTATTTGTGTGAGTACTGTAACAAGTTCCTCCTGAGACAGAATCTGCTGGCCGATGACCTTGAATAGATGGGTCTTGATACTCTTTACAGTACTCTCCCAACAACCTCCAAAATGTGGGGCGTTTGGCGGAATCATCTTCCATTCTATGCGATGTTCCGATAATTCATTGAAGTAATATTCTTTATATTCCTTCGAAAGAAACTCATAAAGCTCACGCATGTAGGTTCGGGCACCTATATAATTTGTCCCATGATCTGTGTAGAGGCACTTAATTGGCCCACGACGGGATAGAAACCTTTTAAAGGCAGCAAGAAAACTCACAGTCGTCATATCAGTTGCAAGTTCAATATGAACTGCTCGCGTAGTTAAACAAGTAAAAACACATATATATGCCTTTTTACTTCTGATACCCCTACCTCGCGTTGGCGTACAATAAATTGGTCCGGCGTAGTCGCAACCAGAATGCGTGAATGCTTTTTCAACAATATTGACCCTAGAAGAAGGAAGATCCGCCATCATTGGGAAGGTGGGGCGCGGTTTTGCACGAAAGCAAAGATTGCAATTATGAATTCGCAAGCGGATAATCCGTCTAGCAGCGATAATCCAATACTGCTGACGAAGAATTGACATTAAGAGCTCTGGGCCCGTATGCAGGTAAAGTCTGTGATAATGATCCACAATTAAAGTCGTCACATGATCACGAGTCGGTAGTAAAATTGGATGCTGATAATCAAAGCTGACGTCTGAATTTGACAAACGCCCACCGACGCGAATAAGACCGTTCTTTATGAATGGTTTTAGCGGTTGAATGGTTGCACTGCAGGCTTTACCAATGCCAATATTTTGTAAATCCTGAGAAAAGTGAACCCTTTGTACAGCACGAATAATCTCTTGTCCGCTTTCAATTAGGTCTGATGCTGTGATCGGACCACGTGGCAACTTTTTGCACATCTTGAGAATAAAACATACTACACGGCACAATTTCTTCCAAGATGAGTATTGAAGCGACAGCTCATAGATGAAAGGCCTTACAGCTGCATTGCTATCAGCGGAAGTCACATGAGTGGCTAGTGATACAGGTACCGGTTTACTTTCCGGCAATTCGTTATCGTGGCTGGATACAAAAGGCTGAATTGGCCAGTCAGATTTAGGAAGTTTAGCCCATGGTGGGCCTTGCAACCAGAGCGGATGACCAAGAAGTTGTGCAGGTGACAATCCTCGCGAAAGACAATCACTTGGGTTTTCATCTCCTTTCACATGAAAAAAGTGCTCAGGAGAGAGCAATTGTTGAATTTTGGAAACCCGATTGGCCACAAATGTTTGCCATCGATGCGGTGAAGACTTGATCCAACTCAATGTTACTGTTGAGTCGGAGAAGGCATAGACACCGTCTATGTTAAATCGTGCAGAATAAGTGTCGACAACCTTTTTAATGAGAGTGGCAAGCAATAATGCTGCGCAAAGCTCAAGACGAGCAAGAGAGACTACTTTCAAAGGAGTAACCTTAGATTTTGCACATACAAGTGTAACACTGACACTATTCCCGGATGTGACGTGAGCATAAACAACTCCTCCGTACCCGACTTCACTCGCGTCAGCGAAACCAATAATGGAAACGGAACATTGGTTAGCTACACCGATATGGCGCGAAAACTCTAACTGAGTAATAAGCGGCAATTCGTTCTGAAACTTTTTCCAAAGGCAGACGATGCGCGGAGAGGGAATCTCGTCCCAACCAATTTTTTGTAGCCAAAGCTCTTTTATTAAGAGCTTAGCGTATAAGACGACAGGTGCGACTAAGCCCAAGACATCAAACAGACGCGCTATAGATGACAGCATATTGCGTTTCGTGCAAGGACGGTCGTCAGGAACAACCTTAAAAACAAAAATGTCTTCATTGGGAAGCCAACAAAGTCCTAGAACTTTTAAAGTGTCTTCTTTATCAAACTCAATACTTTGTTCCAATCGAAGAGATTCAGGAATTTGTGAGAGCACGTCTTTTGAGTTACTAGACCATTTTACCAATTGAAATCCGCCAGCACGGAATAAATCAATCAGTTGATGTGCTGCGGAAACAGCTTGCGTGGGATCTTGCAAACTGCTTACAATATCGTCAACATAGGTATCTCTTGTAGAAATTTCTTGAGCAAGAGGGAACCGATCTCCTTCATCAGCTGCTAGTTGATGTATGGTGCGGATGGCCAAGAAAGGACTGGTGCGAAGGCCGAAGGCAACGCGGTTGAATTCATAAACCTGAAGGGGGTCATTCGTATTAAACCTATACAATATACGTTGATAAGGGCGATCTTCTTGTCGCACGCTTATCTGAAGATAATGTTGTCTAACATCTGCAGAAATCGCAATAGGAAACAGACGCATATTGAGTAATAGCGTGAACAACTCAGGTTGGAGGCTCGGGCCTGTGTGTAAAGCATCATTTAACGCTAAACCAGTCTCGGTCTTTGCGCTACTTGGATCTAAAACTACCCTTAATTTGGTGGTAGCTTTATCTTCACGATAGACACCGTGGTGTGGTATAAAATATTGTCCCTCACTTGAGACATTAACATTGTCAACCAATGATATATACGTTTTATCTATATATTCTTTGATGACGGCATCATATAACAGCTTAAGTGTAGGTTTGGTTTCGAATTTACGTTCTAACGCTAAGAAACGACGTTTAGCAACATTGTACGAACGACCTAAAACTCCTACTGGATCAGCTTTGAAAGGTAAAGCAACTTCATACCTCCCTGTCGAATCGCGAGTTGTTGTTTTAGAATAAAACTCCTGACAATATTTTTCGTCCACACTTAAAGGTGGCGTAGATTCAACTTCTTCTACCTCCCAGAACTTACGCATGAGCGACTCAACCTCACATGATGCGGTTGAACAAAATGATAGCGAAGACTCATGAGGCGATTTGATCAGAGCATCCCCCATAATTATATAACCTAAGACGGTTTCCAACGCATCTGGGATGCCTGGTGGATTGACTATCTTCCCCGGCCGTAGCATCTCTGCAAACAGCTGAACACCGATAAGAAGATCAATGTTCCCTGGGATCGCCCATGTGTCGTCAGCGAGTGAAATATTTTGAAATGATTGGACCATGCTTGGATCAACTTGACAAGTAGGTAACTCACAAGTGATTTGCGGTAACACAAGTGCTTCGATTGTATACTGCGAAGACTTATCAAAGCGAGATCTAAAAGTCACATCCACTTTACCTTTAATAGGTTGCAGAGAACCACCAATACCTTGTACGGTAGTTAATGAAGTTGAGCGAAGTGGAAGCCCTAGCATAGCACAACATCTTATGGTGGCATAATGCCGTTGAGAACCAGGATCAAGGATGCATCTAATATTAACATCCTTTCCACCACGACCTACAGCAAGTACCTTTGCGGTAGCAAGTAGTTCCGTGGAATGAGTGGAAGAAGTCGAAGAAACATTACAAGAAGAATGTTGCGGATTAGTCCCATTAGATGAGGACGCGGTAGTTGCAACAGAACCATTGGTATTATTATTACCACCTAAGTGGTCAACAGCAGGATGCTGCGATGTGGGTGCGGTACTAGGTGTCTGTGAATTATTAAAATGCAACAACGAATGATGCCTACCATGACATTTGCGACACGAAGATCGTGAATTACATTTATAAGCTGCATGTTGTGAGCTTAGGCAATTAGTGCATATTCTATTATCCTTAACGAACGAGTAACGTTCGTTAGGCGAAAGCTGTAAAAACCGGTTACAGGTGTACAGCTGCGGATGTGTGCCTTTACATAACACACACTTTGCATTAGGCGCGTGAGAATTCGATTGTGTACCCACATACGTTTGAGGCACACGCGGTGGTGCAGTGGGTGTACGTGGCTTATTTATTTTATCAGCAGCAATAGGCGCGTTGTGCGAACGTTGTGCAGAGCGTTGTAGTACTTTTGCGTGCTGCTGCACAAATTCAATAAATGAATTATAATTTGGTATGCCTGTGTCGTTACGAATTGATGATTCGTAACACTTTGCCGTGTCTGCGTCTAATAAATTTAACCCCATATAAACAAATATAAAATCACCCAAATCTGCAATTTCCAATTGTTTTATAGCGGTTATTGAAGCTACGAAACGATCAATTAATGTTTCCAAGTTATTAGCAGAAGGATTAGCGGCTAATGGTTTCATTGAAAACACTTGATTTAAATAAGAGGTAGCAAGGGCACGCCTGTCCTGATATTTCTTTATTAAGGCTTTCCACGTTGATTCGTAATTTCCCGCAGCGGGAGCCACGCCAGCACAAACATCCTTTGCACGACCAGTTAAATGGCCAAACAAATAATGGACACGTTCGGAATCAGTTAACTCTTCATTGTCATGAATGACGCGTTTAAAAGTTTCATAAAAGAAAGGAAAATTTTGAATTTCTCCATCGAAGTACGGAATTTCGATTCGCGGTATTTTCAAACTTTTCTGTTTTGAGGTTTCCACCGGTGTGCCAATCGTTACCGAAGATGACGGTGCAGGTTTCTCCAGTTTTGCGTAATTCTGCATAACGTGTGAGTACATTTCCTCAAATGCTGACAGCGATTGATAATTAACCGTGTATTCCGGATTTAATTCTAATTGTAGTAAATTAATTTCATCTACTATCGCAATATATTCCGAACGCCATTTATCTGCTAATCGTGCCTGTGCCATAAAAGACTGTCTATTTTTATCACTTTTTAAATTAATTATGTAATTGAATGTAGTCTGCATGGAATTAAAATACTGTGCTCTTTTGCCTTCATTCAATTTAATACGTGCTTGCGTCGTCGTCATGGTTACGTTTGAATAATACACAAGTTTATTTTATTTATAAACAATCCAAATCTAGCAAACGATACTAAATTATTTGATTTTAAGCAAAGTGCCGCGCGATTATCAACAAAAATAACACCAGTTTTTTAATTTATTATGTATAACCAATACGTAGGTCGGTATGTAGCTTCCTTTTACAATTAAAAGTATAAAACCGATGCGGATATGTTAGGTATAACAAAATGAACTCGATAAAAATATAAACACACAATCTAGGTATTGATCATCATAACAAAAAATGTAAACGCGTATTTACGTAAACAATCTCAAAAGCAGCATTTTAATCAATGCATAATTACTCGTACAATGACTAAACACTGTTTCGATATTCAATACGTAAACAAGTAATGGAGAATATATTCACCTATGTAGGTATTATGTTCAAAGCGGTAAGGTCTGTAACAGCTAATAACAAACACCTAACAACTAAGTGTAAAGAATAGGTAAGTAGTAAGTATCTACTTATTCAAGCGGTCCTGTTATTAGAAAATAACCGGATAAATATAATATAACAAAGAATAAGTAGGTAGGTACACACTTCCACGCGAATCAATAACTGACAAACCGTCACAGCACTAACTGTAGATACGAAAACCTTATTACCTCCAACTAGTGCGAGAAAATAACAAACAAAACTAGTTAAGGTTACAAACAATAAGGAGATATATCGTTCGTATATGTACGTATTTATTCGAGCGGTACGTTATAGGTGTAACTGTACGCACGACAAACGTCTGTAGTTAAAATTAAAGCAAAAATACCGAAGCTGCGAAAGCTACTAATTGATGGGCTTATAAATAATTAATAATAGAATGTCTATAATTCGAAGCGAAAGAAATAAAAGTTCAAATAAAATACGAATTATAAACATTCGCGCGGTAAGCACAATGCTAATTTCTATGAGTATGTGAACGTTTTATTTAAAGTACACCGTGAAAATGATTAAAAGCATAATCGTGTGTGTGATTGCGTAGCAACAATAATATTGCTTTATAAAGTTACAATTTATATAGGTAAACCAAACAAGATTTACAGAGATCGATCAATAAGACAAAGAGATTTTGAAAACGTTTTCTCAAACGTAACGCTAATTTCACCTGTATGTGTACGCAATAAGGTCGATATTTATATGCAACTTTTATATAAATTTTATAGAAGCATAAAATATTAGCAAATAAGGCGAAATATGCTGATTATAACAATTAATCCGGCCGAAGGATCAAACTATGGAGCCGCCAATAATTATAAAATAAGAATTTGATAAGAGTGGACTGTAGAATGCGAAATCGGCTAAAAATGGCGGACCACACTGGCGTGAAAAGTATTAAATAATGGAAAAGCTTGTTACCTCAAAATCCCTTGTGATCGAATCTCGTCCAGGATGCACACAGCACTGAATCTCCTGATCAGGAAGATGTCCTTGCAGGAACACGAGGGTCTAGGGTTATAGGTCTAGACGGTGCGCGCGCGCGTCCTTGGAGGTGGTCAATTCACAACTGACTCAAGGTCAGCTAGCGCGGGCGCGCGTGGTTGATCGACCGATGGTGCGTGCGGCAGCATACACCAAGGATTTGATCAAATCCAAAAAGATGCCAAGGAACCAAACTATTCCTTGGTTATTTATACTAGTCCGCCAGCGTATATAAATAAAACATTTATGCGATAAACAAAGTAAACATACAATATATATTGGCGGAACCACTCGCCTTAAGGTTGCATATAAGGTCAGATTGAGCACCTCATTTTGCATCAATAAGAACTGAACTCTACGACGTTTCCTTTTAGTTTAAAATAGCGCGCTCTCAGCCGTGGCTGTTACGACCACCGAGAAACACGCGCCCACAAAAATCTGCGTTTTTATTTAATAACTCTGCTTCTAGATGCAATTCTAAGCCAAGCTGACTATGTCATTTGTTAACTTATTTTTAATACAAGTTTTAAGGCTTTATGATTTATGGAAATCCCTTTAACACTCGGGAATGATGTAGAGGTAATATTTTTAGATGGAGTGAACTTGAAGATTTTGCGTTTTTTCTAAAATGAATCTATCATCCCTATAGTCTTCTGTCTATATTATTTTTACTATACTGATTAACCAAGTTACACAATGTGATATGCTTATTTGAATTTGTGCATCTAGCCTTATACGGACACTTAAGTAAGTACACACGCTAGGATGATTTGTGCCCCTTATACCAAGATTTAGCGGGAGGACGTGCTCGTAAGATGAAAGACGAACCTAATGATGATTGATAATAGTTGCCTGTTATTTATCACAGAACTATATTATTTTATAATAATATGAAAGTAGAGGTGGTAGAGCTGATGCCGGGCTCGACTGTGGAGGTACCACCATCTTACTCGCAAATCCTCCCGAAGTTATTCGGGGGAGAGTAAGAGAACAGCTCGCAGGCAAAACCAGGCGGCCCACCATTGCCTGGAGCCAATGGATAGCGGTATATCCATCCCCAATTGCCGAGCCTTATAAAACAGACTAGTGACGGGCAGCGGCGTCACTGGTGCAAGGGTTTCGGCACCGCGCTCACCAACCCGCCTGCCCAGCGTGTGTGAGTATGGGCATTTCTTCCAGGAGGACCGCCAAGAGTGGCGTAATCCTGGAAAGGCCTATGTCCAGCAGTGGACGAAACAGGCTGATGGATGGATGGATGAAAGTATTAGAGAGCTCGCCCGCTAACCCTGAGGTTGTATGTTAGATCCACGCGTTTGTGTTTTATCTGCGTGCTTCGTAAAACCCGTTAAGCTGTTGGTCACATTGTGTGTCCGAAGTGCGATAAGGCTCACCACTCATCACGTTTGAGACGCAATAAACGTCGGTGAAAAGCGGGTGTACCAAGTGTGGACTGTGACTTGCATTTCAAGAAAACCTCTGTCATCCCCTCGGGGATTCATGTCTTGACTATATGTGTGATAGTTAATTTGTACAAAGCCAAGGTGGAGCCCTAAAAATGATTCGTTGAAGTTTAGTAGTCACTTTTCAAATCTGACTATTTTCTCATCAACAAGGTTATTACTCGTAATACAATTCGTTATTTTCTTAAACATAGCATGTCCAAGAAAATTCAATACTTTTGTATACGTCGGGTGCGGTTATGACTTTAAACAGAATAATCTACTTCAGCTATCGTTGTAATATTGGTCACGAAAATAAACGAAATAAACCGAACAAATCCGTATGGACTTCGTGACTGACCATAAACCACAAGACATTCAACCGGCCCCCATAGTACTTAGCATTGTTGTTCGCTGTGGCCTGAAGTTAGCCGCACAACACGTTTGACAGCCCATTTTTCCAACGATTTTTGACATTTGACGAGGCTCGTGGCCGAATCGTTGGTGTTTATTGTAGTTTTTGTGGTCTCATAACCGCACTCTTCATTTCATAAAAAAAACTGTCAAATATCATTTTTGTTTAAATTGGCGCGTTACTGGCCATAAGAGTTTTCATCGTCTCGTCGATGTGTCGATGGGTGACACTTTTTGTCGTAATTTTCAATAGACTTTTTACTATCAATTTAACAATAATGGAAGAACATTTATAGCAGTGACAATTCCCAGACTTCGAACCTTTAAATTTCACGTTTTACGGCTGAAAGTTATCGATAAAACTTGCTTACTGCAGATCGTTAAAAATAAAATCGTCTGCGAAATGACGAATAATTTTCTTTTTCAATGCTTCAGGTCCCTTCAAATTACGGAAATCTCTTAGTTTTATAAAATAATTCTATATATTAGCGTTTGTCCGCGGCTCCACGTTTATTCAATGTTTGCCCCAATTTAGGCTTAAACGTTATTTTATGAACAACCCTGTGTTGACCAGAGTCACTACAATGATGATAAAAAAACGCACCAACAGTTTTCGAATATTGTACTAAAAGATTCCAAATCTGGTCTGATATTCTAAATCCGGGAAAGTGTAACGTCTCTTAATGATTAATTATTATACGCTAAGTTTAATTTTAAGCAGACACATTTTATTATTAGTGTAGTGCTAAATGTAATTTACACTTTTTTGTGGACCCTAGTCTGAAATAACTAATTTATGACAATTTATTGTTATTAAAACTATGATAAAAATACATTTCTATATTTTTAAACACTCGCCAATTTATCCATCGCAAGGAGATAACAAATTAAATTTATATCACTGCGGTATAGAAAATCAGAAAAGTAAATCTGGACATGAGGAGCTCTGAACCGGGATTCGAGCAACCGCCCGGTAAGCGAGAGGTCCCGGGTTCGAATCCCGGTTCAGAGCTCCTTACGTCCAGATTTACTTTTCTGATTTTCTATACCGCAGTGATATAAATTTAATTTATTGTTATTATTTCGGACTAGGTCCTAGATATAAGTACCACAAACAACTTATTTAATACCTCCATAGGCATATATAAGGGGGTTGGGGTCTTTAGGTGGTCCGCCCCCCTCTTCTTATAGAAAAGGAATATTAAATCGCGTAATATTAACACTTTGTATCCGTTACGGATTATCCGTGCCATAAAATATAAAGTGATATTAATTTATGCAGCCAAATTCATACTGGAGACTCGGTAAGTGCTTAGTAGGTAATAATATTTGATGATCCCTGTTGTGAAATTGGATCCTTGGATAACCCCATGAAAAAGCTATAGCTATGCCAACAGCGATCTATTCTTTGCGCTCCCCGCGCATGCCGCGCTTGTCAATATGCGCAAGAGCAAGCATGATGGTAAGACACTGTGAAATATTAATTTATAGCAGTGAAAAAAGAATTGTGTATTTATAACAATATAATATATGCCTCTGTAATTAGTATTAGTAGTAGGTATTGCTTAGCCTGATAAGGGTAGCTAAGTTATTAGGTTTTCTAAAATTGTAACATCTGTGTATATTTAGTTGCAATAAATATTTTGAGTTTGAGTGAAGATATTGTATCGACGGCGCGTGCTAGCTACACTGGAGGCCTTGAAGTTTCCATGTACCTTTGTGCTTCAGTGAGGTAGTTTGCGTACTATGGCATACAGATATTGGATACGAATAATAAGCTAAACTTTGGATTTAGAGATTTCAAATAAAATACACAACGTGTTAGAAAATATTTAAAGTGAATTATAACTTCTCAGAAATTCAATTTAATTTTATTTTGAGCCTTAGTATTAGGGTTAAGGAAAATATGGTGATTTTATTTTGAAAATATGAAAAGAAAACCATCCTTATCATCGGGACTTTTCGAAAATTTAGTATATACCTTACAAACATACGTACTTTATTGGGTACCCAAAGGGTAACCAACGGGAACCTATTACTAACACTCCGCTGTCCGTCCGTCCGTCTGTCTGTCACCAGGCTGTATCTCATGTACCGTGACAGTTAGACAGTTAAAGTTTTCACAGATGATGTATTTCTGTTGCAGTTATAATAACAAATACTAAAAAGCAGAATAAAATAGATATTAAAGGCGCCCCCTTTACATTATACAACAAACGTGATTTTTTTGCTCGTGTTTGCTCGATATTGATAACGGCAACAGGTAGACGCTTGAAATATTAACAGAATATTAAGTAATTATTCACTTTAAAAATAAATAATTGAATTAAAATAAAACAAATATTTAAGGGGACATGATTTTTTGGCGATTTTATAGATAATGGTACGGAACACTTCGTGTGCGAGTCTGACTCTCACTTGGCCGGTTTTATTAAAAGTATTTATGTAACAAAAAAATAATTTCACACTCCGCAATGAAGTCAGTTTGCCACCATTTAAATTGTTTTGTAGTACCTCGTTTATTTTATGAAGAATAAAAAAGGCAGTGCCACAAACACCGAAATCCAAAAACCGAGAACCGGTTACAGGACCACATACAGCGAAATAATGAAATTAATCGTGTTTCATTATTTCACTATCTGTGGTACTGCAACCAGCACACGGTTTTGGAGCCGAACCTGGCGCCTGGTGCAAGATTTTTGCGTACATCACGAATTCTATTAAAACTACGCTATTTTGTTGTCTAACTATCACGGTTCATGAGAGCCTGGTGACAGACGGACAGCGGAGTCTTAGTAATAGGGTCCTGTTGGTTACTCTTTGAGTACGGAACCCTAAAAATTAATAGGACTGAAGTTGCGTCAGTGGTAGCGTGGATATAGATAATTTCAAAGGAAATATAATATAATATAATTATACAAATTCAGTCATAGAAAACTTGCTTCGCTAAAGCGAAGTTTATAACGGGGTTTATTTGTTCTTTCCATTAAATTACTTGTTCTTTTGCAAACATATTTTTTGAGAAAAGTCCTATATACGCCTCGGCAGAAGCGATTATTCCCTGACTCGTATTAATAGCAGACCGGCAATACCCTTCTTTCCACCCCTCGGATATAATATACTATCTTCATCTTATCGTGTGGGCTGCAAGACCTATGGCCCAACAAGCCCTGGTGTCAGAGTTTTTAAACCGCCTTACGGCCTCTGACGTGGTTTATGTAACGACCACTGTTAGTGCCGTGCCTTACGAAGCACGGAATCATCTTACTTTATATATATAGTGTGATAACAAAAATGTAAATAAATGCTTTATAACAATTCAAAGTTCATATGAATATTCCCAATATCAGTAATAAGAAATGTCTTCCTTGTACCACTAGTGATGACGTCACATTTATCTGTATGTAGATTATCATCTAAATAACGTGCAAAGCCGTGGTCATGGCTTAGTGCGTAATGCCGTAGGGCGCGTGCCATGGGTTGTCGTTTCGCTTCTGACAAAGCCACATCAAAAGGCTTAGCCTTTCGGTCCGGTCTACATTTAAAGTCGCTTACTTTTGGTACATGTTATCTTTAACCCTCATAAAAAATCTGCTTATACTAATGATAAAGTAGTAAAAAAGTCGTGGCTGTATATTGAAAATGGTTAGGTCTTAATTTGCATTGTTTTTTTTTAGAATTTTGTCTGTCTGTCTGTTTTGTTTGAACTCGAGAACCACTCAACGGTTTTGTTGCATTTTTTTATTGTCATCTTGGCTTGGGCGCTGTTTTACAAACACTCCTTGTAGCCTATAGTTTGACCAGGATCACTCACTACGATGATAGGATAAAACCTTGAGTTAAAACGGAACATACAGACAGACACAAAAATTCCAAGTTTGTTTTTACCTCAGTACCATCCTTTATTTAAAATTTCCCAAAAATGTTCAATTTAGAGACACTACCTTTTATAAGAATCAATGTTAAATTAAACTGCTCAAAGTTATTGCATTGTTTCCATTTTATTAACTTACCACTGCCTGTTTTTATTACGTGTAAATGAACAGTATCTTTCAATAAAACCACTTACGCTATCGAAGACACTGAAATAAAAATAATGGACTTCCTAAAACCAAATTTACATAACGTGACAACAATAACATGAATACTCGAGGGGGTCTTAGAGGTGTTCCTGAGTTTTAGTCTATATTCGTTACACCCGCGTTTCACTGACTATATTGCGTCCTAACGTAAGCCCTATTGCCCTACTTCGGGCACAAATATACGCTTTTTATGACCACCATCACAGTGCTTTCTTTTATAATATTTTTGAGGTACCTTAGAGATGTGTGCATATCGATAGAACTGTAGGTAGATAAACACGAATAGCGCTAATTGTCTATGAAAATGTGACATTTTCGTTAATGTTTGTTATCACCCGAGTGAAGCTCAAGTCCAGTTTCACATTATTTTTGTTATTTAGAAAAGATTGGTTCATAGATTTTATTCTTTGGCTGAGCTGTAAAATGCTCGCATGCTAACCCATTCGTGGGCTCCATCCTACGTAATTATCGTTGTTGAAAAGCGGGTGTACTGGCATGCGATTTTCTTTTTTTCAATAAAGAAGCTAAACCGTATTCTTGATGAGTACACATACATACGTATACTGTATGCTAGAGGGGTAAGCAGAAACCTCAGATTTCTATCTGCAACGATCCTGACACACTTTTTTAGCCTCTTTGGCATCCATCATCTTGATTAGTACATATTCAAAATTGGTTGCATTATACAATTCCTCCTTACATTTACAGTAGGACTCAAGCTTTCTTTTCTCTGTAAACTCATCCCAGCATGTGATTTTCTCCACTGTTCGTTGTTCATGGGTGATGTAAGTTGAAAAGAGAAATATTTGAACAGTTTAAGCGCGGAATATAGGCCCACAGAAAAATATTTTCTTTTCATATAACACACTAGGCTTATGCACGCGGCCCCATCCGCGCTGAAAATATAACCTTCACCCTCAGCCGCCAATTTTCCGCCTTGTTTCGAGGAAATTACTGCTGAGAATGCTTTAGATACAAGTCAATTATTCTTAATTTCTGACGTAACAAGAAAAACGTTTACAAGAAAAACTTGATGGTGTTTCCTAGACATGTTCTACAAGATCTCATTGTGAACGGAATTTTAATATTCTAAATCAACTAGATGTAACCTACATAGTTTTCATGGTGAGTCAATTTGTAAGAAATTGTTTATATAAAGGGAATACCAGGTGGTAGAGCTGGTGCTGGGCTCGACTGTGGCGGTACCACCATGTTACTCGCTAAACCCCCTGAAGTTATTCGGGGAGAGTAAGAGGACAGCTCTCAGGCACAACCAGGTGGTCCACCATTGCCTGAGACCGATTGATGGCGGTATATACATCCCAAATTGCCGGGACTGGTGCGAAGGTCACCAACCCGCCAGACCAGTAGGAGTGAGTATTGGCATTTCTCCCAAGAAGACCGCCAAGAGTGGCGAAACCTTGGAAAGGGCTATGTCCAGCAGTGGACGAAACATGCTAACGGATGGATGGAAAGTCTGATTTCTGAACAACACAAAGGAGCCGTAGACTTCTGGAGGTATCAACTTCAACTTGATATCTCTAACGAGGCCTGAGAAAAGGGGTCTCGACAGACGGACAACCAATCTAGTGATCGTATAAAGACTCCGTTTTCTCATTTTGAGGTACGGAACCCCAAAATAGGAACTTCATATTTCGGTATCACTCTGTCTGTATGTAATGACCTTATTATCTTAACCTGTTTGAGTTACAGATTTAAAATAATTTGGTTGCATAAATGTCTTAACAATTTTATCCTGAGGTTGTATTATTTCAAAAATAATTACATAACCATGCTGAGCAACAAAAAATACAAGATAGGAAGTAGAGAGAGAAAAAACAAAAAACTGTAATGATCTGAACAAAAATGAGGAGAATGAAACTATTTCCGCAACAATATCCGCGTAACCTCGGTAAAATCTTGATTGGCTTTGTTATTATCGACTTTTTCGACCAACTGCCTACACCACTTACTACATTGTGACGGAAAAATCTTCGTTGAAAAGTGTCAATACAAATATAGGAACTGGAACGCTTCTGAAAATTTCTCGGAGGTATATTTCTCAGGGATAGTTTTAGTTTTGTATACGTTACTATCCATTTATCTGTATTAACATTTTATAGGGTGCCATGGTCGCTTCTGCTACTCGGCACTAGATTGCGCTAGGAGTTCTAAACATCAATGATTGGCACACAAAATAACACGGCGGTTGTTGAAAATGATATTTTGGTCGGCTATGGGGGTAGGAGGAGAATATTGACGCGGAGACGTCGACGGTTGACTTGGTGGAGATTGGTTTTACATTAATTTTTGTTTCGGTTTTATGTAGGTCTTGTTTTGGTGTCCAAGTAGGATTTAACTGACTCCTTATTATGATCAAATATTTATTATTTTTCTTTTCTATATTCAAAATTATAGAAATGCGGTGCTATCGAAGTTGTAGTTACCAATTGTTCCTATCAAAACAAAAGATGGTGTGTGTGCTTGTTAGCTACGTTGCGAAGCGCCCCTCCCTTTATCCTCGACGCACATTATAGTGACGTGAGTTTCAAGTTACCGAAGACCTTTCATAACCTACTTATTGTTGTTATCGGTGGTCCACTCAGTTTATGTAGCTAGTGAATTGTTCCTATCAAAACAAGAGATGGTGTGTGTGCTTGTTAGCTACGTTGCGAAGCGCTCCTCCCTTTATCCTCGACGCACAATATACTAGTGATGTCAGGTTCAAGTTACAGAAGACCTTTCATAACCTACTTAGTGTTGTTATCGGTGGTCCACTCAGTGTATGTATCTAGTGAACTAATTTGTTCCTAACAAAACAAGAGATGGTGTGTGTGTGCTTGTTAGCGACGGACGTTGCGAAGCGCCCCTCCCTTTATCCTCGACGCACATTATAGTGACGTTAGGTTAAAGTTACCGAAGACCTTTCATAACCTACTTAGTGTTGTTATCGGTGGTCCACTAAGTTTATGTAGCTAGTGAATTGTTCCTTAAAACAAGAGGTGGTTTGTGTGAGCTTAGTTCTTGTTAGCTACGTTGTATGCCTGAAGCGCCCCTTCGTCGTCAACGCACATAATAGTGAAGCCATTTCCGTCAATATAGAGTGTCGTTTTGGTCCGCAACTTCTATTGCACGGGTGTTAAGATACACGATTTTCAATTATATACTTTTATTTGTTTATTTATTACACTTAATGTAGGTACATAAAAAGAATATAAAAAAAGGATATTAACAATAAACATATTCGGCCCTATTAAATATAATAGCAATATCAACCAGGAACATTTTGGGTGAAAAAGAAAATAAGAAGAAAATATAATAAGGCAGCATGTAAATGTAAAATAGGGTTAAGTAAAAAGCGGCAATTAAATGATTGATTGTAAACGCTATAATGAACGAATACATAAACTTACACAAAAAAATTATTAATATAAAAAATTTAGATGATTTTACGGTAATTATTATAATTTTGTATGGAATGCACATCAATAAATAGTGAAGTTAAAAGTGAAGCTCATTTTTGTAGTGAGTTTTATGTATAATTTGTTACTTTGGGTGTAACGTCTGAAATAAAGAGTTTATTATTATTATTAAATGTGTTTAAAGTCCGATATATTTGGAGAGATTCAAGTAAATGATTCCATAGAAGTATGTGGTGTAAGAGTGGAAGTAAAAACCAGTTTTATTTCAACCAAGTGTAAGTGTAGATACATTTTTTGGTTGACAGAGCGTTACAGATCAGTTCTCGATCAAAAAGAAAGGAAACAAAAAAAAACTTTGACGTCCCTGTTGATAATTGAGGGTAGAAGCATTGTTTATAATAGTGAAGAGACGATAAAGGATATAAAAATTTCTACGAAAACGAATGGAGAATCATTATATTATTTTTGAATAAATTTGTGTCGCATGATTTCGTCCACAGCACACAGTCGACCTTCAATTGACGATGCGCCACAGTAACTATAACCGCGCGGCTGTGGCTATACCTATAGAAAATTTTGAGACAAATAAGCAATTCATATTTTTATCTCTAATTATTTGTTAAATTTTTGAGCCTGTTTTTTTGGAATACGCATTTTTAAAACTCCCGTGACGGATGTTGCGGACTAAAACAGCACCTTGTATTCACCTACCTCTTATCTTATCTTGAACTGAGTTATATTCATGTTGATTACACGACAGAAAAAAGTGCCATTTTAAGAAGGTTGCCTTTCACGGTGTTTCTCCATTATTAGGGTTCCGTACCCAAAGGATAAAACGAAGCCCGGTTAATGTCACTACTATTCATATGTCTGTATGTCTGTTCATATATCATTGTCTCTAGCTCGTAGACGGAATGAGTTACACACTTGAAATTTAAAAAAATAATTTATGAGGGGCTGTCAAAGTTGTCAGTTATAGACAACTTTTGTTACGGGGTCTATCTCAAAAACAAAACTAAAAGGGATTTGGAATTTCTGTACCTTATGAACCTTATACTGTGTTCGAACAACAAATATTAAAAACACCGATTCATAGTATAATTTTGGGGTGTTGGGAATTTGGTAATACGTCAAGTAATTTTATTTTGCCGTTTTGATTAATACATTTTAGGTAATAAAAAGTTGGTAATTATTGTTCAAAATTTAAGTCTCCCAACTTATTAGAATGATACAGACCCTCAAGGCGCGGGTCTTAGTTGCACTAGAATGTTTTTTTGTGATATTAAATTTTTTTTTTTTTTCATTTGTACCTGAATAATTTATTATTCATTTATATTTATACAAAACAAAATTTATACAAAATATATATATATTTTGACAAAACTCGCCATAACAACTTTTTTGTTTTTTTACGATTCGTAAAACCTGACAAAGCTTGGTATGTCATTATTGGCTCCCCTTGGGTCAAATAACAAGCACAAAGAAATGTCAAACATATTCTAATATTTCCTTTTATTTTGTGTCTACTGTCGAAAATTCAAAAGAATGGACACAATAAATTGGCAAATGAATTTTGCGACCACTTTGAAGTTTTCATCCCCATTTCAACTTTTGAATTTATTGCTTAAGGCGGAATTAAATAAATTATAGCTTTTATTTTCAGTAAAACATTGTTTTATATTTGGGGTTCCACATTCAATATGAGAAAGCGGGATCCTTGGAATGTGTGGTAAGAATAATGTTTTGTTTTACGTTTTTTATTTTTTTCGTGAAACAAAACATGATATACGCTGAAATGCATTTAAATATCAGTTGGTAAGAATAATGTTAGTCAGTTCATAATTTGTTTATTTTTTACTTATATCTTGAATTTGGAGCTATCCAAACCATGAGTTTTATAAATGTTGATTAGAAATTAACCCAAATGTCATATAACCTAGCGATACTATAATTTTTACATTTGTTTGATGTTTTAAAAATAGTTGTACTAATTTAGAGGTAATTGAATAAATTATAAGCGGAAAAGTCAGTTTAAGGGCACAAAATAGATTCGCCTGAACTCCCATACTAGCGCAGTTCGCTGATCATATCCTTATGTATAGGTACTTGAATATTATTTTTTTATTTTTCAACATATCCCATACAATATCCATGACTTGAGCCTAAAAGATTTATCAAAATCAAATACATAAAAAGTTGCAAGTACTAAAAGTCCTGGATTTTACACATATTTTGATGAATGTTTATGAACCGTAATGTCCTAGAAGCGATACAACAAATCAAATAATTTTAGGTTCACAGCATAGTATATTTTATATACTAATCCAAAATATTTTTGTTTCATTTCGATTTTTGGGATATTTCTCCTGAAATCATAGGAAGACCCAAAACCATTCTCGAGTTTTTTCAAGACATGGATTTTGTCTCGCGTTAGCTTGCCTCTCACAGCGTGTTCGGTAAGTTCCATACGAGCTCGGGAAATGAACGTTCGGGCCAACCAATAACAGTCAGTCAGTGCTCTATAATCAAAAATTGAATGTATCATGCGCGACTAACTTCAAGCCACCGACTACAGGCCTCTTATAATTGAGTTTTTTGCATAATAAGCGGAGTAATTAACATTATTGGTACCATCCTGTTCCATACTAAACCCATTTGGAAAAAGTCCCAATAAATTGTTAACAGATTTCACTTTGAATTTTATTTAATATTTATTTATTGGTCAAATACTTTCTTTTATTCGACCATAAGTCAATGAAAAAATACAAAAGGAAATTCATTTTCATAGCACCGCCAAACTGCAGGCCAGTTTATTAGCAGTTAATGCTCTCATTACAACTTATAGGTATATACTATGTATTTCTAGGTATATATAGGTATTATATACTATATGATTTATTAATTAGTTAGGAGAACACTTATATTTTTTTTTAATAAACACAACGCTCTACTACGGAGTTTCTCACTTTTTTTAAACGCAGTTTGGGTAATATTATCATTTCTAATATCGTTTGGGAGATGAGAATTTTGGTGAACTAAATATTTTCTGGTTTACAAGTAGGAATAGTTACCGTTTTGTTATTAAGATTTATTGTAGTGATGTGATGCGAGATAGGGGTTTTATACTCATTACTCGCTTTTGCCCGCGGCTCCGCCCGCGTGTTATTCGGTTTAACGACATACTTTTTCCGGGATAAAAAGTAACCTGTGTGTTAAGTTAGGGTATAAGCTATATCCAATCTAAATTTCATCCAAATCCGTCCAGCCGTTTCAGCGTGAAAGGGTAACAAAAAACACACACACACACACACAAACTTTCGCACAATATTAGTAACAGTATAAGTAATGTAACCTTTTCATGGACAAGTATATAAGATTTTACAAATTTATTCTTTGTCTTTTCATCAATAAATATTTGCATTAGTCTTTTCTGTACGACATTAATCTGATCTAGATACGTTCTGAAAGTACAACGACGGCCCTATATTGCAGGCTGAAATATATCGAGTATAAAAATGTTTTATTGAACCAAAAGTGATTCCTTATTATATAAAGTTCCACCAAGTGCCAACAATCACAAGCATCAACTTTACTTATTTATAGGTAGTTGTTTTCCTTACAAAAACCTTGATGCGTAATTATTTTGCCTGGTTTTATTTAATAGATTCATGTATTTCTATTGACTTCTAACCTCAATTAGGAGAAGATTTATTCCAACTTCATACAATCACACGAGGAATTTCTTCAGGTCACTTGTTTCCATACAATAGACATCTCTGCATATGCAACTTACATACTGAAAACATTGAGTCAATCGATAAACCACTCTATCCCATACGAAATAGGAGTCCTGACAGGGGTTTTCTGAAGTTGGCTCCTAGTTCTCATATGTAGCGAATAGAGACGGTGATTCAAAGCTGGCCTTTGCGATAAATCACTTGATGTCTCCGTAAACTTAACTACACACTGGAAATTTGTAGAAAATGAACCTTATTCGATCGTGATAACGGTTTTTTTTCCTTTAATACATAAAGAACTGTACATCTTGAAGTACCGTCGTCACAAAGAAGAATGTGAATTTATGGGCTTTTTCTGTCTTAATTTTACATATTTGAGTGCCATCTTTACTTTCTTGCGATGAAATTGAAGTTATCTATCCATTTCATATGTTATTAGACGTTGTGCCTGTGTACGTTAGCACACTATGTGCATCTCATTCACTCACGCACTTCCGTCAACGTTCCTAACGCACACAGACATCAGAATGACAAAGTCCTATCCTAATAGCATCTGAAACGGACAGTACGTGTAGATATTCTAGGTATTATTTGATGTATTTGTCGAGATTAAAATATCCTTTTTTTCAAGAAACTATGATAGAAATAAATTTATATATTCTTAACACTTGACGATTTATCCATCGCAAGGAGTTATCAAATTAAATTTAGCGTCCTCTTGGCGCCAAGGGTTCACTATTAAGTGAGTATCCATGCATCGTTGCGGTATGGGAAAGCACATGCGTAAATGCGGAGGTCGTGTTGAGAACTGGATAGCTCAGTTGGTAGAGCAACTGCCCGATAAGCGAGAGGTCCCGGGTTCGAATCCCGGTTCAGAGCTCCTTTACGTCCAGATTTACTTTTCTGATTTTCTTTACCGCAATGATATACATTTTTTTTAAACTTATGTTATAGAAATAAGGGCAAGGTACCATATTTAATGAAGCTTGTTTCTATAATTTTTGTAATTACGATAAATATGATCACTTCGCAAAACAAAATTTAAGGAAATAGAAGTTTTTATTTTTTCGTTTACTTACCACTAATATAAATTTGATAGTAGATACTAGAACTATATACTAAATAATATAGTTCATATTTAATCTATGCTAGAACCAACTAGAACTAAACATATGAGATATATTTTAACTCGTTTCTACCACAAAAATCCAAATGAATGAGGGAGAGAAAAAATGAGTCATCATGACGAAATTTCCGAAACTAATAGGAGGACGTAAACTATGGGCAGAGGTTTTATAGGTATCAATCAGGCTGAAAGAATTTTGCGATACAGTGTTCAAGCTCGATGCTATTTCAGCGCGGGCGAAACCATGAGCATAAGGCTAGGTCATGATCATCATCATCATAATCATCATCATCATCATCATCATCATCATCATCATCATCATCATCATCATCATCATCATCATCATCATCATCATCATCATCGTCATCGTCATCATCTTCATCAATCAGCTCATCAGCTTGTTCAAGCCCTATGCTGGGTACAGCTAGGTATTGTAATAAAATTATTAAGTATACAAATCATCGTCATGTCACTTCATAGGTGTTTTCATTGTCAACCATGCACCCTCTTTTCACCGATGAATTTTAAATCCTAACGTGATAGCAATAGCCAATTTTCGCCGTACTTCAGGCACAAATATACGCTTTGAAAGTCATGCAAGTTTACCTCATATTGTTATCCTTCAGCGTCAGAAAGCGGTAAGTATAAAAATATAATCACATGAATTCCGAAAAACTCATTGGTGCCTGCTCTACCGGTAGATTTGAACGGTAGATTGAGAGTCCGCGTGCTACCGACTGAGCTATCGTGCGGCCTGTTAGAATCTACCGCTGATTCAGTGGTAAGAAAAACTATGACTGAAATAAATTTCTATATATTTTTTAAACACTTGGCGATTTATCCATCGCAAGGAGATAACAAATTAAATTGATATCACTGCGGTATAGAAAATCAGAAAAGTAAATCTGGACGTGAGGAGCTCTGAACCGGGATTCGAACCCGGGACCTCTCGTTATCTCCTTGTGATGGATAAATCGCCAAGTGTTTAAAAAATATATAGAAATTAATTTGTATCATAGTTTCGAAACGAGTAATGTGTATTCTTAACTACCCGATGCTGTAACGAGTGACGGTAGGGCAATAATAGTCTCAGACTTGTCTTGAATACCAAGAGGCTCACTACTAAGTGAGTACCTATACATATCTTTGCGGTATGGGAAAGCACAAGCGTAAATTCGCAGGTCATGTTGAGAGCTGGATAGCTCAGTTGGTAGAGCAGCCGCCCGGTAAGCGAGAGGTCCCGGGCTCGTATCCCGGTTCAGAGCTCCTCACCTCAGAGACCTCCTCAGTGTTTACGTGGTGTATGTAATATTTGTAAAATTTAATGTGTGTAAATATTAAATAAAATAAAATAAACGCTTTTTATTGATACAAAGTGGATATTTACAAATAACATCAAACGTGTAAAGTGACTTCGTTAGCCGACAGTACTTTCCTATGTTTTCTAGGCCGCACTTGTTGACTGTGCTACATACAAGCTGATGGGGATATGTCGGTCCAGTAACGATCTACCCGCAAATAGAAATAAATATAAATGGCAGAATAAACACTTATTTATGAGCGTTTCTCCCTTATTTGGTGAAAATTGGAGGGTGGACGTTAATGTTTATTAAGATATTGTGTTTTGTTTACTTGTTACTATGTTTTGTGTGTTTTACCTAATTGGTACATTTGCCTAATTTGTAAGGCTTTAAATTGTCTCCAAAAACTTTGACCAAGTGCGAGTCAGACTCGCGCCAGATGTGTTCCATACCACATGGTACATAAGAACAATATATAGGTAGGTGTCGTAGCAACACCAAGGCGACACAAAACAAAACGCTAAAATGGTACTGCCCAATAAACTATTCGGCTCCCACTGAGTAGAGAACCGTAATTTTTATAATTTGTTGTTCTACTTTAGAGTGTGTACAAATTTGAAACTTTTATGTATTCATGTATTAAGGGGGTAACTTTTTACCTCGGTACAAAATGCACGTCATAATTTTGTTTTCCTTATTTTTGAATAAAAAGTAAGCAACACATGCGTTTTAAAGCAACTTGCGGGAATAGTTTATCAATAACAAAGTCTTCATATAAAAATTAGATAGTTTAATGTATTATATTTTGTTTGCATTACATTAACAAACTTTAAGGCGTGTTTACAGTTGTAGTGTAATGCAATCAAAATGTAACACATAAAATTGAATAATTTTCATGTGATCACTTAACCATTAACAAGCAGTTTGCGCGCTATGAAACGCATTTATTGCATACTTTTTTTTGAAAAGTAAGGAAAACAATATTATAATGTGCATTTTGCACTGAGATCCTCTGTTACCACCTTAAGATAGAGATGCAACAAATTAGGTAAAAAAAAGGTTTCTTGTTGCTTGTTTCCTTGTTTTTTTATTTTTTGTTATTTGTAGTACAACAGGCCATAATTACACGTATTCTGTATATCACAGAAGTAGTATATAAATAATGAAGTTAAAAAAAAATATCACAGCTAAGAAGGCTTTACAGGTTTACGAGTACAGGTCGCGCCAAACTTTTAGTCCCCTTTAAACACGACAAAATGTATGGGCCGTTCTTCGGGAGAGCAACTCCGAGCGGACTAAAAGTTTGGCGCGATCTGTTTTAGTCGACCAATGTATAAAATATACTGGGCAACTACGGAAACCTACACTGCGCGTGGACCGACTCGTACTTGGCGGGTTTTATCATTTCTTTTGTTTGAATTTAATAAATACTACCTCCTTTTTCTTTACGTCGTAGCTAGGAGTACTTATCTTTGTGATTAGCCATATTTCCTTTAAAGGCTTTCATTTAAGCCTCAAAGCAATCGAATCGAACCTTGAATCTTACTTAAGAGTCTTAACCGAGCTTAACTGGTATACATACTCTTGACTAAACGTAGATTTTTGGTTATGTATACAGGTTGAAAATGAACCCCTAGCTTTACTAAAATTTATGCATCAGAATCAATAATAGAACACAAAAACAATAAAAAAAAACTTTTTTCTTGTTTCCTAAATTTAAAATGCATGGCTAACTTACGCGACGGGACATGTGACTGACTATATGTATATACTTTATCTTTTTGAACGAGGTTATGGGCTAAAACTTGGGAAATACCACAATCGGAAAGTGGGAGAATGAAAGCAAGTGAAGGGTTAACCAGTCTGTCAAAGGACTTGCGAAAAATCTACGGCAGTCGGTAATGAAGTCGGTTACTATCTGTAACCACTCTTCCGGTCTCCTCGTTACAACACAACATAGGGCAATTTGCCTTTCTGCACGCCTGCCTCTGTATATTTCTTGTTCTCTCTGTCGGGTTGACTGGGAAAATAAGTCTGCCTGTTGTACATGTACACTTGTACTTTTCCACAAATACTATTTAATATTACACTACCCAACCGGTTTCGCTATGTAAGCGTCATCAGGGGCTTTTAAATTAAAGTAAATACATCAATGTTTGTATTGCTAGATGTCCGTGCTATAAACGACAGTTACTTTAGTTTTGTGCAATTAATTATTTCCTGATGGATGGAAGTGTTCGTCTCCTGCTGGACATAAGCCTTTCCCAAATTTCGCGACTCATGTCGGTCCTTCGTCCTCCTCATCCAGCCGCCACCTATAACGTCCTTCAGGTCGTTGGTCCAGCGGGCACGAGGTCGACCTACACTACGCTTTGCTGTACGTGGTCTCCCTAAAGCCTTCCGGCCGCAACGGCCATCATGTCGGCGACAAATATGGCCTGCGCACTGCCACTTCAACTTACTGATTCTGCAGGCTATGTTGGTTACTTTCGATCTCCAACGTATCTCCTCGTTTCGGATTCTGTTCATCAGAAATACCCCGAGCATAGCCCGCTTCATAGCTTGGTGAGCGACCTTAAATCGGTGGATCAGGCCCTTTGTAAGACACCACGTCTCGAGGACGCACTGGTTGTACATCGGTATTGACGACGTAAATATGTGACGCAACTTTCCGAATGCTGCCAGTTCCAAAAGTATTTAGAAAGAAAGAAATTAGGAATTAGTCAAATGAAGTACCTATAAAAAGGAACAATCACGAAAATAAAATAAAGAAGACCGTAAGGTAATCACGCTCAAAAAGTTCATGTTACAATAATATTTTCGTAGTCAAGGAAATGTTTTTTTTGATGTCGTGAAAGCGAGGCAAAAAAATAAGTTAAAGCAAAAAATTTTGCAGAGTTTAAGGTACTATAATATTTCCATATTCGCAAGAAATTTTTAGCCTTCGTTCTCTGTCTGAGTTGTGAGTGTTTCGAAAATTTCACCCGGCAACAGAAAAATTTATGTTGAATTATTTAGTTGTTTTCAAAGAGCTTGTCGCGTGAAATAGTCATAAAAATAGGTACCAATTAATTTGATTTCTTAGTTAGATAGTGATTGATAAGTAAGTTACTACTCGCTAAAGTATGTATTTCCTTTAGAATTCGCACGACAAGCTTTTTGAAAACAAATATTTCAACATGAAATATTAAATCAGTTTCATTTTTAGGGTTCCGTACCCAAAGGGTAACCAACGGGATCCTATTACTAAGACTCCGCTGTCCTTCCGTCCGTCTGTCACCAGGCTGTATCTCATTAACCGTGATAGTTAGACAGTTGAAATTTTCCTAGATATATCTGATGCTGCCATAACAACAAATACTATAACCGGCCAAGTGCGAGTCGGAACCGCGCACTCCCATACAACAGACATGATTTTTTTGCCGTTTTTATAGATAATGGTACGGAACCCTTCGTGTGCGAGTCCAACGACTAGCGAGTTCTAATTTCAAATTAATTTTATTTAAAAATCCTGGAGTTATTTTTTTAAAAAAGCGGTGAAAGCTCAGGGGTAGAACCAGAATGTACAATGACAGTTACTGTCAATGACACCTACTGTAGGTGTTAGTAGAACGCTAGCCTCTCAATCTTTGAGACCCAGGTTCGATCCCCGGCCGGGCATGCACCAATGAGTTTTTCGGAATTCATGTGCATAATATTTCATACTTGCCACTTGCTGAACGGTGAAGAAAAATATTGGATGGATTCGAAAAAAAACATCGTGAGGAAACCTGCATGCCCTAAAAAGCGTGTATTTGTGCCCGAAGAACGGCGATTTCGTACCATTATCTATAAAAACGGCAGAAATGTCACGTTTGTTGTATGGGAGTCCTCTGTAATATTTATTTGATTCTGTTTTTTTTTTTTTTTTAATTTTCATTGTTGTAGCGGCGACAGAAATACATCATCTGTGAAAAAATTCAACTGTCTATCTATCACGGTTCATGAGATGCAGCCTGGTGACAGACGGACAGTCTTAGTAATAGGGTCCCGGTGGCTACCCTTTGGATATGGAACCCTAAAAACAGCAACTTCATAGTTAAAGATTTAATATTATTATTTCTTCACACAAAATATCAAGAGTATCTGTAGAAAAACAAACAGTGACGTCACCAAAGTAATGGAAGCTAACAAACTATGACGGAGATATTTCCTGCAAAAATAAAGGCATCATTGCCACCCGTCGGATATTTGCCTACATCTGTTTGGTGTTCCGTGGCTAAACAGAAACATTTTATCCGTTACTAGAGGATGCCCGCGACTTTGTCGACGTGGATTTAGGGTATAAACAGCACATTGTATCGGTTAGAAACGCATTTTTGACAAAAAAGTTTGGATTAAATCTTGAAAAATTCTTTCTCATTGAACTTAATACTTCTTGAGGAGAATATGTTCAAAATTTTCTGATTTTATCTTCAGTGGTTCAAGCTTTGCGTTGTCTGTTTGTCAGACAGCCAGTCAGTCACAGAACTGTTATAATAATAATAATAATAATAATAAAATCATTTATTTCGGACAGGATCCATAAAGTGTTAGTAATACCATATAACTTATAAACTAGTGTTAGTAAGAGATCAGGCGAGTAAAAGTAGTATTAAAATTAAATTGTCTTGTGGAGCTCTATTCACTTTTTAAGAAGGGGTGAGTCCCACCTATCAGATAATACCTTCAGGACATATAAATACATATACAAATAATCTTTCAATCAAAAAATCAAAATTCCAAATTTTATGAACGTTCATGAACAATTTTTTTAACCTCCTTTTTTTCTTTTCAGATTTTTCCTTTTTACTGTGGAGAAGATCTACGAAACCATCACATTGGACTGTTGTTTTTAGACAAGGTAATTTGTAACCTATTTAACCTCCGTTTTGTCTTCCACTTTTCTTCTTGTTATTTATAGCGCGCCATTAGAAACAGACGAGCACATTTCCTGTCTCCTATACTCATTATTACGCCATCTCATTTTGCTGAGTAAAGACTCGGGCTTAGGTACTTACTTGAGTATTTGTTAGAGTCTATTTCACCACTTGCTTTTGTTGTGCTGATAATTTATGTATCACATAACTATATAAAATGTGTTCCACTTTTTAACCTATTTGGCGCTTATCACCATAAAGTGGAACATGCCCTTAATGTATGTTTATAAAGATATGTTTGACTTATGGTTATACTAATATAATAATTTGCAATATTCCGCTAAACACTCTTCTCATGCTAATCAAAATGCAGACTCGTGCACCGCCCACCCTCCCGCATAAAACATGCACAAGCAAGCAATACGAGCACAAATGTAAAGCGTTCTTATATAACGCGGTGCACGAGTCTGCATTTTGAATAGTACGATAAGAGTGTTTAGCGGAATATTTCAAATTATTAATATATCCATAAGTTAGTGATGGACTTCCACAAAGTAACGCATATTTTAATCAAATATATGTTTGAAAAGCTTGCTTCAAACAATTTTGGTACAAATGTAGATGTCAAATGAAATAACTCCAAAATTTTCATACATATGTATAGAAGGCATGTTAATATTTACAATTAACATTCACAATTTAAAAATGTTACTGTTAACGGTCCGGTGTAACACGACTTAACTTATTTGACAAGACTTACCTTGTTTTATGTCCTGTCATTGTCTTTTCGATACAAAAAAAAGTTATATTACTAAAATTAAGTCCTGTCAAATCAGATAAGTCGTATTACACCGAAACGACACCATTAATTGAAATGTGGACCTTAATTTATTATATTACAAAAACATAGATTGTACCTTAACCAAGAAAATATCACGATCAATACATCAAACGAAATTAATAGAATAGAATAATATATTAAAATATCACAGTATTAACATAACATAACATAACATAACATAACATAAATACTCTTTATTGTGCACCATAATGAAACAAATTACAAAATATTTTAACAGAAAGGGTACAATGGGCGGTCTTATCGCTTAAGCGATTTCTTCCAGACAACCTTTGGGTGGAAGATAATGTTAAATAGAGAATAAGGTGTAGGTGGTGTAAAGATAAGATAATATCTACGTATTAAATAAACTTATTAAACTAGTAACCTAAATACAAAACAATCGACATATCAATATACATAAGAATACACGATATATCATATTATATATACTAATATATATTCATAATACCATAATCAGAGAGGGATGAATATACCTACGAGTATACTCGTATCTTAATTACTCGTATTTTACGTGCTCATCCTTTGAAATTATTATATAGCATTATTTTTTTCTAAACTATTTCTGTTTCCTGTCTTATTTCGTCGTACGTAATACAACCAGACCACAGTGCGACATAGCGGGTCCTCAAAGCGTTAAAGTTATAGATTCATAGCGTTTGATACGCCGTAGTAGCAAATTACAACGTAGCCTTTGACACATTCGCGTTTTCTTCTTGCTACGCGTAGCTGGTGCTACGATGTAGCTTGTACTACGAAGTACTACGACCTCATAGTTCCGCCGTTTTGTAGGACCGCTAAGTTGTAGTCTGATGCGTCAGGGATCGCGTACGTGACTAACTATACCTACATTAGGCTGGCGTTAGTATGTATGTATGTATTTCATTATTTAGACTCCAATAAGTTGATATCTTTATTTTTTATTTTTGTTTTACATGGTAACTATAAATCATAGGAAGTGACCAAAAGTTTGTAGCGTCAGACCAAAGAGAATCTGTTTTACTTGTTTTAATGGAAACCCTACTAAATCTTATAAATTAAATTAAATTTATCGGGCTATTTATTAATTTTGTAAGACAAAAACAAAGCTTAGCTTTCAAACTGTGAGAAGCAATTAGCGGAGTTTTCCTGGATATTAATTTGAAAAGTCAATTTTATTAAACAAAATAATAGACCGCATCTTTCTTCCTAATATCAGACAACACTGTTAAATTATTTGGAATGAAAAATTAGGAGGCAAACGACGACATTCCTTCTACTATTTAAAATAAAAACTAAAATTTTCTTTTTTTTAACAGAAAGCAAAGCTAAGAAAATGCTTTTCTACGATTCCATACAAGGGTAAAAAAGAAACCGTTAGAGCTTTTGTCTACGGTCCGATATTCAGCATCGAACGACGTAGCTCGAAAACAGCGAGCCTATTACGTATCTTTGAATCGGTTGCCAATTCCGGTTGCTATTCACCAAAAACAGATAAAATTTAAATTATAATTCAAAATAACCTTCAATGTGTATTGAACTATTTTGGAATTGTGATATTTCAAGTGTGAACGTATCCTTAGATAAGCTGAATTCGACAGTATATGTATGTTTTCGACGATAGGCACTCGGATGAAAACTGAAATTACGATACAGAATCAGGGGGCTGAAGCATCGCCACCGGAAGACATCTATCGATTAGTCCGGTTTTGTTTTCGATATTAGATTAAACAAAGCCACAGCCACTGACATCTTTGAAAAGCTTCATTGCTGCCAGAATCGCTTCATGGAGAATACTCCCATGTGTAATGATGTTACGAACAAAAATAATGTCGAATGGATATACGCACAGAAATTTTTAATGACTGTGTGCATACGCAGGCGAAATTACGGACAGTTTAGCACGAATACAATCGATATGGTTAGATAATTGTATATTATATATTTAATTGACAGGTGGTACAAGCTATACAATACATCAAATACAATATGAAACCCTTGGTGCATTTGTATTAAACAAAAAATTTCAATTTTAAGATTATCAAATAAGGGAATCCGACTAAAAAAATATCTAAAGCAGTAACTGGTACAACTCAATATAAAATGCATTTATTTTAATTTTCGTCCTGTAATTACATTATTATTAAAGGCACGGTTAATGAAACATGAAACTAATTATATTTTTGCGATCATTTAAACTCAGCACGGAGTCGGCATTATTAATAATTTTGAAATGAAGACTGCTTAACACAATTATAACGTAACTCTAGGAAATAAATAATTCTAAATGAGTTAATAATAATAATATTACCTTACTCTAAGAAACGAAGCCTACTTAACATAATGATTACTCAAAACACAAAGGAAACGCTATTAGCGCTCACTTTTTTACACGGAGAGTCTAAACGTACGCCTTTCTGAAACCTTAAAAGTCCATTCTTCCGTCGTCATACGAAACATTTTTTTTGGAATTCACAAGTGTCCGCCGAAAATCGGCCATTCCGAAAAAACTGTAAAAATGGTAAATATTGTTGGTTGCCAAACACTAAAAACTTAGATACAAACTGAACTTTCAAAATTGCCTTTAGTGTTTATTGAACTGTTCACGAACTGTGACGCCACTTTAGGTACGAACGTATCTCCAGATAATCAGAATTCGATATTATGTCTATGTTTTCGATGTTTGGCAACCAGTTGACAACCGACTCAAAGATATAATTCAGGGGCTAGTTATCGAGGTTCAAATCAATTTAAACAAAATATCAACAAAATGTCAAAAATAGGTGCAACGACGATCGAAGCAAAGCGGAACGAGGAAGAGCGTGTTAGGTAAACATGTGAACAAATGAGAGAACCGGAGTGGGGTGATCGACGCTCAGTGCTTTAAAATAATTAAAAATAACGATATAATATTGTACATGCGTTGTCATTCCGCTGGCAGACTTTTGGTTATAATTTACTGGGTTTATATAACTCTTCAGACGCTTCGGATAAGAATTGAGTTCACGTCCAGAGCCAAAGCGGTAGCTTACGATTCTAAGACACCCATTCTGTATCCTTTCCAATCGCTTCGTATGAGTAGCATAGAATGGAGACCAAATAACTGCTCCATATTCTAATATTCTTCTGATGATGCTACGAAATAAGTAAATAATACTCTTAGGATTTTTGAAACCTTTAGTAGTTCTTGTTAGAAATCCGATCAATTGATTACCCCTGCTCATGTACTCTAAATGATAGTTGGCCGTCAAAGTGAATACCAAGATCAAGAGTTTTGTTTCTCAGCCGGTAATCACACAGTATTTTGTGAAACTTTCGGGTAAATGAGATAACGAAGCACTTGTTGACGTTCAGATACATCTTATTCTCATCACCCCAATCTGATATGGTATTAAGGTCACCTGGTAGGCAGTCTGCTATCGTAGCTACTCTTTATTCCTCTAAATATATTAAGATTGTATTATAGATGTATATAAGTTGCACCAGGTTCCGACAGTCAAAACTATCAAAATTTCAAGGTTTATTATTTTAGATTCTTTAATAGCTCGTATTTATGTATAACTTCTAACGTAGTCCCTTTTTGAATTTGAAAAGTTTAAACACATTATTAGTTTTATTTAGGCATTTGTAATTATTTATTTACTTAATTTAGATTAAAACTTCAAGGCTTTTTGTTTTTGGGTTCGGTAGTCCGACAAGGAACCCTTATAGTTTCGCCATGTCCGTCTGTCCGCGGTTTAGCTCAGAGACTATTATTACTAGAAATCTGTTATTTGGCATAGGTATAGTAATCAGACCGACCAAATGGTAAATTGAAATTTTATAAAGGTACACGTGTATTGGGGATGAATTTTGTTTTCTCGTCTATCCCATAGTGTGGAGTATAAAAGTCGTTTGCAATAGAATCCAACAATCATGTAAACAAACCAAATTGTCACGATTACTCCGTAATCACATACATTTGACGATCAATTATGAACATAGTCTGATTTCAACGAACGCACCATTGTTTTCACATTATCTTCAACACGATTTAACTTGTATTTATAAGTTAAATTTGTTAAAACATTTGCAACGTAAAAATTTCGAAGTATTTGACAAGCTGTCATCTTAGTTTTTTACTCATCGAACTCTATAAGTCATTGAAAAGTTAATGTTGTTCGTAATCTGAAGTTATCTTTTATTTTTAATTTAATAAATTATTTTAATTTAATATTATTTGAATACAATAAAAATTTTTTTTCAAGAGCTTAATATAATTAACCAAAACGGATTGTATCCTAAGCCATAAAAATAATGGTTAGTTTTTAAAAATTGACAGGTGGCCATTTTGTTAGAATTGTCATTCACAGTCATTCACTGTTCTGTGGGTTCGCTGTGCATTAGTGTTTTCTGTTTCCGTTTTCTGTTTCCGATTTCTACGACTTTGCATTCTCATTTTGGACTTTTGTTTTGCTTTACGATTTGGCTGGACATATTTTTCTTGGAACGACGACCTTTGCACGGCATCACGGACTTTGATATAGCATACGATTGGTATTTTTTCTCGAGGAGTAATCAGGAGGTAAGAATGATTTAGATCTATCGCCTTCCTCCCTACCACTGCGAACTCAACCCAATTGAGCTCATTTGGGCACAGGTTAAGTCGTATGTTGGGAGAAATAACAAATCTTTTAAAATGGCGGAAATAAAAACTTTATTGAACGAAGGGTTGGCGAGAATCGGAGCCAAACAATGGTCGAAATGCGTAAGTCACGTCCTAAAGGAAGAGGAAGAAATGAAAAAGCTCGACGGCATTTTAGACACGGCAAGCGATGACACAGTGGTTCCATTTATAATTACGGTCACCGGCGACACTTCTGATAGTGATGATGACGAAGACGAAGATTTAAATTTGTTTTAATAAACACTTTTTTTTATATATAATCAGTTTTATTTTATAGTCTATGGCTTATATATTTAATCTATTTAGTCAGTTTTATTTTAGTACCTATCCTACTATGGGCCATAGTCTATGACTTAAAATTAAAATAATTAGAAAAATAAATTTAATTAAAATTAAATTAGAACACTATGACATCACTATGGGCATAAACAATACGCTGTCAATGTCAGTCCGCCATATTTGTTTACATGATTGTTGGATTCTATTGCAAACGACATAGGTATTTAAAACAAGTGTGGGTGTAAAAACCATTTTTCGATTTAGGGATCCGTTGGCGAAATTTTAAGGTTTAAGTTCTAATTTTTGTTAGAGTCATTGCCGGCTAAACGGTCGATTATGAATATATTCAATTGATTAATAATTATTTATTCATAACCTTATTTTATTTCAACACCGGTTTATTAATCAAAGTACAGTTAAGTTAAAGGAGAATTGTCACCTGAAGCATAGGGTCTGCACTACGCCTGAAGTGAAGCTTAAATTTGCTGCCAAACACTATTCTTTCTTAGCCCCCTTTATATATAATTCTGTTAATAAATATTTGAACATGGCCAAGCTCACAAAACATGTTTGCTGTAAATTGGTTTCTAAGTGGATTCAGGAACTTTCCTATGACGAAACAGAAGCTTTGCTTAAATCTCAAATATAAAGTAAAATGAATTTGTACCGATATTTATAGGAAAAACGGTCCATATATATATTTGTATTTTACGTAATATTTGTAATACCATTGTTTAATTTATATATTAAGGTCAGGTTAGGTTAGTTAATTAAAAAGATAACACTGATCTGTGAAACTTTTATTGGCTCCATCTATTTTGATAAAGACAAAGAGACTGGTGTACTCTGTACAGTTTTTACTAATGAGTAAACCAAGGCACATGAATTATAGCCGTTCCCTCTATCTAACATCAACACAAAACCTGTGTAGCTGCCTCCATAATTTTATTATGTGTAGTTTTTAGGGCTTACTATAGTTTTTGACAAATAAATAAATTTTAATTTTAATTTTTTATTTTTTTTGTATGAAAAAATTCACAGATGTGGTACATATTAATGAAGTTAAAAGGAAAACTATCACAGCTAATTAGTGTAGTGAAGGTAGCACTCTTTGGTCATATGATAGATTCGCTTAACTTCTTCAGTATTTATTTAAATATACTAGAGATTAACATATGACTTTGAAGGCCCATATAAAAACTAAAGACTATTTACATATTCACAGCCCAGGAAAGCTGTCCACAAGATTGACTCTATACATTGCTATGCTATGTGATGCCTCCTAAACATACCAACTTTTATAATAGTTTTAATTTAAAAACTTTATAGAACAAAATATTTATACTTATACTATGGACTTTATGGGAATCACTAGGCTCAGACATTCACCAGGAATTGTTCTTGGTCAATCTTTGAACCCAATATCCCATAAAGGGACAATCAAACTTGCCCGCTCTCATCTTTAGGATGCTATTGGAGCTGGACCGCATTCTTTGTAGCAATGAAGCTGTTTTCTTGCGTATTATTGCATAGAAGTCGTCAGTATGCGCTGCTGCAAACATTCGGCTTGCACTACAGAAGCGGGGCAAACCCAAGAGCACTCTAAAGGTGTCGTTATACTGGATGCGCAGGTCACTGTAAGCAGTTTTGGTAAAGCTGACCCACGATTTTGGATGTATAGAATGACTGGCAATAAGCTTTAAACAGTGTAATGTTTGCTAGATCCGAGCACCGTGCAAACCTGCGAGCCAGCATATTACCACCCCTCACAGACAGCGACCTGCGCTCCCGCTCTATGTCTTTGTTATCACTGAGATCTTCTGTAACAATTCTGTAAAGTTACAGGAAACCTGAGAAAACAAGGAATATCTGCAATGTCTCCACATTATAAAAATATTTTGTTTTACCCAAAAAAACATTACTACACAAAAATGCAACATCCAACAAATACAATATTTGGTCAATAGCCGTTATCTTATCACATAAGTGCGCTTTGAATCCATATAAACCTTTAAGTGCTACAGGTATTTACTCGTAGTGTCGTTGTACCCAACGAAATGATAGCAAATGACATCTAAAGTCATAAAAACATTCTGTTTATCATTTTCATGGTCAAAATTGAGACACCCATGAAGCGCAAACATGCTGTTTCTATATTAGTGCTAGCGGTACAAACCGAAATTCAGTAAATAGCTGCAAATGGTGTTAAAGTAACGAAAATTGGAACGATAGATCTTTAGGCCACCTGAATAAATAAATAAAAAATTAATTAGGGTTGATATTATGACGTCATATTTTTTTTAGGGGAATTTTTTTTTTTCTGAATTCTGTCGTGTGTGGTATCAAATGAAAGGACATTCTGAGCCCACTCTAAAAATATATCACATCATTTCATTTCATACACTAGTTTTAAATTAAAATGAAAATAATTTTTAAAACTTACCAAGTTTGGGCTCCCCCAGATGAGATGCGGTTAAATATTTTTTTGTAAAATATTCCTCAAATGATACGTTATATCCTCATAACGAACCTTAAGGAAACAATTTTAAAATTTTTACATTTAGTATTTTTTTTTCATTATTACAAAATAATATACGCATTACTGATTGAAGTTTTTCAAGTTGAAGTGCGTTTTGACTTTTAGTCTATATGTTACCGGCAATCTGTATAATCCGGTATTGTATACAATACCTAGGTAATGTATACAATGCCAAAAAGGTTAAGGTAATGTATGAAATATTATTTATTAAATACTTTGCCTAGGTATTAGGGTATGTATTTCAATGATACTTTATGAACAAAGCTTAGCCTTTTGGTTAAATGGTATTTCTACTATGTGGCGCGACTCGCCATACCTAACCTTCTAACCTAACCTATCGGCTCTCTTCTGCGCTGCAGGACTTCCAAAAAACTAATTTTGGCTGCGAACTTAATATTGTCCCATTGATTAGTAATAACCTCTATACAATCCCTAGGAATTGTATACATTGCCTAGGTAAAGTATGTATGTAATATTCATATATTTCATTCATTGTCCGGACGCCCCAGGCCTTGTATACATTACCTAGGTATTGTATCATCCATCCATCCATCAGCCTGTTTCGTCCACTGCTGGACATAGCATAACATAACATAACATATCTGCATAACATATCCATATGCTGGACACTCTTGGCGGTCCTCCTGGAAGACATTCCCATACTCACACACGCTGGACAGGCGGGTTGGTGAGCGCGGTGCCGAAAACGTTGCACCAGTGACGCCGCTACCCGTCACCAGTCTTTTTTATCAAAGGTCTGGCAATTGGGGATTGATATACTATGGCCATCCATCGGTCCCAGGCCATGACGGGCTGCCCGGTTTTGCCTGAGAGCTGTTCTCTTAATTAAGGCTAAGGCTGAAAATCGGCGGCTTTTTGTTTAAATAACAGACTGTCATAAGCCGAGTCTTAGACCGATTTGTCTCTTTTCATGTATAAAATTATTGTGTATAAAATTTATTGTGGTTTTTGAGACAAATAAAAAGCTTGTATTATTTTTTATTATTATTATTATTAATTTCCCATTAATTACTTCAATGGGGTTTGCAAGTAAGATGGTGGTACCTCAACAGTTGAGCCCGGCATCAGCTCAACCACCAAATGTATTGTATACAATAACAAAATTATAAAGATTGCCGGTGACATATATATTTAAAGGTAATTGAACACAATAAGTAGCGGCATTGACTCTGCATCCACTCCTCCTAAAAAAAACAGGGAGGATGGACTGCAAAAAACACAGATAACACAGTTTTAGAAGATCTTTTCTTTAAAATTTACATAAAGTTTTAAAATTAAATAATTCAAATTTTCCTTAAAAATAAAAACAGCATGTAGAGTACAGTCCATAAGTCTCGTAAAATTCAGAAGTTTAACTTTGTAATAATGGAAAATATATAAAAAATACTAATTGTAAATTATTTCAAAATTGCTTTCTTAAGGTTTGAGGAATATTTTACAAAAAAATATTCAACCGTTGTTTTGAAAATGATTTTCATTTTAATTTAAAACAAGTGAATGTAAATTATTGATGTGGTATACTTTTAAAATAGGTTTCAGACCCAAAATTATTTCTTCCCATGTAAAAATAACACCCCTAATTTATTTTTATTTTTTCGTGCTACAGGTCAAATTTATTCAAGTGGCCTAAGGATCTATCATTCCGATTTTCATGCCATTAACACCATTTGCAGCCATTTTGGTCGTACCGTCAGCACTACCTATATATTCACATTCTGTAGGCCCGCGGCGTATATTGTATGTAGTCAGAAATTGCTGGATTAATTGTGCAAAAATAAATAAATAAAAGACCTCGATGGTCGAGAAATAAAATTTTGCACCTGTTCGGATTTATGAAGCGTTCGAATCATGATGTGTAGATATTTTAAAACGCATATAACTTTCAAAAACGTTATTTTTGTAATTCAAAGTTAATCAGTAGATTATACATACATACATAATATACCATGACATGAAACCCCGACGGGATGTCAGAGGTGTTGCAAATCACTCCCTTGGTACACCTGAGTGTAACCTTGTACTTGATTCCTCTTGGTACCAACGATTGTTATATCTCAAACCATGGGCGTCGAAAGACGAAAGTCTAGGGTGGGGCAACCTTTTAAATATCAACGGGATTTATAGTTGAAAAATAAAAAAACGTACTTTTGTGCAATTATACTTCAGTCTTGCTACAGAATTCTACTTTTTACTGTCCCATTCCGTTTCCAGGGGGGCGGCTGCCCCCCCTGCCCACCCCTTCCGATGCCCATGTCCCAAACGTAATGGGTGGTGAGTCCAATCGTCGTACTTCGGACACCTAAACGTGACTTCCGAAGCACGCAGACCAAACAAAAATTAATGTGCACCATGGGGATTGAAGTTATGACATCTAAGTTAGCAGGTTAGCGCTCTACTATTCAGCCAGATACGCGCGGTCACTTGGCCACAGAGACGGTAGTTGTAGTAAATTAATGTGGTTCCAATTAAGGATACATCTTCAGGAAGATGGTCAGGTATTGATGCCAAACAAAAAGATATTTGTCATCTCGTTTGTGCTAATATTGCATGAAGTCGAATAAAAATTAAAATTACTCATAGAGGTAATATACTCACCTACAATTCTTATTTGTCTTGAAATTTTGTATAATCAACATGTTTAAAAAATACAAATGAATACTCAGAAATCTTGTATTTTTAGCTCCAAAACGTACCGTTTTCAAATGGATTTTTCCTAAGTATCAACTATTTTTCTTGAATTTAAAATCACATTAACCTTGTGGTAGTTCTTAAATATTTGAAAAACGCAGTAATTGGGTACGTAGGATATATAAAATAGCAACTATATACTTAGGTATCAGAACCGCGGTTAAAAGTAACAGCCCACTCTTTTCTATTCCAGTGATAAATTAACATATTTATTGGGCCAGTATATAATGTGTTTTTAAATATACAGCAATGGTAAATCAATAACGAATTCATTCAGAATTTGATATTTATCTCTAAACCGGATTACAAAGACCACGCTAAGCTATAATCGATAATGTAAATATACTATGTTAACACAAAACAGGTAGGTAGCGAAGTTCAAACATAGTTCGAGATTATGATCAAGCATGTACGTACTAGATGGAGTAAATATGATTTACTTCTATATACTATCTATAGACTCTTTACCACTTCTTTTTAGAGTTCTATCCATCCATCCATCAGCCCGTGTTCGTCCACTGCTGTACATAGGCCTTTCCCAAATTTCGCCACTCATGTCGGTCCTCCGTCCTCCTCATCCAGCCGCCCCCCGCAACGTCCTTCAGGTCGTCGGTCCAGCAGGCACGAGGTCAGCCTACATTACGCTTTGCTGTACGTGGTCTCCATTCTAAAGTTTTTCGGCCCCAACGGCCATCATGTCGGTGACAAATATGGCCTGCCCACTGCCACTTCAACTTACTTTCGATCTCCGACGGATCTCCTCATTTCGGATTCTATCCATTAGAGATACCCCAAGCATAGCCCGCTACATAGCTCGCTGAGCGACCTTAAATCGGTGGATTTAGGGTTCTGTACCTTAAAATTGACAAACGGAACCCATACGCGATCGCTTTGTTGTCCGCTTGTCAAGACCTTTTTTCTTGGGCTTCTCCTATTTATATCTCTCATGGTGCTGTTAAGGCGACGCATTGGAAATTTTGGCGACATGGATCTCCATTTTTCTCAGCAATAGAAAAAGATATGTAATTACCAATTTTTAAACTAGATTAAACATTTTAGTGACATTATTTTACCCGAAGATTAAGTTGATTGATTAATTTTCATAGCAGAGGAAAAAATATTTAGAAAACCTCTTTTAAAACAAAGCCTCTAAGGTTTTTTATTTAAATTAGTCTACAAATACACCGATTGGATTTATTAACTTACTTATACTTGTAATTTTAAATAAAAAATACTGTTTTGCCGCATGCAACCTTACGGCATAAGCTAGTTTGTGAGCGCATATTTGTATGGAGTAAGTCCCCCTCACTCCACTCCCCTAAGGCGCAGATTTGAAAGTAAAAGTTTATCGATTCCGCGCCTTAAAAAAACAGATTTCTTGCGTAATCCTTTTCATACAAATAAGTTCCTCATAAAAACCTGTAAGTTACTTCCAGTTGTTGAGTTGTTGAACTTATTAGACATATTTGTTTAAATAGGACACTTGTACTTGTCCACAAAACTATTTACATATTTAATACACCCAACCGGTTTCGATTTTAAGCATTTTCTAGGGTTTTTAATTGCATAACTAAAGTAATTACACAATCATCATGCGTGCGAGTTTCTAGTTGACTAAGAAACTTAAAATTCCATCTACAGTGAGGTCTAAAAATATGAAAAATACCTATATTTATTTATTCAAGAAAAAACTACGTCCAACTTAATTAGACCCTTTGGATACCATACAATTTAATAGATCTCAAACGCCAAGTTGATCAGGTAACTGCTGGTGGCATAAGTTTGTGTTTGTGTACATACCGTACGGAACCCTCAGCAGGACATGAGTCCCACTCGCACTTGACCAGTTTTGTTGTATAATATTTTTCAACGCCTTGCTTCAACTGACAACTACCTTTTCCTATTTGATCACAGACAGAATATAAATAATATATTAGGGTGAATGTGAAATTGAGATCATAGGAAGCTAGTCATTCTTTATTTATTACCTTATAAATAATATTTCTGCAATCAAAGAATCGTGATGATAATTTTGCAGTCGCGTTATTTATAACTTCGGCCAACAAACGAAGTACTTAACAATTTTTCTCAATAAATGAGACAGTTGCACGAAAATATTGGTACTCTTTGGATTCCTGAAACTACTTTTAAGAAGTTATAAGTTATAAAATTTGTAGTAGTGTAATAAATTAGTATAACATTTTTATAGATTACTGCTGAACAGAAATGCGATTGAAAAAGTATCACTCGATAGAAAAAAATATTTAAATAAGGTTTCCAATCACACTTTTTCTACCCGTTTGACGAATAGGAATCATGTACAGAACTAAAACCTTTCTAGACTTTGGTTGAAGTACATTTTGCTAGCTGTATTAGTTTTCTTATAAATAAATAAAAATACAACTTTTTTTCTCTTTAGCCTTGAATCCGTCCCTCACCCAAATAAAATTCCCAAAAGAGATTAAACAAAAAATGTATCTAATTTCCGTAAAATACCAGCTGAAAACGCTTTAACTCAAAACATTCTGAACATGGATTTAGTATGTACTACCGTAGTATATAGATATACTTGTTTATTTAATTAGATTTAGTATATACGAGGGGTGGCTGAAAAGTAATCTACCTGACTATGAAAAAAAATACATGGATTAATGATTTATTTTTTATTTTTCAATATAGTCCCCTGCAACTGAAATGCACTTACGACATTTGTCAATAAGTGACATCATACCAATAAAATAATAATTATTATTTTGATCGTCAAAATAGTCATTCACAGCGTCCTTCATCTCTTCGTCTGTTGAAAATCTGCGCCCTCTCAAATTTTTCTTTAAATTTTTAAATAAGAAGTAGTCAGAGGGAGCCAGGTCTGGACTATAGGGTGGGTGGTTGATCTCTGTAAAGCCGTTTTTTGTCAGAGATGACCGCGCCTTAAAGGCCGTGTGCGCGGGTGCATTATCATGCAAAATCAAAACGCCTTTGCTAAGTTTGCCCCTCCTGTCTTCTTTTATTTTTTTGCATAGCTGGTCAAGTAAGTTCGCATAGTATTCAGCATTCATCGTGGTGTTTTTTGGCAGGTAATATATCATAAGAATCCCCTCAACATCCCAAAAAATGGTTGCCATTAGTTTGCCCGCTGACAGCCGGACCTTAAACTTCCTTGGTGGTTTTTCCCCTTTAAATTTCCATTGCATCGATTCTTGTTTGCTTTCGGGATCCCACTGACGAATCCAAGTTTCATCACAGGTCACTATTCGCAAGATAATTTCTTCCTCTTTATCCTTTACCAAGTCTAAAAATGACTGACAACATTCCACACGCTTTTGCTAATCAAACGGGATCAACATTTTAGGCACCCAACGCGCGCTCACCTTGGACATTCCCAAATGTTCATGAATTATTTCATGAACTCGTTCCTTGCTAATGCCAACATCTCCAGCTATTTCCCACTGCTTAATTAGCCGATCGGCAAGGATCAGTTTCTTCACTTTTTCCACATTATCTGCGGTAACTGCAGAAATGGGCCTTCCACTACGGGGATCGTCTTCTAAGCTCACACGGTTTTGTTTAAACTGCTTTGACAAAAACTTTATTACAAATTCGGAAGGACATGAATCTCCGAACACCTTATACACGCGCTCTCGGACCTGCGTCGGCGTATTCCCTTCTTTACCGAGGAATTTAATCACAGCGCGATACTCAATTTTATCCATTTTTAATTTTATTGCAACTTGATGAAAACGAAGACGCGACAAAAAAAAATGAACTCGTAGAAACAAATAAGTGTCATAATTTTTAAAAAAGGAATAAACAAAGAATACGAGAATATAGTGGCCAGTAACATTTTTGAAACTTTCTTTAACAAAGGAGATTTTATGTCAGCCACCCCTCGTAGGTATACTAAATCCATGTTCAGAATAGATTTCTATATTTTAGGGCTTTTAAAACACTTGAGTAGTAATGCTACCTTTATTACACACTACGCACTAGCTTTTGCCCGCGGTTTCACCCGCGTTGAATTAGTTTTTGTGCACTCCTATAAAATCAGTCAATATTATTCGGACTGTTATACCTACAGTAAACACAGCTGGTGAATTGTGTGTGTTATGCGCCTCTGTTTCTCATTTTGTGTGTCTTTTTTATAGTTTTTCCATGGGTTCAAAGGGAAAAAGTAGTTTTTGTCCTATTCAAAGTCTAGAACTACATTTATGCAAAATTTCAGCCTAATCGGTTTCGTAAGCATGGCGTGAAAGGGTGAGACATAATTTTTCCATAGAAATTTGAAAGCTCATTTTCATCCCATGGGAACTGATTTATGGGATAAAAAGTAGCCTATGTCCTATTCCAGGTCTAGAACTATATTCATGTTAAATTTCAGCCCAATCGGTTCAGTAGTTACGACGTGAAAGAGTCCATCTAATCATCCATCCATCCATCCATACATACGTCCAAACTTTTGTATTTATAACATTAGTGGGACTATTTATTTTAAAATTAATAATGAATCAAATCGATCAAATCAAAATATTTATTTTTGCAAAATAGATACTTTAAGTATACTTTCTACAAGTCAAAGTTAATTATAACAATAATAATGTATCTTTAGAATATAAAAATATATATAATAATACGGGAAATTAAGTATGATTACAATAATGTGGTAGTTGAAAGAAAAAGCAATTTTAACAGGGTTGTAAAAATATTAATGGATATGAGAGAGGTGAAAGAGGTGCGTCAGGATCATAGCAGATGGAAATCTGTAATATTTGCCTATATCTCTGGGAGACCAGTGTAAGTAAATGTATAAAAGTAAATGTAAAAGGGACGAAGTATTACACTGTACTTACATCATTCCTATGATTAAGGAATTGGTTTTTGATTTGTGAATCGGAATTTACATTTCAGCAAACACAAGAATATTTCGTAGAAATAAGTGACTTGCCATTTTTTTCGTTCTATTTATATTTACTTTGGATTCCTCGAGTCAGATGTATTCTTAGCGACGCCTCTTTTCTGTACAATTCGGTGGAGATGTTTCCACGAATCCCTTTTTGTGGGAAACCGCAAATCCTTGTAAATTCAAGCAGAGTAAAAGCTTGGTACGATGATATTTCAACAAGCAAGAAACGAATGATAAGTTTACACAATCAGCTAAAAGATGTTTGGTTAATAAGTACAAAGACTTTAATTTGTAAAACGACTTTAAAAATTAAAATGTTTACAAAAATGGTATGGTTTTTATACTAACATGGGCCAATGTCAAAAAACTAAAATATATGTACTGCCTAAAATTAAAAACTTTTCAAGAGTCCAGACTTTTGTCTTAACGTTCGAGGTAAAAAATAAGAAAATCCAGGCACACGATGTCAATATAATATTCTAAAACAGATGACAGAATTTCAATCTGTCCCTTCAGTCACCAAGGGAAATACCAAGCCTATTTGTAGTAAAACTGTGGTGACCACTCGAAAAACAATCTTTCTTTTCTACACATCCGTTACCGTGTAAGAATTTATTAACTTTTGGGATGCTTTCGGACTTGTGGAGGATTTAATTTAAGGCTGTGTAGTGTGGACCCTATGTGAGTAAAGTAAACAACATGTCAACCTCGTGAAAGTTCTTACCCTGAGGCGGTTCCTCCGGGCGTTTATTGAAATACTCCATTGAAAATAGGTTAACTTCTAAGCGTTACAAGTAAAAATTCTTGTTATTTTAAGTAAAACATGTATATTTAAGTACAACGAAGCTTCGTAAAAAAGGCAACGGAAATATTTTTTGTCCATCACGCGATCACCATGTCAAAAGCATTATTTTCACATATTTTGCGATTTTGGCCGTCACCACTTTGCAATGCACGCTAATATAGCGTTATTTCCATGTCGTTTCCGCCGTTATTTGTACTGACATGTCGAGTTGCTAATTTACACAGACGTATAAAATAGTTGCAGACCTAAAATTAATAATAAACGCATAGAGTCGACGCGTGGCAATCTTAGCTCAGTGAACTTCGGGCTCTTTTTAAAATATAAATATTGCTTGTTTCCAAACAAAATATATGCTAAAAATTTGTTTAGGAATTATCAAATGGGTTCTAAGCATAAGCCAGTCAAAACAACCCATTTTTATATGTTTCTTCGTACTAAAAAGCCCAAATGTAGCTTATTTTTTGTATGGAAACTTGCCACGCTATTTAATCCTTGTTTGGTCTGCTACTTAGTAATAATTATATGTCTGTGCTAATTTAGCGGGTTAAACGAGTATATATGTATGTCGTCCACAGACATATAATTATTACGAAGTAAATAATATAAATAATAATAAATACTATAATATATTAAACGTCTCTGTTGTCGTTTCTTCTTTTAAATGAAATAATATTATTGCTATTATGTATCATTATTATAACAGGTGTAAATAAACGAAACCAAATACCCAAAAGTTTACATACCCGAAGAAAAGACATTTGAAGCTATTGGACAGAGGCAGAGCAGAGGTGAATAATTTATTAAATTTAAACGTTTCTTTTAAGGGTTCTGTACAAAAAGGGTAACCAACAGGACCCTATTACTAAGACTCCGCTGTCCTTCCGTCCGTCCGTCTGTCACCAGGCTGTATCTCGTTGGCCAAGTGCGTTTCGGACCACGCATAAAATACATATGCGAAACCCTAAAAACATTATGATAAATAACAACAATATAATTTACACGCCAAAGCAACATCAAGGCTAGAAAAAACAAGACGCTAAAGTGGTAACTCGCGCCTGACAAAAATTTGGCACCGTCTGTGTACGCAACCCTATATTTTATAACTTTTTGTTTTATTTTACAGCATTCTTTATTCATATCCATTATAGTTATGTATTTTCAATGCAGTAAATATTCTAAAACTTAAATAACAATTAACATCTAAACTAAACTAATTAAAAATTAAAATTACCTAGTAATTTAAATATTATACAAATAAATAAAAGAAAGGGAAATTTTAGACACCTATTTAATGGAACAAATAAAATATGCTGGCCACATCGCTACCGTCGTTGGGCAAGGTACCCAAAAGGCTGGTGGCATTACCTCGCTGGATCGCGAGGCTAATCCGCTGACCAAAATATGCCCCAGTCCTTTGGTTAGGGGCCGTTCAAGTATTACGTAAGCTCTATGGGGGGGGGGTCTTTGTTTTGTTTATTTTCGATGACATGGGGGGTAGGGGAGTCTAGATGATGATTACGTCATCGGTATATTTTTGCCCCTTACTCTATGTTTAATACTGTATCAGTAAAATCTAATCTCTATCCTAAATCTATTTTCTTATTTTTAAAATTATAATTATAACATTATAATATAAAAAAAATATTTATAATTGAAAAATGTTTACGTAAGCATGGGGGGAGGGGGTAAGAGCTTTGCTTACTTTTGCTGACAAGGGGGATGGGGGGGTAAATAATTGTAATAAATCTGCTTACGTAATACTTGAACGGCCCCTTACCGGAAGCATCGATCAGGCGCGACGAGATCTCCTTAAAGATTTGTCGCGCTTCTGGTCCCCATGGCCCGAGAGTCTCTACACCGAAGGGCACAAACATGCCCTCTCCTAAGGCCGCATATTTGCGCCTCTTGGAGCCCTCTGCAGATGCAGCAGCCGCGCCCGCTCTGACTGAGGTCACTTGGAGATGAGACGCTGCCATCGTGTCGACACATGTAGCGTCCCATACCAGCGACCTCCCATGCTTACAGGGTATGAGCGTCATTCCGTCGGGCCTTTTGCTGTCTTCACGTGTGACGCCATTTGGTTCCAAAATGGCCGGAACACTGGCACTGGCTAAGGCCCTACGGATGACGTCATTAAGAGCGGCATGACGCGGCAAGCAACCAGCACTGTGCTGGCACGAAAGGCCATGATGACCAAGCTGATCGACGGCTTTACCACAACGGCAGCGATGTGGCTCATTTGTCCGTGCGCCCAGTCTCAGACAGGTGGCCAAAGTAAATGTTTTTTTATCAAGAAGAGTCCCTATATTGGCCGAAGGGAGAGCGTTTAACCAATAACCCGACTCTGGTTGGCTAGACGCCAAAAGGACAGCATGCATGTCCTACAATCTGACTGAATTTTAAACTTGTAAGTTTTACCGTCCTTAAGTAAGAGCCAACACCAATAACGTTTAAATAATGCAACAAAAATACCATTCAATAAAATTAATAACTTAGCATTAATTAGTTGATAATTTGACTGTAAAAAAAGTGATCAGCTATATGAGACAGGTAGACGATGTTTTGCTTAGTATTTAACTTACTACCTCATTAGACAGGTAGACTAAGATGTTTTTTTTTCTTATGACACAATTTCCTTCTGTCTTTTACATTTTTATCCTTTAGTTATTAAAGTTAAATACCTTGTTTAGTATAACCATTTTATATAAGTTAAAAATACTGTTATAGTATTAAGCCATGTGATGAAAAAACATGATAAAAAAAGACATGATCTTGCTAAGTTTCTTGCCCTTCTTCTTATCAAGATTAATCGAATGGGCGGATTTAGGCATTATATCTGTTAACTTATTTATTCATTGCATTTTGTAGGTATATACAATATTTTATTTTTTACTTAGGTTAGTATAGTATATTCGGTCAGACATTATATTTATTTATGGTTTATTCAGCTTATTTATCAACCTATTTATTAACTGCATTATGTGTAATAATATTGTTATTCAAATAAGTCTTTAATTTATGCATATGTATATTTTATTACTATTTATTAGCCCAAATTAAGCTCAGTTTTTTTATATATTTCCCGTATTATATTAGTTTAATCATGTAATATTATTTTTATAAAGGTTAGATTGGACGTGTAAAACGTATACTTTATGTATCTATTTTACAAATAAATATTTTAAATCTTGAATCTAGATATAATATATTTAATTATAATAAATATTTAGTAAATGCTAACAAGATACAAAAACTTGAATAAACTAACTATAAATAAAACCGAAGATTTAATAACAGAAATTAAATATTCCTAAAAAAAAAACAAAAACACACACCTGTGCACACACAACAATCACAATAAAAAGATTGCCTCCAGATCACTTTTAGCAAAGCACCTCTATCGACGGCATAAAAAAATTAAAATTTTAAATAGTTTAAATTATTTCCAATACAAAAGTGAGAAAAATAAAAAAAAAATATCCTAAAAATACAATGTGGGTATCAAATTGTAGATATTAAAGAGCTGATTATAAAAATATACACTTTTACGAGAAATCTTTGAAAAACCACAATAAAATGCATGTCCCCCCCCCTTATTTCCAAAACTGCTGGCCCGAAAAAAATTAAAAAAACCATGGTGATTTGAGATTATGTAAATATTACAGGAAAAATATAGCGGTTGACAAATTCACGATGATAAAATGACAAAATTAAATTTTTCATCCTCGAGTTTTATTTCGAGTACAGTATAAAAACATAAGGTGGTAGAGCTGATGCTGGGCTCGACTGTGGAGGTACCACCATCTTACTCGCAAATCCTCCCGAAGTTATTCGGGGGAGAGTAAGAGAACAGCTCTCAGGCAAAACCAGGCGGCCCACCATTGCCTGGGACCGATGGATGGCGGTATATCCATCCCCAATTGCCGGGTATTATATAAAACAGACTGGTGATGGGCAGCGGTGTCACTGGTGCAAGGGTTTCGGCACCGCGCTCACCAACCCGCCTGCCCAGCGTGTGTGAGTATGAGCATTTCTTCCAGGAGGACCCCCAATAGTGACGAAATCCTGGAAAGGCTTGTGTCCAGCAGTGGACGAAACAGGCTGATGGATGGATGGATGGATGGGATAAAAATATTTGTGTCTCTGTTTTGTGGTACAATCAATTCTTTATTTAGTTATCATAAACAGTTATGGGCAAGATTTTAAATACTTTTTTCTTGACTGTTCCCAAAACTGTCGAATTACGTAACCCTAGGTATGCGAGTCTGACTCGCACTTGACCGGTTTTTTTATTTGTCGTGATAAATGCCATAGTAACACGTATTCTGTAAAAATGTAAATGTTCTGCCTATCACGGTTGATAGTTGTGACAGACAGACAGACAGCGGAGGCTTAGTAATAGGGTACCATTTTGGCACCCTTCGGGAACCCTAAGGCAAAAACCAAGTCGTTTAATTAAAATATAAAAACATACAAAAACATATTCTCATTCTCAACACCAATTTGTAGGGTTCCGTATCCAAAGGGTAACCGACGGGACCCTATTACTTAGACTCCGCTGTCCATCTGTCACCAGGCTGTATCTCGGGAAATGAATTTTTACAGATAATGTTGTATTTGTGTTGCCGCTATAATACTAAAAGGAATATGACTTCAGTAGCGCCTTTGATAAAGTAAGTCATCAAATTTTGCTTCATAAGCTCAAATATCAGTACAGCATAATGGGCCAGTTACATGTCTGGTTCGCGTCATATCTCCGCAACAGGCCTCAAGCTGTTGTTATCAATGGCTCTTCTTCCAAAAGTTATGTGGCCACCTCTGGAGTTCCGCAAGGTTCGCATCTTGGTCCAATATTGTTCAGTCTTTTCGTAAATGATATTGTTAATTGCATGCAAAGCAGTTATTGCTCCTTGTATGCGGATGATATGAAGATATTTAGGAAAATTGATTCTCAGGCAGATGCTGTGTTGCTTCAGGCTGATCTAGAGCGAGTGCGTTTATGGTGTCTTACAAATAAAATGCAATTAAATGCCACTAAATGCTTTTTCATTAGGTTTACAAAAAAAAGAAACCCAATTGAGACTTCCTACATGATCGCTGATGGCAATATTGCTGAAGTGACTCAAATTCGTGACTTGGGTGTGATTTTGGATTCAAAACTGAGTTTTATTCCTCATTTTGACCATATTGTTAAGAAAGCAGCAAAGATGCTTGGTTTTCTCAAAAGAACCACCAAGGATTTTCGTAATATCCAATCGAAGATTACTCTCTATACGGCACTGGTACGCAGTACTCTTGAATTTGCTTCTCTTGTCTGGAACCCATGCTATGCAACGCATTCTGATAGAATAGAATCCATTCAGCGTTCTTTTACTAGACATCTCGCTTACAACTGCCCTGGAATTAGTCACCGAACTGGGTATGAGGACAGGTTATTGTTTTTTAAAATGCATAAATTATCAGACCGTAGAATTATGCTTGATTTGGCATTTTTGAAAAACACAATCGATGGTCGTGCTTTGTGTGATGAGTTCGTTGATGGTGTGTCCTTGACTGTCCCTCGACTACAAGCTCGTCGAGTAGTGAAGGACACATTTTCAATACCTACTCGTAGGACAAACCTTGGTCGAAATGCACCAGATGTAAGATCTTGTAGCACTTACAATAAATTTTGGATTTCTCACTCCCTTGACATTTTTAACGATAAAGCTATTAATTTTAAATATAAGATATTACAGCCAAATCCATTATCATAATTATTTTGAGTAACTGAAAATTTATATATATATATATATATATATATACTTTTTTATTTTTTCTCTTTCTGACTGTTTCAAATGTAATTTTAATTTTCAATTTTTTCTTTCATGTTGACATTCTGAATTGTGATTAATAAATTTAATATATAACTTCAATTTAATAATATTTTTAAATAATCTGTGTGTTTTGTGTGTCTAGATTTATAATTCAGATTTAAGATAGTGTATATATTGTAATTCAAATTGTTAATATTGTCCTGGTAATTGTAATTTAGTATTTGATTAATTATTATGTTGTTAACATTTTATTACACAATAATTGTATCGTAATAATGCTGTGTACGCCTGTAATTGATGGCAACACCAGATATAGGCCCTATGTTTACTTTCTTCTTTTTTTGAATGTGTGTGTTGACATTGTTGGTGTACCTTTTTGTAATAAATAATAAATAAATATTAAATTAGAATAAAATAAATATTAAAGGGGGCTCCCATACAACAAACGTGATTTTTTTGCCGTTTTTATAGATAATAGTACGGAATCCTTCATGCGCGAGTCTGAGTCGCACTTGGCCGGTTCTTACGTTTGCGTTTAAGAACCTTCAATTAATGTTTTGTTGTTTCGTTTGTAGTTTCAATCAAATGCAACTAACTCGTAAAATAAGCTTTGTTCAGATATCTCGAGTGCCAAGTGCTGCGATAGTTACATAGAAATGTGTCATTGCATGAATAAAACGTTGAATCTGAATACAAAATTACACATAAATTTGTAAGTCTAGAGAAGTTTCTTGTATATGTATTGTAGCTACATCTATACACTTGATTTTATAGCCTGCATGTTTGTCTGCAAAAGCCTTATTTTTCATGTTAGATATGTTTTTAGCATTTATGGTTTTTAAGTGTTTTTAAGATTGTTATTGTGTACCATGCCTGCACTGTTGCATTAGGTTTTCAACCTGTAATGATAGTGTTAGTTGTTAAATTAAAAAAAAAAAAATTGTTATTAACTGGGGCTTTCTTTTAGAACTGTATTATTGTTCCACGTTTGGATTGGGATTCAAAAGTACCGTTGGCATAATAGTACAAATGAATTTATTAATTAGGTACTTAAGACCATCAAGTAAAATAAATATAAAATTTTTTGCTTTTTATGTACTTATTGATGTTTATAAAAGTTTATTGATCAATAATATTGCTTCTTTAAAAAATGAAATGATCGCTGATTTAGTTGTCTGAATGTATTTTCAATTGTATTATAAATTAAATCTTTAAATTTTATTTGACAAATCTGTCACTATTTGGCATTGATAATGAAGTTTATGAACCCACGAGTGATTGATCATCAAAAATCATGGCGAGCTGACATTTTATTTAAGAATATAATTTTATTTTAACTCCACGAAATATTATTTTGGTAAAATGTTACATTTTCTTCACATTATAATTTCGCAGTACTGAAAAAGTGTTTACGTATTTTTGCACATCTTACCTTTGGTAACTATCATTTCATACATTCGCGTAAAGTTGACGATCACACCTCATTTCCAATCCAAACGTGGAACAATTAATAACAAACTTCGTCAAAACTTCGAGTTTGACAGTTCGGTATCCAATCAGAGACACTTCCGCTCATTCGACAAACGATTTCGCAACGATATCGAGTTACAAATTGACCCACTATATGCAGGATAATAGAGTGTGATATTGCTAAAAGAGCATGGATGACAAAAGTAAGGTTTCTTCATGATAAAGATTCCATCCATCCATCAGCCTGATTCGTCCACTGTTGGACATAGGCCTTTCCAGGTTTTCGCCACTCTTGGCGGTCCTCCTGGAATAAATGCCCATACTAACACACGCTGGGCAGGCGGGTTGGTGAGCGCAGTACCGAAACCCTTGCACCAGTGACGCCGCTGCCCGTCACCAGTCTGATTTATATAAGGCCCGGCAATTGGGGATGGATATACCGTCATCCATCGGTCCCAGGCAATGGTGGGCCGCCTGGTTTTTTTGCCTGAGAGCTGTCCTCTTACTCTCCCCCGAATAACTTCGGGAAGATTTACGAGTAAGACGGTGGTACCTCCACAGTCGAGCCAAAAAAAATATAAAGATTATTTGGTACCTAATATACCCCGACAGAAGAATTCAACTATATAAAAATATTGTGAGTAACTTTTTTACTTTAAAAAGAAATAACCAATAACGAGCCATGTTTTGTATCTTTTCACTTTCACATACATGAAATAAAATATAGTGTGTGTTATATAATGTGACTTTGAACGATATAACCAAATCCATTCCGGAGACTCAGTAAGTGATTAGATTAGGGCCGAAGTTCAATGACACTGTTAGTGAAATACGAGATTTTTTTTTGTCTCAAGAACAACTTTGACTCCATTAGTATGGGAAATCTAAATTTTATTTTGCATATTTCACACAAAGGGTCGTTAAAGTCTCCAGTATGAATGGTGACGAAACTCACCTTATATAATCATTTTTTATCGATATGAAATAATCATGAGTTGTATAGTACATTACTGCCGCGGTTTATAATGACTACATTTCTGGTCGCGCTGATGATGGCCGACAGCGCAGCGTAACGCAGCTCCAGGCCGACACAGCGCGGTCAGCAAGGGCTGCAGTGATGGCCAAGCTAGAAGGCCTAGAGCGTAGCTAGGCTAGCTCGAGGCAATCATAGCGTGACCAGCGAAGCAGTGATTGTGGGCCAAGACTTGTATAGTGCTTTACTCAAAAATACAAGTACCTAATCTAAATAAAACCAGCAAGTAATTTAAATAAAAAAGATTTTTATTTCATATATTTTGCTGTATAGTTCCAACTACAAAAGCAATAAAAAAAAGGATAAAATTATTCCATATTTGGCTGTATAGTTCCAACTACCATTGCTTGAAAAAAAAGTAACAAAAGCGCGGTTCAGCGAAAATTTTGTTTTTATTTAGTGACTTTTTAACTAAAAATGAACTCTCAAAACGAAAATTCTTCCGATTCAATGTGTTTAACACCGCCAGACATTAAAGATGAAGCTAAATTAGTGGTTTAAAATTTGATACCGCGAAACTCAAAGGAAAAATATAAGCTTGCCTATGAAAAATTTGTGCAGTGGAAAATCACTAGGAAATCTAAATCTTTATCCGAAAATGTTTTCTGTACCTATCTCTATAAATACAAACAGCTGTGTTTAAAATAAAATCTTTTTGCATTTGATTTCTTAAAGCGTTGAAACGTCAAAATAGCCCGGCTTGTTAGAGCGGCCAGCAAAACTTTGCCGGCCGCTCCTTGAAACAGAACGGCAAGGTTGTCAAAATTATGACCACATTACATGCATTTTTGAGTAAATTAAATTGTGTTATCAGTGGACAGGACATGTTATAATATTAATAATTGTATTTTAAAAACAATTTTTTAAACGATAAGGAGATTGATCACGCCTATACTTGCGTTTACCAAATGCATTAACAGAATTGAATCTCATTCACAAATGGATGATGAGAGAGGAGGGAAGCTGGAAACCGTGCACTAACCTGATGGTGTCCGCTGCAATTAGCTTCGATCATACGGGATGGCGTCCACAATGGCGGCTTCTCAGTGTCCGTTATTGAGTCCTCGATTCCACACACGGTTATCACAAGATATAGGACAGTTCATTTAGCGGATGGGCGATATGTGAAGCTGGTCATGAACTACAGCTGTACACGTTATTGTCTACGGTAATTACTTTTAATAAGTACGACGCGCGTGTTAGCAGTTATCACAGCGCGGGCGGAAGAGCAACAACAACTAACTGGCCACTGGTCAGATCTTCATCGTCCAATCACATTGGAAATCGATGATGCGCGCGCAGCTTGTTGCGGCGCTGTGGTGGGGTGTCAAAGGTGATGCACGGTAGGAAAGGGTAGGTAGAATGGTTTGAGATAATTTATATTTTTTATACTAATTTAGCGTAACCATTTCCAGCCGCCCTTAAAGGGTCACCTTTAAAAAAACAACCATAATAATGCGGAGATAATATAATATTAATAACAAACAAATATGTGAAAAATAGCGTAATTTGTGACAGTATATGGTCACGAATAAAGTAGGTATATCATAAATATGTAAAGAATAATTGCAAGTCATAATAAGAATGGCTAAACTATTGATTGGGGAGAGGGCACAACCGAACGACAGGACGAAGGTAAGTACCTTTTGCGGTTTTGACCGTCGCTACTCGCACAGTTCCGTCTTTTGGTCCCAATTTATTAAAGGCGGGAGAGCTTGGCTTGTCATTTTGTAAATTAGAAATTTCGTCGGAAAAGTATTTATGTTGTAGAACTTGCAGCAATTTACTTTCTGCAAAGTCCAAATCTGCGGATGTAATAGACGCGGAATCGCGGCGGGGTAATAACTTCATGAATCTACAGACGAACACGATCACTCGCAGAAGTTTACTCCACGAGGACATTCGAAGAGCAAGCTCGTAAATATAGTTAGTTGCGGGTGTAAAGACCGGGTGAGCTAATAATTTCTGCTCAAGTATGTCGTGACATGACACAGTATCTTCATCGTTAATGGGCCACTGAGAGGAGTCCATAGCTAACCATGAAGGCCCGTGAAGCCATAGCGGGTGAGTAATTAATTTCCGAGGAGTGACACCGCGAGGGAGACAGTCTGCGGGATTTTCTGATCCAGAGACATGATGAAAATTCTCAGCGGGAACGTTCTCCGTTACCATAGCTACGCGATTGGCGACAAAGGTCTGCCAACGGTGGGGCGAGCTCTTTATCCAATAAAGTGCTACTTTAGAGTCGATGAACGCGTAAACATTTACAGCAAAGCGGGGGGCATAATTATTTAAGACTGTTCGCATTAATTTCGAAAGCAACACAGCTGCGCAAAGTTCCATACGTGCGATAGTATGTGGTGTAGTGGGCGCTACTTTAGATTTAGCGCAAACCAACTGCACCGTTATGTCGTCATTGGATTTAACGTGTAGATATACTACTCCGCCGTAAGCACCCTCACTCGCGTCTGAAAACCCAACCACAGAGACGACGCAATTATCAGTCACACCTACATGTCGTGGAATGCGGAACTCGTTCAGTAATGGAAGTTCAGTACAATATTGACGCCATACCTTGACGAGGTGGGGAGGCGGCGCATCGTCCCAGTCGATCTTCAGCTGCCAGAGCTGCTTGATAAGAAGCTTTGCAAATAAGACTGTGGGTGCCACGAACCCCATGATATCCCACAGCTTAGCGATTGTGGATAAGATAGAGCGCTTAGTGCACTTATCTTCCGGCGGCGACAGCTTGAAGAAAAATTCATCTGTTTCAGTAGACCAATGCAAGCCTAGTATTTTATGCTGCACGTTTTTATCGAATTCTACTCCCGAGCTAAGTTTATGCGATACAGGTATGCTATCGAGAATGGACTGGGAATTACTGTTCCACTTGACCATGTCCCACTGAGCTCCCTTGAACAGATCGATCAGCTGCTTGCAGATGACGGGTGCGAGATTTTCATCAAGAACAGAAAATGCAATGTCGTCCATATAAAGTGATGAGGAAGCAATTTCCTTCGCAAGCGGGTATTTATGTCCGTCGTCGCTAATTAGCTGCTTTACCGTGCGCAGTGCATGGAAGGGGCTCGATTTTAATCCAAAGCAGACTCGGTTAAATTGATATAGTACCAGAGGTTCTTGCGGGCTAAAGCGATAAAATATTCTTTGGAAGCGACGATCTTCATCTCGTAAAATTAATTGGAGAAACATCTGCCGACAGTCGGCAGTCATAGCGATGGGATATAAGCGGAAGTTTAGAATAATCTGAAAGAGATCGCCCTGAAGATTCGGGCCACTGTGGAGAATTTGGTTCAAAGATACCTTAGAGGTCGATTCACAGCTGGCGTCCAGAACAGGACGCAAAGGTTTATCCTCGCGAACGACACCGTGGTGCGGGATGACATATGATGGTAACCGCGAGTCATCCGGAGGTGCGGGAGACAAGTAGTCTTTGCTTAGGTACTCCCTAATCGCAGTATCATAAGCAGCTCTTAATTTAGGGGACGCCTCTAGCTTGCGTTCTAAACACAAAAAGCGCTTGCGGGCGATTTCATGTGAGTCACCTAACGAGTAAACATCGTCACGAAACGGTAAAGCGACAGTGTAACGACCGCTTATTGGATCTCTTTCTATAGTTGAGCGATAAAATTCTTCACATTCAGTGTCTTCTGAACGCTGAATGGGCGGGCCGGGTACGTCTTCAAGCTCGAAGAATTGTTTAATAATTACGTCAACAGGCTCAAGCACTGTGGCACAGCACGACGTTAAAGATGCTGCATTGCAATGAGCGGTGGGTACTGAACCCATGATCACGTATCCGAGCACAGTTTCTATAGCGGGTGGTGCAGATGAGTCACCGTGTACTACACCGGGTAATATCAAATGCGGAAATAAGGATGCGCCTATCAAAACATCAATTTTATTAGGCGTCGCGAAAGTATCGTCCGCGAGCGGTAAATTTTTCAAATGTGGCAGAGCGGATATATCGACGAGAGCGGTTGGCAAACTATCCGTAATCCGATCTACGACCAAACAGTTAACATTATATTTAATCTCGGAATTATAGCGGGATGCAAACTCGAAATTAACAGAGCCGTTTACTACGTTTTCTGAGCCTCCGAAGCCTTTCACTACTGTGCCTTTTACTTCCTGAGCGTGAATACCTAAACGATCACAGCACTCCCTTAAAATAAAGTTTCCTTGGCTGGCCGTGTCTAGGATTATTCTAACGTTTTGTGTATTATTGCGGGCGTCGCGAGTGGCGACTTGAACGGTAGCCAATAACACAGTGGTACACTGCTCGTTGGCAATGCGCAAGTCACGCGGCATCAGGGGCGGAGCGGCAATGGACGTTGCACATAGCACCACGTCCGCGCGCGGCGGTATCGGCGGAGTGTCAGTAGATGCGAGCGCGGGCGTGCGGGGCACGATCGGCGGCACAGTGGTTAGTGTCGCGGAGGGCCGGAGGGTCGCGGGTTCGCGGTTGAAATGAAGCAACGAATGATGTTTCAGCTTACAGACCCGGCAAGTCGAGTTAGAATTACACGACGAAACCCTGTGTTTAATACTTAAACAGTTCACGCAACCGTTACACTCCTTAATCGCTCTAAAGCGTTGCTGCGGTGTCATAGTATTAAATTCCGTACATTTAAATAAATGTTGGTGGGTAATATTGGTACACAAACATTTATGCATGTTATTGTTGTCAAACGTGCTAACATAAGCTTGATAGTTCGGCGGAGAAGCAACATTATTCATATTATTATTCGAATGAGGACGATCGCGGTCGTTAGCTTTCTTCGAAGTGCTACTCGGTAATTTGAGGGTAGTTGCAAGTTGTTGTTGGAGAATTTTCGACTGATTCCTAACAAAGTCCACCAAGCTATTGAAAGAGGGTATTTCGTTAGAATTATTATGCATTTCGAACGCGCGTACAGTATCCGAGTCTAGTTTCTTAAGAGCGACATGCAAAATAAACAAGTCGCTCAGATCTTTTATTTTTAAGTTTTTAAGCGCTTGGACGGCGTTTACATAGGTATCAATAAATGATTCAAAGTTATTAGCGGAGGCGTTAGGTATCGGCTTAAACTCGAACATTTGATTCATGTATGTGGAAGCGAGCATCCGTTTGTCTTCGTATTTATCTACCAACGTTTTAAACATAAGCTGGTAATTTTCTGCACAGGGCGTAATGCCTGAACACGCGGATTGAGCTTTGCCTGATATTTTTCCTAAAAGGTAATAAAGCTTTTCAGCATCTGTCAGCGATGAATTATCGTGTATCGTCGATTTAAAACTCGCGTAAAACAGCGGCCATGAGCGAAATTCACCATTAAATGACATTAATTCGATAGCTGGCAATCGAGGTTTACTTTTTTGCGGTAAATCACTGGGCTGCGTCGAGTTACATAGTTCGCGACTGTACTGAGTAGTAAGTCGCTTAATGCGACTGTACAATCGTTCGAAGGAAATCAAGCTTTTATATTCTGGATTCGCGGCGGCATTTAGGGTTAACAATCGTTTGTTATATGAATCCAGTATACTTATAAATTCAGCCAGGAGAGTATCAACGTTACTGCTAGCGTCTAAAAAGGTACCTACGTCTTCGTCCTTCGCGTCTGTGTCTATAACTATAGTGTTCGACAAATCGTACATATTTTGTAACCATTCAACTATGACATTGCGTTTTGCTACTAAAATAGATAGCTCAGGATCGGACACTTCGGTTTTGGCCATTTCGATAATTGTACAATTAAGCAACTGATACACGAAGTACGATAATCATTAACTAAAGTGAAACAACAATAAGTTGTGAGCGGGATCCTGATTATGATAATGAATCGATCGAGTGCGAACCTTAGCCGTTAGATAGGTAGGTAGATGGCGAATATTATTTACGAAATACGTAAAACAAATACTGTAGAAAAGTATTATATATATATATATATGTAGTGAGTATGTAATATGTGCAAGTATAATACTTACGTGGAAGAATAATAGGCGACTAAAATGAGCGGGAAAGCGCGTAACGTATATTTATCGGAGCGGTAGGTGAACAATTTTATGAATTTACTTATTATAATATATTGCGTATTTAATATAATATAAATATAAAGTAAAGCGGTTAAATAAATACTTGTAAGGGCAATCCTAACAAGGGCGGGTGGAAATATCCGGTTTCGAAGGACCAACAATGATCACGCCTATACTTGCGTTTACCAAATGCATTAACAGAATTGAATCTCATTCACAAATGGATGATGAGAGAGGAGGGAAGCTGGAAACCGTGCACTAACCTGATGGTGTCCGCTGCAATTAGCTTCGATCATACGGGATGGCGTCCACAATGGCGGCTTCTCAGTGTCCGTTATTGAGTCCTCGATTCCACACACGGTTATCACAAGATATAGGACAGTTCATTTAGCGGATGGGCGATATGTGAAGCTGGTCATGAACTACAGCTGTACACGTTATTGTCTACGGTAATTACTTTTAATAAGTACGACGCGCGTGTTAGCAGTTATCACAGCGCGGGCGGAAGAGCAACAACAACTAACTGGCCACTGGTCAGATCTTCATCGTCCAATCACATTGGAAATCGATGATGCGCGCGCAGCTTGTTGCGGCGCTGTGGTGGGGTGTCAAAGGTGATGCACGGTAGGAAAGGGTAGGTAGAATGGTTTGAGATAATTTATATTTTTTATACTAATTTAGCGTAACCAGAGATAATTTTAGCATGCTATGATACTATGTATTTGTTTTTTTATTCTGAGTTGCATGATTTTAGATTTAATTGTTTATTTAAAGCACAAATGTTGTTAAACTGAAAAACCTTCGATGCTATAAGATGGCTAATATAACAATAATATAATATTTAAATAACGTTAGTAAAAAAAAACACAAAAATCTTGTTACAAATTCCCATTAATCTTATTGCGCAGTATTGTATTATGATTTTATTTCTTAATTTAACACAACACAGCACAGATTATAGGGTCATGTCAAAAATGGTGACCCTTTTAGTGAAGCTTTGGTGTCTGTCTACCAATCCATATCTCTGTGTTGGCAGCATGAATAGTTTAATGGCTCGACTGATTCAGAAATGTGGCATGTAACAACTTTTTAACCCCCTCCCCCTGGTGATACGTGGTGAGGTTTTAGACTACCCCCCTTTATCCAAAATCACGTGTAATAGTTTTCGTGCAAAAGATCATACAAAATTTTAGAATATTATTTTTAAGTGGTGGCGAAGGGTGAACGTATTAAAAAGGGAAGCTGGACAAAAAAATCGCTTTACTCAGAAAAGCAACAAAGGAAAATATTTTTTTGTACTTTGCAACTCCCTGTCAGCCAAGTGTATTTGTCGTATTCAGATTTATAGAAATATTTGACGCACGGAATAAAGAAATGTAGTGGATGCCATTTCCTAAACAAGCCGATGGGAATCGTGTTATATGGACCCTTCACCACTGAACCCCCCCCTCCCTTTTTGGTATTTCGTGATTTTATCCGAACCCTTCCCCCCTTTTGAGCCCTACGTGATTAATGGACGAACTGTAAATGCAAAATAACACTGAAACTCCAAGAAAAATAAGGAAAACATTAAGTTACATAATGTTACGGTAATGTACGGTATGTAATCATGTACGGTATTTAAATGAAGCATTGTTTCATGCAACCTGTATCGTCGCGGAAACTGATTTATGATCCGATCTCTCACAACGTGTAACTGTATCGGTGAACAAAACGTAAATCGTCGACGTGTACTCTAAGGTTACCTTTACCTTTGTTCTAAATTTATGGGTTTGAATTTACAGGTGGTTTTCATGACACTTGGTTACATTTGATGGATTTTCTGTGAAATATGTGTTTTTTTCATTTTATTTATTGGTTTGACCTTTTTAAGGGCACTCTATTCGCCCTAACTCCCCTACTAGCGAAGTACGCTGAAAATATCATTATTTATAGGTACTTGCTTATTATTTTTTCTTTTTCAACATATCCCATACAGTATCCATGACGTGAAACTAAAATATTTATCAAAATCAAATACATACAAAAGTTACAAGCGTATGAAAGTCCTGGATTTTACACATATTTTGATGAATGTTTATGTACCGTAATTTCCTAGAAGCGATACAACAAATCAAATTATTTTAGTTTCACAGCATAGTATATTTTATAATATTCAAAAATATTTTTGTTTCATTTCGATTTTTGGGATATTTCTCCTGAAGAACCAAAACCATTCTCGAGTTTTTTCAAAACATGAATGTTGTCTTGCCTCTCACACCGTGTTCGTTTAGTTCCGTACGAGCTCGGGAAATGAACCAACCAATAACAGTCAGTTATTGCTCTATAATCCGAAGTTGAATGTAGAACGAAATAGCAAACATAGCGACTCCGTGTGCGATAACAAGAACTAAGAGGCCCGTAGTCGGTCGACTTCAAGCCACCGACTACAGGCCTCTTAGTTCTTGTTATCACTAAAATAATTTTAAATCAATAGAGGCCTATTCTCAGTATGTCGAATTAGCCTTCTCGGTCGCACATACATACATACATCAGCCTGTTTCATCCACTGCTGGACATAGGCCTTTCCAGGATTTCACCACTCTTGGTGGTCCTCCTGGAAGAAATGCCCGTACTCACACACGCTGGGCAGGCGGGTTGGTGAGCGCGGTGCCGAAACCCTTGCACCAGTGACGCCGCTGCCCGTCACCAGTCTGATTTACGTATGGCCCGGCAATTGGGGATGGATGTACCGCCATCCATCGGTCCCAGGCAATGGTGGGCCGCCTGGTTTTTTTGCCTGAGAGCTGTCCTGTTACTCTCCCCCGAATAACTTCGGGAGGATTTCCGAGTAAGATGGTGGTACCTCCACAGTCGAGCCCGGCATCAGCTCTACCACCTAATCTAATTCTCGATCGTAAAAATCCATTTTATCTGTCGAACTCCATACATTTTAGGTCGAGTTTTAGAGATCTCGATTCGATTGTTTCTCCGGAATTGCCCCCCAGATGGTAAGGCACCGTTGTCTCTAGATACGCGGCATGTACAATTTTATATTCCATGTTTTCATTCTTAAGCCTTGCAAGGCTTATTTTAAAATTTAATATTCAGTTCTGATTAATAACTTCAAAACCGTTAAGTGCGAGTAAAACTCGCGCCCTGGGGGTTCCGTACCATCTAAATAAGTTAACAGACTTAAATTATTTGAATAAAAATACAAACTTATCAGTATGTACCTAAAAATGTATTTAAAACTACAGCAAAATTAACTTGGTCGATTATTCGGGTACCTAACCCTAATCAAACCTAAATGTTTGTTATTGCTTATAAATACAGTATATTATACAGTCAATATCAAATTCCGAACTACCTAGTTTAGTTTTTGAATGAATTACTGAAAAATTCTTTATTGCACAATAACACATAAATGTAGAGAGGCGAACTTAATGCTATTTAGCATTTTCTTCCAGTTAACCTGGGGCGTTGCAGAAAAAATAAAGGGTAGTGCCCAAAATAATAAACATTAAACGTATTGAATATAATATAACATATAGGTATGTATACACAAAATAATACAATAAAATAGAGGAGGGAATATAATATAAATACAAAAATATGGTAAATCTATATAAGGCTCTACATATACATACATAAATACTAGATACATTACATAGACAATGACTCTTGTGACAATGACTCTAACCAAAGCAATTGGGTCATTATAATAATTGTAAATATTTAACGATTTCGTAATTTTAAGTAATGCTGGTAAACTTTATTTTTGAAAACAACAATATTAGACGAATCTCGAATAAACAAAGGTAGACTATTCCAAAGGCGGACTGCAGATACTGTAAACGAATAGGAGTACATGTTCGTGTTGTGTATAGGGGTACGAAAGAGCAGAGATTTACTAGGTCGCTGAAGGCGGTCGTGAGAATCCAGGCAGACAAACCGATCTTTGAGGTAAGGGGGAGAAGAGGGATCATTAAGGACATTGTAAAGAAGTGTGACAATATGGGTGTTACGTCGATTGCGGATATTAAGCCAGTTTAACTCTGATCGAAATCGTGACACATGGTAATATTTGCGGAGACCGAAGATGTACCTTATGCAAAGATTGAGGATACGATCAAGTTTATCTAGCAATTCTTCTGTAAGGTCAAGTTAACACACGTCAGCATAGTCTACAATCAGCATAGTTTACTTAAGAAGTAAAGAAGAATTGACCAGTGTTACTTTTGCAGAATAAGGTAGAAACTTTTGCATACGTCTAAGACAGTGCCAGGAGGCAAACATTTTTTTTACTTATTTCCGTCACATGCAAGTCCCAAGATAAATTATTCTGTGTATAGAGCCCAAGGTTTTCAATGGAAGTGCTGTTCCATTGTAAATAACCGGTGGAAGAGAATTAAGATCGGTTTTGCTTGCAAGGGCTCTACTTCCAACGATCATGACCCTAGTTTTGGAGGAGTTTACAAGTAAACCAAACTGTTTTGACCATTGGCTAATGTGTTCCAAGTCTGATGTCTTCTTCTGTATTGCTATTAAATTGAGGTCTTGTTTAAACGTCATGTAAAGTTGTAAATCATCTGCATACATGTGGTAGGAGCTAAAGTTAATGACATAAACAATGGTGTTTATAAACACAGAAAACAGAAGAGGGGATAATACACCACCTTGAGGGACACCGGCAGTAACGTCACACCATTCTAATAAGTTGTTATCAGAGCGTATACGCTGCTGACGTCCATAGAGATATGAGTGGAACCACTTGATGACTGGCTCAGACACATTGAGGGAATGGAGAATCGAAAGCAGGATGTCATAGTCAACACAATTGAAAGCGGTGCTGAAATCAAGAAGGTTAAGGGTACACCCCTTTCTATCCCTATCGTCCATGGCTTCTCGAAAGTCATCAGTAATTTTAATAAGAGCAGTACTCGTACTATGGGATGGACGAAATCCCGATTGAAAAGGGTTGAGAAGTTTATTTGAATAGAGAAAAGTCATTAATTGAGACCCGTTCTACCCGTTACCCGTCTACGTAACTACCCGTTCCAAAAACTTGGAGAGAGAAGGAAATATTGAGATAGGTCGGTAATCTTTGAATTGTGTGGGTTCTGAAATTTTAGGAATTGGTATCATGTACGCAAGTTTCCATGAGTTTGGAAAAGTATTTGAGGAAAGAGAGAAGTTTATAATATGTGTAATAATAGGGAGAATTTCTTTGAAAATTGGGAGAACAAGATCCTGACCAATAACATCATGACCCACCGCTTTACGAGGGATAGAAAATATCATTTTCTCAATATCAGATTCAGATACCGATGAAAAAGAAAATTTATTGGGGGATGGAGAAGGAGCAGCCAGAATGCCTTTGATGGTTAAATCTTTCAACGTTGAGGAGGCGATGAGAAATGACGATTCAGACCATTTAGATCTAGAGATGGGTTAATATCTTGCCGACATTTCCCAAAACCCAAAGTGCGAAGAAATTGCCAGAGATTGTTAGGCTTGCAATTTTCAATTGAAGAATGTATGTGACGACTTTTTAGTTTTTGAAATAGACACAGTAACGAAAATGGTCTAAAACTGCAAACTTTGATGGACCCATTTCTTAATTTTTTTGGAGATTGAAAAAAAAAGATACATACATAGATATCACATTAGACGATAAAAGAAATGAAAATATTTAGGCTCCTTGGGGATATGCGTGCTTCGTCCTCCTATGCGTGCTACCGGTCATTTCTAAAATCTTAGAGAAAGCAATTAAAAGAAGAATAGTGCAGCACTTTGAAGATAACAATCTATTTGTTTCTACACAATTTGGTTTTCGTAAGGACAAATCAACCGAAATGGCCATTAGAAATGTGGTATATTTTGTATTGGAGGCATTGGATGGATCACAGAAATGCTCTAGTGTGTTCTGTGATCTCTCTAAGGCATTCGATTGCTTGAGGCACGACATCCTCCTGCATAAGTTAAAGCACTACGGATTTTCAGACGTAGAGCTAAACCTTTTGGAGTCATACCTACGTAATAGGAAGCAAGCAGTCTTCATTAATGGTCAGTTCTCATCTTACGAAATAAATGACATAGGAGTTCCACAAGGATCAGTTCTGGGACCGGTATTATTTCTTATCTATATAAATGACTTGGCTAGCTCTCTACCAGAATGGGCTTTCGTTTCCTTATTTGCTGACGATACTCATGTGGGTATAAAGGATAGTAGTTTATTAGGTATCGAACAAAAAACCAAATTAATCTTGGATAAACTGAAAGAATGGTTTGAAGCTAATGGTATTATTTTAAATAATGACAAAAGTATTATTATGTCCTATAAAACTAGAAAAAATAAAAATGACTTTATTCATGCTAAGGAGACTACTTTCTTAGGTTATATCATAGATTACACTCTGACTCACTCGGCCCACATTAATAAAGTCTGCAAAAAACTAGCAAGCGCAAACTACGCTTTACTAAAATTAAAGTCTCTTGTTAACAGAAAAACCCTCATTGCTGTTTATTATGCCTACATTCAATCTATTATAAATTACGCTATCACAGTATGGGGAAATGGAGCTGATATGAAACGAGTCCTAATTTCTCAAAAAGGGCAATAAGAATTATAAACGGGCTACACAAACGTACGTCTGTACGAAGTTATTTTTAAAGAGACAAAATTATGACCGTAATTTCATTATTTATTTACAACTCTTTGATCGAAATTTATTTACAAAAAGACAATTTACCTAAAAAAATGGACATTCACAGATATAATACAAGAAATAAAGAGAAATTCATAACACCAAAAACTAGACTAAAAAAGACGCAAAAACAAGGAAAATATATTAAATTAATTATGTTTAATAAAATACCTACAGCTATTTCAAAGTTGCCGCTCTTGGAGTTTAAAACGAGGGTGAAACGTTTTTTGGAAAATAAACCGTTTTACTCAATTAATGAGTTCTTGAATTTAAAGCTAAAGACATGTTCATTTTCTGATTATTCAGTTAAAATATAAATTTATTTTTAATTATGACATTTTTAATTTATTTTTAATTTAAGCCATTATTTTATGTAAATTTTTATAAATTACATTGTGTATGTACATTGTACATATTTTGTATTTCGTGTAAATTTCTTATGTATTGACAAACCTTTTATAACGGACATTGTTATATGGTGAATAAATATCTTATCTTATCTTATCTTATCCTTTTTCATGTATGGGATGTAATTTTTATTTTGAGTTCCATATTAGGTCTTGGGTCAACATTTTACACAACATATCCAAATTTCAGATCTGTAACTTATTCCGTCTGCAAGCTAGTGATCCGTGACATACGGACGGACAGCAGCAAAGCGACATTAATAGGGCGACGTGTTGCCCTTTGGATACGAACCCTAAAAAGGAGGTTTTTTTTTACAATCCGCCTGCAAACGGCTCTTAAGCACAAAATAAATAGAAGAGAAGGCCTGCTGTATACAGCTCCAGCGATTCCGGGCGCACGCGCGCATAAACGCTTACGTACGTAGATTTCGGTCGAAGTCGGTCGAATGCCAGTGCAGGAGTCTACCGAGATCGTCGTACTTACGCGCTTGTGTGTGCGTGCGCCCGGAATCACTGGTTGTATGAGCTGGCCTTCTGTATGTATTTATTTTGTTTCATAAGTGAAGTTACCTCCAATATTCTCTCTCACGACGTCCGTTTGGCTATATTTAGTAGTGACGTATACAGATAAGCGCGTTTTATGTTTGTGTGGCGCACATTAGAAAGAAGTTTTCTGCTGTAACACTACCATATCCAAACGGACTTCGGGAAATAGAAATATGTATTTCTCACTGATTATAGTGTATTAGAAAAATACTAATAAGATATTTTTCAACACACTTGCTTTTAAAGTGGCCCTTATTGCAGCGTTTCTAGGGTCATAATGCAGCTTAGTAAACACGCGTGCTTTTTACTTTACATATCGCACTATTGTTTTATACATAACAGTATTTTTTAAATCTTAGCAAAGAGTTTTGACGTCTTAAGAAATAGTAAAACTGTAATTTTTGTTGTAAATGCATAAATATTCAGTTTGTTAATATTTTATGTTTATTTTTTTATACGTATAAAACATCACTTTCCTATAAAACTAGGTAGGAGCAGAAAGCATAAATAATGAATTCAATGGATAAACAAAAATCTAAATTTTTCCTAACGAGGCACTTCAATTCTTGGATTCCCGCCAAATATCCATTACAAGAATGAATCTGATGTGTTCGTTCGGTATTCGTGTTTTGATGCTTGTGTTTTTTATTATACTCAGATGAATAATTCCAAATTAACTCATATTGTTTGTGATAGCACTCGCTATATTCGCAACAAGAATATAAGATAATACAGATCACGCTTAAAAGTTGTGCCAGATCATTTACAAATGAATGTATAAAATAACACAAACTTTCCTAGCCTTTGCATACATTAAAAACCGGACAAGTGCGAGTCGGACTCACCCACCGAGGGCTCCGTTAAAGACTAAATTTTTATGATTTAATTACAAATGTATAGTTTTCAGATTTTTCCCTATATTTGTAGTATAAGACGGTATTACTTGCTAAATTTCACAGTTCCAGATCAACGGGAAAAACCTTATCAATTTTGATTCCCTTGAGAGTGTCGAAATGTACGTTTTTTGCGGCATAAACAGCCGTATATTTTTTTTACGTTACAAATACAAATACAAATAGTTTATTGGACTAAACAGAAATAGCATACATACAATAATCCAAAACAGTATTCTTAAGTAAAATATAACAATAATTGTATTACAAAAAATATATTAGACCCTGGCATCTGCGCTGGCCACATGGCCGTCCTGCAGCATGACAGTAGCAAAAAATAATAAAAATTAGTAGGAATGTATACAAAAAAAAAATTGTTATTATTATTTTAAGCGCACGCATATGCTGTAAATCTGTGAGGGTGTGTGTTACGGGTAACAAGGTATGTATGTAAAGGGGTATTAGAAAGTGTGAGTGTACGAGGTGTGTGAATGTTAACTTAGAAGTTTGATATTTTTACAGCTTTAAGAAACTGTAGACTAGAGTATGAAGGAATCTTCGTAAGTGGACTGTAGGCTTGTTTGTAGATCACAATAAAAGACGATTTTATATAAATAAACTTGAGGAGCTTTAATGCGCATAGTGCACGGTTACAACGATGATGAACAGGAACAGACAGTCTCTGTCTGTCAGAGAGAAAAAAAATATAAATCAGAACCAACAACTTAACAATAAAAAAAAGGTATTTGTGTTGCCAGCAACATACTGCGGCCCAGGAAAGTTAAACGAAGCCAAATATTTTAAAGTTTAAACAATTAGTATGTAAGAATAATTTTATGCATCAATGATTCAATATAATTTGTTATGCATGCACAAAATTTATACAATCAGTATATAAGAACTTTAACTAGCAACGTTTACTTAAATTATTACAAATAAATGAATACATTTTTCTTTTATGTAGTTGCAGATGTTTGAGGTACATAATATAGTTTATTAAGATTTTTAATGAAATAACTTTACAGTGAAACAATCTTTCTGATTACAAAAATAAAGTTGGGTATTTTTCTGTTTAATTTTACAAACTTGACCTTTTAAAACCTTTTTTTACATTTTAATTTCTGAACTTGATGGGAATTTCCAATTACTACTTAATTATAACACGCTATTATTATATAAAACGAATTTTACTTCTCGTCTTGTAAATAACACAACTTATGCTTTGCAATGACTGCACATACAAAAATAAGCTTATAACTAAATCTAATATAAGAAAATAAATTCATTACCTTATGCTTCGCAATGCCTGAGCATACAAAAATAAACTTAAACCTAAAATAAAAAGTATTACTTTTCAATGGGTAGTACACTTATGCTTTGCAAAGACCTAGTATACAATTTACCATTTGCTGTTTTTAACTGAAAAGCTCTGACCTTGCCATCATTACCCGGGAAAACCTTAACTACCCTGGCCATGGGCCACACCAAAGGTGGTGCGTTGGGCTCTCTCATGAGTACTAGCGCACCAACAGTGATATTAGGCATGGATTTGAACCACTTTCCCCTATTTTGAAGTGTATTAAGATAGTACTTGTACCAAGCTTTCCAGAATCTTTGCTGCAACTGGACACATTTTTGCCAAAAACTTAGTCTATTAGTTTCAGTCACAGAATTATCTATTTCTGGGTACGTTGTTAATCCTGTCCCTATCAGGAAATGACCAGGAGTCAGATAGCAGTAGTCATTGATATCCTCTGAAAGAGGTAAAATTGGACGCGAATTTAGCACAGCCTCTATTTGACATAATACTGTATTTAACTGCTCATAGGTTAATACTGAATTTAAGACAATTCTTTTTAAGTGGAATTTCATACTTTTTACAGCCGATTCTGCAAGCCCGGCAAAAACCGGCGAGAATGGCGGTATGAAGTGAAACTTGATACCTTCCTTAGCGGTGTAATCTTGCAAAAGCGTCTGATGGACATTTGAATTATTAAGCTTGTACAATTCAGCCAGCTGGTTCCTTACCCCATGGAAGCAACCTCCGTTATCACAAAAGATATCGCTGGGCAAGCCTCGCCTACTTATAAATCGTTTAAGAGATGCCAAAAAAGCATCCGTTGAAAGATCGGAAGTCAATTCTAAATGAATTGCCTTCGTGACTAAACAAACGAATACACATACATAACCTTTAGTTACTAATGACTTCCGGATTCTCGAATTTCTGACTTTGACAGGCCCAGCAAAATCCAATGCCACTTTTTGAAACGGTCTGCATGCCGTAACGCGATGCTGAGGCAAGGAACCCATCAACTGCTTTGCTGCACTAGCCTTAAGCCTGAAACATACCAAGCATTTATGAGTTATCTTTTTAACCTATCGTATTCCGTTTATGAACCAATACTGTTGGTTTAAATTAGCTAAAAGTGACTTCGGACCAGCGTGTAACAACCTAGTATGCTCACTCTGTATTATAAGTTCGGTTACTCGAGAATTTTTTGCTAGAATTATAGGATGTTTTTGAGACAGCGGTATGTCAGAGTTATCTAGTCGCCCACCTACCCTAAGCAAACCATCTTTATCCAAAAATGGATGTAAAGCTTTCAGTGTACCTTGCACGCAGTTGCTCTTTCGCAATGACTCTAATTCATCGTGAAAATGAATAGATTGCTCGTGTTTAATTATTAAATGCAACGCATGCTGTAACTCATCAGGACTTAGTGTCTTTTCTTTTACCTTTGTACTGCCTTTTAAGTTATTGTAAAACCTAAATATGTATGCCATAACTCGTGTCATTTTTCCTATGTCGGAGTATCTATCTAGTACTTCCTTTAAAAAATCACAATGCATGGTTGTTACAAGCACTGTTTTATCCTGAGTGGGTTTTAAAACCTTTATCTCAGGCAAGTTTTCAGGTAAGTCGAACTTATCGCCATTAAAATTGTACTCACGTTGCAGGAATTTCGGTCCCTCCCACCAGAGGGAACAGTTTGGAAGATCCTGTGGATTGATGCCTCTACTAATCAAATCAGCAGGGTTTTCTGCCGATGGCACATACTGCCAGCGCCACCTATTTGTAGTTTTCTGAATTACACCAACTCTATTCGAAACATAAGCCTATAGCTTGGTAATTTCAGTTTCTATCCAAGCAAGTGTTATCTTTGAGTCAGTAAATAAGAACACCTCATCAATATGAATGCTTTTGCATAATGTTTCGTATACCCTTTTCATTAGAATAGCTAAAATTAAAGCAGCATTCAGCTCAAGCCTGGGGATGCTTAATACGTTAGTCCGTGGATTTATTCGCGACTTTGAACAGAGCAGGTGTAATTCAGCTTTACCTGTTTTGTCGACCACGCGGATGTATATACAGCATTCATACCCCGTAGTACTGGAGGCGTCCGCAAATCCAATCAGCTGCAGCGCTGCTGCACCGTTTGTCGGAATGTGTCGGCCTAAATTTATAGGTTTCATAGCAGCCAGGCAGCTAGCAAATTCGCACCATTCATCAACTAGCTCATTAGGTAAACATTCATCCCAGTTCAAATTATGAGACCAAATTTTTTGCATTATGCTTTTTGCTTTTATAATAATTGGACTAGCAAATCCCATAGGATCATAAAATTTCGAAATGCAGCTAAGAACCTCTCTCTTAGTAATTATATTTTCGTTAAACGATTCTGGACTGTTAATTTTGAAGCAGTCCTGCTTAATATTAAGGGTTAATCCTAAAGCTTTCATATTATAGTTACCCTTTTGAAAATCAAGCTCACTAAATCTTTGTTCTGCCTCTGGTATATCACATAGAACCCCAGGTGTGTTAGAAGCCCACTTGTGCAAACTAAAGCCTCCATAACCCAACATTTCACCTAACTGCCGTTTAGCTTCAAGCAATTTGCGCAAGTCTGAGCAAGAATATAAAATATCATCCACGTATGTACAATGTTTTATTATAAAGGAAGCTAGTGGCAGCTCATTCTCATACCTTTGAGCGAGTTCAAGTAAGCACCGTGTGGCCAAATAGCTTGAAGACTTCATACCATAAGTAACTGTATCAAGACGCATACATTTTATAGCCTGATTTGGATTATCGCGCCATAAAATGTTCTGGAGTGAAGTGTGTTCCGGATTTACTAAAATATTACGGAACATTTTCTTAATATCTGAACTCATAGCGTATTCCCCAAACCGGAACATAAGAACAATATCAAATAATTCATTCTGGACTATCGGCCCGTTCAATAAAAGGCTGTTTAAGGATGCCCCTTTCTTACTTGTGCACATTGATGCATCATATACCACTCTAGTACGAGTGCTCTTATTATCTTCATTTATTACAGCATGATGCGGCATAAAATAAATTGGATCTTTATCAAAATCGTAAGAGCCAATGTCTACATAGTGCCCATGACCAAGGTCTACATATTCATCGATGAACTTTTGGTATTCAGTTAGCAAATTCACGTTCTTTTGCAGTCTTTTTTCTAGACTGAGAAACCTATGCAAAGATAGGTCAAATGAGTTTCCTAAAGTAGCATTTATATTGCTGATCTCTATCTTTAATGGTAAGTCAACTTGAAATTTTTTATTTTCTAATTTAACTGTTCTTGTAAAAATACTTTCAGCTAATTGTTGCTCTGAATCCCCTTCTATAAGCAGTTCCGGAACGCGCTCCACCTCCCAAAACTTTTTGATACTGTCACTAACATCTGAATCACATTTAGCACAAACAAGAGATACAACCTGGTTTTTTATGATGTTAGATGTTGAGGCTCCGGCAATGATGTGTCCAAACTTGGTGTTGAGGATGCAGTGAGATGATGGCTGATCATTCAGGTCATTGCGAGCAGATAAGTGTTGCTGTTTCCTCTCAAGCGGCAGGAGAACCTGAATAAAGACATCAGCACCAATTAACATGTTGATCTCCGATGGCTGGTTAAATGTTGTATCGGCTAAAGCGATACCAGCAGGGATATTTATGCTTTTTATATCTATTTGTGTTTGTGGCAGATGACAAGTAATTTTTTCTACAACATGACAGTTTATCATGGTATTAAATGAGGATGTCAGAGAATGAACCTTTAAGGGAATGCAATAGCTGACTTTGTTTTGGCTTTCTGTTACACCAATGAGGTTGATATCATTTCGCTCAGGCGTAAAGCCCAAGACCTCAATGGCCTTTGAACTGATCAGGCTAACCTGTGATGCGGAGTCTAAAATACATTTAATGTGCACTTCTCTTCCATCTTTAGCAAAAATTTTGAGACGGGCTGTCGGTATTAAAACATTACTAGCGGAGTCCCCCGACAAGAGAACTACCGGATTCAACCCACTTTCATCGAGGTGCAGCAGAGTGTTGTGGTTTTTCTTGCACTGCCCGCACCTAAAATGGTATTTACATTTACCATTGTGTGTGTTCAAACATGTGTTGCATATACTATTTTCTTTTACAAATGAGATTCTATCCTTTGATGGCAGCAATTTAAATTTAGGACATGAAAATAATTTATGATTTGAACACTTACAGTAGATGCATTCCATTGTTGTCTTGACTGTTGCCAACGCTACCTTACTTTTAGGGTATGACATTTCTGCAGTCTGGCGCCTCCCCGGCCCTGGAAGCTCAGGACGTGTATCGGTGTTCTCCAATGCTAGCGCCCGCTTGTCCATGTAAGCTAAAAATTCTTCAACGGTTGGATCCTTATCCTGATTTCTATCCAGCTGGTACGCCCGAGAGCTATACATGTCTATTTTGCGGGTAAGTATACCCAGCAGAATAGGATCCCACTCACCAACCGCTGCGTCTAAGTTTTTAAGAGCAGCCAAAGTTTGACTGACTACTGAAACAAAATTCCGAATGTCATTAGAAGTGGCAAACTTGGGCAATTTTTCCATATCTAAAAGGCTGTTTACATGTTCAGAAACAATTTGATACTTGTTGTAAAAACGCTTGTTTAATAATTGCATTGCTTGGTCATAACTTTCACTGATAAGCGGGAGATTTTTTACTAAATCATATGCCTGACCTTTTAAAAATGATCTTAAGTAGTACAACTTTTGTACATTGTCTAGGGCCTTATCATTATGAATAACTGACCTAAAAATTTCAATGAACGTAATGAACTCTGAACATTTGCCGGAAAAACTTGGAATATTTATGCTTGGAAGCTTTGTTTTGGAAAGACCACTGCTACCCGACTCCGAGGTGCTCTGTTGCGGCATAGAACTGGTATATTTCTTAATGTATTCATTGAACACAGTCAAACAGTGAAAATACTTATTTTCTACTTCGCTAATGTCCTCTGTGTCCTTCGAATTTAGCAATAAGATTTCTTTGTTGTAGCATTCGTATTCTTTATAGGTTATTAGCAATTTATCACGCTTTGTAATTAATGCCTCGACGGAGCTTAGCTTTACATCATTTTCGTTGGACACAAAAGATACCAGCCTTGTAATCGTACCTTTGACATATCCACGATTCACACTAAGCTTTTTAAGTGTATCCTCCATTTTGTACACAAATCTTATATTTAAGCAGATCCTTGCACTACAATTGTTTAATATTATGATATTTTTTTACTTTGAAATTAAGAGTTTGCATGAAAATCACAGTTCGATCGAAACTAAAGATTGTCCAAAATGGCCGTTTTCCCACGTTCCGTTCTTTGCGCCCACACCACACCACGCGGTCGACGTTCGACGCACACGTCGATCAGTAGTACCAATCTTCAAAAGTTGAAACTCGATCACCTGCGCCAATGAGAGCACGATGCTGTACCTTGTACTGGAGTTTGCTGCCTCGTGATTGGCCGATGATCATGCAGCAAGAATTTTCGATGTGATGAAACTTGCCCGCCAAAAGAAAAAGATGGCTCCACTGAACTGGAACTGGAAATCCGCTTGCAATCTTGATATACCTAAGTATGTCGTCGAAATATGCACTTTTCTCTTTAATCAAATAGGTTTCTTGAAATATTTACGTAAATATCCGTAAAATTGTTACTTGATTTTGTTGCAAGTAAATGCCAAAAACCTTTCTTCGCCGCCTCGCGTTCTTGATGCGTTGCAAAAATGAAGCCGTGACAAGCGATCCTCACGTAGATTTTTCTTCGAAAATCGTGAATTTTGCCGGTGAGAAGTGACCATGAAGGAATCTTCGTAAGTGGACTGTAGGCTTGTTTGTAGATCACAATAAAAGACGATTTTATATAAATAAACTTGAGGAGCTTTAATGCGCATAGTGCACGGTTACAACGATGATGAACAGGAACAGACAGTCTCTGTCTGTCAAAAAAAAAATATATATAAATCAGAACCAACAACTTAACAATAAAAAAAAGGTATTTGTGTTGCCAGCAACAGAGTATATGGTTTTAATTTCAACTCGATACCTCCACGCGTTCTTGAGATAAAGGGTCTTGACAGACAGACGCAGGGACGGACAGATGGACGGACAGATGGACAGACAGACGGACAACAAAGTGATCCTGTAAGGGCTCCGTTTTTTTCTATTGAGGTACGGAACCCTAAAAATAATAAAAACAATCGTAAGTTGTTGTTTGGGAACGTGACCAGTCGCATTACCATCCATCCATCCATCCATCAGCCTGTTTCGTCCACTGCTGGACATAGGCCTTTCCAGGATTTCGCCACTCTGGTGGCCCTCCTGGAAAAAATGCCCATACTCACACACACTAGGCAGGCGGGTCGGTGAGTGCGGTGCCGAAACCAGTGACGCTGCTGCTTGTCACCAGTCTGTTTTTTTATAAGCCCTGAAAATTTCGGATGGATATACCGCCATCAATCCGTCCCAAGCAATGGTGGCCCACCTGGTTGTGCCTGTTTGAGAGCTGTCTTGTAGAACGGCCATAGATAGGGCTCATCTGCCATCAAGCTGGGATGTAATAACCGTTGGTGTACCCAACAAGTCTCGATCGATCGTGACTTGCATTTCACACCGGGTACCACCTCGGAAATGCATATCGTGAAGATGTATTCTATTTTACGATATTTGATGGCTGCGTGTTATCCGCCCATATAGCACTGAAGGTTTGTGGTCTAATTAGAGTCGTAAATCTTTCAGTTGGTCATCACTAACATGGGTGTGATCTGGGGAGCGTGTTTAAATTTTAGCTCCGCACCCGATCATATCAAGTTAGTGTTTGTAGTAGCTAATTGACAAACCATAAAACATTATGGTACAATTTTTTTCCGTATCAAATTAGACTCTGGACGCTGCCCCCCCTGCCCCACCCATTCGACGCCCATGCTTGCAACTATTGCCCCAAAAATCGGAAGTCTGGGTACTAAAACCCAGCCTTTGTTTTAATATCTGAACCCAACAGGTGCGGCCTGCCAATCGGACGATTTTGCAAAAACGTGTCACAGGTAAATATTATCCTGAGTTTCATTGAAGATAAAATTACCTGTTTTCTGAGGTCATCACCTCTTAATATACTAGAGTTGGTATTTGGCGGTTTACTATAACGTTGTATAACTGTGCGTTTATTTTACTCGTTGGCAGGAAGAATAAAATTGTCTTTTTAGGAAGAAGTCGAGGCTCTAATTGCATGTTAGTTTTTCCAAGGAAAAGCGAACATTGCCGAGTATATACAGGTTGTTAGGAAAAGTACTTCTTTCCTTTAACACTTTTAGGGCCGGGCGTTTTTTTTTAAGCAATCCGCCCCGCGCCGGCCATATTTCGGTTATTTTAAACGGCCATAAAAAATAACTAATATAGATAACTACCTACTTTGTTCTGTTACTATATTTTTGTTACTTTTGTTTTTGATTTATGAAAGAAATCAATTAAATATATTATATAACTTCACGTAATTGGCCCTGAAAGTGTACTGCGTGTGCTATAGGTATAACAAAGTATTTTAAGCTTGTTTATTTTTTAATTTTGTTAATATAAAAAACTGAAATATTTTTTAAACGTTAATTAAATTGTTCAACCCTAGTTTAGAACGCAATAGATAGATAGGGATAGGTTATAGACAATTACAAAAAAAACGGTGCGTAAGAGAAAGGGATAATCATTTTATTTAATAGCTAGCTTTTGTCCGCGGCTCCGCCCGCGAGTTATTTGGCTTAACGACATGCTTTTTTCCGGGATAGAAAGTAGCCCATGTGTTTATTTAGGGTATAATAAGCTATATCCATTCTAAATTACATCCAAATCCGTTTAACCGTTTCTGCGTGAAAGAGTAACAAACATATATACACACACACACACACACACACAAACTTTCGAATTTATAATTTTAGTGTGATTGGTGTGATATAAAAAAAGATGTATGTGTATTTTTAATTTTTTATCCATCCATCCATCCATCAGCCTGTTTCGTCCACAGCTGGACATCGGCCTTTCCAGGATTTTGCCACTCTTTGATTTAATTTTGTGTTTCTTAATAAAATACTAGTTATGAAAATTGTTTGATTGTTATTATTAGTTTCGAAAGTATAGGTATAGGTAGTCCATTATTTGTTTTAAATATTATATTTTCTATTTAATTAACGCAGTATTGCTAATTGGCCGTTTTTCCTTTGTGGAAAAATTTGCGTTTTATTGAATAGTACAAAATAACATTTTCTTATATAGAGGGTGTTAGGAAAAGTACTTCGTTCCTTTAAAACACGTGTGCTGTAGGTATAATAAAGTATGTTAAGCGTGTTTATTTTTTTTTCAATATAATATGTTATACCTATATAGCACACGTGGTTTAAAGGAACGACGTACTTTTCCTAACAGCCTGTATAAAAAATTGATAGCATTACCTTTTTAAAAGAACTAATTATTGGAGACGGTAGTGAAAAAAATTTTTTTTTCTCGCTATTTGAAAGTTTATAATCAGTGATTTGAGTGTAGCCGCCCACGTACGGATGAGCTCGTTATAAAAGGCCTTGAATTGCTACTAAATTAATAATTACTTACTCAATCTATTTTATAAATACACTGTTTGCTTTGTTGACGTTTGGTGTTTATGTGGTATATTTTTCTTGTTTCAGAATTATCAAAACAACGAACAAAATGGCGGCGTGATCATCTGATTTACTGAAGAATTACATATCCAATACATTATCAACGCTTTCTAAACAAACACTATGAACATTATAGAACTTCATCAATCGATATCAAATAATCGAATAAATCATCAAAACTCTCTACGTGAGTCGAAAAAAACGGAAATGTTTATGATGCTTCTTTAAAAACACTACAATCGAATAATGCCTACTGGGACCACCGACGACTACCTAAGCCTGAACTATTCAACTGAAATCAGCAATGTAACCCAAAATGCTAACACAACAGATTGCCTAGACCCGATTGAAGACAAAGTCATCCAAGCAGCATTCTGCACCGCATACACGATAATATTTGTCGTTGGAATATTTGGAAACACGCTCGTCTGCTATGCTGTCCTTAGAAACCGAGCGATGCAAACAGTCACTAATCTCTTCATCACGAACCTGGCATTATCTGACATACTCCTTTGTGTATTTGCAGTACCATTTACTCCTCTATACACCTTTTTAGGCCGATGGGTCTTCGGCGGACCGCTATGCCATATCATGCCTTATGCCCAAGGCTGCAGCGTCTATATTTCAACGCTGACTCTCACCTCCATAGCTATAGATAGATTCTTCGTCATAATCTATCCTTTCAAGCCTCGTATGAAACTCAAGACCTGCGTCGGACTTATAATTTTTATATGGGTGTTTGCACTCTCCGTAACTTTCCCTTACGGCTACTATATGACACTTCAGGAGGTTTATTGTGCTGAAAAATGGCCGTCTGATCATATAAGAAAAGCTTTTGGAGCTATAACTACTATAATGCAGTTTGTTATACCTTTTATAGTGATGGCTTTCTGTTACACTTGCGTTAGTATAAAACTTAATGATAGACTAAAATCTAGACCAGGTAGTAAAAACACGCGTAAAGAAGACGCAGAGAGGGAACGAAAGAGACGTACAAATAGAATGCTGATAGCTATGGTAGCAATTTTCGGTCTTTCATGGCTGCCCTTGAACCTAATCAATATCAGCAGTGATTTTTACTCCTTCGCCGAGGATTGGAAGTATTACATGATACTTTTCTTTATTGCCCATTTCACTGCTATGTCTTCCACCTGTTACAATCCCTTCCTTTATGCCTGGCTTAATGAAAACTTCCGGAAGGAATTTAAACAGATTCTCCCGTGCTTAGGGAAGATTGTGACAAAAAAATCAAAGAGGAAATCGAATCAAACTGACATGTTCCGATCTGAGAAGACCTGTGACGGGAATGAGCAGACAGTACAAGAATCTTTGATAACCTCAGCTGTACAGATGCCTCCAGTGAAATATAAGCTAGATTTGAATAAAGTTTGTGGTGGTAATAAGAAAGTTTATGAGGATGAAGCGAATAATGTCAGTCCAGATGAGAAACCTGAGGGTAATCCAAGTCCTGATGATGCGTGTGTGAAGATGTATATGTTCGTAGATAAAACTGTGGTCACATCTGATAAGGAGCCTATTGTGTCGGCGCTGTAGCTTTTAACGGTAAGCGTAATTTGTTTAACTATTATTTTGACAAGAAATCCTTATTTTCCTGTCGGACTCTGAACTGTTGTTATAATTAAGTTACAACAAACCCCCAGAATAATTTCAATAATTTGGCTAAGTGCGAGTTGGACTGGCGCACAAGGGGGGCCGTACCATCAAACAATATGGGTTCCGAACCCTAAAAATATACATATCAACAATATAGATGCTATAGCCACATTAGGGCGACCAAAAATCAAAGTGCTAAAATAGTATCTTCTGTCAAACAATCCAGAACCCTCTGAGTACGGAACCCCAATTTTATTATTTGTTGTTTTAATTTAGAGTATGTACAATAATGTTCCCAAATTTGGAACTTGCTTATGTTACCGTCTTTAAGATAGAGCTAAAGCAAATAACGTTGAAAAATGCTTTTTTTTCGAGGTTCATTGTATGAGGACCGACCTTGGGTACATATAGGTATATATTTTTTTAATTTGCCGTGGTAGGGGTCATAGTTACACGTATTTTGTGAATGTTGACAGCGTAGGCTTAGGGTCCTGTTTGGCGCCCTTCGTGTATGAAACCCTAAAAATGGGATTATACTATTTATAGACCTAAAACTCTAAAGCACTAAACTTAAAATACAAGTTATTTTAGGTCTTCAAATAGCGTACACCTACATTACTTGCTGCAACCTGTTTTGTGCAACGTTATACTTTTCTTTGTATATCGATGATTTTATTTTTCTCGTTAGCAATATGTCGCCATGTAAATAGTTGTAGCCAGCAAAACCTTTGTCATACAATAACAAACCTTAAACTACACAATAGAGTTGGTTTTCGAGATGATAAGTAAAGTTATACAATGACGTAATGACTCGTGTCTCGTCTAGGTTGGGATAAGTGTTCAGTCACTCAATTTAATGCAAATTGAGCTTGTCTGGAACTAAACTTTCCTCTGAAAGGGACCTTAATTCCATCGGTCCAAGATTGAAAATCATAAAAGACTGAAAATTAATGTCAATCAGCAACAAGATCCCTTTTCCGATCCATTTGAAGGGTTGTTGGTAAAAAAACAAAAGGTCTTAGGGAGGTACATCTTGTGGTGTAAAAGCTGACAAATCTCGTACAAAATCATAAAACACGAGGTTTAGTACCGTGATAAGAATTTACGAGTTCAGGCCACTTCAATTTTATTTATTGCGTTGATCATCGTCGCTTATTTGTACGAAACTCGCGCCGTACAAAGCTTACTATGGTTTCGTTATTTATTGTTAGTTAGGATATATCTACGTAATTAAATTGCAGTAATACGATAGTACTATATTTGTATTATTAAAAACCTCGCCAGACAGAAAGCGTGCGTTGTCTATGGTTCTTGAAAGACGTTCCGCATCTCAGATTTCCGCACGGCAACCTTTTGTAACCACTAACCGAAAGGAGAAGGTCAATACGTTTTACGCATAATGTTTGCTCAAGAGCTCAAAGCGGAGAGCATATTAATCAGCCCCGGTATACGCCACCCTATTGCAAATATTCATGTTAGTTTATTGAATTTGATGGATTAAACGTGACTCGGTTGCATATACGTTACAAAAGCAACCATTTGTTATCTACGACATCAAATTTATGTTTCTGTGTAATTCAATTATTCTGTTGTATTATTGTATAAGAGTTCTGTAGTCGTGAGGATCCGTTATATAAGATGAATTGATATCATTTTTAATGTAGATTTTTAAACAAAAATCGAAGTTACGAACGAAGAAAAACGAAAATATCATGGGCATGACTGCTTGCTTTTTGCCAGCCCAAACTCATGTTGAACGTCCTTTTAAAATTGCTATTCGTATTCATACTTCTGAAAAATAAAAGTTGTGCCGCTCAAACAATAGATAGCAGACTGGATCCTGGTTCTAATTAATTTTACAGTTATAAATTGATTTTGCAATGCATAAATCACAAAGTTTAAACAAAAACGTACAATAAATCTACGATTCGTTTCACCGGATCGCAAACACAACAGCATAGCAAAACATTAGACCCTGAGCAGTCAATACTTGGGTAAAAATAGCTTTCTCATATTCGTGACGCAGATATCCATGAAGCAGAAGTAACTTCTCGATCACATTCCGATTGCTTTACTCGGTTTTATAAATAAAACTTTTTTTAGTTTTTATCGCAATCTCCAAATCGACTTTATTAATACCTGTACTGGAGGTAAATGGAAGTCTTTATTTAAACTAGCCTTTGCCCGCGGCATACTCTGCCCTAATTTTTATTCAAAAGCAAGGAAATAGTACATTACGATACGAGAGCGATGAAACGTTTCTCGCACGAGTATCGTATAATATTTTATAGCAAAAGTGCGGAAAATGCCGACTTTACGCAAGCGCAGCGTGCGTAAAGTGGTCATTTTACGCACGGTGTGCTATAAACAATATTATGATGTGCATTTTGTACCGAGGTAAAAAGTTACCCACTTAACGTGCATAGGCATGCCTCACGTTTTAGTACAAAATTTGATAACCCGTTTCTCTGTTGTTTTTCGTTATAGACTAAAGTTTGAGACCTCTATAGTTCAATACAGGAATTTACAAGGTCACTATCTGCCTGAAATAATAAATTTTGGTATAGACAATTTAAGGCAAGAAAACGAATTCGTGTGTATATTTATTAAGTTTTTGATTCTAATTTTTCAGTTATTACTAAATTTCTCGAAAAAACTTCCCCTTTAAGCCAATTTATTATTGCTTATTTTGATTCTACATTTAATTACACGTAAAATGAAAAAATAGTGGACTTCTATCTTCAAAAGAACTCTTGCTATGAGCAAACAAAAGTAGTCATTCCGAGCGCAACGTCAATCATAACGGTATTCTGTGTCGTAACGGCACATTTTTTCCAAGAAATCTTTTTGTTGGGTATTGTTAGTGTGCAGGGGCGGCGAGGTAGAGGGAAGGGGTTGATACCAACGAACGGCAAGGTCCAAGTCAGGTAGTTGCTTCAAAACTTTCGTCGCTGCTGATGTATTATTGTGTTTTCTGCTCATTCATTGCGTTAAAAATGCCACGTTTGCGCGACTTCACCTCATGACAAATTGCTGATATGCATTACTTTTATGGCATGTCACATGGGGTCGCAAGTGCTGCCCGTGCAGCTTACATTGCTACATACCCAAACAGAGTTCCAGTTCCATCGGCCAGAAACTTCCAAGAAATTCACAGAAGATTTACTAACATTGGACTAGGATTGGCTCCTCCTCAACGCGAGCGAGTCATCATAGTTGACGTGGCTATTGAAGAAGCCGTGTTGAACCATGTATTTGCTGAGCCAACAACCAGTGTTAGACGTTTGGCTTTGCGTCATGGCATTTCTAAAACATCAGTGTGGCGCATTTTAAAGAAGGAAGGACTGCATCCTTACCACTACCAGAGAGTTCAGCGTCTGCATGGTGACATCGACTTTCGTGCCAGGTGCGTAATGAGTATTTGGATTCAAAGAAAAATTTTTAACGATCCGGAATTTTCTAAAAATATTCTGTGGATGGATGAAGCTAGATTCACGAGAGATGGGATCACAAACTGCAGGAATTTTCACGAGTGGAGACATGAAAATCCACACCTGAAGAGATCGACCAACTCTCAGGTGCAATTTTCAATCAATGTATGGGCAGCCCTTATTGGTGACAAGCTCATTGGCCCAGTTATACTGCCACCTACATTAAATAGCATAACCTTTTTAATTTTATTGAGTGAAGATTTACCTCTTTTGCTAGAAGACGTGCCACTTTATATTCGAAGGCACATGTTTGTGCAAATGGACGGATGTCCTGCCCATAGCGCAATCAACGTGAGAGATTTTTTAAACGAAGCATATGGAAACAGGTGGATTGGCAACCATGGGCCGGTGGGTTGGCCTGCTCGTTCTCCCGACATGACGCCTCTTTAGATTATTTTTTGTGGGGAGTCATGAAACAGCGCGTTTATAGCAACCAGATAAACTCCGAGGCCGAGCTACAAGATCTGATTACCAATTGTGCCAGAGATATTAATGATGACCCAGGCATGATTAGCAGAGCTACACAACAAATAGCTGTTCGTGCAGCAATGTGTCTGCAACAAAGAGGCGATCACTTCGAACATTTGATGAGTTAGGTGAAATCATTGTTAGATTAAGTACATCTTGGGTTTATTTATTTATCATTGTAATCTTTGCAAACTTCTTCGTAAATAAATGTTTGATTCGTCTTATTCATGCAAAGTTTAATTTCCTATTTTTTTTTCTTCTTAGCTTAAAATCAAGTAAAAAGTAAGGAAAATTAATGACTTTAATCCAAATCTGTAATTCCTAAAAAACGCGTATTGACTAGTTTTGTTCGCTCATAGCAAGAGTTCTTTTGAATATAGAAGTCCACTATTTTTTTTATTGAGAAATTTAGTAATAACTGAAAAATTCGAAATAAAAACTTGATGTTTTTTTTACAAAACCTGTTTTTTAATTAAACGTGTAAATCTATGGCTTTTTTAATTATTTGATCTTGTGTGTCTATTATTCCTAATCATTAATAATTTTGTTTCGGCGAGATACACTTGGTATTTCAAAAGATACGATTATTTTTTCAAACAGGGTCTACCACAAGTACTTCGAAAAAATAAATTAGTATAAAAAAAAAACAAAAAATGCCAGACTAATTTTTTCCATTTTTTTGTCGATAAAATTGGGTCTAGTTTCACTCCCTTTCGGGTGTGCACTTTTACGGGGGACACACTGTATACTACTTATGTGATTGTTTTCACATATTCTTAAGCAACCGTTTAGCCAGCAGGGGGAGGGGGGGAGGACTCTAACAAAAAATAGCACTTTAAAGCTTAATTATTTTGCCAAACGATCCCTAAATCAAAAAATAATTTTCACATACCCAGTGTTTTTGAACGACCTATCCAACGATGAAACTATGGGATAGAAGAGAAAAAAATAATCATCTCTAACCATTATACCATTACAATTTTTTTTTTCAAGATTTTCTTTTATAATTTTGTTGGTGTAATTAATACACCCATACCAAGTTATACCAGTTATACCAGCTAAGCCGCAGACTGATGGATAGACGGACATGGCGAAACTATAAGTGTTCCTTGTCGGACCACGGAACCCTAAAAACAATATAGAAAAGAATGATCAAATTTTGTACTAAAACGGTGGCGTGCCTATGTGCCTTAGGTAAATAAATAAAGTTTCACGCTACTCGGTATTTACATAAAATAAAACTCTTATTACTTGTGTCTGTATAATTAAATGGGTAGCTATCTACTAATAGTATTAACGTATTCTACTAACTATACTAACGTATTCATCATGGCACAAAGCGATTATTTTAATTCCAGTATAAATTTGAATACGTAAATAAAAGGCACTTAATATTATGAATGAGTTCGTAAATAATAAAAACAATCAGAGAAATTTTCTTTTAATCAAATTTCGTTATCGTTTCGGATATATATAAATAAACATTTGACAATTTGATAAGAATTATTGTTCCCAAAATTTACTACAGGGCTGCAACATCACTCCGCCGTAGTTCGAGCTCGACTGTGTGACCAGGGTTGGATTTAGGTGCGTTGAAAAAGATAGCACAATAATACAAAATTTGTATTGTACAAAATTATAGTACTTTTTATTACTAATGTAACAATAGTTTAAATATTTAAAATCAACATCAAAAATTTACTCTTCTAAGTCTATTAGCTCTTGCATATTAGATTCAAGCTGCTGAGGAATTAATCTTGTTAGCATATATATTCCTCACTAGGAATAAAGTCGGTACAATTCCCACTTTTGCTACCGACTTTGATAGCGACAACAAAATGGTGTCTATAGATTGTGTTGCCAGTTTGTTTGTTATTTTAGTCTTCGTTAGGTTGACTTGTCTGAATATTCTTTCTAAAAAGACTTCACTCACACACTACTTCAAATGACTTCAATGCACACTCATACAAACAGAATAATAAATAAGTCACAGTATTATAAACTCTATTCATTATAAAATAAAGCGCAATTTGCAAAAATAATGTATGAACAAGTGGAGTATGGAAAGAAAAGGTTCACGGGAATTCTCGACTAAAAGACAATTATAGACTCTGTTGTAAAATTATAGTATTTTGTTGTACTATCCCTAGATAGTACGATGCATGAATTTATAGTATAAATACTATAGTTATAGTACAAAATCCAGCCCTGTATGTGACTGACAGTTACTGACAGTCAGTTTTGCCAACTAGGATTTTTAAAAGTACGTAGGTCAAAATTGAAAATTACGTAGATTTAGTAAAAGTTGCACATGAAAAGTTCGTAGATCTACGTACTAATGTAGAGTATATATAAAAATAGAATAAATCGACTGTTTTGATCCATACCTACGCAATTTATTTATTGTCTGGCTTAATTTATACTTTACTATATGAAAATTTTTCAATTTAACAAAAATAATTTATTTCGTATCCAATCCAGTCAGTCAGATATTTGTTTCCATTAAACTGAAATTTTATTAATGTAACTAGGGGATGCCCAGGACAGGACATGATTTGGGATTTAAGAGTATGGCATAGGCTAGGAAAAAATGTTATTACACGTCCAACACAAAAAGGCCAATGTCAAATACTGTAGGCCGACCTCGTGCCCGCTGGACCGACGACCTGAAGGACGTTGCGGGGGGCGGCTGGATGAGGAGGACGGAGGACCGACATGAGTGGCGAAATTTGGGAATGGCCTATGTCCAGCAGTGGATGAACACGGGCTGATGGATGGATGGATGGATGAGAGGCGATTATTGGTAAGCTAATCGACCTATTTATCTAGGATGCGTAATACTAATAATTACGCGCGAAACAGCAGATCGGAGAGTTTTTAGCTAATACTAAAATATTTTGTAGCGAAAAAATATTGTGTTTAAGTAGAAAACTATTAAAAATTTCTATTACCTATTTTATGCAAGAAAACATCAAGTCAATCTCTTAGCCGCGTTTTTGAAACGAACGTTTGAGAACCAAAAAAAAGAGGGTGGAAAACATTTTTTTTTGACAAAAGTATAAATCTTAGTACATTGTTTATAAGTAGATCACCTAGATAAAAGATCAATAAATCAAATGTATTTTTTTATATTAAGATAGTCCTAATTTCTTCACAAGAACCCTTGAAAATCTGACTTTGTTAATGTTCTAGGCTGTAGCCTTAATAGTAGTTTATGCTACAAGTGCGGTAAGGAGGCAATAGCTACGAGGATGATTTGAAAAACGAGCGGAAAGCTTGCTTGAAAGCCTCTCTTATAAATATAAAATACTTTCTTAATAAAAGCTGTACTTACGAGTAATCTTGCATTTTTCTTTTGTACGTGAAACAGGTGTGAATGTTTATATTAAAAGCGAGTGTATTCATCACACTTGAATACGCGCAGATTTCATTTGAGAAGCTTACTTGGCGATAAGTAAATTTGTCGTCGAAGAATTAATTCATCTACACTTAAAGAGGTATTTGTTTATTTGTATATGTTACCGGGCAAACCTGATTTTAGGATAAACTAGTTCTGTCTATGTATATGTCGTGGCCATATCGTAGAATTGGTCATTTTATGAAAATTCTTGACAATAACGTTTAGTATGAAATGAAAAATTTACTATAGACTTCCATCAAAAAGTCAAAATATATGCAACGACAAGCGAAGCGAGAATAAGCGTCTTGAGTTGCTTGTGATCATAAATTCGGTAGCCAAGCGAAGCGGAACGGAGCGAGGCGACCTAAAGAGGAAAATCTAAAGAGTTTTTACAGATTTCACGATATTTGCGCAGATCATGAAATGACCATTTGTACGATATGGCCAAGACATATATAAGCTGACTTAAATTTATACAGCTAAACTCATACTGGAGGCTTGGTAAGTGATCAGTAAGACGGATCGATGACCCTTTTTTGTGAAATTCGTAAATTACTCTTTTCGTGTTCCTTACAAACGCATTCCCAGCCCCGAGTCAATTACTATGGGATGTCATGATTTTATTTTGCGAAATTGGCAAGTGTTAAAGTGTCACTTACCAAGCCTACAGTATGAGTTTGGCTGGATAAATTAAAGTTACCTTATATATTACTGCAGGTCGAAACGAAAGGTACTTGTACATCGTTCCAACCGGGTGTGCCACGACACCTCTCGTTTTTAGGGTTTCGTAACCTTAGGGTGCCAAACGAAGCCCCATTACTAAACCTCCGCTGTCTGTCCGTTTGTCACAGGGGTATAGAGCTTCAGTCGTAATAGGTAGCCCACAGACCACAGGTAGCCAGTTGAAATTTTCACATAAAACAGTTTGCGGCAAATAATAAAAAAATTAAAACCAAGGGGCGTCCTCATAGGAGAAACCTTGCAAAATAGCATTTATTTGAAGTTATTTTCTTCAGCTCTCTCTTAAAAACGTTAATACATACAAGTTTGAAATATAAAGGTAAAACAACAGATAATAAAAACTTAGGTTCCCTACTCAGAGATTGCTGAATTGTTGTCAGGCAGACGCTACCATTTTCCCGCCTTATTTTTTGTCGCCTTTCCCGACTTTGTCTCTAAAATTATTTTGTTATCTTTTATATCTGAAAAAAATATTATATACATCAAGTTTATATACATCCATTGTGCTGTTTTTCTTATGGTTCGATTGGCGATACGTTACACGTTGCTCGACCGAAACAAAATCGTCAGTATGGTCAAAGTTTCAAGATTTTTCGTTTAAGGGCCCATAATATAATAAATTAACTATAATAATTTCACTACCCTTGAACTCTCCACATAACTAAAGGTTAACTGGCAGAGAATGCTAATTAGCATTAAGTTCGCCTTTGTGCATTGTATATTTTGTGTGCAATAAAGAATTTACATACATACATACAATACCTCAATTCGCAGTCCTGCTCTAACGCTTCTGCTTTTTAACTGTCTGTCCTACTCTAATCAGATGCCGCGCACGCAAAAACAACAGTTATTTAGAAATCGCGGCTACACTGATGGTTTTTTGACACTCTTGAGTTACGGCGCGCTATTTTAAATAATAATAAAACGTCATAGAGTTCAGTTCTACCAGACACAATATGAGATACTCAATGTCAGGGATAACGGGCCCTTAATTGCTATGGCATCATTGACCTCTCATAATCAACAAGACTCACAACCTTCTCAAAAAGTGTCCGCGATGCATTTTGTCACCGCTATGGGGTGACAAATTCGAATGACGATTTCGTACAACTGACATTGCATCTTATGTTAACGACATAACGTTTTAATTTGGTTGAAGATTTTTGCTACTATGGACGTTACAGGTTCGGATACTTTCTGACGAACTTTTTTTAGAGACTGTGTGTCTTGTTGTTTATGAGAGGTCAATGTATCTAGATTGTTGTTATGTACGATAATGTACTTAGGGTTCTGTACTTGTATTGTATGGTAGTACCCTTTGTGCGCAAGTGAGCCAAATTATTTTCTTTTCAGAATGAATTAATTTGCATTTTATTAGTCTACAAATGATGGTGGTTTTTTGCATCTGATTGTGGTTAGAAAACGAGCAAACTACAGTACGAGAGTACAAAAAATACATTATAGAAGCGATTGATTTTTGCTTCTGTTAACGCAGGCGGATGCGGAACTGGAGGCGGAGGCGGATGTGACAAAAAATTCGAAAGCTGATATTTTTAAATTTTGATTGCTACTCAAACATTCAGAAGAACTTAAATAAGGCATTGTTAGGAATGTTAGATACAAAAAGTAAAAAAAAAACTTATTTTTTTAGAATCAACAATCATGTTCTGTCTTGATGTCACTCGATGCCGTTTCATCAAAGTAATTGCAGGTAGTTGCGTAGTATCAGTTATGGAACCTTTACCAACTTACGTAGATTTTGCGGAAATCTCCGGACTGGTTAGTTAGCGCCTCAAGCTTTCACTCTCCTGCTTTCTGTGCGAGCGCTCTCCATATTAAGTCTTATCGACGCTTTTCATTAGGCGCGGTGAAGGTCAAGCGCAAAAAAAATTATCATTAAAAAAAACGATAAGTTAGTTGTCTTTACGTTCTGATATAAAAATACAAATTATTTGTGTTGGATTGCCCACCGTCGCCCTACAACATCTTCCTCCTGCCCTTTCTGCGTGAGTTCAAACTTGCTAGGTGCGTTGTTTTTGTGTCGCGTGCGCATTATTTTATACGAACAAAACTCCGTTGAGCCTCCATTTTGGAAGTTGCGGAGGCGGATACGGAGGCGGAGTTACGATTTCATGCGGAAGTTCCACACTTGCGGATATGGAGGCCGAGCTCCGTTACATCCCTCCACCCTTATTAACTTATTTAAAAAGTTGTAAATTTAGTATTAATAACTCAACCGTCATATGCGAAATATCATATTGCTAATATTATAATTGTTATTTTTTGTTTCAGGTAGAACAATGCAACGACACTTTTGCTCTTTATCAGTGACATACATAGGTATACGAAAATAATGTTTCTGTTAATAAAAAATGAATTTTAAAAGTAATTTTTTGTATATAATAATTCTAATGTATGGAAAAGTATTCATGTCAATTCGTTCTTTGAACGTTGAGCCCGTTGACTGAAACACTTTTCATACTGTAAATATATTTTCTAAAATTTAATTTTGGTAGACACTTAAGACTCTTTTTGTGTAAATTTAGACGTTAATAGTTATTTTTCTATTTGTATAAAGCTTTAAATATACGAAATTATAGACAAATGTCAATGAAATGGAATGTGTGCAATTGTTACATAAATTAATAAATGGAATCATATGACTTGTTATTTTTTTTTAACAATCCCCATTAACAATTTAAGTTGTTAATTTGTTTCGCAATTTCTGATACGGGTGTTAATACACACAATGCTTATTTAAAAAAAAACAGCTTTGAAGTTCAACAATTTTTAAGATATGCCTTGTTTCATATATGTTTTCAAATTGTCTTAAGGTGGTAAAACCAAATCTCGGTGCAAAATGCACATCATAATATTGTTTTCCTTACTTTTCAATATACCCGACCGGTTTCGCTTCTAAGCATTATCTGGGGCTTTATAACATAAAACTAACTTAAATAACATTTACATGTTTAATACGTGCGATAAATAAAAACCGGTAAAAAACCGGTCGGGTGTATTAAGTTAAATTATAATTCTGTGGACAAGTACAAGTGTCTTATTTAACAAGATGTATAATAACTTCCACCAAGTGCCAACAATCACAACCATCAATATTTTAAAATACTCGCTTATCGCTCGTGTTTTAAATCGTCCTCGTAAGCTATTGCCTCCTTACCACACTTATAGCACAATGCACCTTTCCGTATTAATATTGAGAAAATCTCCGAATTTCATATCAGTACGGCAAATTTTTGTTAACTTCCGCAGGTATTTTCCTATGAGAAAGTTCTTCATTATGAACAGTCAAATATGCGGTTTCATTTAAAGATACAAGTATAGCTAGCATAGACGAAAATAGTAAAGAAGTTTTGTCATTTGAAGACGCGATTGACCAATGAACACGCAGTGACGATCGCTTCGACAAGCGTCTTGTTTTGTGTTTCCATTGGTCAAACGCTTCGTCGAGAGACAAAACTCACTGGGATGAAGTTTATGTTGAGGTGGGACGCCTCCTGTTGGGCTCAGGCGGATGGTCGGCTCTCCACTTGGAGCTATTTCATCCAAAATCATAGGAAGCTAGTAGTAGTTAACGCACAAACAGTCATTTATATCAAACAGAGGAATCTTATAAAAGGAATAAATTAAAAATAAGGTGACTTTTGTTTATGTAGCCAAAATCATATTGGAGACTCGGTAAGTGGTCAGAACCAAGGTTTAATGACGCTTTCTGTGAAATACGCAAAATAAAATTTAGACTTGCCATAATAATCGAGCCGAGGTTGTTCTTGAACAAGAATAGAGATACAAAAAATATTTTTCGTATTTTGCAAACAGGTTCATTGAATCTTGGTTTTGACCACTTACTGAGTCTCCATTATGAATTTGGCTGTATAATCAAAAGTCCCCTTCTGGAGGATATATAGAATATCGAAAAGGCCTATGTCCAGCAGTGGACTTATACAGCCTGATGGATGGATGGATGGTGATATCTGGAGGACCGTAATAAAGTGTTTTTTGTATGAAACGAATATATTGAATATATTATGAATATGTTGTACAAACTGAAAAATACCTTGTATATATTGTAAACTTGACGATGTAATTTACTGAATAAATGAATATGAATATGAATAAATCAAAACGGTATGGAATACTTTACCCATGTTTTGTTAAATAAGGTCAAATCAGAAAAGTAAATCAGGACGTGAGGAGCTCTGAACCGGGATTCGAACCCAGGACCTCTCGCTTACCGGGTGGTTGCTCTACTGAGCTATCCATTTCTCGACATGACCTGCGAATTTACACTTGTGCTTTCAGTGCTTGTGGTGTGTGTCCAGATTTACTTTTCTGATTTTCTATACCGCAGTTGTCACGTAGTGGTAAGTAAAACAGTAAAATAAGCTTTAATGTAGTTAAGGTAAACAAATAGTACACAGGGCGTGAGCCGATTAGGTTCAAAGGTTACCGAACGCACTTCACTTCACAAATACCGCACTCTCCTAGTCGTTGTGGCTCGCAATAGGGCAGACACTGCGCCGGGATTACGTGGTGGTCCTTTCTGGACGTCAGGAGTAAGAAGCGGCCAGGAGTATCGTCTGCTGGATGTTGGCAGGCGCAGCGAGTATTCAGTATTGCTAGATTGCTAGTTATAGTCTCACTCCGTAGGAAGTTCCCATTATGGGATATCACTTAGAGTATGTAACAAGATTATAATTATTAAGTATTTAAGTTTTATCCAAAATGGATGCTGGTTTAATTAGTCTACACAGGCTCTTGGGCAATTCATTCGAGACGTGTGTCCAGGTCACGAAACTCGATGTTCAATTATTCAATAATAATATAATAGTAATATTATTTCATATTCATTTAGTAAATTATTCTACCACGTGTACTAAATCATGGAGGTAGGAAGTTTGTAATGAAGAAATGTGCCAAATCAACAAAAGTGTCGAATCAGGGAAAGTAGCGAGTTAGCGAAAGTAGCCAAGCAAAGAAAGTGTCCACCTATTAAATGACTCATCCACGCGAAGCTCAGACCAGCTGTCGCCGCATAGCAAGACGTTTAGTTACCTGATTGGTCGATTCGCAGAATTCTTAAGAATGCGGAAGATATCTACATGAAGTTGGTTAGTTAACTACTAATAAAGTTTGTTTGTTTGTATAATTATTTTATTATTGTTTCGTAACATAACTTCATGTTATTAGTAAGTTATGTTACACAGTGATATAAATTTAATTTGAATTCAGAAAAGACGTTGTTCCCTAAAAGTATAGGCATGCAAGATAGAAATAAAGTTGATGCTTGCGTCCGCAGAAGATTCCTGTTTTCTATACACGTCCCTAGGGTGGTAAAAATCACACACCTCGCTTGCTGTACCTGTCTGTTGGGACTCTTCACAGTAGTACCATAACAATAGCCAAACGATAAATAAATAATTTGTAAAACTAATAAGTCCTTTAGTTTTTTTCTTAATCAGGTAGATAATACAGGTGTATTGCTACCGTGGCTTTGCTAAAATGGTGGTCGTGTTATGCCCGGCGCCCACTCTAAGTAAAGAAAACGAAGTGGCAATGACTCATTATAATTCATTACCAATTAAGTAGAGTTCTTCACCAAATAGGTAGTAAAGAGGGTACCTCAAAGAAGTTTTATATCTTTGTCGAGGATAAAAGCCTATTTTCCCGGAGACCAATAAATTTGGGCCAACATTGGAATGGTTTTATACGTTTAATTACCTCTGTTTTCCAGACAAGAGTTAATTTTACTAAAGTCATTCATATTTTACTGAAGTATTAAATCACAGTATAAAATCAACAATGGAGCGGGCTATGCTTGGGGTATCTCTGATGGATAGAATCCGAAACGAGGAGATCCGTCGGAGATCGAAAGTAACCGACATAGCCTGCAGAATCAGTAAGTTGAATTGGCAGTGGGCAGGCCATATTTGTCGCCAACATGATGGCCGTTGGGGCTGAAAGGCTTTAGAATGGAGACCACGTAGTGTAGGCCAACCTCGTGCCCGCTGGACCGACGACCTAAAGGACGTTGCGGGGGGCGGCTGGATGAGGAGGACGGAGGACCGACATGAGTGGCAAAATTTGGGAAAAACCTACGTCCAGCAGTGGACGAACACGGGCTGATGGATGGATAAAATCATACAGTGATACAACGCCTTACATGTCTGCAAAAATGCCGACAGCATCTAGACATTTCTTAACAATTAAAATAAAACCCAATCGTAGATTTATATGAAGTATTTATTTATAGTACAGGTCGCGCCAAACCATATACTATGACTTATATCTTATATAACAACTAAGGTATTTTTTTATTTATAAAAGTGAACCACCACTAGCTCACACTCTTCACGAAGTTTTCTAAGCTATAGCGTCTAAAAACTTGAAATTTGCACAAAGTTATATATTTATATATTTATTATTTATTTTTACAAAGTAATATATTTTAGGGAGATAAAAAGGGGTTGAATGTTTGAAAGGGAAATTCTTTTTTATAGGTTAAAACAATGAAAATGATTCGAAATTATAATGTTAATTAAGAATAATATTTTTCTGCGTTTTCAATGAAAGGGGTAAGAGAGGGGATTAAAGTTTGTATAATAAATTCATTGTGTTTGTAGAAAATTGGTATTAAGCCATTTTGACGGAAATTGAGAATGACGTGTTTCAACGTTTTGGAATAATCATCCCAATAGGGGAAAAAGTTTATATAATATATACGGATGGAATTTTGTTATTTTGACACCACTACCCAAACCACAACAAAGTACATAACCACTGATATCTACACAAATCTAAGTGCGTGACGTTTTTAGAATTCATATATGTATGTATGTTTGTCCGTTTATTTATACCATCATAATTACAAAACTTAAAACTTGATAAAACGTGACTTAAAACTATCCCTTTTGACACCCTTCGGATACAGAACCCTAAAGATAATAAACAATAGGCAATAAAGGTGGTCCCAAATTCTAAAACTGAAGCGTCCGCATGTTATTTTATTATATTTTGGTGAAAACTCGTGACTGTACATAAAGTATTAATTTAAATATTGCTGTGTAGTGCGTGACAGCTGGCAAAGTTATAAAAATCGCCATCGAGAATGAAAAATAAAGTGAAAAAGGGCAAAAACTCGTGCCAGCTTGAAGTGGATGCTCGAAAGTTTTGGATTTTAATGAGAATAATAAAATTTATATCGAACCATTCGACTTTTCTTTTAAAATATTGATAGGAATAGCAGTATTAAATGAAACATTCACTTATATAATATTAAAGCAACATCATGGACGTACAAAAAAAGCGGACGAACTAGCCGCTAAGCAACTCTAAAATACTCATTTATTAATAAATAAAAATGTACACGTCGAAATGGTGAAATGTACAAAAACACATTATCTCCATCCATCAGCATGTTTCGTCCACTGCTCGACATAGGCCTTTCCAGGATTTCACCACTCTGGGCGGTTTTCCTGGAAGAATTGCCCATACTCACACACGCTGGGTAGGCGGGTTGGTGAGCGCGGTGCCGAAACCCTTGCACCTGTGACGCCGCTGCCCGTCACCGGTCTGTTTTATATAAGACTCGGCAATTGGGGATGGGGATGGATAAACCGCCATCCATCGGTCCCAGGCAATGGTGGGCCGCCTGGTTTTGCCTGAGAGCTGTTCTCTTACTCTCCCCCGAATAACTTTGATGTTCCTTTCATTTATTGTTGTTATTTATCATAATGTTTTTAGGGTTCCTCACCAGTATTGTGGAGTGGTAAGGAAACCTTTGTGTGCGAGTCCGACTCGCACTTGCACAAGTTATTGAACTGTAATATAAATGTACGAAATGTGGTAAATGTGCTAAAAACTGGGTTTCTATAACAAACCATATTAATTTCCAAAGTATTAAACATGATTACAGTGTGTACACAATTTTTTTTATCAATTCTACGCTTTTGATTTATTAGTTTCAGATAAAAATACTAAAATTTTATACCGTCCGTAGTCTAAACTAATATTTTACTTATCACTTTTAATAACACTCGTTTTGCGAACTAATTTCCTGTTCTGGAGTAAAAACTTCGTTCGCATTGCTCAGTTCACAGTGGAAGTTGTTTTTATTAGGGTTCCGTACCCAAAGAGTAACCAACGGGACTCTATTACTGAGACTCCGCTGTCCGTCCGTCTGTCTGTCACCAGGCTGTATCTCATGAACCGTGATAATTAGAGAGTTGAAATTTTCACAGATGATGTATTTCTGTTGCCGCTATAACAACAAATACTAAAACCGGCCAAAAGCGAGTCGGACCCACGCACTCCCATACAACAGACATGTTTTTTTTGCCGTTTTTATAGATTATGGTACGGAACCCCTCGTGCGCCAGTCTGACTCGCACTTGGGCAGTTTTTTTAAATGACATCAGTTTGCAACAGCGGGGCAGGCAGCCAAATTAAAAGTTTTACCGTGTTTATGTTCGACTGTGGCAGCAAGTTTCCAGTGTGGCCAGCAAGCGCTAGAGATATACAGCGTATAATATTATTTATCCTCCTTACGCTCTCATGCATGCCACGTTTGTCACTGTGGATGAGAGCAAGTATTGTATGATGAAAAGATAATTGCATCGACAGCGCACTGCTAACCCGTTTGAAATAGCTGACTGTAATGATTAACAAAATAAACAGGGGCAGAAAAAAATCGCCAAAATATTCAATGTACAGACACGACTTTTTTACTACTTTATTAGTACCTATAGTATAAATTATTATTTGAGTGGGAACGCCATGAAAACCGACCGGCCGCCAGACACGCATACGGATCCCTATCAGACAACTGAGGTAGAAAAGCTCGGAAAAATACTCAGAGAAAACAGAAAAAAGTACCGACAGGTGAGGTCCAGACAGCTAAAAGCACCCAAATGATTAAACCGTCGTGCGTCGTGGTTCAACGCACACCGGAACAAAAATGGCATCAAATGTTACACGAGTAGGAATTGGAAAACTCAAAACTCTACAAGTCTCTGGTGTAAACGGATTGTCTGAAAATTTATTTGCCTTAAGAACCCGCTTCGTATTTTTCGTCTGTTTGATGCGAAGCATTGTTTTAATTATTTTTCTTGTCATTGCTGCGATGTTTCTGTAAAAATCAGGGTCATACACCAGTCCATATTGGGCATCTAAATGAAGTCCTAAAATTTATTTGATTCAATTGTTTCTCCTTTGCGCGTTATTTTGGTACTTAGATATTATAAATAACGATTCGGGGCGGGCCCGTTAGTAATACAATAATTCGCAAAAGAGAAACAATTCAAGCAAATAAATTCTAGGCTTTTATTTAGACGGGCAATGTGAAGTGGTGTATGTCCCTAGTTTTTCCAAAAACATCGCGATAAAGGCCTGAAAAATATTTAACATATTGTTTTTTATCAAAGTTGTCGTCGCGGACCGGGCTCTTAAGGATCTGAAACTCTTCTATCCGTAGCTACTCTGGACACAACGTCATCCGAATCTGACGCAAAACTGAGACGCTTTAAAATGATCTCGTTTGTACGAACATTTTACTACATTTTGTGGAACGAGCTGAACGTCTCAAACGTGGTCTCTTAGAAAGGCTTGATCCACCGGTTCAAGGTTAAGAGCTACGTAGCGGGCTATATATATTGGGGTAACTCTGATGGATAGAATCCAAAATGAGGACATCACAGTGTAGGTGACCGATATAGCCTGTAATTTTTGTCGCCAACATGATGGCCGTTGGAGCCGAAAGGCGTTAGAATGGAGACCATGTACAGCAAAACGTATCGTTTGCCCAGCTCCTGCCCGCTGAACCGACGACCTGAAGAAGGTTGGAGGTGGCGGCTGGATGAGGAGGACGAAGAACCGCCAAGGTTGGCGAAATTTGGGAAAGACTATGTCCAAATCAAAAAAATAAAATAAAATACCTGTATATCGTCACAACATGAATCCACGAGGGGGTGTCAGAGGTGTCCCAATTGTGAATTGTGAAAATGTAAGTCACAGTCCACACTCGGCACACCCGTGTTTCACCGACGATTATTATGTCCCAACGTGATGGGTGGTGAGCCCTATCGCCGTTCTTCGGGCACAAATACACGCTTTTTAGGGCATGCAGGTTTCCTCAGGATGTTTTCTTCACCGTTCAGCAAGTGGTAAGTATTAAATACTGTGCACATAAATTCCGAAAAACCCATCGAACTTGGATCTCATAGATCATATCTTCTTCTTCTTCTTCTTGGCGGGCTGGTTTCCGCACCTAGTCTCTCATTTGGACCTTTGTGCGTGGAAATAGTGGGACTGGCTATTCTAGCCAGCCCAGCTCACGCCAGAATCCCAAGAGGCGGCCTAGGTCACCACAGGACTGGCGGAGCGTCCCCGGTTCACCGAGGATCTTGGCCCGTTGTGTGCTGACACCTACGCAGTCTATAGTCACGTGGGTCGGCGTTTCTTCGGCCCCCATGCAGGTTCTGCACAAAGGGCTATCTATTATACCTATAATATAGAAATGTCTTTTAAGGTTGCTATGTCCTGTCATAAGCCCTACCATCATGCGAAGGTTGGTTCTATTAAGTCGTAGCAGTTTCTTCGTCAGGCGACGGTCCACGGTGGGTAACACCTCTTTCGTCTGCTTGTAGTTTGTCACGCTTACCCATTGTTCAGCATGTTGAGTGCTGGTTCTCTCCCGCAGCCATGTTCTTATCTGGTTAAAAGGCAAGGGTACCAGTGGTTCAACACCTACCGGTTTTTGTTTTGCGCCTTTCTTTGCCAGTTCATCAGCCGCGTCGTTACCCAGCGATCCACTGTGTCCTTTTATCCACTAGAGGGTTACTTTATTGTGTTGGCTTACCTCTTCCAGTTGGTTTAGACATTGTAGTATGAGCCCAGAGTTTACCGTAGTCCTGTTTAGGGCCCGGAGTACCGCAGTGCTGTCAGAAAGTATGCAAATGTTGAGGCCTTTAGCTTCTCTGCTGAGCACCGCGCTTGAAGCCAGGATTATACCGACGCATTCCGCTTGGAAGATCGTGTTATACTTACCTAAGGCTGTTGATTTGTTAATATTAAGTTCAGCTGAGTACGCTCCGACCCCAGTACCCTCTTTTGTTTTGGACCCAACTGTATATATCCTTATCTCATGGATATTAGAGTGGTCCGTTGGCTCCTCAAAGAGTTGGACGTTGTACTGTCTGTTGAAGATGTGCATTTTTGGGATTCTATCACACGGCGCGTCCATGGCTGGTGGGACACGGCCAGCTCAAGGATGCACGTGTGTGGTGCCCTGTCTTCGCTTTTCCACTGTCTAGCTGCCCTGAGTCTGAACGCCGCAGCCGCGGTTGCGGTGGTGCGCATGCAATTTGTGGTAAGCATGCTAGCAAGCCGTTGAAACTTTTCTAGGTCTTTCTGTACGTAGCCGACGTCCATCCTAGGCCACCAGACGACGGCACCGTACGAGACCATTGGTCTTATCACTGCTTTATATAGCCATAGCATTATGTTTGGGCATAGTCCCCATTTCTTGCCCATCATGCGTTTACACTGCCATAATTTTCAATTTGTTGTTCATATGTTTAGTCCAGTTCAGCTTGTTGTCAAGTAACATTCCTAGGTATTTGACTTCAGTTGGTAGGGTTAGTTCAGTGCCGAAGAGTTTCGGAGGTCTCATGTTCACCAGCTTTCTTTTATTGGTAAACAGGACTAGTTCTGTCTTATTCGGGTTCACTGTAAGTTGGTACTCCTCGCACCATTTTTCAACGACATTGAGAGCACCCTACATTAGTTCACAGAGTGTGTCTTCAAATTTCCCACTAATGAAAATAGCCAGGTCGTCGGCATAGCCTATTGTATGATAGCTGTTCATGCACAGGTGTACACAAATGGAAACTTCCGAATTTTGCTTTAGGTTTATATTGCGTTTATACAGCGTTTTGAATATTTTAATTTAGAGTAACAAGCGTTCGTATGCACTGACGCAGTTGAAGTGAAGGTAGGTACGGCTTATAAAAAATGATTGCGAGCAAGCCGAGGAAATGCCTGCTATTGGTTTTATATCAGGCGTTAACATCCTGCCCCCGTTGAAAAGCTCCTGTTTTCAACCCTCTAGTTCTTCTGCAGTAGGCAAGGGGCACAAGCGAACCAAGGGACGGCGTAGGCAACCTCGTGGTGTGGTAACATCGGCAACTCGGGGTATGCCATCCTTGGGACCATAAAACAATCTTGAAATTCGTCCGAGCTTCCAGCAGAGAGTTGGAACATCGTCTTCTTGCAGAAGTACCAAGTCTCCTACGTTTGGGCTTGAAGAATTGCTCTTCCATTTGTGGCGCTGTTGCAACTCGGCTATGTATTCGCGTTGCCAGCGCTGCCAGAAATGTAGATGTATTTGCTGCAGTCTAGCATAGCGTTGCAGGTTGTTAAGATTGCAGTCCTCCTTAGCAGGTGAAGGTATTGCAGTGAGAGCCCGACCAATGAGAAAGTTCCCGGGAGTCAGGCAAAGGAAGTCATCAGGAGAGGACGATAAAGGACAGAGCGGACGGCTGTTCAATATAGCCTCTACTTGTGCGAAAAGAGTAGTTAGCTCTTCAAACGTTAAGTGTGAGTTACCCATAACGCGCTTAACATGAAATTTTGCGGACTTTACACCGGCTTCAAAGATACCACCGAAGTGAAGAGCGTTCACCGGAGAAAATAGAAATTTGATTCCATCCTCACTTGCAAAGTCAGATAAAGAATCTGCATTATCTTTAAAAAATTGATTTATTTCTTTAGCACCTGACACAAAATTACGTCCGTTGTCACAGAACACTTCAGTTGGCTTGCCTCTACGTGACACAAATCTACGAAATGTCATAACGAAAGCGTCCTTTGACATATCACTAACGGCTTCAAGATGCACGCATTTGTACCGTAAACATACGAACAGGCAAAGATAGCATTTAATGATTGCGGCACCACGACCTTTCCGGTTTACAATAAGAAATGGCCCGGCAAAATCTAAACCCACTGTTTTAAATGGGAAGTCTGGCGTGACACGTTGAGAGGGCAAGTTACCCATCATAGGTTTCATAGTCTTACCTTGTAATCGTCTACACTTAAAACAATTATGGACTATGCGTCGAGCTAGACGTCTACCATTTATGGGCCACACAAACTCTCGAATAGTAGCAAGTAACAGTTGTGGTCCAGCGTGTAGGTTATGTTTGTGCTCATGCTCAAATAAAATTTTCGTTAAATGATGCTCAGCATGCAAAAGAACGGGATGTTTTTTGTCAAAATTAAAATCAGACGCATCTAGTCGACCACCCACTCGAATAACACTATCATCACTAAAAAACGGAGTCAATGATAAAATAGGAGATTTAGGACTCAGTGATTTTTTGCTAGCAAGCAAGTCGTATTCAAGTGAAAATGATTCTTGTTGTGACAAGCGACATAAATGTATAAAAGATGCATTTAGCTCGTCAACAGATGAAGGACCAGAAAGTTGATTTTTTGAATTTCTCATATTATGTATGAAGCGTAATGAATAGGCAAGTGTTCGTTTTAATTTAGTTAGGCTAGAGTAGTTTTTTATTTGTATTATAGGGTCTTTGTTTGTTGTTACGTTTGTTATGATTGAATTAGTTTTAGTTTCTGGTAAGTTTTGTACATTTATTTTATTATTATTTAAGATAGGCCAAGAACTTTCAGGTTCAGCAAGATAAGAAGGACCCGACCACCATAGCATTGCACTACTCAGCTGATCTGGACTTATGCCTCTGGATATCAGATCGGCAGGATTAGCAGATGTTGGTACATAACGCCAAGAAGCGGAGTTTGTAAGTTCACAGATTTCTGATATCCGATTTGCGACAAAAGTTTTTAAATTTTGGAAGCTGCTATGGAGCCAGCCTAGCACGACTGTGGAGTCACACCAATGAACTTGAGTTTGTATATCGAATCTCAATGATTCCCTGGCAGCCTTACATAATTTGGCTGATAATAAAGCGGCGCACAACTCAAGTCGGGGAATAGTTTAGATTTGGAACAGAGTAACTTGATGGTTATCTTATTTTCAGAATCTACAGAGCGCAGATAGACGCACGCACCGTATGCGTTCTGCGATGCATCGCTGAAAGAGTGTAACTCTACTGATTTAGGTTTATCGCAGAGAACACGTCTAGGAACCTCGAGGGTTAGAAGAGTAGGTAGCGTCGTAGAGAATTTATTCCAATCCTTTTGAATGTCATTGGAGATTGGATCGTCCCATGCTAGTTTTTTCAACCACAACTGCTGCAAAAGAAGTTTTGCTTTGATCACACAGGGACTCAGCAATCCTAAAGGATCAAATATTTTAAAAAGCGACGAAAGCATTAGTCGTTTGGTTAGGTTATGATCATTAGTTGGGGGCAGAACTTTAAAGGGGAAATGCAATTGATCAGTACTTGGGTTCCAACCCATACCTAACGTGGAGGAAGATTCACTCACAATTAAATTATCATTGGCATTTGAAGAGATTGAATCTCGTATAGCAGGTGAATTAGTTTTAAACTTTCTTAGATGGAAGCAACCTTTCTGTAGAGCTGCAGAAACAGCTTGATGGATATAGCGTAGAGTACATTCGCTTTCGGATCCAGTTATCAGATCATCGATGTAGAAATCGTGTTGAATTATCTCTTTAATCTTAGGATCTGAGCACTCCTCACCTAGTTGCCATAAACAACGTGTACTTAAATAACTGGAACTTGCCATTCCGTAAGTTACAGTATTCAACTTCATCGTTTTAATAGGCATGGACTCATCCTCTCTCCATAATATAAGTTGCAGATCTCGGTCCTCCTGATTAATTAGGACCTGGCGGTACATCTTCTCGACATCACCGGTCAGGAGGTACTTATATTGTCGAGCTCTGACGAGAATGGAGAAAAGTGAATCCTGCATGTTGGGGCCTACTAAAAGTAGGTCATTGACCGAATACCCAGAAGAACTGGAAGACGAACCATCGAACACGATTCTGATCTTCGTGGATTCGCTACTGTTCTTGAAGACAGCATGGTGACAGAGAAAATAGGCTGTGTGTGGTTTAGCTATAGGAGACTCCGAGAGATGACCTAGATCGGAGTACTCACGCACAAATTCTACGTATTGTGATTTTACTTCTGGTTGTTTTCTGAATCGAGATTCTTAATTTAATAATCGTTTTTTGGCTGAATTATAGGATTGTCCTAGACAATCTGGTGAATCTTTGAGAGGTAGACCTACAGAGAATCTACCTGAAGATAGGCGGAAGGTGTGAGCCAAAAAATGGGCCTCGCATGCCTTCTCGCTCTCACTAAGTTTAGATTTTAGGGGAACCTCCTCGAGTTCCCAGAACTTAGTAAGCTCTTGATGAATTTGGATATCGTCATCATTCAATGTACTTGAAATGACTGAATGGTTACATTGAACAATTGTGTTAGTAGAGTGAGGATTTGTGGGAATAGGACCTGATATAATCCAACCGAACTGGGAGCTTCTTAACTTCGGATTATTGAGACCGAGAGAACGTTGATCGCGGCCAAGAATATCCCAGAAGAGATCGGCACCGATGAGGACTTCAGTCGGTGCTGGCTGGTGAAACTTAGGGTCTGCAAGTTGAATATGTTGTGGTATTTTTAGCTTTGATATATCGATAGGTAGCCTGGGTAGATCACCTGTTATTTTTGGTAACACAAAGAAGCCCGATGTGACGTTAAAGTTAGTATTTAGTGACCTCAATTGCGCTACACAGGTTTCTGTAACCTGCCCAGCATGATTATTGCCAATGCCTACAACGTTGACAAGGCAATTGGAATTTATTGGTAAAGACAGTTTGTCCTTGAGAGATTGGGAGATAAATGAAGACTCAGAACCACTATCTAACAGGGCACGAACCTTTTCTGTTTGATTCGTCCGAGGATTGACTACCTCAATGATAGCTGTAGACAGCAACACTTGATTAGAATTTTGCTTTGAAAAGTTGACAGTAGTATCGTCAGTGCTGGCAGGCATGGTCTCAACAGCACTAGAAACGGAAGCATTATTGTTGACTATATTGACTGGTTTATGTATGAGAGAGTTGTGCCTTCCTTTGCATACACGGCATGGGCCCATCACGCATTTTTGTATAGCGTGACCGCTTCTCAAACAGTTCGGGCACAGCTTCAACCTATGTACTTCGGCTATACGCCCCTCTACGCTTTTTGCTGTGAAGGTAAGACAGTCGTAAGTACGATGCCCTTCACTACAAACAACGCATGTTTTTGTAGGAGGATTAGCAGCATTGATATTTTCGCCGCTGGAGCATGCAAAAGATTTTGTATATGGCTTAGAATTAGAGGCCGTGGCCTTAGATGTGGACGGAGTTGACTTATTATTATGGGAGTTCCGATATATAGATTCGAGGACATCAGCACGATCGAGTAAAAATTTGTAGAATTGTTCTAAGTTAGGATAGTCTTTCAATGTACCACGCCACTCCTCCCATTTCAGAGATGTGTGATTGTCCAGCTTGGAGCTCATCATGTGGATGATCAGAACATCCCACTTGTCTGTAGGCTGTCCAAGGCTGCACAACGCTCGTAAGTTTTTCGTGACATGATCCACTAAAAATCTCAGTGATTTATCGGATTCGCGAATAATTGGTTGAATGTTTAGCAACGAATTCAAATGATGATTTATCAACTGACGCTTATTATCGTATCGATCGGATAATAATTTCCATGCATTTGCATAATTAGCGTTAGAAATTTCCAAGTTGGAAATTATGCGTGCCGCATCACCCGTTAAGTATGACATAAGGTAATGAAATTTATGAATCGGAGCAATACGCTCATTGTTGTGAACTAAAGACAAGAATGTGTCACGGAACTCAAGCCAACGAAAGAACGATCCGTCAAACTGCGCAATTTGGATACGAGGCAGTTTATATCCAACTTCATGATGGTCAAGATTGCTTTGAGCTGATGATGAGTGACTCGAATTAAGGCTTTCATTTTGACGAGCACTCGCGTTTTGTTTTTGAATTAAGTTCTGTGCTAAGGCAATGTTTGAAATAAATAACTGCTCAATGTCATCTCGCTCATCTAGTTCGTTGGTTAAATTACTTGGAGTCATCACCTCTATTTGACTTTGCAAGTCATCAAATCGATTTGAAAGTGACTCAAATTTACCAAGTCTAATTGATAATTCGGCTAACTCTATAGTCGTCGGCGTACTCTTGGAACTAAGTTGAAATACATAGTTCTTAAACTTAGTAATTTGGCCCTTTACTAAACTACGTTTTAAAAATAAATCTTGTAAATTTTGAGAGTCCTTTGCACTAGTTTCACCTCCCATTGTTAGAAAAATTTAATATTATATAGAAGTTAATCAGACTTTGCTAAGGAATTAACACTATTAAAAAACTTTAAAACATATAAACACAACGTTTGTTTACTATGGAAATGAAACTCAATGCAAAGAAAATAAAAATGTAAATTGAAAATATGTCTTTTAAATAAAGTATTAAAATTTGTCTCACGCTCCTCGACTAGGTGTCACCTGAACCGGAGCTCAGTCTCTGCGCTTGACCTGCCGCTGTGAGGGTCCGCTATGGCTCGAGTTATCGCGGCTCGTCGAAGGGTTACGCGCGAGTAGTGTACCAAAAATGCCTGGAATATTTCGGCAAATAGATGAATATTAATTGTAATAAATAGATACAAAGATAAGAAAATTCTACCTATACTGTAGGCTTAGATTGTAATTAATATTCGTTACACTTTGTGAGTTTGTAAGAAAAGCCTAGTAAAAAAGATTTACTTATTGTGTTGCTTATATGGGACACAAGACCTTTATAAATAGGTAAATTTAACTACGTACTCATAAATAGTAGTACGGTAAATAAACAAGTGGGTAACTTTGTAATTTCGATTTTTGGTAGAAATTGTAACTGTAATTTTGGGAATGAATTCAAATTAATGGATTGTTTGATTTTTGTTTAGTAACACTGTATAAAATAAATTAGCACAAGTATATAACTGACGAACAGACGTACAAAGGAAGGTAAATAGGTTTGAGGTAAATAAATAGGTCTGATTCGGAAATTTTGGTATAGTTAAGCACCTTAAGTTAAGCTCTTAAGCACCTAGAATTGTGCCGGAGCCGTTCAAGTTTAGGTCCCCAGCATTAACATTTTGAGCTTCCGCTGGATGGTGTTGTTAGTGGGCAAGCCTTCTAATAGCATGTGTTGATGCTGTTTGTTAGATTTTTGACATTAGCTTCAATTTTAGCTAAAAGTTTATCCTTTGCAGTTCTTCTTTCAGTAGACCCTTGTACCTGTCGATGTCCGTTTTCCTCGGGTTACGCTGGGGCAAGGGTCTATTTATGTGGACACCTAATTTAAAGCAGATATGCCTGTGATCTGAGAAGGAGGGTTCCTCAGACACATGCCAATCGGTAACCAGCTTCGAGGCCGTCTCCGTGGCTAGGGAGATATCTACTATTGTTTGAAATCTGGAGGTAACAAACGTTGGGACAGAGCCCTTGCTAAGGACTGTAAGGTTAGTTGAAAAGAGATAAGAAACTAGGGCCTCACCTCTCCTATTGGGTGTCTCACTGCCCCAGATAGGGTGGTGACAGTTGGAGTCTGCTGACACGATTAGGTTCAGGCCACTCAGCGAGCACGCGGTGTTGTATTAGGTCCGCCAACTCTCTGGTGGGCACCTCCTCGTCACCAGGGAGATAGGCGGACGCCAGCACCACGGTAGCACAGCCTCCTCCACAGGCCTGAACCTCGAGCCTGATTGTCGTCAGATCTCTGGAACAGAACTGAGTTAAGAGGCACAGCATTCAAGTGGCGTGGGACGTATATGCATGTTCGTGGACCATGAACAGAGGTATTGAGGATTAACTTACCTCCAATGTTGCTTAGACCACATATTCTATCGGCCCTATTCCAAGGCTCCTGGATCAGAGCGATAGTGTGTTTGTTAACCTCCAGCATGCAGCGCAGCGTAGTTACTGCTACCTACTTGTGCTGGGGGTTAGTTTGGATGACGTTAGTGGGGGGAGTGGGCGAGATAGGATAGGAGAATGTCACTATCCATTGATTCCCCGTCGTCCCTCTTTCCACGTCATCTGAATCGTGGGGATGTTCGTCGGTGGGTTGCAGCTCCACTTCCATACCACAGCTACTCCCCTCCTTCGGTCCCCCACACGGTTGTGTGATCACGGTGTTGGACTCGGTCTGACGTAAAGGTACATCTGACCCTTTGTCGGGGTCGGGACTGGACTCTTCCTCCGTGGTATGTAGCGCATGCTACTGCTTCTCCCCTTAGATGCTTTGAAAGTTTTGTCTCAATGAATAAAGTCCTTGCTCTGTTGTACAACGTTCGATTCATTCTTTCAGCAACTCCGTTTGACTGCGCTGAGTATGGCTGTATATACTGGATTAGAATACCTCTGTTCCTACAAAAAATGTCTATTTTATGATTCTTAAACTCTCCACCATTGTCGCATCTGATCTTCTTTACTCTGATTTCCTTCTCTGTTTCCAATTGTCTTATGTAGTCCAATAAATTGTCTGTGGCCTCGCTTTTTTGTTTCAATAGATATACAACGCAGAAGTGTGAAAATCATCAATTATTACCTGATAATACAACTTACCAATAATTCCGGGTATTGACATCGGTCCTGCCACATCCGTATGCAAAAGTTCTCCAATATGATAAGACCTCAGCTTTGGTACTGGGTTAAATGGTAAACGTGTTGACTTACCCATTTGACGGGGACTGCAGGTTCCTTCACTCGCTGGTAGACTCATCATTCTTAAGTAGTTCCCGTTCAGGTGACCTAGACGAAGTCTGAACAACATGCACTATTGCATAAATTATCATTATTAGAGCAAATTTCCATCTCTAAAATAAATAGTTTTCTTGTACTTTTACCTATTAACGTTTTCATGGTTTTGTTATTAAAAATTTCCACATAATTGTTACTGAACCTAACGTTGCAGTTGCTCTCTATAACCTTTTTCACAGATAACAGATTGAATTGCAAATTTTCAACAATTATTGCATCTATAGACACTTCATTACCATTACATCTCAGTAATATAGTACCCTCTTTAGTAGCTAAGATACTAATTATATATTCCCCATTGGCCAAGTATATTTTCATTTCCCTATCTAATTTATTAATATTACTCATGTATGGTTCAAAACTTTGTTGTATTAAGTGCTCTGTGCAGCCAGAATCAATAACCCATTCTATTATATTTATGTCTACACTATAACAACAATTCTCTTCAATACCTGTTACGAAGCAAAATTTTTCCACATCATCTTCCTCGACTGCTACTGCTGCTGCTTGATGCCAATTTCCTTGTCCTTGTCCGTGACCTCTTCCTCGATATTGTCCTCTGCCTCTGTTTCCATACTGAACTCGTACATGTCTATTAAACTGCCCTCGTTCATGAAACTGTCCTCGTCCATGAAACTGTTCTCTCCCTTAAAATTGTCTTTGGCCTTGACCACGAAATTGTCTTTGTCCTCGTGATTGAACTCGTTCTCCCCGTGCTTGTCTAAACATGCTGCGACATTCTCTCGCAAGATGACCTGGTTGTCCACAGTTGAAACATTCTTTATTTTGCAGCGCTGTATAACTGTATGATGTTATGTGGTTTTGCTCAGTATTCTTGATTTTTAATTCTGCATCTAATAATTTGCTTTTTACATAGTCCATTGTTAATATTTCTGTAGATGTCTCCATGGCTGTGATGATGGGTTGATAACATTGGGACAATGACATAAGGACATACGTAATTGTGTCAGTTTCTTCCATCTTTGAAATATCTTCAATTTTCCTTACAGTTTTATCAAATTTGTAAAAATATTCTTTCAAGTTTTCGTATTCTTTGCACTTCATCCCAATGAGAGTCTTTCGTAGATAAATGTTTGATAAGGTGCTTTTTCTTTCATAAACTTGGCACAGCTTTTTCATCATATTACTTGCCGTTTATTCATCTTTTATGTATTCCAGTTGACTGTCCGATACAGATTGAACGATAATATTTCGTGCCTTGGCATCCATTTTCTTGAATGATTCTTTTTCTTCACTAGTCTTTAAGTCAGATTTCGTTGACAATGCTTCGAGGCATTTTTTAAATTCCATATAGCTTTTTATTCGAAACATACAGCTTGAAAAATTTTCCGCGTTGAAAATGGGCAATGTTCCGTAATTTGCGATATTTGCCGACGACGCCATTTTTGCTTCCTTGTAAAATTTTCCTTGTGATTTTTTGTTTCAATTTTTGGCACTGTTTTACTTTCTAACTTTGATCTGTGCCATCTGGCTTAAACTTGGGCTCATAACCTGATGAATTTTTATATGAAGCGGGGTCAAGAAGCAAGAACAATATTCTCAATTATTTAGTTACATATTTACTTTATTGAACACTGTCTTCATCTAATGGTGGACAGGAGCAAGAGAGAGAGAGAAGTACAAACATTTATTTTATATCCGCTTGGCGGCAGCACCGCTCGCGTGTTCATCTCACATGCTGTACAAGGTCGTGTTCATGTGTCGAGCTGTTTATAACTTAACAACTGGCACTGGTGGATCTTCGGGAGCGGTGTCTTGTAAACCCCTCGGACCGAAGAATCTGACGTACACCGAGCCTAGCCCGAAGGTGACTCGGCGGTCTCTTGCCATCAGTGCCGGTATTTTCGACCAAGGTATACCTAGGCTTAAAATGTCCCAGGTCTCTCAGCCGGAGTGGTGTGTATGTCCATGGAGTACATAGACCAGCTGTCCACCTTGAGCCATTTTTTGTTTTGCATGGCCAGCCAGGTTTGTATCTCGCTGGGCTTCTTGTCAGTCACCTCAGGAATAAACAGCCCACATTTAACCTTGGGTATTAATTCCTTCAGGCTGACGACTTTGTAGCTGGTACCTGGGTACAGCAGTTTGAGCGTCGCTACGGTGCGTTTCAGCCAGGCCAGAGACCTGTCGTCTTCACAACATAGTCTGAGGACGCCCGCGTTCCAGCTGAGCCGTCCTCGGAATGACGGTACGTCCGGTATGTTGGAGCCGGTAGTTTCAGCGCAGATTTCACCAACTGTCGCCAGGAGTTCTGCCTGAAGCTGTTGTGCTGCTTCTGCTGTGAGGTCACGGTTAGGGTTGATCCTGACCGCTACACACAAATGCGATTGCATTGCTTCTGCGTAGCTCGATGTAGAATCCTTGGTCTTGTCCACCCTGACTCGTTTGGTTTCATCAAGACGGTCCTGGCGACGCCGCTTTGCCATACGTGGCTCGTGGGGCTTCGCTGGTGCCGTCTTGTGGCCGCCTCCAAGGACTGCCTCACTAATCTTGTGGAAAACCGGTCTACCCTTTTGACCTTGGCAACCTTTACTTTGCGTAGCCTTGTGGGGTTCGCCCCGGCTCGTGGAGGTGGTTGGTGACCTAGATGCACCATGCGAATAACCCTGAGACTGGGCAGCCTTCTCACTGAATGGCTTCGGTTTCCCCACGCCTCCCCCCGGCCGCCCCGACCCAGTGGACATTGCCTTGGGCTTGTTGACCCTTGGCAAGAGGTCAGCTGCGGTCTGGGACTGCCGAGTTGGGTCTCGGGGAGGGGCGTAAGCGCACTCGTTCCAGGTGTCGCATCAGCAGGGTTTGCTGTTGCATCTCTGGTCTGTTCCGTTGTGTTGTGGTCAGTCGCTTCTCGGTCGCGCTTAGCACGCCTCCAGCGATTTCGCCTGCTGTTGCGGCCTGACTGTTGAGAGGGTTGGTTGCCTTGTTGGCTACCAAACCCTTGAGTTTGGCCCCCGGTTACAGCGCTAACGCGCTGTTTACCTTTCGGCTGTTTTTTCTTTTTGTTGGCAACCACCTGCTATGTGCTCAAAAAACTGGTCTGTGGCTGTATGGCCTCCGCTAACGCGCTAAGGTCAAGTACCTTAGACGGTGGTTTGTTGACACTGTCGTTGTTGTCAGTTAGTTTGTTTTTCCCATTTTCCATTACTTCCAGGCCGTTATAATTCATCTCCACAAGTCCCCACCCACTTCGGAGCCCACAACGTCGGGGGAATCACACTATGGTGACACCAAGAAATCCCCACGGAGATATAGGCTCCCTGCCTAAACCTGCCTAGGTTGGGAAAACCTAGGAGCACTGCAGGTTTGGCGTAACAGAGTTGCATACGAGACGGTTGAGCATAAGGACGCACCAGCTATCTGGGCTAAGTGTGAGGTTGCCAGTGATCAGGGAAGAACCACTCGCTCACCACACACCCCGTACACTGCCGTCTGCATACCCCTCTGGACAGGAGCCTCGCCCGTCTCAGCTTAGTCCGCCGAAGCCGGTTGATTCCGTTTACCGCACGGCTAGCTACACCGTGGGCACCGTTTGTGATGGTACGCTGGACCAAAGAGGGCGTGTTGCCGCGTACGGACACTAACCCGGAACGTATTTGGCTCAGTCCCCCAGGCTACCTTTGCACCATCTGCGGTGATCTACTGCGCACGGAATAGAACATTACAGCCTCGTCACCAGGTGGGTGACGAGACTGCAACGTAGCGCAGGAGCCTTGGCATCGGAGTCGTGTGTGGGGGTGCTGCCCTGCACCCGTTAGTGTATGTGTTGAAGTGTGTGTATAGTGTTGTCTGTATGCTTGTGAGTGTTTTATATAGCAAGGAGTTGATGTTGTGTGGGTGTGACCCTTTAGCCTATCCAAAAGGCCGACTCATTTTCTGTTGGCAGCCGGTGTCTCAGTTTGATCGGACACACGGCTGTGAGTGGGCATACCGGTACCAGTGTTGATTGGTACCAGAATCTCCACGGGTCAGCCCTCCTCCTTTCAGGCTGAGGCTGTGTAAGCAATTTTGACATCCCCGGGGTGAAGGGGACAGATACATGCACGCATAGGTTTCTCCCCTCCCCCGGAGGCGTCCGCCTAGCACAGCCTCACCCTTAACCGGGCTTGGGACCGGCACCATACTGGTCCTTGTAGGCTGACATCTGTTGAAGCTGCTAGCACCAAGCACGTGCAGAAGAAAAAACAAGCAGCGGAACCGCAGTACAAAGCATACAAAAGCAAGCATCGAGGCGGAGTTATACTGTCTAATGAGATAGAAGATTAAAATACTAAGCAAAACATCATCTACCTGTCTCATATAGTTTACCACTTCTTATGGTTAAATTATCTACTAATAAACGTTAAGTTGTAAATGTGTATATAAAAATATGTAAAAAGGAAAATGGCCTGAACTGTTTCGAGAAAAGGATGGTACGGCCGTGCCGCTTTGTAGCTTGCCTTGGCGGGGGCACCACCGTGCCTCCAGATATTAAATATTCTGCACATAAATTCCGAAAAACTCATAAGTGCGTGCCCCGGCCGGGAATCGAACCTGGATCTCAAAGATTGAGAGGCCAGCGTTCTCCCCTGAACTACCGCCACTTTACAATATTATAATATTTTTATACATAAAAAGGTTAGGATTGCCTTGACGCCTACAAGGGTGTACGTACCGGTGCTATAGGCATCAAGCTCTTCCTTTACAATATTTTTGATTTCATTAATAAAAAAATGTAAACATAGCACTATATACTAATAATTAATAAAATTTAATATTTGAATAAAGAGCATGCAACTTCTAGATAGGAAGCTTGAAGCTTATAATAAACTAAAGTGTGTAAGAAGGTGTGTGTGTGAAGGAAGTGAAGTGAGGATGTGTGGGGACCCTACTGAAGACGAGAGTCTATATTAATGTCTAAAAACTTTGTTTTGTTCACTAACTCTAGCTTGGACCCTGCAAAAGTAGATCAGCATGTACTTGAATTACGTTCGGTAATGTGAATTTTATACATTTTGTCTTTTTTCCATTTAAAATTAAATATTTTGCAGTAAACCAATCAAAAACCATTTAAAGATTTACATTCGCGTCATGAAGGTTATCTTTATGTCTATTATCTTTAAAATAAGTGACATGTCGTCTGCGAATAGCACTATCTCAGAGTCCAGCAGTGGGCGAACACAGCCTGATGGATGGATGGATGGATGAGGTGTATTTGCAAACATAGCTTATTCCTTATTCCGATCATCTAATATGGGAAATCACATGGATAAATTTTCCGGTTGTGTTAAGAACTAGATGGCTCAGTTGGTTGAACAATCGCCCGGTCAGCGAGAGGTCCCGGGTTTGAATCGCGGTTCAGAACTCCTCACATCAAAATTTACTTTTCTCCTGCTTTTTAGTACCGCAATGATATAATTTGTATCTCGTTGCAATGAATAAATCTTCAAGTGTATAAAATATAAAAATTTAATCCTATCATAGTTACTATATCTAAGTACCTAGTTCAACCTGAAATCTTTGTTGCTAACATAATCATTAACCAAGTCTCTAGTATGAATTTGGTCGGTTGATAGAATTTCACCATATATTATGAGACTAACCCCGAAAGCCAGGGGCACATTTGTTTGTGGCTTAGATAAGTACTCGCTTTTAAAATTCAGAAACCGGGTGGTAAAAGCCTTAGCGAGATGCTAAACATTAATTCTACCGCACTCAAATGATTACTTTCCAAACAAAAGTCTCTGTTGTATTGCCTAAATCAATAAGTAAATACGTGTTATATATTTTGAAGCTAGCAACCAATTTTAACAACATTCATTAAGCTGAATGTGTTGGGGATCTTACAAACAATTTAGGTTGAATATAGCATCTATTGATTGAAAAATCATTATCGGCAGTTGAAATGTATTATTTAACGTATACATTTCTGGTAGTTGATCAATTTACGGCGCCTCGTTAAAAATAGGTGCGACGACGAGCGGAGCGAAAAAGAGCGTATCAGGTAGCTTGTGATCATAAATTTGGAGAACCGAGCGAAGCAGAGCGGAGTGAGGCGACCCCCCTAGTTTTAATACAAATACGATATGCCCAGGCAGATCATAGGCATCAATATTAAAACATCAGGTCAAGGTGAATTTTGGCTTGCCTCCAATGCCATCGAGCAATCAGAGAACAGTGTATTATGTTACGGGTGTCAGCTTAACGTAAAATTGTACACTGAACAGCGATTGGTCCATTAGGTAAAAAATAGTACATTGCAACCGCCGTTTACGATTTTCCGGTAGTTGATACTACCTCTAAAATTGATCAATTTACGATTCCTGTTATTTTCTGGTGACGTATATTATATAAGGTGACTTTTTTTTATGCAGCCAAACTCATACTGGAGGTTTGGTAAGTGATCATTAACACGGATCGATACACTTTTTGCTTATTGGACGTAGTTTAGCAAAAACCGTCCAATCCATAAGACGCTCAAAAATGAGTTATGTATACCAAAACGATCAGCTGGTGCCAAATTTGTATTATATCAAAAACATTCAAAGCTATCGGTTATGTGTGCGAAGATAGAGCTATAGTATTCCAACCCAAATCATAGAATCACCCAATACAAAATAAACTTCAAAAGTCAATATCTCAAAACTAGCTTCGTGTGGTTTGGAACGTTTTTGCTAAGGCTACTTCCAATTTCGCAAAATAAAATTTTGATGTCTCATAGTAACTGACTCAGGGCTGGGGTTGCGTTTGTAAGAAACACGAAAAGAATAATTTACGAATTTCACAAAAAGGGTCATCGAACCTTGTTACTGAGCACTTACCGAGTCTTCAGTAAGAATTTGGCTGCATAAATTAAAGTCACCTTACATATATTTTAAATTTCTTCATAAATTATATAATAATAATGTTAAATGGTTTCTCTTTAGACTTATTCCTCCAGACAAACTGTTGTTACAGTTTTTCAGGGCATTGTTTAAAGGTATGCAAATCGCATTTTAAATTAATAAATAAAATAAAAGATCACATGTTTGATGCAAACAAACACACGAATCAAAACCTATTGATACTTCCCTCAACCTAGAATCATGAAAATCGACAACAAGAATTGTTTATCTCAAATTGTATGACACATTTCTGTTTAAAACGGAGCCTTTATTGGATAACTTTGTTTTCCGTCTGTCGGTATGTCTGTCCGTCTCTCTGTCAAGACCCTTTACCTCGGGAACGCGTGGAGTAATCGAGTTGAAATTAAAACCATATGTACTCAAATCTACAGTCCCTTGAAGCTAATATCTTTGCTGGAAGCTGTGAAAAAGTTAAACTTTTAAATTAATGTAAAAAAAGATACGGCCGTCTATGCCGCAAAAAACGTATTTTTCGACACTCTCAAGGGAATCAAAATTTATAGGGTATTTTCCGTTGACCTTATTGACCGTATCTTAACAATTTTTAAGTAACTAATTTGATTACTTCATCTGCAAATTTATTTCCTCAAAAGCGCTTAACCTTAACTTACAAAAGGACCAAACTGTTTTTGTTCCCTTCAGCTCATTACAATCTAACTTCACAGAAGCACAAATTGTAACATCGCTATCAGAACATAAATAACCTTCAGTAAGTCGGCCCAAACCGGGCTTAAATCACAGGTGTGGAATTGTACAGTGGGTAAAAACCGTTTCTTTGTGACTGTGTGTGACTTATGTTTGGAGAATTAACCCCTGATACGCGAGGAATTTACCTGCGGTAGAATTTGAAAAGGTTTTTCCAACTGTAAAAAACTTTATCTTTACTAAGGTTTGGGACTTTATGCAAATAACATTTCAAAGTCTGAAAGTTACCCCACAGTTTCGGGGAATTATTGATCTTATTTATTTTGTAGCGATACTTATTATGCAACGTGAAATTTAAGTCATTTCGCTAACGAAAACTGGTGATAGTACTCGTTCATATGAACAACTTTTACTATGGAGCCAACCCTGAAATCGTGAAAAAAATATCAGCTGTTCCATAGAAAAGTTAAATACCTACTCGACCCAAATGTAACAGCAGATTTTTTTTTCACGATTTCACGGTTCGCTTCATAGTAAAAGTTAGTTGTTAGTATGGACCAGTACTATCACCAGTTTTCGTTAACAAAATGACTAAAATTTCACGTTGTATAAAACAGACTGGTGACGTGCAGCGGCGTCACTGGTGCGCGAGGGTTTCAGCAAGCTCACCAACCCGCCTGCCTAGCGTGTGTGGTTATGGGCATTTATTCTAGGAAGACTACCAAGACTGGTGAAATTTTGAAAAGGCCTATTCATCCAGAAGTGGACGAACTTGGCTGTTGGATGATACCACAGATCTGAGGATGATACTGATTAAATATTGTATTAAAGATCGCCTTTGTTTTCCAGTAGTTTAAGTAGTGTTCCAAAGAGCGCCGGTTCAAATCCCCTAGAAGGACATTTGTGTTCGGTTTGCATGCTTCGGAAGACAAGTTAAGTTGTGGGTCCACTAAGGACCTGAAGTACTGCAACAGGGCTCATCATCCATCGGATAATCGTCGGTGATACGTTTACTTACATAAACTTATATAAAATGCATGCTGTGATTACCCTAATAAGTTAGAAGTTAAGCAGTTATTTAAGTTCAATTAGTATTGCTAAAATTAGCTTACTAACTACTGATTTTCCCAATAAGGAAAATAAAAAAAAATAAAAAAAAATAAAGATTGGAACTGAGAAGAGTAAAATTAACGTGATATTTTATATTCAAAAAGTACTTTCAGATTTGTAGAGTTCTATTGAAAACACGCTAAGGCGGATGTAAGAAGCTACATAGAAAATCAAGCGCCCATTCAAAACGCTTCCTTTTATTTACAAACATGGTCATGAAATGGATACCAGGCATGCCTTTTAAGTTCTGTCGTTTACATATTTGCCGCCAATTTTAAATTTAGAACTGTTCAATATTCAAATTTTGTGAATTTAGAATTTCAAAACAATTGAAAGAATTAGGATTAATCCAATTGTTTAGTCACAGCGTTGTTTTGAATCTGTCAGGTCACGTACGAAAATGAATCTTACTAAGGAAAATGTCCGTGCAATCATTTTCTATAACTTCCGAAGAGGCCTAACACGGATTCAGTGTTCCGAAGAGCTAACATCTGTATTCCATGATGATGCCCCATGTCTTCGACAACGCTGGTATTTAGAATTCCAATGTGGATATATCAGTCTTAGTGACAAATCTCGTGAAGGACGTCCAAAATCCGCCTTCACTGAAGGTAACATTGTTGCTGTGAGTGATCTAATCCTCGAAGATCGTCATGTGACATATCGGGAGATAGAGGCGTTATTAGGCATCTCAGGGACAACTATTCAGAAGATCTTGCATGAGGCGCTTGGTGTGAGAAAGCTAGTTTCCCGTTGGATCCCGCATTTGCTTTCCGACGATCATAAGAGGCCCGCGTCAGATGATGTAAGAAAACTCTTCAAAGGTTTAACCGAGGAGAGTCAAATCACGTCTACGACATCATCAGTGGTGACTAATCTTGGATATTTTTTTTAAACGTCTCAAGTTTGCTTATATTAAATATTATTTATCAATAAATAAAATAAAGCCAATAAATTTAGTTTCTTTCTTTCTTTTCTTCTTTTAAATAACTCGTTACGAATACTGAGAAAATCACCTCGATGAAATGCTCGTTTATCAAATGCCTTCTCTATCAGAAGTGGTATAAAAAAGAAAGAGGTTTTAAGGCACAACATGTCCATCGCAGAACGAAAGAGATACACATATCTAAAAAAGCGCGCGGCCGAGTAGTGCGGTGGATCAAAAAAGGGTTGGATATTGCTATGTTTTATTAAATAATTATTTAATAAATAATATTTAAAAAAAAACGCATCTTTATGTTTTCGATAATGGGTGTATATGTTTACAACAGTCTGTATTGTTATTTTTACTTTATAAGTTTAGACGGACTACTGTTTTGAACTGAAAAAACAGCCTTCACTTTGCAATTTTTTTCGGCGCAGTGAATTTTGTTTTGGGTTTTGTTATCGTCTTGGAAAAGGTTTCATTTATAACATGTTTTTATGTCACAACCCTATCTATTACAGTATGTGATTTCTACTGTTTTAAAATCTCATTTTTGACTTGTCGTCCTAATTTCTGAAGGCTTGTGATGTTTATCTATTAAAATTATGGGTAATATGCCTCACGTTTGTTATTTGAAAATATAAGATCTAGAAATCTATGATTAATACGCATTTTTTTTTCTATTCTTTTTCTTCTATTAGTGAGTCCTATCGCCGTACTTCGGTTACAAATTATACTCACAACTTAACGTGCCTTCCGAAGCAGGCGCATATCGTATATAAGGTGACTTTAATTTATGCAGCCAAATTCTTACTGAAGACTCAGTAAGTGCTCAGTAATAAGGTTCGATTACCCTTTTTGTGGAATTCGTAAATTATTCTTTTTGTGTTCCTTACAAACGCAAGCCCAGCCCCGAGTCAATTACTATGAGCCATTATTTGGCGATATTAGCAAAAAGTGTTATCGATCCGTGTTACTGATCACTTACCAAGCCTCCTGTATGAGTTTGGCTGCATAAATTAAAGCCACCTTATAAAAATGTGGCCCTGCGGGATTCGAACCCGCTACCTACAGTTTAGTAGTGGAGTACTCGACCACAGAGTCGTATTATGTATACAATGTGACATGTATTAATGCAGCCAGATTCATACTGGATCAATTAGCATTATTTGCTTAATTTGAAAAATAATATTTTGACGTTCCATTGTATGGACTCGCGGCTGAGCTTGGGTTTTCCAAAAATGGTTATCGAATCTTGATACCGACTGCTTACCGAGTCTTCAGTATGAATTTGGCTGTATAAATATATGTATATTATGTCACCTTATATACTTATACCTCAGTAAGTATTAACTGCAAACTGCACTTGTTCTAGACAAGCAAGTAAGATTGATAGATGTTAGAGCACCTTAATGGACGCAGAAGACTTTAATGGCTTCCTTAGAGAGTTACTCCTTCAAGCCGTATTGAACTTGATAAATTCTGGGAAACCTGCTCAAATATTCACTAAGTATTAATCAACTTGCAAGGCTTCTTAATTCGGAGCACTGCATATTAATTTGTGTTTGTTCATACTGAGTTCTTCGGAAGACACGTCGATTTGTGACCAAAGTATGGCGATAGGGCTCACCACCAGTCACGCTTGGACATAATAATCATTGGTGAAAAGTGAGTTTTCCAAGTGTGGACTGTGACTTGACTTTCACAATGTCGTGACGATATGTATGTACATGTGTCGCTCAGCATTCTTGAGAGCCTTAATTTTATTATTTTTACTGTAATTTGTATTACTTATACAATAAAACCACAGATCTTGTGAATTCGCATTAGAAGAAGGTGTTGCCATAAAAGAAAAAACATGGTAATAAAATGATACCATAGCTTTATACAATATTTTGGCCAAGTGCGAGTTGGACTCGCACACAAAGGGTTCCGTACCATCACACAGTACTGGTACGGAACACTAAAAACATACATATGAAATATAGCAACATTACGGCGACAAAAAATAAATGGTAGCGCCTTTGAAGCAATTCAGAACTCGAAGCAGTTTTATTATTTGTGGTTTTATTTTAGACATTGTACAAAAATGTGCCCAAATTTTAAACTTGTATGTATAACCGTCTATAAGGTAGGGCTAAAACAAAAAGAAAAATTACTTGCTACCCACTTTCATCATTTATTATCTATTGAATGCCCTGTAGAGTTATACAATGCCTTATGTAATATATTTGATAACGTTTACAAAGAGTGTTACAAAAATGTGACTATACCTTGCAGTAATAGAAATAACAAAGGTTGGATCACCAGTAACCTAAAAACAATGATCATTGAAAGGGATAAATTGTTTGAAATATGGAGTAATGACCCACACAATATGATAAAGCGACTTAAATATACTAAATACAGAAATAAATGTTCTAAGGCTATACTAAAAAGTAAAAGTGATTATGATAAGCGAAGTATAATAGATTGTAACAAAAATATAAAGAAAATATGGGATAAAATTAATAACATGCTAGGAAATTATAGGAAGTCATTAGATTCTGTAATCATAGATAATATGGAGACTCAGGGTACTTTAAAAGATGTTTGTAATGGGTTTGCAAACTCTTTTTCTAGTGAAATTGATCACATAAAACATGTGTGTAATGATAAATGGTTAAATAGGGAAAACTACGTACAGAAAACAGAGGTGTGTATGAGGTGGCAGCCGGTGAACAGCAAAAATATTATGAACATTATCAAGAGTATGGACTCAAAAAAATCACCGGGGCCGATCTTGTACGCATGTGTGACCTAAAAACTGTATCTGAAAAAATAAGTCCAATAATTGCCAAGTTAATTAACTTGTCTGTAAGTAAATTCAGTTTCCCAGGTGGCTTGAAAGAGGCTGTAGTACGTCCCATTCATAAGAAAGGTGACCGGAAAATATATGCTAACTATAGGCAAATAGCCATACTTTCTAGTATAGATAAAATTATTGAAAAATGTATTGTAGGACAACTAGGATCATACCTCCAGAAAAATACAGTATTAAATCCATGTCAGCATGGCTTTCGGAAGGGTAAAAGCACAAACACATTGTTATCACAATTTACTGATGAAATCAATATACACTTATCTGAAAAAAAGTTTGTAGTTGCAATATTATTCGACTACAAAAAAGCATTTGATACCTTAGAAACAGAAACACTTCTGAATGCTATGTATGAGTGTGGGGTGGCAGAACCACTGAACCATTGGTTCCGTGATTATCTCACTGCGCGTTCATATCGTGTTAAGGTAGGTGAGGTGTTCAGTGACACGAAGCGGGTCCAGTGCGGAGTTCCGCAGGGTTCTGGATGCGGCCCTGTGTGCTATCTTATGCTGGTCAACAGCCTGTGTGATGTCCTGCGCCATAGTTCGGCTTATATGTTCGCAGATGACCTGTGCGTTCTGCGCGCTGGCACCGCTCTCACAGACACATGTCGACTAATACAACAAGATGTTGATTCAGTTGTCAAGTGGTCACACGACAACGGAATTGTTTTGAACGCTGAAAAAACTAAACTCTTAGTTATCCATTCACCTTATCTAATTCCTACAGAGCCATTCTTGCCTATTATTGTTGCTCATGATTACTCTTGCTTCCATAGTAACCTGATATCCTGTAATTGCAAACCTATTGAACGTGTAAAATGTGCCACTTACCTTGGGATGAAAATTGATGAAAACTTTTCATGGACAACACATGTAGATTATATTTGTAGTAAGCTTAAAATCCTACTTGGTAAATTCTATCACTTAAGCTTTAGAGTTCCAACTAGTACTCTAAAATGCATATATATGTATTTAGTGGACTCAATAATAGGCTATGCTCTTGACTGCTATGGTCTAACTTTCAAAACAAACATAGATAAATTAGAAAAACTTCAAATTAGATTCTTAAAGCTACTTGTGACTAAAAAAACTAAAATTAAATGCAAAGATGACTACAGAAAGTTATTCAAAATATGCAAAATTCTTCCGGTCAGTTTAAAACAAAAATTTTTAATGTTAGTAAATCAGCATGGTAGTCGGGAGCATGACTTATCATTCATAAGCCACACTCACGACACAAGGTCAATAAGTGCGAGTAAATACGATGTACCAAGAGTATGTAATTATTATGGCGATAGAACTCTTAAAAAACGGATTCCATACACCTTAAATAGCCTACCTATTAGTATTAGACAAGAGGCCAACAAAAAAGCATTCAAAAAGCAGATTATGAATTATCTCCTTGATAGTATGTAGCTTTTAGTTTAAGTAGGTAGACTGTAACTCGTACGGTCGGCCGCGCGTCGGCAGAGACGTTTGCCCCTGCTTTGTATTACCCTCATAATACAATCCTGGCGCGGGCGTAGCTGCTGGGGTGCGGCTGATCGTATACTAATTTAAATATATTAAACTATATTATAATATTTTTTATGTTAGAGACTCACGGATCCCACAGTCAAACTGTACATGCAGTTTTGTGGGTCATGTATTAGTTTTATAAGAAAATTGGTTAATAAATAAAATAAAAATAAAATAAAAATAAAAATAACGTTAAAATTATTGGGACAAGTACGAGTCGGATAACAATATAGATACCATCGCAATATAAAGGCGTCAAAAAAGCCGCTAAAATGATAGCGCCTTACAAATAATTCGGCATCCTTTGAGTGAATCTAATTTTTTAGAAGAAGAAGAAAAACGTTTATTAATATATACAGTACATGAAACGAGACAGTTTAAAAAAAAACATTACAAGAAACAAAGAAAACACAAATATAAACAATATTTAAACAAATCAAAATAATATACAAATGTTGTCGCATGCACTGTAAAATATTAAACTGGCCCTGGCTCACTAAATGTTGGAGATTATTCTCCAACGCTGGTTTTCAGCCAGTACCATGGTACTCCTCATAGTACCCGTACCAACTTGAAAGAAAATAAAATAGTCGATGTTGACTTGTCTAATTAAAAACTAAATTAATAAGAAAGTTTACAAATGACAAAAGTTAGTATTTAATAAAAAGTAATAATACAGAATAGAATGTCAATATGGTGTAAAATAAAATATATAATAATATAATAAACAACAAGTGTGCACATACGAGAAACGGTCATCGCATTAGTAGTATTGTAAAAATTATCGCTGAATCTTTTGAAGAGAGAGTAAATGTGAACGATATTTTAGTTTAAAAGTTGATTTAGACGTGAGTAATTTAAGGGGAGGTGGAATATTGTTCCAGCACTTGGTTGAGAGATACCGAAAACTACCTTTAAAAGCTGCAGTTTGGTGTGATGGAGTGAGTAGTAGACATCCAGTTCGTGTATTGTATGAATGAATGGAACCACGCCAGGCAAGCTTTTCATACAGATACTCTGGGACTTTAGTTTTTACTATCCCAAATAACATTGTTGCAAAGTAGAGTTCTTGTCTTTGCTTCATTTTCAAAATACCCGCATTATTAAGAAAAGGAGTCACATGAGTCCGTGGAGGGATCTTGAAACAAAAACGGGCACAGGCGTTCTGGATTCTTTGGATAAGATTTTGTGATCTTTTTAGCAAGCATGCGCCATAAACCGTAAGACAGTGATTAAGTTTAGATAAAATTAAGCTTTCGCATAAAAGTACCCGCAGCTCAACACTTAGAAAATCACGGATCGTATAAATTGTTCATTTTTATTATTTATTCTTTTACTTTTTATTGTATGTTTAACAATCTGACCTAATTTGATACTTTTATGTATTACCGTCTTTATGATAGAGCTGAAACAAATAACCTTGATTTCTTGTATGGGGACCTTTACTTTCATATTTTTCTATTTTTTATTATTTGTCGTGACAGAGACTATGGTATGCGAGATCGCTATCACTTGCTCTGTACCACGGAATTGGTATACAGGTGACGAAACACAGGTTTATAATCACGGATGCGCAATGAAAGTTGCCAAATAAAGCATACCTATAGTTTCTTAGATGCTGGGCATACTGAATCCCGATACCGGACAAAGGGCGTTTAAACAGGCTGAAACAATCCAAATGGCACTTATCATCTATGGAAAATAGTGGACAACGATATCGAAAATACCCTTGTTGACTGACTGACCTATCTAAGCTAAATCCAAATGGCTGAACTTAGTAACATAGATGTAAGGTTACTGTTATGACGAAGATAACGGCTAGGAAGGGATTTTAGGCAATTCCTACGTGATCGAGAAAAACTAAATTAACGAAAGCAACGCTGCAGATAGTCCTCTCGTACAAGAGTATTTTATCCGTGGAAATTAATTGCATATATCGTGAATTGTTTTGAGAAGACACACGAAATTTAATATACCTCTGAAAACACGACGACCCCACGTAAAAGCGGAAATTTCTCAACTATCCTCGGTTTCAAAGCCATACAGAAAATGTTGAATACTTTGTGTTTATTTTTGTGCTTATGTACGAGATATACCTAGAAACTTGATTTTAGGTAGTTAAATTATATTTGTTTCACATATTTTATGCAAACTTAGTATTTAAATGTGTGGGGACTTCATACTTTTCAGAAAAATTTGTCGGGATAATATTAGTTCCATCCATCCATCAGCTTGTTTCGTCCACAGCTGGACAGGCATTTCCAAGATTTTGACACTCTTGGTGGTCCTCCTGGAAGAAATGTCGATACTTACACACGCTGGGCAGGCGGATTGGTGAGCGCGGTGCCGAAACCCTCGCACCAGTGTCGCCGCTGCCCGTCACCTGTCTGTTCTTTTATAAGGCCCGGCATTTTGGGATGGATATACCGCCATCAATCGGTCCCAGGCGATGGTGAGCCACCTGGTTGTGCCTGTTTGAGAGCTGTCCTCTTACTCTCCCAAATATCTTCGGATTAGGATTTGCGAGTAAGATGGTGGTACCTCCACAGTCGAGCCCGGCATTAGCTCTACCACCTCTAATAATAATAGTTACCAATCACTAAACGTTGGAACTTACTATTATGGGAAAAGGATCAGATTGTAATGCCATACCAAGAGATTTGCCGTCTGATTTGTACGGTAATGCATAAAATCTAATGAAAAATTATCTTTATCTATCGCTTCAGCTTGTCTATCCGTCTTCCGGGTAATCTACATGTTTAAAAAATACAACTTAATAGTACTCAGAGGTCTAGTGTATCAAGCTACAAAATTTTTCTTAAATACAATTTTTTTTCTTGATTTTGAAACATATTAATTCCGCAGTAGTTCGGTATGTAGGATGTATAGGATACCAATAAAACGTTAAAAGCTTGAATTAGAAATTGTGGTAAAATGTTCCTGTCTTGGTAGTAGCCTTAAGTGATGCACCGATTATTGTCAATCAATACACCAATATACAACGCGTGGTGAGACACAAAAGAATCGAAAAAATATATCGATAAAACCAATCTCCGTGAAAAAGTTACAACAGAATTCGTATTTCAGGTTCCTAATTGACAAGTAAAATATGTCCCGAGTTTTTGATTGGTTGGTTTACGTCGGGGGAGCGACTTTGATTGGTAGTATTTCCTCTTCGTGTTACATGTATTTTTCTTTTACAAGTATTTTATGTAACAGGTTGAAATTTTGCAAAGATATTTTGTTAATTCTAAACTTCCAATTTTTTCCAAAACCTCTTGTAAGAATGAAATTAAGGGTCCTTTTAGGCAAACATGCGTTGGAACATTTTAGCATATTGAATAGGATTTTTTGTATAATTAGTTAGTAAATAAACAAGTTTAAAATAAATACACAAATATTAAAATGTATTTGACGTTTACATTCACTAACACTAAGTAAATTTCTTTTGCAATACTGACTGGGGCATACCTTGACCAGAACCTAAGTCTTGCTATGCAGATACTGCCAGCCTTCTTTGCACTCTGCCAGGCGCCATCAATATGGACAACTCAACTCTTTTTACCTTATTCAGAGTTTTTTATAATCCATCCATCCAATATATACAAATACGTTTATTGAATTAAAAAGAGAGTAACATAGTTTAATGTATTACAAATGTACCCTGGACTAGACTTTTCTGATTTTCAGGGTACGGTCCAAGTTATACATAATTGATCTTGAACCTTATTGTTAAGCGACGGTTTCTTTATCCTATAATTAATCTTATTATTTTATTGTTTATTACATTTTAAGCAAATTATTCTACTTATATACAAGGAAAAATCTTGCTTCTGAATTTTAAAATTAATCAATATAATGTAAAAACTTACATGATATTTATTATAGACCAAATTGCAAGGAATGGATGAATTGGTGGAGTGTGAACTTATTTTATGGTTTCGATTAAGTTTTCGGTGTTATTGTAATATGTTAGTTTTTGACGAAAGTCGTTTAGGATGAATTTATGTTTTGATTTGCTGTAACTGTGTAACTTGATGGATTTGTTACCAATAGTTAAAAAAGCGTGGTTTTTGGAAAAATCCGAAAGGTTTGCCAAATTAAGTGTGATATAGGGGCAAACTGTAGGTGGCTGGTAGAAAAGTTATCAGTTATTACTGAAGAATCTGATTTTAAGAGTGACAGTATCGATGAAGAAACATAAATCTGTCTTACAGTCAAAACCTATGCTTCCCTGTAAAGAAGTTCTGTACTGAAAATAAAACGTATTTTTAACATTACCTCCAGCACCATTCGTTGGGCTCTTTCCAATGGAAGTAATATCGTATTGGCAGCCCCACCCCAAGAAGTGATGCCATGGGACAAGGTACTTTGACACATGGCAAAGTATCATGTTTTGTTATAAAATATCACTACTAAATTTGTTTATAATCCTAAAAAAGTACATGAGTTTATGGACTCCACCACTAAGAACCTTAATGTGTAAGTCCTAAGAAAGTTTCTCATCCACTATTGTTTCTAGATATTTAGCTTGAGAAACTTTTTCAAGTTCTAGACACATACAATGTGTATATTGAAGTTCGTCACAGCTACAGACTTTTAGCTTCAAATTGTCTGGGGAGACGCTGTGATTTATTTTAATGAAACACATAAATTTTGTCTTGTCACAGTTTAGCGTCAGCGGGTTATTATCCAGCCAAATTTTGACTTTCTTGACGCCAGCGTTAGCTTTTGACTTTTTGTAGTCAGCAAAACATGCAATTTTACCATCAATCTTGTGTTTGGTCAAAGAGTATATATAAATTAAGAACAGCACAGGTCCCAAAACACTCAAAGATTCAAAGATTCAAAATGTTTATTTGTAAAATAGATACATAAAGTATACGTTTTACATGTCAAATCTAATCTGTATAAAAATAATATGTTATAATGAAACAAATGTGATACTTACGGGAAATATATTAAAAAAACTATATTTAAGTTGGGCTACGTAAGTTATACACATGCATAAAATAAAGATTTATTGAAATAAGAATATTATTATACATAATGCAATTAATAAATAAGTTGATAAATAAACTGAATAGACCATCAATAAATATAATGCCTAACCATATTATATATACTAACATAAGTAAAAAATTAAAATATTGTATATACCTACATAATGCAATGAATAAATAAGTTAATAGATAAATAAACTTTAAAAAGATATAATGCCTAAATCCACCCATTCGATTAACCTTGCTAAGAAGGAGGGCGAGAAACTTAGCAAGATCATGTCTTTTTTATCAGTATTTTTTTCTCAATATGGCTTAATACTATTACAGTCTTTTTAACTTACATAAAATTATACAAAACAATGTATTAAACTTTAATAACTAAAGGATAAAAATATAAGGCAGAAGGAAATTGTGTCATGAGGGAAAAAAAATACATCTTAGTCTACCAGTGCCTTGCGGAGCGCCATATTCAGTTAATATTTCATTACTTTTCTCGAAGTTTATTTTGACTTGTTGGGTACGTTCTTCTAGGTAACTTCTAAACCATATTTGAGCAAGACCTCTGACACCAAACTGTTCCAATTTTTTGAGTAGAAGAATTGGCATGGTGTGGAAGGCCTTTGCTAGGTGCAAAAAATACCTACGCATTGTTCCCTTCTATCCAAACCACTTGCAATATTATTTATGACATTATCAGTGGCATCAATTGTGAATTTATTTGCTTGAAATCCGTACTAGTTTTATGAGAGAAGATTGTGTTTGCTGAGAATAAGTGATAACCTCTTTTTCATTATCCTCTCTAGTATTTTGAATAATGCAGGGAGAAGAGTAATAGGCCAATAGGACAAATAAGACCTTTTTTAAATGCCCTAGTAGGAACAGTTCCTGTTTCTATAGTAAGATTAAATATGTATGCCAACGGTTTAGCAATAAAACCTGCGACATTTTAAGGTACTCATTTGTAATGCCATCCCATCCAGGACTACTGCAGCTTTTTAATTAATTTAATAGTCGCTCGACTTCAACAGCGTCCGTAGGGTTGAGGAAAATAGTCTTAGGCAATTCAACTCTTTCAGAGCTACATATCTTTACAAGGCTTTCTTCATTACGACCTATTTGATTAATAGTATGTTTAGCCAATAAAACACTTACATTCTTGAAATATTTGTTATATTCATTCAAAAGCTGTGATTAAATTTGAGTATTTTTATGGACCACCTCAGTGTGTCGCTTCTTTTATAATTTTCCATTTTGCTCCTGGGGTTTTAATATTTTATGTTCAGGTCTCTGGCTGTTTCTGTTGCGATCTTGCAAATATTACTGTAGATTTTATAATCTTTTCTTAGCTTTTCGTCGTGGGGTCTTTTTCTGGTTTCCATAAACATCAATTCCAATAAAATATTCAGTTTTATCAATATTCGATAGACGCCTGCTCGACCAAGTAATTAAAATCTCAAAGGTATTTTGCAATTTGGTCAGTAAAGATGACTGATGATATCATGTTTGTTTAAGTATTGTGTACTCATAGAAAGTTTTTTTTTTCTAAAAATATGTAATTTAAAAGAGGAAAATATTACAACCTTCGCGACGTCAGATATAAACAAAGATTTATTATATTAATTAATTAAATATTTATTTTACATCGTTAATGATAAAGATTTGAAATTTTCTACAAAAATAGCATTCACTTGCTTACATAATATGGTATAAAAAAATATTGAAAAATTCTAAAATGTTCAAAATATTTCCAATACAAAAGTGAGAAAAATAAAAATAAACACTTAAAAATACAATATGAATATCAAATTGTAGATATTAAAGAGTTTATTATAAAAATATATACTTTTACCACATTTACTAGCACCGATTTCGAGAAATCTTTGAAAAACCACAAAAAAATGAATGTCCCCCCCTTATTTCAGAAACTGGTGGACCGAAAAAAATGAAAAAAATCGTGTTAATTTGAGGCTACCTAAAGATTACAGGAAAAATATAGCGGTTGAGAAATTCACTATAATAAAATGACAAATTCAAATTTTTCATCTACGAGTTTTATTTCGAGTACAGTATAAAAAAATATTTATGTCTCTCTATTATTTCTAGAAATACGCAAAAGAAATATATATTAGATAACCTATTTTATCATCCATCACGCAAGAGTACAATTAATAGTAATAAAATAATTTAAAAGATTTTTAAGTTCTTTCGGATCTCAAATTATAATTATATATGGCTTATTTCTTATATGGCCCCCCGATTTCAGGGCTGTTCCTACCTTGGGGGCCGCTAGTAAACATAAGTATACTTTTTATTCAAGATTGTATGTAAACCTAGTTTAGCATTTCTGTTTTTACTACTGTAAACCATTTAAGTCGAAAATAAACATATTTCTATTTTCTATTTTCTGAAACCACACGATTCTTTTTTTAGTCATCATAAACAGTAATGGGCACGATTTTGAATCACTCCTCACTGTTCCCAAAACTGTTGAATTACGGAACTCTAGGTATGCGAGTCTGACTCGCACTTGACCGGTTTTTTTTGCAAGACTTTTACATAGATGTTTTTTTTTTGAAAAATGAGTAGATTTTATTCTCGGCTAAGGTAAGCCATTTGTCAAAAAGGTTTGAATGCAGTTACTCCTTTCTCCAAAATCGATGATGCCAATCCTTTGAGCAAATTTTAAAAGTTTAAATTTTCCCCATACTTACCTATCTCCAACGCGCTTCTTTTTATTGTTTTCTTTTGCAAACTTTCATGTCGTGTCGTCGTAGGAAACTTTTTTTCTGTCTTTTTGAACAATTCTTCGAAGAGGGCAAAAAATTGCATAATTTTTGTATTCTATATTCTTAAACCTTGGGCACGTCTAAGGTTTCTAAGAGCTTGAGATTAAAAAATAAAACTTTTCTTTGCTGTGGTTTTCCTTTTAATAAGTTTCCTTATAACTTTTCTTTTATTTTGCCAAAAATGGATAAAAAAAATCTGTCCCAAGTCCCAACTGACCACATCCAATAACTTTATTTCAAAAGGGAGATCATACTCTCTTTTATTCAGTCCTATGATAATAAATAATGTTTTATTAGATAGTGTAAGTAACTGAAGTTTATTTCACTGAGGTCATAATTTTGTTTCTTAAAAATAAAACAAAGGAAACCGTGTTTCTAAAGAGAATAAATATGAAATTTGACAGAGGACATAAAGCCTACAAGTTTTTAGTATCAGGGGTCAACCTTTCTAAGTACATGGATGAAACTTTGTGGCCAGCAGGTGTCATATTTCGACGTTTTGTAAACTTTGAAGAAAATAAAACGAATGGTACAAATGCTACCAACGACGTCGACGGTGTAAACAAAACAAATAATGAATAGTAATATTTATCGATTTGCTACTTATAACTGTAAGAGTGTGAAGCGCTCCATCGACGATGTTAGAGAGCTGTGCCGTACGTGCGATGTTGTATGTCTGCAGGAGACGTGGTTGCTGCCCCATGACATACCATACATGAGCACGATCGACAGCGGTTTCGGCTATACGGCTACGTCTGCGGTGGATACGTCTGCGGGTATCCTGCGTGGGCGCCCCTATGGAGGTGTCGCATTGTTATGGAGGCATAATGCGTTTCCTCAGGTGTCAGTGTTGCAGTGCGATAATGCCCGTATTTGTGCTATCAAAATTACAACTTGTGATAGACCAGTGATCGTAGTGAGTGTTTACTTGCCTACAAATTCAGTTAATAACTTGCAAGATTTCACGGATTGTTTGAGTGCAGTTAGCGCTATTATTGACGAGTATGGAGTTGAATCTGTTTTTATATTGGGCGACTACAATGCAGACCCGGGTGAGTTGTTTTACAGTGAACTTGTAAATATTTGCAACGACCAAAAATGGACATGTATAGATATAGATATGCTGGGGGTGGACTCGGGTACCTTTACTTACATTAGTGATGTGCACGGGACGACCAGCTGGCTGGATCACTGTGTTGCAACTCAATCGGCAATGCGGTCTGTTATTGGTGTCAATGTTAATTATGACCCTCGATGGTCTGATCATTTACCTCTTGTAATTGAATGTAATTTAATACTACTGACGCAAAAGGTCTCAACGAATGCAATAAATTTAAATATAGACATAGTATGGGGAACAAGAAGCTCGGAACAAATCTCTTGTTATTCCAAAGAGTGTCATGAGCGGTTAAAACTGATTGACTTTCCAACTGACTGTCTAAGCTGTGCCAATTGTTTTTGTGATGACCGTGACCACAGGCATATCATAGACAGACTACACTCTGACATTGTTGCCGCTCTCCGTGATGCGGCAGTGGTGAGTCGGGGGAGCACAAGGAAGGGCGTGAGTGGCGCGCGCGTTGTGGGATGGAATAAACATGTCAGCGGGGCTCACGGGTTGGCAAGATCAAGGTTCAACGAATGGGTGCTTTGCGGAAGACCGAAATCCGGCCTCGTATATCAGGAAATGTATCAAAGCAGACGAGTATTTAAGTCCCGATTAAAATGGTGTCAAGACCATCAACATCAAATAAAAATGGACTCTCTTGCAGAAAATCATTCCAAAGGTAACTTTCGCGGCTTTTGGCAGGGAACTGGTAAAGCGAATGTACGACCTGGCCTTCCCGTGAGCGTCGATGGTATGAACCAACATAAGGACATTGCTAATATATTTAGGGATCATTTTTCTGTGACATCCCCATTGGGCCCGGCGGCGGGGGAGGTGCTCGGTGCTGGCATGAACCATCAAGCGTTAGGTGATCCTATTCTAGCGAAAGACGTGGCTAAGGCCATAAAACGTATACAAAGAGGCAAGTCCCCGGGTCACGATGGACTCAGCATTGAGCACCTCCAACACGCCGGGCCACACATTGCTAGGGTCTTAGCAATGTTCTACTCGCTATGCGTGAGTCATTCCTACTTGCCTGATGACTTTATGAAAACAGTGGTAGTGCCTGTAGTGAAAAATAAAACTGGTGACCTTGCCGATAAAAGTAACTACAGACCTATTTCTCTTGCCACTGTCATCGCTAAGATATTTGACGGTTTGCTTAACACACAGTTAAATAAATACATAACACTGCATGACAACCAGTTCGGCTTTCGCCCCCAACTGTCCACAGAAAGTGCGATACTGTGTCTTAAGCACACTGTCAAATACTATACAGTTCGCAAGACGCCTGTTTACGCGTGCTTCCTCGACCTATCCAAGGCCTTCGACTCGGTGTCGTACAATATGCTGTGGGCCAAGATGAAAAGTATTAACTTGCCAACGGAACTAATCACCATGCTCCAGTACTGGTACGCGCATCAGTCCAACAGTGTCAGGTGGGCGGGGGCGATGTCGGATCCCTATCAACTCGAATGCGGAGTCAGGCAGGGTGGACTAACATCTCCAACCCTGTTCAACCTATACATCAATGATCTGATCGTCGCGCTCAGCAGTCAGCATGTCGGCTGCCATGTTGACGGAATTTGTGTCAACAACTTGAGTTATGCAGACGACATGGTGCTGCTGAGCGCGTCGATCTGTGGCCTGAGGAGGTTGGTACGGACTTGTGAGGAGTACGCAAGTGGTCACGGGTTAACATATAACGTAAAGAAAAGCCAATGCATGGTCTTTGAGGCCGGTATAAAACGGCCCTTTAATTTACCACCGGTGCTGCTGAATGGTATGCCTCTAGAAAATGTTGAGCAGTTTAAGTACCTAGGGCACATACTAACTACCGGCCTCAAGGACAATGCGGACATTGAGCGGGAGCGGAGGGCGCTGTCAATAAGAGCTAACATGATAGCCCGCAGGTTTGCGCGATGTTCACAGGAAGTCAAAATTACACTATTTAGGACGTACTGTACATCACTCTACAGCTGCAGCCTGTGGGCAGATTACACTAAGCGAAGTTACAGCGACCTTCGCGTCCTGTACAATAATGCTTTCAGGATATTGTTGGGGCTGCCCCGATTCTGCAGCGCCTCTGGCATGTTCGCAGAGGCACGCACTGACTGCTTCTCCACCATTATGCGCAAGCGCGCCGCATTCTTTGTGCGGAGAGTTAGGGCCAGTTCCAATGTTGTCCTGAAAATGATTGGAGACAGACTAGACTGCCCTTTTCTCCGGCACTGCTGTGATAGACATATCGCATTAGCAGTGCCGGTGAGAAGGTATTGAAATTGATATTTTTATTTTATTTTATTTTGATTGTATGATTATATTATTGTAATTTTTTTATTTTATTTTATTTCGATTTTTGTAATTTGATTTTATATTATATTAGTTATTAATTATTTGATTTATGTACCTATGTAACAAACAAATATGGATCACTGTTATCCGAAATAAATGAAATTTAATTTTAATTTAATTTAAAGCTTTTGTACGAAAATATTTTCTGTGGGTATTTTCTCTGGTTAGTTGCCAGTTTTTATTTTCCAAATAGACTATTGTAAATTTATGATAGGCGATATATTTCGACCCCTTCAGTGGGGTCGTATATTTAGTCAAATAAAAAATAAGACGTAATTTATGCAGCCAAACTCATACTGGAAGCTTTATAAATGATCAGTAGCACAGGGCGATAACAGTTTAGCTAATTTCGATAAATAAAATCTTAACGGCCCATAATAATTGTCTCGGAGCTGGGCTTGCGTTTGTAAGGAACACAGAAATAATAATTTACGATTTTCACAAAAAGGGTCATTGAACCTTGTTACTGAGCACTTAGTAAGTCTTCAGTAAAAAATTGGCTGCATAAAATAAGTCACCTTATATATTTTACAAAAACGCATTAAATTAAAAAGCCATCAACAGATAACAAGAAAAAACATAACAATAAATAAGTATTCGTTCACATATTTATTCAATATGCACATAAAGGATTCCAGTTTTGTGTTTGAAAACACATTTCCTTGATGATACCGCCTAATATTATGTATAAACATAACACTAAAATCCTCATTACGAAATCAAAACTACTGGCATAATGAAAAATATTTTTCATTAGCGTCTCTAAAAAATTAAATCATAGTATAGGTCTCCGAACAACATAGTGCTATAAAAAATCTTTTTCTGAGATTACAGTACATGTAATACTAACTAGGAAGGCAAAGGGAACTTAGCCTATACAGCCATCTCTGAGGTTTGATATCAAATACCAATGAGGTTTTTATATAATGTTCTCCAATACATACAAAATAGTAACGAGGTTACAGTTCAAATTTATTTTCGACCAGGTATTGTCTATGGCTTACGGCGCGTTGGACTCTGTCTGTAAATGCATGAACTGTTTGTTGCACCATGGTTTTCGAGGAAATGTATTTATTACTTACAGTGATTTTATGGATCAAAATAATTATTTTGTCCTAAAATTACTGACAGCAGGGATGGTGATGAATGATATTTGACAAAAATCAAGAAAACAGGTTGGTAGGCATGAGTTTAGATATAGTAGTGTATGAAACTATACATAACTAGGTATTAAACACTCGTTTTTTAAACTGACACTCGTGTTTTTAATAACTTTTTTATGTACCAGTTTCATAAACTACTATTATAATCTAAGAGTACATGCTTGTTAAGCTGAAACTGAATATGAATCCGAATTTAAGCCGCGTCTTTGAAATGAATTGAAATGAATACTTTATTTCTGCAGTAAAGGTACATAGTTTTAGTTTTAGTGCAGTAGTTTTATTGACGCGAATGAAGAGCTTTTGGGTAAATTGGAAAGGTTGCAGAATCTAGGCATCAGATTCGTGTATGGTTTGCGCAAATACGACCACGTTTCATACTACCGCGCGGAACTTAAGTGGCTCCCTATTCGGAAGCGCAGAAATCTCCATACGTTGTGTTGCCTTTTCAATGTCCTCAAAAGTTCAACAGCTCCGGATTATCTTCGTGAGCGCTTCAACTTCCTGTTTAGCAGAGATATCAATAAACCACTCAGGTCGCACACAGTCACACTCCTTAAAACGCCTTCTCACAATACCGGAGCTTTCGGAAATTCGTTCACTGTTAGAGCCATCAGGCTGTGGAATTCTCTTCCGCACACAATCCGAGATTGTCGCACTATCTCCTCTTTTAAAAAGAAACTAAAGGAATACTACTCAGCAAATCCTTAAGCTATCCTAAATATGTTTGATTATTTATTGCTGTATTATATATAATTATCAATTATTATGTATCGTTATGTTCATTATACTTATATATCCATTTTATATGTATATAGTCATGTTTATATATAGTCAGTTTATATTAAAGTTAGCAGTTATATTACTATGTATGTAAGATATATTTTAGTGGCATACATATATATACACCTATGTAAGTATTTTAGTATGTAGTAGTCATGTAGTACGTACACATATGGTTACCTATTTATTTTTTAAAGCACTCCTATATGTACCCATTCGGTTTGCTATAAAAAATCTCTTTGGGAGATAAGCTCGCCGCTGTACTCAAATTAATGTATCAAATATTTGTAATCTCCTTTTTTGTCTACAATAAAGAATAAGAATAAGAATAAATAGACTTATCGCACGTTAGGATTTGTTAAATAATGAGAAAATAATTAAATTTAAAAGACGAAATACCTACAATATATTAAAATAGGTGTTGGGTTTGCTTATATTTAATAAGTAAATATACGTACATAAACGAAAATAAGGGATATTTAATGTTTACAATTATGCACATATGTATATACAATAGGATAATAATGTATACAAAATACTAATACGTTACATATATAAATACATGCCTAACTCCGCCCATTCGATTAGTCTTGCTAAGAAGAAGGGCAAGAAACTTAGCAAGATCATGTCTTTTTTTTTAGATCATCATTATATTTATATACAATAGTGTTTTAGTAAAGAGATAGAAAGTACAGGACAAGAGAAAGTCGGATAATCAGGCCAAAAGTTGAGTTAAATAATATATAAAATAAATAGAAATTAATAGACTTTTTCTTTTACAATGAGGAATTTATTTTTTTGTGACCCCTGGACTGACGATGACCTGAAGAACGTTGTGGGTGGCAGCTGGATGAGGAAGACGGAAGACCGCAAAGAGTAGTAAAATCTGGAAAAGGCTTATGTCCAGCAGTGGACGAACACGGGCTGATGGATGGATGGATGGATTCATTTTTATACCATATCATATTTTTTTACTATACACTTCATAATTTGTTTTCACAACAGTGTTCACAGTTTTTGAAACTTTTTTGAGTGTTTGCAGAAAAATTTGTAATATTGTGTAAAATTATAAAATTATAAAATTGTATTCATTTAAAATAAAACTAAAACAATTTTTCTCAACAGAGTACCCATCATAGTAGAATTCGAATATCCAGTATTATGTATATTTATTTAATGTTTATTTATTTTTTATAGTTATGAGTATATATGTGTATATTTTAATTTAAGTATTAATTTAAGTAGGTTCATGAATTTGTAAGTATATGTAAGTTTATGCCCTAGATAATGTATTTTCTTCTTAGTCTCCTTTTTTATAATTAGCATTTACACCTTCCATGTAATTTCTTTGTCTATCTCTCTGTATGCTTCCAAAGGTTGCCTGGAAGATATTGCTATTAGCAATAAGTGCCGCCTTTGTACACAATATTTGTTTGTTTCGTTAATCTGTCTCCCATATAATTTTTGTAAATGTGCAAAAAGTGTTATAAATAAATAAATAAATAAAAATAAAAGTACACGTATATGGGCAACTGAAACTGTTACAAGTGGAATAAGCTCACAAAGGTCATCAAGCCGTCTTGTTCGCCACAAAAGGACAAAATTGATACCCCAGCGACAACATACAAGCGTCAGAATTTCGGGAGGCATCCTTACAAATGAGATTATTATATGATGGCGTTGCTTCTTGTTTTTCTCTTTACTTGTATCCTTTGTCGTGTGTCTTTGCGTAAAAAAATCATAATAATGTAAGAGATAGACGGAATTGCTACAGAATTACACAGCAAGAAGGCTCTTTTTTCGCGTGGATTCAAGATTCATTTGCCCACGTTTGGTACACTGTAGTGTTGCATGACAATCGATAGGCTATCGATACTATCGTGACCTTGGAAAAAAGTAACAATATCGATAGTATCGATTATATGTAAGCAATACTATCGATTGTATCGATACTATCGAAAGTATCGATTGTTTTGCTTCATCGATAGTCCATAAAAATGCAATACTATTGCTTTATCTCATTGCTTTGTTTTACAACGCGGTAAGAAGAAAGATTTTGAGAACTGTAATCTTTCAACTATTGCCAGCCAAGATCGAACGAAGGTTTGTTTTAAAAAAAAATTGTTAATCGTTGTGCGTATCTATCTTGTAAATTTTAAAAGTGGATTATCAAATCACGATGTAATACGTAATACTATGAAAATTTAATGGACTATCGATAAACCAAAACAATCGATACTTTCAATAGTATCGATACAATCGATAGTTTTATTGACTAACGCAAATAATACTATCGATAGTATCGATACTATCGATAGTATCGATACTATCGATAGTATTGCTAGCATATAATCGATACTATCGATAGCACTATCGATATTGTTACATTTTTCCAAGGTCAACTATCGATATATCGACTATCGATATTCATGCAACACTAGCACACTGTGCAACCTACAAAATTGTACACTGTCTAACCCACAAAATTTAAAGGCGGGTAAGTTTTTTATGCCTCACAGGCACTCGCTAAGAAAGGATATGTATGACATTGAAATTATAAAATTACTAGCTTTTGCCCGCGGCTCCGCCCGGGTTTTTGAATCTCTGCCTGGTTTTCGGCTTTTGCGTTGTTTTATAAACACCCCTATATAGCCTCTAAGCGTTTGCCCGCGGCTCCGCCCGCGTGTAGAAGACAGACACAGACAAAAAATCAAAAAAGTTAGTTTTGGCCTCACTACAATACCGATACGACATTTTTATTACTTAATTCTTTTATATCTACGCGCCAAAGACCCCGCGCGAGTTGAATGCAGACCTGCGCCCGTAGTATGATGACGCATGACTTCGTTTGTCACGCGTTTTATCGAGCACATCGAACCAAAATAAGCGAATGTGCGCGATAAAATGCGTGACAAACGAAGTTTTACGTCATCTCACGCTACAGGCGCTGATGAATGTGCTACACAGCAGCGTGCGATGAAGGTGTGCGGACGGCGAGGGGAGGTGCTCCCGCCCTTCACCTCAGCTCCCGACTGCATTAAACTCGCGTGCTATCTGTAGGTATTTTGCGTTTTAGTGTTCCGTACTACCAGAGATACTCGAACGCATAATAACTGGCTGTCCGTCTAGAAAAGCTTTTAACTGACCGCCTCTGTGGTCGAGTGGTTCGAGTGATCGACTACTCAACCGGAGGTTGCGGGTTGAAATCCCGTAGGGGCACATATTTGTGTTCAGTCTGCGTGCTTCGAGAGGCTTGGCCCAGGGTGCACGATAATCCTACTGAGCGATTTTGAACTTCAGTATGTTGCCAGAAAGTCTACACTAGAACGCTCGCTTTGCGCGCTGCTGGCACGCAAGATCAGTGAATTTTCGAGGTTTTCCTGGACTTTACGAAAAAGTATTTGATGTAGGAGTTTTTTTCACCTATAATCGCAAAATAAACCATGTTTTTTTATTATAGCAATAATTTCAGACATAAAACGAATTAATAACTCTAAAAGACATCATTTTCAAAAATAAGGACTATCGAGTGAAATATGTCCAATTAGGTAACCCACCTGAAAACGGAAAGATAAAGGTCAGAAAAAACACGTGTCCAAGTTTTACATTCATCAGATATGTAGTTGACTCAGCATATTAAATCAAAAACCGTTGAAAGACCAAAGGCAAGCCCTTAGGCTGTAGTTCTATAGTTATGCATGAAGTACGACGATAGGGCTCACCACCCATCACGCTGGGATGTAATAATCGTCGGTGAAACGCGGGTGTACGAGTGTGGACTGCGACTTGCATTTCACAGGGCATACTCGGAAACACATCTGATACCCGTCCGGGTATTCATGTCGTTTTATGCATAAAGGATCCTAAAACTTGGTGTTTTTAAAAATTAAATAAAAGGGTGACAAATGAAAATCAGGTGCAAAATAGGTGGTAGAGCTAATGCCGGGCTCGACTGTGGAGGTACCACCATCTTACTCGGAAATCCTCTCGAAGTTATTCGAGGGGAGAGTAAGAGGACAGCTCTCAGGCATAAAAACCAGGCGGCCCACCATTGCCTGGGGCCGATGGATGGCGGTATATCCATCCCCAATTGCCAGGCCTTATATAAATCAGACTGGTGTCGGGCAGCGGCGTCACTGGTGCAAGGGTTTCGGCACCGCGCTCACCAACCCGCCTGCCCAGCATGTGTGAGTATGGGCATTTCTTCCAAGAGGACCGCCAAGAGTGGCGAAATCCTGGAAAGGCTTATGTCCAGCAGTGAACGAAACAGGCTGTTGGATGGAAATGAAAATCAAATATTTTATGATGCATGGTCAGTACTTTCTTGTATGTGTAAAAAAATGTATCTTTACACAGAATGTAAAGTACAGTAGTTTTACACGGAATTCGGCTTGTGTTAGAGCTTTCTCTTTAGAGTACTTACAGCACAATATAGCCAAATAATAAAAACTGGACAAGTGCGAGTCGGACTCGCCCAGCGAGGGTCCCGTTAAAGATTATATATGTTTTATGATTTAATAACAAATGCATAGTTTTAATATTTTTCCCTATACTTGTAGTATAGACGGTATTACTTGCCAAATTTCATAGTTCTAGGTCAATGAAAAATACCCTATAAATTTTGATTCCCTTGAGAGTGTCGAAATTTATGCCGTACATTTTCTTACATTAACTTAGAAATTTTATTTTTTCACAGCTTCAAAGGACTGTAGACTTGAGTATTTTAATTTCAACTCGATACCTTTACGCGTTCCCAAGATATAGGGTCTTAATTCAGACGGATGTTCGCACAGACAGACGGACAACAAAGTGATCCTATAAGGGCTCTGCTATGAGATTCATGCAAAATTCGTATTTTTTACCTTCTTATCGTGGAGTTAGCTGATCGAGAAATTTTAATGATAGAAAGTGAAAAAATAAGAAGTGAATTTCGCTTAGTACCATAGGAAAAGTTGTTCATATTGGGGACGTATGATTTGAGTTTCGCCAACTAATATTATTTGAACTTTTGATTAGTTAATCAACTGTTGTATGTGATAAGCCCCCCCTCTCCACAGATATGGTTTAGTTTGTCTGGTGCTGGGCCCATCGATATTGTACAGAGAGACTAAACTCTGTCTGAAAGGGGCTTTCCACACAAAGGGGGTTCTTATATACTAAAATTCCTTTCTGAAGGGTAAATGGTTCAAAGACTCACATTCGGATGCAGCCTTACTTCTTTAACTTCTGCGCTGGATACAGACCACCAGACTCAATCTTGGTGTCTGGGCAGACAGCGTTGTCCTCTCGTCGGTCTGGCGCGTCACAGGTCTTCGACAAACTACTGGCCCCGCCAGCAGCTTCCGGAGGAATTCTCTAAACTCAACCCCTAACCCAGAGCTAGCTCGACCCAGACCTCTACCACGATTTCCGTGAATCGTGTTAATGAAAATCCAAAAATCCATTCGCATCACTTTCCACCGGCGACCGATTCCCGAAACTGTTCGGACACACAATTTAGCTCGCAATTAATGCTCATTAATTGGATTATTTTACCTCCTTTTCACTGTTTATTTCCTTGAAATACATAATAATTTCAACACTGGTTGATTACATTTTTTTACACGTATCTCCTTGAGACCAAGATTGAGACAGTAAACCGGAAAAAACAACTTTGACATTCCACTTTTGTACAACTAGTGTTGCCATATCGATAAAATAGAATCTGAGACATACTTGCGCGTTCCGAACGCTTTTAAACCGAACAACTGTCATATTAAAAAGATCACACCAGCGTATCTCAAAATAGATACTTTATTTTATTTGTGTTTCTGCTTCAATTTTTATATTAATCTCGGCCAATTTGGGTTATTTATCAAATAAGAGCCGTTTTTCATTAACCGCATTGTTGTCTTTTTTTGCTCCTTGTCGGTTTTTTACGGTTCCACCAATAAATGGGAACCCTTAATCTTCTTTGTTTATATCTCTATCGGCAGCAAACTTATGTGCTGATTATATTCAAATGTCGCTGTGAAGAAAAAAAATACACGTCCTTAAAAGTGTTTCATTTTGTTTTGTACTTCGAAATTAAAAGTATTAAATTATAATTAGTCCAGTATACTAACAGAACAATTTCGCAAATTTTACCGTAATTAACTTGAGTAAATTGTAATTAACTGATTTACAAATAGTTTAAACAAAGCTTAGTTAAATATTATTATAAGAGTGCATTACAAACTAGAAAAGATCTATTAGAAATAAATTTAGAGACAAGAATTAGAAAGAAATCCTCGGGCCAGGATTCAAATCTGCGACCTCTTGGTACTTAGTTTACTTACTAAGCTTAGTTACTTAATTTTAGGAACAACTGCTGCAAACTGAACTACATATAAATAAATAAAAAATATATTTACCAGACAAATATATTTACAAAAATATATTTAGTCCAAACTACAAATTAGATACACATTACAATTGCTAAGAATGAATAAATACATAAGTAACACTAAAAGTTTCCGGAACTGGCCACTTACATAAACAATATTTAAAAATTTATTGCAACATTTAAAAATAGAACTCTTTGGGTGTAGAATGCAGTTTGTTTCATCTGACTGTCTTTTCTTTTTACCTTGTGGCGCCATTTAAAAAATTGTGTGTCTGCATCAACATGGATTTAACTCGGGAAATTTTTCGTAGTATGATTTTCTACGATTTTAAGTGTAATTTGATAGCTCAACAGAGCATCGCTCGGCTTGAAACAGCTTTTGGCAATGAAGCACCATGCAAGACGACTGTTTATAGCTGGTTTGCAGAATTCAAGCGTGGTCGTATCAATCTCAGTAACGAATCTCGCGATGGTCGGCCGTCCACCGCTGTGACCAACAAAAACATCGATGCTGTGCGCCGTATGATTGAAACAGACAGGCATGTGACCTACCATGAAATTCGCGCATCCTTAGAAATAGGCATGAGTCAAATACAATCAATCCTACACAAACATTTGGGTGTGAGAAAGCTGTGCTCGCGGTGGATCCCACACAACTTGACCGAGGCTCAAAAAACGGACCGCGTCACTTGGTGCAGTGTCATGCTTACCAGATTTAACGAAGGTGCGTCAAATTTGGTGTGGGACATAGTAACAGGTGACGAAATATGGATTTATTGCTACGATCCCAAAACAAAGCAGCAATCGAGCGTATGGGTCTTTCAAGTTGAGCCGAAACCAACCAAAGTGGCGCGCGTGAAAAGTGCATCTAAGCGGATGATTGCTTCTTTTTTTAATAAAACTGGACACGTGGCTACTGTTGCTTTAGAGAATCGTCGTACCGTGAATAGTGACTGGTACACGACCATTTGTTTGCCGGAAGTTATTGACGAACTCCGTAAAAATAACCGTAAACGCCGTATCATCCTGCACCACGACAATGCTAGTTCTCACACGGCCAGACAGACAAACGACTTTTTGAAGACGAAAAATGTAAAACTCATGAGTCATCCTGCATACAGTCCCGACCTGGCACCTTGTGACTTTTTTCTGTTCCCAAAAATTAAGAACCAATTACGCGGTCAACGATTTTCATCACCAGAAGAGGCTGTCGAGGAGTATGAAAAACACGTTTCAGAGGTCACCACAGGGGAGTGGCACAAATGTTTTCAAAACTGGTTTGATCGAATGAAAAAGTGCATAGACGCCAAGGGAGATTATTTTGAAAAACAATAAATTAATTTTGTACCTTTAATAGTATTTTTTCATATTCATTCCGGAAACTTATAGTGCGTCATTAAAGTCTTCTTGAGCCTTCTTATTTACTTTGTAGCAATTAATTATGAAAAAAATAATAAAATCACATAATTTTATATATTCGTTAAATTTTGGCCCCATTCAGTGTATAGCTTTATGGGGCACTCTATGGGGCCGAAATATATCGAATATATAAAATTATTTTGTTATTTTATTTTTTTTTTTCGTAGTTAATTCCTAAAATAATTGTTAAGTATTTGAGATATAGACAAAAACAAAAACACGAGACAAAAACTTTTATGTTTACAGATTAGACTTCAAAGGTTAAGTGGTACCTTCGCTATTGTTTATTGTTTAAAACACTTTAGTAGTACTTATTGTTCAAATTTAGCATATAAGTTATTAACAAGACGTTTTCTGTTTTGTATTTGCACTTTCAGGTTTAGGGAACCCGTTTATTTGATACAACGAACACTTTATAGACTTTACTTTATCATTATTTCTAAAGGGACCCCCAATCTCATAAATAAACATTTTTAGGGGCTGATACTGATACACCAAGACTTCAAGACACTTGTGCTCATTGACTACCGTCCTTATAACTACTGCGATAAGAGTTAATGGATATGCACCAGGGTCGGTAAGCACCGAGAATATACACCCAATTTGTCCACTCTCTAGTTTCGATATCGATATAATTTGAAATTTAAATTATTGTAAGCCACAAAGAAGATTTTATTAAAAATTTTGCATACTGCTTTCTTCGTTATATTATAAAATTAAGTCTTGTTTGGCGAACATTCCTTTTCATGTTTATTTTTTTGCGTACCAATATACAGGTTGAAAATGAACCCTTTACCCATATCAAAGGAAACCATTCTATGTTCGAAATAAAAAATATGTTTAGTTACCGTAGAAAGATGTCTATGATTGTAACTTTTGTCATGATTAATACATAATTTAAAAAAAAAGAAATTGATGTCAATAGAAGCAATAATACTCCGGTAACAGAGGCGACTCTTTACAATAGCTATGAGGACATGGCCCTTACCGCCGGAAATATACACGGTCTATTGTCAGTCACATGACGCATCGCGTAGGTTGGCAATTCATTCAAAATTTGGAAATCATTAAAAATATGAAGAAAAAAATGTCTTATTACGATCTTGTGAACTATTAGTGATTCTGATTTAAAGATTTCAATAAAGCTAGGGGTTCATTTTCAACCTGTTTTAAATAATTTTAATTATTCATAGTTAGATTTGATCAAAAAAAATTAAACTACTCCATGTAAGCCCACCCTTATCCATACTCCTAACCTGATAATAGATCAGATCGTCAAGTATACTCGTATAAATTAAAAAATAGGTGCGTCAAAGAGCGAAGCGAGGGGGAGCGTGTTATATTTATCTAAAAAACCGGTCAAACGCGAGTAGGACTCACGCCCTGATGGTTCCGTATCGTTTAAAGTAGTTAATAGACTTAAATGATTTGAATAAAAATTACAAACCTATTCAAATAATAGTAGGAAGCTTCTGTACCTGTAATGGTGACGGCGGCGAAGGTACCTACGTCGCCGGTGCCAAGCCAGCCAACAATAAATTGGCGCCATGGTAGACGATAAGCAAGATCCCAAGGAGTACCGGTGGGAGACCGGTTATGAGAAGACATGGGAAGCTAATAAGGAAGATGAAGATGTCTTGGTGACGGGGCTCGTAGCTGAATTCATCCAAAAGGCCGCGAGGAAAGCAGTAGTCTCTCGCAGAGGTCCGATCAGGCTTAGTATGATGATAGATTTGATAGTAGCTGCTATACATTGCTCTGAGGCTATGAGGTGACAGGATTTGAAGCCTACCCGATTTTTCTGCACATTAAAGTTACTGGAGAAGTTTGTGGAATAATTCTTTGATCAGAACCCTCTCAGTCAGCTGGGACTAGTCGATGTGAAAAGATCACTGAACTCTCAGGGAATGTCAGGAAATACTTGAAAGCTTTTATTTTCAAGACAACCTTAAAACATCTTATTACTTTTCTAACGAAACAACATTTTACTACGTCTCAAGTCGTTAAAATAGCAAATAATAGGTTCGTTTTATCTTTTAAAATGCAAGTTTAAAAATAACTACCTCATCTTAACATGCAGAAAACATCTTAAAAAGAGATAAATCCCGTTTCATTTCCCTAGCTGAACTCACATAACTAATACTTTAGTATAATAAGAAAGAGAACTTTCTAACAGTATTAAAATGAACTTTCGTTATAACACAAAGTGCACGCATAAATAACATAAATTCAATTCTAAACTATTACTGTAACTAACCAGCAAAGTGTTCACTGTATTTTAATTAAAACGTTCAGAGTTCCTCGCTACAGTGTTGCCATGCTTAATGATATTTACTGGGAACTGTTAATTGCTGACAACTCCGTTTTGTGTATACATGTAGTTTGCACGAACGCAATTACTCAAGTTGGGGGCTGTCCATTTATTTTATTACTAAAGACAAATTTGTACTTTTTTAACCCTCCTTCCATGTGTTACAGTATAATTAAACTAAGCAGTATTACGTCTTCATAGAAACGGCCGAAACAACGCGATTCCAAATCTCGGTGAACTACGGTACACGACCGACAGTCACGAGTGCGCCACAGTTATGTACGAACGCGGACAGTGTGAGACGCTCCTTCGCATTTATTTACGTCAGCCATACTCAAAGTGTGCTCCGCGGAGTCCTAGGGCTCCGCAAAGCCTCTGGAGGGGCTCCACGAAAATACTGGTGATAAAAAAAGATACTTAAGGTTGCAGAGTAAAATAAAAACCATTAGCCATAAATTATTCATGAAATCCATTATCCAATCCATAAACATTCCAACATAACAAGTTAAAAAAATACAATGCCTCTAAATGATTTTTGGTGCAGAATCCGTGATGGATATCAGCAACTTGGCACAAAGGCCCTGAATGTTCTCCCGTTCAACCCTCTTCTATAAAGCCTGACATCAAACAATTGATGAAAAGTAAAAAACAATTTTATATCTCCTACCAAATGCAAATTTTAATGTCAAGTAATATGATTATTACTTGACATTTAACATAAAACCAATTTTTTTATTTTAGGGCTCCGTCTAATATTACGTTTTCCAAAAGGGTCCCGTCGCCAAAAAAGTTTGAGAAGCGCTTTTACGTAAATTATGGCACGAAGTTATAGATCATATTGTTCAGGGCCGTAATAAGTGTATATTTATTTCAAGGACACTACTGAGACAAAATACTGCTTAGTTTACTGTCACATGGGTTTAAGAAATCGTAAGGAGCTAGCTACACAACAATGTGTTGACGAGGTCAACGACTGTTATTTCAGCTACCATGTTTTTATGAAACTAACAAGTTCGTCTAACATTTCATTGTACTCCTAAGAGAGGGGTTGGAACATACATGTGTAATAATACGATTATTATTGTAACGTAATGAAGCAGCTTGTTTTGAAGTTTCGCGGTTTGCGAATAGTTCAAGGCACTTTGTAAAAGACGTAAGATTCTTGTGTTCAAACCAATTAGGAGTTTCTTGCCCTTCCCCTGCGGCTTTGTATAAGTTGAAATTAGACAACTCTTGTCTATTGTTGTTTAGCTTAAATGTTACTGCTCATTTTTCATATTTTGTTATTCGTATCAATAGTAGGATTGCTAACCGTCCCGTATTTTCCGAGACATCCCATTTTCTCGGGACGTCCCTTATTTCCCGGGACGTCTCGTATTTTAGCAGTAAATTTAAATGTGACAAATCTCGACCCATGTTTTGCCCTGCATTATTCAAAACAGATAAACAGAAAAATTGATAACCCCTTTTCAGGGTTCCGTACCCAAAATGCAAAACGGAGCCCTATTAATGTCACTCTGTCCGTCAATATCGTAATTTTAATCAATTGAAGTTTAAAAATTAGACTAATTCTGAATCATTACATGCGTATTAGGGCGCATGCGATTTTCAACTTTATTAAAGTCATTCTCTGGGTTATAATAGCAAAGCCGCTGTGTGGCGAAGTAAAATCAAGGTGATTTTTTTATGACAACGCAGTTAGTATAAAAAGAACTAAGCACTGATTTCTGCGTATTTCAATATGTTAATTTACTTTGTCTAATCTATTTAAACAAATAAAATAAAAACAGAATTTTCTATATATTTCGGCCTCTTAAATCATACTTTGTGAGTATGGTCATTTCTTCCAGGAGGACCGCCAAAAGTGGCGAAATCCTGGAAAGGCCTATGTCAAGCAGTGGACGAAACAGGTTGATGGATGGATGGATGGATGGATTTCGGCCTCTTCTATGAGGCCGTCATCAGTTGAATAAATTACAGTTAGAATTAATTTATAGACAGGTAATACGAAAAAGTATGACTAAATCCATGTTATAGACTTTTTACAAAAAAGTAATAATAATGGTAATTACAGAATTAATGTCTGATGATGATGATTATTCATTTAAGTTAAAAATTAATTTTAAGTATCATTTATTCAACTGAGGACGGCCTCATAGAAAAGGCCGAAATATGTAGAAAATTCTGTTTATATTTTATTTATATTTCACTACCAATAATTAAAGAAAATAAAAGGCTAAATATAGCAGTGATATCTTAATTTATACTATTTAAAACAGAACAGTACGTAGTATGACTCACCCGCGTTTTATTAAATCATACTACTACTCAACGCGCTCTCGTGTTGAACAGCATGATGTATTACTATACGCTTACAGGACGTTGTGTTCCGGAACCCATACTAGGTACGCGTCAGCACTAAAATGTAGTATGGTTTCCACCTGAGATATTTCTATTCGCATGTCCGGAATCACTTCTCGAGTTGAATACTACACACACTGGATTGAAAATATTGCCAATTTAGAAACCATCCTTGATGTTAACGCCGATCTGTTGTATATATGTAGTTGTATTCTGTCCTTTTTGGTAGCATGGTGTTCAGTATAATGGCTGTCTCTTTCTAAGAACAACCGGTCTCGGGTGATTGCATTACGGCTTATTTGAAACTACTATTTTTATTTCAGAAAATATCAAGAATGCTTCCTATCTAGTGTCCTACCAAAAATACAAACTGCACATCAAAAGGTCAGAGTGTCGATAAGGGGGCACAATCTTCTTCAATTAAAGATTTCTGGGTTGTCATAAAAAAATACCAAGAAGAACTACGTTCAGCGTCTCAGCATACTTTACTTTCTAACCTAACCTACTGGCTCACTTTTGCGCCCAAATGATGTTCAGTTAATATTTTTGATGGGCAATAAAGTATTCCCCTTTTTATAAACATAATCCTCATTAACAAGCAAAAATAATTGAAAATTTTAATCAATGAATTAATTCTGACCGCCCAGCAATGAAGGAGACAATACTCATTAAGAAAAGAAAACCCAGTTCATTAATTATTGTAAATGCATAATAATGACCCCTACTAACAGCTTATACATTATAAAAGAATTACAGATCTGATCTTAAATTGTATGAAATAGGTAAGTAAAATTTTCTGGAGTGGCTAGTAATACATTAGTCTTTGAATACGTGCATATTGAGCCGTCGGATGTTTTCGTAAGACGCTTTGCTAAATCGGCAGTAACGGTTAAGTTGATTTAATCACACTATCACATCACATCACACTAATATGATAAATGCGAAAGTTTGTGTGTGTGTATGTTTGTTACTCTTTCACGTTGAAACAGCTGGACGGATTTGGGTGAAATTTAGAATGGATATAGCTTATAACCTAATTTTATCCCGTAAAAAAGCATGTCGTTAAGGCCTTATCCCTGGTGCACGATAATCTTACTGAGCGATTTTGAACTTTAGTATGTTGCCAGAAAGTCTACATTAGAATGCTCGCTTCGCGCGCTGGCGGCACGCAAAATCTGTAAATTGTGAATTGTAAATTGAGTTTTTTCTGGATTTTACGAAAAAGTATTTGATGTAGGAGTTTTTCTACTTGACATCGGAAAATAAACCATGTTTTCTTGTTATAGCAGTAATTTTAGACATAAAACTCAAGCCGTTTTGACATAAAACGAAATAATAACTTAAAAACGTGGACTCCTCAAGTCAATGAGATCAGCAAAAGAGTGCATAGAGCATTTCACTCTTTAAAGCGCCTCCAGAACTTCCTGCCTTTTAAAACTAAAATTTCTCTTGCGCAATCTCTACTTCTTCCATTGATCGACTATGCCGATGTCAGTTTCCTTGATGCCAACGAAGAGTTACTAAATAAGCTCGAGCGCCTGCAAAATCTGGCTATTCGTTTTATATATGGCTTACGTAAATTCGACCATGTCTCCCTTTTCCGCAAAGAACTTAAATGGCTACCTATCCGTCAACGTCGTGATTTCCATATTCTCACTCAGCTTTTCAGTATTCTCACTAATCCTCGCTCCCCTTCTTATCTTCGTGAACGATTCGTACCACTGCATTTTTCTAGAGACAGGCCGGTTCGGACACGTACTGTCTCTCTACTTAAAACTCCAGTGCACAAATCATGTGCTTTCGGCCAGTCCTTTAATGTCGTGGCTATCAGATTGTGGAACTCACTTCCCCAAAACATCCGTGACTGTCCAACAATTGGTATTTTTAAAAAAAGACTAAAAGAGCACTATCTTTCTCTTCCATAAGTGAATTTGTATAGTATGTAAGTGTGTACGTACATAATGTACACGCTATATGTATGTATATTATTACCTATATCTATTGTTTATGCAAAGATTCATGTATGTAATAGAATGTAGTTATGCTGTGTATGTATATGTAGGGATATATATATATATATATGTATTAAAATTTTAATTTAATAGTGTGATGCGTAGTTTTGTGTACACGTATGTCTACTTATTAATTTATTATGATTTTTTTTATTTATCACAGGGGTTTGCTGGAAGAAATCTCTACTTAGAGATAAGCTCGCCTGTGTACATCCTATTTCTAACCTCAATTGTAATTATATTTATGTGTACAATAAAGTATAAAGTATAAAGTATAAAAAGGCATCATTTTCAAAAATAAAATCTACCGAGCGAAATGTGTCCAATTAGGTAACCGACTTGACAACGGAAAGACAAAGGTCTGAAAAAACACGTGTCCAAGTTTTACATTGATCAGATAAGTAATTGACTCAGCATATTAAAACAAAAACCGTTGAAAGACCCAATACAAGCCCTTAAACCGAATAACACGCAGGCGGAGCCGCGGGCAAAAGCTAGTAAACAATATTTTATTAATATATATTAAAAAAAACAAATTTGGTATCACAGGATATGTATGTGCACTTTATCCGAAGCAAAAATGAAAAATAATTTATAGTTTATAAAGCACAACTATTTAACCTAGGCCCGAAATGTAACAAAGGCGCATTGGCGTTTAAGTCATTTTAACAACTTAACTGTAGAATTTTATCTCAAACTTAATTTCAAACAATCACCAAAGTATAAACTACAATTTGTCTAACTTACACTTTAGAAATATTGCCTATCAATTTAAATACAATTTGTTCAAAATTAACCACAAATCCGCCATACATTTTTAGTATGGGCGCAACAGTCAATAAAATTGTCCACGATAAACACGACCACGAGAGTACAGAGCGAGGTGTCTAATCGTCGTACGCTCGAGTGTATGAAACATCTTACAACTTATATGAAGCTACGTAATCGCTGTACAAAGATGTGTAGAGATTCAAAGAGGCGCCACATTCATAAATCCATTGACAAGTAAATATGATATGTTTAGTGAACAGTTCAAATGGCTCTCCGTTAAAAAACGTCAAAAACACCACATTCTGTGTGTCCTATTTAAATAATAAAGCGCTCGGAAATCATCCTCGCGTTCAACACATAAATTGAGTAATGTTTGCGGATTTAAACTTCGCAAAAGCGTACAATAAAACATCCTGCTGTCAACGCACGAGCACGTTGAACGGTAGTATGATCTAATAAGACGCGACTCACTCACCCAAAAAGCCCATATGTTTTAATAGAAAATGTAAGTTTGTAGCGGTCAGAGTCGATTAAACTTTCCCAAGAACTTCCTTTGATGTTCAGTAGATTTGTTTCCTTTGGAGATTCAATGGAGGTAAGACGAAGTTTCTATTGAAAACTTTGTTTCAAAATTGAGGAGTGAAATTTGTGTGTAATACGAATACGTATTTTATATCTTACTCATACAGTTACAATTTGTTACATTTATTTTAAGGCCCTAAAGTGCTACAAATTTAAATAAATAATCTCTCTTACTAGAAAAAATATTGAAAATCTGCTCTATTAAATGCCTAAAAATAGTAATAAACTGTTTTTAAAGCATAGTTTCCATAGACAAAGTCTACGACAAGCTAAAATTTTAACTTTTCAAAAATGGCGGCTTTGAGCATAAGTCTAAATTTTTGCTATAAGCAGACGGCGTTTATACTGCTTTCACTGCTATTTTTATTTTTAGGATTTAATAGAGCAGACATTATATAATTGTCCTGCTAAGTACGTTTTTTTTTTAAGTAGTTGCTCTGCTACGGTGATACGGTGCGCCCCAGTGTAGTTACGAAATCGCTTCGTAGAGTAAGTACGCCGCGCGCATGGTCAGTCAGCCATATTGTAACGACGAACGACGCGACGATGCAAATAATAAAATTTTCGAATTCTGTTAACGAAAAATTCTGGATGAAAATAAAATAAAAATAAAATAGCATTAAGATTTTTGACTTTAGAGTCGTATTTAGAGTAATAAGGTAAGGAGGTAAACATACTCAGAGTCCTCCGACCTACGAGTTGTGCTGGAGACGGGGGCCAGAAGTTCAAGAGTCAAGATTTATATTTTTTCGCTTCCATCTCAGAATATATAGAGCAATCTTGGAAGTTATTTTATATTTCTTAACCACTTTTCAACTACAGCGCACCGCTTTTGAGAAACTTTTCATTTAATTTCAATTGGGATCGCAATTCTGAGGACTCAGAGTGTGGTAACCTCCTTACTCTAAATACGACCCTGAAGGCAAAAATCCTGATCCAACCAACAAACTGAACTGAAATGAAAATAAAATAAAATAAATTATTCACAAACATTTTCAATTGCAGACGGAAGAATAGGTGCCAAAAATTTAAATAAAAAACACTTGAGTAAATTCTAATCAGTCAGAATACACAACTTGAAGTATCCAAGTGATTCCAATAACGAAATACGTCGCATTTTTTATTAACTTGACAAGAACTCGAATCGACACAACAGAATTCAAACAGTTTCTCCGAATTAGAAAGTTAAATTGTTCAAGTTACTCGAATCTGAGATCCGCCTGAATTTTTTTTTAAAGAGCGAATATTCATCTTTCCTATACTTACTCAAAAAAAGAACCTTTGCCCCAAACCGATGTTTCATTGTAAGGAGGTCCATTTGTTGACGAAATACAACGAACCTCTTCTGTAGTTTAGTGGTCGTGGTTTAAACTGGTAGGGGCACATTTGTGTTGGGCCTGTACTGTCAAAATACGGTGGTAAAGCTCAAATCTCATGCTGGGACGTAATAATCGTCAGTGAAACGTGGGTGTACTGTATAGACTGTGACTTAATGGCTGTGATACCACTTTGGAGATTCATGTCGTGCCTTATTGTCGTACTTCAACATCTATCGCAATACGTTTAAATTTTAAATTTGAAGGATATTAAAACTAATTTATACGACATGAGCTGTCATTTCTAGTGATTGTGATTCTGACCACAATCGGGACACGTTTTTTAAACATATTGAGTGAAATAATATCGATAATTTGACATAAAATTGGTATTTTGTATCCAAATGGCGAATAATAATTTATCTTTTAAAGTTGTCGGAAAATGAGTCATTTTCAAAAAAAGTGTATCGTGACACAAATGAAACACAATGGAAATGGAATTTTTCGTTACACATGGGATCATAATGTTACACAAAAGAATTTATAAGGAACAGTTCATATTGGTGATTTCCATCCACCTTGTAATATAAATAATAATATATTATAAGGTCCTACAATTCAAAGTGAAAAAAATTTAAGAGATGATAATTATGGATCAAAAAATAATTTATTAATGTTACAACTCAAAAAAAAAATATTTTGAAAACGATTAACATTTCATTTCAAATTAATTATTAAAAATATTTTCTTCATTAATTATCTGAGAAATTTTATAAAATATTTTTATACCCCTAATAGACTACTTAATTTCCAACAGAAATTTTTTTTATGCGAATTTTTTTTCTCCTTTTCATAGAGATTTGGTCGGTTGATTAAACCACTTTGTACTGGGAAGTGAAAAAATTATTTGAACAAAAAAGTTTTTTTCTTCTTGGTTGTGCCCAGTTAACGATACACAATTTACCCTAAAATTGTTTTCACTTATTATTGTGGGAATAAGCTCCTACAAAAATTAGTGAAAATAATTTTGGGGTATATTTTGTATCATTAACTGATGACATCCAAGAGGAAAAAAGTTTTTTTTAATTAAATATTTTTTTTCACTTCCCAGTATAAATTGGTTTAATTGGTTGACTAAATTTCAATAGAAAGGTGATTTTTTGATTTTTGAAATCATTTTCTTTTTTAACTTCTCAAGTTTTTTAGGATTTTCATGTTCAATTTCTCCCCGTATTTTCGTTGATATTTTGCTGAAATCATTGATGCCATTTTTCATTATCTATTAGACAAATACAACAGCATAAAAAAACTGCATTAACCTATTGAATAAAAAATAGTCATCAAAATCGGTTCAATGTAGATATATCGCTTAATATATAAAACAGTTGAATTGAGAACGTCCAACCTTCAAAAATTGGTTGGAATCACTGATTCGTTTAATATGCCCACATCTTTATAGTGTTTTCTTTGTGTAACGTTACACAACCGTTACACAAAAGGCAAAATTTCATGGCGTCAACACGAAATTAAATTAATAACGGAAAATTGTCTCACTAGAATTATTTAATTTTATGCAGATTATGTCATTAGTATTCGAAGTCATATGAATGTATGAAGTTTCAGAGTTATTTACGGTTACTTACCTATTTAATCCACGTTACACGGAGGAAAATATTAAGTGACACAAATCAAATATCACAAACATCCAAGTGTCACTGAGCACAATATGGCTGCGTTGGTATTTCGTTAGGTTGGCAGTAGCTTACAGTATTAGTAACCTAAAGGTGGACACGTATTTAAATTTATTTATTATTGATTTAGTTATACGTTTTATAGTAATATTCCTTTTTTTTTCGATAGAACGGTATCTTAGTTATTATATCCTGTAACAAATTTATTAATACTTCACCGGAATAGGCCTCAATTAGAGTTTTTGTTGTCAAGTGCATAGGTAGGACAAACAGAATTCTATAGGAAAGGAGTAAAACTCCAAGTTTTCATTTTGCAATAATAATTTTTTCAATTGATTTTATGTGATAGAAGGGTTTAATATGATAAGTTAATATTATGAATAATATTTAGAAAAAAAAAGAATCATGATATAGGTAACAGGTTTATAATAATAGATGATTTTTCAGCGAGGACAAGAAATTTTGAGAGTAAATACACTTTTTTTGAAAATGACTCAAATGTCAGTCCAGTTTTCACAAATCCTCTTTCAGTAATCTTAAATATTGAAGAAAACAATGTTCTGAAAGCATTATTGTTTAAAAACTTAGACTATCCCATTCTAAAGTCTCGACCAGGATCTCAATGATTGCGATAGATATTTAAAGTCTGACAATAAGGGTCCTTGTTGTACAAATTTACTGTTTTCCATTATCCACTAGTTTATCGTTCAGTTATATGCCACTTTAGAAAAATAATTATACACAATGAGTGGAAAAAATGTCGTTTTGACATAAAATTAATATTGTACCGCTTCGTTCAAAAATTAAAAAAAAATACGTTTATAAGGCGATTGTGTATTTACCTTTAATTAAGTTTGGGTACGTGTACAATAATTTAGCCCAAAACTTAATTTAATTTAGCAGTGGCGAAGGATGAACTATTTAAAAAGGTAAGCCGAAAAAAAAATCGCCTTACCCAGAAAAGCAACCAAATAAAATTTATACAAAATTTGTACTTTGCAACTCTCTATCAGCCAAGTGTATTTGTCGTATTGAGATTTATGGAAATGTTTGACAAAGCGAAGAGCACGGAATAAATAAAATAAATAAATAAAGTATGGATCGTGTTATATGGACCCTTCGCTACTGTAATTGAGTAATTTGTATTCGTTTTAAATTGAACTTGTCAACATGAAATAAGTGTATATTTTAAATATTATGTACCCTCATTACAAAAACTTAATTATTCTCATTCAGTAATATTAACAAAGTAGAAATTGTTAAATCGGGAGTTATATTGTGTAAATTAATTTGAGAGGAAAATTGTTTTTAAAGAGTTTTACTTACCTACTTCATAAATCCAAAATAAGTTTATTTTATCGCTTTCTGTTTTCAGAAATGTTGTTTATTGAATCAAAATATTGTTGAAAGAAGAGCTTTGAATTATCATCTGAGCGTATACAAGGTGTTTCTTGGAAGTGTTCTTAAACTTTTACCGCAAGTTCAACTAAACAACTGAATACATTTTTACTGACAATGTTATTACAAATTTACCTGAGGAAAAATAACTGGACCTAATAATATAGATCTAAATGTCTAAAAGACCACATACATTTGTATATATTGTTTCTAGTCATCTTTCTGCATGTCTACGCTGGGTTTTAAACGGCAATCTTGTCTGTTTTGCTTTTATGCAAACTTCACATTGATCTACATCTTCAATATTTTCTTTTTTTATGCCATCCGCAACTTGGGGTAGAATTTTTAACATACCTTTTCCAAGATGTCCCATTTTTTTATGCAAATCTCTGGCTAAACTATTTTTATGGGTTATAAATTAGTGCTTCATCACTGTCACATCTTACTAAAATCTAGCAGGCCAAAGTTATCTTTTCCCCATTTTTATGGTCCCTGAACTGCTAGAAAATACTACTTTGTCTTCCTCAAATGTCACTTTTCCGCGTTTTCAGTAACTGATGAAACTGAAGTGAAATCTTCTATACTCGCAAGGGGATACAAGGTATTATTAAATTCATTCAGGTATAAAAATGCAAAAGAAAAATGAATCAGGATGTAAGAGTTCAACGATATGCTACAATCCTGATACACTTTTCTCGCTTTTTCCATATCCTTCGTTCTAGTCATACAATATCTTCCATTCCAGGTATTTTTGACTTTGTCCTTTATCGGTATGTCGCAAATTTAGTCGGCATACGTTTTTCTATTTTCTGCTATTTCATTCTTATTTTCTAGTTCTACTGAATTGAGGCAAAATACGGAACTTAAAAAAGGTACCATCATATTTAAATTATGTACGGGGAGCTGAAAGCTTTTACGAATAAAGGAAGAAACGAAGAAAAACTACACGTATGTATAGTCAATAATACTATAATAGTCTAGTCACAATAAAGATCTTCTCACATAAAAGTCAGAAAATGTGTTTTATTTTATGACCCTCCTCCGTTGTGAGCTTCGTGCAGAACTATAATAAACCCACTTTTATTAAATTTCTACACTTCTCTTGATGGTTTATTAATAATAAAAATCAAATGAAAAAATTTAAAGAACACATTTTTATCGTATCATTTTTATCGTTAGTCCATACGACAATCGAAAGTTTCGTAGTCTACAGCTACCAAAAAATACTCGCATAATTTCAACAGATGGTATTTTTTTTTACGATAATCTGTAGGTATCTTTAAAAAAACTGAATCCCCCTCTGTTCTACCGAATTGATCGACGGCATAAACTATGGTTCTTTCGGGGGGGGGGGGGCGATTGTTATTTAAAGGGGGATCAAACAGAATTTCGACGTAAAATTCACATAATAAATAATTTTGTTATCTATTGCTTTTGAATAAAAAATATGCAATAAATACGTTTTTAAAGCAATCTGAGGAAATTTTATTAAATATAATAATACTGTGATGTGCATTTTGCACCGAGATTCTCTTATTTGCCTCAAATATTTTTTTCATCAATATACAGAGACAGATGTACAATTACCTAATTGTTGTTGACTACTAACAACCGTTGCTTTAATAATTTTTAAGTATGTTAGCTAGCGCGATATTATTATAGAAGTTTTTAATTCTAGAACTTCGACATGAGAGCATTTTTTATGTTTTTGTCTTATATTTATTCTTTTTATTGTTAAATCCTTTATATAGACAATTACAGTTATAGATAGAACAGATAATTACTACCACTCGTCCAATACTATTTTCAGTTCCAAAGACTCAATAGATCCTTTATTCAGGATTTGCGACCTTCTTAGCTCATTGACAGTAATAGTGGAAACTACTAGTATTTCCGTTTCCTATTTGAAGGCCTACGTTTGATTAGTGAACAAATATGCTTTCAAGCACCAATGAATTCTATCCAAAAACGGAGTCTTGTTTTTAATCGTATAGAATAAGTGATATTTAGGTTTACGTGGAAATTAACTTGGGAGCCGAGCAAAGCGGAGCGGAGCGAGACGACGCCTTTATAGTACTTAACAGAAAGTTTCAAATTATCCGGACCTTTTTGCAATTAGTTCAATAGCCAAAACAAAAACTTTATAACTTACTTGAAAAAAAAAAAATAAATTACGTTTTCTTTCTGTCTAAAAAACCAAGGCAATGGAGCAGTTTTATCAAAGTTAAACTTTCACGGAGAATTTGAGATAAAGAAAGAATAACCGAGTTCTCATAATGAGGCACTTAAGTGAATTTTAAACACGAATAACGGCAAATTACTCATTCTTTTCTGTAAGTACTCAATTTGCTAGTTTCCAGAAATTTTCATTAGTCTGTGGCGCGGATGAGAATAAGAAGATCCGAAATTACGTATTTATGAACTTCCAGATTTACAAATGTTCAGGCTAGGACTAAACGAGGCCGTTAGGTTTCAGATGAAACATATGCGAGGAAGTGTAACAGACTGTTTTACTTTCAGTCGATACTGCTTACTCGTATTTGTTCGTTCGAAATGGAGTCGTGTAAGTCAGCCGAGCCTTAGGGTTTCTTGGAAAAAAGTATGTCAAGTAAATAACGTAGGGATTCCGTGATGTTTTCCCTTTGAAACCCAACATTGTTAAGAATCGGCACACGCCCCCCCCCCCCCCCAAATACCATCTGCCCTCCCCCCACCCCCAGAACTACTACGGGTGTCATTGATGTAAAATATACTTTATCCAATTTAAGACGTCCTTTGTCTTGTTTTTTGGTTGTCGTTGTATGGAGGATTATCTCTATTTATCTTATCAATCAAGAAAATATATTTGTTGATGATTTCGTGAATTCCAATTACAAGCTACAAATCCTAGTTATACCAATGACTTCAAATTAAAACCCCACTCCTGGTAAGCCCTGGTATGTTTTATCTATGACGCTGATAATGCTGTAGTGTTTAGGGTAAAATTCATATAAAAATATACTCGCCTTTACGACAGTACCTTTACCTAGAGACCTAAAGAGAGTAATAACGCAGAATAACTACTTTAAAATACGATCGGTACACAAAGGCCGCGGGTTTAGCTGACGCGCCAGTTCACTTCATGCTGCTCGAAATAGTAGAGATGTCGGTGTAAACGGGCGTATTAGACGCCGGTTATTTGTGAATATGAATTTGTAAATATTGAAGCATTACAAACACTGTTATTCAGGGTTCATACGGTTCGTATTACATCGTCGCCATAGCGTAGAATTAACCATTTCAAGATCTGATTGGCCATATCGTGAAATCTATTAACTAAAAGGGTCACCTTAGTGATTGGCACTTTGCTGTCCCCAGTTCAGTGAGAACAGTAGGCTTAGTCGTGTTTTTACTGTAAGCGTTTGCATGCAGACCGCCCGTGTGCATCACTTCACGTATTGTTCATACACACATAGCGAGTTGTTTACTGCTGAGTCGATGATTGCTACTCAGTTCCGTTCGGTTAGCAAAATGCGCTGCACGGTTTTATGGTGTTTTTGTAGTAAAAGTAACAGGAAGAAGGTAAATTTGGTAAAATATCAAAGGAAAATGTCTGACGTGCTAGGGCTTCGCGCTTAAATCTACTTTGTGTCAGTGAAGTTATCTGTGAATGCAAACTCAAACTGTAACATTAGACTTGTCTTTGCAGGCCTACTCCTCCTATATGGGTGGTCCAAATACTCCTTGTTAAGCATAATATAACCAGAAACAAATTCCATGTTTAAAAAAAAATGTGTTTAATTTTGACAAAATTGAAACGAAAATTATGGAAAACTTCCTATGATTTACGTAAGAATTTGTTACACTGCACAGTGAAGAACACGTCAAGCTATACACTTGCAGTACAACATTAGTCTCTATTGTGAAGGATATAAGATAAGTACAAAGTCCGATGTGTACACAAGAATTTGTTACACTGCACAGTGAAGAACACGTCAAGTTATACACTTGCAGTACTACATTAGTCTCTATTGTGAAGGATATAAGATAAGTACAAAGTCCGATGTGTACACAAGAATTTGTTACATTGCACAGTGAAGAACACGTCAAGCTATACACTTGCAGTACAACATTAGTCTCTATTGTGAAGGATATAAGATAAGTACAAAGTCCGATGTGTACACAAGAATTTGTTACATTGCACAGTGAAGAACACGTCAAGCTATACACTTGCAGTACTACATTAGTCTCTATTGTGAAGGATATAAGATAAGTACAAAGTCCGATGTGTACACAAGAATTTGTTACACTGCACAGTGAAGAACTTGTCAAGCTATACACTTGCAGTACAACATTAGTCTCTATTGTGAAGGATATAAGATAAGTACAAAGTGTACAGAGCTTGATGTGTTCTTCACCGTACAAAGCACATTGTACAAATACAAAATAAAAACATGGAAAAAATCAAGTTGTACGGTCTGTTGACGAAGTGAGGTATCCACCCTTTGATCTATGTCGTTGATTATTAATTTAATAATGATTATACAAAGTGAAATTTAAGTCATTTTGTTAATGAAAACTGATGATAGTACTCGTCCTTAAGAACAACTTTTACTATGAAGCCAACCCTAAAATCGCGAAAAAAATATCAGCTGTTCCATATAAAAGTTAAATACCTACTCGACCAAAATGTATGAAACAGCTGATATTTTTTTCGCGATTTTAGGGTTGGCTTCATAGTAAAAGCTCTTCTTAAGGACGAGTACTATCATCAGTTTTCGTTAAAAAAGTGACTAAAATTTCACGTTGTATACCTCTTATTCAGCTAAGATTATGTGGTTGACTCAGGTACACACAAATTATTAATGATTATTTAAGTAACGACATATAATATGTATGTGAAAGTGGGAGATACGATACCTCACAAAAATTCGACTGTACACACGTGATACTTACACAACATAATCTTAATAGTAACTATTCCTTACACATACACAAAAACATTCATTTGGCTAATGGAGAGCCGCTCAACATTTGCTGACACTGTGACATAATAGTCTGCATCTCTGATTTTCAGGAAAACCAACTCATAGATAGACACACCCAGCAAACAATTTGGTTAGGTAGCCAAGCGCCTATACGCTTACTGATTTTATAAACGTTATGCTACAGTAATGTTGCTTACAGTTTGTCCTATAGTGGTACATAATCGGTTTGCTTAGTTGTATACGTTTCTTGGCAAATAATAATGTCTTAAAGACGTCTTTCCGTCTATAAGGCTCGTTGGCGTGTAACGGTCACGGTTGTGTCGATTATAAAACGTTTATACGACCAGTGGTGACGAGTAACGATTGCGTCTTTTATACGTCCTCCAAAGAGCTTATACGCCCGCTCTTTTAATAAACCCTAAGTCTACTGCAATGGTGAACGAATTTATTTTTGAAAAAACAATTTTTTAATCTGGTAGACCTTTAAAGGGCATATAACACGGTACAATTTGAAATTTTAATAAAAAAATCATAATACTAAAGAATTTTGGGTGCGCATGCAAAAATTGTTTCAAACCTTATATTTATCCATAAACTTATCTTTCCAATAGATTGCGGCTGAGAAATACGCTATTTACGTACTTTTCATATCATTTTTTCAATGTCAATATGACCACTGAGATTAATAAATAAAGCGTCATCGTGACTTAGCTATCTTAGTTTTAGGTTAGACTACGCTAGCATATTATTTGGAGATAATTTACATCGCAGCAGGTATCATTATACGCCTAGTGGACACAGCGACGATGAATATACGTCGATTATACATCTAAGTTAAACTAAAACAGACTATTATACGATGCTTATACGACGGAGAGACGTATAAAGTGTGCCTTAATCCCATCCTAAAGACGTCTTTAAGTCACTTATACGATGACCTTATAAAACAACGAGACGGGACGAGGACGTCTACCGGGCCACTAAATTGTTTACTGGGTATACCCATAAGTTCATTGGGTAGGAGCACAATAAAAAATGTAAATTGTGTCTAGTGTGAAATTTAATGTAAGGAAACGATAAATTGTATTATTGCTACGCCGTACCAGACACGAGCGTAGCCTGTGGCAATCTAATACCGGTAAGTACACGGTAATTCGCTGTCAAAAGCATGTTGTGAGAAATGTTCCTTCAGTAAAGTATATTCATAATAGGAACTGGAGTGGTAATTAATTGAAATGAACCAAACACGTGTAATATGTAAAATGAAAGCTTGTATTGTCAGTATAATTTAGGTGAGAGTAGAGAGTACACATCAGCCGGCCTCATCTTATTGGCTGAATTCGACTTCTCTTGCGATGCTATTGGTCGAGGTGGCGCTTGTTATTTTGTACTGTATTCCCTTTTAATTAATTGGACAGAGTTGATTGTGCTTGTGAAATGAGCTCAGAGATAAAAGGAAGAGCTAATTGAGTGATGAATTTGTTTTCACGTAATAATAACTTCTTCGCGCGCCCGTTGTTGTCTCATTGGCGCTTTAAAAGGCGCAGTGATAGCGCAAAAACACAATGATACATTTAAAAACCTAAATAACCTTAAATAGCGTGGAAGTGACTGTAATAAGAATACAATACCAAAGTACAGGTACAGGTACAGGCACTACCTCTTCATGGTTAAATTCACTTGTACTTGTGTCACAGGAATATTTTAAAATAATACTTCTGACCGGTTTCGGGATTTCTCAAGGGATTAAGTGAATTAGACTATTGATAGGATGAGTAATAAACAAACCAACCACTTCCGTGACAAACTCACATAGATAAAAACGAAAAATTTGGCTAAGTGCGAATCGGACTCACGCACAAAGGGTTCCGAACCACCAGGTCAGTAAATAACAACGATATACATGACAAAGCAACATCAAGGCTACAAAAAACAAGACGCTAAAATGGTAGCGCCTGACAAAAACACCTTGGCTGTCACATAGATGACATTTGTGTAAATAACATCAGCTATGCCGACGACATGGTCCTTATCTCGCCTTCGATCAGCGCTATGAGAAAATTATTAGGTATTTGTGGACAATATCCTAAAAACCACTCAAAAAGAGTGAATTTATGGTGTTTGTTTCAAGCAAGAGAAAAGCTGGAAAGATACCCCCAGTAAAACTAAACGGTGTTCAGCTTGAAACAGTGAAACAATTCAAATATCTTGGGCACATTGTTACAGAAGATCTCAGTGATAACAAAGACATAGAGCGGGAGCGCAGGTCGCCGTCTGTGAGGGGTGGTAATATGCTGGCTCGCAGGTTTGCACGGTGCTCGGATCTAGCAAACATTACACTGTTTAAAGCTTATTGCCAGTCGTTCTATACATCTAAAATCGTGAGTCAGCTTTAACAAAACTGCATACAGTAACTTCATACATACAGCGCGTCCAATATAACAACACCTTTAGAGTGCTCTTGGGTTTGCCCCGCTTCTGTAGTGCAAGCGGAATGTTTGCAGCAGCGCATACTGACGACTTCTATGCAATAATACGCAAGAAAACAGCTTCATTGCTACAAAGAATGCGGTCCAGCTCCAATAGCATCCTAAAGATGAGAGCGGGCAAGTTTGATTGTCCCTTTATGGGATACTGGGTTCAAAGATTGACCAAGAACAATTCCTGGTGAATGTCTGAGCCTAATGATTCCTATAAAATCCATAGTATAAGTGTAAATATTTTGTTCTATACCGTTTTAAATTAACTATTATTTATAAAAATAAAAGTTGGTATGTTTAGTAGATATCACACAGCACTGCTTTGTATAGAGTAAATCTTGTGGACAGCTTTCCTGGGCTGTGAATATGTAAATAGTCTTTAGTTTTTAAATGGGCCTTCAAAGTCTGAAATAAATGATTTTTATTTTTTATGTATATTTATTTTTAAAGATTTGGCGCACCGTCTGCGTACGGAAATGTACTTTTTATTATTTAAAATTTTACTTTAGAGTATGTCCTACGTACATACATACATATACTCACGCCTGTCCCCCAGAGGGGTACGCGGAGACTACAGATTTCCATCTGCTACGATCCTGACACACCTCTTCTGCTTCTTCTACATCCATCAATCTAGTTATGCAAGCTCTTCTATTTCGGGTACTTTGTCCTACAACTTGGCTAAGTTTAAAACTTGTACGTTTTATCTTTAAGTAAGAGCCCAAACCAATGACGTTTAAATAATGCAACTTTTCGAGATAGACCCCCCTAAAATAATTCTTTTGAATGTTTTATTATTGGTCGTAGTATAGGTCAGACAGACAGACAGACAGCGGAGGCTTAGTAATAGGGTCCCGTTTGGCACCCTTTGGGTACGGAACCCTAAAAATACTACAAAAATAATATGCCCACTATGACGCAATTTTTCTACAGCAGGATTCAATAAGGGTTTTCAATCACAAAATGAAAACAATTTTTTTAGTAAAAACTATCTGGGTAAGTTCCACTGACCTACTAGTAGTTGTACGCAATTTTCACGATGTTACATATGTACATATGTGACTAACCTCTTGATAAATTATATTAGCCTGAAAGCAGAGTTGTTCAAGCATCAGTGGGTAGATTCAGAAAATAAACAATCACAAGGAACAAGAGTATCTGTTTACTTTCTACTGTTGGTTCAGTCAATATACTCCATGATGGCGCTTATAAATAAACAAGAGGTTCCGTTTAGTTTTCCGCTTTGATTTTTATATTAGTTAATATAAATTATAATTTAAAATACTCATTACATTTATTTAGTTAATACAAATAGTATTTTGTAAATATTTTGAAAAACAAAGCGCTTGTCTCTTTAAAAATATAGTCCCCGCTAAAGAATAATGTATTCTTCCTTTTTTGAAGAATCTAGCAATACTACATATAAATAAATAGTACTTCTGCCAAGAAAAAATACACACGTCCTATCGAAACAGAATATTCAGAACTCATTGCATCAGTGATAAATAAAAAAACAAATGTCATAGCCCCTTAGACCCTAAGCATAGCCCGAAATCGGTTTAAGTCCGAAAATTGGTAGCGACGGTGAGCGAAGCAAGGAGGAAAGCGGAACAGAGCGAGGTTAACCCCGATAGCATTGCTTAAACAAAGATTACTAAAATGAAAGTTACTCCATAAAACACAATTTGGTGAGCATTTACTTTTTAGTGTTACAATCTGGTGAGAATTTAATAAATAAATAAATTTATCCGTTTTGGTGAGCATTTATCCGTGGAAGTAATATATGTGTATTTTTGGTAGGTATTTAGATACAAACCTTTTCAGTATAATTACATCAAATTTTGTCGTGTGATAACGACGTCATGCTCGATTATATTGGATTAACTGCCCCGGGCAGACTGCGTAGAGGTATCTTCAATTTTTAAAGACTTAAGCTGAAACTACACTACCTTGTTCCGGTAACACCGCTTAGATGTCTGTTTCCATCTTCCATTATTATATACTAGAATAGGATTTATCAACAACATACTGTTTCAATTTATGAGAAATAAATGAAAAAAAAATACATTATTTGTATGATTGCGGTACAGAGAAGCAGAAGAAAGGTACTTGTAAATCTGGATGTGAGGAGCTCTGAACCGGGATTCGAACCCGGGGCCTATAAAATTTGAATTTTGACAAATATTTTATCCTACGTTGTAAAACTTGCGAGACTATAGCTCCGGATATTTCATGATGATGCAGTAAGTAAGTGCTATTTCAGTTTCACATACAGGTGTTTAAAGTAAAGGTAGGGTTTTTATATCACCGTAAGATTATAAAATCTGACAGTTTATAACTTCACTACTGAGATTATAATTTCACTGAAGGTTTTTGTTAGATTGTTTCAAACTAACCCAACCTATTCTAGTAAAGTTATAAACTATCTGGCTTTACAATCTCACGATTAAATATGTATGTATATTACAAAGAGGGAAGACGTGTAAATTACATAACCACGCGACGTGATGACATCTGACATTCGACAGGCGTGTGTCTCGCGTGATTACAAAAGCCTGTTGATTTCGGCCAGGTACTTGGCCCAACTACTCGGGCTTTTAAAGTAGACACGCTCACTTTAATCCCCAGAGCGTTCAGGCCAACATTGTAGCCCAAACCAACAGGCTATTAGAGTTGATCAATCGGTTTACTCCAACTACAAAAACCCGAGTGATTCCGCCAGTGTGTGTTTGTCTCTAACAGAAAATTGTAGTGCAGGTATGTTTTCTCTAAGACCCAGAGCGTTACGCAAAATTTAATGCACTAAGCAAGAGTTGATTTGCACATCTTGAAACTTTTAAACAGTTGCTATAAGTATTCAACACGTTCGAAAACGTTCTGCGGATATGAAATACCATACGCATGACAGAGATAGCACGCTGTGTATTACTTTCTTCTTAAATGTTATTAGTAGCATGTGTGTGTATTTATATGTAATATATATTTTATTTTTAAATTTTCATTTCCCGGCCCTACCCAATAACGATCCACACCACTAAATTATATAATATTGAACAGACGGACAGAAGGACAGATGGATATGGCGAAACTATGAGGGTTCCTTGTCGGACTACGGAACCCTAAAAAAATATTGCTAATGGAGTGAAAAAGTTAAGAGTCCAACCGACCTCTATTGGAAATTGAGTTCAAAGAGGTAAGAAAGGTGGAAATCGAATTCAGTCTGGACGCCCTTCTAATGAAGAAACAGCCAAAAGAGCTCACAAAAGGTCTCATAGTATAAACTTAAATATTCATTTAGGACAGCCTAGTGCAACAAAGTGAAAACTAAAATAACTACATTCGTATGTTTGATAAAAGATTTGTCATTTTTTTATAAAAGTGCAAAATTATCTTTATATTCTTAATTTATGTACACTTCAGTTGATGTCTTACATTAAATTCATAAATCTGCGGAAATATTTGCTTTGTTTTCTTTCAATAAAACGGTCTACACCTGCCTCTCACGGTTTTGTAGTGGCAGTATTATAAAACGCTGACTTTAATTGCCTGTTGGTTTCGGCCCCTTGACTGTTCGAAACGCTCTGGGGATTAAAGTGAGGCTGTCTACTTTAAAAGCCCGAGCGGCTGGGCCAATTACCTGGCCGAAATCAACAGGCTTTTGTAATCACGCGTGTGTCTCGGTTCAATGTTATCATACCTTAATGCTTCTGTTAAGTGACAGTTTTTCCGGGAAGCTAATTTATTTTCCTGACGTGGCACTTTGGCTGCAACATGAATATCATCAAAATCAGTCGACTAAAACATGCTTTGTAAGACCCTCGCTTTAGCAAAAAACATTTTGTGATGAACATGATTTTTTCTGATGAGCTGCACACAAGTTGTATTTTGCAACATTATATTTTAGATGGTTATTATTTATTTATTTAAATTGTAAAACATTACAGAAAAAAATCCGATTCATTGCATGTTAAAATAAATTATATAAAAATTATTATAAATAAGTATTATGATGATTCTATCAACCATTACACTCACAGTATCTCAAAGATTCCTTTGCTACATTCACAATCCTATCAGCGAACAAATCTCACTCTGGTACTGACAACAGTAGGTTTATAAGCTTAGAAGGTAACTACGTTCAGAAAGAAATGCATATACTTTTCTTGGAGTTTCATTAAGTTTCCCAAAATATACAGATTGCTTGTTCAATCCCCGATGTGTACAATAATTTGTGTTCTTTATGGGTATATACTGGTTTGAACGTATAAATAATAATAATAATAATAATAATAAAAAGTTTATTTCAGGTGTAAAGGACCCATAGTAGAAAAGAAATAATATTTACAATTTCTGGTTTACAAATCAAAGTTTAACAAAAATACAAATACTAAAACTAGAACTAGTTCAGTCAACAAACTTAATTAAATAAAATAAACTCAATTAAAATTGACTTCAGTCATTTCTTGTTTTCGCTACGGTGCACAGAAGACCAGATTTTGTCCATAATAGCAGCTAGGATGCTATTCCTCGATTCGCGTAAACGGTGCCAAAAAGAAGCGATACGTGTTCTTATTTGAATTTCGACAAATATTTAGCCTACGTTATAAAATGAACTTACCAGACTATAGCTCCGGATATTTCGTGATGATGCAGTGAGTAAGTGCTGGAATTCTAAGTGCGAGTTGCCATCGATAAATTAAATTAATACTTAAATTAAGCATCCAGGGAACAGATATAAATATGACTGATCATACCGAATAATTTTTATATTTAATCTAACCGCAGTAAGAAAAAATATGCCACCTCCATAATCTTAAACACTTGAAGTCACTCGTACTCGTACTTTCGACTCAATTCGATCCAGCGTGCTTCGGCACAATGTTTTATCGAGTGGCTGTTTTTAGATCCCATGAACATTCGATACAACGATATTCGATGCAGCGTGCTTCGGCACAATGTTTTATCGAGTGGCTGTTTTTAGATCCCATGAACATTCGATACAACGATATTCGATGCAGCGTGCTTCGGCACAATGTTTTATCGAGTGGCTGTTTTTAGATCCCATGAACATTCGATACAACGATATTCGATGCAGCGTGCTTCGGCACAATGTTTTATCGAGTGGCTGTTTTTAGATCCCATGAACATTCGATACAACGATATTCGATGCAGCGTGCTTCGGCACAATGTTTTATCGAGTGGCTGTTTTTAGATCCCATGAACATTCGATACAACGATATTCGATGCAGCGTGCTTCGGCACAATGTTTTATCGAGTGGCTGTTTTTAGATCCCATGAACATTCGATACAACGATATTCGATGCAGCGTGCTTTCGACCCAGCGCTATTCGACAGTTTGTAGTTCGATCCTATGTTGTAACTTCATAAATATCGTGGAGAATACTTTAAAAACAATAGAGTGTAAGTATTTGTTCATGTTTACCCTAAATCGTAGCACCATCACGCTTGCGACGTAATAATCATCGGTGAAAAAGCGGGTGTACCAATTTAACACCTCTGATTCATTCACCCTCGGGTATTCATGACGGTATTCGTGTCGTTATAATGTTTTGTTTTTCAAATCTGCAAATGAAATTAATTAAACACTAATTTTGCCAAAAGATTAAGAAGATAACAGTAGAATTACCCTACATTTTCCCGAACAACGGTTCCAACGATTATTAATTTCGCTTTGTGCACGGATTGCGGCGATTCATTTGCAAATTTGCTATATATTTTATTAACCAAGTGCAATGTACAACTCGATTTCCCACCAAGCAAGTGTGTTATTGTAATATCACCCTTGTTCTCTTCTCTTTAAGTTTATCTGATTTTAATGCCCTAACAGTTGATAACATTTGCGGAACTGTTTTGTTGTTTGATTAGGGCGAAACGCGTTGGATTTTCAACTATCTCTATTACTCTATCCGGAAAACGTGCAGTGCGAGATTTAGGGCAAATAAAAACCGGACAAGTGCGAGTTGGACTCGCCCACCGAGGGTTCCGTTAAATACTATATTTCTATAATTTTTTTTTATTGAAAATCACTTGTACTTGTCCACTTATTTTATAATATAAAATAAAATAATATATACTGTATTTCTATGATTTGATTACAAATGTGTTGTTTTCAGATTTTTCCCTATACTTTTAGTATAAGATGGTAATACTTGCCAATTTTTATAGTACTAGGTCAACTGAAAATACCCTGTAAATTTAGATTCCCTTGAGCTTGACCGACAGACGGACGGACAGAGACGGAAACAAAGTGATCCTATAAGGGCTCCGTTTTTTTCTCTTGAGGTACGGAACACTAAAAAGGACAAAGGTTTTTTTTATTTATTTACATAAATGAACTAAAGTAGAGAGTAAAACTTCCTAGTCCTTAAATCTGGATATTGTTAAAACCCATATATTTATAGGTCTTCGAGCATCAATGTACATGATTCCTAATCGCATGGGCGTCGGAAGGGGGGAGCCCCCGAGCAGGAAACGGAATGGGACAGTAAAGATAGGATTTCGTAGCACGACTAAAGTACACATACAGCTGAAATATGAGAGACAAGACCGATCGGATGTTTTTGTTTGCACAAAAGTAGTTTTTTTTTATTTTTCAACTATGAATCCTGATATTTGAAAGGTTGCCCCGCCCTAGACTTTCGTCTTCCGACGCCCATGCCAATTCGTTCAACGAGCAGAAAAAGTGTGTTCGAAGACATCTATGAAATATTTTTTTCTATTAACTGAAAGTTATTCAATCGCGTCTCTGTTCTATAAAGAGATTCAAAAAACATTATGCATATTATAAGCTACTTATTGAAAGAATTAAAACAATTGCAAGAAATAATAATAATAATAATAATAATAAATTATATTTATTAATTATTATTATTTGTCCTCTGCCGTGGATACACCGTTCCTCTCTCTTTAAATTCTTTTGGCCAAGAGAGAGAGACGAGATCAAAAATTCCCATAATAATAATAAAAGCTTTTTATTTGTCTCAAAAAACACAATAAATTTTATACACAATAATTTTATACATGAAAAGAGACAAATCGGTCTAAGACTCGGCTTATGACAGTCTGTTATTTAAACAAAAAGCCACCGATCTTCAGCCTTGGCCTTTAATTAACAAGAAACACACAAAAAAGAAAGATAATAAATAAACAAATTAAAACACACAGAATTTAGAAAGCAAAAGTACCAAAATTATATAAAGTTAAACAAAGTTAAGACAGTTGTTTACACAATTTATATTATTACAAAGAAATGACAATATTCCAATGCCGTTGTAGTTTGTCCTGAATATGTAATGTAAATACAAGATGACAGTCAAATCATACTCCTCGTGGCACATCCTTGCTTTCATACTTGTGCCTCCGGCTAAAAACCTAACTTCACAGGAAAGCAGATAAACAATTATTTTCGCACGAAAAAAAACATTTTTGCAAGCCATCGTTACATTAGATAACTTTAGTTTTACACCAAAAGTGTTTGGCAACGAAAAAGTTATGCATTGTTAAATTAATTATGATTTAAGTAAAACGTGTAACAAAAAAGAGAAACGTGAAAATATAACTAATTAAAGTTGCACCTAATTTCAGCAAATGTGATATTTCGGTATGCGACTAACTGTTTTTAAACCAAAAAAATGTACTTAAACCATTTGTCATATATGTCTATCTCCGGTGTTTTTAAAAAAATCGAAATTCCAGTAAGACTATTATGTGGAGAAAAAAAACGGAGCAAAGTGCTAAAAAACTCATTTTGGGCCTAAGTCGAGTTAAACCGTTATTCACGAGACCCACAGATACTTAATTTGTTATGTATTTAGTAGTTGTATTGTATAGTAAAAACAGAATAGCTATCTTTACATAAAGGTACCGAGTGAGGCCAATGACTGTGCGTGCCAGTATGCACGAACTACAGCACGCACACAACGGCAACATTTATGCTTGTTATGTCGGTACAAATCGGGGCTGCTCGTTGTTAATTCATTTTAGTTATTTGGAGTTTTTTGTAATGAAAACATTGATTCTTGGAGAGGAAACTAAGTAAATTGTTAACAAGCATGAGTATATTATGATTTTTGTACAGCTATAAAACTATAAGAGACTTCGCTACAAAACAAAGAGTAACAACCCTGCAACAAGCGCGAGAGCTATCCTACTATTTATTGTGACCACACAATTTGGAGTACATAATATAGTATATTGGGCGGGTAACTAAGTCGCCTTCGCGGGGAAAAAGAGCTTCCACATGCTTGCAATCAAGTTTTAATTCCGGCTTAATGTGATCAACAGACTTCACTTCAGCGCAACCAAATTGAGTTTTACCCCTCTTGCATTCAATATTGGATTTTTTCATATTTCTCAGGATAGTAATTAAAGCTTCGGAAACTAATGGAAAAATTTGTTTGTTAAAAAAATATTATTCCTACTATTCATACTATGTTTCGACTTGTCCATGCAAATAAAAATGCTAAATGTTCCGAATGAAATACTAAAAGCTCTGAAGACTAAATACAGCAATAATAAAGTAAATTGATTCATATGTATAATAAATTTAAAGTTCACCTTCATTACCTATAAGGTAGTGTTGATTTAACTTAAACGTCAAATAGAATCATTGTGTTCAATACCATTTTATGTATAACTCTGAATAAACTTAATATTAGCTTATGAAACTGGTACATAAAAAGGTTATTAAATTTTAATAGTACACGAGTATTTTAATACCTAGTTATGTATAGTTTCATACACTACTTTATCTAAACTCATGCCTTCTTACCTGTTTTCATAATGTTTGTAAATTTGTCGTTAGCCGTTTTTGATTATTCTTGTAAGAGCTTGTTCTAAAAGTGTTCTTAATTTTTCAGAATGTCAGGTGGAGTCAAATATCATCACTATCCCTGCTGTCAGTAATTTTAGGGCAAAAAAAAAATCTTAACCCATAAAACCACAGTTAGTAATAAATAAATTTCCTCGAAAACTATAGCGCAACAAACAGTTCATCCATTGACAGGCCGAGTCCAACGCGCCGTAACCCATAGACAATACCTGGCCAAAAATAATATATACATAGGCTACTTTTTATCTCATAAATCAGTTCCCATGGGATGAATATGAGCGTTCAAATTTCTATAGAAAAGTGATGTGTCACCCTTTCACGCCATGGTTACAAAACCGATTGGGCTTAAATTTTGCATCAATGTAGTTCTAGACCTTGAATAGGACATAGGCTACTTTTTATACCATAAATCAGTTGTCATGGGATGAAAATGAGATTTCAAGTTTCTATAGAAAAGTGATGTGTCACCTTTTCACGCCGTACCTAATGAACCGATTGGGCTGGAAATTTGCACTAGGTCTAGAATAGGACAAAAACTACTTTTCCCTTTGTTCCCGTGGACAAGCTATAAAAGAAACATATTAAATGGGAAACAGAGGCAAATAACACACAAATTTCACGAGCTGTGTTTACTTTAGGTAACAGTCCGAAAAATATTGATTGATTTTATAGGAGTACACAAAAACTAATTCAACGCGGGTGAAACTGCAGGCAAAAGCTAGTATTTTATAAATATTTAAATTTGTCATATAATAATAATTTTTCGATGCTAATAATGACAGATGTAAAAAATGTGCTTGACAAATTGGCTTACGTACACATAAGACGGTAAAACCTTTACCCATTTAGGCTTGACTACAGTCAGTTAAAAATTAATCTCGGCTAAAACCAGAGAGCTCCACGAACCAACACCGATATTGGTCTTACATTGGTCCGTCATAAATATTGAATGTGTTCTAAAAGGGTTAGGTATTATATTCCTACGTCTCGTATTAATTTAAGACCCTTTTACACTGGAACTAGCTAGCCATTTTCCCGCAGCTCTGCTCTCGCTTAATGGCTTGCCTTTGGTCTTTCAACGGTTTTTGATTTAATATGCTGAGTCAACTACATAACTGATCAATGTAAAACTTGGACACGTGTTTTTCAGACCTTTATCTTTCCATTGTCAGGTCGGTTACCGAATTGGACACATTTCAATCGAAAGTTTTTATTTTTGAAAATTATGCTTTTTTAAGTAATTAATTGGTTTTATGTCTAAGCGGCTTGAGTTTTATGACTGAAATTTCTGCTATAACAAGAAAACATGGTTTATTTTCAGATGTCAGGTGAAAACACTCCTACATCAAAACTTTTTCGTAAAATCCAGAAATGCCTCGAAAAATCACTGATTATGCGTGCCGGCAGCGCGCAAAGCGAGCTTTCTAATGTAGATTTCAATATCACACTTTAATTGTCGTGCACCATGGGCCAAGCCATAAAGGACCGATTTGTATTCGTTGTGTTTCGGCATGATGTCTACTTTTCTAGGGATTTACTGGGCGACCGGTACTCTTCCTATCTGGAAAAAAAACATTTATTGCCGTGTAGAGAGGCAAGGGTTTTTGTTTTAATTCACAAAACTCCTAAGTTTGGCCTATCAAAAACAAAAACCCTTGCCCCTCTACACGGCTTTCTTCAGTTCCAGCGCGATATCATCAGTCTCAAATCCTTCGAAGAAATCTACCACCGAAAACCGCATCAAAATATAATCAGCGCATGGTTATGGTTATCTTGTTATTTGCGAACATACGTACAGAAAGACAAACGTTGCATTTTATATTGATGCTTCAGTTCAGTGTAGGTTGTGTATTATTGGTTGAACTATGTCGCTCATGAGTAATGTGAGCAAATCAATGTTATACATTATATATCTCGGATAAGCGTTAATGCAAGGGATAAGTTTCAAAATAAAACTTAGTTTGATCAACTAGTGAAAGGGTAGACAATTTTCATGACTGACAAACTCATACTTAATATTACAGTTATATTACTTCAAAAATAATCAAGGGAAATCATAAATCATCATTATAATTATATATATATTATAATTCAATTTGACTAAGTTTCAATTTGTTTCAATGCATACTTAATTAATTAAACTGGATATTCGTTTTAAATTAGACCTAGGTTTGGTATTTATTTAGTAAAAGATTTTGATGAAAATTTGTCATCAAGACCCATCATTCCAAATTCTGTAGTTTATAATTTATTTATTTTTATAACGTATGATTAAAACCAGCCACCAGTTTTGACTGTCAAAGTCATAAGCATCATGTTTAGTAAAAAATATGGACTCAAAATCAATCCGAACAAAACCCAAGTTATTATAGTAGGAAGCCCGTATTATATTACTCGAGTTGATTGGCAAAGTTTACCTGCGATAAAATTCGATGGGCTATATATCCCATACAGTAGTAAGGTGAAGAACTTAGGTGTCTTAATTGATAGAACTTTGTCCTGGAGACTACAACGGGAAGAAGTGAGCCGGAAGATGTTTGCTTCTGCAGGTTAATTGAGAAGACTTAGGAACCTTCTCCCAACAGCCACAAAAACTGCACTTGCAACATCTCTCCTTCTACCTATCCTAAATTATGCAGACGTTTGCTATCCTGACTTAACTTCAGAGCAATTGGATAAACTGGAGCGTCTTCAAAACTTCTCTATTCGTGTTATTTTCGGCCTTCGTAAATTTGACCACGTGTTCAATTTTAGGTCACAGCTTCAATGGCTCCCAATACGTCTTAGACGTGATTCTCATATTCTTTCTCTTTTGTATGCTACACTGTTTAATCCTTCAACACCACCTTACCTCAAAGACTTTTTTAAATATCTCCACTCTACTCATGACCGTACTTTACGATCTTCTGAAACTCTCCTTCTGGCCACTCCATCTCATTCTTCCACATTTTATAGCAACTCTTGGAGAGTTAAAGCTATACGTCTATGGAATGATTTACCTATCACCATTAAGCGTGCTCCTTCGTTGCCTGTCTTCTAGAGACTGGTAAAAGATCATTTCCTCTCCTTTTAACTTCCTTTTCTGACTTGATTCTTCTGAATCTAACTCAGCTGTTGTGTTTTTATATGTCTCCTTTCATATAGTTTACGTATTATTTATATAATTATGTATGTGATATGAATATATATTAGTTTATATAACTATTCTATATTCTATTTAAGTATTTGTGTGTAGGGTTTGTTTTGTATAGTTTGCTTTTATGTGCACCGCCTTCGCGTTTTTCCCGTACAATAATTCCACCCAAAGGTTGTCTGGAAGAAATCGCTTTAAGCGATAAGACCGCCAATTGTGTCTTTAACATTTGTTAACATCTCTATTATTGTGTATTTTTTTTCGGTGCACAATAAAGAGTATTTATTTGTTTGTTTGTTTAGCCTTGTTTTTTATACAAAAACTAAGACAAGGTGTTCAAATTTTAAGATTTTGATTTTTATTATTTTGTCAAAAAAACATATTATTGCAACTATTGCCTTGTTTAACACAAAAACAGGGAAAAAGATGGTACTATTTACCAAACCAGGTCGCTATATCACACCGTATGATACTTTAAAAAAAATGAAGATTTTAATAGATTTTAAAGGGGGTGACGTGTTACCTTACCTACAACTAAATATTATATTAGTATGTGACGTATGTTGGGCCACGCGCAGTGTGGGGTTCCGTAGTTGCCCAGTACATTTTATAAGTTGGTCTACTAATACAGATGGCGCCAAACTTCTAGTGCCATACATTTAGAAGAACGGCCCATACATTGTCGTGTTTAGAGGGGACTAAAAGTTTGACGCGACCTCTACTCAAAAACCTGTAAATCCTACTTAGCTGTTATAGTTTTTCTTTTAACTTCATTATATATACTACTTCTGTGAATTTTTCCACATATCCATAGACAACCGTTTATCCGGCAGGGGGGGACACTTGGCTGTAACAAAATTAGTACTCTAGAGCTTAATATTTCGCCAACGGATCCCTAAATCGAAAAATGGTTTTCACATACCCATAATGGTAGACAAGAAAAAAAAAACATCCCCAATTTTCGTGTATGGAAGGTACCAAAAATTCTTTTCGAGATTTTTTTACCATTTTGTTGGCGTTATGGATATGTTTACCCATATCAAATTACAGCTTTCTAGTACTAATAGTCTCTGAGCTAAGTCGCAGACAGGCGGACAGAGGGACAAACGGACAGACGGACATGGCGAAACTATAGGGGTTCCTTGTTGGACTGCGGAACCCTAAAAATACAAGAGAAAATACATAAAATACATTGGAACCATGCTGTCAAAAGTAAATACAATACGATGTAACTAATAGGCTTAAAGAAAATTGTTTTCTTTTTGCGCAAATAACAAATAATTTGTTATGTTTTCATTTTCCTAATAGCATCGATTGACTGTAATAAATTTTCTGAGGAATAAGTCCACCCTTGCCTTCTATTATTGTGTATTGTGTGTTTTATTTTTATTATCTGTGCAATAACGTGTTTATTCATTCATTCATGACTCTTTAATATTGTTTGTTAACTAATTATTCAGTTTCAAATAAACGTTATGTACATAATATCTATATATCTAGGTTGAGTGTTAAAGTTTGTTTAGTTTTAGGGGGGACAATTTAACCGATCTAAAAACTACCTTGACTTTATTTCCTTTTGCTGTTGCTTTCTTATTTGTTGGCCTTAATTCGCAAACAGATTCGTCTGCCGAATTATGTTTTGATAATTCTTAACTTCAAATTTAGAATTGAGATTTTGTTTGATTACGCGACAGACGAATTTTCGCCCGAAGCCCGCACCGTTACGAAATGATAGCCTTGTTGTTTCTCGCCTCAAGCAACATCACTTTTTGAGTGAATTCAATTAAATTGATTGAATTTTTGAATTGAAATTGGTTTTTAGTTGTTATTCAATGGGCCCATAGGTACATTAATAGGTACATTATGATACAAGTGAGCTGCGTGAGGCCGTAATGGAGCCGAGAGTGTAATGTCTAATGCTCACGCGTTTCATACGACGTTTTTCAACACACTTGCGAGGAAAAATAATAAAATTTCACTGTCTTTTTTCCACATAATCGAAACCACAGCTATGAACTGACAATTTTATTAATGAAAATAGCGACGGAGATTAAATAGAGGCACTGACGCAAAAAGCCAAACAGCCAAATATTAACAAACTGAATATTTTTGTGGTGGTAGAGCTAATGCCGGGCTCGACTGTGGAGGTACCACCATCTTACTCGCAAATCCTCCCGAAGTTATTCGGGGGAGAGTAAGAGAACAGCTCTAAGGCAAAACCAGGCGGCCCACCATTGCCTGGGACCGATGGATGATCCATCCCCAATTGCCGGGCCTTATATAAATCAGACTGGTGACGGGCAGCGGCGTCACTGGTGCAAGGGTTTCGGCACCGCACTCACCAACCCACCTGCCCAGCGTGTGTGAGTATGGGCATTTCTTCCAGGAGGACCGCCAAGAGTGGCGAAATCCTGGAAAGGCCTATGTCCAGCAGTGGACGAAACAGGCTGATGGATGGATGGATGGAATATTTTTGTATTTACAACAAAAATTTAAGTTAATTTGTTGATAAAAATAAATAATTTGATGAAATTAATTTGATTATTTATTATACCTATATTTTAACTGAGACAGTCTATTTATTCGCAAAAACTTTACTTATTCTGAAGACATCAAAAGTCTTTGCTAAGATTTAAAAAAAACTGTAATGTAAAAAACACTAGTGCAATAATGTAAAGCAAAGAGCACGCGTGTTTAATATACTGCATTATGACCCTAAGAACGCTGCAATAAGGGCCACTTTATAAGCAAGTGTGTTGAAAAATAAATTAATGATTTTTCGAAAATAGACCTTGTTGGCACTGCTATAAGATTTGTTTAAATAACTAATCGCAGCGCTGAAAATAAGCCACGGCGGGGAGCTGGAACACTCAATTCTATCACAAAAACTTGCTGCGGACAATGGCGGATATGTTGAATCTTTATGACAATGTTATCTGAAAAGAAAGGTTGCTTTATCTACCTTTATCCCTCAGACACTAAAAAATGCCGGCAGCATTTTATCAAATAGAACGTTTGAAAGAGTTTTAGGGTAATTATACTCTTCATATCTTCGGCTTTACGTGAGAAAAAATATAATAATCTAAATATTACAATACAAGTCGACCTATTATAATAATATAGTCCAGGTGACCCAACAATTTACTCGTTCGCTCATTCTCTTGTTCAAGTTATTTTTATTTTACTAAGTACACTACGCCAGTTATTCCGTTTTGTTTGACTATAACCTTTTCATGGCTGAAATGATAGCTGCCATTGAAAACCGTGCAGTTTTTGAAGCTTAACGTCAAAAAACTCTTCAAGGGACTGTAGACCTGAGTAGGTATATGGTTTTAATTTCAACTCGATACCTCCACGCATTCCCGAGATAAAGGGTCTTGACCGAGCTCGTGACAGACAAACGGACGGACGGACAGACGGACAACAAAATGGTTGCGTTTTTTCCTCTTGAGGTACGGAACCCTAAAAATGAACGATGTAATCTTTGAAGAGGAGGGGAACGTTTGTGAACGCCACACAAAGTTAAAACGATTCCTGCGCAAGTATTTCCAATATCCGTAAACTTTTCCAAAGTCTGTGTTGTTAGTTTTACATAAAGTAAGCACTAACAGATATATAACCTATTATTCGATAGATTCCTTACAATAATTTATACTGTAAGGTGTGACTCCTTGATGCAACTTCATTTCAACGCTAATAAAAGTCTCCGTGTACGAGTTCCACTATGTTTTTATTAATTAGCGACGAGTTCAGTCTCTTAGACATCTTCTGACTTGTTAAAATATGAACGGTCAAAATTGATAAGCATTAACAATAATTATGAAGGTAGGTGTATAACAATATAGTACATTACGATACGAGAGCGATGAAACGTTTTCTGACGAGTGTGAGTTTGCGGCACGAGCCGAAGGTGAGTGCTGCAATCACACGAGTCGAGAAAAAGTTTCTCGCACGAGTATCGTATAATATTTTATAGCACAAGTGGGGAAAATGCCGACTTTACGCAAGCGCAGCGTGCGTAAAGCGGTCATTTTACGCACGGTGTGCTATAAAAATAGTTGAGGGTAAATGAGTATAACATGAATGTTGCGATTTGATTTAGCAATTAATACGGAGACTTTTAAGTGTTTCGATGCCTTACAGTCTTATCAAAGTATACAAGAAATAGATAAATAACATTGTTCTAGTATTTACCATCGGAAAAAAATATTTTCTGACTTTTTTTGTAATTATACAATTTTATGTTGTTTTTTTAATTGATATCGGATTTATTGATTCATCTACGTGCCAATTTTCAGCTCAATCTGCTTAGCTATTGTTAAATTGTGTCACGGGAACACAGACATCAAATTTTCCCCACCCTATAGATTATAGTTGCAATTTCTTCTTTTTAATATTATCTTCAACGTATAATACGCGTGTATACGGGATCCTATTACTCAGCCGCCGTCTGTCTGTCGGTACGCCCGTCTATCACAGAAGTTTACAGCTTCAGCTGTAATAAGTAGAAATTTTCACATAATACGTGTTACTATGGCCTCTAACAAGGCAAAAATGAAAAAGAAACTGAATTCTAAAGGGGGTCCCCATACAATAAGAATTTTTTGACGATATTTGTTTCGGCTCTATCTTAAAGACGGTAATACATACCAGTTTCAAATTTATCGTTAACTGAACACAACCAGGGAGGAAAAAAATTTTTTTTTTGTCAAGTAATTTTTTTAATTCTTAATAATAATTCACAATCAGCTGACAACATTTTTATGGAAAGGTTAAAAAATGTTCGCGCAAATGATTGTTTATTCTTTGGAAAATGGCTAATTAGGAATACTTTATCATCTCTTTGCGGCGACGCGGCGGTAGCTCAGGGGTAGAACGCTGGCCTCTCAATCTTTGAGATCCAGCTCTAGGTTTGATCCTCGGTCGGGCATGCACCAATGAGTTTTTCGGAATTTATGTGCATAGTATTTGTGTTCTTACCTAATACTTACTACACTTCCTCAACGGTGAAGGAAAACATCGTGAGGAAACCTGCATGCCCTAAAAAGCGTGTAATTGTGCCCGAAGTACGGCGATAGGGCTCACCAGCCATCACGTTGGGACGTAATAATCGTCGGTGAAACGCGGGTGTGCCGAGTGTGGACTGTGACTTGCATTTCATAGTTCACACCCGGAACACTTCTGACACCCTCTCGGGGATTCATGTCCTGACGATATACTTTTATATATTTATATATTTTTTCTATCATCTCTTACATTTTTTTGTTCACTTTGAATTGTGGGACCTTACATATTGTTGGTATGTACCAATAAAATCACCAGTAGTTCTTCCAGTACTAAGGCCTTGTCCAGATACACGCGCGAGATTCGCGCGTAAGCACTCGCGCGTAGTCAAAGTACTAGGCTCCAATACATTACGTCCACATGCCTCGCGCGTACCTACACGCGAACCAACGCGCGAGGCATGTGGATGTTGGCGTTGGTTGTGGCGTTGGTTCGCGTGTAGGTACGCGCGAGTCATGTGGACGTAATGTAAAACGCAAAACGCGGCATGTGGACAAGGTCTAAGTGTCCCACCGACCAACTGAGAGTTTGTTGGAAGGATATAGAAACAACTTAATTTTCCCCGCGGACCAATCAGTTGGTCGATTAGTTGGTCCGTCAGAAACGTAACTGACACAGCGCGAGGGGCTCACGACGCAGCATACATTTTGCCAGCACACATCTACGTATTGTAGGGATCGGGATTTTGCTTACAAATAGAAACAAATGCAATAAATAAAGATATTTTATTGATACGGTTGGTATGGTTCCATTACTTGACACAGCGCGAGGGGCTCACAGCCCGGACACTTGGGTATAGCACGACGACGCGACGTAGACGACGCAGCATACATGTTGCCAGCACACATCTACGTATTGTAGGGATAGGGATTTTGCTTACAAATAGAAACAAATGCAATAATTAAAGATATTTTATTGATACGGTTGGTATGGTTCCATTACTTGACACAGCGCGAGGGGCTCACAGCCCGGACACTTGGGTATAGCACGACGACGCAGACGACGCAGCATACATTTTGCCAGCACACATCTACGTATTGTAGGGATAGGGATTTTGCTTACAAATAGAAACAAATGCAATAATTAAAGATATTTTATTGATACGGTTGGTATGGTTCCATTATTTGACACAGCGCGAGGGGCTCACAGCCCGGACACTTGGGTATAGCACGACGACGCAGACGACGCAGCATACATTTTGCCAGCACACATCTACGTATTGTAGGGATAGGGATTTTGCTTACAAATAGAAACAAATGCAATAATTAAAGATATTTTATTGATACGGTTGGTATGGTTCCATTATTTGACACAGCGCGAGGGGCTCACGACGCAGCATACATTTTGCCAGCACACATCTACGTATTGTAGGGATAGGGATTTTGCTTACAAATAGAAACAAATGCAATAATTAAAGATATTTTATTGATACGGTTGGTATGGTTCCATTACTTGACACAGCGCGAGGGGCTCACAGCCCGGACACTTGGGTATAGCACGACGACGCAGACGACGCAGCATACATTTTGCCAGCACACATCTACGTATTGTAGGGATAGGGATTTTGCTTACAAATAGAAACAAATGCAATAAATAAAGATATTTTATTGATACGGTTGGTATGGTTCCATTATTTGACACAGCGCGAGGGGCTCACGACGCAGCATACATTTTGTCAGCACACATCTACGTATTGTAGGGATAGGGATTTTGCTTACAAATAGAAACAAATGCAATAATTAAAGATATTTTATTGATACGGTTGGTATGGTTCCATTATTTGACACAGCGCGAGAGGCTCACAGCCCGGACACTTCAGTATAGCACAACGACGTAGACAACGCAGCATACATGTTGCCAGCACACATCTACGTATTGTAGGATAGGGATTTTGCTTACAAATAGAAACAAATGCAATAATTAAAGATATTTTATTGATACGGTTGGTATGGTTCCATTACTTGACACAGCGCGAGGGGCTCACAGCCCGGACACTTGGGTATAGCACGACGACGCAGACGACGCAGCATACATTTTGCCAGCACACATTTACGTATTGTAGGGATAGGGATTTTGCTTACAAATAGAAACAAATGCAATAATTAAAGATATTTTATTGATACGGTTGGTATGGTTCCATTACTTGACACAGCGCGAGGGGCTCACAGCCTGGACACTTGGGTATAGCACGACGACGCAGACGACGCAGCATACATGTTGCCAGCACACATCTACGTATTGTAGGGATAGGGATTTTGCTTACAAATAGAAACAAATGCAATAATTAAAGATATTTTATTGATACGGTTGGTATGGTTCCATTACTTGACACAGCGCGAGGGGCTCACAGCCTGGACACTTGGGTATAGCACGACGACGCAGACGACGCAGCATACATTTTGCCAGCACACATCTACGTATTGTAGGGATAGGGATTTTGCTTACAAATAGAAACAAATGCAATAATTAAAGATATTTTATTGATACGGTTGGTATGGTTCCATTACTTGACACAGCGCGAGGGGCTCACAGCCTGGACACTTGGGTATAGCACGACGACGCAGACGACGCAGCATACATGTTGCCAGCACACATCTACGTATTGTAGGGATAGGGATTTTGCTTACAAATAGAAACAAATGCAATAATTAAAGATATTTTATTGATACGGTTGGTATGGTTCCATTACTTGACACAGCGCGAGGGGCTCACAGCCTGGACACTCGGGCGGCGTGTAGACGACGCAGCTCTCCTCACCCACACATACATGCTCCCTGCACACATCGAACGGATCTAGGCATGACCTGTACGCTGCGGACAAAAAGAAAATACGTTAATAGACGCTACCTTTTACGGATCGACAATAATCGACATAAATATCCTCATTGCTTTAACGTTCTTTAATAAAAGTAGGGTGACTGACGTCACGCGCGGATTCATTGCTACTGCTAGGTCCAGGGGCTCGCTCACGCCATAGTATGAACCTATACTGTGCTCTGCTCACGTTATCTTGCTTGAAATCAATTTAAAGCAACACCCTACTTTAACAATTAAAGTAATTAGGTAGATTAACTTGTGTTATATTGTAACGTGGTAGGTAGGTTTAGTTAAGAATATAAACATTGTAATAAGAAGCCAACCAATAACAAGGATATAATAGGAGATCTATCCATATTTGGAAATCTAGGTTGTAACAAGACTCCATGTAACATGACCTAACTGTAAACACTGTAACATGAGTATTACCTAAATATCTATACCTATACACGTGTAACCCCTCCACTTTGTTATTGTATTCTTTAGTATATAAGACCATTAATCTTAATAAATGTATTCAGTGTTTACTCGTCATTCGGTTATTTTACTTGTCGTCACGCTCGCGTCGTCATTACAATCTGTTTTTAGTAGTTTATCATTCAATGTTCACTATCTAAAATATGTATCTTGCTTTTCAGAACTAGCTTTCCTTGGATAGTATTATGTATATGTTTATATATATTTTACTTTTACATATTTTAATATTTATGTCAAAAAAGTACACTAACGCAAGTGCAAATGATCCTTTGTATTACGAGTATACACATTTATTAGGTTTTTATTTTAATTCGTATAGTCATGTGCTCCTTATATTTAATCATCATTTTCATAAGTTACTAGCTTTTGCCCGCGGCTCCGCCCGCGTGTTATTCAGTTTAACGACATGCTTTTCTCCGGGATTAAAAGTAGCCTGTGTGTTAAGTTAGGGTATAAGCTATATCCATTCTAAATTTTATCCAAATCCGTTCAGCCGTTTCAGCGTGAAATAGTAACAAACATACACACACACAGATACATACACACACACGCTCAAACACACACACACACATACATACACACCCTCTCACACACTCACACACACACACACATACACACTCACACACACACACAATATTATTGTGTGATGTGATGTGATATGATAGTGTGATAGCACACTAGTATAGTCTGTTAACGTGTTTTTATATTACGTTTGTTTAGCCTAGGGTTAATGTCCACTGGGTTGTAAACTATCAATAACCTATATTATATTTGAAATAAGGAACTTTGAAAAACAAAACTTGCCCACAAATTAGTCTACGCAATTGCAGTTCTAAAGGCCTTTGAATGTGCATGTCTTAAATTGTAGTGAATATATCCAATTTGGCATTCAAAGTTATACTGGGGACTCAGTTGGTGATTACTATTTTGGTTTCCCATACAATGTAATTATACAAAAAGGGTTATTGCACCTTGGTTCTGATTACATAGCGAGCCTTAAGTATGAATTTTGCTTTATGACACCTAACATTTTTGTAAGGTTATTCCACTTACAGGCTTACATAGAAACAAAACAAAACGTGGGGGCAACATCCCTCTAGGAAACGCCACAAAAGAAGTTCTGCGCGTCAAGGTATTTTCACATTTATTCCCTTTAACCATTAGTATTTCGACAAAGAATTTCATTCATGGTGTTCACTCTATATTAAAATACAGACGACATACAAAGCTAAATATTATTCAAATGTGTTGTGAAATAAAGAAAGGTATGGGTAGCCGCGCGGAGGAAAACCGTTTCATTTGGGGTTTGAATTCATTTCATTTCTAATTTACGCTGTCGTATCTACCGAGTTATTAAAATTGTCATTAGTAAGAGCACATTTGTATAACTGACTCTTGTATTTGACATTTTGTGTGCGGCTTTGCCAGCATTGTGTAAGTCTTCTTGTTATCCCTTTGATTGGCAGAGTGTTGGTTGTGTAAAGGTGTTTTTGATTTCACTGACGTGAAATGCAGGAAAGTGGTAAACCTAGTTTTGGATCTTTCATGAGCTGTTTGTACCTGTAGTAGTAGTAGTAAACTACTACTACTACCTGTTTCTGGCGCATGGGTGTTATTATCAACATTATTCGCTATTAACGCAAATCAAAGCAATAATCATCAAGCTAAGTCAGAAAATTTTACAAATTGTACGTGGGTTCAGAAACAATGGAAATTAGTGTTTTAAATTTTGAAGCACACCACTCATTGGTCTTCCACGTGCAACACATCAATACACTCAAAGGTATATCTTAATCTAGTGTCTTTAAAATTGTATAAAAATATGTACTTTTGACTGCAGGCGATTGCACTTTGTACAGCTATTAATGGTTGTAGACAAACACCTCAGTTCCCTTAAATACGCAAATTAAGATGTTTACGTCTAAATTAAAAGCATTATAGGCTTTGTTGTTTTCACCAGTTTAGGCATTTTCATAATATTCTACCAAAGATCATCAAACCATTTTGGTTCTCGTAGAACATCTAGACGTATACTAACAACATAGTAGTAAAAAGGCCGTGTCTATACATACACATTGAATATTTTTGCGAAATTTTAAATGAAATGTATAACGTGTACGTTCCGTTTTAACTCGAGAACCACTAAATAGATTTGGGTGCGGTTTTCTTTATTATCATAATGACCGTTTTAAGCAAATAGGCTTTAAGGGGTGTTAATAAATAGAAATAGAAAAATAAATTTATTTGCGTAATCTTGGTACATAATGTTCTTATAAACAAATTTTTGTGCTATACAAGATTAACCTAGGTAAGGTATTGCAATTTACTTAAAATAATAACTTAACTTAATATTTACACTTTCTACATGTTATATGACAAGATCATGGCTCTTAAATATGCGACGACATTTTATATATGCTATCTATGTAACATTAAGTTTAATTAGGTATATATAGTTCGTTTTTTCAAAATTTGTGCTCATAATAGCTTTTCAGAGTGTAGAAACATTTTTCAAGCAACAGGCTTTTTAACCTTGATATAAATCGTTTATCATCTAAGTTTCTCATTGTCTCAGGTAGGTGGTTATATATTTTTATACATGTGTAGTATGTGCCATTCATAAACATAGTTAGGTGGGAGGTCGGAAGATTTAACCGGTTTTTATGTCGCGTATTGTACGTATGTGTGCTTCCTACCGTGTGGAAGTAGTCTTTATACTTCCTAACAAAAATACACATTTCATAGATGTATAGGGATGTTAACGTGAGAATTTGAATTTGTTTGAAATAATTTGTGCAACTGGTTGGAACATGTATGTTAGCTATAATTCTAATACATTTCTTTTGTATCTTAAATAAATCTTCAGCATTTACACTATTGCCCCATAGAATAATACCGTACTTCAGCCAAGAATACGCGTATGCATAGTAAGCAGTAATTGCAGTTTTAACGTCTGTTGCCTTTTTTAGTTCCCGTAATCCATAAATAAACTTTGGCAATTTTTTCGTTATTATTTCTATATGGCTTTTCCAATTAATGTTGGTATCTATGTTTATCCCTAATAGACAAAAATTTTAACCGTTTCGATTTTTGTGTTTTTATATGACAATTTTAAGTCTAAATTTTTTTTTGGTATTGGTGATATTGCATCAGTTTAGATTTTTTTAGATTTATCTCTAAATTGTTTTCGTTAAACCAGGTAGTTAACTTAGAGAGAATTAAATTAATCTGTTAATTAAAACTGTCGATATTGTCAACTTCAAGAAGGATGGAGACATCGTCAGCAAATAGAACACACATATTGTTTATTATTTTGGGGAGATCATTGATGTAAATTAAAAAAACTACACATCCAAGGACACTACCTTGAGGAATACCATTTTTCATATATTTTTGTTCGGATGCAATGCACGTTATTTCGTGATTAGTTTCATTGTAATATTCTATTTCAACATATTGAGGTCTATTGTGTAGATAAGATTTAAACCAATTTAGAAGGGGCCCTCTTATTCCAATATTATCCAATTTTCGAATTAATATATTATGATTAACTTTATCATATGCTTTAGTCAAAATAACGATCAAGCCGAAAATGGGGCAGAGATTGGATAAACGGGGGCGGAGCTGCGGGCAATGGCTTGTGTTTAATAAAATCCAAGTTTCCTAGGTACTCTGCGAATAAACACAGCTGTATGTAACGATGCTGCGCTGCTTTCCTAATCGCGCTGAACAATAAATAACGGCACAGTTTTACGACCATTTTTCTTAAGTTTAGGGTCTAAAAATTCAAAGAAGTTTAGGTATCAAGTTAAGGTGGCTGCTGCAGATTTCGTTCCCAAAAGGACAACATATAATTGTTTTTCTAATTTACGTTTGTTTTTTTTTATAAATGTAGTTTAAGGCATAACGTGACAATAATGTCACATAGACTTTACTAGCAAAGTTGTACGTGTTATTTTATGCGTTATTTTTAGATCCCGGACAACAACCTATAAACACGCTTTAAAATTTTTGTGCAGGATCATTTTTAAAGCAATGCATAAAGTCGCATAGTGCTATAAACCCATTGACCTCTCATAAACAACAAGACACACAGTCTCTAAGAAAAGTTCGTCAGAAAGTTTCTGAACGTGCGACGTGCATAGTAGCAAAAATCTTCAACCAAATTAAGACGTTATGTCGTTAACATAAGATGCAATGTCAGTTGTACGCAATCGTCATTCGATTTTGTCACCCCATAGCGGTGACAAAATGCATCGCGGGCACTTTTTGAGCGAGATTGTGAGTCAAGTTGCTTATGAAAGGTCAATGCATAAACCACATATCTACTGTTAACGCCTTGCATGTGTGTACACACACACACACACCCACACATACACACACACACACACACACACACATGCACACGACGGAATGACAAGACTGCCCGCCCGCTGTCTACGCTCCACCTGTCTACCACTTCTCCTACAACTCGCCATGTTAAAATCTTAATATACAGTATTAACGAGCGAAGATCCGAATTCTTTTTTATTATCTTCCTCATCTCAAGAAACCACAAAGCAAGCAGACACCCTGAGCTCAACCAGTGGGTAATCTCTGGAATTACATAACCTATTCTGAAAATTATATAACTAATAAAAATCTACACTATCGCTGAGTAACAAACTATGAAAGTAAGTGCTTTAGTTTAATAACATATTATTGTTATCGTTTAGATGTGAATCTGTTATATTACTTTAATTATTTGAATAAATTAATTTGAATTCGTAAATTTCATAGTTTGTCACTCAGCGATAGTGTAGATTTTTTTTATGAAAATAAGTTTTCAGTTCGAAATTTTAAAATGTGTGAACAAGTCGGTAGAAAAAGCGATTCTTGGCTGGTTTATCGGCGTGCATTGACCAAGTGGTTGGTTATACGAAAAAAAAAACTGTCGTTTTCCCATACGAAAAAACTGTATCAGTTCCATTTGACTAAATATTTCCATCTACAACGACCCTGACAAACCTCTTGCTAATATTGAGCTTGAAAAGGTGATTACAGCCAGATTTAAGTAAAGATTTTTACCCATATGGAAAAACTGTTTAATCAGTTCAATCTGACTAAATCTATAACGATCCTGACACACATTATGCAAAAATTTTAACTTTCTACCTATTACGGCTAAAGCTGTAGATCCCTGTGACAGACGTAGACAAACAGACAGCGGAGGCTTAGTAATAGGGTTCCGTTTGGCACCCTTCGGGTACGGAACCCAAAAAACGTGTTGAAAGAACACCATCTCTTTATCAAGCTTTACAACGACACCACATTTACATATATGACACTATTTATACGAACTTGTTTTTTTATTTGTTTTTTATTATATTGAAGTATATATGCACACAAAAGAATTAAAAAATATTATTTCAAGATATATTTCGGACCCTACTGGGCCCGGCATCAGTTGATATAGTAATGAAATGACATTTACAATGACATGATGGCACATAAAATGACATGGACAATCAGTATTAAAACTTTTTTTTGTGTGTGTGTGTTTGAGAGGGGATGTAAGAATGTTAGTATGAGTGTTTGAATTTCGATGAGGTTTGTCTGTCTGTAAGTTAGTGCTGTTTATTTAGTCCAGGTCCGTAATGGGCACCAAGCGACCAGATGTAAGACGACTCCCATGTCCTGAGCTGAATATCAGTCAATGGTGGGTGGAATGATTTTATAATGCGGACGGTGAAGCAGTCGTCGAATGATTCGTTGTGTAGGCGGGCATGAGTTGGGATGGGTAGTGTATTGTTTTGTGTTTTTGTTGTGAATCTGTGATGATTGATGCGGATGTGAAGTGGGGTTTTTGTTTCACCCACATAGAATGCCGGGCAGAGTCGACATTCTAGTAGGTAAATACAATTTTTTGTTGTGCATGATGTGTTTGGGTGAGTTTTGTGTTGGTGCGTTGTGTGGTGTGTATTGATGTATGTAGATGTGTTGATGAGTGCGCATGTTTTGCACCGTGGCCGTTGGCATGGAGTTGTGCCAGGAGATGTGATGGTAATAATATTTGTGTTTTCCGTTTTTGTTTTGGTGAGTGTAGATTTTAGGTTTTTGTTTTGTCGATAACAGATTGGTGGATTAGTGGGGAGTAGGGATTTTGTCTCATCGTTTTGTCTGAGTATAGGCATAAAGTCATTTATAAGTTTTTTTAGTTTATAGCTGCCTTCAAAGTATGTTGTTATGAGTCTGAGTTGGTTGGATGGTTGGGTGTGTTTGATTTGTGCATTATGGAATCTAGGTCGGTTGTAGAGATGTTTTTGAATGAATCAGTCTGGGTAGTTCCGGTTGCGTAAGCCTTCATGAATAATTTTGTGGTAGTTTTTAAGTGTCGTTTCGTTGCTGCATATCTGACGGCCACGGAGTGACATGGAATATGGGATGGACTTTTTTATGTGTGTGGGATGGCAGCTATTAAAATGCAAGTATTGTAATTTGTTTGATGGTTTTAAATGAACAGATGTGCTGATTTGGTTGTTATGGTCTATTGTGATGTCGACGTCTAAAAACGTGATTTCTTCTGATGAGATGACGTGAGTGAACTGAAGCGTACAATGATTATTTAGTCGTTGAAGGAAGTCATTAAGGGAGTCGCTGCTGTGGTGCCAGATCATGAATATGTCATCGATAAATCTCCGCCAAACTAGTGGTTTCAGAGGTTCAGTGTTGAGGAAAGCTGTTTCAATAGAACCCATGAAGAGGTTAGCGAGGTTAGCAAGGTTAGCAAAGCTGGGTGCCATCCGAGTTCCCATAGCAGTACCTTTTATTTGATGGTAGAATGAGTTTTCAAATGAAAAGAAGTTATTTTTGAGAATTATTTCCGAAAGATCAATGATGAAGTCCGTTGATGGTTGATGTGGTGAAGGACGCGTGTCTAGGTAGGTACGAAGTGAATTCAGGCCGGCATCATGGGGAATGTTTGTATAGAGTGAAACTACGTCAATTGTAACTAGGATTAATTTTGTATTCGTTGGTAGTTGTTGTGAATGGATGATTTCAAGAAAATGGTTTGTGTCTTTTATGTGTGATGGTAGGTCTTTCACAATTGGTTGGAGGTGGAAATCAACGAAGGCTGAAATTCTTTCAGTGGGTGAATCATAAGATGCTACTATAGGTCTGCCGGGGTTGTTTTTTTTGTGAATTTTCGGAAGCATGTAGAAGTTTGGGGTTCTCGGATGGCTTGGGATCATTAGTTCTATATCAAATTCGGATAATCCCTCCGCTGTTCCTCTTAAATGGAGGAGATCACGGACTGTATCCACGACCTGCTCACATGGGTCGCTTGGTGCAATGGAGTAGAAGGTAGAGTCGGTCAATTGCCGGAGTCCTTCGGCCACGTAATCACTTTTGTTTAAAATCACTGTTGCAGATCCTTTGTCCGCGGGACAGATGATAATATCGTTGTTGTTTTTAAGTTTTTTTAGCGATTGTCTCTCTTTATATGTGAGGTTTTGTGTTTTATTTTGTAAGGTTTGAAAAAATCGGTCATCAGATAATTTTGCTAGGATACTTGATATAAATATCTCTATGGGATGATTTGGTGGAAGGGGTGGCGGTTCATTGGGTGATGGAGGTTTGAACTTTTGTAATGCTTCATGTGTATTGTTGCTATTTTGATTTGGATGATTTTGCCAGTAGTGTTTCCATTTAATTTTGCGGCCAAATAGTACGAAGTCATTCATCAACTTTATACGGTCGACGGTTTTAGTTGGACAGTAAGACAATCCTTTGCTAAGTACTGATTTGTCGTCAAATTCACTTCACATCCGCATCAATCATCACAGATTCACAACAAAAACACAAAACAATACACTACCCATCCCAACTCATGCCCGCCTACACAACGAATCATTCGACGACTGCTTCACCGTCCGCATTATAAAATCATTCCACCCACCATTGACTGATATTCAGCTCAGGACATGGGAGTCGTCTTACATCTGGTCGCTTGGTGCCCATTACGGACCTGGACTAAATAAACAGCACTAACTTACAGACAGACAAACCTCATCGAAATTCAAACACTCATACTAACATTCTTACATCCCCTCTCAAACACACACACACAAAAAAAAGTTTTAATACTGATTGTCCATGTCATTTTATGTGCCATCATGTCATTGTAAATGTCATTTCATTACTATATCAACTGATGCCGGGCCCAGTAGGGTCCGAAATATATCTTGAAATAATATTTTTTAATTCTTTTGTGTGCATATATACTTCAATATAATAAAAAACAAATAAAAAAACAAGCTGGTAAAGTTTATATACATTTATTTTACTATTTATACGAAGTTATTTCATCCACTGTAACTATGCCAGTATGTAAATATTTTTTTTAGCAGTGTCAGACCCAAACTTATTGAACACTTTATGTTAATTTTATACTGCAAAATGGAATTAACACAGTTGCGCTGTTGTTTTCACATTATATTGTACGTTTTTAAATGAGGAGTTTTTATTTTGCTGCATGAAATCACGAAAGAGGTTTTTCAATGCATGTGCTCGTAAAGTTCTGTTTTATATGCGTCCAATCCGTTGACAAAGTCAACTATGCCGCACGAGTTTATTAACGTTTAATTTTTTTTTTGTTTTTTTCCCTTACATTGTGGGAAGGCAAATGGAACTTAGCTCATACAGCCATGTCTGAGGTATGTTTTCTTTTTTCAATTCTCGAAAAAAGTTGCCAGTCTTCGATAGACCATCGATAGACTTGACAGAAATGAGCTGGTTTCTTTGCGTTCGTAGGCTGCCTTCAATTCCATCCATCCATCCATCCATCAGCCTGTTTCGTCCACTGCTGGACATAGGCTTTTCCAGGATTTTGCCACTCTTGGCAGTCCTCCTGGAAGAAATGACCATATTCACACACGCTGGGCAGGCGGGTTGGTGAGCGCGGTGCCGAAACCCTTGCACCAGTGACGACACTGCCCATCACCAGTCTGTTATATAAGGCTCGGCAATTGGGGATGGATAAACCGCCATCCATCGGTCCCAGGCAATGGTGGGCCGCCTGGTTTTGCCTAAGAGCTGTTCTCTTACTCTCCCCCGAATAACTTTGGGAGGATTTGCGAGTAAGATGGTGGTACCTCCACAGTCGAGCCCGGCATCAGCTCTACCACCTATAGGAATTAGCGTTGATGAAATTAAATGAACACTGTTTAGACGACATTTTGAGTAGGTAGTAACTTTACAACTTGAAAATTCTGATGAAACTTAACAACTTTTTACTTTTTAATTTGTTTTGATAATATATAGGTAGCAAGAAGGATACTGGAATCTGGTTAAAATGAACTTCTTGGTAGGTTACCTCATTTAATCGTTATTTGAATAATAACTTTTTGATTATAATGCCAAAAGACAAAATGTTTTAGAGCCATCGCAAAATGATACTGGCCACTTGCATTCTCTGTACATTATTTAAAAAAATACAAAGTTATCGATCGGCCTTCCTTGTTAAAAACATCCTTTGTATTTATAGAATAGACAATTTCAGACAGCCATTGTTGTTTACATTATTGAAATGATCTGGTGGAGTCGAATTTATATTATACATGACCGAAAGCAGCCTTCGAACGCATCAAATTGAAAGCAGCTTATTTGCGTCAAGTCGGCAACTTGCGTGCAAAGAAAAATAAAAAGAATGCCCACCTAAAGTTCATTTGGGGTATTTATTGTTTGTTTATTTCTTTAATAACGCTTTATTTATTTACTCACACTATGCAATGAAAAACGTAGTATGATACACGTTCGTAAGGGCAATAACTTACTCGTAACGTTTAAAACACTCGCTTTTAGCTCGTGTTTCAAATCGTTCCTCGTATAAGCTGTTGCCTCCTTTACTTTACGCACTTGTAGCATAAATTACTATTAAGATGCGTCTATGAAGTGACACCGTCTGTGATTTAGCCAGCTTATAGAATAATATTATTATCATATCTATGCAGTTCATTCACTGACCTCTTCTAGAGGTCTCTTAGAGATCAGTGAGTTCATCCCTTGCCAGCTGTGAACGCTTACCATAAAGTAATATTTAAAACAAAATCTGTGCTGCTTTAACGTTTTCATTTCATAGTACGAAAACTTAGAAAAAAAAACACTATATATTCGATCGTACCTTTTAAAGTTTATAGTAAGCGTAAAAACCTATATGATTTATGTTTTACTTCTCACTAAACGTTTTTTTTTTTACTTTAACATTATCGTGTCATATCGTCACGAGATGAATCCCCGGGGGGTGTCAGAGATGTTCCGGGTGTGAACTGTGAAATGCAAGTCACAGTCCACATCCGGTACACCCGGGTTTTATCGACAATTATTACGTCCCAACGTAATAGGCTGTGAGCCCTATCGCCGTGCTTCGGGCACAATTACATGCTTTTAGGGCATGCAGGTTTCCTCACGATGTTTTCCTTCACCGTTCAGCAAGTGATAAGTAAGTATTAGGTAAAAACACAATACTATGCACATAAATTCCGAAAAACTCATTGGTGCATGCCCGACCGGGGATCAAACCTGGGTCTCAAGATTGAGAGGCAGCGTTCTACCGCCGCTTTGTATGGTAATAAAGTGGCATATTGATTAATTAATCTGCTAAATAAGCCCTTATAATATTCGATCTCATCTCAAATTCGTACAATATTTTGACGTTGTAACAGTTCAGACCTCTTTGCGGTCTTCCTTACGATTCACAAATATAAGATCTGATGGTGGGCGAAAGCATAATGTATGCGACCACACGTCTATGTTGTAAATAAGGGTTACACTTTACTATATAGATAAGTTTTAAATATGATCAGTGCAGCTGCTGATGTTCGATGACAATTATTGGCTTTCTTGTGCGAATGATTCGAAGGGTTAAGAGAAATTCACAAGATGAAACAGAATAGTTTTTGTTCACAGTGGTATTCTAATAAGCTTTAAACCATAAAGATACTAATTAACATGAAATTGATCGTAAATTTACATCCAGGATAACGTTATCATACCTAAAACACTTTCAGAATATCTAGTCCTAATTTCTAGATGTAATCTTATTAAAATAGTAAATCAAAACTCAGTTAGGAATAACCAAGAAAGAAGTAGCAAGAAAAACTTCAAATAGTTACAAATTATTAATAGTCACAAGTAATATAAACCTTGTATTGAAACGCATTAGATTCATTGTTCAAGATCGGTAGAGTACATGACAACAGAACACCTGACACCTGCATGCAAGGTTATTACGTCGATGTTGTGGTTCAAAGCCAAAAGAAATTAGACTTTATTTCAATATATATTAGATTGGGTTTTGAATAGGGAGTTGAGGCGTTTTAAAAAACGTTAAAGCGTTTAAACTGCAATTGTCGTTGAGTCCGTTGAGATCGTCGATACCGTTGAGATCGCTGAGACCGTTGATATCGTTGAAACCGTTGAAATCGCAGACTAATGGTATTTAAGGACCCGAGTTCTTTAGGAGGGGATTGATTCAGTCTTATTTCTTCGTCAAGTACACGTCTCGAAAAAGTGTTGTTCCGCAGTATTATTTTAAATTAGGGAAAGTATTCGAAGTTATTGTGGGTTGGGACGCGTGTTAGATTTCAGTGAAATATATTTACGTTTCGTAGCTAGTTTGGGGTTGAAAGGGGGGTAGTATGAGGCTTTCTCCCGTAATTCCCAGAATGAGGAAGGACGAAGTACTCCGGAATTGCTTAGGATCATCGAGGATAGGGATACGGGACGCGAGTGTTTTCTTTTCCAGCATTCTCACCTCTCTCTGGGTCAAGATTCCCTAGGCACCGCCCCATAAGGGTTACCCCTGTGATCCTGCTTGTGGTACAGAGAGAAAACCCCCCGCCGTACGCATTGCACCAAGCGTACAACCTTTTTCCTTCCCCATCCGCTTATGGTCTTAGGTCTCTGGCCATAAGTATCCTTGTTATGTATATGTGTAGTATATTTCACGACCGTATTAGGCTTAGGCTAGGCGAGTTTTAGGGTATAGGTACTCAAGAGAATTAACTCATCTCGCTTCTGTACCGAATAGGTTAGGAACAATCTCATTGCACTTCGAGATTGCTACATGCGCAATTAAATTAAATGTGAGATTTAATCTCTAGTTTTGAAAATACTTACACACTTACCAGTATAGGGACATCTGATGTAAGGAACGATAAATAGGTCAGTGTTTGATAGGATGGGAATACTAGGTTATAATGAGAACTGCTGTTTGTGGTGAACCTCCATAAGAATTTAAGATGTAGGGCTGTCAGGAATCGTTCGGCTTGAGGATCTCCATTAACGTGGGGGATAAATCATATTTTAGGTCTGGATTAGTTATTGTTAGACTAATTTAGGGTTATTCCATCTATTCATCCATCCATCATTGGATTCTGTATTTTAAAAAAGGGTTTCTAATTTCACTAAACCCTAATAGTTAAATTAATCTATTTTGGTAAAGATGTTCCGTTTGAAAGTCAAAATATTGAGATAATATTTGACTGTAAAAGAGCCTATAAATAGAAAGCTTTCAGAAAGTATTTGAACTTACATACCTACCAAACTTCAAAATCAGAGCTAATAAGCAACTGATAGTTTGAGCCTATAAAAGCCATAACTTTCATCACAGAACTAAAATAAAGTTATTACCAAAAATCTACATGGGTAAAAAGAATAATTTCAATTTATAAATAATTTGCTTATTCTCTTAAATATTGAGATGGCTGAAGGATGTATTTGTTTGTACTAGTAAGGGAAAAATAAACCCCTCTGAAAGGCAAAAGCTAGCCATTGGTTGTTTCTATATACCTTACCGGAGTAGAACAACTGTTTCAACGACTACTAGTATTAAATAGATACGACAACTTCTTGAACTAAAAATAAAGTTCTATTACTTACACCAAAATGATTATATTTGGAAGTATTGAAATTATTCAATTTGGAGTCTATGTAGAATTCACTCTTTACTTACTAAAAATGGCTGTAGGACTGAAAGGTACAAAATAAAATAAAAGATTCCCTCGTAATGCTTATAGTCATGATTTAGATGTTCCTCCCTTAAAAAGTAAAATAACTATGATAGTTACATTCATACATTATAGTGTTCATTCAACTTTACAAAAGCTTAAAGCAGAAAATGCATCCCGGAAGCCTTTAAAGTGGCGTGTTACTAATTTATCATAAGATAATATTATTGTCCAGCATCAAACCCAAAGTTAGGCCCATCTGGTTTTCTTGCCCTTCTTTCCAGATTGGTTGTAATCGAACGGGCAGGATTTTGTCCCACATAATTAGTACTTATATGTACAATACACTCAAATATTCAAGTACATTTATGTACTTTATCTCCTATATCTTTCAGGAGGATTCATTAGTCCGGTGACGGAATCCACTGGGACGGCGGTGGCGGGGCTGTTTTCCCAATCAAATAAAAAAAAAAAAAACATTTTATAGAATCATGTACTGATTCTCAACAAACAGCAACAGATCAACTGTTTTCCTGATATAAGAATAATGTATTTAGAGGGACCAAAATACTCTACAGCTACTCTGTTTCAATCATTATACTCCATCAAAGTTTATTATGACCTTATCTACTATTAATGTAGATCACAGTTCCAATTTACATTCAACTAAGATTTCTACCAAGTAGCGGGTACATTTAATTGAGTAGCATAAAGAAACATTTGAATTTTACCAGACTTATCGTTTTATGAGAGGAAGCCTTACAACTATTTAATAGATCAAAGTTTCGTTACTATTACTAAAAGGAAAGTCACATTCTTGAATATTTAATACAAAGATCTAATAAATAAAATAACATAACTCTCATAAGGTTTTCCTGCAGTTTTACAGAACCCTAATTCTCGACAGCCAATTTATAACTTATGTAATCATCCATTTGTACATAATGGGGAACTAAGCCAAAACTATACCCTCGGCTTGTTGTGAACTCTTTACAACTAAATTAACTCTAATTTGCTTAGGTTAACGGGAAATCTAGAACTTAGGATTCTTAGAATATTTGTCAGGGTCAGGTTAGGTCAGTCTCATCCCTTACTACTCTAAAAGAACTAGGGTTACTAACTGAGGTGCATAACGTAAGGTCCTGCCCACCATTAGCGATCACATTTGGCCAAGTTACTGATCAAAACATCTGTATATCTGTATATAGGCGTCTAGGAAGATAATAAGTAGGTAGGTTTAAATAGCTAGGTTTAATTAGGTAGGTAGGAGGTTAGAAGGCCCAATGTAGGTGCCGTGAACCACGATGTATGAAGTAAGGTTTTTTCTTCTAGTATTTTAGTTTTATACAGATGTTTTGATGTATTTATATGGCCTTAAGGCCACAACGTCACAAAGAGACGCAACAAACATAAAAATACGTGCGTAGCTAACGCTCCAGTAGAGTGGAAAATGAGTAAGGGTTGGTGGGGTGACAGACACGTGAGGGGAAAGGGGGAATCATAATATTTCCGCTAAAAAGGACATTACACGGGGAGAAGTCTAGTACTGATAAGGGTATACGCGTATACCATACCAATACTAGCCTAATGTTAACTGGTCGCATTATTATAGTCCCAGTTGCTACTATTATATATAATACTAGCTTTTGCCCGCGGCTCCGCCCGCGTGTTATTCGGCTTAACGACATGCTTTTTTTCCGGGATAAAAGCAGCTTATGTGTAAAGTTAGGGTATAAGCTATATCCATTCTAAATTTCATCCAAATCCGTTCAGCCGTTTCAGCTTGAAAGACTAACAAACATACACACACACAGACACAAACTTTCGCATTTATAATATTAGTGTGATGAGATAACGTAGCCTTGTCTTATTTCACCACAAACGATTTAGGACCGCGCTAATTAGACACCTGATGTATGAAATAACAAAGCCTTGTCTTATTTCACCACAAACGATTAAAGACCGCGCTAATTAGACGCCTGATGTATGAAATAACAAAGCCTTGTCTTATTTCGCCACAAACTATTATGGACAGCGCTAATTAGACACCTGATTTTTCAATGATATTGATCTATCCTACAGGAACCATGCATTTTTTCGGGATAAAAAGTTATAAGCTATATCCATTCTAAATTTCATCCAATTCCATTCAGCCGTTTTAGTGTCAAAGAGAAACAAACATACACACACACTCACGCGCACACAAACTTTCGCATTTATAATATTAGTAGGAAGATCTTTATCTTATTTTGCTTAAATCTTACTTTACTTTGCCCGCACTTTGTCTTGTAATAATACCTAATAAAATCACCTTTTAAAATCTATAATTTTCTATGAAAAAATTTACTGTATGTCTAAGATTGTCTTTTCGTCTATCAAGACCCTTTTTTTCAGCTTCGTGAGAGATATCAAGTTGAAACTGAATTCTTATTATTATTTTTACAGAATTTTACGGCTCCATAGTGCTGTTAAGAAAGTCTAGAATCCGACGCGAAAAAAAGTTTTTGTCCCTTACTTTTCATACAAATTTGCACACAATCAACATCTATAGGGTACTTCCAAATGACTAAGAAACTTAAAATTCCGTTAAAAGGTAGACTTCAAAGCATATTGAATAGGAAAGAAACCGAAAATTACCTGGCTGTAGTTACTTTCTCAGGCTTAATATTAAGAGGTGTGTCAGGATTGTTGTAGATGGAAATAAACTGATTATTTTTCCATATGGGAAGAAATCATTACTTAAACAACAGTATTTGGTGTATCTATGCTTAAACTTGGCTGTAGTCAATTTTTCAAGCTTAATATTAGCAAGAGGTGTGTCAGGATCGTTGTAGATGGAAATCTTTATTCAGGTTAAACTGATATAGTTTCCTCGTATTGAAAAACAACTGGATTTATCACGTATAACTAACCATTTGGTCAGGGCCCGCCGATAAAGCAGCTAAGCAGCGTTATTTCTCCCGACATGGTTCACAAATACAGAATTTTCAAACTGAAAACTTACTTTTATTTAAATAAAATATAGCCTATGTTACTCAACAATTGTGTAGCTTTTTACAAAAAAAAGAATTTTTAGAATCGGTTCAGTAGTTCTAAAGTTTACCTCAAACATACAAACAAACAAACAAATCTTTCCTCTTTATATAATAGTGTAGATAATAATAAAAAACAAAAATAAAATAAAATATATATTTATATATTTATACCGGGTGTAAAAGCAAAGGCAAGAATCCTTTAAGGGTGTGTTAGTATGATCGGTAATAAGATAATATTTTAAATACTGGAATCTCTAAATAAAGTACCAGTACCTCATTAAGACGATTTTCTTTACTCAAAATACACTAATCGCGTGGACACCCTCACTGGTCGCTGGCCACTCGGATGAGGGGTGCGGGTTGCGGGGTGCAATTAGGTGTGTGGGGAGGCCGGTGAGCTGCGTAGCCATAGCTTAGAAAAATTATGGAATTTTTGGTGAAAATTCAAGGTATATTTTTTTTCTCGTAATGACATCAGAATGTGTATACCGTGTATACTTTCATACCCTAAAGGGATTCTTGACTTTGCATTTACAGCCTGTATAGGTATATATAGTGTAGATAGTGTAGATAAGGTGAAATTTATTTATGCAGAAAAACTCATACTGTAGGCTTACGTATCAGTATCACGGATCGATAGCACTTTTCGGGAACATTCATCAGCAATTCAGCACTGACCCTGACTGACCTTCAGAAAAGAGGGAACTTAAATCCCCCCATAGTGACCCAAAAAACAGCAGTCGTAAAAAAAACTAAAATTATTATTTCGGCTCGGAAATGGATTCCAGGGTTTTTTTGGGTCGCTAATCACGAATATGAGGTCTTCAGTTTTGGTTATACATACCCCTCGAACTTTCTCATTTTCGAACGTAATACAAAGTTTAATGTGGATTAATGTTCTTGGGAGTCTAAAAAACAGGAAAGAAAAGATTTTTGGAATCACTACTAAAAACTTTTTTACACATTTTCCGGCTTATTTATTGGATTATGTATATATATGTAGGTAAACAATAGTCAAGTACAGTGCTCCTGAGTCTTACTGCCTCACCCCTTGGCCACGACTTCAAGCTTTGCGCGGCGCTTTGTGCGGAGCTTCTCGCTTCGGCGCGAGAGAGAGCAAGAGAGCTCTATATGCTCGTCAGACGTCTCAGAGCTCTAAATACTCCCTCGCTCTCTCTCGCGGGGAAGCGAGAAGCTCCGCACAAAGCGCCGCGCAAAGCTTGAAGTCGTGGCCGAGGGGTCACGCATTTCAACGCTGCTAACGCACACAGACATAAGGTATTTCAACAAGGTCCTATCCTGACAGCATCTTGAACGGATAGTTACTCTTTTTGTATTTAAAAGTCAGCGAACCCCAGTTGGAGAAAATAAACATATTTGATGCACATTTGACACGATTCTTCGTCTCAAATTACAAAAGGTTCATTAGTAACTGGAGACCAAACTTTTAACAAAAAAACAAAAAACAATGAAAATTGAAAAATCTTGGAGAGAAACCCATTTGCTAATTGAACGTTTTCTTTGTTTGTAAAAACACTGCAATTTTGCTATTCTCTCTCTGTTTAGGCAGACGTTTAATTTGATGATTATTTCATTAATGTCTTGTACGCGGGACACTCAGAAAGCGAAACAAAAAAAAAATTTCAAATGTCTCTCCACAAGCCTCTATACAAAGTTTCATGCGTCTAAACCGGTTTTCAAAACACTTTTTCTAGTCCGCCGCAGACACCTCGTTTACAGCCTGCTCGAACGCAGCCAGCGCATCTTCCGGCGACGAAACTTGTATTCCTTTGAGCAGATTTTTTATTTTTGGTAATAAAAAGAAGTCACACGGTACTAGATCAGGGCTGTAGGGAGGGTGACCAGGAGTTTGAATGGCGTGCTGTCCAGGAAGTCCCTCGTTTTGAGTGCGGTGTGCGCAGGTGCATTGTCGTGGTGGAGCAGTAGCCCGCGGAGCCCTGTGTTTGGTCGCTTGTTGCTAAGAACTGAGAAAACTTCTGGCAAACATTTGGTAGTATACCATTCGGCATTGATGCTTCTTTGATCCCGTAAGGGAATTGATACCATGTGGCCAGTCAAATTAAAAAAGCTAGTGATCAAAATCTTCCCCCCGCTTCTAGATCGCTCCACTTTTTTAGGCTTTGGTTCATTTTGAAACACCCAAACAGTCGACTGGCGCTTGGTTTCTGGGTCGTATTGACAAATCCAGGACTCATCACTTGTAACGATGTCGTAAACACGCCGAGACGAGCATGCTTCAAATTTGTTTAGCATATCACGGCACCATTCCACCCGGGCCTGCTTCTGAGCATCGGTGAGGTATCGTACGGCACCCAGCGTGATACTATCCTCCTTACGCGAAGATGGCTGTGTAGAATCTCTTGAACGCTTCCCGATCCAATCTTCAATATGGGTTGAATCTCCTGATATGTAATTCGCCTATTGTCTTGCATTAAATTTTTCACTGCCAGCACGTTTTCTCTGGTAACAGCGGTCAAAGGGCGACCGCTTCTTTCTTCATCCCCCAAAGTTGGTCGACCGCGCATGAATTCGTTATACCAACGATATACGGTTGCCTTGGAAGGGCCTTTATCCATGGATGCCATTTGAAATCTATCGTACGATTTATCCGGTTTCAGGCGACACTTGAAATCGTAACAAAATCATAGCTCTAAAATGTTCCCGGCGCAGATCCATTTTTCAGCGAGACACAATACTTTGAATTAGCTCGCAAAAAATGTGGAGGGAAATTTTGAAATTAGAACATACCTAGTTTTACCTATAAATAATCATATTTTCTAAAAACATTACACCTGGCCAATCTCCCATATATAAAAACTTTTTTTCGCAATACTTTCTGAGGGGCCTGATATGTTGAAAATAAGTACTTTAAACTTATTTGTTTTTAGGTTTCCGTAACCGAAAGGTACGAAACGGGACCCTATTACTAAGCCTCCGCTGCCCCGTTCGTCCGCGTCAGTTCCCAGCAAACAAGTTGGCCGTGTAGCCAAGCGCCTATACGCCTACTGATTTTATAAACGTTTTGTTACAGTAATGTTGCTTACACTTTGTGTTATAGTGGTACATAAGCGGTCTGCTTAGATTAATGAGTTTTTTGGCATAAAATAATGTCTTAAAGACGTTTTTCGTCTATATTGCAAGACACTTATAAACTAGTCCTCACAACGCCGTCTTTAAGGCTCGTTGGCGTGTAATGGTCACGGTAGTGTCGATTATAAAATGTTTATGCGACCAGTTGTTGCCTATACGTCGTAATGCTAATCATTATAAAACAAGCGAGTAAAGAGTGATGATTGCATCGCCCAGAGAGCTAATATATACGCCCGCTATACATCACCTAGACCGGTAAACGTTTCAATTAGACTTTCATAAAACTTCCACCATTTTGAATGTGTAATTGTTTGTAAAATGGAAATGAAAATGAAATAACAAAAATAACGAAGATAATGGCAGGTTTTATATATTTTTTAATGAACCTTAATTCTATTGCAATGGCGAACGAATTATTTTTGAACAATTTATAGTTCTGGTGGACCTTTAAAGGGCATATAAAACGGTACAGATTAAATTGTTTAATAAAAAATCATAATACTAAGATTATGTTTTCATTGCGAAACCCATCGCTTTGGAATACTCTAAATATTATTATTAGAGTGCATTACAAACCAGAAGATTCTAGTCGTTACATTTGTTTCTAATTTATCTTTTCTGGTTTGTAATGTACTCTAATAATAATATTTAAATCATAATACTAATGGATATTGGGAGCGCATGAGAAAATTGTTTCAAACGTACCTCATATTTTTCAATAAACGTACCTTCCCAATAGATTGCAGCTGCCAAATACGCTATTTACGTACCTACTTTTTAGGGTTCCGTAGTCCGACAAGGAACCCTTATAGTTTCGCCATGCCCGTCTGTCCGTCTGTCTGCGGCTTAGCGCAGAGGCTATTAGTACTACAAAGCTGTAATTTGGCATGGATATCAATATTAATTACGCCAACAAAATGGTAAAACAAAATTTTGAATTTTTTTTTTAATTGTATCTCTCGTACAAGTAAACTGGGGATGAATTTTTTTTCTCGTCTATCCCATAGTGTGGGGTATCGTTGGATAGGCCATTCAAAAACATTGTGAGTGTGTCAAAACCATTTTTCGGTTTAGGGATCCGTTGGTGAAATATTAAGCTTTAAAGTGAAAATTTTAGTTAGAGTGGATCGTCCCCCCCCCCCTGCCGGCTAAACGGTTGTTTATAGAAATGTGAAAAAATCCACAGAAGTAGTATAAATAATTAATTTAAAAGGAAAACTATCACAGCTAAGTAGGTCTTACAGGTTTACGAGTAAAGGTCGCGCCAAAGTTTTGGCCCCCTATAATGCACGGGACCAAAAGTTTGGCGCGATCTGTATTAGTAGACCAACTTATATGTACCGGGCAACTACGGAACCCTACATTGCGCGTGGCCTGACACGCACTTGGCCGGATTCTATATTATTTTTTTAATGTCATTATGGCCACTGAGATTAATAATAATATATAATAATAATAATTTCGCAAAAATATTAAATGTACAGACTTTTTTGTTACTTTATTATATATTAGTTTAGATTACACTGCAAAGTTTCACGAATTATTAACAGACGAATTATTGACACGATCTTTTAATACAAAAAACGCTTGTTCATTTTACTATGTAGTTGGTTACTTACTGTCAACACACTCTTCATTGAAGCAGCAACCTCCGCAGCATTGTTCATGATCAAGACACTGCAATTAAAAAAGGAACAATTATTCAAAAATAAGTGAGACGATAAGTTGTGGGTTTGGGGACTAGATCTATCGTTACCATCTTAAACTAACGTTTTCTGGGAAAATAACATAAGAAGTATAAAAAAAGTCGGAAGGAGTTTCGCCAAGCAAAAACTGAAGCACCCATAGTATACTCGCCTACTCGCATGTACGCACGAGCCCGGCACGCACACATTCACATCATGGTAAGCCTAATTCTATAGTAGATCCACTCAAATACTTGTAAACCGTCGTCGCCATTGCTATGCTTCAGTTGTAGCTTAGCGGCGACTCCGTCCCCTTTTTTAATCGTCTATGGAATAAAAGAATGAGGTTCTGTTGAACTTTTGAAGTGAAGTAAGTAGTAGTAGTAGTTTAAAGGTGGTAGAGTTGATGCCGGGCTTGACTGTGGAGGTACCACCATCTTACTCGCAAATCCTCCCGAAGTTATTCGGGGGAGAGTAAGAGAACAGCTCTCAGGCAAAACTAGGCGGCCCACCATTGCCTGGGACCAATGGATGGCAGTATATCCATCCCCAATTGCCGGGCCTTATATAAAACAGACTGGTGACGGGCAGCGGCGTCACTAGTGCAAGAGTTTCTGCCCAGCGTGTGTGAGTATGGGCATTTCTTCCAGGAGGACCGCCAAGAGTGGCAAAATCCTGGAAAGGCCTATGTCCAGCAGTGGACGAAACAAGCTGATGGATGGATGGAATTATTTTACATAAAATCATAATTTATTCTATTGTATTAACTTGGTATTGGAGTCTTAATCGCGATAACTAACAACATACCTTAATAGATACATAATGTGCTTGACGTTTCTTGACCCCAATACCAAGTTACTAATGTGTGAAAATCGCGAAAGTTTAAAGTTATTCTACCTTGTTTGAAGAATCCAACAATAACAGTTTCAAAAAAGTACTTCTGCCAAGAATATAATGCACAGTCTTATCGAAACAGAATATTAAATTATTGGATGGATTCGATTGATGGTTCTTGTGGATTATCATCTTTAGTAAATTATACATAAATTCTTGTACTTTTTATTCCACAAATATTTATTTTTATTATAATTTTGGCTAATAAGAAACCGGTATATACCTACATATATATATAATTTATTGAAGAAAATTCAAGTCATCTAATATTGAGAAAAAAAACAAAGACGGCTCTAAAACAAGTTTTCCTGTCGAGGCTTAAGATTGTTTCAGACAAATACCTTTATACAGGTTTTAATTTTTAAATTAAAACCTGTATAAAAAGTGAAACGAACAGGTATTTCATACAACCTGTATTTTTTTAAATAATAAATTTGATAAAGAAAATCTAAATTTTGCTATTTTTCAGAATCCTACAGCCACGGCCAAACTCTAGCACCTGTAAAAAGGTCGCATTAAAACATCAACGAGAAGACATGGAGTGACAATATTATATACAGGTGAACCAAACGAATGCCCCCTGGAGGGAAAGTACCTTAAATATTAGAGATCGCAAATTTGACTTAAGGGAACCTTTATTTTTATTTTAAAGTTAGGGTAAACTACATTCAAAGAATTTTAAAAATCACCTGCACAAGCCGGGAGTCGTACCGAAGAAATGTGAAAAAAAAAACATCCTGTGTCTTTATGATACCGATCGAAAGGGTCAAACATATGAACCAAATTCTTCTGAGTAACATAGTATCGTAAATTAAAGGAAAACCATGAAATTTTACATTTCAATAACAAACTCTTGAAGATATCTCAAAATTCCAAGTAAATTTTTTTTTAATTCCTTGAATGCAGTTTTCCTTAACTTTAAAAATAAAATAAAGGTTCCTTTAATTAAAATTTGCTATCTTTCATATTTAAAGTACTTTCCCTCCAGGGGGCATTCGCTTGGTTCAACCTGTATATGTGACGTTGTCACACGCTTCAAATCCAATTTAGGTAATTAGCTACAGCTTAGACTACGGGGCTACGCACATACGTACATAGACTTTATATAAAATGTCTAAGAGCGGGATTTTTCCATAAGGATCAGGAAAATATCTCTTATATTTATACAATGAATGTTTACACAAGTGAGTTTTAATTAAATGCAGACTTTTTGTTCAATTCATGAAACTATGTGTAGTGCCAAAGTAAATTGTGAATCATATTTTTAATACGAAATTTCCGGAAAATATAGCTTTTCCATTAAATTTTTCAAGCTTTCATAAGCCCTGAAAATTCAGTTTAAATGTCCTTTTTAGAAGTTTGACATTTTTCAGAGAATCCTAACTAATAAATTAGTAAAATAGTTGTATCTGTACATTGAACATTATAGCGATATTTTAAATGAAAATGATTCTGTTTGCTAAGTATGAAAAATGTTTGTTTGTACCTCTATAGTTGTTCAAGAACAGCCTCGACCAAATTAGTATAAGAAGACAAAATTTTATTTTGCGTATTTCACAGAGAGTCATTAAACATTGGTCTTGATCATTAACCGACTCTCCAGTATGAATTTGGGTATATAAACGAAAGTCGGCTTGTATATCCGTCCATCAGTCCTATAAGGTTTAAATTTCTAGACTTTCGTGGATTTAGTTTTCTTTATACAAACTGAACCAAACAGCAATCACAAAACACAAAATAACAAAGCCGTACCCTTTTCCCGCCAACTTTACAATCCTGCGAGCACACTGTCCACACCGCACATGCGCAAACCAACAACATGCCCACGCGCATACTAGAGATCCACAAAAAGGGCAAGATTTCCCTGATCGCTGATTGGTTGGTTAGTTTTCCGTTCCCCAATCGAGCGCTAACCGCGACCACAGCGTTCGCACTCACAAGAAATTACTGCTTTTAGGATAAAATAATATGAATATGCAAAGTTTAGTAACCGTCACAATCGTGTGTAACACAGAAACTGTTAAATGTAACTGCACATAGTGTAACGCGTCACATATTGTACGATGTGTAACATAGGACGCGCGGGTCACGACTAACTCGTCACGGAGTGGCCTCAGCTATTTACAATCATCGTAAATTAATTACCTATTACTTATTTCCTACTAGTTATGCATCGACCATTATTTATTCGATGAAAAATGTGGTCGAATGCAAGTAGTATACCTACGTTTAGAGTTCCTTTCACTACTTTTTTTTTTAAATCGTTGGTTCACAGATTACCGCCCATAATGGCTTCAAAAACCAGATTTAAAAGCAATAACTTCAAGTTGTATTTTTTCTTTCATGTTTTTGTTTTTTTTTTCCTTTTCTTAATGGGTTGAACGCCGCAAATAAGACAAACAATAAAATAACTATTATTTTGATGACCAATGGCAATTAATATGTCAATAAAAAGTTGCTAATATATCTCTAAGTAAAATATTATATATCCCACAACAACGGATCAACTTTGCATCTCAGTGATGAATGATTCTGACCATGGCAACATAGAGCAGCAGTAGAAGAAGCTGAAGTCTGTAAAAATGGCAGTCAATGTGCAGATGAAACTTGATATAAAATCACCATAAAGAGCAATTAATACGTGCCAAATTTCATAATGCTAGAATAAATAGAAGTTACCTTAATTTTCTCGATAATTTAGACCAAGATAAAATTTCAAGTTTTTTCACGGTCGCTATAAATATTATTTAGGAGTACGGAACTTGCCGCGTTTGTTTTTATATATTTTTTTCCGAATTTTATTAGATAAATTAGTCATCTTGCGACCATGGTAAATATAACTGTGCTGAAAATTCAGAAAAATACAAAACCTAAACGTGGTAAGTACCGTACTCTTAATAATATTATGCCAATTTCACCTGCGCAGTGAGTGTCACTTTTACCCACTTTGACTGTGCATTTGCGTCATATTAATACGGTAATTGGGCTGCCGGCTACATTTATTCCAGAAAATTGTTTAACTTTCTAAAAGACTGTAGTTTAAAAAGGAAAAAAATGAAAAGGAAACTGCAAGCAAAACGCTGATTTTCGTAATCAGGTTACAAATAACCCAATTTCGGTACTCTAATATAAAAGAATTATCCGGTTTCTTTAAAAGAACAAAACTCTATTATCTAGAAGCGTGCTGAGTTCAAACTGAACCACTGGTCCATGCCCCGCACCTGCGCAAGCGACCTCGCATATTGTGACCGATTTAGACCCTACGCCACAGAAGTTGTCCCGCGAATTATGGTAATTTCATTCTTATCTCAATGCAATTAGTTGGCTTATAGGTCAGCGTTGTCTTTAGCAGCAGTTACATATGGCCACTGTCCATTTTGTCTTGAGCCGGTTCCTAATAGGTAAGCGTTAGATTATTGGGTCAGTGTTAGGCTGGTTTCTCGATGTGTGAATGTTTAAATGAGGTTGTGATCGGATATCAATTGATTGTGAAATTTATTACCTTTCTGTCATTATTTTGTCCTCTGCGGTAATTATGTGGGATGAATACTTAAAGAAATGCGTTTTGTGGTCTACTACATATTATACAAAATATATTAGCGTCAAAAATTGAAATATTTCTTTGACTGAACATACTGTCAACTTATGTATTTAAATTTTGAAATGTTTTCATTCCACGAAGAGAAAATCTTTAAATAACGTATGGAGAACATTTGATTTTTCGCATTATTCCAAATGCCGTAATACAAAGGTTATCCTCAGAATGTTCAGCAGGTTCATGTAATACTATTACCTTTTCAAGTTTTTCAAATCAAATCAAATCAAAATATTTATTTTGTAAAATAGATACATAAAGTATACTTTCTACAAGTCAAAGTTAATCTTTACAATAATTTCTTTAGAATAAAAATATATATATGTACCTATATATACTAATAAGGGAAAAACATGCAAAAAATATTTAGGTTCGGCTACTAAAATGTAATTAACTTTTTCAAAGTGTGTTTCGATCAATTTATCTTTTAAAAACTATTATCGACAGTTTTGGCCTAGCAGTTATTTTACTAACACCCCTTACAGCTTATAATGTGTTGACGAGGGTCACTACGACGATATTAAAGAAACCGCATCCATTAAATTCCAAATCCTTTTAGTGGTGTTAGAGTTAAAACGGAACGGAGAGACAAAAATTATAAAAAAAAATGTATTGGCCTCTCTGTACAAAACTTATTTAAGTTTCGCATAAATATTCTATGTACGACACGACTTTCTTACTACTTTATTATAATTATAAGTATAAATTAGTATATAAGGTGACTTTAATTTATGCGGCCGAATTCATACTAAAGATAAATAAAGACTTACTTACGTAAGTGCTCAGTAACAAGATTCAATGACTCTTTTTGGGAAATTCGTAAATTATTCTTTTCGTGTTCCTTACAAACGCAAGCCCAGCCCCGAGTCAATTTACTATTGGACGTCAATATTTTATGTAACGAAATTAACAAAAAGTTATCGATCTGTGTTACTGATCACTTACCAATCCTCCAGTATGAGTTTGGCTCCGTAAATTAAAGTCACCTAACATAGGTCACGACAATCTGTACAATTCAGTTATTGTATACAATACCTAGGTAATGCATACAATGCCTGGGGCTTCCGGGCAGTGTATGAAATATTATGAATAATTATTGTCCGTTACATACTTAACCTAGGCAATGTATACAATTCCTAGGGATTGTATAGAGTGCCTGCAGGTCCATCGTCACAGTTAAAGGGTCAGTGTAAAGTTATTACTAATCAATGGGATAATATTAAGTTCGCAGTCAAAATTAGTTTTTTGGAAGTCCTGCAGCGCAGAAGAGAGCCGGTAGGGTACGTTAGAAAGTTATGTATGGCGAGTCCTTGACCGCCATACATAACCTTCGGGGTTATTTTTTCATGACCACCCAGAAATACCATTTAACCAGAAGGCTAAGCTTTGTTCATAAATGATCATTTAAATACATGCCTAATCAATTTCCCGCTCACGTCTTTTATATACATCACCGGCGCGCATTCGGTACTGTATACCATACCTTGGCAAAATATTAAATAAATAATATTTCATAAATTACCTTAACCTTTTTGGCATTGTATACATTACTCAGGTATTGTATACAATACCGAATTATACAGATTGCCGGTAACATATACACCTAATTACATTAACCAGTTTAAAAAATAACGCCTTTTTGATGTTACAAAAAACGCTGTAATAATTGAAGGGCTTTTTACAAAAACAACGCAACTAACAATATTATCGATTTTTTGTTACTGGTATCACTGAAATCCTTATCAAATATTCTAAAGAATGGTAAAATCCTCTTTTTACAAAAACAACGCTAACGACATAAAAACAGTGGTAAAAATATCAGGGTTTTTACAAAAACCACGTAAGTTTAAACTATTTTTACAAAAATCACGCATCTGGTGAATTTACGTTGTTTTTGCAAAAGCCAAACGTACGGTTAACTACAGTTCTGACATAACGCATAATACTTTTTTACAAAAATCATGTATCTGATGCATTAACGTTGTTTTTGCAATAACTAAACGAACATTTGACAAGTGAGACGTTTTTCATTTTTGAATTTTACTGGCAGAGCTGATGCAATTTGCTTCGCATTAATATGGAGAACGAGGTGGATATTAGTAAAAACAAGAAAAGAGCTAAGAAGCAGAAGAAAGAAGACATAATAAAAGCAAAAAAAGCGAAGGGTGAAGAACATATCAACCATAGAAACCAGTTGGTTTTAGCACGCCAAACCGGTGATGATTGCAGGTTAGTGCTTGTTAGTGTAAATCTGGATATTTTAAGTGATATTGTCTTGATTATTGTTTTTTCTTCTCTTTAGATGCAGCCGTCTACAGTGCTTTTCAAAAATATCTGCAGCTGAGAAACAAATAATTTTAGACCTTTTCAACAGTTTTGGAAATAAAAATGATCAAGACGCGTATTTGATGGGCTTGATTTCATCGTCACCTGCCCAACGACATACCAACGACAATCCTAAGGTATTCCGTATGTCAACTTTTAAGTACAAGATACGCATTGGGTTGCAAGAAGTTCCGACGTGTTTTACCGCATTCTGTAGTATTCATGGAGTTGGCAAAAACCGTATTCGTCGCCTGCAACGATTGTTATTGGCAAATGAGGCTGTACCTAAGGATCTGAGAGGAAAACACACGGTGAACAGAGCAAAAAAAACACCTGAGGCTATTTTGATTTTGATAAGGTATCACATATCCTCATTCAAGGCAAGGCAATCACATTACTCGCGAAGGGATAATCCTCACTGTTTTTATTTGACAGAAGATTTGACAGTGAATAAGATGCATAACATGTTTTTAAGATCACACTGGATTAATGTTAGCTACATGGTTTACTGGACTGTTTTTACAAAAGAATATAAGCTTAGGTTTGGCTTGCCTCGCTCCGACACTTGTGCAGTTTGTGATTCATACAAGCTTAAGATTAAATGTGCAGCACTTCCAGAGACTGCCAACATTCTACACACAGAACACAACTTACATCTTGCTAAGGCAGAAAAATTTAGACAAATGAAAAAAGATCTGAAACGAAGAGCACAGAGAGGTGAAATCATGTGCTTAAGTTTTGATTATATGCAAAATCTCCCTCTGCCACACATTCGAACTGGTGACGTTTTCTACAGCCGACAACTGTGGAATTTTGTTTTCGGTATTCATGATTTGGGAAGGAATAAAGTATGTATGAATAGTTACTTGGAAACAGAAGGAAAGAAAGGTCAAAATGATGTGACATCCCTTCTACTAAAGTATTTCAATGAGCATGAGATACATTGTGAAAACCTTGTACTCATTAGTGATGGGTGTTCCGGTCAAAATAAAAATTATGTCATGATTAATTTTCTATATGCATTAATCCATATTTTTGGTTTGTTTCACACCATAAAATACATATTTCCAATAAGAGGCCATACTTACCTCCCAAATGATCAAGATTTTTCACTAATTGGTAATTTAAAAAAGACAAGTACTGTGGAAACTGATGAAGAATGGAATGACATCATTGAATCAGCACGAAAAAATCCTTCACCCTTTGAGGTGAAGCGTGTGAAACATGACACGTTTTATGACATAAAAAAAGCTTTGGAACCATTCTTTTTAAAACAGAGTAAGCCACCAATGCGTATAAAAAATGTACGTATGGTGAAAATAAAGAAGGATTCAGCGTATGTATACGTAAAGTACAACTTTACAGGAGAATGGACAGCAATAAACATCAGGAATAAGAAACGTTTGCCTACTGAAGTTACCTTCAACTCTCTGTATACTTCTACGATTCCGCTGAACGAACACAAAGCGCAAGACTTGTATAAGCTAAAAAGCTTTTTGTCTTCACCAACAAAGTGTGAATTTTATGAGAAGATTTTGAATGGCAACGTAGATTCTAGTTTGTTAGATGTAGATATTGATTCAGAAGACAATAGTAGCGGAGGAGAGTAATTAAAATTAAAAGAAAGTTTGTTTTCTATAAGTAAATTGAGAATAAACATAAATAATAACATAACATTTTTCTTTTATTTTTCTTTTCCAACATTTTTTTTTACAAAAACAAGTTATATGCTTTGTTTTTACAAAAACAACATATGTACTACTGATACATTTCTATTTATTTCAAAAACTATGAATAATACAAATTAATACAATATGTACAAATATCACACACAAACTTTAAAATGTTAGCAAAATACATTCAGTCCCTCTAAATTAAATGTATTAATCTCAGATCATTTTTTGTCTCTCCTGTAAAACATAGCTCCATAAAATTACGTTATTTTTGTAAAAAACCCGTCTTACAAAAAAATATTCCTAAATATCACATTGTAGTGAGTCGACTAGTTTGAGCTACAGTAACAGAGCTCGGACGGACATCAAACATAAATTCTTTTCTCTTGTTTGGAATAATCTAAGAAAAGTTACAACTACAGATTGGATTATAATAAAAATCTAGATAAAAGTGATTTATTTTACTCACAAATCCTCCAGTATACTGGCAATCCAGCGCCTTAATAGCATATAACAACTGACTTAGAACTACTAAAACAAATAATTTATTGGAAATCATTATTCCTCTACAATAATTGACTATTCGTAACAGATGATCTATAAATAACGATCCTGAATTCAACATTAGTGTTCATATACTAGTGGAAATTCAAGGCTGTGTTATCTAGGTTAGTAAAGCTTGAAGGTTCTTTTAAGGCGCTACATGAAAAAAATTATAGTTTTTGAGGGAAATTTATAGGATAGTTTATGTAATATACTCAGGTTGTTAAATTTTTATGTTAATTTGGATGCAGGTATATTTATTTAAATGTTAGAGAAACAAAACAAATGATTGTTAAAATTACTGCTGACAAATAGCATATTTTCTGAGATCATTATCATTTATTTATTTGCTTGCCAAAGGCACCATGCTATGAAGAAAGCGAGTTTATAGTTAATGTGGAGAATAATGTACAAAGTAATGCACAACTTTGCTAGACATTAAACTTTTGTCGCGTAGTGCCATAACCAGGCTGTAAAAGTAAATAAATATGTTTATTTATAGGTCATATTTATTATACATTTTTTATAAAAAAAATAATAAAGACAATCATAAGTTGTGCGTTTGAGAACGAATCCTGGAGCAACTAAGGCCTGAAGGCGTTGTCCAGAAACACGCGCGAGACAACGCGCGTAAACACTCGCGCGTAGTGGAAGTACTAGGCTCCAATACATTGCGTCCACATGACTCGTACGTACCAACGCGCGAACCAACGTAGTGCTAGTGTTACAAACGGAAATTCAGTGAATAGCTGCAAATTGTGTTAAAGTTATAAAAATCGCAACGATAGATCTTTAGGCCATATGAATAAATTTGACCCGTAGCACGAAAAAAAAGGTTTTTCAATTTGAGTGTGTTTCGACTTTTAGTCTATATATTTAATGGTAATTGAACACAATGAGTAGCGGCAGTGACTCTTCAACAACTCCCCCTAAAAAAAAAAAGGGAGTAACACGGTTTTAAGGGTTCCTCACCCAAAGAGTAGCCAACGGGACCCTATTACTAAGACTCCGCTGTCCGTCCGTCTGTCACCAGGCTGTATCTGAACCGTGATAGTTAGGCAGTTGAAATTTTCACAGATGATGTATTTCTGTTGCCGCTATAACAACAAATACTAAAACCGGCCAAGTGCGAGTCGGACCGGCGCACTCCCATACAATAGACATAATTTTTTGCCCTTTTTATAAATAATGGTAGTTGGCCAGATTCTTAAACATCTTTTGCTTTAAGAACTTACAATTTTTTTTATTAAATAATTAAAATTTCCTTTAAAAATAAAAAACAGCATGTTGAGTACAGTTCTATCTACAAGTCTTGTAAAATTCTGAAGTTTAACTTTGTAATAATACAAAACACTAAATGTAAATATTTTTAAAATTGCTTTCTTCAGGTTCGATGTGAGGATATTACGTATCATTTGAGATATATTTTACAAAAAATATTCAACTCTATCGTGTCTGGAGAAACCCAAACTTGGTAGGTTTTGAAAATGATTTTCATTTTAATTTAAAACAAGTCAATGAAATGTAATGATGTGATATATTTTTAGAATAGACTCAGAAATCCCTTTCATTTGATACCACACACGATAGGTTTTGGAACAAAAATTTCTTTTGTCATACAAAAAAAATACGTCATAACACCTCTCCCCTTTTTTCTCATGCTACGGATCAAATTGTATAATATGTCCTAAGGATCTATCCTTCCGATTATCATACCTTTAACACCATTTGTAGCCATTTTGGGCGTACCGCTAGCACTAACGCGCAAGTCATGTGAACGCAATGTATTGGAGCCAAGTACTTCGACTACGCGCGAGTGCTTACGCGCGATGTCTCGCGCGTGTAAAACGCTACATCTGCCACCTGAATCTGTATCGTAAAATCAGTTGCCAAACCGAATGCCTATCGTCGAAAACATAGGTACGTATCCGCTTATCTAAGGATACGTTCGCACTTGAAATGACGTCACAATTCGTAAATAGCTCACTACCTATTGAAGGTTATTTTAGAAGTTCATCTTTTATCTGTTTTTGGTGAATAGCAACCATAGATGGCAACCGACACAGAGTAACATAATAGGCTCACTGAACAAAGTCTGAGGCTGAGATTCAGAGTCCATTTTGAGTACGAACTCAAGAGGAACTCAATCTTACAAACGTCACTCTAGTATGGCATCACGTCGCTTTTTGACGTTTGTAAGATTGAGTTCGGACTCAAAATGCACTCTGAATCTCAGCCTAAGACACTTCAGAAGATCACTTGAAATAACTATTACAAGAAGTATAATTTTTTTTTACGAGAATCACAAACATGATGACAAGCCATTGGAAAATCCAAAGACAGCCTGGTATTACGTCTATGAAGCTTCACGGTTGTTCACGGTGAACCAGCAATAGCCCTAGAATATGACCTTTATGAAATTACATCGTTCCATAATTCACAACCTTAAAAAAATATATAAAACACCTTATATCTATCTTATCTATCTTCTATATACTTACTTTATAAAGTTAGTAAGCAAGTCGTATTTGTACATTGAATATTTTTGCGAAATTGAAAATGAAGTGGGTTATTTAAGAGAATAGGTTCCGAAAAACCATAATTTATTCTTCCTTGTTTGATAAATCTAGCAATATTAGATATTTGAAAAAAAATTGGACTTCTGTCAAGAATATAATGCACACTCTTATCGAAATAGAATCTTCAGACGTCATTCCAACATTGAAAAAACCGGTCAAGTGCGAGTCAGACTCACTTAACTAGTGTTCCCTAATTCGACAGTTTTGGGAACAGTCAGGAAGAAGGTATTTAAAATCTTGCCCATAACTGTTTATGATAACTAAAAAAAGTAACGACTGTACCACAAAAGAGAGACTCAAATATTTTTATACTGTACTCGAAATAAAACTCGTGGATGAAAAATTTAATTTTGTCACTTTGTTATCGTGAATTTCTCACCCGCTATGATTTTCCTGTAATCTTTACGTAATCCCAAATTACCATGATTTTCATGTAATTGGCCAATAATCGTTTATTTTTTATTTTTTTTTTATTTCCCATTTTTTTCGGTCCACCAGATTCGGAAATAAGGGGGGAGGCATGCATTCAGCGTCAATGAATATAGTAAAAGTATATATTTTTATAATCAGCTCTTTAATATCTACAATTTGATACCCATATTGTATTTTTATATAATATTTTTTTATTTATTTTACATTTTTTTTATATTTCTGATTTGTTATATTTTTTTTTATTTGCTATAGTTTTTATGTAATTGGCCAGTTATGACCTATAACTGTCATTTTTTTGTATTTTTCGGTCTACCAGTTTCGGAAATAACATGACATGCATTTTTTGTGGTTTTTCAAAGATTTCTCGAAATCGGTGCCAGTAAATATAGTAAAAGCATATTTTTACAATCAAATCTTTAGTATCTACAATTTGATACCCATATTGTATTTTTAAGAACTTATTTTTCTCACTTTTGTATTGGAAATATTTGAAACAATTTCAAATATTTTTTACAGTATTTTGTAGGCAAGTAAATGCTATTTTTGTGGAAAATTTCAAGTCTTTATCTTTAACGGTGCTAAAGTTATGAGGCTGTGACATACGGCCGGACGGACAACGGAGTCTCACCATAAAGGTTCCCTTGTACCTTTTAGGTACAACGGAACCCTAAAAATCAAAAATGACCCCAAAAAAAGTTTTCATGTCGAGTTTTAACATTATTTGAGCAAAATCATATTATATTATTTATGAATTAAAATTCTGTATAAACTTTATTAAACTATAAAGAGAAGAGGTATTTGATACAAACTTTAACAAACTTTTTTTTTTAATAATAATAAAATTCGTTTTAAAAGTCATCATTTTGTTTTTTTCCCAGAATTCGTCCCTCTTGCAGTGCGGGTCTTTCCGCGTGGAGTAACAGCGATCGTTGCAACCGGAACCTATTCTCTGAAAACTCCAATTTTTTGAAATATGGTCTGTCTGTTCCATTTTAATTTGAGAACCACACAACAGATTTGGATACGTTTTTCTTTATGATCATTATAAAGACCCTGTCTGTATAGCTAGCATAGATGACTATATATTATAAAATTTTGTTTCTCGAAGAAACGTTTGACCAATGGGCACGAGGACCTCGTTTTGTCGAAGCGATGATCACGTGATAAAGCTTACCTGCGCTTCCATTGGTCAAACGTTTCTTCGAGAGACAGATGGAAAATGGATTTAATTGAGCTATCTTGAATTTAGAGTTCTACAGATTCTTAATTTTTTCGCGTGTAAATATTTCCAAACGTCGTGGCAGCTTAAGAGGTAGAGTGAATTCAAGCCAAAAAAACGTCTTTCGGTTTTTATTTTTTTAATATGGAAGTTTTTGTTGTACGAAACCAAAATATGTTGAAAATGTTTTCTGAGAGTTAATAATTCATTTTTTTTTTCGACTCATTTGGTTCAGCTGTAAACGAGGCAGAGGCTGTAGAAAGTACCTATTTGGCAGTAGTTGAAGGGATTAAGCGCTTTATACAATTCCACGCGAGCGAAGCCGTACGAAAAATCTAGTACACAATATATTGATAGTTTTGCATGTAGTCCAATTTGAACAGATTCACTTCGTTGCATTCACCGTATTGTTCCGGTGAACAATAGAAAGGCCTATAACAAAGGCGAAAATTGATAAATTGGGTTAACCATTTAGTAACAGCCTCGACATTTTGCTTTATACAGAAACTAGCTTTTGCCCGCGGTTCCACTCGCGTTTAATTAGTTTTAGTGTACTCCTATAAAATCAGTCAATATTAATATTAATCGGACTGTTACCTAGAGTAAACAAGCTGGTGAAATGTGTGTGTTATGCGCCTCTGTTCCCCATTTTGTGTGTCTCCTTTATAGTTTTTCCATGGGAACAAAGGGACAAAGTAGTGTTTGTCCGATTCAAAGTCTAGAACTACATTTATGCAAAATTTAAGCCTAATCGGTTTTGAAAGCACACATCACTTTTCTATAGAAATTTGAAAGCTCATTTCCATCCCATGGGAATTGATGTATGGGATAAAAAGTAGCCTATGTCCTATTCCAGGCCTAGAACTACATTCATGTAAAATTCCAACCCAATCGGTTCAGTAGTTACGGCGTGAACAAACATCCATCAATCCATACATCCAAACGTTCGCATTTTAGGTATAATATTAGTGGAACTAACCTTTTGCCTGCGCCTTCAACCGCGTGGGTTTTTGTGTGGAATTGAGTTTTCAACGGTCACTGTCACTCCAAGCAGAAAAACACAAAGTGGGAGAGGGACGGATTTAGGGCAAAAGAGGGAAAAGTTTTTTTAATTATTTATATAAAAAACTAGAATAGCTAGCAAAGTTTCCTATTGTAAGAATCTAGAGCTATGTAGTAAATTATTCCGCTAAACATTCTTGCTATTCAAAATGCAGACTCGTGCACCGCCCGCCCTCCCGCATAGAACATGCACAAGCAAGCAATACGAGCACAAATACATAGATATATCAATAATCCATAGCGTAATGCCCGTTTATACCAAAACAAAGAAATCTGATCAAGATAGTACAAAACTACAAAACGGGTATTAAATCATGGTGACTTCCATTTGCTCGTACAGTCGAGAGTCCCGCTGGGTATACGGGAATCAGTCCAGCTAATCTGGTACCAAAGAACTTTGAAGTAACAATATCGATTATCGGATTTCACTTCCTTTGTACGAGTTTCGCTTTTTTATTTGATCAGATTGTTTCATGGAGATTAAAGTTTTTGCATAGCGTACTCTCTTTTTTTCCTTTTTGTGACCGTGGCTTCACCTGCGGTGATTTAGTTTTTGTGTACTTAGTCCTGTCGAATCTATCAATTTGGGATTTTTTATTACATAAAATATATATTTTGGTAAGAACTAAAAACACTGCAAACCAGAAGATAATGTCAATATATCCTAGAAAATGATGGGTCCCAAAAATATTGATAGATTCGACAGGACCAAGTACACAAAAACTAAATCAAATAAATATTTAATTTCCAACTATTTTTTTTAATTTACATCGTTTTCGCAGGGCAAAATGTTTAAGATTGATCCTATTTTTTTGGTCTCCGATATTATCTCCTGGGCAAGTGATTTCAGCGAGCTGAGTTTTTTGCTGAGGGTATATCCTGGTGCTAGATTTAATCTTCTACCTACCCTAGAGTGTCTTTGGCGCAGCCCAAGGTCAACTCATGTTTCACATAAAATGTATTTATTATGTCTTTGACTTTAAAAAAAACGACGAAAATTTGACGAAAGGTTGAAATGCGTTTCTGTTTAAAATTGTTTTCTTTGTCTCTGACCTTATTTTCATGGTGAACTGGCATTTTTGACCCGTGATCTATATAACTCTCTGGTCTAGAATGTTTAATTATATATTTTTTTTTCCTAGACATACCCCGTGGAAGCAAGAAAATGGAAGTGCCAAACTGAACCTATGTTCTAGTTTAATGATTGACATTCAACGTGGAATAAAGTATTTATTTCAACTAACTTCTAGAAAAACTAAAAAATAATTTGTTTGTCTAGGACCCACTCTATATAAAAGAGAAAGTTTCATATCGATGCATCAAACATTTTTCGAGACCTTAGTTAACAAACCAAAAATCAGTTACTTTTGTATTTGGTAATAGCACAGTATATGAAAATAAAGCAGGCAAAATACTTAGTTTCCAGGATTATAAGTTTTATACATCGTACAGCAGTGTATAACGGTTGCACCTGACAAACAATTCCACACCTTGTGAATACGAAACGCTAAATTTATTACTTGTTTCTTTTTTATGTATATACTTTTATCAGACAAAATATAAGCTTAAAATAGAACTGAAACTTGAAAGATGCTACTTTTCCAGGGTATTTTTTGTACAAAGATCATTGGGCAAAAAAAAGATTGTTTGCCGTGATAGAGCCCATAGTAACACGTATTGTGTGAAAATTTGAGTTGGCTGCCTATTAGGACTGCAGCTGTAGACGGACGGACGGAAGGACAGACATCGAAAGCTTAGTGATTGGGTCCCGTTTGGCGCCCTTCGGTTACGGAACCCTACAAAGTCCACTTCGAGCCATTAAAAAACGCAGACGTGAACTTAATACCAGATGGCGCCACAATAACACATTCAGAGCTTTTTGTTTTGACAAACCAAAAAAACATCCCTTAAATTTGATAGGTTAGGGTAATAAAATTTTCAAGACTCTTACATTAGCTACGTAAACAACAAATTCTTCATTTTCTGGCAAAATAATTTTGCAGCAATCTTCTGTACGACGAGACCTATTTCTGTTTAAGGTGCAATGTGTCAATCGCACAACGAAGAGATAAACGTATCTGAAAAAGTGAGCGGCTGAATAGTGTGGTGAATCAAGAAAAGATTGGATATTGCTGTTTTTATTTAAGGGGGTAACAGAGTATCTTGGTGCAAAATGCACATCTTAATATTGTTTTCTTACTTTCGAATGAAAATATAAATATATCGTCACGACATGAATCCCCGAGGGGGTGTCAGATATGTTTCCGGCAGGTTTGAAATGCAAGTCACAGTCCACAGCCACACCCGGTGCACCCGCGTTTCGCCGACGATTATTACGTCTCAACGTGAAGGGTGGTGAGCCCTATCGCCGTACTTCGGGCACAATGGACATCATTTCATTTCAGGTAACCATTTGTTTTCAATATTTATATTGAAAGTCTGCGTAAAAATAAAGCTTACGTATTTTTTACTTTGTTTTATTGTGTGTTTTTAATGCTTGTTAGATTTTTTTCTTATTCACTCATTCTAAAAGAACGTAAATCGCAACTGAGGATTTCAAACCCGATGTTTTTGCCAAGGGATTATTAAAAAAAACTTGGCATGTTTATGTTTGCTGTCAATGTCAACAGTCACAATGACATGACAGTTGTTTTTTTAATACGGAATGAACTTGAAAGCAAAGGTAATTGTTTTTGAAATCCTGCGTTTACCAACTTTTGTTTTTTTTTTTTAAATCTCTTTATTTGATAATGATTTAATTCTGAGTATATGATGGTCAGAAGGCCAATATCTCGAAATAGTTTTTAAATTTGTACCAATTATTAATTTGTAATGTTGTTGATTGCACGCTTTTTAGGGCATGCAGGTTTCCTCGCGATTTATTGGGTAATAACACAAATACTATGCACATATATTCTGAAAAACTCATTGGGGCATGCCCGACCGGGGATCGAACCTGGGTCTCAAGATTGAGAGGCCAACGTTCTACCGCCTGAGCTACCGCCACTCAGTGGCTCAGATTGAATGAAAAGTATGGAATAAATATTTATAACATGTTTTTTTTTTTCAGTACCCTATCTATTTTTAACCGACTTCAAAAAAAGAGGAGATTCTCAATTCAATTATTCGACTGTATTTAAAACGTTTTTAACGAAAACTGGTGATAGTAGGTACTCGTCCATATGAGCAACTTTTACTATGAAGCGTTCCCTGAAATCGTGAAAAAAAACAGCTGTTTCATACATTTGGGTCGAGTAGGTATTTAACTTTTCTGGGAACAGCTGATATTTTTTCACGATTTCAGGGTTGGCTCCATAGTAAGTTTTTCATATGGACGAGTACTATCACCAGTTTTCGTAAACAAAATGACTTAAATTTCACGTTGTATATAAAAGTTGTATACAGGCTGGTCCAAATAGTGACGTCAAAGAATTCTTTATAGATTCCTCACACATAGGTGTATCCGAAAATATGCCATGTATGTTCCACGATTTTTGGTTCTTTAGAAGTTATGATTTTTTTATGTGTATTTGCAAATTAACTACCGCAGCGGCTTAAAAAAATCATAACTTTTTTTGTGGTTATAATTTTGTACATATTTTTTTTGTAACATAACTGTCTTAAGTCACAGTAAGTTTTTTACCTAAAATAATCAGCTACAAAAATCCACACGAGCTGCCAAAAAAAAGTTCAAAATGAAATTATTTGGATTGAGTTGAAGATAGTAAAATTTTCAAAATTGTCTTAAAATTACAAAATAGATGTTTAAAGGTTGAAACTAATTTTAAAAACTTTAAAGGTTTATCAGCTTACCAAGAAATTTAAAAAAAGTGCTTCTTAATAGGCCATTTCACGATGATACCGGCTTCCAAAGTTAGTAAGTAAAAAATTTGTTAAGAAAAAGTAGGTATTTTTGTAAAGGCTTCGCCACACCTAACGCGGTTTGAGCGCGGTGCAGATTGCCGGCGGGCCCGCGCAAGTTGTAATACAAGGAACTCTATGAAACACGTCACATCAAATACGAGCGCGGGGCGATGCGGTTGTATTTTTATATAAAAACTGCACGCGAATGATTGAATAAAAGCAGTTTTTATTGAAGAAATGCCTGTACTCTATTGACAATTTGTTATGTTTCTGATTTATACAAAATGTGCTCAGTTTTAAGTTGTAGTTTTAAGATAATTTCAAATGCAATATTTTTTGTTTATGAATTTAGTTTATAGAATTATTTGATGATGATGATAATGCAACCGATAAAACATATTTTTGAATTTGTAAGAAAAAACACATGTTTATACGACCGAGGCGATAAATATTATAGGAATTCAAATTAGAAGTTACGATTGTGGGAGAAAATTGGCAGATCACAAGCGTCTCGGTCTTTATTCTTTATTGTACACAGACAATTTATCGTTGATACACAATTAATTGGAAAGTATGTACAGAGGTGAGCTTATCTCTAAAAAGAGATTGCTTACAGCAAACCTTCGTGGAAAAGGGAAATTGTATTAAAATAAATAATCATACAAGGTGAAATTGAATTAACCGACCAAATTCATACTGGAGACTCAGTTAGCGATCAGCTTCAACTACCCTTTTGGTGAAATTCAAACAATATTTTTTTGCTTCCTTATTGCCTAGACTATGAATTATTAGTCCAACCAGTAAGGGAGCAAAAAATATATTTTTCCAATTTGGCCAAAAGGATTACTCAAAATGGTTCCTGTTCACTAACCGAGTCTCCAGTATATATGTGCACTACAAAAGATATGACATACATACATATTTTACAAATTAGCTAGTAAATTCATAAAATAAATATACATCTTGGTGTCAACTGCCGCACTCAAACCGCGCAGCGCGCTACACCGAACGCGGTTTCAACGCGGGCCCGCGTTCAATGTGCCGTATACCGTGCTACTTCTGCTCCGCGCCGCGCGCGACCCGCGGTCAATGTGCCGTCTACCGTGCTACTTCTGCTCCGCGCCGCTTCCGCGCCGCGCGCGACCCGCGTTAGGTGTGGCGAAGCCTAAGTCATTTTACTTCACAGACATTTTATTTATCGATTATTTTATGATATCGATCGAAAGGTACGAGAGGGTCAAGCATTAGAACCGAATTCTTCGAAGTAACATAGTATCGTAAATTAAAAGAAGAGCATGAAATTTAACATTTAAATAACAAAACTGGTATCCAAAAATGTAATATTGTTATAGGTACGGAAAAGACGCAGGAAAAACGCGGGTATTTCTTCAAAATTCATTGAATGCAGTTTTTCTTTATTTAAAAAATAAAATAAAGGTTAATCTAGGTACAATTTGCTATCTTCAATATTCAGGGCACTTTCCCTCCGGGAGGCATTCGTTTGGTTCAGCCTGTATAATATATTTTTGGTTTGTTACTCCATTACTCTGGCATATCTTAACCGACATGAATTATTTTTTTGGAAAGATTTGCTTTGAAGTAGGTCCCATTTTATTTTGGTCGTGATCTGATGATGGTCTTCAGAGATAGGCAGTGGAACTCCTCAATGGATCACAGCATACCATTCGATATTGCAGCAAACGCTTTAAAGCTGATTGCAGGGTGGTACTTGAAAATTGTCATTATGCCTCGGGTCCTTTGAATTTGAAACTCCTTAATAATAACCGACTTCAAATTAATATTAAAGCAGACATTCACTGAAATTTTTGAAATAATTATATAGGTACTAACCAATGGTACTAAAATAACACTTTTGCCGACTTCTTTCTTCCTGAATATGTTATATAGAAGTCGGCGCATTCCCCATGGTATAGAACACAATAACCAATATGAGAGCGCCGACTTCCAGAGAACATGTGTTTCAGGAAGAAAGAAGTCGGCAAAAGTGTTATTTTGGTAACATCGGTTAGTACCTATATAATTATTTCAAAAATTTCAGTGACTGTCTGCTTTAATATTTGAAGTCGTTTATTATTTTTTTGTTAACAGTTTATTTAGAGTACGTGAGTTCTAGTGTTTTCAAATCTCATATTTTACTACCTATATCGTCTTAACTCGTATGTCAACCCTTCCTGTGCCTCACTTGATGGAACGATCTTCAATCATGCAAAGTCGGATTTGAAGGTACTCGAAACACACCTTTATTCTCTGTTCTTAAAGTTTTTTTTGGCACTTGGTAGTTTATAACAAAACAATTGATCAACGTCTAACCTTTATGACTTATGTCCTGATCAGTTGCCTTTTAGTTTTCAAGATTTTAAGGGTGGCTTATCCCGATTTTGTCTCTTTTCGAATTAATTTCCAACCTTCATATTGTGATATGTCCGAAAAAAATTGTGTTTTAAATACATCCATTTTATAGGGTTTTTGCGGTTCAATAAGCGATACGTTATTCTTTGGTCGACCGGAGAAAAAAACGAAATTTTTCGTTTTGTATGAGTTACATACGTATTAAAAAAATTGTATGAAAATTGCAGGTAATTAAGGAACATAATACTTTTTTAACGGATACTTAGTCTTTCTTAAAAAATTCACCGTAAATCAAATTTTTGGGTGACAAACACGTTTTAAGGATTCCTAGCCCTAATAATGTCGCTCTGTTGACTGTCCGTCTGGCCATCCGTCCGTATGTCACGGGTCTCTAGCTTGCAGACGGATGGATTTACATATCTGAAATTTTGATATGTTTTGTAAAATGAAAACTGAGTATTGAATTATTATTTTTTTGTACCTCTGCCTTTGGGGTGTTATTATCTAGAAAATTGTACTAGTACAATTGCGGGGTATAAAAGCAAATATGCCACTATCTACCTATAGGCTTAGAAGCCTGGACCACAAATTGTGTCTGGACAGTGGCACATTTTATATCCCACAATTTATGATTGATTTATTTTTTCATCTTCAAAAATAAAGAAAGGGTCCCCCCTATCCCCCCATCAAAGTTGTCAGTCTTAGACCATTTTAGTTACAGGCTCTATCTCAAAAACTAAACTAGTTAGGAATTCATGACTTTCTGTATATTATGTGCCATCATACTGTATTTAAACAACAAATACTGAAAACGAAGATTTTTTGAATAGGTTTAGGGTTATGTACCGGAATACTCGACCAACTTTATTTTGCAGTTTTGTTTTATACATTTCCCAGGTCAAATGATATTGTGATTTTCATTCAAAACATTCAACTATATTATATCACACAGGCGTGAGTATATGTATGTATGTATTCAAGTATATATACTTACTAGCTCTGTCCGCGTGTTATTCGGTTTAACGACATGCTTTGGAATGTGCCAGAAAAGAGAGCAAATTTTTGCAATATGATTAGTACGGAAAAGTTAATTTAGAGAGCTAGAAATGTACTTACTCTCTGAGTAAATAATTACTTCCTCTTCTAAAATAGATGTGAGACTGCGACGAAATGAAGTTATGGGCAATCGATATGAAAACTTGAGTTGTGGCATTCAACTGTGCATTTTTTCATCTCTATGATTTATATTTTGGTTTACTATTCATATATAATTTATATTATATTATTATATATTATGTAAATATTATATAAAATAACATAGCCTGGTCTTATATCACCACAAACTAAATGGACCGCGCTAATTAGACACCTAATTTTTCAATGATATTGATCTAGCCCACAGGAACCATCCCTTTTTCCGGAATATAAAGTAGCTTATACGTTAAGTTAGGCTATAAGCTACATCCATTCTAAATTTCATCCAAATCCGTTTCCGTCTCCGTGAAAGAGTAACAAACATTTATACACACACACACACACACACACAAACTTTCGCATTTATAATATTAGTGGGATTTGAATGGTATGAAACCCTCAGAGCACGAGTCCTACTCGCATTTGGCCGGTTTTATTGAAAACGCGCAAGTTTTTGTTGGCATCCATCCATCCATCCATCAGCCTGTTTCGTCCACTGCTGGACATAGGCCTTTCCAGGATTTCGCCCCTCTTGGCAGTCCTCCTGGAAGAAATACCCATACTCACACACGCTGGGCAGGCGGGTTGGTGAGCGCGGTGCCGAAACCCTTGCACCAGTGACGCCGCTGCCCGTCACTAGTCTGTTTTATATAAGGTTCGGCAATTGGGGATGGATATACCGCCATACATCGGTCCCAGGCAATGGTGGGCCGCCTGGTTTTGCCTGAGAGCTTTTCTCTTACTTTCCCCCTAATAACTTCGGGGTGGTTTGCGAGTAAGATGGTGGTACCTCCACAGTCGAGCCCGGCATCAGCTCTACCACCTTCTGTTGGCGTAATACACTGCTTTAGAGCGCGCTATTTTAATTAATTAATTAATTAAACGTCACTGTTGGTCGGCGGTTCAGTTCCATTTGATGCAAAATGAGAGTACTCAATGTCAGGGTTAACGAGCCCTTAAGATGACTTTTAGAATTATACTCAAGACAATAACAAGGGTCTTATCTTTGATCATCACTCACTGAATCTCCATAAACTTATATACAGAAAAGCAAAATAATTCAATTAAATTTCAAGAAAACAGACCGTAATTCACACAACCCACGAGAACAAAAACACTGTCAAATCTCACCTTCAGCCAAAACGAACTTTTCTGGATATAAACAACATCTATTCTTAGATTAGTACTTGCTTATTTTCCTCGTTACTCACAAACAACTCAATCAATCTATCGTTCACCTTGTCCATATCACAAACAAGTAAACTTCGCCATTACAGTTCAAAGATACAATATAATACAATATTCCTTTTATTAGGTGACTTTTATTTATGCAGCCAAACTTACACTGGTTTGATTCACTTGGTAAGTGATGATCAGTAATACGGATCGATAACACTTTTTGCTAATTTCGCAAAATAAAATCTTGACGTCCCATAGTAATTGACCCGGGGCTGGGCTTGCGTTCGAAAAGAATGAATAAATTACGAATTTCACAAAAAGGGTCATCGAATCTTGTTACTGAGCACTTACCGAGCCTTCAGTAAGAGTTTGGCTGCATAAATTAAAGTTACCTTTTATTGCTCACCAAAAAATAGAAATTAAAGATTAATTTTAGGGTTCAGGTTACAAATTTTGGTCACACATGTAACTAATAGCCGGAGTGGCTGGTGAGAGTTTAGCTACGTCATGAGATATCGAAACAAGATAGGAAATAGATATTTCCCATAATTTTGTCAAGTACGACTGATTGTGTTTTACAAACTAAACCTGGCCAGTATTATGAAAAAAAATGACTACTTCCGATACGCGAGATGACCTCCGATTCACGTCATCAGATACAATCAGAACACAACTTACGGCATCAGTTGGTTGGCATCGTTGGGGGAAATCTATATTTTGTACTCATAGAAGACTTTAATATCTAACACTTAACTTTTATTTGTTGCAGTATCAGATGAGGTAGACAAGGGGTCCAGATGGCCACCTTCTGGCTTGTCTGCCAAGTACTTTTAGCCAACGAGAAATTGACAGATATGATGATTGTTTGTCTTCCAATAAACGATTAACTGATGCCTTTAGTTGCGTTCCAATATCTAACGACGTCAATCCGAGGTCATTTCGCATGCCGAAAGTAGTACATTTTTTTCACAGTTCCGGCCAGATTAGGTTTGTGAGACCTACTCAGTCGTACTTGTCAAAGTCATGGGCAATACCTATTTCCTATCTTGTGTCGGTATCTTAGTACGTAGCTACACTTGCACCTGCCGCTCAAGCTACAAGAAGCGTACAATAATTGCATAATTGCGTTGCATACAAACTTCTGATGAAAGAACTATTTGAAAAAATATGTGTCTATTATAAGCAAGTCTCGGAAAAACGGCCGTCATGTCAAACATTTAACCATGTTCCAGCTGTAGCTGTAGAGACTTCCTTATGATGTTACATATGTATTTGTTTTTTTGATGATAATAATAATTGATTCGCAACCGGGTTGATGTTCGTCTACAATGGATTCCTTCACATGTGGGCGTCAGGGATAACGAGGCAGCAGACTCACTTGCATCCAAAGCTCTACAGAACGGAATACCTCTCGACAGCGTATCGCAATATACTAATCATCTTCCAAAAATTAAAAACGACAATTATATTAAATTTAAGTCCTATTTTAACGAGTGCTCCAAAACAAGGGCATCTGGTACAGGACCATTGTAGACGAACCACCACGCGAACCTTTGTTTGCCTCAAGAAATCTCAACAGAAAATATTTAGTTATTTGCTTCCGAACTAGAACTTACCACATCCCACTTAACTAGTTTAACTTTACCATGAAAAAAAGAGACGATCCAAACTGTACACGATGTGTGAGAGAAGAGGACCTCCTATACTTAGTCCTCGAGTGTAGGATCAACGAACAATGTAGGTTGGATTTCTTAAATGAAACTCTTTGCTCTACTGGCGACTTCCTCTTTTATTCCATAAAATCTTAAGTTGAGGGTTCACTGCCGAATATAGTGATAGATTTGTAAGTTTCATTATAGACTCATTGAACCTTACATCTGAATATTATAAAAATACTCATTAAGTAGTTATCCCAACTGTTAAACACATTATCATGACATCTAAAATTTAAGCAACATGGTAATTATTTTAAGCCGACTTAATCTTAAGATGTACCAGGCCCCTCAGAAAGTAATGTGAAAAAAAGTTTTTATATATGGGAGACTGGCCAGTAATAATTTTTTTTTAAATATGATTATTTATAAGTAAAACTAGGTATGTTTTAATTCCAAAATTTCCCACCACATTTTTTGCGAGCTAATTCAAAGTATTGTGTCTCGCTGAAATATGGATCTGCGGGAACATTTTGTAGCTATGATTTTTTACGATTTCAAGTGTCGCCTGAAACTGGATGAATCGTATGATAGACTTCAAATGGCATTCATGGATGAAGGCTCTTCCAAGGCAATCGTGTATTGTTGGTATAACGAATTCAAGCCCGGTCAACTAACTTTGGGGGGTGAAGAAAGAAGCGGTCGCCCTTTGACGGGTGTTACCGAAGAAAACGTGCTGGCAGTGAAAAATTTAGTCCAAGTCAAGAGGCGAATTACATATGAGGAGATTCAATAGATATTGAAAGATTGCATCGGGAAGCGTTCACGAGATCCTACACAGCCATCTTCCCGTGAGAAGGATAGTATCACGCTGGGTGCCGCACAACCTCACCGATGCACAGAAGCAGGTCCGGGTGGAATGGTGCCGTGATATGCTAAACAAATTAGAACCAGGCTAGTCTCGGCGTGTTTACAACATCGTTACAGGTGATGAGTCCTGGATTTATCAATACGACCCAGAAACCAAGCGCCAGTCGACTGTTTCGGTGTTTCAAAATGAACCAACGCCTACCAAAGTGGAGCGATCTAGAAGCGGGGGGAAGATTTTGATCGCTAGCTTTTTTAATTTGACTGGCCACATGGTATCAATTCCCTTACGGGATCAAAGAAGCATCAATGCCGAATGGTATACTACCAAATTTTTGCCAGAAGTTTTCTCTGTTGTTAGCAACAAGCGACCAAACACAGGGCTTCGCGGGGTACTGCTCCACCACGACAATGCACCTGCGCACACCGCACTCAAAACGAGGGACTTCCTGGACAGCACGCCAGTCAAACTCTTGGGTCACCCTCCTTACAGCCCTGATCTAGCACCGTGTGACTTCCTTTTATTTCCAAAATTAAAAAATCAGCTCAAAGGAATACAATTTTCGTCGCCTGAAGATGCGCTGGCTGCGTTCGAGCAGGCTGTAACGAGGTGTCTGCGGCGAACTGGAAAAAGTGTTTTGAAAACTGGTTTAGACACATGAAACTTTGTATAGAGGCTGGTGGAGAGTACTTTGAAAATATTTGAAAATAAAAAATGTACCTATAGAACAACTTTTTTTAGTTTCGCAAACTAAAGCTTTCAGCCTGGCAGTCGGTCTGAGAATAGGAGCTAAAATAAATGAGCCACATCGCTGCCGTTGTGGACACAGTGTCGACCAATTGGGCCACCACGGCCTATCTTGTCAGTATAGTGCTGGACGTCTGCCGCGCCATGCAGCCTTGAATGACGTCATTCGTCGGGCCCTTGCCAGTGCGAGTGTGCCGGCTATATTAGAGCCAAAAGGCATAGCACGTGACGACGGCAGGCGGCCCGACGGAATGACGCTCATTCCTTGGAAAAACGGGCGTTCACTGATATGGGACGCAACATGCGTTGACACATTGGCACAGTCCCATGTCCAAGTGACCGCAACAAAGGCAGGCGTGGCAGCCGAAAAAGCAGAAGGTGTAAAAAGACGCATGTATGGAGCCCTTGGCGAGGGCTTCATATTTGTGCCTTTTGCTGTTGAAACTCTTGGGCCGTGGGGTCAAGAAGCGCGACAACTTTATAAAGAGATTTCATCGCGTTTGGTCGACGCTTCAGGTGACCGAAGGGCTGGAAGCTACTTTGCCCAAAAAATAAGTTTGGCCATTCAACGTGGTAACGCTGCCAGCCTTTTGGGCACCCTTCCCAACGATGGTAGCGATCTGGCCAGCATTTTTTATTTGTTATAAATATTTAAATTTTTAGGTTGTATTTGTTAGGTTCTTTACTTAAGATTATTTTTAGTTAAGTTTTGTAATGTTATTTAAGGTCTTAACACATTAATAAAAATTAGTGTCATAGGGTGTTTAAAATGGCCAAAAAATTAAAAAAAAAAAAGATCAAAAAAAAAAAAAAAAAAAAAAAAAAAGTTTAATGTATAGTCAAATTTCATGAATCATAATTTTATTAATAATGTATTAATTATATTTTTATTAATAAAAATATTTTTTATCAATCATATTTTTATTAATATAAATAATTTTTATCAATTATATTTTTATTAATAATAAATTCTACAGCAATCAGCTAGTTGCCAAAAAAATAAAACAACTACAAAGTTCAAATTTCTAAATACACGAGTCATTTAAAATTTACGACTAGATATAAAAAGTCTTGGATGCACTACACTTATGACAAAATAACAAGCAATATTTAAAAATAAAGCCAGATTTTATTTTAATCAAAGTGAACACGGTTAAATGTTTGACATGACGGCCGTTTTTCCGAGCCTTGAATTTATAAGCGGAATAAATGATACAATTTAGCCAAAAACAGCGTACTAGCCAGCGTACTGATAGAAACCTTGAATAGCAACAAGGGACTCGTAATGCTAGCTCGAAGTGAGATTTAAGTTAACCAGAATGTAAATGACACCCGATCATCGCCTGGGACTAGAAGGATCCAATCTCATTTGAATAACGCAGATGCCCCTTGTTACAAAGTTCTTACAGTTTTTAGGGCTCCGTACCTTAAAAAAAAAACCGGAACCATCATAGGATCATTATGGTTTCCGTCCATCTGTCTGTCACAGAGATTTTTCTCGACAACGTAGAAATTTAAAAATTGTAATAATGTTAGTTAGGTTTTATGATGCGGACACACGCCGTCAATTGTTAGAAAAAAATATTATTCATTAAAATGGTCAGTTCAAACAAAAGAAAAACAAAACGAAATCAATATTGCCTGTGTCAGGTAATCCTAAAAATACATTTAGATTTTAAAAGGTATAGTAGATTGACTCATAGATGACCGGAAAAATGCAGGCTTTTTGAACAGCTCAGTTATCATCAATAGCAAATTTTAATAAGATTTAATTATACATAATAATAATAATACATTATTTATTTCAGGCAACACATGACAAAATATACAATACAATGACAAGGGCCCATATATAAATACCTTACAGACTAACATACATACAAAATATAACTAAGACTAACACTACATAGCCTATTTTTGAGGGATTTTAGTCCTGGTTGCTTCCTTGAAGCGTCGAAACACGATCCCCTCTGGCCAGAAGTCAGCACTGAGGAAACTGCTAGCATGAGCAGTGGATATACGGAGTTTGAAAGACAAAAAATCATCTCCGAGTGGCACTGTCCCTACGTTCACGTTCTACGTTTGGAGGTTGGCCGTAACTCGCGTCCGTCAGTTTACCCTCGACACCTGACACGTGACCTCCGGGTGGTGCTAAACGAGTTACAAACTTTCTTTATTTATCCGACCCAGATTTATAAAGAAGTCTCTGACTTTCGGGTTGGAGACACCCCAGCTGGAACTACGGGTCCGGCTGGGTTTTATTGGGTACAACGGGAGTCAGACTTGAGCCGACCTGATGCTTGCTTACGCTCGCGGAAGGTGTCTGACATGGATTTGGACTCGTAGTGGCATGTTATTAGTTTCGGCTAATAACTTCGTGGTTTGAACTGCAGGGGTTCGAGCACGTTGTCTGTCCGGTATAGCTTGTCACCGGACGCTCGTCTCCGTGAGCAGTTAGCATTCCCTAGTAACGGCGCTTGGGGCGGCCACCAATGTGAACGGGTTATGCGGGGCACGTGAGTTGTCCTCAAGTTGTCCTCAAGTTGTCCGATGAACACTGCTGGCGTATGGACGCGTGCATTCGTGTGCGCGACCGTGCGGTTTCAGTGGGAGGACTTCATCTCCGGCACTCTATCTGGATATTAGAGGAGACAATCCGACGCTAGAGGTGTTGTCCGGGTCACCCGTCCGCGTAGGAGTTATCGAAGCCGCAAGGTCAAGATAGCGTTTGGAACAAGGGTTTGGCGTAATTATGTTTCGTGCATTTTTATTCCGTGAGGTGAGCGTGCATGCAGCTCCGAGTACCTCCTTGGATAATGAGGGAGCCAGCTTCTCTGGCGGGTCCAACAACACTTAGTTGAGTCAATCATGTCATATATTGTTTGACGGTGAAAGAGCAGCGCTTGGTACTGCTCGGGGCTATCCTGTCTTGACCCTTTTAAGGCGTTATTGTTGCTCACACAGGTAGGCAGAGCGCGGATGAGGAGGGCGCGATGTCGGGTGACCTGTGCCTGTTGCGGTAAAACGTGACGATCACAGGTATTGCTGTTAGTTGACAGTAGTCGATAACACCAGCGGTGCGATCCGCCGCCCTTAAGTGGGAAAGTGATTACTTGAACTCATTCTTGAGTCAAGTTTGAGTTGAAGTTACAGAGGACCTCCTTTTATAACGTAAGGTTGATATCGGTGGTCCACTATAACCTAAACTAAGTAGATACGTAGCGTCGGGGATTGTCCCTACGTTCACAATCCCTCCAATGCCACCTGTGCCCATTTTCTTAATGTGACGCGTCAGATTTTCTTACGTCACACTTTTGTGCACTCTGGATAGATAGATCTGTGTTATGGGCTCTGCGGCCTCCAGGTCACATAAAGCTGCAGGGGTGGTATAAGCTTAAATATTGCGGTTGTGACAGCGGTGGCGGCGGCGCTTCTTGTTCTCTACTATGGTAAAGCCGTCTCTATCAATCGGCGGGCGTTGAACGGGGGCAGCCAACCAAGGCGGCAACCGATACCGTTTTTTATATCGAGCTATTAGTCACCTCCGGTCGTGGGAGAGGTAGCTTCTTGCGGCGTCGGGAACGGCGGGACACCAGGGCAAACGATTCCTTTTGTAGGTTGGATGCTGGTGGAGCAGGCGTAGGCAGCACATTGGCAATTTTACATAAATAAATTTCGTTTAGCTTGGTCTTTTGACCGTTGTATTGGTATAGAAACTTAATTGTTGGAGGCAACTCCTTCTTGGCAGAGAATTTTAGAGTTAATGTCACCAAAGAAGTCCCATGAACTATGGAATTTTGGTTCCTAATCCAAAGTATTTATACTATCGCGCGAGTAGTTGTAGTTGCGTCAGAAAATGCGATGGATAAATCGTCAAGTGTTTAAAAATATAGAAATTTATTTCCACCATAGTTCAGAAAATTGAGACATTTGAGATTTGTAACGAAATCACAAGACGTACGTTTCGTCCAAGACAATAAGGCTGATAAGCCAAACAAGAATCACCTCTATTAAAAGCTAATAAAGTCTCTGCCATTGGCCTACTTGTGTGAGACTGGTCGGAACTAAAATGCCCAAATACAGCTTCCAGCTAAATACAGCGTATTCAAATTGTGCAAAATTCATACGAAACTTTTTTTATTTTCTTTCAACACCTACACAAATCTCTGCACCTGGCTCGATGACGTCATTTGGCGCTCTAGTGTCAGGGAGAACGCGCGGATATGAAGGAAGAAGTGAGATTAAAAACTTAATTCCAGCGAGCGAGGTGCAGAGATATTGTGTTATTCACACTAAACTGTTGTCTGCTCTAGCACTATTCAAATACTGTCCACGTCCACAACAGATAGCATTTCGGTGTTAACAGCGTCTTATTTTTTATCTCTTTTAGTCCCAATTACTAAGCCAGGTAAAAAAAGACACCCTACTAGACCAATTCTCTACCTACTAGATCGTGGCAACTGCAGGACTTACTGGTTTATTTTTATTAATTCCACTTACGCGGGGCATTGATGAGAAACAACTAAAATTTGATAAATTTGCAATAAGATACAATGCAAGTGTTACACTATTTTGGAATCGGCATGGCATAGGAAAGTTTTTAAAGGTATTTTTTCATTATGTTTTAAGTAATTTTTTTTCACGGTGGCTGCTCAAATTCGAAACTATTATTTTTATATGAGGATAAAATTGAGATTGACTATCAACTGTCGTTATTTCACATTACTTATCGACTAAGTATTGTTTGTTTCATAATAAGAAACTATTGTTGACATAAAAAAGTGAAATAAAGTGCATTTCGGAAAATCTCTGATACAATACAAAAAAAAAAACAAAAAAAAAATACTCCACTGATACATTACAAAAAAATTGTGATTTTTTAAAAGTTACTAAAACTGGTCATAACTCAAAACCCACGAAATTTTTCTATGGGCATGTTAGGCTTGTTCAATGCGTCTTAGGTTCATCTACCTCCGGTGTCAGTGTGACGCGCTAATTTGGAGACAGGGTACACCCTGTCCCAAAATTTGCATGTCACATTGTCATATAGGGTGATAAAGGTATATTTATCACAGAAAAATTCACAACTAAACGTATGACTTATGCTTATTACCAATCAATTGTTTTGTGCATTTGTAGTCTGTGTTTTGTTTGAGACATCTATAAAACTGTGGTATAACTAAAAACAGTTGGGCCGTTGAGCTAAAATTTGGCATGTTAGTCGATAAAAAATGATAATGGCATTCCAAAAAATATAAAAAATGTTATTAGAATGCATTATGATTGTGAGATAAAAAAGCTCAATTGAAAACAAATTTCAAGCAAGCCAAATGTTTTGTAAAATATCCCCGGGTCAAGATTTGAATCTGCATCTTCTTGCTTACAAGGCCAACTGAGCTACAAGGTTCCCATCTTAGCCCGTTGAACTTTTCTACCATACCTGTGGAAAAGATTCTTATTTCTTTATTGTACACAGATCATTTACTTACAATGTTTGTCTTAAATATAATGTACAGTGACGAGCTTATCTCAAAAATGAGACTTCTTCCAGCAAACCAAGCCTGAAATGGAATATTTTATTAGATAGGGTAATCATATGAGGCGCTGAGCGCAAAAGTGATGTACCCCACCATTTGCCAATACCGAGTGTTTTGAGAAACTTTCAGACCTGAGCGGGACTGTAAAATTGTCGATGGATTTATAAATGTGGCGCCTCTTTGAATCTCTACACATCTATGTACCCTATGTAGCGATTACGTAGCTTCCAAGTTGTAGTTGTAGCTTCGTAGCTCTAATTATATTAAGTATCTAGGACACTTGATGAGATGTGTAGAGATTACGTAGCTTCCAAGTTGTAGTTGTAGCTTCGTAGCTCTAATTATATTAAGTATCTAGGACACTTGATGAGATGTGTAGAGATTACGTAGCTTCCAAGTTGTAGTTGTAGCTTCGTAGCTCTAATTATATTAAGTATCTAGGACACTTGATGAGATGTGTAGAGATTACGTAGATTCCAAGTTGTAGTTGTAGCTTCGTAGCTCTAATTATATTAAGTATCTAGGACACTTGATGAGATTTGTAGAGATTACGTAGCTTCCAAGTTGTAGTTGTAGCTTCGTAGCTCTAATTATATTAAGTATCTAGGACACTTGATGAGATGTGTAGAGATTACGTAGCTTCTAAGTTGTAGTTGTAGCTTCGTAGCTCTAATTATATTAAGTATCTAGGACACTTGATGAGATGTGTAGAGATCACGTAGCTTCCAAGTTGTAGTTGTAGCTTCGTAGCTCTAATTATATTAAGTATCTAGGACACTTGATGAGATGTGTAGAGATTACGTAGCTTCCAAGTTGTAGTTGTAGCTTCGTAGCTCTAATTATATTAAGTATCTAGGACACTTGAGGAGATGTGTAGAGATTACGTAGCTTCCAAGTTGTAGTTGTAGCTTCGTAGCTCTAATTATATTAAGTATCTAGGACACTTGATGAGATGTGTAGAGATTCAAAGAACTTTTTGCTGGAAAAGTAATGAAAAGGTCAAGTACGATGATAAAAATAACATGAAAGAAATTAAAAAAAGCATGTTTCGATGTCTTTTACACTAATTTCGGAACCCTTACATGGTAAACTCTTGTGTACACTTGACTGATCTAAAATTATTTTGCATTTAGGGATGGCTAGACGTGTGAGCCACAAAAGTAAAATTAGAAAAGTTTTGGTTGTTTACAAAAATATTAAAAGTATTGTTTTGTTTCAATTTACCTATGAAATGTGTTAGTGACAATCGCCAACAAAGAAAGGTGATACATGCCCCTGACTAACCAAGGAACACCTGTGTTGTGGTTTACACTTTTCATTAGGGATGCAACAAATAGTGCTTTAGCCAATACCTTATTAATATTCGTCTAATACGAATACGAATAATAAACGATTTTGATTCAAAAATATCTGTATAATTTTTGCCCTAATAATTAAAATCCACGACAGGCAAGTCAGCCAAGTGCGTATCGGGCCACGCGCAATGTAGGGTTCCGTAGTTGCCCGGTACATTTTATAAGTTGGTCTACTAATACAGACCGCGCCAAACTTCTAGTCCCATACATTGGAGGGGACCAAAAGTTTGGCGCGACCTGTACTCGTAAACCTGTAAAGCCTACTTAGCTGTGATAGTTTTCCTTTTAAATTCATTATATATGCTACTTCGGTGAATTTTTTCACATTTCTATATACAAACGTTTAGCCGGCAGGGGGGGGAGACGCTCCACTCTAACTAAAAATTTCGCCAACGGATCCCTAAATCGAAAAATGGTTTTGAGAGGTAACCTTGAAAAAATTTCTTTTAAGATTTCATTTCACCATTTTGTTGGCGTGATTAATATTTATATCCATGGCAAATTACAGCTTTCTAGTACTAATAGTCTCTGAGCTAAGCCATGGACAGACGGATAAACGGACAGACGGACATGGCGAAACTATAAGGGTTCCTTGTCGAATTACGGAACCCTAAAAAGCAAGCATTTCTATGAACTTTACATAATATTTCTATGAACTTCTTCAATTAATTACAGAATTAGTGTTAACGTGGATAAACGGTAAACGTAATAAACGTTTCTAGGTGGTAGAGCTGATGCCGGGCTCGACTGTGGAGGTACCACCATCTTACTCGCAAATCCTCCCGAAGTTATTCGGGGGAGAGTAAGAGAACAGCTCTTAGGCAAAACCAGGCGGCCCACCATTGCCTGGGACCGATGGATGGCGGTATATCCATCCCCAATTGCCAGGCCTTATATAAATCAGACTGGTGACGGGCAGCGGCGTCACTGGTGCAAGGGTTTCGGCACCGCGCTCACCAACCCGCCTGCCCAGCGTGTGTGAGTATGGGCATTTTTTCCAGGAGGATCGCCAAGAGTGGCGAAATCCTGGAAAGGCCTATATCCAGCAGTGGACGAAACAGGCTGATGGATGGATGGATGGATGGTGGATAAACGCGTCCAAATATCATTTCCTAGGGTTATAAAGTCTATTAACCACTCATATATTTTAAACGGCGGCGTTGCCCTTGAGCGTGTTGACAGTGTTCGAGACCTTGGAGTAATCCTTGATAGTAAGCTTACATTCGAGAAGCATATTGATAGTATAGTTGGACGAGCCTATCGTAATCTCGGCTTTGTGTTGCGTGTGTTCGATGATACATCTTGTTTAAAAATGGTTTATTTTGCTTATGTTCGTAGCATCATGGAATATGCTAGCAGTATTTGGTGTCCTCAATATATCACTTATATACAACGTTTAGAGAAATTTCAATCAAAATTTTTAAAACATTTAAATTATAAAACTAAATTTTTTATTCGTGAATGAGGCATCTTGCGAACGGTATCAACTTATGACATTAAAAAATAGACGTAAAACGTTAGATAAGTCCTTGCTGCATGTTTATCTGGTAGATTAGATGCTACAGCCAGCATTGCTTCAAGAAGTGACAATATTATTGGCACATTATTACATGGCACTCGTTCGCGCCACAGCAAAAGAAAGCTATTTTATCTTCCCATCGTCAATACTCATTGCTGATATACCAGGCCCCTCAGAAAGTATTGCGAAAAACGTTTTTTCTTAAACATGCGCGGAAATATTATCATAACTTTTGAATAAAGAACACGCGAAGTTTCATATTTACGTAGACTGAAAAACCAAAATCACTTCCCGGCGCATTCTTTGAATTTGGAACGAAGAGCGCACCGGCAGTGTTGTATGAAACGGTGTGCTGTTTGAATTTAGAACTCTTTCATCTATCGTATGCATTGCGTTCTTGTGGGTGTACTCGTATAGCCACAGATGCGTTTAGCTTTCGGCACAAACTGTAAAATTAAAATAAAAAATTGGCGGTAAAGCGGAGTTCGTTGTTATTTGGTTATTAATAAATTAAAATGAGTTCCGATGATTCTGAAAATTAAAATGAAATGGACATTGACTGCACTCCACCAGATTTAAGATTGGAAGCTAAATTAGTCATGGAAAACCTGCTTCCAGCAAAATCAAAAGAAAAATATATGAAAGTATATGAAAATTTCATGTTCTGAAAAAAAGATAAAAATGCAAAATTGTTCTCCGAAACAGTGTTTTTGGCGTATTTCAATGAAATTGCTAAAACTAAAAAGCCATCTACATTATGGGCGATTTATTCTATGCTGAAATGTACTGTTCATATTAAAAACAGCATTAACTTGAATAACTACGGAAATTTAACAACTTTTCTAAAACGACAATCGTCTGGGTTTAAGAGCAAAAAATCGAATATTTTGACTGCTGAAAACATAACGCAGTTTCTACTTGAATCCCCAGATAATATATATTTAGCGACAAAGGTAAATGTAATTCTATTATACTTACTAATATTAAGAATGTGGAAGTTAGTGGAAATGTTTGTTTGAGACACAATTACGTGCGCCAAAACGGCTAAACTTATTTGGTCGAGTTGGTTGAGTGTTGGTACAGAGGTAGACTATAATTTATGTGTCGTTCTTATTATTATATTATTTGTGAAAGCCGTAGCTTATGATATTTATTTTTGTTTGTTAGAAGTTGCTCTGATTTTGAGCGTTAACGGAGCATGCCGAAGTGTCGAACTCTATAATATTACCACAAAGGCATAGAATGTCATGATGACACAGCAATAATAACCTTGCGCGACACTAAAACAAAGATTGACCGGATGTTTGTCGTCCGAGGAGAGTTCCTTATCATTTAAAAAAAATATCAAAAACTTCGTCCAGTGGACACAAAATCGGATAGATTTTTTTTGAACTTTCAGAAAGGGAAGTGTACGAAGCAAATCATCGGAAGACACAAAGTAGTTAAAATGCCTCAAGAAATAGCAACTTATTTAAACTTGACAAATCCTGAATGTTACACTGGACATTGTTTCCGCAGATCTTCAGCCACTCTTCTTGCTGATTCGGGAGCGAGTTTAACTACTCTAAAAAGACACGGAGGTTGGAAGTCCGATAAAGTGGCTGAAGGCTACATTGAAGACTCTGTTGAAAATAAAACTGAGATAACCAATAAAATTAACCAAAACATCAAATTGCGACCTGTTAATGTTTCGGTAACAACATCTTACCCACTTACCTCTTGCCAATTATCAACTCCACAGCCATCCACTTCTAAACAGCAATTAAGTTTCCAGCCAGCTACCACTGACCAAGTATCAAATTCCCAGCCGCAAACGTCAGAAATACAACAAACGAACATAAATGTGCCTGGAAAAACAATAACATTTTCGTTCAATAATTGTCCTAACATGAGCAATATTACTTTTAATATTAATTACAAGATGTTGTATTTTCGAAATATATTTCGGCCCACTTTGGGACGGCATCAGGCCAAGTGGGCCGAAATATATTTCGAAAATACAATATCTTGTAATTATTGTCTCAAAATGAATAAATGAAAAGCTTTACATAGCCAATAATATATATATTTTAATATTAATTAAATTTATTATGTAAAAGGCCCTTTTTTATTTCCTTGCATTTTTTTAAGAAAAGCACTATAATATGCCTCGGCCGAAATGGCAATTGCCTGTCTCGTATCATTGAAGTCCTCGCCTGCGGCTCGGCCTTCAAACTCATACTCGACCTGCAATTGCCTATTTCGCTGCCTTTGCAATAATGTACTATTATATATGGGAGACAGGCCAGTTATAATGTTTTTCGAAAATATGACTATTTATAAGTAAAAATAGGTATGTTCTTATGATTTTTTACGATTTCAAGTGTCGCTTGAAACCGGATGAATCGAACGATAGACTTCAAATGGCATTCATGGATGAAGGCCCTTCCAAGGCAACCGTGTATTGTTGGTATAACGAATTCAAGCGCGGTCGACCAACTTTAGGGTATGAAGATAGAAGAGGTCGCCCTTTGACGGCTGTTACCTAACTGGCAGTAAAAAAATTAATCCAAGACAATAGGCGAATTACATATCAGGAGATTCAACACTATTGAAGATTGGATCGGGAAGCGTTCACGAGATTCTACACAGTCATCTTCGCGTGAGGAGGATAGTATCACGCTGGGTGCCGTACAATACCTCACCGATGCTCAGAAGCAGACCCGGGTGGAATGGTGCCGTGATATATGCTAAACGAATTTGAAGCAGGCTCGTCTCGGCGTGTTTACGACATCGTTACAGGTGATGAGTCCTGGATTTATCAATACGACCCAGAGACCAAACGCCAGTCGACTGTTTGGGTGTTTCAAAATGAACCAACGCCTACCAAAGTGAAGTGATCTAGAAAAGGGGGGGAAGATTTTGATCGCTAGCTTTTTTAATTTGACTGGCCACTTGGTATTAATTCCCTTACGGGATCAAAGAAGCATCAATGCTGAAAGGTATACTACCAAATATTTGCCAGAAGTTTTCTCTGTTGTTAGCAACAAACGACCAAACACAGGGCTCCGTGGGCTACTGCTCCACCACGACAATGCACCTGCGCACACCGTACTCAAAACAAGGGACTTCCTGGACAGCACGCCAGCCAAACTCCTGGGTCACCCTCCTTACAGCCCTGATCTAGCACCGTGTGACTTCTTTTTATTTCCAAAAATAAAAAATCAGCTCAAAGGAATACAATTTTCGTCGCCGGAAGATGGCTGCGTTCGAGCAGGTGTAAACGAGGTGTCTGCGGCGGACTGGAAAAAGTGTTTTGAAAACTGGTTTAGACGCATGAAACTTTGTATAGATACTGGTGGAGATTACTTAGAAAAGATTTAAAAAAATGTACAATGTACAATTAAAATGTGTTATTAATTAGTTATTAAAACTCTTGATAATGGTGTTATACCGAAAACGGTTGGGATTATAATACTATAGTATTGTGAATCAAGTACAAGTGTTTTGTACATCATGTTGTTATAATGTCAGTTAAAGTTTTAAAATTTTGCTACTCGTATTTGACATGTGGCTTATTGCATTCTAAAATATAAGGTGACTTTCGTTTATGTAGCCAAATAATTTGAATGAATTTTATGAATTATTCATACTGGAGACTCGGTAAGTGGGCATGACCAGGGTTCAATGACCTTTTTTGTGAAATACGAAAAATATTTTTTTTGTGCCTCTATACTTGTTCATGAATAACCTCGACTTAATTAGTATAGGAAGTCTAAATTTTATTTTACATATTTCACAGAAAGGGTCATTGAACTTTTGTCCTGGTCAGTCTCCAGTGTGGTTTTATAAACGAAAGTCACGTTATATATTTAATTTGCCTCGGTTTTTAAACAACTTTGCGGAATTTTCGCTCGATGGAAATAATTATTGAAATGAGGTTTTCTTCGACACTTTTTTTCTTAGTGTGTCAAATAGAAATGACAGACAGACCTCAACGATATTCAGCGGTACTCGGTACCTTATATCCCCACTGTCCCACATTTACACTATCTTATTTCCCTAACCATCATTGATAACGCAGAAGACTCAGAAACTGACATGACCTACGAAGAAATACTTAGTGATGAATCTGGTAGGGTAACAAAAAAAATAAATATAAAAATTATTGTCAACGGAACAGTAAACTTTTAACCCAGGGGAGTCGTCCATAGTAGATTGTGCCGGTCACTTGCTTTTGGCCATATCTCCGGAACGGTTGGTCTTGGAGCCCTCGAGAATTTGGACCCCAAATTTGGGTACCAAAATAAAATATTTAAAATGTTTGATCCGAGATCCAAACGGTTGGTCTTGGAACCCTCATATTGGCGCCAGCGTTCCAAAAAAAAATTTTCAATATTTTGATCCAAAGTCCGAAAAAAAAATATTTTTATATATATCCATTGATTGATCACTTATAATTTTATAATCTATATAATTTATAATTTATTTTTATATATCTCTATAGCATATACTTTTTTTGTACCGGCAACAAAAAATTTATAACAACGCTTTTATTGTTGTTTTGTTAGCTCTTTTTTTTTTAGTGTGGGATGCTCGAAAAGTTCATGTACGTGATCTTATTTCTATCGGAGAACTTGTCCTACTTATAATAATGGACCCAAAATAAAAGGGACATCTTTTGAATATTATTTAATATCACAGTCAAATAATGTATCTAAAAGAGTACATCTGTGTAAAGTAATGTTTATGCGAACCTTGGGAATTGGGGAAAGGCAAAAGGAGGACGTTTCAGAAACTAACACGTCGACTGCTGTCTGAAAATGTTGAGTCCCACTACTGCAGGGCTTCGTCATCTAAAAAATACCTAGAGCCCATATGGGAACATTTAACTGGAGATTGGTACGAAGAATAAGAAGCATATATTGCTCCCGAAATAACAAGAAAAATTTCTGTAGCGCTTCGTTAGGAAAAATATTTCGAAAGTTACACTTGGCTCTTTATATGCCAAGAAAAGACCAGTGCAACAAATTAGTAGCTTTTAAAAATGGTATCATTGATGAGAAGGATCATAAGTTTCATCTGCAGAAAAAAGATAAGGCAAGAGATTAGAAAACAAGAGACAAATTTAACACTGACTCTGAAACAATGGTTTCTACAATGGACGTGCAAGCTGTATTATTGTGTCCAAGGATACAAACGTCTGCTACTTATTACAAAACCAAACTGGAAGTGCACAATTATACGCATTTTAATTTAAAAACAAACAAAGACACGTGCTTTCTTTGGCATGAAGGAAACTTAGGATTGGATAGAGATGTTTTTACTTCAATTTTAATGAAACACCTGAGAGAACAAATTGTGCAATCTCTCGAAAATAATTCTTTGGAGCGATGGATGCTGCTATCAAAAAGATCAGTAACTATGTCCAATGCGCTTCTTGAATTGGCAATTGAAAAGAAAATGATAATAGAACAAAAATAGTTAGAGGTGGGACATACGCAGATGGAAGTGGACTCCATGTACAGCTGCATTGAACAAAAATTACCACCACATCGTGAAATTTATGTTCCAGCATATAAACATAATTACGAGTGCGAGCAATAAGCCTGAGCCATATAAAGTAGTATTCTTGAGCTGTGATGATTTTGAAAAATATACTAGTTCTAGCTTTTGCCCGCGGCTCCGCCCGTGCCGAAGAGATTTTCGTGAAAATAAGGAAAACAAAATAATATGATTTTTTGAACGACTATATGCAACGGACACCATGTTTAACCAAAGCGCTAATAAAGACCAATCAAATAAGTACAAACTCGAAGGGTTTGCTGTTGTCCGTTGAGGAGATCCCGTACCCATCTTCCAGTCCAATCATCAGACCCTGGTTAATATGTTTTAGCAAAGTGCCAAGAAGTGTGTCAGGATCATTGTAGATGGAAATCTGTAGTCAGATTAAACTATACAGTTTTCTCGTATGGGAAAAAATCAATTCATACACCTGGCTTTAATCACTTTTTAAGCTAAATATTAGCAAGGGGTGTGTCCGGGTCGTTGTAGATGTAAATCTGTAGTCAGATTAAACTGATATCGTTTTCCTGTATGGGAAAAAATCATTACATAAATCATAGTATTTAATGTATCTGTGCTTAAACCTGGCTGTAGTCACTTTCTCAAGCTTAATATCAGCAAGAGGTGTGTCAGGATCGTTGTAGATGGAAATCTTTAGTCAGATTAAACTGATTAGTTTTGCCACATGGGAAGAAATCATTACTGGAACCACAGTATTTGATGTATCTATGCTTAAACCTGGCTGTAGTCAATTTTTCAAGCTTAATATTAGCAAGAGGTGTGTCAAGATCGTTGTAGATGGAAATCTTTAGTCAGATTAAACTGAGACAGTTTTCTCGCATAGAAAAACAACCTGTTTTATCACGTATAACTAACCATTTGGTCAGGGCACGCCGATAAAGCAGCTAAGCAGCGTTTTTTCTCTGGTTCACAAATACTAAATTTTCAAACTGAAAACTTACTTTTATTTAAATAAAATATAGCCTATGTTACTCAACAATTATGTAGCTTTTTACGAAAGAAAGAATTTTTAGAATCGGTTCAGTAGTTCCAAAGTTTACCTCAAACATACAAACAAACAAACAAACAAACAAACATATAAATCTTTCCATAAATAATAGTGTAGATTAGACCTGGTAACAAAAAATGCGATCCGTGCGTGGTAGATATATGTGATATAAAAATCATGATTTTCACTCTGATTTTGAATATTTGCCAAGGCATCTACAAAGCAGTTAAATTACTTCTAAACGTCCCCCATTGTGGCAATCCCATTTACCTATTGAGGTTTCCAAATTCGTTCATTTACAGGAAATGAAACCATTAATCCCAAAAGATCACCATCCATTTTACGACTCACTAGAACATAATTGTACACATTCTGCTAATTGCCCCCACATTCGTAATGTTTAATAAAGCTTCTTTTAATTAAATGATACTTTATTATCTTTGTTTTGTTCTATTTTATTAAAAAGCTCCACTTGTCTTAAATTATTTCTTCATACTTTCAGCAAAATCGTCGTATGTCAAATAATTTTAAACAAATTTTAAATCCAATACGTCCTATGTAACTTTATTCTGAAACTGAATAAGATAATTCAAAAATATCTATGTCATCATATCGGCACTAATAATTTCTAATGCTATTTTAGGAATCATAATCCTTATTCATCTGCATAAAGAATAACACATATTTTTTGATCTCCTGTAAAGTTACGTTTTTATGACATACAACATATTGCCATTTCAGCGACCTGTGCTGCTAATTCACCCTTATTACGCCTTGCTCATCGATTTAACACATGCAGATTTCCATGAATATGATCCCTTCTGAACATCTAAGAATTCGTTCATAAATCAAATTCGCAAATTCCTCAAGAGTACAGTCTCCTATAGGTGGTAGAGCTAATGCCGGGCTCGACTGTGGAGGTACCACTATTTTACTCGGAAATCCTCCCGAAGTTATTCGGGAGAGAGTAAGAGGACAGCTCTCAGGCAAAAAAACCAGGCGGCCCACCATTGCCTGGGACCGATGGATGGCGGTATATCCATCCCCAATTGCCGGGCCTTATGTAAATCAGACTGGTGACGGGCAGCGGCGTCACTGGTGCAAGGGGTTCGGCACCGCGCTCACCAACCCGCCTGCCCAGTCTGTATGAGTATGGGCATTTCTTGCAGGAGGACCGCCAAGAGTGGCAAAATCCTGGAAAGACCTATGTCCAGCAGTGGACGAAACAGGCTGATGGATGGATGGACAGTCTCCTTGGTGATTATTAAAAACATTCTTGCAATTATGTCACATAAATTCTTTCATCCGCAACATACTCACTTACACACACACAAACACACCCTTGCACTCTTTCATCACATGGTTCATATTCATTAGACATGCACGACTATTTTGTTGTTATTTGTTACCTACCTACTTACATGATAATTTTCTTTTTCGTAGTTTTGTTATTATATCATTTTTTTGTTAAGATTGCATGTAATTAACATACTTTTAAGATAATATTGCATATTTACGAATCAATAAGAGTAAAATTTTAAATGGAAGCAACAAATAAAATAAATAAAATCTCCCATGAAGACGCCGCTATTTTTATCATCATAAATGATTGCAAAAGCGATCGAATTTAATTTAGTCGCTTTTAAGTCCATTTAAATTTAATTTCGAAATTAATTTGAAAGAATCAATCATCAGCGAACAATCAATTTATCATTCTATTTAAAAGTTTTCAACATTGACTCAACTTTTGTCGTTAATAAATGTTCTGCAAGGGTTTGTTCATTTAAGGGTTGGTCTTGAAATATAACAATAACAATAATATTTTTTTATTCTGAAAAAAACATGTTGCCTGGTCCCCACTGTAGGATTCCCTGGGTTGGGTGTTAGCTAGTTTCTACCTCTTACGTGACACACAATCAAATAAATAATAATGCAAAATAAAAAATAAAAATTATTATTAGAGTGCAATACGAACCAGAAAAAATAAATTAGAAACAAATGTAAAGACAAGAATGTCAACAATGTCTGGGAAAAAAGAGGTCGCAGGTTCGAATCCTGACCCGAAGAATTTTTTCAAATTCTTGTCTTTACATTTGTTTCTAATTTATCTTTTCTGGTTTGTAATGCACTCTAATAATAATATTTAGAGTATTCCAAAGCGATGGATTTTGCAATAAAAACATAAACTTAAAAATAAAAATATTGGATATACTTAACTTATGAAAAAATAAAGTAAGTTCAGTATTTGTCTCTTTTTCTGATTTACTTATTTACACAATTGTTATGAAACCTTTTCGCTATATTTATAATTACATTCTGTTATATTTATAATTAAACAGATATGTCTTTGATTTCTTATCTCGTTAAAAAATATTTTATCGATATGAAAAGTTGATTCTTATAATAAATAATCACTAGATTTGAATAACTTTTAACGCACTTATGGACCTCGTGAGGTAAAGTATTTGTACTTGTACAGACCGTTCATCATAACTTGTCCCTTGCCGTCATGTTGGCATCACTGCTTCTCAAGCTATTGCTGTCATGTTGTTTTCAGATAGATTTTTCAACATTATTTGATAAATTATGTATTATTATTGCCAAAGCCGTTGAAGAATAATGCAAAAGAGATTGTGTTGAAACTACGCCTTTTGTAAAAGAGAAAAGGCAAACAATGCACCGTTGATTCCTCTCGTTCAGGTTCGATCTCGTGTCACTGCCATGACGGGTTAGTAAAATAGGGATATCAGCATTAAACATAAAGCCAATTTTATGGGCAAATAATAATTACCTATTCACTTGGCTTTTGCACGAATATCAGAAAAAAGCGTTCAGATTAAGATTATGTTTTTGTTACGAAATCCATCGCTTTGGAATACTCTAAATAATATTATTATAGTGCATTACAAACTGGAAAGGTAGTAAAGTCGGTAGCGCGCTTGTCTTGATAACAAGAGGTCGCAGGTTCGAATCCTGGCCCTAGGAATTTTTTCAAATTCTTGTCTTTACATTTGTTTCTAATTTATCTTTTCTGGTTTGTAATGCACTCTAATAATAATATTTAGCGTTCAGATCAAGTCGCTGGAAAAAATGATCAAAAACGTAAAAAAGGGGATCTCGAAGATTTAGAATAAACGTCGTCGAGCTAGAATAAGAAATAAAAAATACGGTTATAGTAAAGAAATATATGTAAAGATATAACATACCATTAGATCATACGTATTCTTTGCGAAATACAAATCAATAAATAATTTATTATTTAGATTTTTTCATTGTGTATATTTCATTTTCATTAAAGAGAAGTCTAATTAATATGTAAAAATACGCAGATAAGTAAATATTATGAATGTGTAGTAAGGTGAATGTTACGTGAACCATTGGCAGCCCCATATGCAGTGCCACCATTTCCTTAGCCAGGGGCTTTTTATGATGAACGATCTGTACATACATTATATAACTTACCACACGTCAATTTTAATTTATATTAATCGGGGGCAACTTAGCCCGCAGGTAACTTATTAATGACATTCGTGTAGATAACCCTAAGAACGTAGTATTTTCGTTCGTAGACTCGTTACCGGGACTGATGAACAGGCAATAATAACAATCGTCTACCCACACAACAACATTCGACTCGCAAATATTTGTGTGATATATAAAAACACAATTTATATGGTTGCTCAACAAAAAATAGCGTTGTACAAATTAGTGTATATTTTCTTTACTAGCAACACCAAAAATAAAATAAAAAATATTTTTTTTGGTTGTAACCTCACAATGACCGCAGCATTTGACGAAATAAAAAAGTTTCTACGTAAAAATTTGTATTTTATTTTGGATTTCTACAGATATGCACCCTCTTCAGAGCTTTGACTGCATCCAGAGACCTAATTGGAATAATATTATGAAACTCTGTCTGAGATATCTCATCTGGAAATTAAGAGGTGGCTTACTCAAACGAAAATATAAAATTTCTAATGCCAATTTACCATCTTAAGAAAAATTGTATGACCGCTAATTATTTGTTAAACATAGAAAAATATTTGGCATCGCATTGAACATTAATGTATCATATTTTCATATACAACTTTTAACATTTTGTAGTTATTAATCTCCTAGATCTCTTTTACAGAAAAATAATCACATTGCCAACTTCAAAGAGATAAGTCTTTCATTGAAGTTTAATCACTTTGCTGAAAAAATTGCCAAAACATCAGACATATAAATTTGTCGGTACATAATGTACAAGAATTTTAAATTATCTATCACATTAACTGTAAAAAAAATCCTCCGTAAATTTTTCTGTTTATTTTTGCCAGCTTACAACGATTTTTTACAATCCAAGCATAATTACATTTCAAATTTCATGTCACAATAACATATGATCCTTAAATAATCGATTTTTGCAATTATATTGACAATCCATTCATTTAATATGACCGTAAAACATAATTAACATCACTCCAAATCCCTATAGAATTACGATCAACGAGGCACTCTTTGCATAAAGCGTAATTTGGTGGAATGGGTCTTTAGGTTAGGTCAGTGTCACGTCAAGCGAAAAAATGCCCAGTGTGAGGAACAAAACTTGTTTTTTATTTATATTAAAAAAAACTTAAATGGCTAGCAACATTTTTAATTTCCAAAAATATTATTAAAACCCATCTAATAAAATGATTGAGTTCTGTACGAAATTCTTGTTCGTCAACCTATAAGAATGTGTGTGTTTGAAGACCTCATTTCAGTAATTACTTCTATCAAGGTTTTACAATCGCGGTTTTGCACTTCAGGAATCTAGAAAAAGATAACAAAAATGTCATAGGAATTTATCAAACCGTTATCTTCGTATTAAAAGCAGTGAAACAACTCCAAAAAAACTTATACAGAACCAAAACATGGCCATCATTAACTTACCAATATTGAGTTAATTTGAAGCCGTCAACCCAATTTTAGGGTAAAATTCTAACGTAGATATCAATAATCAAATATTTCCACCTCACATCGCAAATTTTAAATGTGATTAATGTTAAACGTATATTGCGAGAAAACGTTAGGAAAACCTAATTTTACGTAGAATTTTAGACAAATCACAGCTTCAGAATAGCTACATGGTGTCCGTATTACAGTTATTAGTCTTTGCTCTAAATTTTTAAATGAAGAAAGGCAAGATCACAATCCAACAAAAATATTTGAACATCTTTCGATGACGTCATTTTACAAAATATATTTTTTAAATATAAACTCTTGAATTTTCCAAGAGATTATTCAAATTTACGTTACTAATCTGCACATTGCAAAATTTCACATTTTCGTGCATCTTAAATTTCCAGCACCGAATTTATAGGTAGACTTTGTTGAATAAATGTTAAACATAGACCAATCTAACTACTTCATTCTTGTGAAACCGTTTACGAAAAAATAATCAGATTGTTAACTTCAAAGAGCTAATCTGTCATTTGAATTCAATAAGTGTATGAGCGGTTAGCGGGTTTTTATTTTCGAAATAAAGTGGACTGTAAAAGCGGGATACAAAATAAAGATTTTATCATATAAATTAAGAATGAGTTAGCTCAGTCGTTCAGGGTATGCAAGGAAACTGCCCTGTCTTTTAGATATAGGTAATAAGAGTAGCAGAACAGAAGTGAAAAAGGACTCACCTGCACCAAGGTCACCAGCCAACGGTCATCAGCACAAAGCGTCCTTTGTAATTCACTCCTCAGAGGATCCAAAATCTTCTATAACACTGCCGGCAGGCTATCCCCATATGAAACTGACACTGGAGACACGATTTGCACTTGAAAGATTATTATTTATAGTTTTTATATTTTTTATTGCGGAGACGCAACCATTGCGTCAAAGTTCATTGCGGAAGTAATTAGCACAACACGCCAATCTAACGGCGTCATCTTCTCTCTCGCTCGGCGCTTGGTGAATAATGCGTGAGTGGGAAAGGGAAAGGAATATTAGGAGCTGAAATACTGAGCGTAACAACATCCTATACCGCGGATTTGAATTTTTAAAGAAAATGGCGTAAACAATAAGATTACTGGAAAAATCTATCAAAACATCAGACATACAAATTTGTTGACGCTTAATGTATCAGAATGCTTATTATTTACTGTTAAAAAAACTGAAAAAGAACTGTCAAAACATCAGATATAAAAATTTCAGAATATTAATTATTTACTGTTAAAAAAAACTTTAATTATCCTGACTAATGTCACTAGTTTAAAACGATGGTACGATCAAAATTTCATGTCAGAATAGCCTTTGATCTTTAACCACTAGAATAATATTATTATAATATCCACGTCTTTAACTAATCGAACTCTGCCATTTTATTAACAATCCTTTAATTAATTGGAACGAAGACCTAATTAATATTAATCCAAAATCCGAGGAAATTACGATCCATCGAGGCACCCTACAAAAACATAATCTTGTGGAATACCTCTTAAGTAAGAAGAATCTGTATAGTACTCGTATTTACACAGGTACCATATTCTTATTCTAAGGTCATACTTAAGGCGACTATTACTACCGGCAAGCTCGGGTGCGTGTGTCTCACTCTCTTACATGACCCGTCCCATACTGATATCTCTGTGGTTCGAGGGGGAATCATTCTGCGAACGTATACCTACCTATACCTACCTATATATTAAATCCATTATAACTATTTATTTAAAAACACGAATTACCAATAAAATTGCATACCTGCCTGTTAGACATTCCTTGATCTATTTTTTGAAATACGTTGTAATTGATTTACGATATTCACAAAATTAATTTTACTACTTTTTGAACTCATTGTCTAAGTTTTGATTTTTAGTGAAAACCTGTTATTGGCCTTGTTTATGTATCTAACTATAGTAATATCTCATTGTGTGATCGCTGTTGGTTTTCCAAATAAACGATAAAATAAAATAAAAATAATAAATAAAACGTGCTCAAAGTTACCTACATAAATTATTACAATTAATATAACTAAATTTCTCCAAAACTAATCAAGGGAACTCATTTTGTAGTTATAATATCTTCAGTTTGACTACGTTTCAATTTGTTTCTTTACGTAGCTAATTAATTACATCATTGTCTTAAATTGTCTTAATGTGGAGCTTGTTTTGGTATTTACTAAGTTTGAGCACATAATCAAAAAAATACTAATCAAGGCACATCATTTCAGATATTTTGTACTTAAGCATATATTTTATTTTTAGTTTTTACTGAAGTAACATTTGAAGAGGCTTGTACACAGGGTAAACAAAATATTATTCTATTTAGTCAGTCATTTAGATTATCAAAAAATATTGGACATGTATTTTTTCTTTTGTCAATCAAACAAAAAATAGTAAACTTTAAACTTTATCAATTTTCACACATTATTAACTTTGTATTGGGGTCTTACTCGCGATAACTAACAACATACCTTAATAGATATGTGCTTGACGTTTCGACGCCTCTGTAGACTGTCGTGGTCACAAGCTAACTGACGAGAGTAGCAGCAAAAATGTCCTTGGTGAGCCGGCGGTAGGTAGCACATTATTTTTCTTTTTCCTACACGCACTTTGTCTTTTGGTAATTAATTGTTTCTTTCGTCACACACGACACACAATACTAACAGTATCGAGGCAAATATTCGAAGATAAATCGCGAGGTTTAAATTTCTGTATGACTGAACTCCATGCCGAAGATAACTTAAACCCGTCATCCCGATTGAAATTTTTTGGGGTTTTTTATATTCAATTGCTTCTCGCACAGTTCTCGGGTAGTAGTGGCGGTCAGTGGAAAGGGTTTTGGGGTCATGAAGTTCTATCCAGTGGTTTGAACCAGCCGTTAGCAGGTGTTCTGCAATCGCTGATTTATTTATTTGCCTGTTTTTTACAGCTGTAATGTGTTCCTTGACCCTCTCAGCTATGGTTCGCTTTGTTTGGCCAATATATACACTTCCACAGCTGCACTGTATTTTATAGACACCAGGAGTCATGTATGGTATAGCATCCTTTGGTGAGCGAATATGGTGCGCTGCTTTAAAAAACGGCGTATAGATTCAAAAGATTCAAAGATTCAAAATGTTTACTTGTAAAATAGATACATAAAGTATACGTTTTACATGTCAAATCTAATCTGTATAAAAATAATATTTTACAATTAAACAAATATGATACTTACGGGAAATATATATAAAAAAACAACTATATTTAAGTTGGGCCACTAATGTTATACACATGCATAAAATAAAGACTTATTGGAATAATAATATTATTATACACAATGCAATTAATAAATAAGTTGATAAATAAACTGAATAGACCATATATAAATATAATGCCTAACTAAATATACACTAACTTAAGTAAAAAATTAAAATATTGTATATACCTACATAATGCAATGAATAAATAAGTTAATAGATAAATAAACTATAAATAGATTTAATGCCTAAATCCACCCATTCGATTAATCTTGCTAAGAAGAAGGGCAAGAAACTTAGCAAGATCATGTCTTTTTTATCAGTTTTTTTTTTCAATATGTCTTAATACTATTACAGTCTTTCTAACTTACATAAAATTATACAAAACAATGTGTTAAACTTTAATAACTAAAGGATAAAAATATAAAAGACAGAAGGGAATTGTGTCATGAGGGAAAAAAATACATCTTAGTCTACCTGTCTAATGAGGTAGTAAGTTAAAATACTAAGCAAAACATCATCTACCTGTCTGATATAGTTTATATATACAGTCTTGATGGAGTATTTACCTAGTGCTGTTCCGATTTTGTCCGTTATTCCTTTCACATATGGCATAAACGCTTTCTGTCGGCTGACCTCGGGATGCTTTTCCTTCCTTAGTTTTCGTCTTTGCCTTCCCACCTTGTATCCATTCCGTTTAAGTACCTCCTGAACATGTGAAAGTTCCTCTCCTAAATGTTCAGGGTCACAGAGATCGTATGCTCTGTTTGTGAGAGAGGTCACAACAGATTGTAGGTGACGAGGATGGTGATGAAAAGACGCGTGTAGGTATCTCTGTGTGTGTAGGCTTCCTATATACAGAGTGTGCCAATGAACCGTCAGTTCTCACCATTATCTTTACATCAAGAAAAGCCAAGGATCTATCCTTCTGCCATTCATAAGTAAACTTAACCTTTGAATGAATGGAGTTTAGACGTTTACTATACTGTTCTACTTGCTCATTACCTCCTTCGATAATACAGAAGATATCATCCACATATCGTTTCCAAAGTCGTACTGTAGATGGCCCGGATTGTAAAGCTTTTACGAATGATTTTTTAATTTTAAAAAGTACAGAGATAAAGCGCGTCAAAGTTTGGGAGTGGGGGAAAATGACGTCACTTCTAAGTAAAATTGTACCTAGATGTGACGTCACGCGGAACTTCAGCGGGCTATATCTTCATCATTGTTTGTTTAATTGAAAAAAGAAAAAATACATGCCCAATATTTTCTGATAATCTAACTGACGGACTAATAATTTTTTTTTGTCATCATACCTATTAAAGCGGCCCCTATCAAGGTCACCAGCGGTTATAGTCCTCTTAACAACTTAGCCAAAGAACACCTGCGGGCCTATTATGTAACTTAGTGTCGTTTGCCATCTGCCCCATGATTCTGTATCGTAAAATCAGTTGCTAAACCGAGTGCCTATCGTTAAAAACATACATATCCGCTTATAAATTACGTCACAATACGTAAATAATTCAATACCCATTGAAGGTTATTTTGGAAGTTATTTTTTTATCTGTTTTTGGTGAATAGCAACCATAGATGGCAACCGACACTGAGTTACATAATAGGCCTGCTGGTTGCCAAACACAGATACGATACAGATATATGTTAAACGTGTTCACGAACTGCAACGTCACTAACGTGACCTTTGATAGATAAATCGGAATTCGATAGTATATTTATATTTTTGACGTTTGGCAATCAGTTGGCAACCGGCTCAACGATACATAATCTAGGGGCTAGACGGCTATTCTGGCATTATTTTTAACTTGCAATATTAGTCACTACCATTAGATACTTGTTTAAGTTTGATAAATGCCATGCGATGGAAATTAGAGTGACTAAAGCAAAGTTTTCAATCAAAATATCAATCCATATCCGTACAAAATCCCTTTTAGAATCACTGAAATCTGCCTTGGCAATTTTTCACGTGCCAAAATTCAGCCAGTTCTTCTTAGAAAGTTAGTATTATGATAAGTATAATGGTTTAAACTTCCATCTATTTATAGCGGGCCCTCGAATATACGCCTCACAGACTGAATCTATTGGGAAAGTCATCAATCAGAGGCACCTTTCCTCGAAGTAGTTTTTCATGTTCATCGAAAACGAAACAAAATAACTTCAAAGTAACATACGGTTAATGCCCAGAAGACGTGTTTATGGTGATAAAGTGATGAACCGTGTTGCACAGCCATTAAGGGACTCCTTAATTGTAAAACTTTGTGGCCCTTAGTAGCAGGCGCGGATTTACAAGGGGGTTGCGGTAAATGCAACCCCCCCCCAACGATATTGTAAAAGGCGAGCTTTGCGTATGAAAAGAAACCGGCCAAGTACGAGTCGGACTCACGGACGAAGAGTCCGTACCATTATCTATAAAAACGGCAAAAAAATCATGCACAGGTCCGACTAGCACATGGCTGGTTTTAGTATCTGTTGTTATAGCGGCAACAGAAATACATCATCTGTGAAAATTTCAACTCTCTAACTACGAGTATCAGGGTTCATGCATTATTTATAAAAACGGCAAAAAATCATGTCTGTTGTATGGGAGTGCGCAGATCCGACTCGCACTTGGCCGGTCTTAGTATTTTTTGAAGCGGCAACAGAAATGCATCATCTGTGAGAATTTCAACTGTGTAACTAATCATGAGATACAGTCAATTACACAAGACCGTACGGCCTATAACTCCAAAGTTAGGGGTCGGGGGTAGCGGGGGGTGGTATTTTTGAACTCAGGAGACACAGTTCTATCATGCAACGATGTTAACTTCCAGCCCGTTACGCTCGACCTATTAGAGTGCAGTATCTGTTGCACAAGTTGCAGCGTGACGCCTATATCTGCACATCGGTCCGATGCACATTACATGTGCATGTAGCCTAGCAGACCGATGGTAACCTAAGCTCGCAGCCAGGTATATACAACCGTTGGGATACCTACTGGACGCGGTGTCCAGTAGGTATCCTACTGGATACCTACCGGAGTTATACCGGCCTATAACTCCAAAGTTAGGGGTCGGGGGTAGCGGGGGGTGGTATTTTTGAACTCAGGAGACACAGTTCTATCATGCAACGATGTTAACTTCCAGCCCGTTACGCTCGACCTATTAGAGTGCAGTATCTGTTGCACAAGTTGCAGCGTGACGCCTATATCTGCACATCGGTCCGATGCACATTACATGTGCATGTAGCCTAGCAGACCGATGGTAACCTAAGCTCGCAGCCCGGTATATACAACCGTTGGGATACCTACTGGACGCGGTGTCGCGTCAGCTTATCTACGGCAATAATACCAGGAAATATTGTACAATTACTTTTATTTTTAAAAGTATAAAAAAACAAATATGCGTATTATTCCCCTTAAAAGGCCCAGTATGTGTTGGGGTCTGGGCCCTCGAGCCATCCGATGCGGGTCCCCAGCACCCCGGACTTCTCGACGACGTGCGACGGTTCTGGTGGTCCTTCAGCACTCTGGCGGGACCTGGTGGGATCGGTCATCTGTAAATAGAAAAATTAACATTAATTTCGTTGAAGCTTACAAGACGTTCTGAGGGTCGGGGCATAGGACAAACTCTTTGCTTAGTAATTGCAACGGTAATAAGAACCTTGAATGGGTCGTTGATAGGAGTTTGTAGAAATTATATACTCACAGCTTTTTGATGGTTGGGCAGCTCCAGATTTGATTCAGGCCTCGCCGTAACCAGCATGCACACCGCCATCAGCACCAGCAGACTGTTTGGCAGCATTTTGATTCAGGAGCTGCGAATGAAAAGAAATAAAATATTAAATTCAGTCATAAAACATGCGCTTTATCCCTGGAAAGAAGGCACAGGAGAAGTATAAAAATGCACAAAATAAATAATTTAAATATTCAATACTTACATAGAGCACGGAGGGTCACGAGTCACGGGTCACAGTATTCCTGTGGGCGAACTTGTTCACTCAGTGGCTGTCGGTGGGTTTATGAATATCAAGGAAGATTTGGGGACCTTATATAGTAGCCTGCTGATATCAGCGGCCGCAAAACGAACGATCCAATGACGCAATGTAAGGAAAATTGATTAGGTATTCAGGCAATAATCCTGAAATAAAATTAATAAATAATTGTGGTTAAATCGCGAGCGGTTTATACTTTTGCGTCACCCATCAGAAATAATGCCGATAATATTGTAATAATAGGCAACTATTTCTGTGGTTTGCCTGAAACCCTGACGTCAACGGAATTTCACCATATTTTTATGCCATAATTAAATAAATGTTATCATACCGTTTGTTTTTAAACTAAAGTTGGGTTTGTACCTAATGTAGCTAATACAACGTGCATACGTTTTGACATGCTAATTTTTTCAAACTCCGTACAAGATTAACTTGCACACCGACCAGGTGCTGCTCCGTCTTGGCCGTACGTATCACCGAGCTACCGATAAGACCGCTCTGCACGTGACTATCCGAGGCTGCATGGAGATCTCGGTAACGCAACGGAACGAGGTGCAACGAGTGCGCTATCTTTGAAGAAAAAACCATGTATTTTACTCAGGCTTATCGAGAGCGGCTTGGGGCTCATCAGCGAACACGTCGCAACATACAAAAGTTCTGCCGTGATTTTGTTTTCATATAGCAACGGGACGCAGCGATAATGTTTATGTAACTGCACACATGACGCAAACTTGGCTGAAATTCTGTTGAATTCCCAATGACATCATTCGGCTTTGCCACACATGGTCATGCCTAGCGATACATACCTTTTAGTGATCGTTATCCTCATTACAACGGGTCGATAAGTGAAATAATTATTTGACCTATACCTATGGGTTTAATCGTTTGGCTAACAAGGAAAAATACTTCGGGAATCACGAAATGACGTAGCAACGAACCCGTGCTAGTTTTTATAAAACCCGAGATAAGGTATATGGGATTATTTAGTTGCTACGGCCACAGAACAAAAGTAAAGTGTGACAACGCTTTTCGCTAACATAGGTATTTGCTGCTGCCTTATTCTCGCCGTTCGAGGGTCCGAGCAGGACGGTGACGGATGACACACAGCTTTCATAATGTAAATAATGTTTATGCAACATTACAGCATCGATGTGTCTCAAGTGTTGCGGCACATTGCAGCATACAGAGTGCATATCAGACGTTCGTACTTGCGCTTGCTGCTCCGGCACCCTAACGTTATACTATCATTGCTGACATGCTGACTGCTACATGACGACGGTCGTACTGGTCGTAGTAAACGTAGTAAAGACATGTTCACGTCATAGTATCTTAACCTACGCAACATACGTGTACGTGTACGATAACTAGACATACACACACATATACACATACAAGGAAAACGTGCTATGATCTCTACATTCGTCACGAACGTTTCAAGATTAAGGAATGTGAGTAGCAAAGGTCTACGAGCAGGTGAGCTTTGCTCAGGTACGTTAGATTGTTGTGTAGAAGCTGACACTAGCCTAGGAACGACGTTACGTTACTAGAAGTCTAAGTTTTGCGTTACGGCGTTCATGGGCTGTGCGGCTGTGATTTTCTTACTTTTCTGCAACACCTGCAAGTCTTTTGCAGAGATTTATGTCTAGAACTTATCCAGGAGCATGCCGGGAGGCTAGCGAGCATCGTTTGTAGTGAAAAAATTCAAGTGCATTTTGAGTAAAATGCATCCTAGTGCATTGGGTTAAGATTGCAATGGCAAAATTCCTAGTCACACCTTAAACTGCATGTAGGCATTATAGACCGCACGGTCCTGTGTTCCTGACTGTACAGCCTGGTGACAGACGGACAGACGGACAGCGGAGTCTTAGTAATAAGGGTCCCGTTGGTTACCCTTTGGGTATGGAACCCTAAAAAGAACTTCATCAGAATAACAAAAATAGCTGTGATCATTTACATTACAAATTAAGAACTTTGAAACTGCCCAAAAAACAAAAACTTTGTAAGTTATCAGTATTACGGATCAATATCCTTTTCACGTAATTTGAAAAAGAAAATGTTGACGAACTTTCCGAAAAGGGCCATCGAACCTTGATATTGACTACTTATATAGTCTTCAGTATGATGGCTGTATAAATAAATATCACCTTATATACATCCGCCCATGGGATCTAAAGAAACGGTATCCATACGAGCAACGCCACGGGGCGGGGGCGTCTGCTGGTATATATTTAATAACAAAATAACTGTACAAGTGGTTCTATCTCTAAGACACTAATACTTTATTAGTTCTGTTTTTGGAAAGCTTTGGCTAAATTTAAATTCACGTGCATCTGATGACGCAATCCCCCCACCCCCCTCAGCAAGACCTAGATAGGCCCTGCTTAGAAACTTTATGATGGTTCTAGGCAGCCCAATTAGACATCTAGAAAATATTATTTTAGGACTGAATTAAAAGTTTTATAGTATGTCAGGGAATTAGTTGTTTCAGTATATTTTCTAGGTAAAAGTTGTAAAAGTTACTCATTAATTAAGGACCGTCTAGCTATGGGGCCGAGCGTTAGAGCGCTTGCCTGCTAACCTAGACGTTGTTAGTTCAATCTCCGCGTTCGGACGTTGTTAGTTCAATCTTTGTGTTCGATTTGCATGCTGCGGAATTGGTCCATTCGTGCCCGAAGTACCGCAAAGGGTTCGATTCGACACCCATGACATTTGGGACGTAATAATCGTCGGTGAAAAGTGGGTAAACCAAGAGTGGGCTGTGACTTGCATTTCATAGTTCACACTTGGGAACACCTCTAACCCCCCCTCGGTGAGTCATGTCATGACGATATACAAGGTGACATTAATTTATGCAGCCAAATTCACACTGAAGGCTCGGTAAGTGCTAGCTAACAAGGTTCGATGACCCTTTTTGTGAGATACGTAAATTGTTTGTTTCATGTTCTCTGCAAACGCAAGCCAAGCCCGAGCCAAACTATAAATGGGGTCAGCATTTTACTTTTCGAAATTAGCAAAAAGTGTTAGATCTGATCATATAACTTCAGCATGAATTTGGCTGTATAAATTAATATCACCTTGTATTTCATATTTATTTATTTGTAAACATGTAAATTACACAGGTGATCAATAGTGTATACATATAGAACATGTTACCCTGTCAGGGCGCAGCTATTACATTTTTAATTTTAAATTGAATGTACTTATACATAATTAAATAAAGTACATATTTTATATTTGATTTTACATGTCAGAACACAACAATTACATTTATATTTTATGATAAAACATATTACAAGTATTCTGATTTGGCAGACTAAGAATTTTAAAAAAATAAAAAATAATTGTAAATAACATAAAAGTGTATGCAAAATCAGCGAAATTGAGGAAACTTTAATAAAATTTTATGAAATTATATGGTTTTGTCCATGAGATAGTCATTTATTGAGTAATAGCAATTGTTGACTAGTAATTGCTTAAGCTTTTTTGTAAAGGAGTTTGATGATTCTTCTTTTTTGATGTAGTCCGGTAATTTATTGTAAATGATTATGGATCGATAGTTAGGGCCATTCTGAAACATGGTTAGGTAAGGTCTAGATAAAGCTAATTTGTTTTTTATATTACAGTAATTAATTACAAACTCAATTACTTATTTAAGTAATCAAAAGTTTTTACCTCACGGACCAACCAGTTGGTCGGTTAGTTGGTCCGTAGGTCAGAAACGCTCTTGAAAATGCTTATACAAGCAAAAAAATTGGGTGCAGTCATATAGTGAGATATATTATAATTTTTGGACAAGTACAAAAATTTAATTTCAACAAAGATGTCTAATTAAAATGATGTTAGTAAATTAATGAATGAAATAAATGAAATTTTCACCCCGTTAATACTTTACCAAAAAGGTTCTCGGGCTATAATCTGCTAGACTCGGTTCTTTTCCTTCATAAATATTGCACAGGCGGCCTGAAAACGACGGATAAAATTGGTCGTTTCGAAATTTACATTTTAATTACTATAACTTTGATGAACTTTGTAATAGAAAAGACGCTTTTAATTAAGATGGCTGTGAAGAAAATTGAGTGTTAAGGTGTTTCGTACAATATCGCTCGCTATTTATAGGGCCGAGTTTTACATTTGACCTACATGACCATCATATCAAATTAGATAATGCAGCTTTTCTTACCCAAAAAGGCTTTAAGGGTCCGTATAAGGCTAAATGCACACTTCAAATGAACATATCACATTGTGTAACTTGGTTAATCGGTATAGTAAAAATAATTTAGATAGTAGTCAATAGGGTTGATAGATTCTTCTCAGAAAAACGCAAAACCTTTGAGTTCGCTCGATAGAAAAAAATTACGAAGTTGCCTCTAAATTTCATGTTTTTCGAGTGTTAAAGGGCCTTCCTTAAAGCATACAGCCTTAAAATTTGTATTAAAAATAAGTTACAAAATGACATCGTCAACTCGTCTTAGAATATTTAAAAAAAATCACCTAGAAGCAGATTGTGTGTGAGTGTGTATGTTTTTTTATTTTTATTTAATAATGCTTTATTGACATAATTTAATTAATTGATAAAAAATATACGTTAACTTAGCTTGCGTGAGACAGACGGATTTAGAAAGATACTAATAATAAATAATAGAAAATACACCGTCACGTAAAATGTTCGTTTTTTTTAGGTAGATGTTCTGTGGTAAGTACATATAAAGTATATATATTTATTAAACTTGATAAATATTCTTTAAAAGAATATTTTTTTTTGCCCACAAAACTTAGTACTTTTAAGGATACTAAATGTTGAATGTAAAAAATATTTGTTCAATTTACATATTTTCTTCAATATTTTATAATTTTTCTATGAAACTGTGCATAAATTGCCCCGCTCCGTACGTTGAAAAATTCACACACTTATGGACCGGTTTATTCAATCTTTCGTATTAATAGTTAATGTATCACATTTTAAATACTAAATTTTTAGTAGTGACCTCGTGGTGTTTACGGAAAAATAATCACATTATCAACTTCAGAGAGTAAAAATTTCCATGCAAGTTCAAAAAAAAAAAACACATCACACATACAAATTCGTAAACACATTCATATTATAACAATATACATTTTTATTCATTGACTGTTAAAAATAAAGACTTTTCCCGAATAATGCTGCCAATTTACCAGGACTTTTTGTATTAAATAATGCATAATTACAATTAAACTTTTATTCTAGAATAACTTATGTTTTTAACCAATCGAACTCTGTAATTTTATTCGAAATCCTTCCATTTAATCATCCATAAAAACATAAATTTACATCATCCCAAATCTCAAGAAAATAACGATCCGTAAATGCCATTTGAAAAGGGTAATTTCGTGAAAAGTATCAGCCTTACGAAATTACTATCATAATATGCCCAGTGAGAATTCGGACAATTTTAAATTCGCACTAGTAAAAATACATAATAGATTTTTTTATAAAAGTAATATTCCCTTTTCGAAACTAGATCAGGCGAAAATGTAATTTTCCTCGCAGTTGAATAATAAAAAAGACCGACCTTTTTTGTCACAAATTATTATATTACTTGTCCAACAACTCCATTCAGTATTCATATCTTCGGCCAAAGTGTTCCGTAGATATTTAAGGTTCTATTGAGAATTGAAACCCTTTCATTTTATTCTCAAGAGTAAAGCATAGGCTGGGAAAAAATGTTATTTCCTGTCCAACACAAAAAGGCCAATGTCAAATACTTTATTAGCTTTTGATAGAGGCGATTTTTGGTTAACTAATTGACCTATTTGTCTAGGACGCGTAATACTAATAATTACGCGCGAAACAGCAGATCGGAGGGTTTTTAGCTAATACTGAAATACTTTGTAGGGAAAAAAATATTGGATTTACGTAGAAAACCTTTATATTTTATTACCTATTTTATGAAAAAAAATCAAGTTGATCTCTTACCCGCCGCGTTCTTAAAACGAACGTTTAAAAACCAAAAAAAAGAGCATGGAAAACATTTTTTTTCTGACAAAAATATAAATCTTAGTCCATTGTTTATACGTGGATCACCCAGATAAAAGAGCAATAAATCCATTATATTTTTTTCAGTACTAAGATAGTCCCAGTTTCTTCAAAAGAACCCTCAAAAATCTGGCTTTGTTCATGTTCTAGGCTCAGGTACAGCCTTAAGTACTTACAATATGCGTAACATATATCGTCACATGAATCCCCGGGGGGGTGTCAGAGGTGTTCCTAATTGTGAAATATGAAATGCAAGTCACAACCCACACTTGTTGCACCCGCTTTTCACCGAAGATTATTAAAAGGACCAACAGTTTAACGTGCCTTCTTAAAACGACATAGTAAAAAATTTGAATAAAACGATAGATAGCGATCTGAAAAAAAAAAAGGAAAAAAATCTTTTAGCCCAAAGGCGAAAAAAAAATTCACTCGATCGAAAAAAAAATGCAAGGTGGAGGCTGTTTTTTTTCAGTTCAAAACAGTAGTCCATCCAAAATAACAAAGAAAAAATAACAATAATTACTGTTGTGAACATGTAAACCTATTATTTGAAACATAGAATTGCGTTTTTTTTTTTTTAAGGCTCCCATATGAATTTATGTTAAATTTTATTCCCTAAAAAACATCATGATCCAACCTTTTCTTGATTCACCGCGCTACTCGGACGCGCACTTTTTCAGATATGTTTATCTCTTTCGTTGTGCGATGAACCTATTGCGCCTTAAGGTGGTAACGGAAGATCTCGGTGCAAAATGCACATCATAATATTGTTTTCTTTCAACTTTGCTTTAATTTGGGTATTACTAGCCCGCAATAGTGTGCATAAAGCGGCACTTTTCTGCTCCAGAGCAATGTAATGCAGAAAAGTATATATGAAAATCCATTAGTGCCCTGAAAACAATGAAATAATGGATTTACATACATACTTTACTGCCGCGCCACCACTAAAGTCCCGCGTCAGTATTTATTGTCTCTGGAATATGAACCAAAATGCATTAATCCAGGGGACTTCAGTGCTGGTGCTGACTCTAAAGCCGCAAATCCCAAGTGACCCGTACACCGAAAACTAGTTTTAAATTACCCTATCAGCGCGCAGATAATAAAACGTAAACCATAAACAAAAAAAAAACTTGAGCTAGCCTACCAGTATTTTTCATAATCGAGTACTAACTTCTCGAGTGGTTTTATAAGCACAGGATTTGGTTGATAGGTATAGAAAACTAGTTTTGTACTAATTCGCCGATAATAAGTCAAAGGCCAATCAGCGCTATTTTTATTCTTGCAAACAATTTAAAATAAAGAAAACTGACTAAATAGACGTAAAACCATAGAATAAGAACTAAAGTAAAACCATGTACAAAAAAATTATCGGTCAATAGGCGCGAATTTACGCAATAAATATTGTGAGAATTTGAATGTGTTTCTTGAAAATGGATTTTACTAGCGAAAGTGACGACGAATCAACACCCGAAGAAATAAAAAATGTGGCAAATGAAAGTAATAAGTACTTAGATAATCTTTTGCCTCCGAAATCGAATGATAAATATTTGAAAATCCTTAGGAAGCTTTTATATGTTTGAGCCGTTTGGGGTTGAAACTTTCGGCCCGTGGGGTCCCAGCGCCAAAAAACTAGTAAAAAATCTATCAGTTCTTTTAGTGGAAACATCGGGTGACCAGAGGGCTGGCGCATTCCTCGGCCAACGTATAAGTTTGGCCATTCAAAGAGGAAATGTGGCCAGCGTTCTGGGCACCATGCCGCAGGGGTCAATTTTAGATGAGGTATATTTTTTGTGGTTATTTTTAAGTGTGTAATTTATATTGTGAGGTAATTTTAGTTTAGAATAAGTTTTTGTTTTTTATGTTTTAAGTTATTGTAATTATTATTATAACATGTCTAAATATTAAATTATTAAGAAAAAAATATTTTTGCGAAATTTAAAACTGAAATGGGTGATTGGTACTTGTACTGAGGCCAAAACAATTTTTTTTAGAATTTTTGTCTGTCTGTATGTTCCGTATTAACTCGAGAACGCTTGCGTTTTTTTTTATTATCATGATAGTGACCCTGGTCAATACCAGTCTGTTGAATTTTTCTCGAGTTAAAACATACATACCAAGAAAAATAAATCAAGCAATACAAACAAGCAAAAATTCTGAAAATTGTATTTTGGCCTCAGTATTGACGGAACCTCAGCATCGTGTACGACTTAACACTTCACTGAGCTTCTGTAAGTTAAGGAGTTTCTGACTTTGTCGATACTTTGGAACAAGAAGAAAAGTCGTGAGGTTTCGGTGATGTTATTACGGATCTCCAAATATTTTAGTTTCTCCAGGAAGTTAATCTTTGCCATAGTTTTGTTTGAGTGGCTCAGATTGATTGATCACAATATCGATATTTACATCTTTACGACATAAAACCCGGAAGCGGGTGTCCGAGGCGTTTCCGAGTCCATCCATCATCCTGTTATGTCAACTGCTGGACTATCCTTTCCAAGATTTCGCCACTCAGGGCCTCCTGGAAGAAAGGCCCATACTCACGTACGCTGGGCAGGCGGGTTGGTGAGCGCGGTGCTGAAACCCTCGCACTAGTGACGCCGCTGCCCGTCACACGTCTGATCTAACATTTTTATTTACAATTCGCACCAAACTTAAACGTGTTAAGTGATGTTAGCTTCAGAGAGATGGATAGAGAGAAATAGATGAAAGAAAGAGATAGACAGAGACATGCACGAACATCACTGCCGTGCTAAGAATAACCGCCGTAAGCAGCATTTTTCTCCAAATCGAGTTAGTTACATATTTGAAACCGCCGTATCAAGATCTGTAACTTTTACTTTGACAGTTTTATAAAATAAAGCCTCTAAGGGCTATTTTTTATTTTAATAACCACTGTATCTGCACTTTTTAAATTTCATTCCTTAGCATTATAGTTGTAACTGCTGATGCCACTTTTATGCATTAAATTTTCCGTTCGTGTCGGGAACTGATTTCTTAAAATAAGCGTTGTAACTACCACTTACAGCGGTTATATTAAGAAGCTGCAACAGCCTCAATCGCCTAAGCCCTACGATATCAGCCGCATGTGTGTATGCTGCGTTTATTTTAAAGTAAAGCTCACTTTTGAGAATATGATTCCTAGATATAAGCTAGGAACAACAAAAAAAAATTACAATGATTCTCAATCATAGGCGCAGTGAAATGAGTTCCATAGCATAAGCGCTCTGTGTGTGTGGGTTACAACGCTAATTGTAAGGATTTGTCTTAACTGACCAGAATGTTTCCTAAAAATAAAAAGTTTCTTAATATAAAAAAAAATTATATATGTGTTACGAGTATTATTTTGATATATATACAAACTACATCATTTTCTCTGTAATATAAATGAAACAGAAAAAAAAACAGTAAATATTGAAGAAGTAAATGAACAAAGTATTTTTAAAACTTTAGGCGCCATTTTCTCGAAAGTAGTTGTCATGCACATACCGCTGTTATCCTTAGCACGGCAGATCAGAGGCGCCAATAATTTTGGTGCCGTTTGTAACCCCACGTAATATAGGGTGATTTAAAAACAAGTTCTTTCCCAAGATGCAACCAATAAAACTGTAGTTTAGTTGTGGTTAAACTATCTTTGTTAGGAAACTTCATGAACTCGATATAACTTGAGACCAAGAAGGTTGTGAACGTGATACTTAAAAGAGAAACTTTGTATTTCCTCAAGCAAGGAAAGTCACGGCAAAAAAGTTATCTTATATAGTCGTATTTCCTCACAAATAATAACATATCTGTGCATAAAAAACTTAAATATATTTTTCTAATGATCAAAGTGATAAAGTTTTGACGATATCCTTCGAAAATACGCAAAAAAAATCTTCCGCATTCATAATTTGAGGAAAGTTTTGATAGAAAGATAAATTTCGTGTTATTATTTAAAATTATTCCGTGTGATGAATAGAAAATGTGTTTTTGTGCAATTTTCAAGACATAAACTTAGCTTGGTAAAAAAGCAAAGTAATTTCGATGACTAATCCGGTTTCAATGTTTCCAAACTTTGTTTGAATTTATAAGATAGTTTCGAAAGGAGTCAAAAAGTTCATATCTATCGGTAGTGTTCTTCTGATATCAATATGATGCTTTCAAGCAGATTATTGTTTTCCTCCTTTGATTATTTACCCCATAATTTTCATTTCTTTCAGTAATCAGAAAATCCAATTTCTCTGTTACACATTAGTGAGTATTGCCACGTAATGCAAAACAAAAATATTGTGTTTAGTCTATCTCGGTTTTTTAGCGCTCTGATTGGCCATATCTTATTATATCGTAGTGTTTCGGCCAATCAGCTGTCGATATTTTTTCTTACAATTTTGACTTCTTTGTCATGAAGCCTCGTAGATAGAGGATTTGTCTACGTGCAGCCTCGATTGCTTTACAGAACACTTTCACCATCACGATGAAACGAATACATGCCGAATAGTTAAGGCGAGGAATTGATAAACTTTTAATTTCAAATCGGCGCCTTATGGGTGTGGAGTGAGAGGGACTTACTCCATACAAATATGCGCTCACGAACTAGCTTATGCTGTAAGGTCGTATGCGGCAAAACAGTATTTTTCATTTAAAATGACAACTAAAAGTAATTTAATAAATCCAACGGGCCATATTGAAGTGTAATTGTAGACTAATTTTAAATAAAAAACTTAGAGGCTTCATTCGGTCCCGTTTGTCAGTAAAATATTTTATGGTTTTTTTATTATTAATATGCATATATGTATGTGCACTTTTATTAGTTACATATAGGTAAAAAGAAAGAAATAATGTTTTAGAAATAATTTCGACCCACTCGCGGTCGTCATGAGTCGAATGTGGAACAGTCAATACCATAGATAATATAAACTAACATGCAAAAAACTTAAAACAATTTAGAACTATTTTCTTAACCTATTTATCTTTTAGCTCTCGTCCGACCTGCTTGTGTAAAAAGTTATATTATAGCTGTCTGTGGTCGAGAATGGGTGTTAGAAATGTGTAAAGTATGTCTGTCGGTCAGTGTTGTTTGTTTAATCCGGCTCCGTAGTGGGCACCGAGTGACCAAATGTAAGACGATTCCCAAGTCCTTAGTTCAATGTCAGTCAAAGGAGGGTGAACAGCTTTAATGACACGAATGGTGACGCAATTGTTGGATGAATGAGCATGAGAACGAGCATGTGTAGGTATAGGTAAATTGTTATGTGGTATTGAATGTGTAGTGTGTCGATGCTGGTTCATACTGATGTATCTCGGTTTTAAAAGAGGTTTTCTAATTTTTTTTTCTCTGCCATGAAAAATAATCAATCAACTAAATCTTCGGGCAAAATATGTCAATGAAATGCTTAATCTAGTATACAAATTGGTAATTACATATGTTTTTTTATTGCTGAGAAAAATGGAGACCATTTCGTCAAAATTTCCAATGCGTCGCCTTAAGAACCAAAAACAAAACAAAAATACCTAGATACTTCCCTCTTTTATTTATGCGTGCTTCGGAAGGCATGTTAAGCTGTGGGTCCAATTTGTGTCTATGGTACGGCGACTGGGCTCATACTAAAACGTACTGAGAATAACATTTTTAATAATATACCTATTAAGGTACATATATGTGTGGTCAGAAGATCATAGATTTGAGCATATGAAACCGAAAATCTTTCACCAAAAGGGAAAAATACGACGAATATCAACGACGAGCGGAGCAAAGCGGAGCGAGGAGGACCGTGTTAGGTTGCTTGTGATCTTAATTTTAGTGAGCCAAGCAAAGCTGAGCGGAGCGAGGCGGCCCCTTTAGTTTTAACAGAAATACGATATGCCTAGGCAGATCATGATATGCCCAGTTTAACGATCTGCCGACGCTATATGCAACATAAACATCAAATAAATATTTACACTCTCAAATAAAGCAAAGAAGGCTATTAAAGTGAACTTTTATCTATCTGTCTTTATGTATGTTCCGTTTTAACTTGAGAACCACTCAACGGATTTGGATGCGATATTATATATTATCATTGTAGTGACCCTGGTCAACACATAGAATATAAGGGGTGTACATAAAATAACGCCCAAGCAAAAAATTGACAATACTACTCAAAGATTGAAATTAACTTACACGCGAGCAAAGCCGTGGGCAAAAGCTATTCCATATACAATAATTATAACGCCATTTACTAATAAAATAAAATAAAATAAAAATATTTACAGTTTTTAACTACAGCACAGAGTAAAATAGTGACTTCAGTAAATTGAAGGAAAAGATGTTTGTCGCATATCGCGAGATATTGTATGTAAGTACACTAACTAACAGTCCGTCACATCTCTTAATTAGCTAATTTTATTATTTACAGTAACTTCGTATACACATTTTTTTATAAATTCACAACTTTCTGCAGACTTCTCCAAGAATATTTAAATAAAAGAATCATTTTTTACTTAGTTTATGAGATTTAGGGACTTCGTAAAAATTCTAAATTGACTTTTAATATTCTGACTACGAACTGAACAGAGAATAAAGTCTTCTAGAAAATATTCTTAACATATTGTGCGCTAGGAAGATTGATCGCAAGCCCTAAATTGATTCTTTTCTGTTGAACGATATTTTGTTTTATAGCTAACTAGCGACCCGCCCTAGCTTCACAAGAGTTTGAATTATTATTTTAAGGAATTTCTTTTTAAAATCTGTGATAACTATCCCTTAAAGTATTTATTTATATAAATATATGATAGTCGTATGAATAAATGACTTTATCTAAACTAAATGTTTAAAATAAATAACACATTAATACTACGTTTGTTAGAATAGCCATGCAAGCCTTAAAACCATTTTTTTAAGACTATTGATTAATAAACTTTGATATTTCTCTACTACAGACTAAATAAACAGTTATAAATGTTTGATACATAAACCTTTCTCGTGATATATTCTAAATGATAACGAAAACAGTATTAAAATCCACTTGGAAGCTTCGAAGTTAAAGCTAATACACAGACAAACGCGGATTGCAACTTTGTTTTATACTAGGTATTTAGAGATTAGAGACAAAGAAGAGGAGATTAAGGGCTCTGCCCTAAAAAGACAACTTTGAGTTAAATAATTGTATAGTAGAGCAATTGTGATCACTAACAAGGTAATAACAACCATCTGCGATTACCTCGCTACACTAAAGACGGCCATCTACATAATAGGCCAATCAGCGACAATCAACAATAGTAGGACAGATTATCGTAAAAACATGGAAACTGGACAAAAGCACAAATTTTTTCCAGGTGCTAGTCAGGTACTTAGCTTTAAATTTTTGATAGGAACCAACTCAATATAGCGGCCATTAATAAAAATAAGTAAGTTAACAATATCTCTGCGTCTAAGATCTAAGAATGTCTAAGAGAAGAAGAGTGAGTATTTTCAGTCTCGGACCCATCTTAGACTACATGCATCGGTTTCGGTTCCAGGTGAAGGGGACAAACCTATGCGAGGAAATGTATCAGGCTCTCTTCTATCTACCTTCAGTCGATTCTATTTATTTGTATTGTTTTACCCCTTTCATCCGGAACCGAAACGAATGCAAAAAGTCCAAGTCTAACTTTCCGGCTCTGAAGGGTGATTCTGGCAAATGTAATTAAATATCTCTTGCGCAAAATATTCTATTGACGTCATATTTTTCAAAAAATACGCAATTTAGGTATTCTCAACACGTCGCCTCTATATTTTATCGAGTGAAAAGCCGCAAACAAGATAATAAACGTCAAGAGTTAGGTACAAATTGCCTATAAAACTTAGTAATTTTACTTACTTTTCTCTATGCATCTCAGCTCTTGTGAAAGTGACCTACTCCATTCAGCTTATCTGCAATTTTCACCCACCGCACTTAGGCCACTTTGTGGTTAAAATTGGTTAAGTTCGGAATCCGCGTCGAGGAACTCGATGAGCCTTCTTTTTGTTCCTTGGAGGCATATCCCGCTCGTTGTTTAGGAGTTTCCATGAGAAGGTAAAGATAGGACAATACGACTATTATGAATGATGGCCATAGGATGTTTATTTAAAATATCATCTTTCTTTTCTTTGTTTGACGCTCGCGGCGTTTTAGTGTCATATTTTTTTCGGTTTCACGCATACTCTTATTAATACAAATAACATTTTAACTCAAAAATACGACTCTATAAAGCAGAATGAATTATGGTTTAATTAAATTAGACAATGACGTAGAGATTATGATTGGAAACTTTTTTTTTCTCAATATTAATACCGTAATTCATAATCTTGATTCAACTAAATTTCAATCGAAAAAACGGAACGTAATAAAACGAACATCCCTCACTTGACATAAGCAACGTTCACAGAGTATTAGACCATTTCCTTAGCAATTTAAATTTTGCTATGAAACCAATTTGTACCGTAGGTCGGAAACGGTTTTATGGTACGGTAGCTATTTTTCCTGCGCAATTTTTCAACCACAAGAGTAGCGTGTGATAAATTTTTGCTAACGATGTCAGAATCCCTTTCCTGGTCTAGCAACGGTATATTTTCATGCATTTTGCTGCCCCCGTGGCTCGCCGGTGTCGGTAAGGGCCGTTGCCGCTCGGTGAAAAATAAAGACACCGAATCACCCCTTTACACTTATTCCGGGATACATGGTGCCATGTGAGATGTTCTGATGTTTCTGAACTGTTCACTTGAGGAAGGAATTTTTTTAACGAAGGATAATTCATTTTCTGATTGAAACTTTATTAGAGGTGATTGAACTAATTCTGAACTCGACTCTGGCGGTACCACCATCTTACTCGCAAATCTCCCTGAAGTTCTTAAACATAAGCAGGCACAACCTGGCGGTACATCCATTCCCAATTGTCGGCCTTTATATAAAACTAACTGGTGACGGGCACCGGCGTCACTGGGTTTCGGTATCGCGCTCACCAACCCGCCTGCTCAGCGTATCTGAGTATGGGCATTTCTTCCAGGAAGTCCGCCGAGAGTGGCAAAAAGTTGGATAGGCCTAAGTCCAGTAGTGAATGAACCAGGCTGATGGGTGGATGTATGGATGGACAAATTATTATGTTTTTTATCCTTATTATTTGTTATAAGTTATATTATAACTCATGGCAATTCTTATTAGATCGGAATTCTGAAATAACCTCGTAACCAAATGTCAATGATGGCGGCGTCATACATAATAAGGCCGCTGTTGATTCCAATCTCTATTATTGAGTAAAAAACTCTGACACTGCTTTTTTATTTTCTAAATTCATACCTATATTTTAGGCACTACAGATGGTTAAAATATATTTCCTGTTTCTTTACATGTTTAGTCCTATTCCACAACTTTAAATTGCAGGAAAATATATTTTTATTATGCGATTTACGGAAAAAGGGTAATTGAACCTTGTGACTGGACATTTACTAAGCCTCCAGTACGAATTTTGAGTCAAAGTCACCAACATATCTACTACCAATATTTATGTTGATTTTATAGGTAAGACAGGCTTTTACAATACCTAGGTATAATCTACCTCTACGTCTACATGTCACAAACATAAGCCTTTTGTTATAATAATAGTTCGACTAATTAATATAGGATGCTAACATGCTCGTTCTATAGAGAACTAGACGCAATTGTATTGGCTCAATTGTTAAACCCCTTGTGGATTAAAATTTAAATAGTTTATTTTGTAAAATAGGTACATTTAATGCACGTTTTACAAGTCAATATTAATCTTTAAAAACAACAATAGAATATTAAATATAAATATAATATGAGATACAATAAAATACTATATAATAAATAATAATATATAAACAGGGTTAGTTTCATTATTGTCCAAATAAATCATTGCTTTTATAAATAACAAGCTTTTTAAGTAGTCCCTGTTTAAACTTATTTTCAGGCAAACTTAGAACCTCCTTTGGAAATTTATTGTAAAATCTTATAGCTGTTGGTGCTTACTTGTCTGTGACTTTATCAAGCCTGACTTTGGGAAAAGCCAGTTTATGTTTCTGGTTTCAACGGAGTGGTGCTCATCAAGCCTCGGGAAAGTATCAGTACTTTTTTCTGACATATCTAATATTTTGGTAAATAAATTCACATGGTCATAGCGATGCATCTTAGAGAAATAAGTTACTTACTTCGAGTTTTGACAGAGTTTCTCATAGTACGGCTACTAAGCAAAAATTTGGTAAATTTGGTTCACATAAAGAAGAGTTTCAAGTAGCTATTTTATAAATAACTATATTAATCATCCATCCATCTATCACCCTGTTTCGCCCACTGCTGCCTTTCCAGGATTTTGCCACTCTTGGCGGTCCACCTGGAAGAAATGCCCATACTCACACACGCTGGGCAGGCGGGTTGGTGAGTGCGGTGCCGAAACTCTTGCACCAGTGACGCCGCTGCCCGTCACTAGTCTGTTTTATATCAGGCCCGGCAATTGGGGATGGATATACCGCCATCCATCGGTCCCAGGCGATGGTGGGCCGCCTGGCTTTGCCTGAGAGCTGTTCTCTTACTCTCCCCCGAATAACTTCGGGATGATTTTCGGGTAAGATGGTGGTACCTCCACAGTCGAGCCCGGCATCAGCTCTACCACCTTATATACCCATGTATATAAAGAGTTATTTAATAAAAACTATGTTTTAGTAAGTTTGGGTTTCTTGGTTGTTGTAAAAGTCACGGCTCAGAGTGCGTTATTTTAAACAAAAAAGAAACGTCATACATTGCAGTTCTAATAGATTCAAGGCGAAACGCTCATGGCGCATAGACTCGCCACCGTTTTAGTACAAAATTTGATAATCCTTTTGTATGTTGTTTTTCAGTATAGACCAAAGTATACGACCTCCATCATCTGGTACTGATATTTTAAAGGGCCCATTTCACCCAAATTATGAATACTGATTTTGTTTTAAACATATCAACAGATTTACATACAAAGATGTTTTCTTGCCTTGAATTATAGCTATACTAAAATTTTACATTTCAGCCAGATAGTGAATTTGAGGTCTCAAACTTTAGTCGTATAACGAAAAACAGCAGAGAAACTTGGGCACAAAATGTAAACCAACGGCTTAAGGTGAGGTTATCCAGAGAAATCTGTCCTGCTTCAACGCAATCATTTTACACATGTTTATCCTGCTCAGCGGAAGCAGGCTGCTCAGATAACTCGCAGTTTCGATGTGTTTTTATTTTTTTTGATATTAGAGGGATGGGTTTTTAATATGACGGCGGTTTTAGATCACATTTTTCACGACTACGTTTATTTTAGTATAACTTTTATTGTCCGAAACTTAATATAGCTAATCAGATCATAGTTAAGACCTATCTTTGCAACTTAATTGGATCAAGCAAAATGTAAGTAATCGTATGTCAAACGGCCGAAAGTGAAATATGACATGGAAGGGTAGGGGCTAATATCGGACTAGCGCACCCTTACAGAAAGTACTCGTTATCCGCACGCGACGATCGAACAATACCACGAGTCCAGATGCCCTGGCGGGATAGTACTGGAAAGAATTGTTATTTTAATGTTAATAATATTGTTTAATATAATATAAATGTTACACTGTTAAAAGGGATATAAATGTTATGTTATAAATAAATTGTTATGTTATTGTTCGTGAGCGGCACGAAACCAACTAACTTTTGTACATGAATTTAGAACTTGCTTAATTATTTGTCGCTAGCAGTATTCTTTGGACTTCATCTTCCGTATGGCACTAGAAATTGGCCTCAATACTAGTGGATGCCGTGTAAGCAACCTTGACTTAAGTAAACTATGTTATTAGGAAATATTAATTGTGTTAAGATAATAAATGTGTGGACAAAGTCCGTAAATGACATATATTTTTTTACATTATTTAATCATCGTTATTTATAAGTTTAAAATTAATTTGAAAAGAGACAAAATGGGATAACCCCCCCTTAACGTACCTTCCAAATCCATAGCGAGAAAACGATTCTACAAAAATCCTACGGGATTTGAATCCGTGACCTTCGGGTTAATTTGGACCGCAAGGCCACAAAGGCGGTCTGTTGAATCCCACAGGAATAACTTGGTTATTTAATTAAATAACTTTGTAAAAAGGGTAACGCACAAACAATTTTGAATAACAGCAAAATTCTAGGTCAACATTTTCATTTCATACAAGCTTTCTTGATTCATTTTTAACTCGATAAAGAGAATATTATGACCTCAAATATTTAGAAACGCTGTTTATAATTATGGACGCAATTTAATAAATACCTTAGCTTATAAAATTTACTACAAGTCCAGCGTACATCATGTAACGTAGTTGCCAAACACTAAAAGCATAGTTAAATAAAACTTTCAAAATTGTCTTCAGTGTATATTGAACTGTTCACGAACTGTGACGTCACTTTAAGTACGAACGTATCCTTAGATTAATCGGAATTCGAGAGTTTTTTTTTTTTTTAGTTTATTTAACAAATTATACACATTACACTTAAAAAACAATTATTATAGAACTATCTGACGTAAGCCACGAGGGTTTATCTGCCGATAGTGAGTTCTACATTAGACTTTATACATACAAATAGGTTAATTTAGCTTATTTTATTTACAAAATGTAGTTGAGGTCACTACATTCCACCATGTACTTTTTAAGTTTTGTCATATAATTATTTTTATTATTAAAATACCAGTTTTGCAACTCTTTTGGAAGGCTATTGATGATTTTTGGTAGCATAAATTCCCAATGCCTAGTTCCGAAAACATTATTACATTTACATTTACACAGTATATCTATGTTTGATACAACGGCCCTCCTGACCAGCTTTACCTGGTGATATTTATAAACTACAGAGCAGCCGTCCGGGGCACTCTGATTACAGACAGACTCACCAAAAGACTTCGGTATCTGTTCATTTTCACTGTCTGGTCACTTTTGGTATGACCGTCCGTCAGTCGGTCCGTTAGTTCACCTATTACTAAATACAGACGTCATCAAAAAAATCTTAACATTACCAAGACTTTCTTTCTGGCGACAAATAACCAAAAAAAGGGTTAATTCTTAAAAAACAAAAATTTGGATTTGGAACGTTAGTATAGGGAATTCGAAACCTACTGTTGTACGAAATTTTATTTATTTCCGCATAAAACAATATTTTTATAATAATCCATTAAAAACACAAACTTGAGAAGTGTTTCGATTTTTTGATGAGAAGTGTATTTTTAATGGAAAATCCTACCAGATAAATTCCCTTTCTATTTCTTAAACCTGTTTTATCCCCAGAAATGTAAAGGATTTTAGGTTACGCACAGCACATGTGTTCCTACACATCCATCCATCCAGCCCCAATCCAGGAAATCAGTTCGCACTATTGCACACATCACTGATTTTTATAATACTGAGATATCAATCCCGTGCTTTAAATACACTTTCCGAGCACAATATTATCAGTTAATGAAATAATGATATTGTCCTCGAGAGCTAAACTTGTTCGTCATTCATAGAGATTTCAACAGCTAGTGACAGATACAAATGTTACACATATTGGCGAAAATCACAATAGATTCATCCTGTATCGAAAATCTATGTTTTTGATGTTTGGCAACTAACTAAAGGATATATTGGAACATAGTTTTTTTTTTAAAGTAACAAATCCTTCTACGTTTATAAAAAAAATCAAGTAACCTGTTGAACCTTCTGTAAGTGTCATAGCATTTTAAGATAATGAAAACATGTTTTAATATCAGTGTTTGTATTTGTATGATATGATAAGTATTTCTGTAGCAATATAAAATTAAGAGAAAATATTTTTTATTTCTGATGATCGGTTTGTGACCACGTTTGGGAACCGTAGGTAAGAACAGGGAGGATACACATGTCAACAAGTTTACGCTTCAGTGACAATGGAAGGTTGCCCTTCATCAGCTCTTTCATGGACCAGTAGCTCTCCCAGGCGTTATTGATGCCTCTTTCAATTTCCTTGTCTTGCCTGTTATCGAAGGACATATTGTATTACGATCATCAGAAGACCAAACTCAAGATTTGCCAACGAGTAATGGAGCGCAGCATTTTAGCTGTAAAACGTTTTGACCGAATCCGAAACACTGAACTGCGCTCCAGAACTCAAATTGCTGACGTTGGTGTGCAGACGGCAAAACTTAAATTGAACTGGGCTGGCCACGTTAGTCGTATGCACTCGGATAGGTGGGCGAAAATCGCTACCGAGTGGGTGCCAGATGACGGCTACCGAAGGCCAGGCAGACCAAAAAGACGATGACAGGACGATCTTGACTCATTTTTACTGGGCCTATCCCGCGATTTGTGGTTTTAGCAAGGGGAGGCCTTTGCCCAGAAGTGGGACACATTAGAGGCTCCATAAAAAAATGAAAAAATATCTATCCATCAGCCTGGTTCGTACACTGCTGGACGTAGGTTTTTCCAAGATTTAGCGAGTAATTTCGGTAATAATTTGCAATGTTCCGGTAAACACTCCTATCATGCTACGCAAAATGTAGACTCATTCTACTAAGCCAAAACTACAATTTTTGTAATTTTTGTCTATCTGTACGTTCCGTTTTATCTCGAGAACTACTCAAAGGATTTAAATGCAGTTTTTTTATTATCACTGTAGTGACTTTGGTGAACATATAGGCACTAAGGGATGTTAATACAATCGCCTCCAAGCAGAAAACTTTCGATAATAATTTTTATCTTACGCGCAAATTACATTGAAGGAAAGTCTTATTTACTTCCATAAGAGCGAAACCACGGCCAAAATAGCTTTTAAGCGTATGTTTTAAACTTCATATCACGTTACGGGTAAACTTCGTTTATCTCCTCATATAAGTAACCTAAAATTAATAAAGCGTTTTGCTGAGCAATGGAAAATTCCGTGGGCCACACAACGTTTTATTAATGAAAATTCCTAAATGTAAATTAATATTGAGTAGGGATTTTTAGTACGTCGTACCTATGGGTTGAGCCTCCATCTAAAGTCAGTGTTCGATGTTCGTTTGGTCATAAGGAACGAATGACCTCAGGAAGGTCGAAAGTGATGGCAGGCTTGGGATGACCGAAGATCCTGTTTCGTCCACTGCTGGACATAGGCCTTTCCAGGATTTCGCCACTCTTGGCGGTCCTCCTGGAAGAAATGCCCATACTCACACACGCTGGGCAGGTGGGTTGGTGAGAGCAGTGCCGAAACCCTTGCACCAGTGACGCCGCTGCCCGTCACCAGTCTGTTTTATATAAGGCCCGGCAATTGGGGATGGATATACCGCCATCCATCGGTCCCAGGCAATGGTGGGCCGCCTGGTTTTGCCTGAGAGCTGTTCTCTTACTCTCCCCCGAATAACTTTGGGAGGATTTGCGAGCAAGATGGTGGTACCTCCACATCCCGAGCCCGGTATCATCTCTACCACCTTTTGTTATAAGTAAATAAGGTAACTTTCGTTTATATAGCCAAATTCATACGGAAATTCGGTAAGAAAAATGGGTTGTTTTGGGATCATTCTCACTTGTTCCATTGGACAGTTCCATGATGGAACTAGTGGGACTTTTTTTTCTCACTACTTCCATTGGAATGGAACTACAGTTGGCAATGGAACAAGTGAGACAATTTTTTCTCAATTGTTTCATGGAATTTAAGTCTCAGAGAAATATTTATTCTGTATGTCTGTAGTTTAAGATATGATTTTTGGAATACGCAAAAAAAAACTTCGATTTACAATTACAATTAACCAGGAAGTTGCAGTTGTATGGGGAAGTAAACATTTTAATAGCGAAATTTCATATTTCTAGTATGATCATTAATATAACCACAAGTGGTTTAATTTTCACGGCACTCCACTTATATACCTTGTGTATCGTATATTAAACCAATGTGGGAAGAGGGAGGTGGCTTTATCGTAGAATTGATAATTTCATGAAAATTATCGACAATATCGTTAATTATGAAATGAGAAATTTACGATAGACTTCCAACAAAACGACAATAATAGTGCGACGATGACCGAAGCGAGGAGGGGCATGTTAGGTTGCCTGTGATCATACATTTGGGAGCTGAGCAAAGCGAGCGGAGAGAGGCGACGACGCCTTTAGTTTTTACAGATTTCATGATAATTGAGCAGGCCCTCGAAAATCTGAAGGCAGATTGCGGGTGATCTTAAAAGGAATTTTGTATTGATTTCTTTGATTGAAAACTTATAGAGGGCATTCCTTTATATCCTATAGTTTTTATTTGATGTGGTTTAGTAACTCTAGTTTTCATCACATGGCATTCATTAAACTTTAAACAAATATCTAATGACTGATATTGCGAGTGCGCAATGATGCCGGAATAGCCGTCCAGATCATGAAATGGCCATTCGTACGATATAGCCACGACACCTACAAACGCGGATACAATTCTTCGGAAGTTTAAAGTTGTTTTAAGTATTATTCTTTAGGGTTCCGTACCCAATGGGTGCTAAACGGGACTCTATTACTAAGCCTCCGCTATCCGTCTCTCTGTCACAAGGGTCTACTTGCAGCTTCATTTTCACAAAGGCTTTTATACGACATGGTAATAAATAATAAAATAAAACGAAATGAAACGAAGAGTCCAAACATAAAACTTGGAAAAAGTCGCATTTTTTACGTTTCACTCTATCAGGTAAGTTTTTAATTTAGTAGGTAACATATATTGGTAATTTACATACTCTAAATTAAAACCACAATAATACAGCCAGGCCCCCAGTCGCTACCATTTTGGGGCCTTGTTTTTTTTTCACCTAAAGGTTGCTTTGGCATCTACCTATTTATTTTATGGTTATTTACCATAATGTTTTTAAGGTTCCATGCCCATACTCTTTGGTGGTACGTAACCCTTTGTTGCGTGAGTCTAACTCGAACTTGTCATATAAATATATCGTCACGACATGAATCCCCGAGGGGCTGTCAGAGGTGTTCCGGGTGTGAACTGTGAAATGCAAGTCACAGTCCACACTCGGCAAACCCGCGTTTTACCGACGATTTTTACGCCCCAACGTGATGGGTGGTGGTCCCTATCGCCGTTCTTCGGGCACAATAAAGAATATGCATGTAATTTTTTTTATGCAGAAATCGTTAACGTATGGTCAAATTAGGGCTATGAATAAGAATTTACAACTAAATTATCCATATTTCATAGTTATAAAATCAAAATAAGTTTCATAATAATCTTCTACAATTCAAACGGCTGCCATTTTAGCGCGCATCAAGTGACGTCACATGATACTGCTCTTGCTTGCGGTGTATGGCGAGTGGCCGGATTTTTTCATTATTTTTGTTTAAAACAACCTATTACAAAATATTTGAGGGTTTTATTTTACATTTATTAATTTTGAACTTAATATTTTATAATAATAGAAAAATATTAAAATTTCTTGTACGTTGTTCCACTAGTATTTAATTAAGGATGATCACGCTACCGGTTTCATCGATTTATCGACATCTTCAGTATGTTACATTAATATTTTATGATGTTCAGCCGCCGTACTCACTTTGTCCCAAAATGCAGTAGCCAATGGTGACGCGTTTTGCATTTGCGTTTCATTTCATCAAAATGTTGTATTTTTTAAATGGAAATAATTATAAAACTATAAAATAAAATAGTATCCCATGGTCACTGAAGGTGGTAGAGCTAATGCCAGGCTCGACTGTGGAGGTACCACCACCTTACTCGCAAATCCTCCCGAAGTTATTCGGGGGAGAGTAAGAGAACAGCTCTCAGACAAAACCAGGTGGCCCACCATTGCCTGGGACCGATGGATGGCGGTATAACCATCCCCAATTGCCGGGCCTTATATAAAACAGACTGGTGACGGGCAGCGGCGTCACTGGTGCAAGGGTTTCGGCACCGAGCTCACCAACCCGCCTGCCCAGCGTGTGTGAGTATGGGCATTTCTTCCAGGAGGACCGCCAAGAGTGGCGAAATCCTGGAAAGGCCTATGTCCAGCAGTGGACGAAACAGGCTGATGGATGGATGGATGGTAATCATTAAATTCTACTAAGTAAATTGAATACAAAAAACGTAATATATTACTTTATTATATATTATTTAAACAACATGCATATTCTATTACACGCTTTTTAGGGCATGCAGGTTTCTTCAGGATGTTTCCTTCACCGTTCAGTAAGTGGCAAGTATTAAATACTCCGTACATAAATTCCGAAAAACTCATTGGTGCATGCCCGGCCGGGGAACGAACCTGGATCTCAAAGATTGAGAGGCTAGCGTTCTATCCCTGAGCTACCGCCGCTACTTTAACTTGTCATATAATTAATATTTCAATTTTAACTGAGCGACGGTAGTTCAGTCGGTAGGACACCGGTCTCTTAATCTTGAGACCCCAGGTCTGAATCATACTGTTCAATGAGTGTTTCGAGATTGACAAGGTTTTTCCCCTATCAAGTTAGGACCAGTGGGCGTAATGAGTCAAGGCATAGTGAGATCGCTCACAATGAAAGAGATATAATATAAGAGGCATATCTGAAAAAGCGCGCGTCTGAGCAGAGCAGTAAATCAAGCAGAGAGTGCGGATAATGTTGTTTTGCAAGGAATAAAATTTAGTATAAATTCACACAAATGCGTTTTAACAAAAATCACTGTGCTATCGTTTCGTTTAGACAATAGGTAGGTTTTTTATAACAGTAATCATTGGTATATTTACTTTATTAGTTTCGATAGACTGCTTGTTTGAAATGAAAAAATAGCCTTCACTTTGCAATTTTTTTCGGGCTGTTACATTGTCTTGGAAAAGGCTTTGTTTATAACATGTTTTTATTTCAGAACCATATCCTTTGTGGTTTAGGAGTACTATTTGTTCAAAAACTCAATTTTTAGGGCTTCATAGTCCGACAAGGAACCCTTATAGTTTCGCCATGTCCGTCTGTCCTCTCAGAGACTATTAGTACTAGAAAGCTGTAATTTGCCATGGACATAATTATTAATCACTCCGACAAAATGGTAAAATAATATCTTGGAAAAAGTAGGCTTTACAGGTTTACGAGTACAGGTCGCGCCAAACTTTTGATCCCCTCTAATGTATGGGACTAGAAGTTTGGCGCGGTCTGTATTAGTAGACCAACTTATAAAATGTATCGGGCAGCTACGGAACCCTACATTGCGCGTGGACCGACACGCACTGAGCCGGTTTTTACTACCTACGTCGTCTTAACTGTTCTAGTCTAGACCCGGAATCACCTCTGACACCCTCTCGGGGATATTATGTCGTTAAGATACGTCATGTTTATATTTCCATTTAAATTCGGTAAACACACGGCTACATAAAACGTAGATACGATATTATCACCTTAACACATACTTAGTGAGAACTGATATAGTACACAATACATTGACATGTAGAATACTGTACTACCACGTAATTTCCCGTTACGCTTAAGGAACATGTGTGACATAATCTGGTTTCCGGTGGAAAGACGTCTCGCGACGTCATTAGTTTGAAAGTGTAACACGATTATGTATAAATCTAGCCCTTTTCCAACGGCTTCCACGCGCCGAGTAACTCCTCTTTGAATGAAAATAATCTAGTTGAAAACAAACACTTTTAGTATTCCACAAATTTTATTTTAATAGGTTGGGGAAAAGCTCTTTCCTCAAATAGTATGTATGAACTTATAATAAAATCTCTTTGGCTAAACCATTTGTATCTGGCTGGTTTTGGTATTATTAAAAAGTATACATTTTGAAAAAGATGATTCCAAATTCAAATTAGGTAAAATGTGTGATTTTCATTTGTTTTTCTTATTGTTAAGATAAGTGAATATAATGAAGAAATTCGATACATTTTAAAATTTTACTACAAAAAAGGTAAAAAAGCAAAGCAAGCCGCGAAAAAAATTTGTGTAGACCTAGTGCAGTGTCTGTGAGAGTAGCACAAATTTGGTTTAAGCGTTTTCAATCCGGAAATTTTGATTTCAAAGATGCACCTCGCTCTGGGCGCCCTGTTACGGATAAAATGGATGCCATTTTTGAAAAAGTGGAGCAAGATCGGCATATCAGTAGTTACGATGTAGCTGATGAACTGGGGATTGACCACAAAACAGTTTTGGCGCATTTGAATAAAGCTGGGTACACAAAAAAGCTCGATATTTGGGTGCCTCATGAGCTCACTGAAAGAAACTTAATGAACCGTGTACTCATTTGTGATTTTTTATAACGACGTAATAAAACCGAACCATTTTTGAAAAACCTGATAACTGGTGATGAAATGAAAGAAAGAAAGAAAAGAGCTTAATTCATAAAACCACGGTAGTTATCACAAATAATAATTAATATTAACAAATTAGGCATATTCTATGGTTAAGAAAAGGGAGTCCAGCTCAGCTTAATGCCACAGCCAAAGCCATAGCGCTGGTTTTCTGCTGGATCCTACATAAATAAAACTAATAACTAATCTAAATATAACTAAAATCTAAATTAAATTAAATATAAATTTAATAAAACATATACTGTAAAATACATACAAATAATGAAAAATAAATAGTGATATGAAATAAATATACAAATAATAGTGTTATACTAAACAAGATGCATAATTTATAAAAATACTATATAAGTTTACGCATTAATCTTACTGAACATCAAGGTCTCGTTATTTGTTTTTCAATTAGATGGCTCTTGAGTTTAATACGAAAATTAGCTTTCGTCTTGCATTCTCGTATAGGTGGAGGCAGGTCGTTCCATACTTTTGAAGCCCTATAACTAAAACTTCCCCTAAATCCAGCTGTTTGTAACGACGTAATAAAACCGAACCATTTTTGAAAAACCTGATAACTGGTGATGAAATGAAAGAAAGAAAGAAAGAAAAGAGCTTTATTTCATAAAACCACGGTAGTTATCACAAATAATAATTAATATTAACAAATTAGGCATATTCTATGGTTAAGAAAAGGGAGTCCAGCTCAGCTTAATGCCACAGCCAAAGCCATAGCGCTGGTTTTCTGCTGGATCCTACATAAATAAAACTAATAACTAATCTAAATATAACTAAAATCTAAATTAAATTAAATATAAATTTAATAAAACGTATACTGTAAAATACATACAAATAATGAAAAATAAATAGTGATATGAAATAAATATACAAATAATAGTGTTATACTAAACAAGATGCATAATTTATAAAAATACTATATAAGTTTACGCATTAATCTTACTGAACATCAAGGTCTCGTTATTTGTTTTTCAATTAGATGGCTCTTGAGTTTAATACGAAAATTAGCTTTCGTCTTGCATTCTCGTATAGGTGGAGGCAGGTCGTTCCATACTTTTGAAGCCCTATAACTGAAACTTCCCCTAAATCCAGCTGTTTGGTGTTTAGGAACAATTAAAAGATATGCAGATGCCCTAGTAGAATATATATTAACATCAGAAGACCAATGTAGTTTATCAAATAGATATTTTGGGTGCTAATGTTTAACAACACCAAACAACAGAACAGCAAAATGTAAATCCCGACGTGCAGCCATCTTTAATTGCTTACATTCATTTATGTAAGGCGTAACGTGTGCACGAGGTGGAACATTATAACAGAAGCGTGTACACGCATTTTGTACTCGCTGTATAAGACGGTTAGATCTAGCCAGCAAACAGTTTCCATACACTACATCTCCATAGTTTAATTTGGAAAGGACCAAAGCTTCACACATTTGAACCCTAACATCTACACTAATAAATTTTCTTATTTTGTAAAGCAACGATAATCTAAAGAAACAGTTTTTAACTATATTAACTATGTGGTCCTCGAAATTTAGAGAACCGTCCATTATCATTCCCAAATTTCTAACTTTACTGACTCTTTCAATATCTTCTCCTTTAATCATAATTCTTGGATTCTGAGCTAAGGTATCGGACATTTGCTTGTTAGTACCCAGAAGAATATATTTAGTTTTGCTCGAATTTAAAACCAGGGAACTTCGTTCTGACCAATCAGCTATAGCGTCAAGATCCTCATTAATTTTATTTATTGCAGAGACAGCATCTTGCGGTTTAAAAGAACAGTAAATTTGTAAGTCATCGGCGTAAATATGATATTTACAATGTTTTATTTTTTGGGATATGTTTGCCGTATATAAAATGAATAGAAGAGGCCCAAGTATGGAACCTTGAGGTACGCCTCGATATAGGTATTTCGGTACGGAAGTGATGGTTGATCCATCCAATTTACGAAGTTGAACTAGCTGTTTTCTGTTACTTAAGTATCCGTTGAACCAGTCAAGTGTCTTTCTCTCAACACCATAGTAACATAGCTTGGACAATAGTAGAGGAATGTTAATACAGTCAAATGCCCGTGAGTAGTCCAATAACACTAAAGCAGTACACATATCCTTGTCACGATCTAATATAATATTATCAACCACATCTGTTAAGGCCGTACAAGTACTAACACCCTTTCTAAAACCGGATTGCACCGTAGGAAGAATTTTGTTAAATTCTAAATAAGAAGAAAGCTGTGCATGTACGACTTTTTCAATTAAATGTGGATCACGTAAGACAAGAACGTGCGAAAAAAGGTCGTGGTCAAAGGCTGGTCAGGCTTCACAGACTCTGGCGAAACCCGGGTTATCTCGCAACAAGGTAATGCTGTGTGTATGGTGGGATTGGAAGGGCATCATTCATTATGAGCTGTTACCGCCAGGCAGGACCATCGATTCTGAACTCTACTGCGAACAACTGATGAGATTAAAGCAAGAAGTTGAGAGAAAGCGACCGGAAATAGTCAACAGAAGGTTTTTCATCATGATAACGCTAGACCTCACACATCTTTAGCCACTCAGCAAAAATTAAAAGAGTTTGCCTGGGAAGTTTTAATGCATCCGTCGTATAGTCCTGACCTTGCACCTTCAGATTTCCACTTGTTTCGGTCTCTTCAGAATTCTTTAGGCAGTGTCAGGTTAACATCACGAAAGGACTGCCAAAACCACTTGTCGCGGTTTTTTGATCAGAAGCCCCAGAATTTCTATAGCAATGGGATCATATCCCTACCTACAAGATGGCAGAAAGTTATCGAACAAAATGGCACCTACATACTTTAGTTAAATGTAAATAAACTTTATTAATAAATGTTTTGAATTTTCATATAAAATGCGAAGAAACTTTTTCCCCAACCTATATTTACTGCATATGACCAAACTTTTACTGGGGGATAGTGTACTGGTATAGGATACTGGAGTTTGTGAACCGAACGAACACTGTTTATCTCTTACAAACGATATAAATGGTTAGCTTTCTAAACAAGAAGATCAAATCAAGGACCAAAAATATATTGTTGGCTTCGCCAAAGGCAGTTTGAAACAATACGTAAAAGGTAATTTGAAACAATAGGTATAGGTTTACCTATAAAATAATTTTAGTCTAAAATGTGTGTTAGTCCTTTATCCTGGCAAAAAACTTTAGATAGTATATCCAGATAAAATAGTTTCATAAAAATGGTTTAATAATAGTTAAACGAATTAACTACCAATTTTTTTTTAGTAGGTTAATAAAAACGCGAGAAGAACCGTGGGCAAAAGCAAGTAACGTAATAATTATAATAATAATCAAAGTTTTCTTTGTTACTAACAAAATTTATGAATTTCTTGTGGTCTGAAATAAAACGTATATAGGTATTGTTTAATAAAACATTTATTTTTACTGAGGAATACTTTCAAATAATACCATTAGTTTTTAACAAAAATTGGCCTCGTGCGTGTCGGACCACGCGCAGTGTAAGTTTGTCTACTAATATCATAGATTATAATTATAATATATGACTAATACAGATTGCGCCAAACTTCTAGGCTGGGTTCCGAATGGCGCTGACAGCACTAAAAGTACCATCAAACTACTCACGCCGCCGCACGGCCATCAGTGACTCGGAATGACGATAGACGCGATGTAATCGATTATATCTTGAATCGGAACGCACTACTAGTCCGCTCGGAAGTTGCTCTCCCGAAGAACGGCCCATACATTGTCGTGTTTAGAGGGAATTAAAAGTTTGTCGCGACTGTACTCGTAAACCTGTAAAGCCTCCTTAGCTCTGATAGTTTTCCTTTCAAATTATTATTAACGATATATTTTTTTAGCTTTAACTTTTTTGTTTGTTTAAGCAGTAACAGTTCCAACTGTCATCTCTAAACAGACTTATTTTATAAAACAGAAAAAGTGCGCTTTGAGATCGATTTTCGGTAAAAATAAGTAAATACTCACATAATAAAGTTTACGTACTGTATAAACATATTTGATCGTAAGATACCTAAGGCAACTGTTTACGCAGACAACGTATAAAATAGGATTAAATTTTCATTTTTTCACAGGCCACAAATAATGTAAGCCTTTTAAGTATATTTACTCGAAAATCATACAATAGCCGAATTACACAATCAATGAAAAGATCAAATTTGATTATTTTAGTCAAATATGTCACAATGAAAAAGAATGAACGTCACGTCAAAATTTCATTATTTTTATTCGAAAACCCCACAGAGAAAATAACTTCCCTCCGTGGAAAACCCTCAGAACGCTTAAAAGAGAAACCAGTTGGGTTTGGTGAGATAATTTTTATTTTTGCATAAGGGTTTAGGTTGAAGAAAATGGAATGAAAAGAAAATATTTATTTTAAGCAAAGCAAACAATATCTGGAGGAATTTAAAACAGATAATTTTGTTAGTATGTGTTTTAGTTACATTGCCCGACGAGGTGAGTTTTCCATTTCCACTAGGTATTTATAGTGTTTTTTCAAACAATGTGAAGCAACAAAAAATGATGTTTGCAAAAGAACATGTAATTTAATGGAAATATGACCTTTTCCTTGACCGAATTGGCTTCAATCAAATTTATTTTAGTACATTTTTTTTTAATTCAATTATACAACGCTATTTTGTCACATAAGTGTCAAGTGTTCCCAAGCTGCAACACATCAATGGGCAATACGCTCATTTAACTTCTTAAACATCCACGACTTAGATTTACCAATCCTTACAAATATTTTTTTTACATATGTGAATTAAAATGAAATTTACATTGTAGACACGAAAAAGGATTTTAATTTAGTTTTCTTAATATTATTTTTGTACTTTTTCACTTCTACCGGCGCATTGTTAAAAAATTTTGGTACCAGATATTCCGTTGTTCTTGATCATTGACCTCTCTTAAACAACAAGACTCACTTGCAATCTCGCTCAAAAAGTGCCCGCGATGCATCTTGTCACCGCTATGACGTGCCAAGTTCAAATTACGATTGCGTACAACTGACATTACATCTTTAACGATACAACGTCTTTATTTGGTTTAAGCATTTTTGCCATTATGCACATCGCACGTTCGGACGTTTTCTGATGAAATTTTTTAGAGACTGTGTGTCTAGTTGTTTATGAGAGGTCAATGTCCTTGATCTGTAGAAGTTGTTTATTCTGGGCGCCGAGAGCCAGCCCACACACCTTATACTACGTTTGCTTGATTTAGCAGTTTCGAATGTATCCGACCAATACTCTTGTTGCTGAAGTTACATCCTTTTTCCTACTTTATTATATTTTTTAATTATCTATGTATTTTGATACGTCCTGTTGACTTTTGATTGATATTATATTGTTTCTCTTTTTACCAGCTATCAGACTTTTATTTTAATAATAAAGCTATCGAAGTCACTAAAATCTGGTCCATTCGGCAAAAGAAACGTATAAATGGTGATTGAAACCCGTTCGTGTTCACGTGAATAAAAAAAGCACACCGTGACGCAAAAATGCGAGATAGAGTTTAGCAGCCCTCCGACCTACTGGCTGGACACGGTTTCCCTGAGGCCGACGACACTTCGTCGGGTCGGTGGTGATTCAGCGGCCGGCGACACATCGCTCGGGCCTCTGTTAGGCGCAACTGGTGCGCCACCTCCACCGCCACACTCAACAAGGAGTCGAGCAGCCCTCCGACCTACTGGCTGGACACGGTTTCCCTGAGGCCGACGACACTTCATAGGGTCCTCCGTTGGGCACACAACCATTCAAAAAGCTTTTTCTTTAGGTTGAATAAGGGGAGTATGTTGCTGAAGCTACATCCTTTTTCCTACTTTATTATATTTTTTAATTATCTATGTATTTTGATACGTCCTGTTGACTTTTGATTGATATTATATTGTTTCTCTTTTTACCAGCCATCAGACTTTTATTTTAACAATAAAGCTATCGAAGTCACTAAAAACTCTTATTTTATGATTTCAAAACATGGCTTATTATTTGTTGGTAATTTGTTCGTCACTACCCTAACATTCGCTTTCGTAGGAATACTCACATCTTGATTTTTCTCTACAACGTTTTAAACGAGAGGGACCGCTCCTGAATATTTTTATGGTAAATTTAAACTCGTCAGCCCCTTACGCTGCAGAGAAAAATTACTTGTGAATTTTCCCAAGCACAAGTCTGTTGCTTATTGGAAATCTTTTACTGTCAAGGCTTTGGACTGAAATACCCTCTGAGATCCGTATGTTGCCTTCTCTAGAGATATTTAAGCGGAATATTAGGTCTCATTATGAAGATTCGTTGGGATGGTAGTCATGGCACTTTATTACTCAGTCTATTTGTATTATTCATCACATTTATATATATTATGTATCTAATTATCTATGTAAATGGCCTTTATTACTATATAAATTTACACCTATTTATTATTTTGACACTATATAAATAAGTAGGAGTAAGATATAGATTTAGTTATGTAGATTCACTTTATTGGTTATTATTTTCTTTGTCAAATATTTATTTGTTTGTCTCACCAAATCAAATCAAATCAAAATAAAAATATTTATTTAGTAAAATAGATACATAAAGTATACTTTTTACTAGTCGAAGTTAATCTTTACAACATATATCTTTAGAATTTAAAAAATATATACTAATAAGGGAAGGACATACAAAAAATGTTTAGGTTGGGCTAATAAAATGTAATAATACTCCTGCATAAAATAAAGAAATCTAAGAATAAAAATATTATATTTAAAACATGCAATGAACAAATAAGTTGATAAATAAATACGGGAACTACATACAAAAAATATTTAGGTTAGGCTACTAAAATGTAATAAAGTTATACACCTGCATAAAATAGAGAAATATAGGAATAAAAGTGTATAAATAATGCCCAACCATCCACACCATTCGATTAGTATTGCTAAGAAGAAGGGCAAGAAACTAAGCAAACATGCCTTTTTTCAAAAAATATGTGGTTCAAAACCATATTACAAATATAACATTTTTTTATACCTATAAGTAAAGGCATAAAAATATAAGACTGAAGGAATTATGTCACGAGAAAAAATGTATCTTAGTCAACCCGTTTCATATTGTCTATTACCTTTAATAACAAAGTCAGTTTACATATTAATTAATTTTAGGCCTTTAGAGAAATCGTATAGTATTCAAATATGCTAATTATGGATTACAATTTTGATTAAGATTATTATTATTTATTACACCATGCATCATTATCGTCCAAATAATCATTGATTTTATAATAAGCTTTCTTAATTTAAACTTATTTTCAGGCAAACCAAGGACCTCCTCTGGAAGCTTATTGTAAAATCTTATACCATGTCCTACAAAAGAGGTACCTACTTTGAGCAAGTCTTAATTTTGGAAAAGTAAGTTTACTAGTTACCAGTACGTTTTATTAATAATTATTTTCTTCACCACCCAAAGGTTGGCTGAAAGAAATTGCTCCTAGTAATAAGCCCGCCTTTACACAAAACTGTGTATCCTTTATTTTTATATCGTTTGTGTACAACAAATTGTCTATTTATTAATTCATTAATTTATTTATTAATTCATTTTCGTATGCCGTAAGTTCCAATCGCTTAATATGGTATTGAATCGACTAAAATGTAGTACAGGCAATGCAGAACAGATCTCGGTACCCAATGTTTTAACCGATACAATGTATTAAAGGTCATCCTTGGATAAGAAACTAGTTTATTTATATGGTATTTCCAATTAAATCTATTATCAACACACATGCACTCCAATGTGCTTTATTGCTAATGAAAAAAAAACTATTAAAAACAAGCGGTCCGCTTGGCTGTATGGCATTTTCTCTTCAATTTTACTTTTAATGCAGTTTTCAAAGATTTGTGGGTGAAAATAGATTTTCATAATATATTTATTTTTCCCTTTTAGCAAAAATTAATTTTAATACATTTATTTTTCCCCGAGGGCAAAAAAGAGGCATTTCTGTTGGTCGTTTTCGAAAAAAGCGACCTTTGCCGATTATACATAATAATAATAATCACAAATTATTAATAACTCGTAAGATTTGTTAAAAAATGTCGAATTGGATATACTTTAACAAAATCTCTATTTCACCCGCAAGGGGAACCATTTTCTAACTTTTCTAGTTAACTTACAAGTAAACTAATGGTTGTGAGTCTTCGAAGTTTGCTCCTTGTTCAGCCAACGGCTATCGAAAACAGAATATATTATCGTTAAATCGTGTTTCGACTGAAAAGGAAAAGAAAATCTTTTCAAGTATGGTCAACCAAAAAGATATCGTGGCAACGCCACACAGAATAGTAGGGTACACAACAAAAGAAAAAAAAACCGTTTGAGTGCCAGAAGACTGACCTTACACTGATTTCATTTCCAAAATGGATTCATTCATCACATAACACAATACCATCTTACGACGCACCTAAGTAATATTATGATGTGCATTTTGTACCGAGGTAAAAGGTTACCACCTTAAAAGAAAACACTAATAAAATGTCTACTTCCCCAAAATAACCCAAGTGAATGAATTGAACGAAATCGTTCACTAAATCTTTCACTGTTTAAGGTGCCAAATAAGGGCTGCAGGAGCTGCTATGCGATGTGCCCTTTTAGCGCCAAAGCTATTGCTTTAGGGTTCTAGAGCAGGATATAGACCTTGATACGCTCAAAAGCTTTTAAAGCAACTAGTGTGTGCTAGTTAGGTAGTGCCCTGAGTGTTCCGTACATACATTTTAAAACACAAAAGTATTACCCGTAACACACACCCTCACAAATTTACAACATAATTATGCGTGCATTTAAAATAATAATTACTATTTTTGTATACATCCCTATTAATTATTATTTTTAGCTACTATCATGCTTCACGACGGCTATGTAGCAGCGCAGATACCAGGGTCTAATTGTTTTTTTTTGTTATACAATTATCTTTATATGCTGTCTTTGATTACATGTATGCTATTTCTGTTTAGTTCAATAAACTATTTTTATTTGTAATAAACTATTTGTATTTGTTTTCCACGAGCAGTTATTGACGACCAAAATACTAACTTAACACTTATGTACGATCTATTAAACTCTATATACTCAGTCTCTCAATGGATGAACCTTAGACCAATTAACACGGGACCTGGCAAAGCGCGACTCTTAGTACTGAAATTATTCTGCCGTTTTCTACGGGAGGGGAGGTAAACACGCACAGCACACATTTACTCATTCACGCACACTCCTGCGAAAAATTGTTATGTCACACTAAATCAGAAGCTGCAACAGAAACACAAAACGCGCACACAAGCAAACTCACATGAACAAATTGTTCATGTACTTCGGCAGAGGGGGATGAGTGAGCTTGCCTAGTCCCGTGTTATATGGTCTAAGGGATGAACTGAACTGTTTGTTGCGCCATAGTTTTCGGGGAATACTTACTGTGGTTTTTTGGGTCAAAATAGTTATTTTGCCCTAAAATTATTGACAGCAGGGATGGTGATGATATTTGATTCCACCTGACATTCTGGAAATAATGGCGACGGAAATTACGTATTAAGAACAAGCTTTTACAAGAAAAATCAAAAATGGCTAACGAAAAACTTACTAATATAATGGAAACAAGTTAGTAAGCATGTATTTAGATAAAGTAGTGTATGAAACTATGCATAACCAGGTATTAAAACACTCGTGTTCTTTTAAAAAACTCGCCTTCGGCTAGTTTTTTAAAATGACACTCGTGTTTTAATAACCTTTTTATGTACCAGTTTCATAAACTACTATTTTTAAATACTATCTTTTTGACTAAAAAGTTCAATTTTCCGTCTGATTCACTACTACTGCTACTATGAAAATGAGCTGAAAATTACTAATTATACTCATTTACTACGTACAAAGTGAAAGAAGAACATCGTACTTCAATCAAGAATCCTTTGGGAGTTGCTTGCAATTTCCTGCAGGTATTACGAGTCATTTACTTTTTAAATCAGAAGCTATGAGATGTGCTTTGCTCCTACATTATAACGAACACAGCCTGAAAATTACTTCTCTATTGAAATTCATACTTGAATATAAATAAATTATCTCCTTGGGTGCAATGATTGATCAAAGGCTTTCTTGGTCAACACAGATAGAAGTACTTGGCGCTAGAACACGTAAATTAATATGGATTTCTAAAACATTGTGACATGTAGCTCCCCGATATTACTCAATAAAATATATATTGCTTTGGCATAATCTTATGCAGACGATATGGTGTTGCTGAGCGCATCTGTCTGTGGTCTTAGGACGCTGCTAATGATATGTGAGGAGTACGCCTTAAGCCACGGCCTTAAGTATAATGTAGCCAAGAGTCAGTACCTTGTGTTTGAAGCCGGTACAAAACGCCCTCAAAGCGTGCCACCTATTCAGCTATACGGTGTTCCCTTGATCAGGGTCGAACAATTTAAGTACCTTGGACATCTTATCACAACCGACCTGAAGGACAATGCTGACATAGAGAGAGAGAGAGAGGAGGGCTTTGTCAATTAGAGCAAATATGTTGGCTCGCAGGTTTGCGCGTTGTTCTATTGAGGTAAAACTTATCCTGTTTAAGGCGTTCTGCACATCGCTGTACACGTGCAGCCTGTGGGATAGCTACACTCAGAGGTCGTACGGGACTATACGTGTACAATACAATAACGCGCTTAGGGCGGTGTTGAGGCTGCCCCGCTACTGCAGCGCCTCGGGCATGTTCGCCTGGGCTCACATCGACTGCTTCCACGCGACCATGCGTAGGCGATGCGCGTCTCTGATACACAAGGTGCGGAGTAGCCCCAACGCTGTCCTAGCAATGATTGCAAGCAGGCTTGATTGTCCGTTTATACGCCATTGTTGCGACAGGCATGTGGCCAGCCGTGGCGGATAATTCTTGTAAATATGTTTTTGTGTTATGTATGTATATAATTTATCTTTTCATGTTTTCTGCCTATATGAGTCTCTGAGTTACTTGAAATAAAGAAATTTATTTTTTATTTTATTTTTATATTAGGCTACTGTGTGCCGATTTGGGGTGGAGCAGCTGAAACTAAATTTATTGAAGTTGAAAGAGCTCAAAGAGCCTTGATATAAGTGATGTATTTTAACCCATATAGATTTTCTACATACATACATACATATACTCACGCCTGTCTCCCAGAGGGGTAGGTAGAGAATACAGATTTCCATCTGCTACGATCCTGACACACTTGTTTTGCTTCTACGTCCATCAACGTAGTCATACAGGCTCTTCTATTTATCTAGATTTTCTAGTCAAATATTAATAGGAAAAAACTGTGTATGCAATCTTAAGAAAACATAAAATGTTAAATTTTCACCAAAATAATATGAACAAAAGAAAAAGAGATAAAGTAATTTATATTAAAATTATAAAATCTTCATATGCCAGCAAACAATATACCTATATTACACAATCAGCCCGTCTATATAATGCAATAAATAAAAGTCTATATACAATATCACAAACAATGCCACGAACGTAAGAAAATCGTAACCAGTAGGGTATGTACATATGTATACATATTATGTTATATACCTATATACACATAATTAAAATAACAACAATATTGGAATATGAATAAATGAATTGACAGTTTATTGAACACAAAAAAGAGACATTAAAAAGAAAGAAGAACCGAGTTTTGTTAGCAAAATTATGTACAAGGGCGGACTTATCACTTAAAGTGATTTCTTCCAGTCAATATGATATTTACAACTATATAAATGTACTGAAACACACACCCCACACCTCTTCTGGGTTTAGGTATTATTACTATACTTAATAGAAGGCCCTGGTCATTGACCTTTATGCCAAGGTCAATGGCTCCTGCCATGCTCCAGCAATGTAAATTAATTTATTCCTGGTTAATAATTACCAAAAAAAAAAATATTTTTATTTCAGCTATTTTATTTCATTTTTCAATAGGTCGGTAAATATCTTTTATTTGTTCTGTTCCATCCATCCATCCATCAGCCTGTTTCGTCCACTGCTGGACATAGGCCTTTCCAAGATTTCGCCCCTCTTGGCGGTCCTCCTGGAAGAAATTCCCATACTCACACACGCTGGGCAGGCGGGTTGGTGAGCGCGGTGCCGAAACCCTTGCACCAGTGACGCCGCTGCCCTTCACTAGTCTGATTTATATAAGGCCCGGCAATTGGGGATGGATATACCGCCATCCATCGGTTTTTTTGCCTGAGAGCTGTCCTGTTACTCTCCCCCGAATAACTTCGGGAGGATTTCCGAGTAAGATGGTGGTACCTCCACAGTCGAGTTCGGCATTAGCTATACCACCTAAATTTGTTCCGTTATTTCATGTCAAATTTTGTTTATGTAAAATGCCTACAAACTATATTTAGATTAGTTTATAGATACTCATACTCAACACAGATGCCGGGGTCCAGATCGGACCCGAAATATATCTTGAGATTGTTGAATTTATCCGTGTCATTTAAATATGTTTTATTTAATTATATCGAGGGTTACTTTCGTTTATATAACCCAATTCATACTGGATATTCGGTACGTGGTCAAGACAAAAGTACAATGACCATTTCTATGAAATTTGAAGATTGGTTTAGATATGCCAGAGCTATCGAGTAACAAACAAAAAAAATTACAGTCTAATTGAGAACCTCCTCCTTTAAGTTGTTTAAAAATTTAATATGACGACAAAACTCAGAACTGTGAACTACGTTTGAACAAAAAAAAATATATATAATTGTTGGCGACGGAGACCAGAGGAATAAGAGCTAATACCGACTAGACAAGCCTTGAAGATAATTTGTGTTTTTTACCTAGAATATAAGGAATTATTGTAAATTAAACTATTAGATTACCACGCCGCCGCGCCGGTACCTGCAAGAATAGCATTCGGGAAAAACCCGCCGACCAACCGTTCCCAGGTCCCAGACCGCATCGCTAAACAATGCAGCCTCGGCCCCACGCAGCCCTGCTTCGCCGCGGGAAACCCACCGCGCCGATAGCAACCTTAGATTACGGCCTATAGAAAGGCACTAGTTTTATGTCGGTGTTAGTGTAATTTTGTTTGTGTGTGTTTGATTATTATTTGTATAAAAGGAGCGAGCTTTAGCCCATAAAGTTTAGTTTAGTCACAACCTGTCACAAGTATAGTTCACACTTGTCAGATCTTCACAGTTGTCAGCTCTAGCTTAGCTACCAGTAAGAAGAAAAATAAAGAACCTATCTGCAGAACCAACAAGGAGTTTAAATACAGTCCACTATAGTCTTTGGTCCTTCGAGCCGGATCGCTGAAGGAAGAACATTATACAGTCTTTGGACCTTCGGAAGCCGGATCGCTGAAGGAAGAACATTCTACCGGTCGAGAATTAAGATTTCGAGAACAATGCCGGTCACCCGTTCCACAACGTCGAGGGAGAGAAACGTGGAGGCTGCCTCAGTGTCGACCCCGAACCCGTCGACACTTCCACCGAACACGGCAACCGCCACCACCACCGACGCCGTGCCATCGGGCTTATTACACATCGACAATCCCGCATTGCTTTCGTACATCGAGATACCAACAACCTCGGCTGGGACCACACATGGCGGGGACTTCCTACCCCCCGCATGGCCCGTACCCTCTGCGACACCTCCAGGCACGGTTAGCACTGTCAAGGCTAAGAAGCACGTCACGACAGATCAATATAAGAACATTCCACTCGCTGGAGCCCACCATGCACCGTTAGGGAGGAATGATATCACCGTGACGAGATCATTGACATCGTATCGTAGTCGAAGAAAAATCGAAGCTGAAGCCAAATACAGACTAGCGCTGCAGAAACTGGAAGAAGAGAAAGCTCGAACGGAGCTTATGAGGGCGCAAGCAGAACTATTGGCTCTTGACTCAGAAGAAGACAATGACGAAGCTCTGGAGCTGGAGCGATCCACAAACGTAGAACGTTGGGTCGATGATACTCTGAAGAACAAAGAACAGAACATGCCGCAAGAACATCAAACTTCTATGGAGCCAGAACCACGTCACCACGTGACAAAAGCACCGATTGAAGTAGAAACGAAAAGCGACATTAAGAAGAACGACATACAAATCTTGGCTAATGCGATTATAGAGGCATCGAAGAACAACACATCACGCTACGCATTTAACCAGGATTTACCGTCATTTAACGGGAATATAGAAGAATGGCTCGTATTCAGAAAACAATACGAAGACACTGCAACTCTATACTCCGATATACAGAACATGGCGAGGCTGAGGAAGGGCATCACTGGACCGGCACGAGAAGCAGTAAAGAGCATGCTGCTACTAACATCGAAACCCAATGACGTCATCATCGCATTAGAACGACGCTTCGGGAAACCAGATATGATAATACTGGCAGAGATGGAGAAGATCAAGAAACATGCAGCACTGAACGAGTCACCACGAGACACATGCATCTTCGCTAGTCGCATCAACAACGCTGTAGCGACTATCAAGGCGCTATCAATGCCGCATTATCTCTACTCACCCGAGATATGCAGAAGTATCATTGAGAAGCTCACACCGATCACCAAGCACCGATGGTACGACTTCAGAGCAAGGTGCACCGACCATGAAGAACCAGAACTACTCAAGATCAACCGATTCCTCACCACGGAAGCAGACCTCTGTGGCCCATACTCGTCACAGGAAGCAGAGAAAACGAAGAACTTCAACAGGCCAAACACGCGCTTCGCACAAACTCATCACGTTGAAGAGGAGAAAGAAACAACAGCCACAGTACTAGAAGATAAAAAGAAAAGCTGCATATTTTGTACCGAAGAACATTGGTCGCACGAATGCAAGAGGTTCCTGACAGCAGACAACGAGAAAAGATGGAAAATGGCGATGGAAAACAAACTCTGTTTCCGTTGCCTTCGCAAACGCCATCAGAGAGCAAGCTGCCGCAGTCCACCTTGCAAGATCTGCAAGAGGAGCCACCATCTCACTTTGCATAACCCAGACAAAGTTGAGAAGCCCAATGATGAAAAGAAAACTGAAGAATCCATCAACACTGCAGTATTATCCACTGCAGCGCCATTCACCGCCTATCTGAAGATCATCCCTGTTGAAATATACGGACCAGAAGGCTCTCAGAAGATCCTGGCACTCTTAGACGAGGGATCAACCATCACTATGATCAACAGTGATGTAGCCAGGAAGATTGGAGTCAGGGGTGAACCAGAGAAGCTGAGCATCAATACCGTGGGTGGCGGGAAAGTAACCACACTCAGTTCCCTGCGAGTTGACTTGAAAATAAGAGGCCTTCATCGCAGAGACAAGAGGCATGTCACCAACGTGAGAACGATAGAAGACTTGAAGTTGCCACTTCAACAAGTCCAGAAAGAAAATATTGAAGCATGCAAGCATCTCAAGAAGATAGAGAAAGAGATCACTTTCGCACTTGAAGCCCCGAAGATGATCATCGGACAAGACAATTGGAGTCTTATCGTTAGCAGAAAAATAATCAAAGGAAGAGCATCTCAACCCGTCGCCTCACAGACAAGTCTTGGATGGGTACTCCATGGCGTTCACGCAGGCGTCTCTGTTCCAGTAAACTTCGTCAATCACTGCACGGAACAGAGAAGCGAGGATGCAATAGAGAATATGATAAGGCATCACTTCAGTATCGATGCACTGGGAGTACAACCGAAGCGACCGAGCACAGACCCAGAAGAGAAAGCGCTGAAAGTCCTGAAATGTACCACTAGAAGACTTCAAGATGGCAGATTTGAAACAGGGTTGCTGTGGGCCAGCGAAGAAGAAACATTACCGAACAATCGCACCCACGCCCTGAAGAGATTGAAGTCACTAGAGAAGAAGCTGAATAAAGACAAAGAAATGAAGACTCAATATCAACAGCAGATCCAGCATCTCATTGAAAGCGGATATGCAGAAGAAGCTCCTCCACCAAACCCAGATAACGAGAGGACATTCTACTTACCGCACTTTGCTGTGACTCATCCTACAAAGAAGAAGATAAGAATAGTCTTCGACGCAGCGGCACGCTTCCAAGGGAAATGCTTGAACTCCGTACTGCTGCCAGGCCCAGATCAGCTGCAATCTCTGTTTGGCGTCCTACTTCGCTTCAGAGAGAAACCCATCGCAATCATGGCAGACATCAAAGAGATGTTTTTACAAATCAACATCCGAGAAGAAGACCGAGATAGCCTCAGATTCCTTTGGACAGACCAGAACGGCGAAACAAAAGAATACAGAATGACCTCAGTAATCTTCGGAGCCACTTCGTCACCAGCAACTGCGATATTTGTTAAAAACGAGAACGCGAAAGAATACGCCGACAAATATCCTGAAGCTAGCAGAGCGATCATCAGAAACCATTACATGGACGACTATCTGCAAAGCTTCACTTCAGAAAAAGAAGCTGCAAAAATCTCCAAACAAGTCGATTACATCCATACGAAGGCCGGTTTTCAACTCAGGGGATGGGCCAGCAACGAGAAGTCTCTTCTAGAACAAATAACCACAGAAGAATACAAAGCTGAAGTCAAGTTGACACAAGACACAGAAGCAAAAACTCTAGGTTTACTATGGAAGACAGAAGAAGATACACTGGCTTTCAATGTTACTCTCAGGAACACACCGAAAGAAATCATCAACGGTGACAAGAAACCAACGAAGAGACAAGTCATGAGCGCTGTGATGTCTACATTTGATCCAATTGGTCTGCTAGCACCAGTGCTAGTACAAGGAAAGAAAATTGTACAGAAATTATGAAAGACCGGAATTGGATGGGATCAAGAAGTCGACGAAGAAATCATACCAGGGTGGAGGAGCTATCTGTCAGAACTAACGAGACTTCGACAGTTGAGAATCCCACGAAGTCTGACAAAGAACGTGACCAACGGAGAGCTTCACACGTTCGTAGACTCTAGCGAGGAGGCATATGCAGCCGCCGTATACTGGAGATCCACTGAAGAAGATGGCAGCATCAGAGTAATCCTCATCGCAGGAAAGGCTAAAGTCGCGCCTACAAAGCCAACATCAGTACCACGTCTGGAACTGCAAGCCGCTCTACTTGGCAGCAGACTGGCCAGAAGCATAGTCGAAGAGACAGATTTGGAAATAAAGAAGAAGATTTTCTGGTCAGACTCCAGCACGGTACTCCAATGGATAAAGACAGAACCCAGAAAATTCAAGACCTTCGTAGCGCACAGATTGGCTGAGATAGAAGACCTTACCAAACCAGAAGAATGGAGATGGGTTCCCACTAAACAGAACCCAGCTGACGAAGCTACTCGTGGCGTTCCCAGAGATTTCTCCGAACAGTCCGTATGGTTTACTGGACCATCCTTTCTACAGACAACAGAAGAAAACTGGCCGATCAACAAATTCCAGAACAAGATAGAACAAACTGGGGAGGACAAGATCGAGAGAGTGGCGACCATTCATTCTCCACAACCATCCACTCCAGATGAAGAACGCTTCTCAACATGGAAGAAACTACTGAACACTATGGCCAGAGTCCTTATGTTCATCGATCTCTGCAGAAAGAAGGACGCTGTAATGACAGCACAAGAAGATAAGAATTGGAAACCATATTCCAAAAAAGAAAAGAAAAACACGACTACGCTGAACAAGAAAACTACTCAAAAAAGATTTCTACCGATAAAGGAATCTTACTTGAGACAAGCAGAAACACTTCTCATCAAGAAGATACAAGAAGACTGTTTCCAAGAAGAAATCAATAACCTGAAGAGAAACCAATCATTGAAAAAAGCGAGCAAACTCACCAGATTTGAAGTTTACCTAGATGAAGAAGAAGTACTCCGAGTTAAAGGACGCATCGAGAAGGTTGCTGGAGTACAAGACAGCGTGAAGAGACCAGCAGTCCTAGATGGAAAGCACAAGATCACTCGTCTAATAATAGATGAGTACCACAAGCTCTGTTACCATAGAAACCATGCGACGGTGATGAACGAGCTGCGACAAAATGTAGTATGTAGTAGGACTGAGATCAAGCATCAGGCTAGTAATCCACCGATGCCAATGGTGCCGAATGAAGAGAGCCACGCCACGCAGACCACCGATGGGAGACCTGCCGAGAGAAAGACTTCAGCATCACCGACGGCCATTTACGTGCACGGCTGTAGATTATTTCGGGCCAATGAAAATAACCATAGGCCGACGAAACGAGAAACGCTGAGGAGTGCTCTTCACTTGCCTCACCACAAGGGCAATCCACCTAGAGCTAGCGCAGTCACTTAGCACTAGTTCTATGATCATGGCACTGAGAAGAATGGCAGCAAGAAGAGGAACACCGGCTACTATCTATAGCGACAACGGGACAAATTTCGTCGGAGCAGAACGCGAACTGAGAGAAGAATACGCGAAAATGAAGGAAGGAGATTTGGAGCAGAATATGCAAGAACAAGGCATCTACTGGAAGTTCCTACCACCAGGAGCTCCAAATATGGCAGGAGCATGGGAACGGATGGTCAAAACAGTGAAGACAGCACTCTACGCCACACTCAAAGAAAAGGCGCCATCAGAAGAAACTCTTCACACCCTGCTCACGGAAGTAGAACACACGGTGAACTCCAGACCATTAACGAACGTGAGCACCGATCCAGCAGATGAAGAAAGTCTCACGCCGAACCACTTCCTGTTGGGACGATCAAATGGAGCTCCAGCCATCGGCACATTTGACGACACTACGATGATCGGGAAAGCAGACTGGAGAACCACACAGCGTCTCTCAGATCACTTCTGGCACAGATGGGTGAAGGAGTACCTCCCAGAACTACTGCTGCGACACGGAGACACCCGACAAGCTACAACAGTCTGCGAAGGAGACATCGTGCTCATCGCTGATGGAACACTACCGAGGAACCTGTGGCCCAGAGGAGAAATCACGAAGACAGTACCAGGACCCGACCGGAGAATACGAATCGTTGAGGTCAGAACAGCCGGTGGAACATTCAGGAGACCAGTATCAAGGATCGTCGTGCTGGTTCCAGTATCGTCGCGACCGACAGATGGTGCTGCGCACGGCGGGGAGACTGTTGGCGACGGAGACCAGAGGAATAAGAGCTAATACCGACTAGACAAGCCTTGAAGATAATTTGTGTTTTTTACCTAGAATATAAGGAATTATTGTAAATTAAACTATTAGATTACCACGCCGCCGCGCCGGTACCTGCAAGAATAGCATTCGGGAAAAACCCGCCGACCAACCGTTCCCAGGTCCCAGACCGCATCGCTAAACAATGCAGCCTCGGCCCCACGCAGCCCTGCTTCGCCGCGGGAAACCCACCGCGCCGATAGCAACCTTAGATTACGGCCTATAGAAAGGCACTAGTTTTATGTCGGTGTTAGTGTAATTTTGTATGTGTGTGTTTGATTATTATTTGTATAAAAGGAGCGAGCTTTAGCCCATAAAGTTTAGTTTAGTCACAACCTGTCACAAGTATAGTTCACACTTGTCAGATCTTCACAGTTGTCAGCTCTAGCTTAGCTACCAGTAAGAAGAAAAATAAAGAACCTATCTGCAGAACCAACAAGGAGTTTAAATACAGTCCACTACAATAATAGCGATAACGAAACCTTCTGAGGGGAGGAATTAATAAGTTTTACTTTATTGCAAAGAGATGAACTATATTTCTCGTCTACATTCAGGATAATGGGCTCCTGTCTCCAACAGACTGGCACACCTACGCACATAAAGCGATTTCACTGTAAGGTTTCCTTTTAATGAAATACAAAAGGAAATTAGTATAATAGGAAATATGGGTGAAAGGAGAAGTTGTGTTCAGTTTAAATTAAATTTTAACGATATGTCTAATTTTATTCAGATTATGTAGCTACAATCCCAACCAGGGAAACCTTAACTTTTCTGGGAGAGTTTCTGGTAGATATTAGAAAACTTTATTGGTCAAAGTTCACAACGTTTACTTACATTACTTAGTGTACATAAGGTGACATATGCAGCCATATTCATACTGAAGATTCGGTAAGTAGTCGATATAAAGGTTCGATGATCCTTTTTGGGAAATTCGAAAATTATCATTTTCCCTTTACCTACAAACGCAAGCCCAACCGCGAGTCAACTACTATGGCAGAACAATATTTTATTTTGCGAAAACATGTAGAAAAAGTATTATCGATCCGTCATCATGATCACTTGCCAAGCTTACAGTATGAATTTGGCTGCATAAATTAAAGTCACCTTATATAGAAATCATATAAACAAATGCTTTATTAAGTCAGATTATCTGAACCAACTGAAATTTTTAATTTAAATATTGGATACGGTTTAAATGTTTTTCTTACTTTTGCATATCAATGAAATCACAAATATGTTAAAATTTTCATAATGTTTTCGTTGAATCTCAATATTTCATGGACCTGAAACAACAAATAAATGGCTGAGTGACTTCACTCGGATAAACAAAATACGCAATGAATATTTATAAATTAAATTCAAATAGAGCGAAGTAACAAAAAGTTGATTAATTTATGTATTTAACGGTTTCACGGGGAAGGTTATCAGCATCAGTTTCTCATTTGAATATACAGGTCCATCAATAATAAGTGAAAATAGTTCTAGGGTAGATTATGTATCGTTATCTGATCACAGTCCAGAAGAAATTTTTTTTTTTTTTTCAAATCATTTTTTCTCTTTGATCATACAAAGTGTTCATCAGCTGACAAAATTTCGATGAAAAAACAAGTTCGCTCACAATTTTTTTTTCTTTGGGTCTTGGTCTATTAATTAATTAAAGATTGACCCGGACTTTTGAAACCTCAAGCTAAAAATTGGTGGAAATTATGAAGAGTGTGTTCTGTTTCTGATATCCCAAACTTCCCAAAAAATCCATCTTCAGGAAAATCCGCCATCTTGAAAATACAGCCGTCATATTGGATTTGTCGAATTTTAAGCATAGCGGCTGAACCAAACGTCTGATTATATTCATTTTTGCGCCAAATTATTTGATTCAGCTACAAATTAATAACCATATACAAATTTTGGTGCTTAAAAAATAATAACATTTATCTAAATGCGACAAAAAAAGTTGTTCTAAAATTTTAATGATTGATAATTTATAATATTGATAATTGAACACTATTCTTCATCATTTCCACTAAACTTTAGCTTGAGATTTCAAATGTCCGGGTTTGGGCAAATTTTTCCCTTTTTTGCCTGGAGTATATTAGGGATACCCTATCATGAATTGTAGGACCTTATTATATCGTATAATTTTTTCCGATTGACATGAATTATTATGTTGGTCTATACAGTGTTTCTTCAGACCTTTATCTTTCCGTTTTCAGGTTGGTTACCTAATCCGTCATGTAAAGTATACTGTTTTTTTAGTGAATATCTCGCTAAATACTTCCTTATTTCAAGCAATACTAGTTAATGTTTTATAATTTTTCAGTCTCCTTTTATCTGACTATTAAAAACATTTAAAAAAAACTTTGTCTACTGGTTTGACGTTTGAAGTTTGACTTCACCAACAACAACAGCCAACCGTTACATTATTTTTGATTCGATATTAATGTAGGTATTAAATAAATCTGAACAAGAAAGATACGATGAGGATTATTAAGAAGATTAAGATTAACACTATTTATGAATCGACCCAGTAAATATCGTATTAGATCCTTTTTACCATTTAGTAATAATTTCACTAAATTGGCCGACAAAAATTGTTTGTATTAATGAGAACTCCTAAAAAGGAAGCGGTGCAAGGAAGTAATGTGGAGTATTAAGCCTGAGCAGCGTTTGTTTTGTTGTGTAGATCATTTTAAACGTAATTGGTATTTACGACTATGATTATCATCTTCATTGTAGCAGATTTAATGTTACCAGCAGTCAAACAAGAAAAGGCGCGAAGCCTAATCAGAATAATCTGTATTAATTGTGTAGATTCAAAGATTCAAAATGTTTATTTGTAAAATAGATACATAAAGTATACGTTTTACATGTCAAATCCAATCTATATAAAAATAATGTTTTATAATGAAACAAATATAATATTAACGGGAAAAACATTTTAAAAAAATTTAAAATTTTGTATTTATTTTTAAAAAGAAACTATTAAAATTTTATGTAGGTACATACAATAACTTCTTTTAGCGTTTTAATCACATATCTCTAAATAAATTAAATAACGGGAATTCGTGATTTGTTAGTTTATAACAACTTCAACCTACAATAAGGTACTCGATTACTAATCCAGAGGGCGCGGGTTCAGATTCCGTATGGGAATGTTGTATCTGTGGTCTGCGTCTTTGTGATTACCTATCATGCAGGTAGAGATACTCGTCGGTGAAACGTGGGTGAACGAGTTGAGACTGTGAATTGCATTTGATTAGCAATCGCAATCGACTAGTTGTTTATATTATAATTTTCCACTTACTTCCGGAAAAGATTGGAAAAAACTAAATGCATTTTTGTACACGATTATACAAGTATACCAAAAATTACCCGAAATTCGGTTAACATACACATACCGTCAACCCTGAATACATTGTTCACTGCCTAATTATGTTTTTTTTTTTCAATGGACCTTTTCCTCATCAGCCTAGCCTGTGACGTCATTTAGAGGTCAAATGAAAGTGGTGTTAGTTGGTGTATTTTTTTTTTACTCATGTTTTTTTAAATAAATACAAAAATACGGTCTAGAAACGTTATATCTCGAAATCGTTTCGGAATCAGCACCGTGTGCTTGTTACTTTACTTAGCGAATTATTTCACTCGATAGATTTTATTTTGTAAAATGATGCCCTTTTAAGTTATTAATTTGTTTTATGACTGAACGGCTTAAGTTGTATCTTTGAAATTACCGTTATAACAAGAAAACATGGTTTATTTTCCGATTTCGGGTGGAAAAACTTCTACATCAAAATACTTTTTCGTAAAATCCAGAAATACCTCGAAAATTCACTGATTTTATGCGCGCCGGCAGCGCGCGAAGCGAGCTTTCTAATTGGACTTTCTGACAACATACTAAAGTTCAAAATCACTCAGTAAGATTATCGTGCACTATGAGCCAAGCCTATGAAAAACTATGTATATCCATTTGATTATGGGCTAGGTTGCGAATTAAGCAAATATCGTTCAGCGATAAAAGCCAAAAATTATAAAATAATTCTGGAATAAAACTTGGCTAACTTAATTCTGTCTGCAATTTCTTTCATACATTTTGTACGCATTGATAACTTTGTTTTAGGTAAAATTTATCTAACTAAGTTAATTATTTGATATATCGGGAATACCTACTCGCATTTGACCGATTTTTTGTAAAATAGGACTATAGGAGTTCAAAATATTATTCTTTTACGAAAAACTTCCTCTACCAATTTTTCCTTAAAACATAAAAATCTCACAAAGTCTCAAGGACTGAAGTCAAACCACTTTTACGCATTTGGACTTAAGGCGACTCTATTCGCCCGAACTCCCATACTAGCGCAGTTCGCTGATCATATCCTTATTTATAGGTACTTGCTTATTATTTTTTCTTTTTCAACATACCCCATACAATATCCATGACGTAAAACTAAAACTTCCTCTACCAATTTTTCCCTAAAACATAAAAATCTCACAAAGTCTCAAGGACTGAAGTCAAACCACTTTTACGCATTTGGACTTAAGGCGACTCTATTCGCCTGAACTCCCATACTAGCGCAGTTCGCTGATCATATCCTTATTTATAGGTACTTGCTTATTATTTTTTCTTTTTCAACATACCCCATACAATATCCATGAGGTGAAACTAAAACATTTATCAAAATCAAATACGTACAAAAGTTACAAGCGTATAAAAATCCTGGATTTTATACATATTTGGATGAATGTTTATGTACCTTGATGTCCTAGAAGCAATACAACAAATTAATTAATTTTATTTTTACAGCATAGTGTATTTTATACTATTCAAAATTGGATATTGGATTTTTGGGATATTTCTCCTGAAATCATAGGAACCACTAAAACCATTCTCGAGTTTTTTCAAAACATGAATGTTTTCTCGCGTTAGCTTGCCTCTCTCATTGTGCTCGGTTAGTTCCGTACGAGAAATGAACGTTGGGCCAACTAATAACAGTCAATCAGAGCTTTATAATCCGAAGTTGAATGTAGAATGAAATAGCAAGCATAGCGACCCCGTGCGCGACTAACTTCAAGACGCCGACTATAGGCTTCTTAGGGCAACTCTATTCGCCTGAACTCCCATACTAACACAGTTCACTGATCATATCCTTATTTATAGGTACTTGCTTATTATAACTTATACTTGTGATTGTCGCCATTTGGTGAAACATGGAAAGCATCTGGATGAAAAACACTTGTACACTGTTTACACACTTTTGCTATAACTATAGGTACCTTTTGACCCAACCGGTTTCGAAATTCAATTCATTTTCAAGGGCTTAACAACTCATTTTAATATTTTTAAATTGGGTTAAAAGTACCTATAGTTATAGTAAAGTTGTGTAAACAGTGCACAAGTGTTTTTCATCAAGATACTTCCTTATCATTTTTTATTTTTCAACATATCCCATACAATATCCATGACGTGAAACTAACACATTTATCAAAATCAAATACGTATAAAAGTTACAAGCGTATAAAAGTCCTGGATTTTACACATATTTTGATGAATGTTTATGTACCGTAATGTCCTAGAAGCGATACATCAAATCAAATAATGTTATTTTCACACCATAGTATATTTTATACTTTTCGAAAATATTTTTGTTTCATTTCATTGGAACCACGAAAACCATTCTCGAGTTTTTTCAAAACATGAATGTTGTCTCGCGTTAGTTTGTCTCTCACACCGTGTTCGGTTAGTTCCGTACGAGCTCGGGAAATGAACGTTCGGCCCAACCAATAACAATCAGTCAGTGCTCTATAACCCGAAGTTGAATGTAGAATGAAATAGCAAGCATAGCGACCCCGTGCGCGACTGACTTCAAGCCGCCGACTAAAGGCTTCTTAAGTATAAACTTAAAACCTCTATCACCAAAATAGTTACATTAGGTACTGAGAGACTCAGCTCTAAATGAAGTGGTTAACTTGAGGGGGAAACTACTTATCTAAGGGGTGTTAACCGCTCAGGTGGTAATGGGGCCACGGGTGACAGTTGTTCATTTTCGTGGCGCGGACGTGGAAGGGGATTCACTACGCAGCTGATTTGTAAACTACCTTTACACCCGCAGAGTTTGCTGGTGAGCATTGTATATGACTATCATCTGCATCTCTTAACAAAGAAGAACTTTGAACCACTGAAAGAACAATTTACTTGAAAATCCCTGAGAAAGGAAATTCAACTTATACGACATGTGTTCCGTACACGGATATCACATTACCTGATTTGATTACCTGAACGCACTGCTGTCAGCTGAACCAAATTCAAATTATTTATTTGCGTTATCACATACATAATATAGATGACAGGTTTTTTTGAGATCGTAGGGGCACCGCAAAAGCAATGACAATGAGTGATTTGTTTACTGATAGCTGGATGAATAAAGAGTGTTTAGGGTTCTGTGAGAGTGATGCCTAAATGTGATGTTTAATTTTTTATTTGTATTTTATTTTTATTAATATATATAATTCTTTAAGTTTTTTGTTTTTATGTAGCGCAAAGGTTTTGACTGTAATGCTGTACAAAAATTTCGAATAAATAAATAAAATTACGCATGTTTCTTTGCACTACAGTGACAAACAGCAGCGTAGAGCGTTCAGTCTCCGTGCTAAAGATTATTTGTATGCGCTCTCGCACAAGTGAGGAACGTTTGAATTGTTTAGCAATCCTCAATAAAGAGGCCGACATAATGAAGTCACTTAACTACAAAGACGTCATTGAAGACTTCGCCGATCAAATGACGCGTAGTCGTACTATATCAATCACACTATCACACTAATTATACTATATAGGTATATATACTTATACTATATACTAATATTATAAATGCGAAAGTTTGTGTGTGTGTGTGTGTATTTTTGTTACTCTTTTACGCTGAAAACGGCTGAACGTATTTGGATGAAATTTAGAGTGGACATATCTTATACTCTAATTTAACACATAGGCTACTTTTTATCCCGGAAAGATGGATGGTTCCTGTAGGATAGATCAATATCATTGAAAAATCAGGTGTCTAATTAGCGCGGTCCAAATCGTTTGTGGTAACATAAGACAAGGCTATGTTATCTCATCACACTTCACACTAATATTATAAATGCGAAAGTTTGTGTGTGTGTGTACGTTTGTTACTCTTTCATCCTGAAAAGGCTCAACGGATTTGGATGAAATTTAGAATGGATATAGCTTATACCCCAACTTAACACTTAGGTTCCTTTTTATCCCGGAAAAAAGCATGTAGTTAAACCGAATAACACGCGGGCGGAGCCGCGGGCAGTAACAAACATACACACACACACACACACACACACCCTCACTAACACACACACCCTTACTAACACACACACCCTTACTAACACACACACACCCTTACTAACACACACACACCCTTACTAACACACACACACCCTTACTAACACACACACACCTTGAGCTGTGCTTGTTATATTTCTAACTAGCTTTTGCCCGCGGCTCCGCCCGCGTGTTATTTGGTTGAACGACATGATTTTTTCCGGGATAAAAAGTAGCCTATGTGTTAAGTTGGGGTATAAGCTATATCCATTTTAAATTTCATCCAAATCCGTCCAGCCGTTTCAGCGTGAAAGAGTAACAAACATACACACAATCAAACTTTCACATTGATAATATTAGTGTGATAGTGTGATTAGTGTGATAACATATTAAATTAAATTAAAATATATACACGTCCTTAAAACAGCCAGTATTATGGCACGGTTTTCCTAGAAACTGTTATTATAGAGAGCAAACTCAAATTTCGGAAAGTGATTCGCTGACGTCAGAAGCTAAACATCAGGGTAATTAAAACGTAACCGTACACCTCGCACTTGGACTACGTCGACATGAGCACTAGGATGGAGCGAAAATCTACTTTTAAATTTCATATTGTTGTCGGATTACTTTCAAGTGATGTCATAATAAGCTGAAATAAATAAAAAATTTGCCATGTCTCCCGGCTCTGTATTTGATTAAAATTTTACAAAATAATAGGAAAAATAAGAATGTATTTTTAATTCCATCCATCCATCCATCAGCCTATTTCGTCCACTGCTGGACATAGGCCTTTCCAGGATTTCGACACTCTGGGCAGGCGGGTTGGTGAGCGCGGTGCCGAAGCCCTTGCACCAGTGACGCCGCTGCCCGTCACCAGTCTGTTTTATATAAGGCCCGGCAATTGGGGATGGATAAACCGCCATCCATGCATCGGTCCCAGGCAATGGTGAGCCGCCTGGTTTTGCCTAAGAGCTGTTCTCTTACTCTCCCCCGAATAACTTCGGGAGGATTTGCGGATTGAGCCGGAGTAAGATGGTGGTACCTCCACAGTCGAGCCCGGCATCAGCTCTGTATGATAAACCCCCCTCTCGAGACAGATGCAATTCAGATTTCGCGTGCTGGACCTATTTATATTGTACAAAAACTAAAACCTGTCAGAAAGGGGTTTTCCACACAAGGGGGCCTTATATACTAAATCCCGTTACAAGGGTAAATGGTTCAAACACTCACATTAAAGTTCACTTTCTCGTCCTGGACGGGTCCTCCGCGCTCGATCCTGGTCACGACTCAGCCCTGGCTCAGAGGAAGGCACAGGTCCCCTGGGTGTGCGTTTCCCTTCTTCTGACGTTGACTGTCGTCGACCTTGGCACGGAGATTTCTGACAAACGACCAGCCCAGCCAGCAGTTTGCAGATGTAGATTCTTAAACGCAACTCTCTAGCTCTGGGCCAGCCCAACCCGTTAAAGGTATCACGATTTCTGCTAAACGTGGTAATGAAAATCTTGTCTCATCACCTTCCACTATTACCGGATTTACGAAACTTTTCGCGTACACGTCCCGGATCACAGTTCACACTGATCAACTGGTTTATTTCTCTATTTTAACTACTTATTTCCTTGAAATACTAAACACATAACCTTTTGCAACTCTTGTTGTCTTAAAAACGCAATCAATTCTAACCGGACACACGTCCATGACACAAATCGACAATTCGTGTTGCCATATCAATAAAAATCAAATATCTTGACACATACAATGTGCGTTCAAATACGTTTTAAAGCGAACAAGCTCTACCTTACAATTTAATACCTTAAATTTTTTAATTAATCCTACGAAAAGACAACACGCGAGTTGAATGCAGAGCTAAGGAATGCGCTATATACATACACAGCCGTTCTCTCTACGCATAAAGCACTACACAGCAGGCGTGCGAGGGAGATGGGCGGGCAGCGGGGGGACGTCCATTCAACTCGCGCGCTATCTGTATGTAATTCACAAAAAAAGGTTATGAAAATTCTCTAGTATTGCGAGGTTCCATGCATCAGCCTATTTTTTCCACTGCTGGCCAAGGTCTTGCCAAGATTTTCCCACTCTTTTTGGTCCTTCTGGAAGAAATGCCCATACCCACACACGCTGGGCAGCGGGTTGGCAAGCGTCGTACCGAAACCCTCGCACTAGTGACGCCGCTGCCCGGTTGTACAATGAAAAACAACTGAATGAACTACGAGTACATTGCATCAAGTGAGAAATTATGTGAATTTACTATTAATTGAATTTTCTTCCGTACATTTTGCTTTGCATCAAACTAGAAGACCAGAAGATGAAGTCCAACTTTTTTATCTTTCTGCAGGTACATCTTTTTAAAGTATCTTCGCTGTTACAGTGATACAGTGAAAAGTTGATTTTCAGCCCACCCTAATGAACGTTCTGTATAATGATGATGTGAGTGCTAGGAATATTCCCACTCGAAATTTTTACAATAATATGCTCATCCCTGTCTTCTAGATGGATAAACAGGGGCTACTCCATCTGCTACAATCCCGCCTTGCCTCATCGCTTCATGATTACGGGTGACATTATCCACCCCTGTCTCAGACTATTAAGACAGTGGTTTCTAAACAAAATATGTGGGTTGGTTCAGTTTAGTTCAGTATTTATTGCTTTGAAGTTGTTAAACAAATGATACATTATAAAACCAGAGCAAGGCATAAACCCTAAAGGGCACTCTTTACTCCTCATGTAGTTAAATAAACAAGTAGGTACTTTTAAAAAAATCTATCCATTTTTCTGTTTCGCCCTCTGCTACAGAAAGGCCTTTTCAAGATTTCGCCACTCTTGGCAGTCTTCCAGGAAGAAATTCGCATACCGTTAGAATTTCTAAGACCATACATACATACTGACATACGCTAGGCAGGCGGGTGAAGAGCGCGGTGTAGAAACTCTCACACCAGTGACGCCGCTGCCCGTCATCAGTCTGTTCTATATAAGACCTGGCAATGTGAGATGGATATACCGCCATCGATCGATCCTGGGCAATGGTGGGCCACCAGGTTGTGCCTGTCTGCGAGCTGTCCTCTTACTCTCCTTCGAATAACTTCGGCGGGGTTTGCGAGTAAGATGCTGGTACCTCCACAATCGAGTCCGGCACCAACTTTACTATCTTTAAAACAATAAAAACAAACTGAAAATCATATCGACACTACATAAATCCCCAAGAGAATGTCAGAGGTGTTACCGAGTGTGGACTTTGAAATGCAAGTTACAGTCCACTGTTTAAACGATTATTACGTCCCAAAAGTGGTAACCCCGTAGTATTTTGGATACAAATGGACCAACAGCTTGCCTTCCAAACCACGCAGAACACAAAAGAATGTGTACCGCGGGGTCTGAACCCACAACCTTGTGTTAGCGGGAAAGCGCTCTCCCACTCAGTCACACAGGCGGTCCGACTTTTCAAGTATTTCGTATTTAAGTTATTTTATGAAACCAATAAAAAGTCACCAATTACCGAAATTGTAACAGGGCTGAGGATGAACATTTATTTAATTAAATATAAAGGCTAGCCTTTTGACCGCGGCTCCGCCCGCGTTTATTCAATCTGCTCCGGTCTCGGCTTGAGCGTTATTTTATCAATAACTATTATAGCCTAGATAATGTTGACCAGGGTCACTACGACGAAAGTAAAAAAAAACTGGCCAAGTGCGAGTCGGACTCGCGCACGAAGGATTCCGAGCCATTATCTATAAAAACGGCAAAAAAAATCATGTATGTAGTATGAGAGTGCGCGGGTCCGACTCGCACTTGGCCGGTTTTAGTATTTGTTGTTATGGCGGCAACAGAAATACATCATCTGTGAAAACTTCAACTGTTTAACTATCACGGTTCAGCCTGGTGACAGATGGACGGAGAGCGCAGTCTTAGTAGTAGGGTCCCGTTGGTTACCCTTTGGGTGCGGAACCCTAAAGTCAGCTGGAGCATTAGTTAAAATGGGTGTCCCGGAGGGCTCCATATGGGGCCTTTATTGTTCTTAATATACATAAATGACCTTCCTTATTTAGTTAAAGACTTATCTGAGATAGTGCCATTCGCTGACGACACGTCACTCATATTTAAAGTTAATAGACATAAAGATATCATTGATGTTGAGAATGTTACTCTACGTATGATTCTTGATTGGTTTACTGCGAATAATTTAATTTTAAATGGGAAAAAGACAAAATGCATCAAATTCACATTACCAAATGTAATTCAAGTAGATGCTGACCTACTTTTGCAGGGGTTCAAGCTAGAGTTAGTCAAAAAAACGAAGTTTTTAGGCATTACTATAGACTATCGTCTTCAGTGGGGTCCACACATAGAAGGCCTTTGTGGTAGACTAAGTTCAGCCGCATACGCTGTTAGACGGATGAGGCAAATTACTGATGAGGATACTGCTAGATTGGTGTACTTTAGTTATTTTCACAGCATTATGTCATATGGTATGTTGCTGTGGGGTAGAGCTGCGGATATAAACGCAGTCTTTATTTTGCAGAAGAGCAATTTGTGCTATTTACAATATGAAGCATTGGGATTCATTAAGATAAAAATTCAAAGAAATGAATATTTTAACAGTTCCTTGTGAATTTATTTACCGAGTTATTAAATATATCGGAAAAAATACCGATACTTTCCCTCGGCTTGGTAAGTATCACTCTATAGACACGGGGAAGAAATATAAACTGGCTTTTCCAAAAATTTGACTTGCAAAAGTAGGCACGTCTTTTGTAGGACATGGTATAAGATTTTACAATAAACTTCCAAAGGAGGTCCTTAGTTTAGAAAATAAGTTTAAATTATATATTAAGCAGGGACTCTTGAGAAAAGCATATTATAAAATCAATGACTATTTGGATGATAGTGACGCTTGGTGTCATGAGAATATTGATTGTTACTACTGTTCGTTTATTTTCTAACTGATTTGTGTTTTTCAAATCGTTTGTTTTATGTAGACTAATATTTTTATATTGTTTTTTTATTATCATTTTGACATTTCTTTTGACATATTGACATGAACATTTTATAACTTAAACTTAGCATTTATTAGTTGATAATCTGACTATAACAAAAGTCATGATGAAAAGATGAATGAACAAAAAGATGATGTTTTGCTTATTATTTTAACTTACTACCTCATTAGATAGGTAGACTAAGATATTTTTTTTTCTCATGACACAATTTCCTTCTGTCTTTTATATTTTTATCCTTTTATAATATATTGTTTTTATATTATTTTATATAAGTTAAAAAAAACTGTAATAGTATTAAGCCATATTGAGAAAAAAAAACTGATAAAAAAGACATGATCTTGCTAAGTTTCTTGCCCTTCTTCTTAGCAAGATTAATCGAATGGGCGGATTTAGGCATTATATCTATTTGTAGTTTATTTATCTAATAACTTATTTATTCATTGCATTATGTAGGTATAATAATACTCTTATTCCAATAAGTCTTTTTATTTTATGCATGTGTAAAACTTTAGTAGCCCAACTTAAATACAGTTTTTTTTATATATTTCCCGTATCATATTTGTTTCATCATAAAATATTATTTTAATACAGATTAGATTTGACATGTAAAACGTATACTTTATGTATCTATTTTACAAATAAACAATTTGAATTTTTGAATCTTAAAAATGCATCCAAATCCGTTGATTTTTTATCAAGTTAAAACGGAACATTCATAATACATACAGACAGAAAAACAGATATTTAAAAATAAATCTTTTGGTTTCAATACGATACTAATAAGTAATATAATGACCCATTTTTATCTAACCTCATATCGTAAAATCCTCATTACGAACTCAAAACTACTGGCATAATAAAAAATATTTCTCATGAACGACTCTAATAAAATAAAAAAATAAAATATAGTATAGGTCTCCGAGCAACATAATGCTATAAAAAAACTTGTTCTGAGATTATACAGTACATGTGATAATAACTAGGAAGACAAAGGGAACTTAGCCCATACAGCCATGTCTGAGGTTTAATTTTAAATACCAATGAGGTTTTTATATAATGTTCTCCAATACTTACAAAATAGTAACGAGGTTACAGTTCAAATTTATTTTCGGCCAGGTATTGTCTATGGCTTACGCCGCGTTGGACTCGGTCTGTCAATGGATGAACTGTTTGTCGCGCCATAGTTTTGGAGGAAATTTATTTATTACTTACAGTGGTTTTATGTGTCAAAATAATTATTTTGCCCTAAAATTACTTACAGCATTTGACTCCATCTGACATTCTGGAAATAACGACAGAAATTACGAACACTTTCAGAACCAGCTTTTACATGAATAATCAAAAATGACTAACGACAAATTTACAAAAATTATGAAAACAGTATATGAAACTATACATCCATCCATCCATCCATCGGCCTGTTTCGTCCACTGCTGGACATAGGCCTTTTCCAGGATTTCGCCACTCTTGGCGGTTCTCCTGGAAGAAATGCCCATACTCACACACGCTGGGCAGGCGGGTTGGTGAGCGCGGTGCCGAAACCCTTGCACCAGTGACGCCGCTGCCCGTCACCAGTCTGATTTATATAATGCCCGGCAATTGGGGATGGATATACCGCCATCCATCGGTCCCAGGCAATGGTGGGCCACCTGGTTTTTTTGCCTGAGAGCTGTCCTCTTACTCTCCCCCAAATAACTTCGGGAGGATTTCCGAGTAAGATGGTGGTACCTCCTCAGTCGAGCCCGGCATTAGCTCTACCACCTAATACGAAAACCTAAAATGAAACCATACATAACTAGGTATTAAAACACTCGTGTTCCATTAAAAAACTCGCCTTCGGTTCGTTTTTTAAACTGACACTCGTGTTTTTAATAACCTTTTTATGTACCAGTTTCATAAACTCCTATTATTTAACAAATTATAACAAAACAAATTTGAAAACTTGAAATGTCCTAGACGGTACATATTTTTAAGGTGATATTGCTGGTGTGTGTAATTAAAATTACCTTTCTTATTATAAATATTCGTAATTAGACACATAATAATTACCTACTCTTTTAATTTATTTTTTTGTCATTAATTAGCCTGAAAATTGTGTTTTGTTACGACTTGATAACTTAATAAAATTGCTGATTATGGATGAGCGCTATCTGCGTATACAATTGATTATGTATGTTACAAAAAAAATGTGTCAAATATAATAACCATTATGGGAATAGCTGAAAATCAGCGTCAACTGAAAATTGTTTCCAAATTTTGAAATAAAAACATTGAATTTTGTTTTTTTTTGGGATAATAGTGTATTTTAAGAACATGTGTATTATATTTGTATTGTGTATCCTCGATTTCTCAAAATAAATACTTTTCCTTTCTTTAAATAATTTAAAATTTAAAAAAATATTTTATTTACAGACACGACTTTCTTACAACTTTATTAATATATAGATTTACCAAAGTTTATATTATTTTATTTATTAAACAATAAAATTTTCTCCGATACATAAATTTTTTTATTTTTTCCTATACAGGAATTTTTGTTTCATTCAGGTTTCCTTGTTTTCACGGGACAAAGGTACGAAAAATACATTTTACTAAATTAAAAACTGGCCAAACTTCTAGTCCCACACATTTAGAAGAACGACCCATACATTGTCTTGTTTAGAGGGGGCTAAAAGTTTGGCGCAACCTGTACTCGTAAACCTGTAAAGCCTACATAGCTGTTTTACTTTTAAATTAATAAAAAAAAAAAAAAAAAATTAAATTCGTTATACCTATATATACTTCTTCTGTGAATTTTTTCACATATCTATAAACGACCGTTTAACCGGCAGGGGGGACGCTTGACTCTTACAAAAATTTCTCCAACCAATTCCTAAATCTAAAAATGGTTTTGACACACCCACGATGTTTTTGAACGACCTATCCAACGATACCCCACACTATGGGATAGACGAGAAAAAAAAATTATCCCCAGTTTACGTGTATGAGAGGTACCCTAGATTTTTTTTTTCGAAATTTTACTACACCTTTTTGTTGACGTGATTAATATTTATGTCCTGTCCATGCCAAATTACAGCTTTCTAGTACTAATAGTCTCTGAGCTAAGCCGCGGACAGACGGACGGACATGGCGAAACTATAAGGGTTCCTCGTCGGACTACGGAACCCCAAAAAAGAGTTGTTTTTGAAATATTTTTCCACGTTCTGTAGACAACACCTTATTGTACCTGTAAGTGCCCATAACATAAGACAAAGTTGTATGTATTTGTCAAAAAATGTGTCGGAAAACAGGGAATTATTCAACATTTTGACCCTTACTGAAAACCCGTCCTTAATGAGTAACCTTCGCTGGTACCGACATTTAAGACCCCCATATCAATTAGTGCCTAACAAATCTGCAAAGATTCAACAGAGGTATCCACCTTCCTATAATAGCTGTTTTAGCATCGTTTCAGTTTAAATCGTTCTATCTACTCTTACAGATTAATGTCAAGCCAAATGAAGAATTTTAATCCCTATCTGCTCTAGTTTTCTACACAATTAATACGCTATTTTTTGTATACGCTTATAAATTGTGAACTAGTAGAAAGGTGGTAATGTTGTCTACTCTTAGCTATGTCTCACTCAACACACTTATCAGAATGGTTATACACTTTTTAGGGCATGCAGACCCAGAAACCAAGCGCTAGTCGACTGTTTGGGTGTTTCAAAATGAACCAAGGCCTACCAAAGTGAAGCGATCTAGAAGCGGAGGGAAGATTTTGATCGCTAGCTTTTTTAATTTGACTGGCCACTTGGTATCAATTCCCTTACGGGATCAAAGAAGCATCAATGCCGAATGGTATACTACCAAATGTTTGCCAGAAGTTTTCTCTGTTGTTAGCAAAAATGGACCAAACACAGGGCTCCGCGGTCTACTGCTCCACCACGACAATGCACCTGCGCACACCGCACTCAAAACGAGGGACTTCCTGGACAGCACGCCAGTCAAACTCCTGGGTCACCCTCCTTACAGCCCTGATCTAGCACCGTGTGACTTTTTTTATTTCCAAAAAAAACAGCTCAAAGGAATACAATTTTCATCGCCGGAAGATGCGCTGGCTGCGTTCGAGCAGGCTGTAAACGAGGTGTCTGCGGCGCGCGGCGGACTGGAAAAAGTGTTTTGAAAACTGGTTTAGACGCATGAAACTTTGTATAGAGGCTGGTGGAGAGTACTTTGAAAAGATTTAAAAAAAATGTTCTACAGGTAGATATATCTATAGAACATTTTTTTTAGTTTCGCAAAACTTTCTGAGTGTCCCACGTATATGTAAATAATAGTTATAATCATTGTAATTAATAATTTGATAAATTTCAGCACGTTTGCAGCTTGGTTCCTCTTCGAGCGACGGAGTGATCACGTGGTCAGTGCGGGACAAGTCATCTGAGAGAGTGAGATGCACGCACCCTTGGTCACCTTGTTGTCGCCTAGATGCATCCCGCGTAATTTGTAAAATTTAATCATTCCTCTGACCACGTCCAATGTATGCTCAAAATATATTTCGAATTTTTAATATTCCTTTATTTATATAAGAGTATATGTATTTAAAGTTACTTGTATTATTATTCTACTAACACAAAAAGCTCATCAAAGTGAATAATTTACTTATTAAAGTTAAATAAGTTAATGTAGCAACGGAACAATGAATTTAAAAGCAACAGCTTTCATGGACATTATGAACAACCCCTGTTAAGAGTGAGTAATCATACTTTTGGCTATAAACATTTTTATTATGAAAAACATTTGTTTTCCCAAATTGAGGGATGTAAAAAATGTTGTAGACGCTTGAGAGTTTCTTGTTTACGATGTTACGTCATAGTTGTTATTGCCAGATGTAAAAAAATACATTTTCATTTTTATCGGTTTAGAGTTCTGTTGACGCTATATAATTGGTCAAGTGTGTGTCTTGTGTACATTAGTTTAGGGTTTCGTAGTATTTATATAGAAATGACCAAAAAACATTTTGAAGAAACGCAACCGCGACTCTCGTTTAAAAAATTCTACTACTCTTACAGAACGCGCGGTAAACATATCTACCTACTTTTTTCCTGTATGTTGGTAACACTGTACTGAGTTACCGCGCGAACTTTGAGCGCTATATGTCACTCAGTGTAATTATTAATTACCTATGGTAATTACCACTGCTGTTTTTGTATTTCGTTGTTTTTTACTATGGAAGCATTTGTAAAATAAAGAGTTTGCCTAAGTTTGCGTATCAAACGAGATTTCCTGTGCCGAATCGCTAAAAATGTTGCAGAAGACTTACGGTGATTCGTGTATTTCAAAAACACGGGCTTATAAATGGTATAAAGTATAAAAAGAAGGCCGACAAGTGGTAGCTGATTTGCCTCGTTCTGGTCGACCCCCAACCGCTGCGAATGATGAAAACATTAATCTAATCAATAGTCTGGTACTTGAAAATCTTCGTATGAGTCCTAGCTCTAGAGGTAAACGTATCTTCTAAGTCCGTTCATATAACCTAAATAAATATTCTGAAGGACATTTTGAGCATGAAACGCGTCGCCGCACGATAAGTTCCAAAAGAACTCATTTTTGTCCAAAAGGAGCATCGAAAGCAGGTTGCTGAAGACATGATTTCTCGAGCTTCTACAATAACTGGCGGCGAGACATGGTTTTATGAGTACGACATGCAAACAGTCAACAGTCTGAAGAATGGCGATTCGAAAACGAACCGAAACCAAAAAACTACGACAAAGCCGCTCGAAAATCGAAGTTCTGCTGATGCTGATCTTCGATTACATAGTGCACTACGAATTTCTTCCAGAGGGACAAACGGTGAACAAACGATATTATTTAGGCGTCACACAATGTACGGGCATATATGGCATCTTTGGCTAAAAAGGGTTTTCTTTTTTTTTACTTTTACCCCTATTTTGACGTTGGACCTTAAAGGTGAATAGTCACTTTATTCGGTATAGCTAATTGATGGTAAGAATTTGTTTTTATATTTTTTGAAAAAAAATGTCATTTTCGGCGTTGCTTGGTAAGTCGTAAAGATCGTTGAACTGTGTACGTACAAATTGACCGCTCTGTTTTAAAACAATATTTGTTTATTTAATATTTTTTTAGTATGGATGTTGTAGCTACTAGTATTTGCTTCTGTAATTTTTGTTTTCTTTTCGTTCTGATACCAGATGGTCATTTAAAATTCATTTTATTAGGGATAACTTTTTTTATTTAAACCTTGAACTTTGCTTCATAATGTTTAACTTTATAATAACTTTAACTATTTAGTGAGGAAATAATAAAATGAAGAGAATTCATACAGTATATAATATTGGCCACTGGATACATACATGGCCGTACAATGTGCGTCATGAGGCGTTTGCGAGAGAATATCCGCCGAAAACGGACAGATTTGTGGAACGACAATTCGTGGATTTTACACCATAATTAAAAAGCCATCATTGTGCAAGAGTTTTTAGGCAAAAACTCGACGAATGTCATCGATCAAGCGCCGTACTCACCTGATATGGCTCCGTCTGACTTTTTCCTGTTCCCGAAGCTCAAATTACCATTTCGAAGAAGGCGTTTCGAGTCGATTGAAGCTATAAAAGAAAATTCGCTGAATGAGTTGAAGACCATACCCCAATCTGCTTACAAAAAATTTATGGAGGACTGGGTCAAGTGTTGGCGTAGCTGTATTGCACAAGTAAAGGGGCCTATTTTGAAGGCAACAAAAGAAATTTTATTTTTTTCCCTTTTTTGGTTTTATTGAACAATTCCCGGTAGTTTTTGCACAGAAGTGACATTTTTTCCCACCGTCAACGATATTGGAATATTTATATTTTTTTATCATATCTATGTTTGAAACAAATGTTAGTATTATATAGGTACATAACGAAACAGACAGAATTTGAGATCTAAAAGTGTGACATACTTACAGGCATTCAATACGTTATTCAAATTTTAATTTTGAAAGGTTTAACTCCTTGCATAACTTAGTTTAAAGAAATCATAATTACCCGTTTTCACTAACCATAGGAGACGCCTAAATCAGGTGCCTATGTATTTAGGAGTTGCCTAGAGTAAAAACACGTTTCACTAATATTGGATGGATTCGATTGATGGTTCTTGGTGGAATATCATCTTGAATAAATTATACACAAATTCTTGTACTTTTATTCCACATATATTTATTTTTATTCTAACTTAGGCTACCGGTTTCGTATTACACATCATCGGGCCAACAAATTATTAATTATTTAACATGACAGAAAGAAAACAAAAGAAAACATTTTTAACAAGCAAATATAAAATAAACAGAGGTGAATCACCACAGCTTGCGTTTCAAAATGGGTCTACGTCAAGGTTAAATCAATAAATAACGGCAATAAATATGTTGTGTTTCAATATCATTTTTCTATTATATGTCAGGATACACTTCTAAAAATTAAGTCAAATAAGTTAAAAAATATAAACTACAATTAAACATAAAATTTTGATTGATTAATTAATAACATCATTAAAATATGTCAGAAGTGGTGAGGAATTTAATTCTAATTGGTCATTTAAAATTCTGTCTGGATCGTTATTAATAATTTTATTTATTGTTAGGGCTTCCAAATAATTCAATTTTGCACTTTTATTAGCTTTGTGTACTATTTTTATGTTTCACTAACTCTTAAGTCATGACTAACGACGTTAGGAATCACCTAAAGTTACGACACCGATTCGGGGGTGCGTAATGCTTAGGCGCCCCTAAACTGACACATGCATGTGACAGTCGCGATTTTGAGATTTATGCTTATTGTAGTACTGTGAAACGTCAAAAAAACCGCAAACAGACAACTTGACAAACAAAACCAAAGACAAGTATCAGAGAAAGCTTTGGCTACTCTTGGGTTAGGAATCACATAGTAAAAATAGTTTGGTGACATAGAACTTTATGATAAGCATGGACCTAAATTAGGAGTTACTTAGTTAGGCGTCGCCTTGTTCGTCGTTAGTGAAAACGGGCGAATATGTGTTAAGTTTTGCACTGGGTATTTAGAAGATAAGTCGGTGCGGGTTAGCACGGTGATAGAGAGCATTGACCCCGACCTGTATCCTGAAGTCAATTTGCAAACAATAATTATCGCTTATCCATACTAACTGTCGCTAAATATCATATCTCTACTGATCGTAACAGTTCCTTGTAGAACAAAAAAACAATATCTCAAAAATATACGCATTCAATAAAATCCTGAAATGAAACTAATGTAAATTATATAGGTACATTACATTTATATGATAATAACAAAAACCGGCACCTTCCGAGTACGGAATCCTAACTCTATAACTAATAAAACACGTAAAAATATTTAAGGTTACTTTGATTTATGAAGTCAAACTCTTACTGAAGACTCGGTAAGTGCTCGGTAACAGGGTTCGACGACCCTTTTTGTGAAATTCGTAAATTAATCTTTTCGTGTTCCTTACAAACAAAAGCTTAGCCCTGAGTCAATTACTGTGAGACGTGAAGATTTTATTTTGCGAAATTAGCAAAAATTGTTATCGATCCGTGTTACTGATCACTTATTAGGCCTCCAGTATGAGTTCCTTAAATGGAAAATCTTGCTTTAGGTGTTCAGATGAAGTTGAGATCATATCATATACTCATCCATATGAACAACTTCCAACCAACCAACAACGACATAAATATATTTAGAAACAACCATCAAATCGCGAAAAATTAGCCGTTGCGTAGAAAAGTTGATTTGTTTTCACGATTCCAAGGCGGACTCAAAGTTTTTACTATCACCATTTTCCAGTACACGCAACATCATCTTAACAACCTGTATAGTAAGAAAATCAATATATTATTTACTTCAAAAGAAATACAATTTACATTCAAGATACAATTATTTTCCACAACAAAGACCCGGTATAAGAACGGAAGAATAAAAGAATCATAAAAGTTGGTTTCTTCTTTTATGGACATTGTAACGGCTGGTTTTAAAACATTTTATAAAGCGGAATGTCAACTGTGTTAAAAGCGCTCGACCAATGGGCACTTCCCTTCTGATTAATGAATAATGATCACGGCTCAGATACTAATAGGGATAGTCAGAATTGGTTCAACCCTTTACAGGGCCTTGAAAACGGGCTTATGTATAGGTTGGGGAAAAAGTTTCTTCGCATTTTATATGAAAATTCAAAACATTTTTTAATAAAGTTTATTTACATTTAACTAAAGTATGTAGGTGCTATTTTGTTCGATAACTCTCTGCCATCTTGTAGGTAGGGACATGATCCCATTGCTATAGAAATTCAGGGGCTTCTGATCAAAAACCGCGACAAGTGGTTTTGGCAGTCCTCTTGTGATGTTAACCTGACACTGCCTAAAGAATTCTGAAGAGACTGAAACAAGTGGAAATCTGAAGGTGCAAGGTCAGGACTATACGGCAGATTCATTAATACGTCCCAGCCAAACTCTCTTCATTTTTGCTGAGTGGCTAAAGATGTGTGAGGTCTAGCGTTATCATGATGAAAAACCACACTCCTTCTGTTGCCTAACTCCAGCCACTTTCTCTCAACTTCTTGCTTTAATCTCATAAGTTGTTCGCAGTAGAGTTCAGAGTCGATGGTCCTGCCTGGCGGTAACAGCTCATAATGAATAATGCCCTTCCAATCCCACCATACACACAGCATTACCTTGTTGCGAGATAACCCGGGTTTCGCCAGAGTCTGTGAAGCCTGACCAGCCTTTGACCACGACCTTTTTCGCACGTTCTTGTCGTACGTGATCCACTTTTCATCACCAGTTATCAGGTTTTTCAAAAATGGTTCGGTTCCATTACGTCGTAATAAAGAATCACAAATGAGTACACGGTTCATTAAATTTCTTTCAGTGAGGTCATGAGGCACCCAAATAACGAGCTTTTTTGTGTACCCAGCTTTTTTCTAATGCACCAAAACTGTTTTTTGGTCAATCCCCAGTTCTTCAGCTACATCGTAACTACTGACATGCCGATCTTGCTCCACTTTTTCAAAAATGGCATCCATTTTATCCGTAACAGGGCGCCCAGAGCGAGGTGTATCTTTGACATCAAAATTTCCGGATTGAAAACGCTTAAACCAAATTTGTGCTACTCTCACAGATACCTTTTTACCTTTTTGTAGTAAAATTTTAAAATGTATCGAATTTCTTCATTAGATTCACTCATCTCAACAGTAAGAAAAACAAATCAAAATCACACATTTTACCTAATTTTAATTTGGAATTATCTTTTTTTTAATTTTAACTTTTTAATAATACCAAAACCAGCCAGATACAAATGGTATAGCCAAAGAGATTTTATTATAAGTTCATACATACTATTTGCGAAAAGAGTTTTTCCCCAACCTATAACACGTGCGTTATAATCAAAAACATATTTCTCTTTGTTATTATTATTTTCTTTATATATTTTTTTTTATCTTATGTCTTTTATTTGCTTATCTGATTTTTCTGTCAACTTTGAAATAAAAATGACAATTTACTAATAATTTTGTCCTCGAAGTGGGCTAAAATATGGTGTCCAATATATATGGCCAGAGCCTTGTAAAGGGTTGATAAACTACTCAAATATTAAGACTGTTTTAGCCTACGACGACTTTAGTATCTATAACTCGTTGGTTTTAGCAGTAAAAACTTTTGATCCCCAATTCAAAGGATATTTACTTTCTTCGAAACCAGTTTTTATTCATCTGACAGTAATTTTTTTAGTTTGTATTGCAATCTGTAAGTTTCAGCCATATCAACTTTTGGCAAGCCCATCATCGACTCTCTCTGAACAATACAGCTAGATTAATGGCTAATACAGCTAGCTATGGTAGTTTGCCAAAATCGAACCACACAAGTTTTCTATTCCAGGTGATATTGACCTGGCCCTTGACCGCAGCAGCGACTAATGAATATAAAGACAAAGTTAAAAATGTATTTATTTGCTAAAAAAATATTCTAGGTTACATACTTATCGCCATTAAACTTAAATAGGTTTTTCTTGGCGATGCATAATGCTTGTTCCAAAGAACAGCATGCAAAAATACAAATGTAAGCCTTACAGGACCGAAAAAAATGAAAACAATAGAAAATAAAGGTATTCCGGGTGTAAAAAGAGTGCTACCATTAAATAAAGAAAGCCACATATTCTACGAATCATACTGAAACACTTTTCCCAAGAAACATACCCACGCTAACTAATAAATTAAGGAAATATTTGAGTTTCAAACAAAAATGCGTGAACTCTAACACACCGACATACGGGCGTTTTTTGAAACAGCGTCTTCCGTAAAACAGCTGTTTTGGTGTAGCGTTCTAAAATGGACCTTCTTCTTACGAAATAAAGTCTTAAGTTAGAGTAGAATTCCTTCTTGTCTGAAGATTTGCGCGGGTATTTTTCTTCAGAAAGTTGTTTAGTATGATCAGTAGAGTATGTGGTTTTATTTAAAGATCGCGCTCCATTTACACCCGGTATATCCCACCAGAAGAAGATGTGTCTTTTTTGTATTCTCCTGATAAGTGATCACTGGCGTGAAACGCTATACCTATTCGGGCGCCCCAACTGTTTCATCATGTCTGTGATTATATTAGGGGCGCCAAAATATTTTTCGTAAATTTAATAAATAAGAAGATTTAATTTTTTTTAATCTTCATCAAAATCGTGAATTTAACCTACCCTCTGCATTCCCGGCCCGCGTTTTCTCGGAGACAGAGAGAACTTTTCTGGCACCATCTACGGCGTAGCAAGTGCTACGACTTGATAGCTTTCTCGCTTATAGAAACGCTACGACGTAGTCTGAAATATGTGACAGGGGACGCTACGTATACTGTCACAGTAAAAATATATATACTAGCTTTACACCCGTGGCTCCACCCGCATTTATTTAAACTCTGATCCGTTTTTTGCTTGGGCGTTATTTTATCAACATTCCTTAAGCCTATATGTGGACCAGGGTCACTAGGATGATAATTATAAAAACTGCAACCAAATCTGTTGAGTCGTTCTCGAGTTGAGACGGAAAATACTTACATACAGATGGAAAAAAAATCTAAAAATGGCAGTTTTGGCTCCAGTACAATACTAATTAATAACCCATTTCAATTGTTAACAAAAATACGCAATGCACGGACAGGATTTGTCATTAGTAAGATAAAATATTTTGGCACCCCCAAAAAACGTTCAGTGTGTGACAGACATGATGAAATTGACTCAGCACGGCGGAACGGTGTCGCGGCGGGCTGGGGTGCCCGAATAGGTATAACGCTTTGCGCCAGTGTCAATTCACCACAAGAATTTTAGAAAGATTTTTTTTAATGATATCATGTACTCTAGGGTAGGCAGTGCCTACCCTGGCGTCTTATAAATAATGATTTTCAAAGTGACATTAAAAATTTTCATTTTTGTTTTATTGTCAAACTTGTCCTTCTCATTGCATTTCCAACAATAAGTTCAATGCACGCCACTGATGGGTACGGAACCCTAAAAACATTGTGGTACAAATAGGTTGACAATCTACTGTTAGCTCCATCTATCAGCTCACTTAACCTCAGATGTTTACTCGGATGCTATCAGCATAGACTAACTAATACAATCTATGACTAAAATCATAGACTAAATAATACTATCTATGACTAAAATAGACTAAGTGAGATTTAGCGGGCAGGAAACGCCCTGGGCAACCAAATGCATTACGGCCTTTTTATTCTTTAACCAAGCTATAAAATTTACTGTAGCTTTAACATAAAGTAAGGCAGGGCGTCGGAGTTCAATTTTACCTCATACTCGTCAATAATTGATTATTATATTCATGTAGAAAATATAGGTGTGTAAAGTTTTCTGATTTCACAAACATTGTTTTTTTGTTTCAGTTGTTGAATGTAACTTTTAGAAACCCTTTTAAACGACAACCAATTTAGTCGTCACGAATGTTGCGAAATTGAATTTTTTTTTATTGCAAATTTGACCGTTTTCGAATACTCTAAATATTATTATAAGAGTGCATTACAAACTAGAAAAGATAGTTGCAGGTTCAAATCCTGGCCCAAGAATGTTTTAAAGTTCTTGTTTTTAAATTTGTAACTATAAATTAGAAACAAATTTAAAAACAAGAACTTTAAAACATTCTTGAACCAGGATTTGAACCTGCAACCTTTTGTTATCAAGACAAGCGCGCTACTTTCTTTTATATTTTTTTTTATAAAGATTTGTTTTATTTTTTTCAATTTCTTCTCTTTTTTGTTTCTTATTGATCTTTTCTAGTTTGTAATACACTCTAATAATAATATTTAAATTGAAGAGGTGCTCAGAAAAATGAACCACATGCATACTGATCATACTAAACCAATTCCAAAGAACATAATTGAAACAAGGCTAATTTAAAAATTCACTTCCCCGGATGTATTTTTAATACCTACTCGACATTTTCTATGGGAAAGCGATTTCTTTTTTATTTAATTGCTAAAATATAAACATATGTTATATGTAATAGAGCATGTAATGGAAGTTTTAGAGCATGTAATTAATACAACCTGTATGCATATGTATTGATTTTAAAACAAACATTACCAAACCACAAGTTGAGTGTTAAAATTGTATTATTTGCTAGCTCCGTTCTAGAGAAATGTGGCAATAACATGCAGCCAGACAACGAGTCACATTTCTAAAATGGCTAAATAGTTTTTTATAATATACCCATCTACTAACTTCACTGTATATTTTCACAATTTTAGTTTGGTCTGGTTTCGGATATTACTCCATTTTCAAGGGTACTTTACTATTTCAATCTCTCTTATCGTTTGCGCCAGAAGTAGCTTTTAGACAGCTAATAACATATAATGTTCAACGTCTACATCGCAAGTGTGCAGCATTTTTCTCGTTTTATAAAAAGCTTATTTTACTAACGTGAGAGTTCATCCTTAAGAACCCGCTTCGTATTTTTCGTCCGTTTGATGCAAAGCATTATTTTAAACATATTTCTTGTCATTGCCGCGATGTTTTTGTAAAAATCAGCGACATACACCAATCCATATTGGCCATCTAAATGAAGATCTAAAATTAATGTGATTTAATTGGTACTTTGATATTATGGATAACGATTCTGACCGGGCTTGTAACTTACTCGTTTCTCTTTTGCAAGTTATTTTGTAAGTACCAAAATAACTTGCAAAAGAGAAACAATTCAATCAAATAAATTCTAGGGCTTCATTTAGACGGCTAATATGAAATGGTGTATATCCCTAGTTTTCCCAAAAACAGCGCGATAAAGACCAGAAAAATATTTAACATATTGCTTTTCATCAAAGTTGTCGTCGTCGCGGACCAGGCTCCGTAGGAGGTAAAAAGGTAAATAAAATAAATAATAAAATAATACTTATATCATTGCTATAAATAGTATAAATACATCAAATTTGTTTTACCGAAAGCGCTTTAAGGTGACTTTTCTTTACATAGCCAAATTAAATATAATTTTCTTCAAAAAACCTGTTGGTGGCTTTTATTTGTTATTTTTTATTTTTATTAATTAACACACATAAATAATATTAAGTAAAATGTGATATATTTCGACCCCTCAGTGAGGTCGTCATCAGGCGAATGGAAATAAATATGACATATACATGAAACGTAATAAACATTGACATCTATTGACATAATAAATAACAAACTTTTTAGAAAGCAGTTGTTAATAGCTGTTGCAGTTGCTCAGAGTACAATTAACAACTCCTTTCTAAAAAGTTTGTTATTAATTATGTCAATAGATGTCAGTGTTTTTTACGTTTCATGTATATGTCATATTTATTTCCATTCGCCTGATGACGACCTCACTGAGGGGTCGAAATATAGCACATTTTACTTCATATTATTTATGTGTGTTAATTAATAAAAACTAACAAATTCATACTGGAGACTCGGTACGGTCGCAGGATCAAAGTTCAATGATCCTTTCTGGGAAATACACATTTAAACTTCCTATACTAATTGAGTCGAGGTTGTTCTTGAACAAGTATAGAGGCACAAAAAAACGTATTTCGCAAACAGGGTCATTGAACCTTGGTCCTGACCACTTACCGGGTCTCCAGTATGAATTTAGGTACATAAATTAAAGTCACCTTTACATAATTAATAATATTTTTATTGAAAGTAATTCTCTTAAAATCCTCTTCAAAATTACTATTCTAACGTATTTTTGGCGAACTAATAGGTACACCCCACCATCTGACTACTCTAGAAATCAACCAGTTTCAGAGCCTTCAAAAAGTGTACAAAGGAATGGTAGGTTGTTAGTTATATCGAACATACGCCAATAGTTGCGGAGCAGATGTGAGTGACATGGAACAACTGGGGCGAGATTGATATAGTGTTTCAAACGAACGTACTAGATTGTTTCCCCCTATGGCAATAAAAAGGGTAGGTTTTTTCCAATCTGAAATGCTGCGAATGCACAAAGGCTTAGCAATCGTTATACATATGGTGCCATGACACATGCTGAGTGAAGGCCTTTTGGGTGTCACTTTTGTTTTGTTTAGTTTATTATGTTGTTCTTAAGTAAGTTGTGTGACACCAATAAAGCTTTATTCTATTCTATTCTACTCTATTTTTGGTTTTTTTGTCTGAAATGGACATTCTAAACAAAAATATATTGTTTTATATATAAAAAAACATATTAGTGCAAGACCTTAGTGTAAATAACATGTCAAATAGGTTTATTTGATTATTTGTATACACTTATAGTTGGTCCTTGTCCAATAACTATAGATTTTAATGTTACATGGTTAACTTGAGAAATTTGAAAACACAAAAGATTTGACGGTTTGTTAAAACAATAATTTTCTGGTAGTTTAGGCTTTCATGCCCGAAGGGTACCAAGCGGGAACCTATTACAAAGCCTCCGCTGTCTGTTTGTTTGTCCGTCTATCACAGGAGTCTACAGCTTTAGCTGTAATATGTAGCCAGTTGAAATTTTCACACAAAAATAAAAAAAGTTATTTGTTTCAGCTCTATCATAAAAACGGTAATACAGGCAAGTTTCAAAAGCACAAACTGTAAAGTAAACTCTGAGAAAAATGTCTTTTTGGCTTCATTATAAAATAGTATTACATAATTTTAAAATACGGTAAGTTGTTTTTAAATTTGGTGACAGTTGGAGAATATTTTGCTGTAATTAAAACGTTTGAGGAAATAATGGAGATTTTAAGGTAAGTAACGCAATGTTATGATGACAGGTCACAGTAAAATTGTTCATAAACTAATTAAAAAATTATTAAAAAATAAGATTATCATTTTAGTATTACATCATGTCTTCCCCATAAAAGAGGTCCGTCACACTACAGTATGCTTACTGTCACCATAAAAGCGGTGACGGAGCGCATAATTCTGTCTGCTTCCTACAAAGTCATAGTGACAGTGCGTCATATTATAACGCTAGCAGCAGCAACAGTAGTTTCATCGTATTTTATTGTGATGTCCGTATGCTCCCTACTTTACGTGAATCATCATAACTTTAGGTGAGTTTACTTAATTTTCTGATTACCAGTTTTCTCAGTGAAGCAACAAGTAAAATTATTCAAGGGTGCTAAACTGTTTGCCATCCGCTTCCATTTTAGCTCCTTGTTTTTGTCACCTTGGTGCTGCTATATCTATATTTTTATTACTTACCATAAAGTTTTTAGGGTTCCGTACCGGTTTTAAGCGATGGTACGGAACCCTTTTTGCGCGAGTCCGACTTGCATTTGGCCGGTTTTTAGAGCCGCTTAAAAGTTTACACGTCTTATATAAAAAAGAAGTTTACAATTTCTAAACAGAGTGAATATTTTCGACAATCTAAAATGAATGTCCACCATTGATCAGTCATTTCGATCGAAGCTTTTTGGATATTAAATAACTAAGTATACTGTCGTGAATGTGCATTATACGACCGTAGACCCCGGCATATGGCCTCGGGGCCTCGTGGCCTCCGTCCGCGTGTAAACGGAGATATCCCTGGACTCCGCAAATTGGAGTTAATGAGATCAACAGATTAGGTCCTCACCCAGGAGTAGCGAAGCCTTGGCTCGCGTGCCATACCGCGGGGTTGATATGTCGCTTATTATTTGATCTGCTGAATATCATACTGATGTTATTTTGACTCTTTTACATTTTTTTTTCTTATGTACATTTTTCTGAGTTTTGTGCGTGCTGTTTTCAACAATAGTCTGACAAAGATTCTTTTCCTTATGTGGCTGGCCAGAGTGCTCTTCTCACTGTATATAATAAATCTATTTTTAATTAAAGTGGGACAGTGGATTTCTGGATATCACTGTGCGCGGGTGGATCCATTTCGTAATAAAATAATAATATAATAATAATATATCGTCACGACATGAACCCCCCAGGGGGTGTCAGAGGTGTTCCGGGTGTGGACTGTGACATGCATTTCATCCGCGTTTCATAGACGATTATTACGTCCCAACGTGATGGGTGGTGGTGAGCCTTCGGGCCTTCTTCGGGCACAAATACACGCTTTTCAGGGCATGCAGGTTTCCTCACGATGTTTTCCTTCACCGTTCAGCAAGTGGTAAACTATTAAATACTCTGCAAATCAATTCTGAAAAACTCATTGGTGCCGGGGATCGAACCTGGATCTCAAAGATTGAGAGGCCAGCATTATACCTCTCGGCTGCCGCCGCTTTTTTTTTCGTAATAAAATATAAGTAGTTGTTTCAGTTTTTGAACTTCTGAAAAGAAAAGTCGCATTAAAAACAGTTAAAAAGATTCCTACGAGTAAATACGGGTAGAACATATTAAAAAGAAACTTTTTTAACGTATTTAGTTCAAGCCAAAATTCCTTTAGTACCCAATTCAAGCAAAAAAGCACGGTTTCTTTAGTGCTCCATAAATTATTACAACCACTTTTTGCCGACGTTTAATGTGTGTACTACTATTATCAAACCCAGCTACGACCAGAGCAAGTAAAGTTACAAACTTTCCGCCTCTCGCGGAAGGACACTTTATTGGTGTAACTACCACTGTTTTCAGAACAATACCAAAATTGTACTTTTTGCGTAGACGTAAAAAGGTTGGCCACCCCTGCCTTAATCTAACAGGCAGGTTGGTGACCGCTAACGTCATAAGTAGAGGTCTTATTAAAACGTTACGACGAAAGAAGGGTCTCGCTCTCTTCTTATCACTTTTAAGGGTCCTCTTTGCTAAACTTTACTCTCTCGTAAAGTAATTCTCGCATTGGAACATTTTAGCATTTTACTTTGGCCAACGCTTCATCTTGGCCATACAACGCGGAAATGCAGCCAGTGTCTTGGGTACTCTGCCGCACGACAGCGATGACCTAGACAGGGTATTTTATCTTATTGTAATATATAAATTTGTATTTTTCTTAGTATTATATTTGTATTAAGATAGTTTCGTTTTTTATTTTATATAGTATTATTTATGTTATTTAAGTTTCTTCTACTATGAATAAAATTTGTGTTATTTGTTCAAAATTGGGCTACATCGTGCATATTTCATGTTTGCAATCAGCGAAAAAAAAAACTGGATGTTCACTAAAATTGTTAGAGTATTTATTTAAAAATAACAAAAGAAAAAAAATGTACAATCTACTTTAATTAAACAACTATTTTACTTTAGCTGTTGCAACGCCAAACGACGTTTTCCGTGATTGTTGTGAAATTCTGAAAGATACACGATGTAGTCTATCCATCCATCCATCCATCAGCCTGTTATCGTCCACTGCTGGACATACGCCTTTTCAATATTTCGCTACTCTTGGCAGTCCTCCGTCCTCTTCATCCAGCCGCCAACCGCAACGTCCTTTAGATCGTCGGTCCAGCGGGCACGAGGTCGGCCTACGCTACGCTTTTTTTTAATCATATATTTTCAGGTCTAATATGTTAACTTGTTCCAACAGCATATTTGGCTAAAAGGACCTTAATAAACCTTTCAATGCCATTATTTGGTACCAAAACCCCCCACCTACCAGTAAATCAGTGTGTTTAAATTAATGAATTTAAGATTTTTAACGCCAAATTTATTTATATTCGCTTAACCATCTCAATGTATTCGAGGCACGATTGTGCCTACTATTTATTATTTAACAAGTACTTTAGTGATAATGACAAACCAACAGATTAATCACATCACACTATATAATAATTATAAATTCGAAAGTTTGTGTGTGTGTGTATGTGTGTGTGTTTGTTACTCTTTCACGCTAAAACGGCTGGACGGATTTGGATGAAATTTAGAATGGACATAGCTTATACCCTAACTTAACACAGGCTACTTTTTATCCCGGAAAAAAGCATGTCGTTAAACGGAATAACACGCGAGCGGAGCCGCGGACAAAAGCTAGTTATGAAATGAAGTAGAAATTTAGTTGGTGTCAGCGGTCGTGTCAGTCAAGCCTTGTTTTTAGGGTTCCCTAACCGAAGGGTGCCAAACGGGACCCTATTACTAAGCCTCGCTGTCTGTCTATCTGCCCCTGAGGTCTACAGCTTCAGCCGTAATAGCTAGCCAGTTGAAATTTTTACAGAATACGTGTTACTATGGCGTCTACCACGGCAAATAATAAAAAGTCAAAAATATATTAAACCAAGGAGCATTTTATAACGTTATGAGCTTCAGCTATAGAGCTTTAATATAGATATTTAAGGTAGCTTAAATAATGAAGAGGGAACTGGACCAGGCGGGGATGACATGGTCGGAGATCTCCGAGTTGGCCCAAGATCGTGAAAAATGTCCGCACTTCACATCGGCCCTTCTCCCAGTGGAGATTGGGAATAACTAAGTAAGTAAGTTAAATACGGTAATACATAAAAGTTAAAAATTTGGTCAAATTGTTTATCATACTCATAATTAAAACTACAAATAATAAAAATCAGGGTTCCGTACTCAAAGGGTGCCGAATTATTTCTCAGGCGTTATTTTAGCGCCTTGTTTTTTTTCTCGCATTTATGTTACAATGGCATCTCTATTGTTGTTACTTACCATGACATTTTTGGGGTCCGTACCCTTATTGTGCGGCAGTATGGAACCCTTTGTGCGCGAGTCCAACTCACACTTGGGCAAATTATTCTTGACTAAACTGGCAATTAATTAAGGTAAAGTTTGCATTTCCCTCAGTTTTTGTTTTTGTACAAGTGAGCGGGAGCTTTTACTTTAATCTTCAATTAACGTAATTTGTGTAATCACTTAGGAATAAAACTGGCAAGTTGTTCTTGTAACAACAACGAATAAAACAGGGTTTATATTATAGGGTTCAAAAAACAAAGAAATGTTTCAACGAAGTCTATATTGATATAGTAGTTTACGAAACTGGCACGTAGAGAGGTTATTATTACACGAATGTGTATCACACGAGTGTTTTAATACCTAATAGGTATGTACAGTTTCATACACATTTTATCTAACTCATAGAATATTTCAAACAGCTTCGACTTTTGATTAAACCTCGCTTTTCTTGAAATGTGATTTTCATAGATAACGGCATTATAGTTTGAGGACGGCACGGACATTCACTGCGAAGTGACCTGTCTGACAGCGATGACATCGAACGTCAACGTCGAATAACGAGCGTGCGAGCTAATATGATGGCCCGGAGGTTCTACAGATGTAGCGCAGAGGTCAAACGCCTGCTATTTATGACTTACTGCGCCAATGTATACACGGTAGAACTCTGGGCGAATTTCACCAAAGCTGCACTGAGTGCGATGCGCGTTCAGTATAATAACGCCTACCGCGCAATATTCCATCTTCCTTGGCGTTGCAGCGCGAGCGGTATGCACTGTAATATGGCCTGTTTTTATTGTTTTTATGTAAATCTGGCTGAAACAAAGAAATTTTATTATTTATTATTTTTTAATAATAGCAAAGCGATAATAATTGTTCTTTTTGTTTTCGTACAAAAGGAAACTAATACGTGGGACGCACTATAAGTTTCCGGAATGAATATGAAAAAATACTATTAAAGGTACAAAATTAATTTATTGTTTTTCAAAATAATCTCCCTGGGCGTCTATGCACTTTTTCATTCGATCAAACCAGTTTTGAAAACTTTTGTGCCACTCCCCTGTGGTGACCTCTGAAACGTGTTTTTCATACTCCTCGACAGCCTCTTCTGGTGATGAAAATCGTTGACCGCGTAATTGGTTCTTAATTTTTGGGAACAGAAAAAAGTCACAAGGTGCCAGGTCGGGACTGTATGCAGGATGACTCATGAGTTCAACATTTTTCGTCTTCAAAAAGTCGTTTGTCTGTCTGGCCGTGTGAGAACTAGCATTGTCGTGGTGCAGGATGATACGGCGTTTACGGTTATTTTTACGGAGTTCGTCAATAACTTCCGGCAAACAAATGGTCGTGTACCAGTCACTATTCACGGTACGACGATTCTCTAAAGCAACAGTAGCCACGTGTCCAGTTTTATTAAAAAAAGAAGCAATCATCCGCTTAGATGCACTTTTCACGCGCGCCACTTTGGTTGGTTTCGGCTCATCTTGAAAGACCCATACGCTCGATTGCTGCTTTGTTTTGGGATCGTAGCAATAAATCCATGTTTCGTCACCTGTTAATATGTCCCACACCAAATTTGACGCACCTTCGTTGAATCTGGTAAGCATGGCACTGCACCAAGTGACGCGTTCCGTTTTTTGAGCCTCGGTCAAGTTGTGTGGGATCCACCGCGAGCACAGCTTTCTCACACCCAAATGTTTGTGTAGGATTGATTGTATTTGACTCATGCCTATTTCTAAGGATGCGTGAATTTCATGGTAGGTCACATGCCTGTCTGTTTCAATCATACGGCGCACAGCATCGATGTTTTTGTTGGTCACAGCGGTGGACGGCCGACCATCGCGAGATTCGTCACTGAGATTGATACGACCACGCTTGAATTCTGCAAACCAGCTATAAACAGTCGTCTTGCATGGTGCTTCATTGCCAAAAGCTGTTTCAAGCCGAGCGATGCTCTGTTGAGCTGTCAAATTACACTTAAAATCGTAGAAAATCATACTACGAAAATTTTCCCGAGTTAAATCCATGTTGACGCAGACACACAATTTTTTAAATGGCGCCACAAGGTAAAAACAAAAGACAGTCAGATGAAACAAACTGCATTCTACAGCCAAAGAGTTCTATTTTCAAATGTTGCAATAAATTTTTAAATATTGTTTATTTAAGTGGCCAGTTCCGGAAACTTTTAGTGTTACCTATGTACAGCTAGCAAAATTTCCAAAAGTCTAAATCCATACTTTGTTAAAACTCATAAAGTATGTTCCGAGTTATGTATATGATTTCCTGCTTATTTTTCGTACTTATAACAATATTGAATTTTGGATTATCATAAGGAGTTTTTTATTTGAATGTTGGTATTCTTTAAGTGTGCTAACTGATAAATAAGGTGACTTTAATTTATGCAGCCAGTTCGATGACCCTTTTTGTGAAATTCGTAAATTATTCTTTTCGTGTTCCTTACAAACGCAAGCCCAGCCCCGAGTCTATTACTATGGGACGTCAAGATTTCATTTTGCGAAATCAACAAAAAATGTTACCAATCCGTGTTACTGATCACTTATCAAGCCTCCAGTATGAGTTTGGCTGTATAAATAAGTGTCACCTTATACAGAATGACTTTTAACCCGACCCCGATAACTTAGTATTTTGTGGCAGGTTGGTGACCGCTAACGTCATAAGTAGAGGTCTTATTAAAACGTTACGACGAAAGAAGGGTCTCGCTCTCTTCTTATCACGATCTACCAAACTAAAACAAAAACTTCTTTAGTATCAACATCATGTTTTAAGGGTCCTCTTTGCTAAACTTTACTCTCTCGTAAAGTAATTCTCGCATTGGAACATTTTAGCATTTTACTTTGGCCAACGCATCAGCTTGGCCATACAACGCGGAAATGCAGCCAGTGTCTTGGGTACTCTGCTGCACGACAGCGATGACCTAGACAGGGTATTTTATCTTATTGTAATATATAAATTTGTATTTTTCTTAGTATTATATTTATTGTTTGTATTAAGATAGTTTCGTTTTTTATTTTATATAGTATTATTTATGTTATTTAAGTTTCTTCTACTATGAATAAAATTTGTGTTATTTGTTCAAAGTTGGGCTACATCGTGCATATTTCATGTTTGCAATCAGCGAAAAAAAAACTGGATGGTCACTAAAATTGTTAGAGTATTTATTTAAAAATAACAAAAGAAAAAAAAATGGACAATCTACTTTAATTACACAACTATTTTACTTTAGCTGTTGCAACGCCAAACGACGTTTTCCGTAATTTTTGTGAAATTCTGAAAGATACACGATGTAAGTCTAGCCACCTTGCCTCACCCCGCATTCCAAGCCGTACGGCTCAGATAATGCGCCTCCCCATCGGACGCCATTGACCTGATTTCCATACCAATACTTTAGTATAGCCGTAATCTCATGTGGTGTGTTGATCTTATCAAGTTTTTGCCATAGGATTTTATAGAAAACCAGGTCAAAAGCCTTCGACAGGTCAAGGAAACATGTTTATACCGGCGTTTTGCGCTCAGTATAATATTTGACAGCCTGCTTGAGACACAGTATGGCATTATCTGTCGATAATCCGTTGCGAAAACCGAACCGATTATCATGCGCTATAAAATGCTGTTTAAGCTGTGCATTCAGAAGGCTGTCAAGCACCTTTGCAAATACAGTTGCCAAAGAAATAGGTCTGTAGTTAGTTTTGTCACTCACATCTCCAGTTTTGTTTTTAATTATAGGGACCACAATTGTTTTCATCAGATTTTTCGGTATGTTTGGTTCAAAAGGCAAGTCACCCGGACATGATGGTCTCAGTATCGAGCACCTACGTTATGCAGGTCCTCATGTGTCAAGATTGTTGGCCTTATTGTTCAATTTGTGTGTAAGTCACTCATACCTACCTGTAGCTAATAAGCAACTCATACGCGTTATGCTACCAACAAAATGTATGGAAGACCCTGTCCGGCCAAACTAAATATACGAGATTCTATACGGGGCCCATAAGCATATCAGAAACACCATATACCTGGCACGAAATTAGTATGCAGACAGAGTCCTCACCCAGATTAATAAATAATACGAACTCACAGTAGTTCTGCTGAGACTTCCCAGACGCCGGCTGCCCTCGCAGATCTCAACTGATGCTCGAGTGCGCCAAGCTGTCCTGCCTTTCTTCCACGTTAATCCCGACGACCAAATCTAGGAAGGGATGGAAAGGGCAGATGGGATAGAAACGGGAATTTGGCCACAGGCGTACACGTGGCGTGTCAAAGGTTAGGCCGATCTTGCTTACTGCCCCGTGCATGTAAAGTCTAATCGACGCTTTCTTCACTTCACTGTTCAGCACTTTTGTATTGTCCAATTAAATACTGTCCCGAAACACATAAATAAGCCCTGGAACGAATCCGATTCTCCAGGCGCTGTTCCCGATCTGAACGCAGTGAACCCGGTAACCCCACTTTTCTAATGACAGCTCCAAAATTCAAAATGAATAGAATGTTGCCAGGGTGCGTTTTCACATTTTGAACCAAACATACCGAAAAATCTGATGAAAACAATTGTGGTCCCTATAATTAAAAACAAAACTGGAGATGTGAGTGACAAAACTAACTACAGACCTATTTCTTTGGCAACTGTATTTGCAAAGGTGCTTGACAGCCTTCTGAATGCACAGCTTAAACAGCATTTTATAGCGCATGATAATCGGTTCGGTTTTCGCAACGGATTATCGACAGATAATGCCATACTGTGTCTCAAGCAGGCTGTCAAATATTATACTGAGCGCAAAACGCCGGTATAAACATGTTTCCTTGACCTTTCGAAGGCTTTTGACCTGGTTTCCTATAAAATCCTATGGCAAAAACTTGATAAGATCAACACACCACATGAGATTACGGCTATACTAAAGTATTGGTATGGAAATCAGGTCAATGGCGTCCGATGGGGAGGCGCATTATCTGAGCCGTACGGCTTGGAATGCGGGGTGAGGCAAGGTGGCTAGACTTACATCGTGTATCTTTCAGAATTTCACAAAAATTACGGAAAACGTCGTTTGGCGTTGCAACAGCTAAAGTAAAATAGTTGTGTAATTAAAGTAGATTGTCCATTTTTTTTTCTTTTGTTATTTTTAAATAAATACTCTAACAATTTTAGTGACCATCCAGTTTTTTTTTCGCTGATTGCAAACATGAAATATGCACGATGTAGCCCAACTTTGAACAAATAACACAAATTTTATTCATAGCAGAAGAAACTTAAATAACATAAATAATACTATATAAAATAAAAAACGAAACTATCTTAATACAAACAATAAATATAATACTAAGAAAAATACAAATTTATATATTACAATAAGATAAAATACCCTGTCTAGGTCATCGCTGTCGTGCAGCAGAGTACCCAAGACACTGGCTGCATTTCCGCGTTGTATGGCCAAGCTGATGCGTTGGCCAAAGTAAAATGCTAAAATGTTCCAATGCGAGAATTACTTTACGAGAGAGTAAAGCATCAACGAAAAGGGTTAGTCCTTCTATATCATCAAAGTGTTCATAGAGTTTTTTATGAAAAATTTCAGAAGCAGAACTGATACCATAAGGCATTCTTAAAAATTTAAACCTTTTAAATACTGTATTGAACGTACATAGGTCTGAACTACACGAACTCAGCTTAATTTGCCAAAATCCTTGCTTAGCATCTAGCGTACTGAAATATTTAGCTCCAGCTAAGTGAACAGTGATCTCATCTAAGGTAGGAAGCTTAAAATGTTCTCTTCTTATAACTTTATTAAGATCTTTGGGATCCAAACATATTCGAAGATCTCCGTCTGCTTTTTTTGCGACTGTCATGCTGCTGACCCAGTCGGTTGGACCCTCAACCTTGGCTATAATTCCCTGTTCCTGCATTTCTATCAATTTAATTTTTATTTGGTCTTTTAAACCTAGGGGCAGTTTTCGCGGCGCATGTACTACTGGACGTGCATCATCTTGTAAACGCATAGTGTATTCACCCGGAAGGCATCCTATACCTTTAAAAACGTCGTCGAATTCATCTAAAATTTTATAGCTATCATTTTTACTCTCAAGAGACATTACTCGCATGATGAGATTCAAAGTTTCACACGAATTCCGGCCTAATATTGGAGGAGAATCAACATCGGCAACAATGAATTTTAAAACGTATGTATTATTTTTATATTTTGCTTTCAAGTAACATTTTCCTATTATCGGTATAGTAGAACCGGAATAACTCTGTAATTTGAGTGATGTGGACGTTAATTGGCTTTCAGATATATTAAATTTTTTTAAAGTATTTCGGTTTAACACATTTACTTCAGCTCCGGTATCGATATTCAATGTAATATTCCGACCACATATTTCTAAATCTACTTGCCAACAATTTTGAGGCCTATTTATATGAAATATTACCTGATCAGTGGAGTCCTCTTGTACAACCGCATAAACTCGACACATTCTAGCGTAGTGATTCATTTTCTTACATCTATCACACTGTTTACCGAATGCGGGACACTCATACATTCTGTGTACTGCACCACATTTAGAACATCCCGGTTTAGACTGCGAAGAGGTACTCGGGGCTCGTCCCGACCGCTCAGGGTCCACCTTGTCTCGAGAATGGGCGCTCACTTGCGCTGATCTACCGCCACGGTCGCCACGACGCCGGCGCCGGTCCCGGGATGCCTCACCGCGTCGGTTCATATAATACACCTCGGCTTCTTCTGCATCTTCATCGATGTACTTCTTTATTTTATGTATGTGGTGATCTACAGTCTCTTGCTTAATATTTCCCGCATGCATCCTGGAAATTTCTCCTAACTTACTTATCTCCAAAGCCTTCTGTAAAGTAAGATCACTTTCTCTGAGCAATCGTTCTCTGAGACCTCCATCTATTATGCCACATATCAGTCTATCACGGACAAGGTCATCCATCAGGTCTTTAAACTCACAGTTCGCTGCCATCTTGTTTAACTCAAAAACATATTGTGCCACTGACTCGAATTCCCGTTGTTCACGTGTAAAAAATGTATGCCTCTCAACTGATAAGTTCTTTTTTGGCAAAAAGAAGTCATCAAAACCTTTTAACAATTCTTCAACCGTTTTGTAAGTCCCAGAAAACTGCTCGTAAACATCTCGACACTTTTCTCCGATGATATGCAACAAAATATTAATTTGCGTCACAGGATCTTTTTGAGACAATTCACATGCCCCGTAGTATATTCTAAAAGATTTCTTCCATCTTTCCCAATCCTTACTAAGATTGCCGGAGGTTACATTGTCCAAAGTACTATCATATTTAAATGGTTCCGGTGGTTTCAACAACGACTCCATTTTGAGGGAATCCCTTTTTCAAAGAAACACAACACTTCACTTCTATAGGTATTAGATATGTATCCTGTTTTATATTATTTCACCAATTATCGTATTTATATTCTTATAACATTTAATTAACTGCGCCATGTAAAATATGTTAGTTGGACATCAATCAAACACGAGCGATAGATCGAGACTAGTTTAATGTCATACCCACATTCATATATATCGACAGGCAAGTCAATAAATATGACAGTCTACGAATTCCTGAAATACGCAACAAGCAGTCTAAATAAAAGTCAACCCATAGTAGCACTTTACATGGATATGACAAAGGCTTTTGACTACGTGGAATACGTTACTAATAAAAAAATTATATGCATATGGCATAAGGGGAAACCTACTAGATTTAATACAATCTTATTTAAACAATAGAACGCAATCGACTGAAATTTCGCAGATTTGTGTGAAAAGTAAGCGCGAAACAAAATATCAATCAAATGCAAGACTTCTTAAATATGGCGTTCCTCAAGGAAGTGTTTTAGGACCGCTACTTTTTATTATTTACATAAATGATCTCCCGGAAAATGTTTGACACCCTATGAAATTATTCGCTGATGATAGCACTTTAATAATAGAATGCAATGAATTTGATCACAATGAAACCAAAATTAATGACGCTTTAAAAGGAATAATAATTTGGATGAATGGAAATAATTTAACCATTAATTTAGATAAAACTTACATGATGAATTTTTATCAAAATATTTCAAAACTAGGCAATATAAACATTGAATATAATGGCCAAAAAATTTACGATATCCAGTATACAAAATTTCTAGGCCTAACTATAGACAGAAAATTAGATTGGAAACAACAAATAAAAACTGTGAGAGGAAACTCTGCAAATATGCCTTTCTATTATCAAAACTAGCAAAAATCCTAAGCGAGGAAAACTCTCTAACAGCATACCACGGTTTTGTTATGTCGACTCTGCGATATGGGATTATTTTTTGGGGAAATTCAACACACAAAGAAATTGATTTTTAGGCACAAAAACGGTGTATTAGGGCAATGTGTAAACTTAAAACAAGAGATAGCTGCCAACCGTATTTCAAAAAGCTGAAATTGCTAACATTACCATCACTTTATATTTTCGAGATTGCTATTTTCGTAAAATTAAATCTGGAATACTTTGTTAAAGTCTCCACTACGCACAATAAAAGTGTACGCATGCAACATCGCCATAGACTATGTTTACAAAAATCCATCACTGCATTAAATTATATGAGGATATTGTACAAGCCATTTCAGATTCTGCTATGCTGAGTACTAGAGAACCTAACCGTAAAAAGAAAATTGCTGGTTGGAATAAGCATGTAGCCCAGGCTCACGGGGAGGCAAGGTCTTTTTTTGTTAACTGGCTGTGGCACGGTAAGCCTGCATCGGGTCCAAAATATGAAGAGATGGTTCAATTGCGTAAACTGTTCAAATCTAAATTAAAGTGGTGTCAAAATCACGATGAGCAAATAAAAATGGATATCCTCGCTGAGAAACACTCCAATTGTGACTTTAAAACATTTTGGAAAAACACAAAAAATCTGAATGCGAAGCCGGGCCACCCCGTAAGTGTAGATGGGGTAAGTGTTGCCAAAGATATAGCTAATGTTTTCAAAACCCATTTTGTTGTGAAGTCCAATACGGGGCCGATATCACAAGGATCGTCTGGTGCTGAGACGCATCATGTGCCAAGTGTCCGATTTTCTGCTAAAAGTGTTGACAAAGTCATAAAAGTCTTGCATTTGATTGATATTTTGTTTCGCGCTTACTTTTCACACAAATCTGCGAAATTTCAGTCGATTGCGTTCTATTGTTTAAATAAGATTGTATTAAATCTAGTAGGTTTCCCCTTATGCCATATGCATATAATTTTTTTATTAGTAACGTATTCCACGTAGTCAAAAGCCTTTGTCATATCCATGTAAAGTGCTACTATGGGTTGACTTTTATTTAGACTGCTTGTTGCGTATTTCAGGAATTCGTAGACTGTCATATTTATTGACTTGCCTGTCGATATATATGAATGTGGGTATGACATTAAACTAGTCTCGATCTATCGCTCGTGTTTGATTGATGTCCAACTAACATATTTTACATGGCGCAGTTAATTAAATGTTATAAGAATATAAATACGATAATTGGTGAAATAATATAAAACAGGATACATATCTAATACCTATAGAAGTGAAGTGTTGTGTTTCTTTGAAAAAGGGATTCCCTCAAAATGGAGTCGTTGTTGAAACCACCGGAACCATTTAAATATGATAGTACTTTGGACAATGTAACCTCCGGCAATCTTAGTAAGGATTGGGAAAGATGGAAGAAATCTTTTAGAATATACTACGGGGCATGTGAATTGTCTCAAAAAGATCCTGTGACGCAAATTAATATTTTGTTGCATATCATCGGAGAAAAGTGTCGAGATGTTTACGAGCAGTTTTCTGGGACTTACAAAACGGTTGAAGAATTGTTAAAAGGTTTTGATGACTTCTTTTTGCCAAAAAAGAACTTAACAGTTGAGAGGCATACATTTTTTACACGTGAACAACGGGAATTCGAGTCAGTGGCACAATATGTTTTTGAGTTAAACAAGATGGCAGCGAACTGTGAGTTTAAAGACCTGATGGATGACCTTGTCCGTGATAGACTGATATGTGGCATAATAGATGGAGGTCTCAGAGAACGATGGCTCAGAAAAAGTGATCTTACTTTACAGAAGGCTTTGGAGATAAGTAAGTTAGGAGAAATTTCCAGGATGCATGCGGGAAATATTAAGCAAGAGACTGTAGATCACCACATACATAAAATAAAGAAGTACATCGATGAAGATGCAGAAGAAGCCGAGGTGTATTATATGAACCGACGCGGTGAGGCATCCCGGGACCGGCGCCGGCGTCGTGGCGACCGTGGCGGTAGATCAGCGCAAGTGAGCGCCCATTCTCGAGACAAGGTGGACCCTGAGCGGTCGGGACGAGCCCCGAGTACCTCTTCGCAGTCTAAACCGGGATGTTCTAAATGTGGTGCAGTACACAGAATGTATGAGTGTCCCGCATTCGGTAAATAGTGTGATAGATGTAAGAAAATGAATCACTACGCTAGAATGTGTCGAGTTTATGCGGTTGTACAAGAGGACTCCACTGATCAGGTAATATTTCATATAAATAGGCCTCAAAATTGTTGGCAAGTAGATTTAGAAATATGTGGTCGGAATATTACATTGAATATCGATACCGGAGCTGAAGTAAATGTGTTAAACCGAAATACTTTAAAAAAATTTAATATATCTGAAAGCCAATTAACGTCCACATCACTCAAATTACAGAGTTATTCCGGTTCTACTATACCGATAATAGGAAAATGTTACTTGAAAGCAAAATATAAAAATAATACATACGTTTTAAAATTCATTGTTGCCGATGTTGATTCTCCTCCAATATTAGGCCGGAATTCGTGTGAAACTTTGAATCTCATCATGCGAGTAATGTCTCTTGAGAGTAAAAATGATAGCTATAAAATTTTAGATGAATTCGACGACGTTTTTAAAGGTATAGGATGCCTTCCGGGTGAATACACTATGCGTTTACAAGATGATGCACGTCCAGTAGTACATGCGCCGCGAAAACTGCCCCTAGCTTTAAAAGACCAAATAAAAATTAAATTGATAGAAATGCAGGAACAGGGAATTATAGCCAAGGTTGAGGGTCCAACCGACTGGGTCAGCAGCATGACAGTCGCAAAAAAAGCAGACGGAGATCTTCGAATATGTTTGGATCCCAAAGATCTTAATAAAGTTATAAGAAGAACATTTTAAGCTTCCTACCTTAGATGAGATCACTGTTCACTTAGCTGGAGCTAAATATTTCAGTACGCTAGATGCTAAGCAAGGATTTTGGCAAATTAAGCTGAGTTCGTGTAGTTCAGACCTATGTACGTTCAATACAGTATTTAAAAGGTTTAAATTTTTAAGAATGCCTTATGGTATCAGTTCTGCTTCTGAAATTTTTCATAAAAAACTCTATGAACACTTTGATGATATAGAAGGACTAACCCTTTTCGTTGATGATTTGCTGATTTATGCCGATACGCGGGAAAAGCATGATGAGATACTGAGACGTGTTTTACAGAGATGTCGAGAAATAAATATAAAATTAAACAGAAAGAAGACTAAGATCGGTTTAAAAGAAATAAAATATCTCGGTCATAAAATCTCACAGCATGGTGTAAGTCCAGATGATTCACATACATCAGCAATTAAAAATATGCCAAGACCACAAAACTCCAAAGACGTTGAAAGATTTTTGGGTTTAGTTACATATGTAGGTAACTTTATTCCTCAGTTATCAGAAAAAACGCATATATTACGCGAACTGTAAAAAAAAATACCGAGTGGCACTGGGAACAGCAACACGAAAAATGCTTCCAAATGCTTAAATCTTACCTTGTAAATCCTCCTGTTTTGCGATATTACAGCATAGATGAACCGGTCACAATTTCAGTTGATGCCAGCAAAAATGGTTTGGGAAGTTGTTTATTGCAAAATAACCTACCAGTTTGCTATGCATCTAAGTCTCTCACAAAAACAGAGCAAGCCTACGCTCAGATTGAAAAGGAGCTATACGCTTTGGTATTTGCTTGCGAGAAATTTTACATGTATATATATGGTCGCCACGATATAACCATAGAAACTGATCATAAACCGCTGGTGAGTATCATAAATAAACCATTGGTAGACGCACCACCACGTTTACAAAGAATGTTGCTCAGATTACAGCCATATATGTTTAAATTGGTGTACAAACCCGGAAAGTATCTATATATAGCAGATGCTTTGTCACGTGCTGTGGATATTACAACTGCAAACACGGAACCACGTGATTTTTTAGATGTGAATGCGCAGGTCTGTGCATTAACAGAAAGTAATCCTTTAATGGACACTCACTTTCTTGAAATACAGAAGTACACTAAATCTGATGATGAGATGCAAGCTTTGTTAAAAGTTATAAAAAAAGGTTTGCCATTGCATAAAAATGATCTAATTGACAGTGTTAAACCTTTTTGGGAATTTAGAGACGAATTAACACTGTCTTTTGGCATGATTTGGAGGGGTATTCGCGTCATAATTCCAAAATGTATGCGTAGGGATATGATTAAAAAACTTCACATTGGCCATTTAGGTATAGAAAAATGTAAACTGAGAGCTCGCGAAACCATGTTCTGGCCTAACATGAATACTCAATTTTGTTTCAATGTTTGACGCATAGGAAACAAAATACAAGAGAACCGCTATTACAACACGAAGTGCCGACTAGGGCGTGGTATAAAATAGGTGTTGATATATTTCATTTTCAGGGTCAATCATTTATTTTGGTTGTAGACTATTATAGCAAGTTTGTAGAAATTGCTAAGGTTAAGTCGCTGACGTCAGAAAATATAGTAAAACATCTTAAAATAATATTTAGCACGCAAGGGATTCCGGAAGTTTGTTTCTCTGATAATGGTCCAGAGTTTGCTTCTCGATTCTTTAAAGATTTTGCGAATGAATGGGGTTTCCACCATGTAACATCTTCCCCCAGATATGCTGAGTCAAACGGTCTAGTGGAGCGCACAATTCAAACCATTAAAAATATGTTGAAGAAGACCACGTTCGACGGAACTGATTTTAGAATGGCCCTATTAGAATACTTAAATACGCCTATAAACGAAGAATTGGCATCACCAGCCGAGCTGCTAAACAATAGAAAGCTACGTAGCATTCTTCCGTGTGTACCCAAATTATTAAAACCCAAAATTCAAAACAATGTCACTGACAAATTAAAAAGACGGCAAATAAAACAAAAATTTTACTACGATAAAACGTCTAGACCATTACCTGAACTAATGATAGGTCAAAAAGTAAAGGTATGGTTAAATGAGCAATGGATTAATGGTGTTATTAAAGCTATCGTAGGCCCACGTTCATATTTAGTTATGTTATGTTCCGGCGGGAGTATCCGCCGCAACAGAAAGCATATTATTGTAGATTCAACGCGACGTTGCGACAACTCAGCTGTAGATAGAAGCGCTCGTAGTTATAGCTATAGATATGATGACGTTGAGACTCATCATCACGGTCAAGGTCATGCGCCGGCCGATACTGTTACAGGCTCCCCGCGCCCGCGCGACCCCTCCCATCCCTCCGTCAGCGTCAGCTCCGGTATGTCAAATGCTGATGTAGCCAATACTCATAGAACCCGTTCTGGCAGGAAATTCGACCGCCTGATCGATGGAGGTACTCCGTGCTTGGTGGTACGTAAACAGCTGAGTGAAAACGATTTCCCATGAGTATAATTCAAAGAATAATTATTTGTGTAATGTGTTTTTCTTGTAAATATTGTATTGCATGTTTTAAATTTTGTATATGCAATGAAATAATTATTCCTTACATATATAGTACTAAATGAGCTTGAAATGTATAAGTTATTATCACTGCATGGTATTTTATTTAGCTTTGAATAAAATTTAGTTGGAATGTAAATAGGTAGCAAATTAATATATTATTACATTATTAGAGATTTTAATGATCCTTGTTAAAATAGAAACCATTGTTAATTAATGTATTCATTACTTTCTTTTTAGTTGAAAAGAAATCTTGTCTTTTATCATTTGTCAGCATGGTAAACTATTTTCATTTATTTTCAAAGGGGAATTGTCGATATATATGAATGTGGGTATGACATTAAACTAGTCTCGATCTATCGCTCGTGTTTGATTGATGTCCAACTAACATATTTTACGAAAGCCTTCTGTTCCTCGGTGAGTATATCAAATTTTTCCAAGTAAGATACAATAGAGTGGTATATGTACTTTAAAAATCTTAGAGAATATAGATACTAAAGCGACTGGTCGATAAAATTTCATCAACTCTCTATTCTCCTTCTTAAAAAGCGGCTTAATGATTACTGGCTTGAGACTTTCTGAAAATACACCAGATTCAATACAAACATTAAGTATGCTGCACAGATAATTTTGAAATATCTGGGAGGTTCTTAAGCTGTACGCCTTTTTTTTACTAATATACAAGAACCACCTTTATTCCTGTTATCTCTAGAGTAGTGTGACGCTACCTGGTAGTCTGGTACGGCAAGGTGTTCTTCTCTTCCGGTTTGCATGTTGTGTTCTGTGATGCAGATGACATCAATCGTTAAACTTTTAGCATGGAGTTGTTCAAGATGTAATGTTAACATGTCTTCTTTGCTTATTAATCCAGCTATGTTTTGATGTAGAACATATATACTATTTGTCACGAAAAAACTGCTCGGTGTCATTCTCTCTAATGTTTGGGGTATCGCAGTTTTGCTTTTCAGTTGTCAATTCTATGTCATTTATCATTTTCCTAATGTCCTGGAGTATTTTTTAAATTCCATTATTATTAATTTTGCCATTCCGTTTGTCGAACATGTCAAAATCGTATGTTAGGTTCAGGTTTGAGTCCAGTATGTAGGCGTATTGATGCGTTGAATTGTCTAAGCATAATAAGCTGTTAAAGGACTCTATTCTCCAGTTGAACATGTCAATGATCAACTGGAGAATAGAGTCCTTTAACAGCTTATTATGCTTAGACTGAAGTCCGTACATTTGAAAGTCGGGAGAAATAGTATGATATTCGTGTTTCCGAATTTTTAAAGTGTTTCTCGTAATACAAAAATCAGTTCAAAGTAGTTGTTGGTTGTTTGAAAATCTGTTTCGCCAATTATAATTATGCAGTAGTCATCTTTAGTTAGACGCTCAATTGATTTGTCAATTCCATTAAGTAGAAGATCTCTCAGACCAACTTGAGGGATTACTTTGTGAAATATAGAGAAGTCATCTAGAGTGTTCTCTGAGATGCTCAAAATACTGTTTCTATTGTTGCTGCTTATAATTTGTATCTGACCTTTATTTTTCTGTGTTTCATTGTGTTGGTTTTTCACAGTTTTTGGATAAACTTGTCTCGTCATTTTTGTAACATCTGTCTTTGGTCTGGGTGGTTCGGGTGTAGCAGCATGTGATGTAGAAGCTGCATCAATTTCGGAGACATCTTCATCGCCATTTGGTTTGTTCAATTCATTAGTCTTGCTCGTTTTATTCTTTTTATCATTTGTAGCGTGTGAAGTTGAAGCTGCGTTCAATTTGGATATGGTTTTAGTAGACTTTGCTTTATTCGATTGTGTATTCTTAGGTGTCGTTTTGGGACTGCTTTTGAGGGTCGATGTTGCCTTTTTAAATATCGCATGTTTCTTCTCCATTTCTGATATTTTATCTTTTAGTGATCCATTTTCAAGTGACAAGTTGTTTATCTCCTCATTTGCTATGGCTAGGTCTAATTTAAGACTTTCTATTTGCTCTTTCAGTTTAATTATTTCTTCGTCTTCATCATCGGATAAAATTGGTAGACTGCTGGAGCTGCCATCTAACAACCCTTTGATTGTACTAGTATCTTCTTCTAGTTCCGACGTAGACTGTGTTCGTGGTTTTCTTGTAGTTATGTTCGAGATAAACGAAAACGAATTCATTTTTTCGGTGCAAGTTGAAAATTATTGTAGTTACAAAAAGTGTTATGGGCGAGGATCGAACCCACGACGCGACACGGACTCGTCACGTATTGAAGCGGCCATCTAACCGACTCGTCCATGGTGGTACTTGAACTCTTGTGCAGAATCATCTATAGATCAGGTCTTCATTGATGATGACTAATCAGATCGGAATGTTCTTTGTCCAGTAGATTATTTTGTAACGGTTATTAATAACTTATTCGGAGTAAATTTCGCCACAATTTAATACGAATCACCACTTATTTGAACATTTACTCCTATTTTGAAGCACTTTACACACTATTATATTGTTTTGTTCTCGTTTTATAGTCTTGGATATTTTAATTAGAAATACGGGCTTAAATCTTAGTTTAAAAGTTTGCCTTTATTGTCACTGGTTATTTAACACTTATTGTACAATTTTCACTACAAATTATAATATTATCATTGACTTAACTAATTAAAACTTATTACACTTTATATACACTTTCTTATTTATTTATTTATTTATTATGTAAAACAAGTACAGGTGCAGTTAATCATCATGTTATAATTTTGTAAGTTTTTTATTTCCTCGCATTAGTGATGAAAAGAAGAGTGTTACACACGGGAGTAAGTGATCAATTTATATCATTTAAATTTATATCATTGCGGTGTAGAAAATCAGAAAAGTAAATCTGGACGTGAGGAGCTCTGAACCGGGATTTGAACCTGGGACCTCTCGCTTACCGGGCAACCGATATCAATTAAATTATATAAATTTAATTTGTTATCTCCTTGCGATGGATAAATCGCCAAGTGTTTAAAAATGTAGGAATGTATTTCTATCATAGTTTCGAGACAAGTAATTCGTATTCTTAACTACCTACCCGATGCTGTAACAGGTGACGGTAGGGCAAGAATAGTCTCAGACTTGTTTTGAATACACTAGCGTCCTCTAGGCGCCAAGAGGCTCACTACTAAGTGAGTACCTATACATATCGTTGCGGTATGGGAAAGCACAAGCGTAAATTCGCAGGTCGTGTTTAGAACTGGATAGCTCAGTTGGTAGAGCAACCACCCGGTAAGCGAGAGGTCCCGGGTTCAAATCCCGGTTCAGAGCTCCTCACGTCTAGATTTACTTTTCTGATTTTCTATACCGCAATGATATAAATTTAATTTCTTACCTCCTTGCGATGGATAAATCGCCAAGTGTTTAAAAATGTAATAAAATATTTTTATCATAGTTTTAATAAAACATATTGTATATTTTCGATAAATTTCGGCCCACGGTATGAAATCGACTGATGACGGCCCCATACCGTGGGTCTATACGTGGCCATACTCGAATATATAAAATATATTTTATTATTTCATTACTTTTATACAAAGAATATTCAAAACGCACCGATACGAATTACACAATCACCGGCATATACATAAATACGATTATACATAACTACATAACATTACTACGATATACAGGATGAACCAAACGAATGCCCCCTGGAGGGAAAGTATGTACCTTAAATATTAACGATAGAAATGTTTATGTAAAGAACCTTTATTTTATTTTTAAATTTAAGGAAAACTGCTTTCAAAGAATTTAAAATATCACCTGCATGAACCGGGAATCGAACCGGACAAATGTATAAAAAAACATTCTGTATTTTTATGATACCTATCAAAAGGGTCAAGTGTTAGAACCAAATTCTTTGAATTAACATAGTATCGTAAATTAAAGGAAGACCATGAAATTTAATATTAAAATAAAAAACTCCTTAAGATAACCCAAAATTCAATATTGTTAGAAGTACGAAAAATAAGCAGGAAATCATATACAGCACTCGGAACATACTTTATTAGATGAGTTTTAACAAAATATAGATTTAGAATTTTGGAAATTTTGCTAGCTGTATTAGTTTCCTTTTATCCGAAAATAAAAAAACAATTTTTATCGCTGTGCTATCGTTTAGACAATTTGTTTATATGATTTAAACAGTAATCATTGTTATTTTTACTTTATTAGTTTCGACAGACTGCTTGTTTGAAATGAAAAAATAGCCTTCATTTTGCCATTTTTTTCGATGGAGACAATTTTTCTTTATCGCGTTTTAGGCTGTTACATTGCCTTGGAAAGGGTTTTGTTTATAACATGTATTTATTTCAGAACCATGTCTATAATAGTTTGGGGGTACTCCTTGTTCAAAAACTCCGTTTTTACTACCTACGTCGTCTTGAAAAGAAAAATTACACTTTTTATAGATAACAACCGACACATCGTGAAGTGGTGATTATACCTTAACTTGACCGCGAGAGGGCTTGTCAAGGATTAGGAGGCTGTGATTCGACCGAAGAACCACAAGTCAAGTTAAGGGTGAATAATGCTTTTTCTCAACAACCCGCTGGCAGAATCGAAGGTACGCTCAGAAAACATTTTGTTTTTTTTTTTGTTTTTTTTTTACCATACATCGGCACTTGGCACTCGGCACTGTCATCGGTAAGCCTCAGTATTCATTCAGAAAAGTAAAGTAACTTAATTAAACCTTTATAAAAAATATATAAAACTAGCTTTTGCCCACAGCTCCGCCCGCGTCTTATTTGGTTTAACGAAATGCTTTTTTACATAAAAAGTAGCATATGTGTTAAGTTAGGGTATCAGCTATATCCATTCTAAATTTCATCCAAATCCGTCCAGCCATTTCAGCGTGAAAGAGTAACAAACATACACACACACACACACACACACCCTTTTGCATTTATAATATTGGTGTGATAATAAAGTAGTAAAAAAGTGTGTCTGTACATTGAATATTTGTAATGAAATGGGTTATTGGTATACTTACTGTACGGAGGCAGAAACAACAATTTTTAGAATTTTTCTGTCTGTCTGTCTGTATGTTCCGCCTTAACTCGAGAATCACTCAACGGATTGGGATGCGATTTTTTTATTATCATCGTAGTGACCCTGGTCAATACATAGACTATAAGGGATGTTCATAAAATAACGCCCAAACCGGAAACGGGGATAAGATTGAATAAACGCTTTTATAACTCGAGACAACTAATTTTAATGTCTTTTTTATTATCATTGTTTTTACCGTATTCTACACTTAAGGTATAAGAAGTGTTCATAAAATAGCGTCCAAGCCGAAAACGGGGTAAAGAGTGAATGAACGCTTTAACTCTTGAAACACTCATCGCGTTTTGATGTTGTTTTTTATTTGATTATCATTTTAGTGACCTTAGTCAACACATAAGCTATAGGGGTGTTAATAAAATAGCACCCAAGCCAAAAACGGGACAAAGATTCACTGAACGCGGGCGAAGCTGCAGTCAAAGGCTAGTAAAATATAAAGTTATAATAAGTAACTTAATTAACCCAATAATATAATGTGCCACCAAAACTTTCATTACATACTAGCCTTTTGCCCGCAGCTCCGCCCAAGTTTATTCAATCTCTGCCCGTTTTCGGCTTGGGCGTTATTTTAGAAACACCTTTATCAGCTTATATGTTGACCAGGTGATAACAAAAAAAAACCCATCAAAATATAGACCGGTCCTCGAGTTAAAACGGAACATACATACAGAGAGACCCAAATTCTAGTTGGTAGTTTAATTTGGCTTCAGTGCTGTTCAAAAAACACATTTCATTACAATTTTTGAAAAAATATTCAGTGTACAGACAGATTTCAAACCCGAAAATTCTTCTAATCATATTTAAACCGTACCGTCAACAAAAAAAATAGGTAACCAGGCTCGGCGCAAACACTTTGATCCTAATTCCCACTGAATGGTACATAGTCTTAAATACCAATAAGTATCGTGAAATCTGAAGCAAATCCGAATCTCGGTCAATTTACCCCTTATTACGGCCGCCTCTAGGGGCGGTGAAATAAAAATAGATTTTATCTCTCTCTAGTAAGGATGGGAATGTTTGCTCTTTAATCCCGTAAAATCCCAGTGAAATTGCTGTCTTTTCTCAATAAAGTGAAATTTAAGTTCGGAGCAAGTTTTATACTGTATTAAACTATGTTTTGAAACTTGTTTAAGTTGCGGAAAAGCATCGTAAACACTGTGCTTTGCGGGGTAATGGAAACTAGATAATGTTGACGTCTAATAGTACCGTGTCATCGTCACAGTCAAGACAACCTTCAAACAAATGCGTTTGATATTTTTTGTCCTTATCGTAGGCCAGAAAAAGGGACTTACGCCAATTAAGCAGGGTGTTAAGAATTGGAGCACAAAACCTCAACCGCAAACCAGCGCAGCAGAGTTGTGACGAGAAATATAAAAAGAAGGAGGTACCCCACCAAATCAGAAAACTTGCGAGCCGGCAGAGCTCGTTCACCCGTGAAGCGACACACTCAAATATTATTATACACGCATGTCAATCACCTATTTAATTGTAATAATAAGCAATAAATTCATTGCCATCTCATCTTCCTTACGTGGTATTCATTGTTGGTGAAATAACAACCAATCCAGAACCTGATCCAGAATCCAAATCAAGAAAGCATATCCAGATTTCGTTGTCAAAGACGAATTCAGAGAGACGCCACAGTCTCCTTCATGGTCCTTCGGCATACGGATATAAACACCAGCAGCCAGTTACGGTATACAGTGCCAGCTACATGTTAGATTATTTTGATAGCCGTTGGTAGATTCATTCATTCATTCGTTCATTGAGGCAGCCTGACGGCAGCGTTCAGACGAGAAGGACGTACGTTGTAGTGTGTGTCTAACCTAAATTGTAAAATCAGTATTAAAATCTAATTAAATACACTACAGTGGTTTGTACTACGCCGACCCGATCCTGAGGAGTTAATAATTTCAGAAGTGGTAAGAACGTTGGAGAAAACCTGCTGGTATGTAACAATTTTATACTTGTTTAATTAGTGATGACGACAACCATACGGTACCCAATACTTGTGAAATATAATTCATGTGATACATAATCCACGTTGATTACCGTATTAAAAGAAATCTTAGCTGCATAAATTAAGTGCTTATTTACTTACCTACTCCATAGGTATATAAAAATGCAGCATTGTATCTTTTGTCTGTTGTTTACATGTCAGTTTATTTCACTAAATTATTTTATTAATACTGTACTATGTACAGTACATTCCACAAAAAAACATGTTCCTACCTGCCGTATGTTTGTGTGGTTATTTTTACGTAAATAGTGAGTGCAGTCTGGTCTTGCGCTGTGTTCACCTTGTGGCGAAACTCAGCTAAACCAGCATTGTAGGTACTACCCATGTAAGTAATGAAAATGATAAAATAGTCTCAGTCCCGTGCATTCGCTGGACGAGTTTTATTTAAAGAAACCTGTTGTGTACCTGTTGTGTTGTTTTCTTTTATTGTAGTAAATCTACGCTAGATGCTAATATACATGTCTCAATCAGATATTCAAACGAGCACACGGGAAGCTTTTCTAGCAAGTGTACGCTTTCATGATCTCTATACACTGAACAATCAGCTGAAAACTGGATACGCAAAGTAAATGAAGCTGCCAAGATCTATCGCTGTAGTGAAAAGCAAATTATCTTTTATGCTATTCCTAAACTAGCTGGTCAGGCCAAAAAATGGTATCAAGGAAAGAGCACAGTTAATTTAAGTTGGCGAGAATGGCAGAAGAAGATTATAAGAGCTTTCCCTGATGACCGTAATTACACTGACCGGTTATCTGAGATGCTGGATAGAAGGAGTAGACGGGGAGAAACCTTAGAGGATTATTATCATGATAAGGCTAGACTTGTAAAAATGTGCGGTATAACAGATCGTAATGCAGTTGATTGTATCATCAATGGGATCTTTGATCACAATATACGTTTAAATGCCCAAGGCTCTAGCTTTAAGAGGCCCTCTCAATTATTGAAATACTTACGTCGTATTTCAAAGAGAAACATTCCAGGCATAGGCAAATTTAATGAGATAAACAGAAACGAACCCAGTACATCAAAAAACGGTGACACGATACCTAATACGGGAGCACATAGATCAGGCAACAAACCTCGAGACCGTGGCAGATTTGTTCAGTGCTTCAACTGTTTGGAGAACGGTCATACATCACGCACGTGCGCAAAGCCGACGAAACGATGTGACAAGTGTTCTCGTCTTGGTCATGACAGTGAAAAATGTGACGTGATAAACAGTTTTCGTGAGAAAAGTAACACCAATAATAGAGACAATAATACAGTTAATAACAGCACCGAACAAAAAAAAAAGTGCTTAAAATCTTATCAGGAGATCAAACCAATGGTAAGTATTTTAAATCTATAACTATAAACAACACCAAACGCTCTGCGTATATCGATTTTGGTAGTCAATGCACACTTATTCGCCAAAGTGTAGCAAATGAGTCTAGTCTACCTCTATTTAAATCAGGGCTCCCCGTAATCAAAGGTTTCGCCTTAGGTAGTGTTGTACCATTAGGGAAGACAGTTGTGAGTGTTATGGTTGACGCGGTTGAAGCAGAAATCGAAGCTTATATAGTAGAAGACCACCTGTTGGATACAGACGCGCTGATTGGACAGTCTTTGACAGAACTACCAGGGGTAGTGGTACACAAAACTAGCTCAAACCTAATGCTTTATTTTATCACACGGAGGCGGAAAGAATAAATCTTTACTTAGCTCATGATGTATCATTCGGTATGGGTTTAAACAGTGTAGAGGTTTATTCAAATACAGACTATACGGGGCCACTATTTATACCTGGAATTACGTGTACGAAACCTGGGAATGAATATGTTATATTGCAAGGCGTATATCAGCTCCACAATGGTAAGGGTCAAGTCTTGCTTGTAAACATATCGAATAAAACTATATGTGTGGAAAATAAAAAATTGATTTCACGCGCCGTAAAGCTTCCTAAAAATGGAGCCTTTTTACCGAATATTGAAACAATTGACATCAATAATATAAATCTAGGAAATAATACAGTCACACCTGAGCCAAAAACCAAAATTCCAGTTACAATGAATATGTTAAATGTTGGACCTAAAATAACAGATTCTGATAGAAACAAGCTGTTACAATTGGTAAATAATTTTAGAGACTGTTTTGCTCTCGAAACTTCCGAACTTGGATTTACAAACATAACTGAGATGAAAATTCACTTGAATGATACCTCACCAGTTACTTATAAACCTTATAGGCTGCCATTTAGTGAACGGGCAAAGGTCAGAGAAATAATTGGTGAATTAATGGCAAATGATATCATACGAGAATCTCAGTCAGCATATGCAAGTCCGATTGTTTTGGTGCGCAAAAAGAACGGTGATTACAGATTGTGCGTTGACTATCGGGCTTTAAACAAAAAGACAGTTAAAGATAGTTATCCCATGCCTTTGATTGAGGATCAACTCGATAGACTTAGCGAGAAATCATTGTTCACAAGCTTGGACTTGGCATCGGGGTATCATCAGATTTCTGTGGCTGAGGACTCGAGGCATATCACAGGGTTTGTAACTCCTGATGGCCATTATGAGTATACCCGGATGCCTTTTGGTTTAGTAAATGCTCCCGCAGTCTTTCAGAGCATGATCAATAAAGCCCTTGGAACAAAAAGATTCGATCTGGCTATACCTTATTTAGATGACTTGCTCTGCACTGCTAGTACTGCCAATGAAATGCTCAATAAGCTGGAGGAAATTTTAGTATTACTAAAACAAGCTAATCTCACTTTGAACCTGAATAAATGCCAGTTCTTTCAGTCAGAAATTGATTATTTAGGGTTTGAAATATCAGAAGAAGGTCTCAAGCCGGGAAGTAAAAAAAATACAGGCTGTATCTGAATTTCCTCGACCCACTACTGTCCATCAAGTTCGGCAATTCATCGGACTTGCCAGTTATTTTAGGCGCTTCGTCTTTAACTTTGCGTCTATTGCTAGACCATTAACGAAACTAACCAAAGTAGATACTATTTGGACATGGAAAGAAGAGCAGTAGGCAGCTTTTCAAGATATCAAATCAAAGCTCATATCTAGGCCTGTTTTAGCTTTATATAACCCTGGCTATATTACTGAAGTCCACTGTGACGCCATCAAAGTAGGCTTAGGTGGAATACTTTTACAAAAGCCTAATAACGAGACCCCTTTACGTCCAGTGGCTTACTTCAGTCGAAAAACCACTAAAGAAGAAGAATTCTGGCACTCATTTGAATTGGAGACATTGGCTGTAGTACTTTCGCTGAAGAAGTTCAGAGTATATCTGATAGGCATTGAATTTAAAGTTATTACTGACTGCAGTGCCTTGAGAACGACCTTGACAAAGCGGGATTTGTTGCCAAAAGTTGCTAGATGGTGGCTTATGCTCCAAGAGTTTAATTTCTTGATTGAGTACCGCCCGGGACATAGCATGCAACACGTAGATGCGCTGAGTCGTAACCCAATTCTTTCACCAGAACCAGAAGAACTGGAAGTTTTGCATATCACGACTAATGACTGGCTTCATACGGTGCAAATGACAGATCCTCATTTAAAAGCGGTAAAACATATCCTGCAGACAAAAGAAAATGATATTAAGGATATAATAAATAATTATAGTATTAAAGATGATAAGATTTATAGAAAAGTGGGCAGTAAATTGAAGTGGGTGGTACCAAATTCAGCACGATGGAGGATTTGTCAAATGAACCATGATGAATTGGGTCACTTCTCTGTTGAGAAGACCTTGGAGAAAATAGCAGCTGACTACTGGTTCCCTAAAATGAACCGCTTTATTAAGAAATATGTAAAGGCATGCATTAACTGTGCTTTTAATAAGGAACTCGCAGGAAGAAAAAGTGGATTATTACACCCTATCCCAAAGATCAGTGCTATTTTCAATACTGTCCATTTGGATCACCTGGGTCCATTTATAAAAAGTAAGCGGGGAAACAGCTACATTCTTGGCGTCGTAGATGCATTCAGTAAGTTTATCTTTATCAAGGGTGTGAGAAATACTAAATCGAAAACGACCATCAAAGTTTTGGAAGAAATATTTGCTGTGTTTGGTCACCCAAAGATCATTATATCGGATCAGGGTACCAGCTTTAAGTCTAGCGAGTTTAAACAATTTGTCAGCTCTATTGGTACCAAGCACGTGTGTAACGCAGTGGCAACACCTCGGGCTAATGGACAAATAGAGCGGTACAATCGAACCATTTTGAACTCGCTAGCAGCAATGAATCATGGACTGGATGAAAAATATTGGGACTTGTCTTTAGGTAAATTGCAGTGAAGTCTTAACAATACCGTGAATAAGGGTACGGGAAAGTCCCCGGCCGAAATTGTTTTTGGACAAAGGACAATTGGGCATTCGGAGGGAATTATCAAAGGTGCCTTGGAACAAACCCAACAAATGACAGACAAGGAAAGAGAAGAACTCAGACATTTGGTACAAGATAATATAGAAGAAAAACAAGCCAAAATGAAAAATGCCTTTGATAAAAACAGAGCGCCCACAAAACTATTTCGGGAAGGTGATCTTGTGATGATACCTAACCACAACCCCGCCAAAGGGAAAAGCAAAAAGCTAGCACCTAAATTTCGCGGTCCTTTTAAGGTTACATGCGTTTTAGATAATGACAGATATGAAGTAGCGAGTATTCATGGTCACTCAAATCATAAATACACAAATATTTTCCCTGCAGATCACTTAAAGCCTTGGATCACAATGCATACCCCTAGTGGTGGTAGTGACATTGGTTCAATTAGCGATGAATCCTCTTCAGAATGATTGATCTTTAAATGGATAAATATATACATTTGTTATCATATTATATTATATTTACATATATAGTTGATCTGAGCCGAAATAAATTAAACACATATTAAAATCCTACTTTCCTATCCTCACATTTACAGCATAGATGCCTGTTTGCTGAGACTGAAGTCAGACCATAAGCCATCGTTGTTATACCGTCCCCCGTGCGGACGACACAATGCCAGCTGAGAAAGAGAACTTCAGCCAATGGGCTCTATGTGAGATGGAAATCCCCAAGAGTGGCCACAAAAATCTTTACAAAAAAAAAAATAATAATAATAATACAAATATTGGAACTAAATATAGCGAATGCTTAAGAAATATTTTCCCCTAGCGTGGAGCCCCTAGTGCGGCAATGAATCAAAAGTAAATTAAATATAGTAATTTTTGTTATGAGACGAAACCCCTAGTGTGGTAGTGCAGTGTTAATAGAGCCCCAAGTGTGGCAGTGCAGTATTTATATAGCCCCTAGTGTGGCAGTGTAGTAATAAAATAGCCCCAAGTGTGGCAGTGCAGTATTTATAAAGCCCCAGTGTGGCAGTGTAATATATATTATAGCCCCTAGTGTGGCAGTATAGTACCAGAAGAGCCCCAAGTATGGCAGTGCAGTACCTATATAGCCCCAGTGTGGCAGTGTAATAGTGAAAGATAAATCAGTCATAACCGGAGATTGTTTTAAGTTAATTGCCAAATCTATTGATTTATCCTGAGATTTGAACAATGATTAATTACATATTGCAATGCGCTATTTTTAATTTATTTTACTTGCGTTTTTTAATTAAATGTGTTAAATGTTATCATGTAAATTTCCGAAATGTAACTAGTTAGTAATGAATAAGTACCTGCTGCGTATTTACATGAACGTATTAATTGGTGTATAATATATAAGTTAAATACTTAAATTATGTTGTAGTAGAATCATATTGTAACGATATAAATAATTTCAACATAATATACAAAATGTTACACAGTACATTATGAAACTGAATTACTTAGCTTTCAATATAGGTATGAGGGCATACACGACAGCGAATGGCCGAGCTTATTTTGGAGATGGGGACATCCCCACTGCAGAATGGCCGTCTGTTAGATTATTTTGATAGCCGTTGGTAGATTCATTCATTCATTCGTTCATTGAGGCAGCCTGACGGCAGCGTTCAGACGAGAAGGACGTACGTTGTAGTGTGTGTCTAACCTAAATTGTAAAATCAGTATTAAAATCTAATTAAATACACTACAGTGGTTTGTATTACGCCGACCCGATCCTGAGGAGTTAATATACAGGAAGAAGTCCATAAACCAGAAGACGTAAACAGGAACGTATCCAGGAGTACCCGTCACGGAATAAGTGCGAGATAAGTCAGCCTTTAATTATCTACCTAGATATCTAACAACTAAAGACAAAGCAAATTAATTGAGTGAGACTTAACTAAATACAATCGTTTTTTGAGTATTTTATTTTAAATGTAAATTCAAATAAGTACTAATTTATTACTACAAATTATTATTCACATCGATTCATCCTGTTATCCTATGACATTTTCTATTTTCCATTCTCAATTTATAATAAGTATTATCTGCTATTTTTCAGAATAGCAGCCATAATATTTCATAATAATATAATTTCAATTAATTACATATTTTAATCTATAATTTCCATTCCATCAAATTCCATAATAAATTAACAGTGATAAAACGCCTCGATCTGTTAGCCAGTTAAAATAGTACAACTACCTACGTGCGATTGTGTCTTTTATTCTCATCGCCGATCGTCTAAGACGACCATTGAATAGAACTTAGTAAACAAGTCAACTCTATTAGAACGGCTTAAGGTTCAATTTTATTAAATTTATAAAATGAATTTTTGAGTTTCGTCTATATTGAGTATTTATATTTCATAATTTTTGGTAATAGTGTGAATTAGTACATTGTTGTTAAATAACAATGATAATAAGCAAAAGTTTCTAAGCGTAATTGGGTTGGCCTATGAATCTTTTCATTTGGGTCATTTGCATTTTATTGGGCTAATTTCATTTTCTGATAAAATTTATTTTGATCGTATGCAATTTTAAATACAAGTATTAAGTGATAATTTTAATTGAGCGAACTAATTACAAATAAACAATAAATAATAAAAAAAAAAAAAACATTCCACTCTTCTTTTGTCATTGCCAGCGAAGTCAAAATGGAACTTAAAGAATTAATAGCCAGACGTGGTTCAGCCAAAGGTCGCCTTACAACATTTATTAATCATGTAAACAACTTAAAACCAAATTTAACCAACGTTCAAAATATAGATTTAAAGCTTCGAATTGAAAGTTTAAAAAGGGTTTATGAAACTTTTGATGATATTCAAACCTCTATAGAAACTACTGTTGAAGATGTAGATACTACTGCTCAGTACGCGTTAAGGGATGATTTTGAGAACAAATATTTTTCAATTTTGGCTAGGGCGCAAGAACTGTATGAAAATAATAAACCAAAGCCAGGTTTGGACGACGACGCGTCGGTTTCGGGTAAATCTCAGGATAGTACTGTGGTCAGGCAAACAGACACCAGGGTTTCACGGGGTATGAAACTTCCTACCATACATGTACCGAAATTTTGTGGCGATTACGCCAAATGGCTCGAATTTCGAGATACTTTCAGTTCTCTTATCCATAAAAATGAATCCGTTAGTGAAATTCAGAAATTCCATTATTTGCGAGCTGCTTTGGAAGGTGACGCTGCTGAGGTAATAGGGTCATTAGATTTTACAGCCTCAAATTACGAGATTGCATTTGACGAGTTATGCGAAAGATATGATAACCCCCGTTTATTAATACAAAATCACATTCAGGCTTTGTTTTCCGTGGAACCAATCAAACGTGAATCCGCAGAAAATATTCGAAAACTAGTTGATACATTTTCCAAAAATCTTAGATCTTTGCAAAAACTTGGTGAGCCAACAACATCTTGGGATTCATTGATAGTTTTTATAATGAGTTCGAAACTCGATCCCAAGACTGCAAGAATATGGGAAGAGAAAAAGGGTGCGATCACAGACTTAACACTTGCTATCTTTATATCATTTTTGAAGGATAGGGCTGATGTGCTTCACACTATAAGTATGGGAAGCAATAAATATACAAACATTCAGATTAAGGGGCTAGCAGCTTACACAGATGACACAAGTGACAATGAATCAACAAGCAAAATCCTATATACGGTAAACAATCATTCAAACAACAATTCATACAACAATCCAAACAACAATTCAAACAACCATACAAACAATTATCCAAACAACAATTCATACAACAATCCAAACAACAATTCAAACAATAATTCAAACAACCATTCAAACAATTACCCAAACAACAATTCATACAACAATCCAAATAACAATTCAAACAAAAATCCAAACAACAATCAACACGTCTATTCAGGTAGGTATAAGACACCCAGTTGTCCGGTTTGCAATCAAGTACACAGAATTTATTATTGCGAGACCTTCCTTGGGAAATCCAACGAAGAGAGAGCACGAACCATCTGGTCATTGAGATTGTGCAAAAATTGTCTAAGACCTGGTCATCAGGCTGCTGAATGTAGACTAGGCCCTTGCAAGAAGTGCTCGCAAAAACACAATACAGTATTACATGTAGACACAAACATAAAAGACGCACAAAGCAGTAGCAGCACCACAACACTTTCAGCCAGCGTGACAGAGCGGGTGTTGCTGTCAACCGCAGTAATCATGATAGCAGATAAAAACGGGAAACGTCATGAAACAAGGGCAGTTTTAGATTCTGGGAGCCAGGCTTCTTTCATGATGGAGGCGTTACATCAAAAACTAAAGTTAAAATGCACAAATACGTCTACCTCAGTGGTGGGCATTAATAATTCGGTTTCAAAAATCACAAGGCGTTGCAATGCATTAATTGAATCGAGAACATCAGACTTCGCAGTGGAATTGTCCATGCTGGTGCTTCCAAACATCGCTAATCTTTGCAACAGTACAACACAAATACACAAACTAAACCTCTCAAAGGACATTACACTAGCGGATCCCGAATATTTTAATCCAGCGAGCATAGATCTACTACTCGGTGCAGATATTTTTTGGGATTTGCTTGAATCAGGTCAAATACGTTTAGGTGACAACAGTCCCGTTTTGCAACAGACAAAGTTCGGATACATAATTTCAGGTCCCACTAGTGGATTAAGTCAAACACACACACTAACAAAAGGCCATTCGATTACATGTAATTTCATACAAACCAGCAATACACAGATACAGGAACAATTAGCTAAGTTCTGGACTCTGGAAGAAACACCAGATAATAAATTCTCAGTTTATTCAACGGAGGAGCAACTGTGCGAAGACAGTTTTGTAAACAATGTCACGAGACTTTCAGATGGTAGGTTCTCAGTTGCTATTCCTTTGAAAAATTCCGAGTCCAGCCTTGGGGATTCATACGAAAGGGCAAGACAGTGTTTTCTTGCACTTGAACGCAGATTGCAACGCTCACCAGAACTTAAGCGGATGTATACGGAGTTCATGATAGAATATAGGCACTTAGGTCATATGTCCCCAATACATACAAACACAAATATCAGCAAAAATACGACGAATCCATATTACTTGCCACATCACGGCGTATTACGGGAAAACAGCGAAACTACAAAGCTTCGTGTAGTTTTTAATGCAAGTGCACCTACAACCACGGGCGTGTCTTGTAACGATATCCAGGCTGTAGGTCCCACTATCCAGAGTGATTTATTTTCAATACTAATTCGGTTTAGACATTTTTCTTACGTCATGACGGGTGACGTTGAGAAAATGTATCGGCAAGTAGCTATTCATGAAGGGCAGCGACATCTCCAGAGGATTATTTGGAGGGACGATCCAAGTGATTCTCTTGAGATATACAACCTTAATACAGTTACCTATGGCACAGCATCAGCCCCATTTTTGGCGATAAGATGTTTGAAACAGCTGGCCATAGAGTGCAATGATAGTGCTATATCTTAGATTATAAGTGAAGACTTTTATGTTGATGACTTAGTCACTGGGAGTCAATCCCCTAACCAATTAGTCGAAATCAGAGACAAAGTCGTACAAGAACTATCATCCGCTTGTTTTAACTTGCGCAAAATCAGATCCAATACCAAACATTTTGATAATAATTCAGATCAGAAATTAAATCTAGGTGATCCAGGTTCCTCACACACATTAGGTCTTGGTTGGTCGCCAACAGATGACAATTTGTTTTTCGATATCAAGCCAAAATCTCACGACATTCACACAAAAAGATCAGTTTTGTCACAGATAGGGCAAATATTCGATCCGTTGGGATTACTCACGGTAATTGTAATCCAGGCAAAAATTATGCTACAGAAACTTTGGTTGTTGAAAATATCATGGGACGAGCCACTTCCATCTAATTTAGCACAAGTTTGGCAAAGATATATTTCAGAACTTGTTCAAATCAATAATCTTCGGATTCCTCGTTTAGTGACAGGTATAAATCCAAGACAAATCGAGTTGCACACATTTAGCGATTCTTCTCAAGATGCGTATGGGGCTTGCGTTTATGTCAGAAGTGTTACCAGCGATAATCAGGTACACGTGAACTTATTATGCGCAAAGAGCAGAGTTGCTCCTCTTAGGCCCGAAACCATACCGCGTTTGGAACTTTGTGGTGCACTCATAGCAGCAAGATTAACTGATAAGTTACTTAAGGCGTTTAGGTTATCAGTAGATAGATGTATATTATGGTCTGTTTCAACTATAGTTTTGGCTTGGTTGAAAACGGCACCAAATCAACTTAAACAAAAATTCGTTCAGAACCGTGTCGCTGAAATTCAACAGCTTACTAAGAATCATGAATGGCGACATATATCCACTAATGATAATCCTGCAGATATGTTAACTCGCGGCGTAAGCATATCAGAAATTTATAACCTAAGCTTGTGGTGGTCAGGACCCAAGTTTTTGCAAAATCGTGATGATAATTATCAGAAGGAAGACAATTCAGAAGTAGTCTTAGTAACCGAGATAAATACAGATAATACAGATGTAATTGATTTCAAAAGATTTTCTAAATTATTGAAATTAAAAAGGGCATTTGCAAAGGTATTACGCTATACACAATTGTACAAAGGACAAAACAAAAATCAAGGGTCCTTTATCAGTCGACGAAATCGAAAATAGTTTCAAAATTTTGCTCAAATTGTCACAAAGGCAGTCATTCGAGAAGAGAATGACCTTTTAACACGAAAACAAAGCTTACCACACAAAAACAAATTACTGTCATTATCACCATTTTTAGACGAGTTTGGTTTGATTAGAGTCGGAGGCAGATTAAGCAACTCTCAATTTGAATATGGCAAAAAATATCCAATTTTGATTTCATGCGAACATCCAATAGCAAAACTTATATTCGAGCATCAACACATAGTTCTATTTCATGCTTCACCACAACTTTTACTTGCATCCGTAAGAGAACAGTTTTGGCCGTTAGGTGGACGTAATACAGCTAGGTTTGTTGCACAAAAATGTCTTAGATGTTTTCGTTTGAAAGCTAAGACTGTCAACCCTATCATGGGCAACCTACCTCAGCAGCGTCTAGATCCAGGCTATCCCTTCGAAACTACCGGGATCGATTACGCAGGACCTCTAAGTGCTGCTGATCGCAAAGGCCGTGGGTGTAAGCTAATGAAAGTATACGTAGCGGTCTTTGTATGCTTTACAACAAAGGCTATAACACTTGGAGTTGGTTACCGATTTGACCAAAGAAACTTATATAGCAGCACTACGAAGATTTATCGCGCGTCGTTCAAAACCACGCGAAATTTATACAGACAATGGAACCCAGTTTCACGGTGGCACAAACGAAATTCAAAAATTCATTAAAAATAATTCAGAGTCCTTATCAGAAATCATGGCAAATGAGAATATAGGCTTCAAATTTCTTCCAGCCTACGCTCCGCATATGGCAGGGATTTGGGAAGCCGGAGTAAAATCCTTCAAGCTCCATTTGATGCGAGTATTAGGCACAGCTTACCTCACCTTTGAGGAACTTTACACGGCGTTAGTACAGATCGAGGCAATTCTAAATTCACGTCCATTGTATCCAATGTCACCTGATCCTAGTGATCTCACTCCACTTACCCTTGGTCACTTCTTAGTTGGTCGACCTCTTACTGCATTGCCGAGTCCAATGTTGGTGGATTTCAATACGAATAGGCTGCAACGATGGGATCGCGTAGAACAGATGCGCCAGCACTTTTGGGTTAGATGGATGAAAGAGTATGTATCCGAGTTACAACAAAAGACGAAGTGGCGTTACAGCAACGGCAAGCTGGAAAAGGGAACTTTAGTAATAGTCAAAGAGGATTTCCTACCGCCAATGAAGTGGTGTCTCGGACGCATTTTGGAAGTATTTCCTGGCAAGGATGGAATCAATCGAGTAGCAGATATTTGATTTTTAGAAATTAGATTAGATTTTTGAATTTCGTTTGTCACCAAGAAGGGTGTCATAAGACGAGCATTCACCAAAATTTGTCTCCTTCCGGTTAACCAGACAGACGATAAAGATAAAGACAATCAGATATTTTGTTGAAAGCAGGGCTTTCAACGCCGGGGGGCATGTTAAGAATTGGAGCACAAAACCTCAACCGCAAACCAGCGCAGCAGAGTTGTGACGAGAAATATAAAAAGAAGGAGGTACCCCACCAAATCAGAAAACTTGCGAGCGGGCAGAGCTCGTTCACCCGTGAAGCGACACACTCAAATATTATTATACACGCATGTCAATCACCTATTTAATTGTAATAATAAGCAATAAATTCATTGTCATCTCATCTTCCTTACGTGGTATTCATTGTTGGTGAAATAACAACCAATCCAGAACCTGATCCAGAATCCAAATCAAGAAAGCATATCCAGATTTCGTTGTCAAAGACGAATTCAGAGAGACGCCACAGTCTCCTTCACAGGGTATTTCAATTATTTCTCTTAATTCTCATTATCTCTTTACAAGAGAGTTAATTCCAAATCGTGTCACTCTAGCCATGCCTGGAATAAAGGCCTTGATACACAGACAGACGGACAAACAATAATATGTAAATTTAATTTAGTGCATGAAAAGGGACAGACTGTAAATCATCGTTGTGTTGTTGTTCGACAGCTTACAACAGATGCTGAGTCTGCCCCTTTTTATCACATTCTAATTACCCAATTCAATGTTACTTTATATTCAATTGTATTTTAAATTTTTGTTTTGTGTTTTTTATGTAGGATATTTTAAAATGTATACTATGTGTGAGTAATTATTATTGTGATAAATAAATATATTTTCAATTTCAAAACAGACAGGCAGACAAACGTAGTAAAATGTGATCTATAAGGGTTCCGTTTTTCCTAAAAACGGTCCTCGAGCATCTATCTTACTTTGATATTAAAGCATACTTTAGTAAGTTACTATTAGACGATTTCATTTAGAACAGAACTACAAAGAGTAGATTTCTTCTCCTTTAGTCAAAATAATCTCTTTCAGCAAGTCTTCAGTCAAGATTTTCCGAAAATTGAGAGCCGTTAGTAAAAAGAGCCTACGCAATGTGTCATCTCAAATATCTTACTGCGCATCAATTTGAGAGAACGGAACCCTTAAGTAGTATGTAACAGAGTCCAATTTTGAATAGCATAATATTTTAACGTAATATAGGATGATAAATTAAGCATGACGTCTTTTAGGACGTTCCTATATTTCATTTTAAAAGTACACGGATTATAAAATATCAGCCTAATATGTTATTACGTATCCTATGATTATTTCAGTACTTACATGCATGGTACCTTGTTATTTGCTAACGAGGAGAAGTTTTTAAAAAACATGGAAATCACAAAAATGTATTAATTAAAAACTGTCGTATCATTTTAATTTGTCATCAACATCATCAATAAAACTACAGGTCAAATTGTATTAAGTTACTCGTAGCACTGATATTTTTTCTAATGAGATTTCGATAATATGAATGTAGGTAGGACAATAAACTATGTAGTCTCGATCTATCGCTCGTGTTTAATTGATGTCAAACTATCATGTTTTACATGGCGCAGTCGGTAGGATAACGAACCTACGCTCCCACAGGGAATTTGATTTCCAATATTACGGGATCCCCATGCAAGAAACGTCAAAAAAGTAGCATTTTTTTAACGTTATTTATTTCAGCTCTATCTTAAAGACGATAATACAACCCGGTCACATTATCTCGAGACCTCGCTGGAATGCGAACCACCCGCCCCGTTCTCCTTTCACCTCCCCGCGCTCGCCACGGCGCGTCAGTACGGTTAGCACTTTCGTTGCCGATACGCGTCGACTTGTTTTCTTGGTATATTTTTAAACATTCCATTATTACGTTTGGACTTTTATTGTTATTTTGTTATTGCTGTTACGTTAAAATATTGTTTTTGTTGCAACGTTGGACATTTTTGTTAAGTTTGGACATTTTGGTTTAGTTTGGACATTTTTGTTACTATTTCGTTGCTTTGAAGTGGGACAGTGAAACTTTTTTCAAATATGGGAAAAACTATTCACAGTGAAGCAAGAAATTTAATCCTGAAAGTTCTCGCTTTCTTTGAATCAGAGAAAGCTAACAAGCAATTTGTAATACCTGTAGATCAAGTTGTTAAACGAACCTGTGCTGCAACAGGAATATCAAAATGTACTTTGATGAGAATAAAAAATAATCATATCATTATAATAATACAAAGTTTTATTTGGTCATACTTTTGTACATATGTTAAAATAAAACAACAAATATAAAAATTTGGGTTCCGTACTAAGCAGGAGCCGGTTCATCAGGCGCTACCATTTTGGTGGCTTGATTTGTATCGAGTTAATGTTGCTACGACATCTATACATAGAGTAAATAGAGTGCGACCATTAAATATAAAACCACATACTCTACTGATCACACTGAACAACTATTCGTAAAAAAAACGGGCAAATCATTTGAGAAAAAGATATTCAACTGTAACTCAAAGACTTTATCCCGTAGGAGGAAGTTCTATTTTAGAACGCTGCACCGGACCAGCTTTTTCACGGAAGACGCTCTCTCTAAACTCGCCCGTATGTCGGTGCGTTAGTGTTCACGCATTTTTGTTTGGAACTCAATTATTTCCTAAACTAAGGGTGTCCGCGGGTATGACTCTTGGGAAAAGTGGTTCAGTAGGGTCGGTAGAATATGTGGTTTCATTTAATGGTAGCACTCTATTTACAACCGTATTGTTCTTATTTATCATATTGTTTTTAGGGTTCCGCATCCGTATTGTAGGGTGGAACAGAACTCTTTGTGCGCGAGTCCGACTCGCACTTGGCCAAATTAGTTTTCTTTGTCAGCGATATTGCCGGCATTGCCCTGGATACGATGTAAGTTGTCTGGGTCCTTGTATATACCCTTAGTCACGCCACAGGGCAATATTTGCTACAAGATGTATTTTTTGTTATATTGTAGACATGTAGACTCAACCACAGTATTTTTTTAATTTCTTGTACTTTATTCTACTTTTATTACAAAAAACACAGCCGGCAATTACGAGTAAATCACTCTTAACATTAATATATACCAATGACGGTTTTGTATTTATAAGAGAGCACATTTGAATAGGTACTTCAAAGACCAAGAAAAAATACCAAAGTAACATCAAGGCTACAAAAAACAAGCCGCTAAAATGGTAGCGCCTGACAAACAATTTGGCCTCGTCTTCGTACGGAACCCTTCTTTTTATTATTATTTCTAGTTTTACTTTAGAGTATGTCCCACAATCTGACTAAATTTAAAACATGTATGCATTACTGTTTTTGTAAGAGCGAAAACCAAAAACATTTAAATAAAGCAAAACTTTCGAGGTTTCTTGTATGGGGATAACATTTTTTTTATTGTTTGTCGTGATGGAGGCCATAGTTACAGGTATTCTGTAAAATTTCAACTTTCTTCCTATTACGATTGACTTACTCAATATTTGTACGCCAGTTGGCAAAAAGCATTGATAGAATTGATTCATTACTAGCTTTTGCCCGCGGGTTCGCTTGCGTGGAAGTGTCTTGAAACTTTTATCGACAGTTTTCGGCTTGGCGGTCATTTGATTAACACCCCTATACATTGACTTGGGTCACTACGATGATAATAAAGAAAACCGCCGTTGAGTTGTTCTCGAGTTTTAACGAAACATACAGACAGGCGGACAAATATTCTAAAAATTGTAGTTTTGGCTTGCATACAACAATATTAAGTCTAAGAGACCATTATATTTTTTTTCAAGAAATATTCAATGTACAGACACGACTTTTTTACCACTTTATTATTAGTATTAGTATAGATTTTTACAAAATGTACACTCCATTATAAACATCAACTTCTAAATAGGCCGGTGACCTCATTTAGCTTTGCCGGGGCTAGTAGTTTCTCTTTTAAGTATCACGTTCACAACCTTCTTGGTCTCAAGTTTTATAGAGTTCATGAAGTTTCCTAACAAAGATAGTTTAACCACAACTAAACTACAGTTTTATTGGTTGCATCTTGGGAAAGAACTTGTTTTTAAATCATCCTATATTACGTGGGGTTACAAACGGCACCAAAATTATTGGCGCCTCTGAAGTTCGTGCATGTCTCTGTCTATCTCTTTCTTTCATCTATTTCTCTCTATCCATCTCTCTGAAGCTAACTTCACTTAAACACATTTAAGTTTGGTGCGAATTGTAAATAAAAATGTTAGATCAGACGTGTGACGGGCAGCGGCATCACTAGTGCGAGGTTTCAGCACCGCGCTCACCAACCCGCCTGCCCAGCGTACGTGAGTATGGGCCTTTCTTCCAGGAGGCTCTGAGTGGTGAAATCTTGGAAAGGATAGTCCAGCAGTTGACATAACAGGATGATGGATGGACTCGGAAACGCCTCAGACACCCCCTTCCGGGTTTTATGTCGTAAAGATGTAAATATCGATATTGTGATCAATCAATCTGAGCCACTCAAATAAAACTATGGCAAAGATTAACTTCCTGGAGAAACTAAAATATTTGGAGATCCTTAATAACATCACCGAAACCTCACGACTTTTCTTCTTGTTCCAAAGTATCGACAAAGTCAGAAACTCCTTAACTTACAGAAGCACAGTGAAGTGTTACGTTGTACACGATGCTGAGGTTCCGTCAATACTGAGGCCAAAATACAATTTTCAGAATTTTTGCTTGTTTGTATTGCTTGATTTATTTTTCTTGGTATGTATGTTTTAACTCGAGAAAAATTCAACAGACTGGGACCAGGGTCACTATGATGATAATAAAAAAACGGCCAAGTTCGTGTCGGGCCATGCGAAGTGTAGGATTCCGTAGTTGCCCAGTACATTTTATAAGTTGGTCTACTAATACAGATCGCGGAAAACTTCTGATCCGCTCGGAAGTTGCTCTCCCGAAAAACGGCCCATACATTGTCGTGTTTAGAGGGGACTAACAGTTTGGCGCGACCTGTACTCGTAAACTTGTAAAGCCTACGTAGCTGTGATGGTTTTCCTTTTAAATTCATTATATTTACTACTTTTTCCTTTTAAATTCATTGTATTTACTACTTTTATGAACTTTTTCACAAATCCATAAAGAACCGTTCAGCCGGCAGAGGCCGGGGGGGGAGGGGCAGGGGTGAATAAATTCTTGTTAAGGCATCAAGCCTTCTTTGTGTTATCCATGCCTACCATAGATAGATATTACTATGTCATCTGTCTGGTGTCAAGTATTGTAACCTAAATAAACGTAATATCTTTCACAGCTAATTCTATTCCAATCCTTATTCATCATAAAGTATCCACAACTTTAACATGGTAGCAGAGCGTTAAATTATTGAATAAGGCAAGAAATTTTATTCTAGGAAATAATTTTTCGTATCAATTTATTTGTGTTTTGCGAAAAAGAAAATTCATAAGGTGAAATCTGTACCAGCTATCTACCGCTATGTATAGGGCGATTGTAGAAGCATCTAGAGTGCAGATAGGACACCTAGATTTAAAAAACTTCAAGTCATGGAAATACAGAATAATGGTTGTAATAAAAGCCGTCCCCGGAGCCTTAGATATTATTGAAGGCAGGCGATGTAGGCCACAACAACCAGCTGCAGCAGAAGAAGCTGCTGAGAAAAATAAATACAAAAAAGAATTGCAAGAATCATGAATATTGACAGTGCAGTCTCAGTTCTCATCACGACAAATATGACAGATGAAACTTTAAATCATGTCATGCGTCTAACAAGTTCACAAGAGGTATGGGAAGAACTAAATAGACTATATGGTGAAAGTAGTGAAGATAAAAGCTATGATCTATGTCTACGATTCTTCAGTTATAAGAAAGAACCAGAATATTGTATGGCGACTCATATTTCTGCGTTAAAGAATATCTGGCACGAATTAAACGGCCAGTTAGATTCAAAATTACCAGACATGCTACTGATCTGCAAGGTTTTGGACACTTTACCGACAGAATTCTTCGCTTTTAAATCAAGCTGGCTACTTATGACTAAAAAAGACAGGACTATAAATAATCTGACTACCCAGCTATGTGCCCACGAAAAATCCTTAAAGAATACATGAGAACAAGAGCACCAGTGAGGCATTATTTGTGAAAACTGCAAAAGGGAAAAGGAAGCAAGAAAAAGAATTCAAATGCAACTATTGCAGACCAAACGGACATCGTGTAAAACAATGCAAGAAATGGATTTCTGATGGAAGGCCACCTAAAAAGGCGACCTCAGTCAATGTAACCCTTCAAGTATTGGCTATTAATAATACTATTAAAGACGCAGATAAAGATTCCTGGTTCGTAGACGATGGTGTGACAAGCCATGTAACGAATAGAGGTAACCTTTTCATGAGTTTTGAATACTTTAAAGGCCAACACACAGTAACGGCAAATGGTCAAACCATAGAAGCATTAGGGATGGGAAATATCCGTGCGGAAGCTGATATCTGTGGAAAACAAGAGCAAATTTTACTCAAAGTTGTTTGGTACGTCCCAAATAAAAAGATGAATATTTTTTCTGTTCTTGCTGCACATGACCACACGTACAATAGTGTTTTCGAGTCAACAGCAACCAAGTGTACATTAAAAGTAGATGGAATTATTAAGTTAACTGGGACTAGGCAGAGAAATGGCGGTCTTTATAAACTGAAACTTACTTTCCTGTCGCCAGAACAAGGAATTAAACCGATAATGACTAATCCACTACAAGATATGAGAGGCTCGCTCACCAGAATAAGAGACACGTAAAACAGCTTATCCAAAATGAGTTTGGAATAAAAGTGGAAGACACTCAAACAGATCTATGTGAAGGCTGTGTATATGGAAAGGCCCATAGACAAAAGTTAGGTACAAGGATTAGAGCAACTCTACCTGGAGAGCTAATTCATACTGACATATGTGGACCTTTTGCATATTCGATCAAGAAGTTTAGATATTTCCTCATGTTCAAAGAGGACTTTACTCGTTATCGATACATATATTTTCTGAAACAGAAATCTGAAGCACCGATAAAGCTCAAACAAATGCTAGCTGAAGTCAAAGCTGCTGGACAAACGGTGAAAGAAATTCTGAGTGATAATGGAGGAGAATTCGACAATGAACAATTTCAAAAAATCTTGCGCGAGCATGGCATAAAGCAGAGACTGACGATGGCCCACACTCACGAACAGGCTGGCTGCGTTGAAAGAGAAAATCGGATGGTAGTAGAAGCAGCACGAGCAATGATGCATGCTCATGAGGAGATACCTCAAGGTCTTTGGGCAGAACTCATAAACACTGTGGCGTACATCCTAAATCGTACTGGCCCGACAAGTGTACAAGAGAGATCACCTTATGAGTTATGGTATGGAATGAAACCTGGTATCAAGCACCTGAGAATCATTGGTTGCAAATGCTACGCCCATATTCCAAAATCAAACCGCAAAAAGCTAGACAAGAAAGCTCAAAAAGGAATATTGATTCGCTATGATGGAGATGAAGGCTACAGGATTTGGGATAAAGTCAATCACAACTTGATAAGATCCAGAGATGTGACGTTTGAAGAGACACCGTTACTAGGACACACTTTCAAGGATGACGTCCCTCATAATTCTCAACCTTCAACCTCAACCAACAGAATACTTCGGTATGAGCTACCAGATCTCCAAAAAGAGACATTGCAAGAAATGACGGTACAGCGGGATTGTTCTCAAGACTTACAATATTCTACAAATGTACCAATGGTTTCAACATCACACTATTGTGATGAGCAGGAAGTTTATGTAGAGCGTGATATCCATAAAGAAGAAGATGTTCAAAAATAACGAAATAGGATCGATATTGATTCGAAGCAGTATGACACTGTTGAATCTAGAGATGAGGAAATGGAACACGAGGATAAATGTGACCTGTCAGCAAATGAAATTGAACGTGAAGGTCAAATGACTCTAAGAGATCGGATCAATATCAGACCGCCAAGTCGATTCAAAGATCACGTTTGTAATATGACATTGAATGCACCTGCTGGTAAACCAAAATCTTTCAAAGAAGCAATGTCAAGAGAAGATCGGACCAAATGGCAAGAACCCTTAAGGAGCAAAGTTGATTCCTTGAAACATTATGAAACTGCACGCGGGATCATATGGCTGAAGAGTATCTTAAAAGACATTATGGATGAGGAATGTCCAACGTCCCTATACATCGACAATGATTCTGCAATCAAGAACCCACCATATGAATTCCATCAACAAACGAAACTTTGTAAGAGAATGTGTTGCAGATGGTGTTGTCGATGTGCGCAAAGTGCCACCAACTCTGCAGATTGCTGACATGTTGACAAAGCCCCTTTAAGGACCCAGAATTGCTGAACTCTGCAAGATGGCAGGCATTCAAAAACGGAGCCGGATGTTAAGGCATCAAGTCTTCTTTATGTTATCCATGCCTACCATAGATAGATATTACTATGTCATCTGTCTGGTGTCAAGTATTGTAACCTAAATAAACGTAATATCTTTCACAGCTAATTCTATTCCAATCCTTATTCATCATAAAGTATCCACAACTTTAACAATTCTAACTCTATCCTACTTTCAAATCATTTTATGATTCACCCAAGTCGGCCTTTTTAGAGGCCCTGAACGGCTTAACTTCTAGAGCCTCTGCATCGGCCACTTTCAAAATTATCAAAATAAATTGAATCTTTAGATCAATAAATAATCAATTTCAATCCTTAATAAACAATTTGCACAATTTCACACAGTAATAAAGTACTTGACAGTGATTGAAATAAACATCGATCGCATGCGCTTTTCCAATGACGATATACTAACCTAGATGCGAGAAACGGCGCGTAGGTACTGCTCGGAACATGAAAGATATAAAGACTACTATTTGTATATTTTTTTTCAAATTATGAACTTTTTTTTCTCATATTTAAAATCCCTGATGATCAATCTCCTGATTATTAAATGGATAAGTAATTTAGTAAAAAATATATATTTAACTCTTCTTGAGCCTTTATATTTATTTTAGTAATAAGTATGAACAAAATAACATTTATTTTATTATATTCTATATATTTCGGCCCACTGTATGGGGCCGTCATCAGTCGAATAATTAATTAATTAATTTTTTATTTAGGTAGTACGTTACTTTTGCATTCCTAATACTCTTTTACGTTCGATTGACCGATGGGAGTAGGTATTGTGAGTAAAGCGTCATAAAAAATCTTTCTAGATCTTGTGCCTAACCCGGCGTGAGGCGTGTCCTATTTTAGAACACAAAGAGTCGCAACTGGGTAAAAAATACCCACTTAATTTGTTAGTAAAATAAATCGAGGTATTTATTTTTGATTATTATTTATATTTTTTCTTCAAAGTAGAGTATAGTCATTAACAATTAAACAATAAATTAAATGATAAATGTATTATTTAAATATTTTATATAAAATCAAACTTAATACTTAAAATTGCTAAATCATCCTGTAAATTCCAATTAGAGGCTCTTTATGGCACTTTTTATGGTGCGAACTTTAATTGAACTGTATTAAAATTAAGAGTGGAGTTTACCATCTTAGAAAAACACAAAAAGTATCTGATGCTTATTAATAATTAAACCAAGTCAAAGTTGGCACCATAGACAAGATATAGGAAACTTTCGATATGTTTTTGGAAAAAGTAATGTTTTTTTTAAATTAAACGGGGAATTTATTTTTGATTATGCTATGCCTATTTTTATGATTGTTTTGAGCACCCGTGTAGCAGTAGTTTGAGTATACATTAATCTTCAGATTGGAAATTAAACTGGGGCAATGACAGGGAGTACACAGTTATTATTTTGTCGAAGCGTAGCACAGTCTTGTAGAAGTTCTACACCGTAGCACACCGCGGCCCAAGGGCAGCGGACAGCGTTGCCATCCGTTCGAATAAAGCCGGACAGTGTTAGGCTTTTTGACTTCTTGTCCGGCCAAATTTGACTGCGTCCGGCCCGTCCGGCTTTTGTTAGGCTTTTTCATTTTCACGCAACACGGCCGTGATGTGAGTCTCAACGGCTCCGCACTAATACAAATACAAAGACCGCCAAACATTTTGGAAATCTTCCAGAATAGAGTGATTTTTCCGAAACAATAAATATTCATCAAATAAAATTTATGGCACCAATGTTTCGACCAGTTGCAAATTTGAGAAAGTTTTTGGAAGAGAAACAAGAGAATCTTCATTTAAGCTATTGTTCGCCCATAGTAAATAGGTTACATATTGAAATTAATTTAACTTGTAAAAACTTTATATGTAACGAAATTATTGTGTTAAAGAAACTGAGCAGGTTTCTTGTAAATGATGAAACTGATTAAAACTTGCGTTTTATTCGTTTATTTTTTTGTATAAATCAATTTTTTAGCATCCGCCATGGGACTCAAAAGTCCGTCTTTTTTTGCGGCAAAATCCGGCTTTCTGATTTTTAGAGATGGCAACGCTAGCTGCGGGCTGTCTTTTGTACGATTTATTAGCTTCAAGCGGGTTCGCTAAGAACTGCCATGGTACGTATTGCATTTTAATATCAATTTATAAGAAAATACATACATCTTCCTGTTCCAGCGTCGTCCTCAAGTTATAACTTGTTCGTTCTATGCAAGTGTGGCGCCGTAAAATAACTAAAAACTTTCATGAAACTTACAATTTTATCATTCAAAAATAACACTTTTTACCTCACGTTAGGGTTTTTTATAAATAGGTATGGCGCTTCAGATATTTTAGATTGAAGAAACAATGTTTCCGCAGTAATTTGAGCTGTGCCACGCAAAAAACAACTTTTTTGGTGGTCAATTAGAGTCTTATCAGTAGGTAGTGACATACTTTTGGTCGGTTTGTTACTGGTTACGAACGGAGAAAGGATATACGATAAGAGTACGCAGACATGTTTTAAATTACTACATTTTACGTGTGTGTCACTTTGCGTCGGCAATATTGCACTTTTTAGCTACAGGATGCATTTATGTTTTAAATTCAGATAGCAAAATTTTCATTTCATACGTTTATTAAATTCACAGCAAATAATGTTTTGTATAAAATGTACACAAAAATATACTAAAAACGAATTTAAATATGATAGCCGCTGTACATTCATTTTCATAAAGAATGAGAATTGAATATAATTTAGACGTTTGCAGGTTTATCAAATATAGAAAAAAAAAACCAATGCCCATTATGTTTATTTTAAACTCTTGTACTTATCCACATAAATATTTGTATTCTATGTTATACCCAACCGGTTTCGCTATTCAGCATTCTCAAGGGCTTTATTGTTAAATTTAGATGTTTTATTAACATTTTGAGGTTTTATAAATAATACTATGTGCAATAAACTAACAAAAACACGTGTTAAAATCTTTCAAATATATTGTTTATTTATTCAGTCTAACTTAACAGAAGCTGAGATGTTTAATTCAAGGAGTAATTCAATACAATTTACCTAAAACTGTTTATCTATCAGAAATACATTTAAGAACTTCCACTTTAATTCTTATTCCACTTAAATAAGTCAATTTGGACGGCACAAGTTCGTTGGTATTAACAGAAACTTTACATTGGCTTGAACAAAAGTTTGTTCGAAGCATGACTTGTGCAATTAACGAGTTCAGTTTCTAACGATTTCGGAAACTTCACTCTTAGCAGTAAAGTAATAGAGATTAATTTAATTTGTCACTGGAAGCGCAGTCAGTGCAATATTGCAATGTCAGACTACGCTCTGAAACTTGTCCTTTGAAAGTTGGCTCTTTCCATTCATCACGGAAACTGATTTGTATGTAACCTTCTATGGAATATGGAACCCTGTCATATTAAAGGTGTGACTTTAAGATAGTAAAATCCGATAGTTTATAATTTCAGAAGTGATATTATAATACGTTTTTGTTCGGTTGTTCGTTAACTAACCTAACCTAGTGACATTATAAACTATTTTACAATCACGCTGACATAGATAACCTGGAGCCGCCAATAATTATAAAATAAGAATTTGATAAGAGTGGACTGTAGAATGCGAAATCGGCTAAAAATGGCGGACCACACTGGCGTGAAAAGTATTAAATAATGGAAAAGCTTGTTACCTCAAAATCCCTTGTGATCGAATCTCGTCCAGGATGCACACCGCACTGAATCTCCTGATCAGGAAGATGTCCTTGCAGGAACACGAGGGTCTAGGGTTATAGGTCTAGACGGTGCGCGCGCGCGTCCTTGGAGGTGGTCAATTCACAACTGACTCAAGGTCAGCTAGCGCGGGCGCGCGTGGTTGATCGACCGATGGTGCGTGCGGCAGCATACACCAAGGATTTGATCAAATCCAAAAAGATGCCAAGGAACCAAACTATTCCTTGGTTATTTATACTAGTCCGCCAGCGTATATAAATAAAACATTTATGCGATAAACAAAGTAAACATACAATATATATTGGCGGAACCATTTCCCCGGCCTTGAAAGTACCAGGTTTCAAAACAAATTAGTAGTAAACCAATTAAAACTAAGATTAAGCTTAACACCCTTACCCTTATTGCGAACACATAACTTTGGTGAATAAACCAAAACAAAAGTAGAACCTAAAACTAAATGTCTTAACAATTACGTATTAAGATATCACGCAGTTACTGTGTTGGGCATAATTTCACAATAGGTCTCTTAAAGAGCCAGTGTAGATACAGTCGATGGTAATTATCCACCATTAAATTCATCACACAATCATGATTTGATAGTAAAATTGGGTGCTGATAAATAAAGCTAACATCAGAAGTCACATGAGTGACTCGTGATACAGGAACCGGTTTAATTTCCGGCAATTCATTATCGTGGCTGGATACAAAAGGCTGAATTGGCCAGTCAGATCTAGGAAGTTTAGCCCATGGTGGGCCTCGCAACCAGAGCGGATGACCAATAAGTTGTGCAGGTGACAATCCTCGCGAAAGACAATCACTTGGGTTTTCATCTCCTTTCACATGAAAAAAGTGCTCAGGAGAGAGCAATTGTTGAATTTTGGAAACCCGATTGGCCACAAATGTTTGCCATCGATGCGGTATATCAAACTCAATACTTTGTTCCAATCGAAGAGATTCAGGAATTTGTGAGAGCACGTCTTTTGAGTTACTAGACCATTTTACCAATTGAAATCCGCCAGCACGGAATAAATCAATCAGTTGATGTGCTGCGGAAACAGCTTGCGTGGGATCTTGCAAAGAGCTTACAATATCGTCATCATAGGTATCTCTTGTAGAAATTTCTTGAGCAAGAGGGAACCGATCTCCTTCATCAGCTGCTAGCTGATGTATGGTGCGGATGGCCAAGAAAGGACTGGTGCGAAGGCCGAAGGCAACGCGGTTGAATTCATAAACCTGAAGGGGGTCATTCGTATTAAACCTATACAATATACGTTGATAAGGGCGATCTTCTTGTCGCACACTTATCTGAAGATAATGTTGTCTAACATCTGCAGAAATCGCAATAGGAAACAGACGCATATTGAGTAATAGCGTGAACAACTCAGGTTGGAGGCTCGGGCCTGTGTGTAAAGCATCATTTAACGCTAAACCAGTCTCGGTCTTTGCGCTACTTGGAACTAAAACTACCCTTAATTTGGTGGTAGCTTTATCTTCACGATATACACCGTGGTGCGGTATAAAATATTGTCCCTCACTTGAGACATTAACATTGTCAACCAATGATATATACGTTTTATCTATATATTCTTTGATGACGGCATCATATAACAGCTTAAGTGTAGGTTTGGTTTCAAATTTACGTTCTAACGCTAAGAAACGACGTTTAGCAACATTGTACGAACGACCTAAAACTCTTACTGGATCAGCTTTGAAAGGTAAAGCAACTTCATACCTCCCTGTCGAATCGCGAGTTGTTGTTTTAGAATAAAACTCCTGACAATATTTTTCGTCCACACTTAAATGTGGCGTAGATTCAACTTCTTCTACCTCCCAGGACTTACGCATGAGCGACTCAACCTCACATGATGCGGTTGAACAAAATGATAGCGAAGACTCATGAGGCGATTTGATCAGAGCATCCCCCATAATGATATAACCTAAGACGGTTTCCAACGCATCTGGGATGCCTGGTGGATTGACTATCTTCCCCGGCCGTAGCATCTCTGCAAATAGCTGAACACCGATAAGAAGATCAATGTTCCCTGGGATCGCCCATGTGTCGTCAGCGAGTGAAATATTTTGAAATGATTGGACCATGCTTGGATCAACTTGACAAGTAGGTAACTCACAAGTGATTTGAGGTAACACAAGTGCTTCGATTGTATACTGCGAAGACTTATCAAAGCGAGATCTAAAAGTCACATCCACTTTACCTTTAATAGGTTGCGGAGAACCACCAATACCTTGTACGGTAGTTAATGAAGTTGAGCGAAGTGGAAGCCCTAGCATAGCACAACATCTTATGGTGGCATAATGCCGTTGAGAACCAGGATCAAGGATGCATCTAATATTAACATCCTTTCCACCACGACCTACAGCAAGTACCTTTGCGGTAGCAAGTAGTTCCGTGGAATGAGTGGAAGAAGTCGAAGAAACATTACAAGAAGAATGTTGCGGATTAGTCCCATTAGATGAGGACGCGGTAGTTGCAACAGAACCATTGGTATTATTATTACCACCTAAGTGGTCAACAGCAGGATGCTGCGATGCGGGTGCGGTACTAGGTGTCTGTGAATTATTAAAATGCAACAACGAATGATGCCTACCATGACATTTGCGACACGAAGATCGTGAATTACATTTATAAGCTCCATGTTGTGAGCTTAGGCAATTAGTGCATATTCTATTATCCTTAACGAACGAGTAACGTTCGTTAGGCGAAAGCTGTAAAAACCGGTTACAGGTGTACAGCTGCGGATGTGTGCCTTTACATAACACACACTTTGCATTAGGCGCGTGAGAATTCGATTGTGTACCCACATATGTTTGAGGCACACGCGGTGGTGCAGTGGGTGTACGTGGCTTATTTATTTTATCAGCAGCAATAGGCGCGTTGTGCGAACGTTGTGCAGAGCGTTGTAGTACTTTTGCGTGCTGCTGCACAAATTCAATGAATGAATTATAATTTGGTATGCCTGTGTCGTTACGAATTGATGATTCGTAACACTTTGCCGTGTCTGCGTCTAATAAATTTAACCCCATATAAACAAATATAAAATCACCCAAATCAGCAATTTCCAATTGTTTAATAGCGGTTATTGAAGCTACGAAACGATCAATTAATGTTTCCAAGTTATTAGCAGAAGGATTAGCGGCTAATGGTTTCATTGAAAACACTTGATTTAAATAAGAGGTAGCAAGGGCACGCCTGTCCTGATATTTCTTTATTAAGGCTTTCCACGTTGATTCGTAATTTCCCGCAGCGGGAGCCACGCCAGTACAAAAATCCTTTGCACGACCAGTTAAATGGCCAAACAAATAATGGACACGTTCGGAATCAGTTAACTCATCATTGTCATGAATGACGCGTTTAAAAGTTTCATAAAAGAAAGGAAAATTTTGAATTTCTCCATCGAAGAACGGAATTTCGATTCGCGGTATTTTCAAACTTTTCTGTTTTGAGGTTTCCACAGGTGTGCCAATCGTTACCGAAGATGATGGTGCAGGTTTCTCCAGTTTTGCGTAATTCTGTATAACGTGCGCGTACATTTCCTCAAATGCTGACAGCGATTGATAATTAACCGTGTATTCCGGATTTAATTCTAATTGTAGTAAATTAATTTCATCTACTATCGCAATATATTCCGTACGCCATTTATCTGCTAATCGTGCCTGTGCCATAAAAGACTGTCTATTTTTATCACTTTTTAAATTAATTATGTAATTGAATGTAGTCTGCATGGAATTAAAATACTGTGCTCTTTTGCCTTCATTCAATTTAATACGTGCTTGCGTCGTCGTCATGGTTACGTTTGAATAATACACAAGTTTATTTTATTTATAAACAATCCAAATCTAGCAAACGATACTAAATTATTTGATTTTAAGCAAAGTGCCGCGCGATTATCAACAAAAATAACACCAGTTTTTTAATTTATTATGTATAACCAATACGTAGGTCGGTATGTAGCTTCCTTTTACAATTAAAAGTATAAAACCGATGCGGATATGTTAGGTATAACAAAATGAACTCGATAAAAATAGTATAAACACAAAATCTAGGTATTGATCATCATAACAAAAAATGTAAACGCGTATTTACGTAAACAATCTCAAAAGCAGCATTTTAATCAATGCATAATTACTCGTACAATGACTAAACACTGTTTCGATATTCAATACGTAAACAAGTAATGGAGAAAATATTCACCTATGTAGGTATTATGTTCAAAGCGGTAAGGTCTGTAACAGCTAATAACAAAGACCTAACAACTAAGTGTAAGGAAAAGGTAAGTATCTACTTATTCAAGCGGTCCTGTTATTAGAAAATAACCGGATAAATATAATATAACAAAGAATAAGTAGGTAGGTACACACTTCCACGCGAATCAATAACTGACAAACCGTCACAGCACTAAGTGTAGATACGAAAACCTTAATTACCTCCAACTAGTGCGAGAAAATAACAAACAAAAAAACAATAAGGAGATATATCGTTCGTATATATGTACTTGTGTATATATGTACGTATTTATTCGAGCGGTACGTTATAGGTGTAACTGTACGCACACGACAAACGTTGTCCGTAGTTAAAATTAAACCAAAAATACCGAAGCTGCGAAAGCTACTAATTGATGGGCTTATAAATAATTAATAATAGAATGTCTATAATTCGAAGCGAAAGAAATAAAAGTTCAAATAAAATACGAATTATAAACATTCGCGCGGTAAGCACAATGCTAATTTCTATGAGTATGTGAACGTTTTATTTAAAGTACACCGTGAAAATGATTAAAAGCATAATCGTGTGTGTGATTGCGTAGCAACAATAATATTGCTTTATAAAGTTACAATTTATATAGGTAAACCAAACAAGATTTACAGAGATCGATCAATAAGACAAAGAGATTTTGAAAACGTTTTCTCAAACGTAACGCTAATTTCACCTGTATGTGTACGCAATAAGGTCGATATTTATATGCAACTTTTATATAAATTTTATAGAAGCATAAAATATTAGCAAATAAGGCGAAATATGCTGATTATAACAATTAATCCGGCCGAAGGATCAAACTATGGAGCCGCCAATAATTATAAAATAAGAATTTGATAAGAGTGGACTGTAGAATGCGAAATCGGCTAAAAATGGCGGACCACACTGGCGTGAAAAGTATTAAATAATGGAAAAGCTTGTTACCTCAAAATCCCTTGTGATCGAATCTCGTCCAGGATGCACACCGCACTGAATCTCCTGATCAGGAAGATGTCCTTGCAGGAACACGAGGGTCTAGGGTTATAGGTCTAGACGGTGCGCGCGCGCGTCCTTGGAGGTGGTCAATTCACAACTGACTCAAGGTCAGCTAGCGCGGGCGCGCGTGGTTGATCGACCGATGGTGCGTGCGGCAGCATACACCAAGGATTTGATCAAATCCAAAAAGATGCCAAGGAACCAAACTATTCCTTGGTTATTTATACTAGTCCGCCAGCGTATATAAATAAAACATTTATGCGATAAACAAAGTAAACATACAATATATATTGGCGGAACCATAACCCTTAACCCTAAGTCGATAAATTAGATCCAAGTTAGAATTCCTGCGGTACAAAGATGCACCATTGATCTTGCGAAATACGAATCGCACTGACTTGTTTAACTGTGCAAGGGGACACAGGTCCAGCCTTTGATGAGATTATGACTCATCACATCAGTCATCCATCGTCATACATACCATACTATCTTTATTTCAAAATCCTCTAAAGCCATGTATGTGTACATAATATATTATTTATTTATGTAACCCTCACACATACACACACACCCTTACCCTCACCCTACCGTCACACACACAACCTGTAGCAACGTTACCATTAATTCAACAAAAAAACTGAGGGTTCCGTACCTCAAGAGGAAAAAACGGAGCCCTTATAGGATCACTTTGTTGTCCGTCCGTCTATCCGTCCGTCCGTCTGTCTGTCAAGATCTATTATTCGGGAACGCGTGAAGGTATCGAATTGAAATTAAAACCATATACTCAAGTCTACAGTCCCTTGAAAGTGTAAAAAAATCTCAGATTATGTTTCTATTTTGGCCCTGTAACGCATTCCAAGTGATATTCATCGCTACAATGTTTACATTGAATTAGTTCAGTGTTTTTTTTTAGTTCTTCTTAACAGCAGGCACACTTTGCTCCGGCGGAGAACTGCTCTTCGCTACTCGCAACACTATAATAATCTATTCATTTCGTTTTGTTGACAATATTATTTTATTAAACTTTTGACCTCTCCTGTACTTTTTATCTCTTAAGGCGAGGCATTGATAAACTTTTAATTTCAAATCGGCTCCTTAGGGGAGTAGAGTGAGGGGAACTTACTCCATACAAATATGCGCTCACAAACTAGCTCATGCCGTAAGGTCGTATGCGGCAAAACAGTAGGTATTTTTCATTTAAAATGACAACTATAAGTAATTTAATAAACCCAATCGGCCATATTAAAGTGTAATAATAATAATAATAATAATAAACACTTTATTGCACGGAAAACACAGATAAATACAATTCACATTATAGAAAAACATGGCAAAGGCGGACTTATTTCTAAAAGAAATTTCTTCCAGTCAACCAAAAAAAAACGCTGATGGAGAAAATATTTACAATTTGGCTCTGAAAATTATTTCCAGTACAAAAGATTAAATATGTTTATAAATAAGATAACGTACATACACTTACCAACCTAAAAGTATGCCTAACCTAACACCCTAAACACTAACATACCGTACTAAATTAGTACATAATATATTAATATATATAAATTTGAATATGATAAACTACATAAATACTTACAATATATACATATTTAGTAGCTAAGACTACTGAGAGGACAAAAAGTGCTTCTTCAGGTTAAATTTGAAGGAAGCAATTGAGGGAAGACTTTTAAGAGAGAGTGGAAGATCGTTCCAAAGTCGAACAGCGTCAACTGTGAAAGACCTAGAGTAACGTTCAGTGTAATGAGTTGGGAAAGATAACATAAGATCATGACATGACCGAAGATTCCTTTTGCTCATATCGGTGCGAAAATTGAACCTATCTTTTAGGTATTTGGGGGAAGAAGGGTTGTTCAAGACATTATATAGTAGAGATAGGATATGACTATACCTCCGATAACGTATCGGAAGCCACTTCAGTTTACATCGAAGCTCGGACACATGGTCAAACTTTCGCAAATCAAAAATAAATCTGATAGCCAAATTCTGAAGACGTTCCAGCTTGTCGAGCAACTAACTCTTCGGTGGCATCCAAGAACACAACATCAGCATAGTCAAGAAGAGGCAGAAGAAGAGATTGGGCTAGAGTGATTCTAGTTTGCAAAGGCAAGAAGTATTGAAGGCGCTTCAGTGAGTGAAATGAACCGTACATCCTACGGCTAACCTCCTTAACATGACCTTCCCACGACATAGTCTGATCCATGATTATGCCCAAGTTTTTGACAGTTTTGCTATACTGCAGAACTTCACCATCAAAAATAACACTTGCAATATTATTAGTTTCCAGTCTCGAAATATAATAATGGCTACCAATAATAATGACTTGAGACTTTCTCGGATTGACATTGAGCCCATAGCGTTTTGTCCAATTCCTAATAGCCGCAAGATCAGCATTAATTGTGGCTATGGCATTGTCAATGTCACCAATCGGAGCAGCGGAGTATAACTGAAGATCGTCAGCATATAGATGAAAGGAGGAGGAGAGGGCAGAAGTGATAGAGTTAATGAAAACCGAGAACAGAATAGGTAGTAAATAGTGTATTTGTAGACTAAATTAAATAAAAAACTTAGAGGCTTCATTCGCTCCCGTTTGTCAGTGAAAAATAAATCTCTGTTTTAAAAGAAGTTATCTAAATATTTTTTCCCTGCTATGAAAGTGCTAAATCTTCGGGCAAAATGATGTTAATTAAATGCTTAATTTAGTATATAAATTGGTTTATGTTTTTTTTGCTGAGAAAAATGGAGATCCATGTCGGTAAAATTTCGTGGCGTCGCCTTAATAAAACACCGTAATATTTAAAAAAACTTGCTCTTCTCCTTAGCTAGACTAATCGAATGGATGGAGGTAGGCATGTCTTTCATTAAATATACCCATAACTTGGTTTTTTTTGTTATTTATTGCACGAAAGTAATTATGTACAATGGGTGAACTTAATGCTAAAAGCATTTTCTCCCAATCACCCTGACAGGAGGTACAAGATAAACAACATAGGTGTGCAGGGAAAAGCTAAAATTTCTTGATTTAAAAGATGAAACAGAAAAATTCAAAAATTTTGTTTCATATCTCTAAGTTTGATAAGCTAATTGATACATTTAATAATAAAATAAGTAGGTACCTACTCACATAGACAAATTTTAATAAAAAATATGAGACATAGTAATATCTATATTTATATATAAACATATACACTAAATAAACATGCATACCAATATGTACATACATTAATATATGTAAATATATTAATATATTATATATGTATTAATAGATAAACGATATATAAACCTTTATATAAATTTCTACTCAAGTATGTAAATTTCTAAAATCATTGAATTTTGCGCAGATAATGTCTGTGTTACAATTGTTTGAAAGAGTTACGAGAAGGAACATTTCTTAAATCAAAGGGAAGATCATTCCATAGACGGACATAAACCCAGAATGGTGAAAAGGGAAAGACAGGGGAAGATTGTTTTCGGACCTGAGGTGCTTACTGTGAGTGCTATCTAAGAGTTTAAACGAAGACTTCAGATAAAAGGGCGTGTTTGGATCATTAATGATCGAATAAAGAATAGAAAGAATCCTAACATTCCTACGCTCACAAATTGGAAGTCACTTTAACCTGGCACGGAACTCGGACACGAAATCGTATTTATGAAGACCGAATTGAAACAAATGCACGTGTTGAGCAAACGATCAAGTTTGTTATGGAGTTCCTCATTAAGGTTCAGGTAGCACACGTCGGCGTAATCGATTATGGGGAGGGACAAGGAGAGAGTTTGCGAGAGAAATTTTAATTGGAATAGGCAGAACGTTTCGAAGAGACAGAAGACAATGCAAGGAGGCATAAAACTTGCGGCAATCTTTGGAAACATGAGCGTTCATGTGATTGGTCAATAACAAGGCCATGATCAATGACAGTGTTTGAGCGAGGATCCATTTTATCAATTTGTCTTGAGCTATCCGCAACGATTACCTGGCATTTCCCTGGGTTAACAGCTATACCAAAGCATTTGGACCATAATTGGAGGCTTTGTAGATCTCTATTAATTTCGTTAATACAACCATTAAGATCATCAACATTAGTTCATGTATGTTTATAAATTAATTAAATATAAGTAAGCTCAAAACATAAAATTGTAATCGTTGTAAATTTAACTAGTTTATTTTGTAATAGTAGTATAGGTATATAAATATAATAAAACCGATTCTAAAGGCTTTTATGTAAGTTTTAATGTGGCCAAAACAAAATTTTCTGCTCTCCAAAATAGTCCCTTAGTGTTTACAGCAGAAGCTATATTACGTACTTTTAGCAGAAGATAATTTTGACAACACTAAAATTAAAGCCTTCAAAATCAACTTTATTAAGTACCTACCAACATTACAGAAATAAAGTATTCGTACTCATTCACCTAATCAGACCCTTTCGATACAGAGTTTAATATATTAAGTTGGTCAAAGGTCTCTGTTAAAACGGTATGTACGGAACCCTAGTCTAAGATCCTATTCGCACTTCACCAGTGTTTGTATCTGCGTACCTACCTATTTTTACTTGTTTAATTATACCACTTGCTGAACGAAAATCTAATTGTGCCTGAGTGTATACACAAATCTGTAAGGTGTATCCAATCCACTATCTGTAATAAATTATATACAATGGAATGTGATGTGATCTTTTATTTTTGTGATAATGAGAATTAATTAAGAGGGTTAGGCTGCCTTAAACTTGGTAGGGAAAACAGAAACATTAACGTTTAATAAATTCATAGCTAGCTCGTTAATTCCATCGTTTGCTTCAGTCAAATTTGTTCATTTTCTTACAATTATATCGACAAAACAGGGGTAATTCAAAAACGGGTATCTAATTGCTATGACACGCTAATAGACTTCACAAATAGCAAATTTTTTTACACAGTGTTTGTACGTATTCATTATTTTGAATACGCTAGTCTTTACAGTCAAAAAATGTATTTATTGTCTCACAATTATTAACATTTAGAAACACAGCGTGACCGTCTTCGCACAATTCAGCTGTGAAATGTATTCGAACCACGATGTATACACTGGTGGACAAAAAAAACAACTCAAGCATTGTTTTCCTACATTAATAATAATAATAAAAATTATTTATTGCACTAAAAATATTGTACATGAGGCGAACTTTATGCCATTCAGCATTGTCTTCCAGTTAACCTTTGGTGGTGTGGATCATCGGGAAAGGTGTCGGTCGTAGACAAAAGCTAAATCCATAAGGACAGGGGCATTAAAACATTCCAATTAACAACATCATCTAAATAATAATAAACATCATATACTTACTATAAATTACATTCAAGGAAATTACCTAATCATACAAGCATAAACAAGGTATAGGCCTCTCCCCTTTGATTTAATGCATTTTGTCTTAAAGAATTTGCTATACAGGCTGTATTGTTTTAAAGTGATGAATGCATAAAATATAGAAATAATCAAAGGGTCGAAAAATAAAAAATAAACTTATTTTACAAAATCATTCATTTATTCATTAAAAAGTTTAACATTAGTACTTCCTCCCCTAGCCCTTATGACTGCTTGCAGCCGGTTTTTCATTGACCTAATAAGTTTTTTGACTGCTGTCTTTGGAATGGCATCCCATTCTTCCGTCATAGAAATCTTCAAGTCACTGAGTGACGCAGGAGCTGAATTTCGCTTTCTTTCTCTTCTCTTGCCCTCATCCCACATATGCTAATGGGACTAAGGTCGGGGCTTTGCGCTGGCCAGTCCAATGTGGGTATCCCCACCTCGGTTAGGTATTACCGCACTGTTGCAGCAACATGTGGCCTCGCATTATCGTGCATTAAACGAAGCTATCGCCGATAAATCCTGCATAGGGTACGACATGTTGCTGTAGAATATCTTGTTAAACACCCCTGCCGGTCCCGTCATTCACAAAAACCAAGTCAGTCTTTGCATCCAACGAAATGCCTGCCCACACCATGATAGAACCTCCTCCGTAGGCAATCGTTTTAGTGATGCAGCAATACGCGTAGCGTTCCCCAGGCCTCCTGTAGACCCTTGCTATTCCGTATAAGACTTACGTAGGTATATCAGATTCAGTAGAGAAGACATTGTTTTTATAACTATTTTTACCATTATCGATATGACTCATTGGATTCACTAGCAAGTTGGTACAAACAATTTTTTGTTAAAACTCAACACTTATCATGTTTAGATACACATTTCAGATATTTAAGTCAAGTTTTAGGGATAATTCTTCATATTTGGATTGCTAATTAAACTTAACCTGTCTATCATAACCAATATATTAAAAAACCAACAAATTAATCCAAAATACGTGAAAATCTCGGATTAGTAAAGACGCCATTTGCATTAAACGTCAAAATTAGTCCCTGGGAACTTTATTGATGGCGCTTCAAATCGGCACAGTTTATTCATTGATATAATAACAAAAGATAGAGTATTATTATCCTTATCAAAAACATTCAGGGCTCGTCAGAGAACAAAATGGAGCACCATTGGTCCAAGGTCCGGTTTACGTGTTCTCGGGCAAATTGAAGTCGCGCTTGCCGATGAGCTGTGGTCAGTTGGGGCTCGGTTGCTGGTCTCTTTGGTCTCAAGTTGGCTTTCTTTAGTCTTCTAGCTATCGTCTGCCGACTTACAGCCCGATCTCGTACTTGTCTGAGTTCTTGTTGGATCTCAACTGCGGTCATGTGGTCATCTTGCTCAGAAATGCATCTTCTTCTGCCAGACTCTGGCCTCAGAATGACGCCGCCGGTCTCCACGAAGCGTCTGAAGACTCTTTAGACAGCTGATTGGCTTAGGTGTAAATCTGCAGCCACACTTCGTTGGTTTCTCACTGAGTAATTAGGGTAGGTGTTAACAGGTTGAAATTCCGTAAGCAAGTGAGGAAAAAAAATGATTGCATGCCCTTTTAACGGGAGAAAAGGTGCTTAACGCGTACGTATCTATCCGAGGTAAAAAACTATTCAAATATGGTAAATGAATTTCACATACTGTCGAGTACTTTAAAAAAAATGTTTATTCAAAGGTGGAGGCCTATACATTTAAAATGCTATACATATTGCATATGTTTATGTTTGTATGATTGGGTTATTCCCTTGAATGTAAGACAATGCTTGAGTTGATTTTTTTGTACACCAGTGTATATTGCTTCTAACAATTGTCAAATCTCAACAGATTAACACGCTTTTCGCGATATAAATTGCAAAACAATAATAATAGTGTTAAAGAAAAAACTAATAAACGACCGAATTTTCAGTCATTCTCAAATTCACCCCTAACAGAAGCAGTTGTTCTTTAGATAAAGTTCGCGGCAAACTTAAAGACACAGACATAGACGAACTTCAGAAGCGCCATTATTTATACAGTTCATATGGCACAGATTTATCCAAGCAACAGTACAATGTTCATACGAGTACTTTGTGCATTTGTTGTGTTCATAATTTTAATTAATGAAATACATACCAATATAATAATGGACCCCGTCATAGAAGTAAACGAGGGTAAATTAAAAGGGAAAGTTGTCAAAAGTGTAAACGGCGTTGATTTCTACGCATTTAAAGGAATTCCTTACGCTAAACCACCGTTGGGAAAACTTAGATTTTCGGTAAGTGTGTATGTTTGTCCTACGAAAAGAAACGTGCGTATTTTTTGCTTAGTTAGATCTTAAGAACCCTGACAGATATTATCAAAGAAAATGTATATAATGTCGCAGGATAATAAGGAAAGACGAAACTTTGCTAAGATTCCGTGAATTTGACTAAGGTCCAACAGATACCGTTTAAAGGGGATTTTTAGCCAATAATCATAGTATTTTGACCAAAATCTAGACCCAATCTAACTAAATGACATAAATATGGATATCCGCAACTCAAAATTTCTTTAACGCATCTGTTAAAAGTCTAGGTGGTAAGTTGCGGGAAGTAGTGGAGCGACCATCAAATAACCCTGGTATTTCTTTTTATTAGCAAACCAGAAATCCTTAGTTTTACCTCAAATACTATGTGCCAGACAGCCAAATAGACATAATATATTGAGTGTTGATTTGGTCAACAGCTTGCGTCACATGAATGGTCATATACATAATGCTTTATTAAATAAATATTTGGCTCTTTGAAGCTTTTTATTGTTTTTATTTGTAGTATATGTATATAGATATATATAAAAAACACAGAAAAAATTAATTCAAGATATATTTCGGGCCCTACTGGGCATGGCGTCAGTTGAAAAAAAAATCTATATATAAATAATGCTCATTCCAAAAACAGCATACAATAAAATACCCATTAAAGAAGGAGATATGCCCTTTTTGATTTGTCCTTAAATGCCCCACCTCACCATGATAACGCTTCAACAGTGCTTAGTCGATTTCATCATATTTGTCGTACACCAGATGTTTTTTGAAGGCGCCAAAATTTCGTGAATAAATGTAAGTAAAAACAAAGTTTTTTTTTCTATTTTTTCCGTCATCAGTATTGTGAACATCCTGTGACGGAAGTTGCTGACTAAATCAACATCCTGTCTGTATATATATATATATATTTATAGATTTTCTGACATTAAATCAGTAAAACATCAGTTTCGTATGATGACGCAGATGTTTTGCTTAACAATTCAGAACTGACTTTGTTCATTCGTTCAACAAGTCAGATTTTATTTTTGTTAATTAAAGTATATTGTGTTTTAGATCACTGAATCTCCAGACTCTTGGTTGTGGATCCGTGATGCAACACAAGACCGCAACACTTGCGTTCAGTTTAACAAATTGTCATCCGAGGTCATTGGAGATGAAGACTGCCTTTTTCTAAACGTTTTCACTCCCAAGCTTCCTAGTGATAGCTCGGCTATACTTCCCGTCATGGTTTTTATTCATGGAGGAGGTTTTGTCAAAGGTGACTCTATTAAAGAGTTTGATTTTGATTACCTTGTAGAAAAAGATGTCGTAGCCGTCTCTATTAACTACAGACTTGGTGTTGTAGGCTTCTTCTCACTAGATCGCAAAGAAGCTCCTGGTAACATGGGCTTGAGAGATCAGGTACAGGCTCTAAAATGGGTTCAAGAAAATATCTCCAAGTTTAACGGAAATCCTGAAAACGTAACAATATTTGGAATAAGTGCCGGCGCCGCGTCTGTTGAGTATCTTCTATTATCTCCACTAGCTAAAGGATTGTTTCACAAAGCCATTTCGCAATCTGGCTCTTCCGTTCTACCATGGGCTCTAACTAAAAACGTAAAAGACTTAAGTTTCAAGGTACCGACTAAGAAAATTACTGATGAAGATGAGTTGTTGAGATACTTAAGAGATTTACCAATCAAAGATCTTATTGAGTTATCAGTAGCTACAATAAAAGCTGAAGAACATAAGGAAGGTTTCTATTTTGGATTTACACCAACTATTGAGAAGCCAGATGGTAATTGGGAACCGTTTTTGGCTCAATCTCCTAACGTTCTGCTAAAAAAGGGAGACTTTGCAAAAGTACCGTATATGGCCGGATTTACTTCACGGGAAGGTATTTATTTAAAAACCTTTGATCCAGAAGGTATTAAAAAGTTGGCTGCACAAAAAAATTTCTACGATTATTTGCCATTTGAAATCGATGATGATGCAAAGGGTGAGACAGACAGTAAAATAAAATTAGCTTATTTAAATAACGGAACAGATTATATCGAAGCCGATGATTTTGCTATAGATTTTATTACGGACGTCAGTTTTCTTGGTGGTATTTATTTTGCTATCTCAAATATAGCAAAGTACAATTATCCTGTTTATTTCTACGAGTTTTCCTACGATGGAGCGTTCAACGTAATCAAAAAAAATAACAATTTAACTCGTTATGGTGCTTGTCATGGAGATGAGCGAGGTTATATCTTGAACACTCACTTGGACATTCTGGATTTTACTGAAACTGATCAATTAGTTAGTAAGAGAATGACAACAATGTGGACTAACTTTGCCAAAAGCGGGTAAGTGTCAAAAATTAATATCAAATAAAATAAATTACACTTAGATGGTCTAAGCAGTTTTTTGGACTTTTTAATATGACGGCGCATCCTACTGCGCCATCTATTGGTTTAAGAGATCAATCAGAAAAGAGTGAAGCCTGTCAGATAGCTTTTACTCTAGTGAAGCGTCATGTCTATCTTATATCACGGCTATCTTGTATCGTCACTTTTGTATGGGAGCGGCTGTCGGCGCAGCAAGTCCGCGACGAATCGTAAATTTCCGACGTGCTTTTTGTTGTTTTTTGTTAATTACCTAACTATTATCATTAAGAATTAACAATTTGTGCAGTGATTTGTGTAATCGACCTATCGTATAAAATTAAAAGTTCAAGTTATTCTTCTTTGGAATTATAATTAATTTTAATAAAATCATACATAAAAAGAAATTAACAACGAAAACAAAATTTATACATTAAAATTAACCTGTAGAATTATTTAGATTTTTTGCAATTTCGCAAATTTCTCCCGCCAATTTCGTTTTTGGCTATATCTCCGGAAGTTGTTGTCAATATATATGTATGTATACCATATTATCTTGCTTTTACTATAATAATATACAAAAAATTGTAATATTACAAAATTATTAATATACAAAAAATTGTATATTATTATAGTAAAAGCAAGATAATATGGTAAACATACATATATATTGACAACAACTTCCGGAGATATAGCCAAAAACAAAATTGGCGGGAGAAATTTGCGAAATTGCAAAAAATCTAAATAATTCTACAGGTTAATTTTAATGTATAAATTTAATACATTTAAAAACACAATATTTAAATTAAATACGAATGTTGTCGTTTGCAGCGTTCCAGGCAGCGTTAGTGAAAATGCTAATGACTACAATACATTTGTAAGCGATCTCAATGGCGCTCTAGAAAACGCTTTCACTGATATTTACAATGTTTACTTTCAAACCATTGATAATAAATTGACTCCAAATGATTTTAAATTTGATGGGTACGCATTAAGGGTTAGCGGAAAGTATAAAATAGCTCATGCGATCAATACAACACTGCGAATTATTAACGAAAAATATTACAACTCCAAACATTTTTTAGGCAATACGATCAAGATAGCAGAGAAAATTGTGAACACGTCTCAATAGTTCATCTAAATATTAACAGACTAAAAAATAAAATTCTGAATCTAGAGGCTTTTATTGAGTTTGACATTAGTAATAAACCCAGCGTAATATCCATTACAGAAACGTGGTTGGATGGAGCCAGATGAATACAAAATTATAACTTTGCGTAATTATACAGTTTGCACTCAAGTGAACAGAACACTTGATGCTGGTGGAGGTTCGTTGATATTTATTAGAAACGACTTAATACAATATGGTAAAGAGATAAAATGTTCAAAGTACTACAAAGAATACTACTTTGAAATTAGCATGTGTAAACTTCAGGTCTCCCAAAAAACATTTTACGTAGCAAACGTATATAGGCAAATTATTTTATTTATATAAGAAATTATTTTTTGCTCAACTAGAGCATTTCTTATGTAATACAAATTACAACAACTTATTACTTTGTGGCGATTTCAATATTAATACTAAAGATCTAGATTCTATTAACACCAAAACTTTTCTACAGACATTGCTAGAACATAATATGAGACCTACCACTCACCAAGCCACTAGAGCGGCATCAGGAACAATAGTTGATAACATAATTACAGATATAAGTGATTTTTAGCATTCACATGTCATACCTTGCTACTTTTCGGATCATGACGCGCAAGAGATAAAACGAATGAATATATCAAAGAAAGAGCTGAATCCCCAAACCACATTTTAAAAAGAAATTTTTCGACTGCAGCTAATGCTAGATTTAGAGAGAGCCTACATAATATGAACTGGGATAATACGTGGGACGCACTATAAGTTTCCGGAATGAATATGAAAAAATACTATTAAAGGTACAAAATTAATTTATTGTTTTTCAAAATAATCTCCCTTGGCGTCTATGCACTTTTTCATTCGATCAAACCAGTTTTGAAAACTTTTGTGCCACTCCCCTGTGGTGACCTCTGAAACGTGTTTTTCATACTCCTCGACAGCCTCTTCTGGTGATGAAAATCGTTGACCGCGTAATTGGTTCTTAATTTTTGGGAACAGAAAAAAGTCACAAGGTGCCAGGTCGGGACTGTATGCAAGATGACTCATGAGTTCTACATTTTTCGTCTTCAAAAAGTCGTTTGTCTGTCTGGCCGTGTGAGAACTAGCATTGTCGTGGTGCAGGATGATACGGCGTTTACGGTTATTTTTACGGAGTTCGTCAATAACTTCCGGCAAACAAATGGTCGTGTACCAGTCACTATTCACGGTACGACGATTCTCTAAAGCAACAGTAGCCACGTGTCCAGTTTTATTAAAAAAAGAAGCAATCATCCGCTTAGATGCACTTTTCACGCGCGCCACTTTGGTTGGTTTCGGCTCATCTTGAAAGACCCATACGCTCGATTGCTGCTTTGTTTTGAGATCGTAGCAATAAATCCATGTTTCGTCACCTGTTACTATGTCCCACACCAAATTTGACGCACCTTCGTTGAATCTGGTAAGCATGGCACTGCACCAAGTGACGCGGTCCGTTTTTTGAGCCTCGGTCAAGTTGTGTGGGATCCACCGCGAGCACAGCTTTCTCACACCCAAATGTTTGTGTAGGATTGATTGTATTTGACTCATGCCTATTTCTAAGGATGCGCGAATTTCATGGTAGGTCACATGCCTGTCTGTTTCAATCATACGGCGCACAGCATCGATGTTTTTGTTGGTCACAGCGGTGGACGGCCGACCATCGCGAGATTCGTCACTGAGATTGATACGACCACGCTTGAATTCTGCAAACCAGCTATAAACAGTCGTCTTGCATGGTGCTTCATTGCCAAAAGCTGTTTCAAGCCAAGCGATGCTCTGTTGAGCTGTCAAATTACACTTAAAATCGTAGAAAATCATACTACGAAAATTTTCCCGAGTTAAATCCATGTTGATGCAGACACACAATTTTTTAAATGGCGCCACAAGGTAAAAACAAAAGACAGTCAGATGAAACAAACTGCATTCTACAGCCAAAGAGTTGTATTTTCAAATGTTGCAATAAATTTTTAAATATTGTTTATGTAAGTGGCCAGTTCCGGAAACTTTTAGTGTTACCTATTTAGTGTTCCTATTAGTTATGTGTATGTTATGTGTTAGATTTTTTTCTAAATCCATACTGTTGCTGGCAAAAGTATTTATTAACTTCAAAGTAATTTTGTAATCTATTTACAATAATCTTTTCGAATAGCTTAGCTAGTACTGACAGCAATGAGATTGGCCGATATTTCGAGACATCTTTAGTATCTCCTTTTTTGTGTACTGGAATAACTTTGGCTTTTCATCCGGTCATACTTGCAAAATAGTACACAATATGTTCAGATTAGGGCTTATAGCGGTTCAGGAAGTCGAGATAAAATAGATTCTGATGAAAGAAAAATCAAATATGGCGTTCCGCAGGGATCAGTCCTGGGACCTTTGTTGTTTCTTATATTTATTAATGACTTGTCGGTCAATATAAATCAAGGAACAACATATTTATACGCAGATGACACAAGCATCACATTGACTGATAATACATTTGATAACCTCCAAAAAACAACCAAAAACACACGGATTCACTTAAGCGAGTGGTTTAAAGCTAATGGTTTATCTATGAATTGCAGTAAGAGTAATTACATTGTTTTTAGGCGCCACACTAACAGTACAGACTGCAAACTAAATCTACCCATTGAAAAATCCAAATGTATACGTTTTCTTAGTGTTGAATTAGACGAACAGTTAAAGTGGAATAATCAAAATTATATCCTACAAATTGTAGGTGGTAGAGCTGATGCCAAGTTCGACTGTGGAGGTACCACCATCTTACTCGCAAATCCTCCCGAAGTTATTCGGGGAGAGTAAGAGAACAGCTCTCAGGCAAAACCAGGCGACCCACCATTGCCTGGGACCGATGGATGGCGGTATATCCATCCCTAATTGCCAGGCCTTAAAACAGACTAGTGACGGGCAGCGGCGTCACTGGTGCAAGGGTTTCGGCACCGCGCTTACCAACCCACCTGCCCAGCGTGTGTGAGTATGGGTATTTCTTCCAGGATGACCGCCAAGAGTGGCGTAATCCTAAAAAGGCCTATGTCCAGCAGTGGACGAAACTGGCTGATGGATGGATGGAATCAAATTGAAAGTTTAAAACGGAAACTAGCCAGCGCTTGCTATTCCCTCAAGTATATGAAAATATTGTGAGTCAAGAAACCCTTAAACTAATGTATAATTCATATTTTGAAAGCATTATTAGGTATTGTATACAGGCTTGGGGCAATTCAAATCATATTCAAGATATATTAATTTTGCAAAAGAAAGCACTTAGAATTATTGAAGAGGCTCACTATCTGGAACACTGCAAGCCTCTTTTTATTAAACATAAAATTCTAACTGTAATCAATCTGTACATTTATATGATATCGATCAAAATTTTCAAGAGTAAACACAAATACAACCTTGTTAGAGACATTCAGACACATCTTCTAAGAAATGATAAGAAACTTGCTTTGCCTACTCCGAACTATGGAGTGCTTCACAGAAATTTTAATTATACTGGACCAAAGATATATAATGCACTTAATAAGGATATTAAAAACTGTGATAATTTAAATGTATTTTCTAGGAAACTTAAGACTTTTTTATTAGAACGACCATTCTACAATTTAAATGAATTTTTTAATTGACATTTTATTCATTATTTTGACTTGCTTTATGCTATTATTTATGTATTAAACGTAACATAATTTCTTATTTACTCGTTTTATAATATATCAATGTCATTATGAAAATTTAAGTTGCAAATGTATTTTAAATAAGACAGGCATTGTCATTCAATTTACATTCACTGTATCGTTAGTTTTAAGTGAATATCTAATTATTATTTTTTGCATGCCTTAATACAATGTGAACCTTTGTATGGCTTTGTAATTTTGCAAATAAGCTATTCTGATTCTGATCTATTCAAATTTTATAATATTATAGGAAAATATAAATAAAAATAAAAAATATAATTCTATATGTATCAGGGTGTCCCGTAAGTAGTGCTCCAAACGAAAACCATAGATAGCTGAGACCATTCTCTGTCAAAATAACTCAACATAGGTCTTACAAATGTCGCATGGTTTTCGAGATTTTTGAACTTTTATGAAATTTCTAGTATTTGCTACCCTTAGTTCATTTTTTAAATTTAATTGGTAAAACTGAAGCAAATTTGACTTTTTTTGTTACGATATATTTTGTTAACAAGTTTTTCTATAATACGTATAGCACTGTTTTTCAAAAATGGTCATAGTTTCCAAGAACAAATTTTTGAAAAGAAAAAAAAAGTTACCATAAAATTCTTTCAACAGCCTTTAAAGGTCTGTGGTGTGAAAAAAAAGTATGGAGACCTAAGTGCCTATCAGCTTGAAAATTTTTATGTCTAATACCAATTGCAAAACAGAAAAAACAATTATGAATATATTAGCAAATAAAAAGTTGTTGGTATTTTAAAACCGACGGGGACATTTTGTGAAAAATTTCATCTTCCAAATTCAACATTTATTTAAATTGTAGGCCTTGCATCTGGTGAAAACTTGCATAGAAATATGAAAAATAAGACAGATAATACTAAAAAAATAATGATCATTCGTTTATTTTAAAAAAACTTAAATTTTACAAAAGGTGTTCGAAATGCCCACCAGCTGCCCTGATACAGGCTCTGCATCTCCTAACAAAAGAACGCTTGATTCTTCGTGTGTAGCCAGCGTGTGAAATTTCTTGAGAAGCTGTCTGGATGCGCTGTCGTAAATCTGCTATGTTATTAATAGGTCTCTATTAATCTATTGATCTCTATTGATCTCGACACATGGCCCCTTCTTAATGCAGACATACAGAAGGTCGGCAGGACGCAAAACATCACCTTAATGGTAGGTATTCCTCCAGCTGACCTTCGGAAGCTAAAAGTTAACGGTTGCCGCCTATATTATAAATTGGCGACAGTTTACGTCAGTCTCAGAGGTGACAATACTGACCGGGCCGGTGCGGCGGTACCGGAGGGAGATCGACGTGTCTTAGATAAAGCCGTGGTAAATCAGCCGGATGCATCAATAGGCAACCGACACACTCCGGAAACCGACACACGGGGCCCAGCCGAGGACACTCAGGGCTCAGGGAAGCCTGAAAACAGCAATGTCGGGCGGGAAACAGGGGAAGAGCAGGAAGTGGTTGATCTGTTATCAGATCTACTGGTAGCCTCCCCCCTGTCCCGGCGAGAGGAGGACTTGCTGGCTTCAGATGCCGAAATGTAGCTCTGAGACACATCCAATAGCTAATCAATATTATTTATATATTATTATGAAAATGGCGTCACACAAGTACTTATTTTTTACGAACCAAAAACGAACATACGAACCAAAACTTCCAAAGATCAAAATATCGAGACGGAATGACACACAACCTATCTCCACCTGTTTACACGCACGGGGTAGTATTGGGGAAATACATAACGTTGGCTCTATTAACATCCTCCACGTCAACCTGCAACACAGTGTTACGGGGTTTGCCGCCCTGAGAAGGACACTGGAAGAGCAACCCGACACCATAGCACTCATCCAAGAACCATATTTAACAAGGGGAAAGGTGAGTGGCTATGGAAACTTGAAAGGCACTGTATTTACTTCACCCCTGCAACAAAAAACTAGAACCTTTGTGTATGTTCCAGCTCTTTACAAAGCGTCCTTGGTGACTCACTTATGCTCTGACGACCTCACAGTGATTAAACTCCGCACAGGCCTGGGAGGGGACCTCGAAGAAGTTTACGTGGCTTCAGCGTATCTTGACGGGGAACTAGAAACTCCAAGGCCAGAGCTAGAAGTGTTGGTAGAGCACTGCAGAGAACACAAAACACAGCTCATCATAGGCTGCGACGCAAACGCCCACTGCACAGTTTGGGGCAGTCCAGATACGAACCGGAGAGGTAAGGATACTCTTGACTTTGCACTACAACATGATCTGAACATCTTGAACAGGGGTTCAGAACCAACTTTCGTCACGAGAAGGAGTCAGACGATTGTAGACCTAACAATGGCGACAAGCTTAATAACCGAGTTTATCAGCGAATGGCATGTTGCTGGAAATGAAATATCTGGATCTGACCACAGACGCATAAGGTATGTACTAAAGGTAGGCAAGCAAGAACCTAGGAAATATAGGAATCCAAGGAAAACAAATAAGGCCAAATTTACCGCATTGGTTCATAACAAGGTTTCGGCACTGCTCGAACTCACAAGCACAACGAGACTCACCGTAGAGGACGTAGAATATGAGTCACCGCTATCACGAAATGTGTAATTGACAGTTACGAGTCTTCATGCCAACTTCTCACGGAAAAAAGTAGGTTTGACGAGAAAAAACATGGGTGGTGGAGCAAGGAACTTTCCAAACTAAGGAAAAAAATGCGGCACCACTTTAATGGGGCAATGAACACCAAGCTCAATGAAGACTGGGATGACTACAAAAAAGCACGCCTCGCGTTCAACAAAGAGGTACGTTATAAACAAAGTGAATCCTGGAGCAATTTCTGCAACAGCGTACAGACACAGAGCGAAACTTCCCGGCTGAGAAAAATCTTAGTGGGAGACAATCACATGAAACTTGGAACTTTAAGGAAGTCAGATGGTAACTATACTGCAAACGAGCAAGAACAGCATACCTTGCTACTGCAAACCCACTTTCCGGGCTGCCAGGTAAATGAAAACTCTAAATGGACGGCCTCACCATCTCCGTGTCCCACGGAAGAGGACTGGGAGCTAGCGGGATCCATAGTGACAGAGGAAAGACTGAAATGGGCGGTGAGTACGTTCCTTCCGTACAAGTCACCCGGAGGAGATGGCATCTTTCCTGCTCTGCTACAATGGTGCCTCGAGCAGATAATGAACCAACTTATGGCAATATTTAGAAGCTGCCTAGCATATAAATATGTACCCATCTCGTGGAGAGAGGTAAGAGTGGTATTTCTTCCCAAACCTGGGAAGGAAGACTACACACACCCCAAAGCATACAGACCTATCAGCCTCTCACCATTTCCACTTAAAACTTTAGAGAGACTCTGCGATAGACACATTAGAGAGGGACCGCTCAGAGATCGACCACCTCACCAAAACCAACACGCGTATCTACCAGGCAAATCCACAGAGACTGCTTTACACCAGGTAGTGCATAAGGCTGAATCAGCGACTGAGGCAAAACAGTCGTGCCTGGCGACCTTCATTGACATAGAAGGAGCCTTCGACAAAACCACTTTTCCCAGCATAGTGCACGAGCTCAATGCACATGGCGTACACGATCTGGTAATCAAATGGGTAACAAACATGCTGAGCCAGCGTGCAGCTTACATTGAGACATCTGAAAAAACCTGCTGCCGGGTGACTAAGGGATGCCCTCAGGGAGGTGTTCTATCACCACTCTTATGGGTAGCGGTCATCAACGATCTCCTGGTAGAGTTAAATAAGGATGGCTTTGTTACTGTGGGCTATGCGGATGATCTGGTTATTATGATATCGGGTCTATTTGAAGGAACGCTGTGCAGTAAAATGCAGCAAGCTTTACGTAAAGTCGAGGCATGGTGTGGTAAGCATCGGTTATCTGTGAACCCACAAAAAACAGAGTTAATCTTATTCACAAAGAAAACGAAAATCGCAAAACTAAAACTTCCGAAATTATTTGGAACCCAACTGTCTCTTAGTAAGGAGGTCAAATACCTAGGTGTCTGGCTCGATGACAAACTACTGTGGGGGAGGCAGGTGGAACACGTAACAAAGAAGGCAACTAATACTCTGTGGCAATGCAGACGAGCTGTTGGTAAGGACTGGGGACTCACACCAAAGCTCTGCAGATGGCTCTACACTGTGGTGGTAAGACCGGTGCTAACGTATGGTGCCTTGGTATGGTGGCCAAGGACGGAGCTGGCCACGGTAGAAATTAAACTCCAACAAATCCAAAGACTAGCGTGCACTCTGATCAGTGGATGTATGAGATCAACACCCTCTGCGGCGCTGGACATAATGCTCGGGCTTACATCGCCACACTTGCACATACAACAAGAGGCGATGGTCGCGGCCCTTCGGGTAAAATCTACAGGCCAATGGAAAGGTAATGCTCTAAAAACCAACCACTGCCGCATCCTTGATCGAGCTCTCGAAGTCGTACCGGAGGCGGCCAATGGGACAGATAGAACACCGAAAACGTATTTATTAGACAGGAGGTATGACTTATCTTTAGAAAAAAATACGACCTTTAACCAAAAGTCAGTAACTTTTTATATAGACGGATCAAAAAACAAAGATGGCAGCGGCTGCAGTTACATTTCTCCAGAGTTAGGACTCAGTAAATCAATGCCTCTTAACAACATAACAACGGTTTTTCAAACCGAAATGGTAGGTATACTCCTAGCGGCCAAGGCAGCTAATGCTATTTGCATAAGTAGACCTTGCAACATACTAGAGATTATTATAATAACAGACAGTGCAGCTTCGCTCTCATCGCTAAGCAAACCTGTAAGTAGATCTAAAATCGTAGCAGACTGCCATGCAGAACTGCAGAACCTATCAGCAATGTGCAAGGTAAAGTTAACATGGACCAGAGCACATAGCAATGACGAAGGCAACGAACAAGCAGACTCCCTTGCCAAACTAGCAACTAGCATGAAGGTATCGAAGCAGGGAAATAGTCTGTGTCGACCATCAGCAGAGGCTATCAGAAGAGAGCTTAGGAGATACACTATCACCGAGCAGAACAGGAGCTGGACAGCACGGACTGACTGCCGGCTGTCAAGACTAATGGTACCGCAAACAAACAGCAAATTAACAAGGTACCTTATGAAACTTAAACGGCCTGATATCCGGGATATGGTAGGTATCATTACCGGACATTGCAACCTGAACAAACACCTTTTCACTACAGGCGTGACTGACAGCCCCCTATGTCGAGGGTGCTTAGACGCAGATGAGACGGTGGAGCATGTGCTGCTTCACTGCCCCGCCACTGATGACATGAGACGTAAAGCAGGGATCGCAATGAACTCCATCTCCCCTTCTCTGGACCAGATTTTGTGTCGGCAGGCTGAAGCCGTTCGGCTCTATTTTAAGGAGTTGTCCTGGCTGGGCTAGCCGACCGGGGGGAAGTGCACAATACTCACGTTCACGGAGAGTCAGTGCAGGACTCATCGCCCCCGCTACGAATTTCGAATTTAGAATTTAGAATAGGTCTCTTGTAGACTTTTTCTTTTATGCATCCCCAATTAAAGAAATCTAGAGGATTTAGGTCAGGTGACCGTGCAGGCCACAGAATGGGCCCTAGACGCCCAATCCATCTTCCTGGGTAGTGTTCGTTTTGAAAATCTCTAACACGCAGAGCATAGTGTGCAGGACAGCCGTCGTTTTGCAGCCACATTTGTTGGCGTAAGTTTATCGGGACTTCTTCCAAAAGCATAGGGAGCTGGTTTCGTAAAAAATCTAAATAAATTTCAGCATTTAACGTAGCTGGCAGTTCATACGGACCAATAATTTGCCCGTTGATGATCCCTGACCATAAATTTATCTTAAATTGATATTGAGATTTGTCTTCCCCTTTCGTGTTTGGGTTTTTCGGCTCCCAGCTGTGCAGGTTGTGAAGGTTCATAAATCCATCTTTTGGCAGGAAGATTCGTCGCTACACAGGATTCTGTCGAAGAAATTCACGTCTTCCCGCATCTTTCTTAACATCCTCCGACAAAAAACAACTCTTGCGGCATAATCCCTTGGTAGTAGTGCTTGTACACGCTGCACGTTGTAGGGGTGGAACCCATATCTTTTTCTTAATATAACTTGAGCTGAGCTCTTTGAAATGCCAGTGCGTCGCTCAATCTCACGAACTGAAATAGTCGGATCTGCTGCTCTTTCCGCTAAAACTTCTTCTTCGTCTACTGTACGGGCCCTTCCTTCAGGAACACCACCTATGCCTGTTCCAGGAAATCTCCCTTCATTAAATGCGTTGCTGACGCGTATAAAAACACTGTGGTCTGGATGTTGACGGTTTCTGTACTTCCTTCGGTAGAGTCTTGCTGCTTTCCTGGCGTTGCCTTTAGCTACGCCGTAAAAGTAGAACATTTGCGCATATTCAGGCGGTGAGTATGGTGGCATTGCGTAAATAGCACGAAACGACGCCGTCAGTTTCACCAAAGCACAAAGCAAACAAATCCTAGAAGTCTGATAATTAGTAACACCGATTTACGATAACGTCTAGCGCGTATGGTACGAATTATAACACTGACTGACCAGGTCCACATTGTGTAATCTTGACATGCTGTCTCTTTTACTCGCTCCTAATGCTGTCTGTTTTACACTCTCACTCAGTCTAACAGGGCAGCTGGTGGCCATTTCGAACACCTTTTGTATTTTTTTTTTTATTGGTATGAATGATAATTAATTCCCTTTTTTTTATTTTAGTAATTTTCCATGTTTTGATGCAGGCTTCTACCAGATGAAAGGCCTATAATTTAAAAAAGATCGAATGTGGAAGCTTTGAATTTTTTACAAAATTCCCCCGGTGGTAATTAAAAACCAACAACTTTTTATTTGGTAATATATTCATATTTTTTTTTCTTTCTTTCAATTGATATAAGCCATAAAACTTTTCAAGCTGATGGGCACTTAGGTCTCCATACTTTTTTTCACACAACAGACCTTTAAAGGCTGTTGAAACAATTTCATGGTAACTTTTTTTACTTTCAAAAATTTGTTCTTGGCAAACTATGACCATTTTTGAAAAACAGTGCTATACGTATTATAGAAAAACTTGTTAACAAAATATATCATAACAAAAAAAGTCAAATTTGCTTCAGTTTTACCAATTAAATTTAAAAAATGAACTAAAGGTAGCAAATACTAGAAATTTCATAAAAGTTCAAAAATCTCGAAAACCATGCGACATTTGTAAAACCTACGTTGAGTTATTTTGACAGGGCATGGTCTCAGCTATCTATGGTTTTCGTTTGGAGCACTACTTACGGGACACCCGTATATACTAAAAAAAAAGGTAGGCGTAAAATTTGGGTCTCGAATTACAATCCACACCTTTTTTTACTATTATAATTTGTTTTTTTTTTGTTGCCCATCTTTTTGGGTTTCCAGTGATACCCATATTACTAAATTATACTTTATAAAAAATAAAGTGCCCTTCGCCATTTTATTGGATATTTACAAGTCTTTAGCTGACTCCATCATTTCATACGGACTTAGTAGTTACGGACGGACATTTAAGACATATCTAGACAAAATATATTCACTTCAACTTCTTATCCTTAAGCTAATTGTTCCGGTAAAAATGAAAGAAGAATTTCGTGACAATCCAATGGGTCTGTTTAAATTTTGTAGGTCACTGCCTGTTCATCTGAAGGTGGAACTGGCAATTTTAAAAGAGCAGTTTCACCGTCAAGATATTCAACTCCCTATCCATCATAAGGTCTTAACTCGAAATATAACTAAAAATAAACTACTTGTTCCTACAACGACAAATGTATGATAAACCCCCCTCTCGAGACAGGTGCAATTCAGATTTCGCGTGCTGGACCCATTTATATTGTACAAAAACTAAAACCTGTCAGAAAGGGGTTGTCCACACAAGGGGGCCTTATATACTAAATCCCGTTACAAGGGTAAATGGTTCAAACACTCACATTAAAGTTCACTTTCTCGTCCTGGACGGGTCCTCGGCGCTCGATCAAGGTCACGACTCAAACCTGGCTCAGAGGAAAGCACAGATCCCCTGGGTGTGCGTTTCCCTTCTTCTGACGTTGACTGTCGCCGACCTCGGCACGGAGATTTCTGGCAAATGACCAGCCCAGCCAGCGTGTCAGCCAGGTTCTTATCCTAAACTTAACCCTCTAACCCTGGCTAGCCGGCCCGAGAAAAACTATCACGATTTCATTAAACGTGGTAATGAGAATCTTTTCCCATCATCTTCCACTATTATTAAATTTACGAAACTTTTCTCGTACACGTCCCGGATCACAGTTAACACTGATTAACTAGTTTATTTCTCTATTTTAACCAACTAATGTTGCCATATCAATAAACTAAAATATCTTGACAAATACAATGTGCGTTCAAATACGTTTCAAAGCGAACAATCCCCCGCTCCAGGCTGTTATCCTTATCAGACCGCTAGCCTAATCAACCGGGAGCCGGGAGAGAGTCGCCAAGGCTCGTCGCAGAATCGGACCTCCGACCAACACCTCAGCGACGCGAGGAGTCTCATCCCCGCCAACTATCAACTTAATAATGCGACCACGTCGCCAATACAAAGAATTCTAAATTCGCATCTTTCAAAAAGACTAAATCCCCGATGACGCTGAGGAGGTGGGTCTTGGCCGACTTCACTTAATACAATTATCTTCTAAAAATGTATACATCTTTCAAGTAATTTGCGGTAACCTTGTAATTCGTGCCGTTGTCTGACCTAATTAAAGAAGGCAAACCTCTACGCGATACTAATCGGTCTAATGCAGCGACGAAGGCCTCCGTGGAGAACGAGAACTATAATTCCAAGTGGACGGCCTTGGTGGACAGACACACGAATACACACAGGTACGCCTTAACAGTCCGAGCGTTGCGAACGCTAGACGTTCGGACGAGGAACGGTCCCCCCACGTCCGTAGCCACTCCATCAAAGGGTCTCGACTGTGTGGTCCTATCAGCTGGCAGATCTTCCATCTGCGGTTGCATCAACGAGGCTCGCCGCCTCTAACAAGGAACACAGGAGAAGAGAACATTGCGAATTAAGTCAAAGTCAAACGTTTATTTTAAACTAAGTGTACAAAAAGATGGAAATAAAAATAGGATCTTACAACTTAGTTGCCTTTTTCTAGGCACAGCAAATATTTAGTAGATACATATAAAAACTTAAAAATAAGGTAAATTTTAACATTCTTCCTTACATCTTCAACACTTAATAATAGGATATAGCATCGATATTTTTTGTTCAATATTTAATGTAGTTATCATGTATATTATCTATATACCTACGTATGTTATTTTTTTATTTTATATAATTATTTATTTTGACTGAGTTAAATGTTCATCAATTGAGTATGGGCATTTTTGTATCAAATATGTTTTGAGTTTATTACTGTAGCTGGTCAACTTAGGTTCATTTTTTATATTTTCTGGTAACTTATTTAACAAGTTTTTACTGCCATATAATATGGACTGTGGTTCAGCATTGTTAATCTTGATTGTGGTAAATGTAGTTTATTTTTGTTACGATTGTTAATATTGTGCGTATCTTTTATTTGTAAAAATATTTCACGGTTTGTAAATACGAATGTACATATGTCGTGAATATAAATTGCGGGTAGGGTTAAAAGGTTATATTTTATGAAATACGGTTTACAGCTAGTCATGTTATCAATCCGGGCAATTATTCTGATGCATTTCTTTTGAGTTAGAAACAGATCATTAGCATCCACGCTGTTGCCTCACAATATTACTCCATATTTAAGCCACGAATATGCGTACGCGTAGTAAGCTGATAATGCTGTTTCTGTGTTGGTGCTATTATTGATCTCGAATAGGGCGTAGGTAAATCTACATAATTTGGCTTTCGTAACTTTTATGTGGTTTTTCCAATTTAAGTTCGTGTCTATATTAATACCAAGTAAGTTAAAAGTATCTACTTTTTCAATAACTTTGTTCTCAAATTTTAGATCAATATTAAATGGTTGTGTTTTATAGGGTCTGAAATGCATGACTTTTGTTTTATTCAAGTTTATTTCTAAGTTGTGATCTTGAAGCCAGTTTTGTATTAGTTTAATATTTTCATTTATTATAATTTTAGGATCAGAATCTTTATCACAATTTATCAATATGGAAACGTCATGTGCGAAAAGAATTGGAAAAGCAACTTTTTTATTTAGAACTTTTGGGAGATCATTTATATAAAGTAAAAATAGTACACAGCCTAAGACGCTCCCTTGGGGTATTGAATTTGTGAGAAGTCTTTCTTCGGAACGTACTATTCTTATCTCACTCTTTTCCGGATCTAGATGTTCTATTTGTACTATCTGTTTCCGTCGATGCAAGTATGACTTGAACCACTCGTATGTTTGACCTCGAATGCCTGATCCATATAACTTATTTAGTAATATATTAAAAGACACTTTATCATAAGCTTTCGTCATATCCAAAAGTAGACCAAAAACAAGTTTTTTATCATTTATCTGTTGGAGTGCCATTTGTTTGTAGTTGTATACTGCTAATGAGGTAGATCTGTTTTTCCTGAAACCATTTTGGCTATCATCGAGGATATTGTGTTTTTCTAAGAAGTAGTATAATCGGTTGCACATAGCTTTTTCAAAAATTTTTGAGAAAGTTGGTAACATTGCTATGGGTCTGTAGTGATTTGGTGAGAGTTAGTCATCTTTTTTATGGATGGGTTTTATTAAAGCTATTTTGAGTAAATCTGGGAATTGACCTTGTTCGAAACTTTGATTAATGAGGAATGTAAGGGGTACAGTTAATTCCTCTGCACATTGTTTAACTAATATCGGTGGGATGTCATCAATACCATAACTGTGTTTATTTTTTATTGATTTTATAATGTTTTGAATTTCTTGTTGGTTCGCGGATCGAAGAAACATGGAATTAGTAGGGGGGTTTATTACGAAGTGATCCTGATTTTGGTAAACAGATTTATTTTCACCTATCAACGCAAAGCATTCATTAAAAGTTTCTGTTATTATTTTAGGACATTCCAAAATTTTATCTTCTATTTTTAATTTCATATTTTTGTGTTGCTTTCTTTTTGTTTTTCCGGTCTTATTATTAATAATCTTCCACATAGTTATAATTTTGTTGTCCGACTTTTTCATTTGTATAATTGTATAATTTCATTTGTATCTTGCTGTTTAGCTAACTTAACGTTCTTTTTTAATATTCTACTAGTAAAGGTGTAATATTTTTTTATAACACAAAATCCAACATTCTCTCTGTAAAATCGCCAATAACGCGTTGCATCCCGCATATGAGTTACGGTCATGTCGGTCGGACACCAAAAGCTTTATCAAAGGACCCTCCTTGGGTAACAGCAAAGGATGGCGACTTCCGCGCTCCGACCCGACGCACACCGTGCCGACGCCCCAGCGTCCCGATGTCCAGCGTCTCAACGCACGGTGGCCCCGACGCCCAGCGTTCCGACGCCCAGCGTTCCGACGCCCAGCATTCCGACGCCCAGCGTCCCGACGCCCAGTGTCCCGACACCTAGCGTCCAATCAGGATCTAGTTTGGTCCCTAGAACCAGAGCATGCACACGCAACCCGGGTAAAATCTGGGGTGTCCTATCCAACTGCTGGACAGGCCAAGAAACCTCCGTTTCTTTAAGCCGCTCCGGCCCCCACCATAGATTATGCGACACCAACTCCGGCGCTGTGCAGCCCCTAGATGCGCACTCTGCAGGATTACATTCACCTGGGACGTGCCTCCAATTTAATATGAATAACTATATTCTGAATTTGTGAAACCCGGTTTCCTACAAAAATCTCTAAAGTACGTGGGGACGCGCGTAGCCATGCTAGCGCAACCTGACTACCCGACCATGCATACACGTCTTGAAATTCAACAGTGGCAGCCAACTCGCTATGTACATGGTTCAATAACCTTGCTAAAAGATGAGCTCCACTCAATTCTAATTTAGGAATTACAAGACGAGTACGTATGGGAGCAACCTTGCTCTTTGCTAAAAGTAATACAACATTAACGTGTCCCTGACAATCAATCGTTCGTATATATACAGCCCTATGCATCAAAATCCAAAAGAGCTCTTACTCTAACTGAATCCCCCGGGGGGGCCCCAACTACTAACTATGGTGGGCAGAAGAACTGTCCTCGGCTCCGCACTAGTAGAGGGGCAGACTAGAGTTATTGGGGGCCTGGCCTCTCCAATCCAGGGTGCATCCATCGCCCCATATATGGTGAGCGAGTACACAACGCCATCCGAGATGGTGCGTAACCCGCTGCCCTACCATATCTAAAATAAGGCGGGTGATACTCCAACCGCGGATACTCGTGCATCGGCGGAGAGTATCGCTGTGGCTCCGCCCGGCTATACTGTCCTACAGTGGGCGCAGGCACTGATTCGGTAAACTGGGATCCACTCATATAACCTCGGTGGGTGCCTACTCGGGCCCGCTGTCGCGGAAGCATGGGGTCCACTCCTAATATCCTGAGTGCGGCCCTGACCCGTTGAGCCCCCCCCCATGAGGGGTCCTCTCCTCGGGCCCGCAGTATAGCTTCGTACCGCAGGCGCGCGATCCACACTATTATCAAACTGAGCACGACTCACTCTACACTCTCCAACGGGTGCGCTCCTCGTCCTAGAGAGAGGCCACTCGACGGACGTGACTGATGGGTGGACGGTGACGCGGCTCCCCCGCCCGTAGGTTGACCGTATGCTCCAGACCTGTTCGCACAAACTAAATCATGATGCGGCCTGCCACATACTCTACACATGCGCTGTCTGGAGCACTCGCGCGCTAAGTGGTCTTCTAAACAAAAATAACATAATCTATTATTTTTTACTAAGCGCCGTCTATCTACTACCGGTAATACAGCAAAATCATGGCACTGCGATAACGTGTGTCCTGAGCGCCCACACTGGTGGCAATTTGGGCCTTCAGCAACAGCGGCCAGTGCAGCCAAACGTGCAGCAACGCGTCCCCGAAGCGGTTGCACTCCCTGTTGCCCTCTTCGCCCCGATATACCGGCAGGTTCCCTTAAACTCCCGGTAGGTGGCGCCACCTCCGAAATCGATGAAGATTCCACGGTCCTAGCCTCAAACTCCAAGAACTTCATTAGATCAGCGAAAGTGGGGAGCGCCTTGTTCTCCCTTTCCGCGGTCTCACGTTCGAAACGTGAACGAGTATCAGACGGTAACTTACTCAAAATAATACAAGAACGACCACTCATCCACTGGTAAACCTAACATTTTTAACGCGTTACATGCTACTGTAACTGGAGTCAGTAACTGCGTTCGAATTTGAGCCTTATTACCTACCCTAGGCAAACTTAACAATTGGCTTGTATGAGCATCGGCCAACAGACGGACATTCTGATATCTATTATTTAGTAGTTCCCACGCTATATTGTAGTGGTCGTCCTCTACTCTTAAATGTTACACTATGCTCCTTGCCTCACCCTCTAAAGTGGACATCAAGTATGCCATCTTTTGTGCATTTGTCTAATCCTGCCTACTGTCAACCAAGGAGGTGAACATATTTTTATAGGCCACCCATAGTTCCATGGTACAATCAAAGTGTCCTAACTCCAGTGTGGGGAGCCTACTGTGCAGCGATGGACCGTGCGCTGCACGACCTACATCAGGCGTGCTCGAAACACCTGACTTTCGCTCTTTAATCAGACAGGCGACCTGTGTGACTTCATTATAAATATCCATTATTTGACCCATGTCATTATTAATGGAGGACAGTACCTCGAGATCCTGGTCTCCATCCAGGAGATCCGCAACCGCCGCTTCAGCAGTCTCGAAGCGATCCAACATCTGCTCGTATCGCTCGATAATCGCCTCGTCTCGGTCTGTCCTAGACAGCATTCCCTGGACGCCAACAAACCACCGCAGTTGACTCGCCAAAGTCTTCCTCGAAGTTTGCTTCGCCATTGCGTTAGACCAGGAAATCAAAGAAAATACCAACAATTAAAAACCGAACTAACACTGGCACAAATCACAGGCGTCCCCGTATACAATACTATTGTAGACCTAAATGTACTAGACTCTAGTCAGTATGTTAACTTCAATATATCAATACATAATACAACCCTGTTGTGAATTATGCAAGTTCAACACAAATCTAATTTTTATCACTCAAATGTTTTCAAATAAACACAATATCATAACTTTATGAACAGACAGACAGACCTTGTCTGTTGCTATATATATAGTCCATACAACATAAGCCAGTTACTTACATTTATGTTACACTTTTGACACACAACTATGTCCAAGCTTTAAGCGAAGGCGTCAACAAGTTATCCTAGAAAATAAACAATATAAAACAAACAGGTTAGCACAAACTAACAGTATTCTAAAGTACTTGGCTCCTGATGGTATGTACTCACTTTATACACTTGTAAAAGACCAAACATACTCCAAAACAAGCAAAATTTAACAATTCAAAGTTATAAAAATATTATACCTAAGCGCTCGCTCAGTTAATATGGTTCACTAAGAAAACTACACATTACACATTAGCCCTGCTGCCTGCCCTGTACTTTGTAATTTATATAAGCCGAGGCTTTCAACAACTATATTATAACTGAGCCTAGCTCCGCTTACTATAAATGGTATAACCCAGGGTTATGCTGTATAACTTTACAAACTGCTTTCAGCTAATTTATTTTTAATTCAAATTGTTTGCCGGGGCCATCTCATGACTAAACCGCGCACTGCTACCAAAAAATGTATGATAAACCCCCCTCTCGACAGGTACAATTCTGATTTCTGGTGCTGGACCCATTGATATTTAACAGAAACTAAACCCTGCCAGAAAGAGGCTTTCCACACAAGGGGGCCTTATATACTAAATCCCGTTACAAGGGTAAATGGTTCAAACACTCACATTAAAGTTCACTTTCTCGTCCTGGACGGGTCCTCGGCGCTCGATCAAGGTCACGACTCAACCCTGGTTCAGAGGAAAGCACAGATCCCCTGGGTGTGATTTTCCCTTTTTCTGACGTTGACTGTCGCCGACCTCGGCACGGAGATTTCTGGCAAATGACCAGCCCAGCCAGCGTGTCAGCTAGGTTCTTATCCTAAACTTAACCCTTAAACGTAACTAAACGTGGTAATGAGAATCCCTTCCCATCATCTTCCACTATTATTAAATTTACGAAACTTTTCGCGTACACGTCCCGGATCACAGTTAACACTGATTAACTGGTTTATTTCTCTATTTTAACAAACTAATTTCCTTGAAAAATATTAAGCACATAACATGTTGCAACTCTTGTTGTCTGAAAACCCAATATGGCCGTCGCACGACTCGTGACAATTCAACCCGCGACAACTCGTGTTGCCATATCAATAAAATAAAATATCTTGACAAATACAATGTGCGTTCAAATACGTTTTAAGGCGAACAATAAATGTATACCGCAAAAGAACCTCTGAATTTATGCTGCCTTACTTAATTAACAGTCTACCAAACACCCTCAGAGATTCGATTAACGCACGAAAGGTTAAACATAAATTAAAGAGGTATTTTTTAGGTGTTATCTAAACAAGAATTCTTTATTATAACTGCTACTATTTATTAATCTGTTACGTTTTAGATTGAAGTGTCATTGTTTTATTAGGTTAGAAAGTACATTCTTATAAACTTCTAACAATAAATCAGTTATTATTAATTTTTCATATGTAAAAGTAATTCTATCAAACCAAGAATGATATCATTATAATATATCCTCCTGTATAGCAGCTAACAGTGTAAATCCTTATCTTCCATCTAACAATTCAAACTTATTGTAATACGCTGTTAACAAGCTCAAATAGTCCTTATGTTAGTACTAAGAATGTATTCAATTAATATCTACACACGTAATTTTATTTGTTATTCTGCATTCTTAAGGGTCTGTACCACCTAAAGGTGCTCCACCGTATTTCAGATTTATTGTAGAAAATATTTGTTTAATGAAAAATAAATTATCACACAAGTTGTCAAAGAGTTATATTACAACATGAATGATTTGATTTTTGCATAGAATTTATAGCAAGCTAGAAAAAAAAAAAAAATTTGCTAAAAATCACGTAAAACTGCTCTTAGCGTATTTCCCATTGACGGTTTCCCAGATGATTTTGGAAACTGAAATTCAGTCACCCGTATGCAGAATGGTGTGATTGGTTTAATTTTGCCAAACAAAAATTGTAACTTGGTGTATTTATCCATCGAACATAATAATTCGGCATCGAAACGTGATTCTTTAGTTTCGGTTGTCGTAACAGCCACGGCTCAGAGCGCGCTATTTTAAACAATAATGAAACGTCACAGAGTTCAGTTCTACTTGACGCTAAATGAGGTGCTTAATGTTAGGGATAATGGGTCCTTAAAAGGCACGATGTGTGACTGTGTTCTTTAATGTGTGTAGTACTACCCTCAGACATAATTTGTTTTTATAAATAGGTATACTTCTAACATAGAAAAAGCTAGGAGAATAGTTGAATAATGTTTTCAGACGAGACTTGGAACTGGGTGTACATAAAAACCCCAAAAGGTTTCTGATACACCTTCGTGTAAAATTGCATGGCATGTTATGTTTGATTAAAAAAAATATATATATATATAATATAATAACTACGCATAAATATTTTTCTTGTATGAGCCGGCAGAAGTGTGTCGATCGACACCTCCACAAGTCGGCGGGTATGTGTAAGAGAGTGGTGGTGTGGTGGATGAAGTGTTTGTAAATCTATTTGTGGAAGATCTGATAGTGATGTATACGATTTTCGTTGTTGAGTGTGTATTTTTCCTTATTTGACAGAAATAAAATGCAGTGAAGTGGAGCATAATAGCATAATAGGTGGTAGAGCTGATGCCGGGCTCGACTGTGGAGGTACCACCATATTACTCGCAAATCCTCCCGAAGTTATTCGGGGGAGAGTAAGAGAACAGCTCTCAGGCAAAACCAGGCGGCCCACTATTGTCTGGGACCGACGGATGGCGGTATATCCCTCCCCAATTGCCGGGCCTTATATAAAACAGACTGGTGACGGGTAGCGTTGAAAATTGTGTTTTTATTTTATTTTTCTTCTAACTAGTAATATTTAAAGAAAAAAGGAATGACACAGTATATACATCACCGCTTAATTATACAAAAAATAGTTTAATAGTAGGTACATACACAACAGAAAAATTATAAAAAATGGCTTTTAGGCGAACGGAACTTTAGTTGCTGTGCAGAGCATGAGTTACGAGTGGGTAGGTGCTTTTTAAGCTAAAATTGTTGAAAATTTATACAAAAAAAATGAAGAAAAATCATTGATCAATGATCTACCCCAGCCATTGCATAACGAGATGAAAACAAACACGTTTAAAAAATGCTTCAAGAAAATTCAAGTTGATATACAAAATCTTGCAAAATAGCCGCTTTAAAAGAACCTTACCATTAACCTTGACATTATCTTGCCATAATATGTATAAGTTTAATTTTATTTTGTTGTAATTGTTGCCCATTAAATTAATATTATATTTTTAATATATTTAGTTAATAGTTTTAGTAAATAGCTACTTGCAAAAATGATTGTTTTTTTTTTGTTTAGTTCATGTACAGGGACAGCCTGAAAACCAGCGCTGTGTTGCTGCTCTGCGGCTCGCAGCAGTTGCTGAGTCTGCCCCTTTTCGTCACATTTTATAGTTTTATAATATTTTAAATACCTATATTGTTTTCTTTAATGTAAAGTGTTTTAAGTAATTTTAATTTTGAAATGGTTTATGTGTTTTTAAGTAGAAAGACAAATATTTTGCGAAAAGGTTCCTCGAATTTGACCTCGGGCTAGGATTTGAACCTGCGACCTCTTGCTTACATTGCAAGTGCTCTCCCAACTAAGCTACTTGTATTTTTCGTTCAGATTGGTCAAATCAGCATCTGCTAACTTATTTGAGATAACGGTATGGAACCTTCAGAGCACGAGTCCTACTCGCAATTACCCGATTCTTTATTTATTTAGATTTCTCTGTTCCAGTGATCCAACTCCAGTGATCGATGAGTTGATCAGCACCAAGTGGGAGCCGGTGTCAGAGGCTGATGGTCTGGTCTACTTGAACATCGGGGATACCCTGAAGATGAAGAGCAATCTGCTGCCTCGAAGAATGAAGCTTTTTATGGAATTATACGACAAAATGAATTAATGCAGCATTGAATTAACTAGAGGTATAGCTCCGACGGAAGGATGCCACCGGTCTCAATACCGAGACTCGAGTGGAACATTGCATTTCACGATTGTACATTATTTGTATACATGTCGCAAGGATATGAAAAAACAGGGCATCGTTGGTTCAAATACCCTGAGATTCGGTCAATTTCCGGGAGATGTTAAAATGGGAACTTGACTTTATCATTTTTCCAAACGAATCTATTGGTTTGATCAATAGTAACGATTGGTTCAATCAAAATCCTAGGGTAAAAGTAAAAAATAGGTGCGACGACGAGCGAAGCGAGGTTGCTTGTGATCATAAATTCGAGAACTGAGCGGAGCGGAACGGAGCGGAGCGAGGCGACCTCTATAGTTCTTAACATTGCTGTGAGCTGTGCAAGAACTAAAATGTTTATTTTATCATTTCACTGATACAGTTATGGAATTTGATCAAATCATTTGATTAGTTTTGGGATTTGATCAAATCATTAGATTTCCTTAGAGAAAAGACAACATTTTATTGCAATGTTCACATCCCGCAGAGATTTTATCAAATCTCTGCTTTTATCATATCCCTGCGACATACATAGCACTTGCTGAACGGTGAAGGAAAACACTGAGATAAAACCTTTATGTCCTAAGAACCGTGTATTTGAAGTACGGCGATACTGTTCACAATCACGTTGAGACGAATGTCGGTGAAAACGTCGACCTTCGACACAAGTCTTGATACATCCATCCAGGAATTCATGTCATTTTATCTCATAGGTTAACGTAATATACCTTGTTTATAATCAAATGTCTGCTTTTATCATATCCCTGCGACATACATATCACTTGCTGAACGGTGAAGGAAAACACTGAGATAAAACCTTTATGTCCTAAGAACCGTGTATTTGAAGTACGGCGATACTGTTCACAATCACGTTGAGACGAATGTCGGTGAAAACGTCGACCTTCGACACAAGTCTTGATACACCCATCCAGGAATTCATGTCATTTTATCTCATAGGTTAACGTAATATACCTTGTTTATAATCAAATGTCTGCTTTTATCATATCCCTGCGACATACATATCACTTGCTGAACGGTGAAGGAAAACACTGAGATAAAACCTTTATGTCCTAAGAACCGTGTATTTGAAGTACGGCGATACTGTCCACAATCACGTTGAGACGAATGTCGGTGAAAACGTCGACCTTCGACACAAGTCTTGATACACCCATCCAGGAATTCATGTCATTTTATCTCATAGGTTAACGTAATTGCTAACATTACCATCACTTTATATTTTCGAGATTGATATTTTCGTAAAATTGAATCCGGAATACTTTGTTAAAGTCTCCACTACGCACAATAAAAGTGTACGCATGCAACATCGCCATAGACTATGTTTACAAAAATCCATTACTGCATTAATGAATAAGAGTGTTTTTTGTATGGCCCCATTAATATATAACAAGGTACCAAACGATATTAAAGACATGCATGTAAATTTGTTTAAAACTAAATTATTTACGCTACTTGTTGACAAATGTTATTATAGCGTCATTGACTTTTTAAACGATAAAACAATTTAATTTATTCATAATATTGACATCCAATTCTAATAATTTTGACATAGGTATTGTATGTAATTCTCCAAGACTTTGTTTCATTTCTTTTGATAATATTTAATTATAATTGGGTGTCTGCTAATTAATATTCATATGCCCATATGGGTAGAACATGGAGTGTACTGTTAACTAGTTTTAAGACCTATTATATTGTTTGACACATGTTCATGAATAAACGCTACTTACTTACTAATATAGCTTGTTTATAATCGAAAGGATTTCAGATGTATTTTGAGTGTCGGAACATGTCCGCGTTTGTTGTCTCTTATGATTATGTTTATACTAGCTTTTGCCGGCGGCTCTGCCCGCGTGTTATTCGGTTTAACGACATGCTTTTTTCAGGATAAAAAGTAACCTATGTGTTAAGTTGGGGTAAAAGCTATATCCATTCTAAATTTCATCCAAATCCGTCTAGCCGTTTCAGCGTGAAAGAGTAACAAACATACACACACACACACACCACACACACACACACACCACACACACACACACACACACACACACACACACACACACACAAACTTTCGCATTTATAATAGCGTCGCGCCTGGTTGATGCCTCGGGTGACAGGAGGGCGGGGGCATACCTCGGACAAAGACTTAGTCTCGCCATCCAACGAGGTAATGCCGCCAGCCTTCTTGGCACTCTGCCCGGCGGCATCGTTTTAGACACAACTTTTTACCTTTTGTAGAACAAGTTTAGTTTAAGATTAAATAGTTTTTAATGTTCTATGTAATTAAGTATTTTTAAGTTTTATTTATGTTATTTAAGTTGGTCTTAAATACTGAAAATTAAGTCAAAATAAGTTTTGATTATTCTTTGTCATTGTTTGGGCCCAACACATTATATTTAGGTACTTAATTAAGTGATGATAAATATATAATTTGAGCTATTTTTTATATTTAATAATTGATTATAAAGCACGCTCGTTCGATACAAGATATGGTACAATCAATCAGAAAATCCATCCGTCAGCCTGGTTCATACAACGCTGGATATAGGCCTTTCCAAGATTTCGCCACATGGGCGGTCTTATCCCTGAAAGAAAATGCCCGTACTCACACACGCTGGGCAGAAGGGTTGGTGTGCGTGGTGCTGAAACCCTCGGCTATTGGGGATGGATATATTATCGCCGTCAATCGGTCCCAAGCACTGTAGACCACCTGGTTGTGCCTGTTTGAGAGCTGTCCTCTTACTCTCCCCCAGAAAACATTGGGGAGTTTTGCAAGTAAGATTTTTTTTTTTTTCATTCCCCTATCATCTATCTTTACAGGATGCATCCTAATGCGATAGAGAAGGTTTATTAAACATTAACACTTAACAATTAACTTTATAGACACAATTAAACTTTTACATTAATACTTAGTATGGCCTATGTGAACTCGCTCACGTTACAATTAAACAAATCAACCCGTCTAGATTTAGCGACCGCGTTTAGCAAACGCAGAGCGCGCGTGAGTGGCGCCCTCTGCAGCAGGTTGGTACGTGCGCGCGGTACTGCCAGGAGTGCCGGCTGCAACCGCCGCGCCGCCAGTCCGTCCGGCACGCACGTCGTAGTTGCTCGAGGATGGCCGGGTTGTGCACCTCGCCTCTCAGCACACGAAATAAGTACGTGGCGAAGGATGCGTCTCCTCTCAATTCCAGTTTGCTGTATCCCACCATGCTTAATACAAACAGTGTAGGATACAGCAAAGGATATCCCGGATACACACCATACATCTTTAAATATATAAACCTTGTAAATTTATTTTGAATACGTTCCAACATTGTTTTATATTTAGCTTCACTCGGAGACCATACCATCGAGCTACCCTCTAAGTGGCTTTTCACGAGAGCCTCGTATAAGGTTTTTAAAGCACAGATGTTAGTAAATCCGTTTGCCTGGCGTAAGACAAACCCTAAATTCCTGAAAGCTTTTTTGCAAACATCCTTAATGTGCTCTCGGAAGTTGAGATCAGCTGTGAAGCGAATGCCCAGGTCTCTTACCTCCGATACTCGCTGCAGCAGTTCTCCTCCAATTTGGTACTGCGAGAGTATTGGGATGCGCGCGCGACTGAATGGCATTACAGAACATTTGGATACATTAAATAGTAATTTATTCCTCTGACTCCATTCAACAATCTTGTCTAAGTCCTGCTGAAGTTTCCTCTGATCCTCGCCATCTTTTACTTCCAGCACCAGTTTTAGGTCGTCCGCAAAAAGCAGACACGTGGACGCCTTGACTACATCCGGTAGATCATTTACCATGATGATAAATTGGAAGGGCCCTAGGTTGCTCCCTTGGCTGACTCCTGATCTAGTGTAGTAGGGCTCCGACCGATGTCCCCCACAGTTGACGTACTGCCGCCTGTTCCCCAAGTAGCTGACGAAGAAGTTGAGCGTGTGCGGTGTGCAGCCCACGCCTGCCATCTTCGCGAGCAGAACGTCGTTGTCGACCGTGTCAAAGACCTTTCTGAAGTCGCAGTAAGCGACGTCTACCTGTACTCCGGCATCCACCGCTGGCACTAATCGTGACATCAGGTGCAGCAGGTTCCCTTCCGTTCCACGCCCCGGACGAAAGCCGTGCTGTGCGTCCGACAACTGGCCACTTATCTGCGCATATAACTAGTGGTGTATTGCCGATTCAAATACCTCGGCCGGAGTACATAGGATTGCTACTGGCCTGTAGTCGGTGGGATCCTGGCCTCCTCTCCCTTACGGTACCGGTACCACTTGAGACAACTTCCAACGATCAGAAAACTGAGCGGCCGCTATACTAACGTTGAACACGTGCATCAGAGGTTTTTCCAAAACCGTCCGACAGTCTCTAAAAACGAAGGGTGGTATGCCATCGGGACCCTGGGAGCGCTTGGATGGCAAGCGGGCGAGCGCTCGGCGCACTGCCGCCGGCTCTAGGCTCACGAGGTACCCGCCGCCGCTGCTGACACTGCTGGTGGTACCTCCGAAGTCAAGCCTATCAGCTCTACCATTCTATATCAATATTATAATAACCAGAAAATACGCACTCTTAAATATTTAATTTGTTTTAATCCGATTTTATCGGATTATTTTTTTGGCTCTTATTTTTTCTTAAGTAATTAAATATAGGTAGTTTAAAGATTTTTCCCTAGGCGTGTGTTAAAATTTAAAGTTTCTGAGTAAACTGGAATAAAACAGGTGATTATGGTAAGCCAATTTGAATGAACTTGACTTGGTAAAGTGCAACAACTTTTTTTCGTCTTGACTCAGTAGCCTAATTTTTAGGGTTCCGTAGTCCGACAAGGAACCCTTATAGATTCGCCATGTCCGTCCGTCTATCGTCTGTCCGTCTGTCTATCCGCGGCTTAGCTCAGAGACTATTTGTACTAGAAAGCTTTAATTTGGTATGGGTATACATATTAATCAAGCTGACAAAAAGGTAAAAAATAATTCCAAAAAAAATTTCTTTCTAGGATTTCTTCCGTACACGTAAATTGGGGATGATTTTTTTTTGTCGTCTGTTCCATAGTGTGGAGTATAGTTGGATAGGTTGTTCAAAAACATTATGGAAGTGTCAAAACCATTTTTTGATTTAGGAATCCGTTGGAAAAATATTAAGCTTTAAAGTACTAATTTTTGTTAGAATCAGGTGTCCCCCCGCCCCCCTGCCGGCTAAACGGCTGTTTATGAATGTGTGGAAAAATTCACAGAAGTAGTTATAGGATATATTGAAGTTAAAAGGAAATTGATCACAGCTAAGTAGGCTTTACAGGTTTACGAGTACAGGTCGCGCCAAATTGTTAGTCCCCTCTAAACACGACAATTAATGGGCCGTTCTTTGTCGGCCGGAAATTTGGCGCGATCTGTATTAGTAGACCAACTTAAAAAATTGACTGGGCAACTACGGAACCCTACACTGCGCATGACCCGACACGCACTTGGCCGGTTTTATTTTGACAGTACTATGGGGCCGTAGATTTCTTTAGGAAGTATTAGTTTCAACTGATATAGGGATAGACCCGATAAAAGGGTCTTGACAGACGGACAAATATATTATTATCATTTATGGATTTGGTTTTTTCATTTTTGGGTACGGAACCCGTTGAAGTAATATTGTCTTTTTTAAAGTCGGAAAAGTGTCATTGGTGGTTTAAAGCAGTATTCCACAAACTTTTTGTGTTCAAAGTATTATTGTTTCACGATTGGATTGGGATTCAAAAGTACTTAAAATTACTTAAGTACTGAAGACCATCAAGTAAAATAATGATTCTCCAAAACATGAAATGATCCCTGATTTAGTTGTCTGAACTGTTTGCTGAATCATTACCCTTACTTACTAACTAAAAATAAGTTTATAAGATAACGTTATTTTTCCGAGGCACACCAACTAATGACCACGGTACACACTTTGAGGAACACTGGCTTAAAGAATTAAGCCTCTAGATTCAATATCCCGTACTTGCTGAAAATACACTGCTTCTCTCATTCTCACTCTTTACTGTACACAAAAATACGCATAAACACAAGAAAAAATTAAATTAGTGTACAGCGGCGAGCTTATCTCTATGAGAGATTTCTTCCAGCAAACCCTAAAAAGATAAGGATTACATTAAAAAGGAAAACAGTAATCATATGTGTACATAATTAAAATATTTTTACATTACTATGCAAAATAAAAAAACTAACTTAATTGACTACAATACATTTAGATAATGATAGATAAGTACTGTTTTTCTCCCTTGTGAAACAATCTATTATTGCGTTTCTCGTATAAATATTTATCCCTTCTTAAATCCAGCACTAAATACACTTATACGCTTGAAAAGCTTACGTGGATAAATTATAGAGCTGGAAACCCTTTTAAGGTGAAAGGTAATCCTTAACCCGGCCGCGTCACGTTGTTGATAAAAGCGTCCACTTGCGATTTTTCGGTTTGTCAGTATGTATGTTACGGGCAAAGTCCGAAAACAGTCAAAAATAGGTGCGATGACGAGCAAAGCGAGGACGAGGAGGAATTGTGCTGATCGTTAAATGTGAAACCGAAAATATTTCACCAAAAGCGAAAAATAGGTGTGACGACGAGCGGAGCGAGGACGAGCGTGTTAGGTTGACATGTTAATAAACATTGGGCGCCGAGCAAAGCGGAGTGGAGCGAGGCGACCCCCGAAGTTTTGTATAACATTACCAGTAATAATAACATTACAGATCATGGAATTGTGCAGATCGTTAAATGTGAAACCGAAAATATTTCACCAAAAGCGAAAAATAGGTGTGACGACGAGCGGAGCGAGGACGAGCGTGTTAGGTTGACATGTTAATAAACATTGGGCGCCGAGCAAAGCGGAGTGGAGCGAGGCGACCCCCGAAGTTTTGTATAACATTACCAGTAATAATAACATTACAGATCATAGAATTGTGCAGATCGTTAAATGTGAAACCGAAAATATTTCACCAAAAGCGAAAAATAGGTGTGACGACGAGCGGAGCGAGGACGAGCGTGTTAGGTTGACATGTTAATAAACATTGGGTGCCGAGCAAAGCGGAGTGGAGCGAGGCGACCCCCGAAGTTTTGTATAACATTACCAGTAATAATATTCAAATTCAAATTCAAATTTATTTATTTTTCAACAAAAAGATACAAACCATAAAGCAACTGGCTCCCAAAAAGTTAAAACTGAGATTCAGGAGCCAGTTTCTCCTCTTATTTACAAAATTAAATTTTTGTGTTAGCGTAATAATTATTTACTAAATTTACACAAATGTGTAAATTGTATACATTTTAGGTTTAATTTACTTTTCTATCTTATTATCATTATTATTTTTTTAAATTTCAAGTATAAAACTATTAGACGATAGATTGTCATATTTTATATTCTAAAATCTATCTTATATTCTAGAGAATAACAAACAAAAGAAGAAAGGAGAGTGTATGAGTGTGAGGGTGAGTATAGTATGTGTGAGTAGCGTGTGTGTGTAGTGTATAAACGTAGGGTGAGGATGAATGTGTAGTGTGTGTGAAGACGTGTATTTGTGTATTTAAACTAATAATATAATATAATATATGAATCTCGCCATATCTACTTTTTCATGAAGAAGACTAGTGGGTAGAGCAAATCTTCGGTCTCCTGGTATGTTAAATTTTGGATCCAGTCCTTGATGGCAATTTTACATCGTCGTTGAGGAAGAGGGTAAATATGGATTTCTCTGTTTATCTTGTTGTAGAGGCGTCCACACAAGCTCGGATAGTGGCGATTTGCTAATGCTGTTTTAAACAAAGGAATTTTGCAGACAAGGTCATTGCGGCGCTTTTCTGTTATCAAGTTCGGATCATAGGCTAGAGAAGCATGTTTTCGCAGAACAACCTGAAGTACAAAGAGCTGTCTTACGGTTAGAACTTTGCATTCTTGATATAAAAGTGTCGTCGGGTATCGAAAAGGTTTAGAATGCATCACTTTAAGAATAGCCCTCTGCGCTCTCTCGATACTGAGAAATGATGATACACCAGTACCTCCCCATGCAGCAATGCCGTATGTTAAGATGGATCGGGCTAGGGCATGATAAACCATTAGAAGTGTTTTTTGGTCAGCACACGATCTAAGGTTCTTGAATATGTAAACAAGTTTCCTGACACGAGGTTTTAAGTATTCAAGGTGATGTTTCCAACTTAGGGTATTATCAATTAAAACACCTAGATATTTAACGCAAATGGATCTTTTTAGATTGTAACATTGACAGTTTTGTTCCCAGCCGGAGCGATTGCAGCTATGGGCTGTGAGATGGTACGAGTCAAGAGGAGGCTGATTCAAAGCTCTAGCACTGTATGTAATGAATTGGGATTTGTCAATATTTAGTGTAAGCTGATTGGCGGAAAACCATCTCATAACTCTGCCAATCGCGTGTTCGGCATGCTCATGTGCATCTTTCCAAGTTTTACCTTGAACGAGAAGGGCAGTGTCATCGGCGTAAGATATAATTTTACAATTTGGAATTTGGAATTTACACAAATTATTTATATAAATTAGGAACAGGGTTGGACCCAGGACACTCCCTTGCGGTACCCCAAATGATAGCTGTTCATCCCTACTCGTAAGTCCATCAATAGTCACACACTGAAAACGATTTGATAGGTAGTCACAAAAAATATCATGAGCAAGGCCTCTGACTCCTATTTGATGTAATCGGTCGAGAAGTAGAGGAACAGAGACAGTGTCGAAGGCCTTAGAGAGGTCAATAAAAATACCTATAGTCTTTATTTTTTTGTCCACATATTCAGTCACAGTGTTTGTAAGATTAAGTAATGCATCTTCCGTAGATTTACCAGTTTGAAATCCGTATTGGTTCTTTGATATTAAGTTATTATTATGCAGAAACTGAACTAGTCGTGAATTAAGTACTTTTTCAAGGATTTTGGATAAAGTAGTTAGGACGGATATAGGCCTGTAGTTGTTGACACTGCCTCTGTCCCCCGCCTTAAACACCGGATGCACAATCGCCTTTTTAAATACGTTGGGAAAAGTGCCAGTTCTAAGACAAAGATTACAGACATGTGTTAGTGCAGGAATAATGCAGTGTCGGGCTTCCTTAATAATGGTTGAAGAGATACCATCCCATCCCACTGCACAGTCATTGCGAAGACCAAGTATAATTTTTTCGATTTCATGCTCATCAGTTTCGACTATAGCCAGCCAATAACATTACAGATCATAGAATTGTGCAGATCGTTAAATGTGAAACCGAAAATATTTCAGCAAAAGCGAAAAATAGATGTGACGACGAGCGGAGCGAGGACGAGCGTGTTAGGTTGACATGTTAATAAACATTGGGTGCCGAGCAAAGCGGAGTGGAGCGAGGCCACCCCCGAAGTTTTGTATAACATTACCAGTAATAATAACATTACAGATCATAGAATTGTGCAGATCGTTAAATTTGAAACCGAAAATATTTCACCAAAAGCGAAAAATAGGTGTGACGACGAGCGGAGCGAGGACGAGCGTGTTAGGTTGACATGTTAATAAACATTGGGTGCCGAGCAACGCGGAGTGGAGCGAGGCGACCCCCGAAGTTTTGTATAACATTACCAGTAATAATAACATTACAGATCATAGAATTGTGCAGATCGTTAAATGTGAAACCGAAAATATTTCACCAAAAGCGAAAAATAGGTGTGACGACGAGCGGAGCGAGGACGAGCGTGTTAGGTTGACATGTTAATAAACATTGGGTGCCGAGCAACGCGGAGTGGAGCGAGGCGACCCCCGAAGTTTTGTATAACATTACCAGTAATAATAACATTACAGATCATAGAATTGTGCAGATCGTTAAATGTGAAACCGAAAATATTTCACCAAAAGCGAAAAATAGGTGTGACGACGAGCGGAGCGAGGACGAGCGTGTTAGGTTGACATGTTAATAAACATTGGGCGCCGAGCAAAGCGGAGTGGAGCGAGGCGACCCCCGAAGTTTTGTATAACATTACCAGTAATAATAACATTACAGATCATAGAATTGTGCAGATCGTTAAATGTGAAACCGAAAATATTTCACCAAAAGCGAAAAATAGGTGTGACGACGAGCGGAGCGAGGACGAGCGTGTTAGGTTGTTTGTGATCATGAATTTGGGAAGCCGAGCGACCCCCCTAGTTTTAACAGAAATACGATATGCCCCGGCAGATCATGATATGCCCAATTCTATGATCTGCCGACGACATATACACTACTACCGCATCGTGTAATTGCACCTTAAAGCTTATTTCGCAAACGAATCCCTCAATCGAAAAATGGTTTTCACACACCCATAATGATTTTGAACGACCTATCCAACCATACCCCACACTATAAGATAGACTAGAAAAAAAAAATCATCCCCAATTTAGGTGAATGGAAGATACCCTTAAAAAAAAATATTTCGAGGTTTTTTTTACTGTTTTGTCGGCGTGATTAATATGTATACCGATACCAAATTACAGCTTTCTAGTACTAATAGTCTCTGAGCTAAGCCGTGGGCAGACGGACGGACAGACGGACATGGCAAAACTATAAGGGTTCCTTGACCACGGGACCCTAAAAACACCTTTTCAGAGTAGAGCGCTCCCACTGAGCAAGATAGAAAAGTGTAAAATAAAAGCGTTGGAGCAGCGAGATTGTGAGTCTAGTTGTTTATGAGCGGTCAATGGTTGGGGCAGAACAGATTTGTCTGAATAACCTCGGCTTAACATATCGTGAATAGTATCGTATTGTATCTAAATCTAGAATGGCAAATAAGGTAACAACTTATTTGGTATTCTACTAAGCTGCCACAAGAATAGCAAACCGTAATATAAGTCGTAAATTGTAATAGCAATAGCCAAGAAATAAAGAACACTAGTCACGCAGATAATAAACCTAAAGCCAAAATGGGATAAGTTATCGGAAAAAGATTAACACAAAATTACAAGTCAATAAAGAATTCTTGTGGGGCTCTCTATCTTGAGTTCTGCAATGTTCAAGAACCAATAGTAGAATTCTAAATAAAGTTCTTGTCAGCGATATCTACAGGTTGTCTTTTTATAAAACTTTTAATGTTTGGATAATTATATATATATATTCTTTTTAGGTATTGTTACCTATAGTTATAAATTTAGAGTAGTATCTTCATTTAATTTGTAATTTTAAAGTTTTTACTCTTCTTGCACTCCCACCTACCTATTTATCTTGTACCATCTGTGGGTTGACTGGTAGAAAATGCTTTATGCATTAAGTCCGCCTTTTTGTACTTATTTTTTGTGCAATAAAGTATTTATGATGATGATGATGATGATGATGATGATGATAATTTACGAATTACCTACTGCACAGAAGACAGGGAATTTCTTGACGTGCAAAGTATCTGCAATATAAAAATAAACCGTCAAATTGAAGTGGTTTTCGAAATAAAACGTGGCATAATCGACTAGAATCCAGAACTACAATTTTGTTTAACACGTAGTCCGTATTCCTTGGCGCATTATATAAAACTACGTCATAGCGGGAAACTATGGGATTGTAGCACGCACGCACCGTACGCTACGCCGTAACAAAACGAAGAACAATATTGCTCTTATATCGTCATGACACGAATACCCGAGGAGGTGTCAGAGGTATTCCGAATGTGAAGTGTGAAATGCAAGTCACAGTCCACACTCAGCACACCCGCGTTTCACCGACGATTATTACGTCCCCTATCGCCGTTCTTCGGGCACAATTACATGCTTTTTAGGGCATGCAGGTTTCCTCACGATGTTTTCCTTCAGCGTTCAGCAAGTGGTAAGTATTAAATATTCTAAAATATATAAATACTTACATAAATACGTAAAAATACATTTATAATATTATAAATACTTACAAAGTTATTAAACATAAGCGACTACTCACGATATAAAATCAGATATCGCCTAGTAAAAAAGTAGTGTAGCTTCTTCAGAGGCAAACCGTTATGCACTCCTATATATAAAAATATTTTAATATTTCGATATATATTTCGACCAAATAGTGGTTGTCGTCAGTCAAATTAAGAAACTGTATATTTGTTTATATCATTTTTTTATGTAGATTGCATTACAAGATTAAAAACCAATCAAAAAACAAATCCTCTGAGAACAGCAAAACCTGGCGCGATTTGAAACCTCATCTTTGTTGAAATTTTGTAGACTGCTTTATTTGATAAATTCGATATGAGTTTAAGGTTCCGTAGTCAACAAGGAACCCTTATAGTTTCGCCGTGTCCGTCTGTTTGCCTGTCTGTCCGCGGCTTAGCTCAATGACTCTTAGTACTAATTTTTTCTTAGTTTACTCATGCCAAATTAGTACTAAGAGTCATTAGTCAACAATGTAGTAAAATAAAACTTTGAAAATGATTTTTCGGGGTAACTCTCCTCTATGTAAAGTGGAGACATTATTATTATTTTCGCGTCTTTCTTACGTTATGGGTTGCTTTTGGATAGGTCGTTAATAAATGTTGTGAAAATCTTTTTTATCCATTTGCAAAATATTAAGCTGTAAAGTGAAAATTTTTGTAAAAGTTAAGTGTGTCCGCCCTGCCAGCTAATCGGTTGTTTTTAAATATGTGAAGAAATTCATGGCAGTAGCATATAACTATACACAAATACTGGTACTTTTTATCCCACAAATGTTTATTTTCATTATACCTTAGGGTACCGGTTTCGTATTACACATCATCGAGCCAACAAATTATTAATTTTAACGATTGCGAGGATGTCGATTTTAAAACGATTTAATCGAAGATCGATTAATTGGGGCCCAGAAAATCGATTTTAGATAGATTTTTTCGAAGCGATTCGATCTCTGAATCGATCCATGCAACCGCAGAATTGTAGACACGATTTTTTGCAGTTTCACGGAAAATTTTGCTAACAAATCACATACAATTAAAAAGAGTACCTACATTGAATTACGTTTCCGGCAAGTATATGATTTCAAAATTTATAAAGAGCCTTACATTTGAAGATTAGAAGTTGGAGTAGGTAACTGAGACTCAGAAATATTGTTACATTTATTAACATGATATGAATGTTATGTATGTGCATTTAAAGTTACTTTGGCAATAAAACTTTAACAAATATTTTTATTAATGTTTTTTATGAGAAGACTACCAACTTTACTTACAATAAACGAAAAATCAACGTTTATGAATTTTGACCTAGTTTATCAACATAAACAAAAATGTGTTAACGCTAATTTTGTGTGAACTTCTGTTCCGATTTGGAATCGATTGTTGTGAATCGATCTTTTCTGTGCTGAATTTTTTTGGATCGATTTTTTCACCACGATTCGAAATCGATCTCAAAATTGATCTTTTTTGGAAAGAATCGACATCCCTAATAGAGTATAAAAAGAAAACATCTCGAGCAAGCAAACATAAATTAAAAACGAATCCATCGAATATATATATAACACACGTTGAAAAGAAAACTATCACAGCTAAGTAGACTTTGTAAGTTAACGAGTAATAGTCGACCAACTTAGTTTTGCAGTTATGTTCATATATTTTGAAGGTAATTTAATTTTTTATTCGAATCATTTAAGTTTTAACTTAATGAATATGGATTCCCCTCGGGCGCGAGTCGTGCTCGCACTTGACCGGTTTTATTTGAAAGTACCTATCTATTTAAAAACAGACGGCGCACAGCCTAGAAAAATAGTTTTCTTAATTAGCTCCGTGGAGGAGCACTTAGGAAGCATTTTTATAAATTCACCCCATGACGGGGTTAAAAGCCATGTTCATCGAAAATGTGTTCACAACGGATCATCTTCATGACAACGGATACAATGTACTGTTTATATCTCAAATCTACGCGGACGAAGTCGCAGTTGTCCTACAGTTTAATATTTATCCTATATTTCGCGACTTCCGCGACTAAAGGATCCATCCTAGTTTCACCACCAGGAATAAAGCGTACTAAAGATACATTGAATTTTATGAACATCCCTTATCTTATAGCCAATGTATTTACCAGAGACACTACGGTGAAAATAAAAAAATCGCATCTAACTCCGTTGAGTGGTTCTCGGGTTAAAACAGAATATACGTAGAGACAGACACACACACAAACAGACAGATAGACAGACAAAAATTCAAAAAATTTTGGTTTTCGCCTCAGTGCATTGCCAATTTTTCATTTAACATTTTGCGAAAATATTCAATGTACAGACACAACTTTTTTACTACTTTATTATTAGTACGAGTATTTATAGATTAGATAGCATTTTAAATTAAATTTGGCACTGAGCGCCTCGAGGTTAAGTTTGGAGTATGAGTATTAAAGTATTGGATGGATTCGATTGATGGTTCTTGGTGGAATCATCTTGAATAAATTATACACAAATTCTTGTACTTTTATTCCACATATATTTATTTTTATTCTAACTTGTTTATTTTAAATTTGCTTGTTAAAAATGTTTTCTTTTGTTTTCTTTCTGTCATGTTAAATAATTAATAATTTGTTGGCCCGATGATGTGTAATACGAAACCGGTAGCCTAAGTTAGAATAAAAATAAATATATGTGGAATAAAAGTACAAGAATTTGTGTATAATTTATTATTTGAGTATTAAAGCAACGAATCCTATTTTTTGACTTCTATATTGGTGTCATTTCTTATGATTCCGGTATAAATTTGACTAAATAAACTAAAGTCACCCTCCATTATTTCAACAGGTCTGTGATTTTAATCTGGGGTCGTAAATGAAAAGGCGAAATGGGACCCTTTACCTACGTCTTAACTAATGGGCCACCAGTCTCCGTCCCTTTTGTGACCCCAGGGCTCAAGTTTCTTACCTCGTTTCTATTAGAAATTATAACGAAGCTGTCGCACCAACTTTACAAAAGGGAAACTTTGCCTTAATTCCATGGAATACGACTCAAATCTGGCAAATTAAAGCATATTTAAGCATATTTTGGCTATTATCCTACAAAGCACAGCGCATAACAGAGAAATGCAAATAGTGGTATAATCAGAAAACTTTGTATGTAATAGCAGTTTATGCTACTAGTGCGTAAGGACGCAATAGCCCTTTACACCCGAGAGTAAAAATCCTTTATTTAGTTGCTACAATGTTTTTCTGTGCTTTCCTAAGTGTCGAAAGAAAATAAGAAAAATATCGAAAAAATTCTTGTTTGAGCTGGTCTCCAGCAATCAGACCCTCACGATCGTGAGTTTCAGGAATAAGTAGTAAGTCGCATGATTGTGAGACCATTTAATAATTTATTTATTTCAGTATATTTTATAAAAATAAAACACGGAATTCTAATATAGTGTTTATAAAAATAAAATGGAACCATAAAATTATTGAAATAAAAATCTTACAAATTAGTAATAGAATTATTTTTAAACTATTTCCTATGACAAGACTTGAAACAATTCTTATCACGAGAGAGGCACAAGTAGACGTTACATATTTCTCACATCTTATTTTTGAACGACTGTTGCAGTCTTCCATTCGACAGGTTCTGGGTGCTTTTATGTTATCGCTGGTAGGATAATGTTCATATCCGTCATATCTTTTTGATTCAGAAGGTGCATTTGCTGGTCTATATATTTTATAATCTCGATGAAGAACTGGGGGCAAATTTTCTTCATCTTCTTCTATACGAACACGTCACACAGGATAGGCTATCAGCTACATCTAAGCGGAAGTCAAGCAAAGCCATCGTGTCTTTTCTGGGAAGCCCATTAGCTAAGCAATCGTTTTTATATAGCCTCCTAGAGTTTACCAGTGACAGATCTAAAAAGTGCATCAAGACTTTTAAAGTCCACTTTTTTGTTTTAATAAAAGTTTGGTAGTATTCCATTTGTTGGTCTAGTATGTCCCTCCCATGTATTGATTATAGTTACTCACTATTTTTGGGGCTGAAACATCAACATGAACTTTCTGTTTTTTATCCCACCTTTTTACGTTTGATGTCTCCTCGGCGGCGGTGCAGTTTGAAGCCAGTATTATCCTTCCATTTGACAACTGCAGTAGGGTTACAAACAAACTGCTGTGTTTGCATCGAGCCATCTGGGAATCTTTTTTAAATTTGATTGATTCTTGGTTGGGTATTCTGTTTTGCATTATGCTACCAGTGGAATGCAAATTCAACTTTTCCATTTCTACTATCAAAGCAACGGTTGTGAAATAGCGGTCATGATAAACGCAACTACCAGGCGGAACACTCTTTATCAAGTTTAAGATTAGTAAGATTACAGAAGGTCCAAGACCGAGGTCTGAATCACCAAGCTTTGTTTGTGCACCTTTGTAGATTTCAAAATCTAACATGAGTCCCTCAGATGTGGTCAGCACAAAGTTTTTTAGGCCATCGGGCCGTGGTTTATTTCTAACAACTTGACGTAGCTTGCAACGGCCTGAGAATGGGATCATTTGTTCATCAATAAAGTAGAACCCTGGAACTCTTTCCAGTTTGTTATAGGTATCTTTTACCTTGTTAATCAGGAGTTGTACTTTCCATAACGGGTTGTCCTTTTCGCATTCAGCTGGAGTATCGGAATCGATAACATGGAAGAGTAAGAAACCTATCCCTTGTCATTAGTTCACAGATCAAGCCCAATTTAGTGCCAGCTCTCCAGTACATCGGTACTCGGGGATATGGAATGCAGCCCATGATTATATGTATAGCAAAAAGCTTTGAAATTTCAGCGCTTGTCGATTTTAATTCTCGGCCAGTAGTACGCCAGCAGTAGTGTATTAGTACACAGGGAGATCTTTACAAAAAATTCAGTATCCATGTAATCTTTAAAATATTCTACTGGCTGCCTTACCGGCTTTGTAGGCAAGACAGGATAGTCATGCTGCTTATTGCAGAAAGTGCCTTCTTCCAAATTCGGTTCCTTGCTACCCTGGCCCTGGGTACTGCTGCTCTTCCTCGAGTACTTACAGTGGATCTCGAACTCTTATTAGAAACGGAAACTGACCTTCCTCGGCGTGAACTCCTTGATGCTCGGGAAGCGGCTGTTGGTATCAGTGAGGGTGGTGGCTGCATCACGGGACAAGCCAACGATGGTGGCAAAAGTGATCTCTCCGAGTTTGGTTCATCATCATCGTCATCTTCTTCTTCTCCTGAGATATTTTCTTCCGTTGCTAGGCTGAATAGGACATCCGCATCGAATTCAACATCATCATCGTCCAAATCTTCAATTTCGGAAAGATTTCCATCTTGTAATAGGTGATTTATAGTGTCATCACTAAGAGGACCGCCTAAAAATTAAAAATATAATATTTTTAACACCATATGACACCAAAATAAGAAAAAATACACACATAGCAAAAAACAATAAGATCACGTACTACAACCGATATGCCATGATCGTGCGAGTTCATATTTCGAAAAGGATTCTTGACAAACTAATAATAGAATATACAAAAATAATATAAATTCTTCTTACACGACTTTCAAACAAACAAAATGATTAAAAAGTTTATTAAAATTACATTTAAATTATTCAAATCTAAATTACTTACGTGAGCGGGAGCCTTGTCCAAAAAACGCAGCCATTCCTCACAGTGCCTCTAGCTAACTGACAGGATAAATCCTGCACTACTAGCAATAAAGTGTATTTTAACGCGTTGCCAGATAGACGCACGATCGATCGACGTCGGTTGCGGTTACAAAAGTTGTATCAAGTTAGGTCTAGAATTTTTCAAAGTCAAAACTCCGATCGTATCAACTCGAGTGTAAAGGGCTTACGAGGAACGATTTGAAACACGAGCGATGAGCTACACATACTACTTTTTTCAATGCATAGTGTGAGTAACTCAATTAAACGTACCTAATTAAAGAAAAAAACAAACAATAAATACTCCAAATGAACTTTAGGCGGGCATTTTTTTTTTTTGCATGTAACTTGCCAACTTGACGTTAATAAGCTGCTTTCAGTTTGATGCGTTCGGAACCTGCTTTCAGTCATACGTATTGCATAAATTCGACACTACTAGCTTATTCTAAAAATGTAAACAACATAGATCTATAGATACAAAGAATGTTGTTAACAAGAAAGACCGATTGATAACATTTTTTTTTAAATAATTTACAGAGAATGCAAGTGGCCAGTATTATTTTGCGAACTCACACATTAAAACTTTTTGTCTTTTGGTATTATAATCAAAAAGTTCTTATTCTTCAAATTATGATTAAATGAGGTTACCTACTTACCAAGAAGTTAATTTTAGCCAGATTCCAGTATCCATCTTGTTACCTATATATTATCAAAAGAAAATAAAAAGTAAAAATCAGGCGCAAATTGGTTGACTATGTTTCATCATAACTTCAATTTGTAACAGTTTTCATTTCATTTCATCAAACTGAACGCAGCCTACGAACGCATCAAACTGAAACCAGCTCATTTCTGTCAAGTCTATCTATGGTACACAAGATAATAATACTGGCAACGTTTTTCAATAAAAAATAAATACATCTGACATGGCTGTATGGGCTAAGTTCTCTTTGCCTTCCCGCTATCTAGGAGAACAAAACTAAAAAAATAAATTTAAAAAAGAAAACATTAAACACTCGTGCGGTAAAGTTGACTTTGACAACGGATTAGACGCATATAAAACAGAACTTTACGAGCACTTGCATTGAAAAAAATATTTTTACTGGCTTGAAAATTCTTCAAAGTTTTTATATGTACCTTATAAACCACATGACACTATTGGATGGTGAAATAATATTATTAGAGTGTGTTTTTTTATTTAATTGGCCGGTTCGTCTCCCGGTAGAGAAATTAGTTCTTCAAAAAATCTAATGATGCACTGTTGGTTTTCATCAAAATCGGCCCCGCTATTCCTTATAGTTTTGGATTTCACCATCCATGGCCACTTGAAAAACAGGGTTATCTATAACTAAGATTCCCGGAAAAAGTGCACCAGGACGTCAACGTCACAAATGGTAGATGACTTCAAAGCGTGGACTGGACTAAAAAGCTTCAGAGACTTGAAGGATAAAACAACGGATCGCAAGCAATTTAGCCTACTGACCGCCAAACTTTATTATGAAGACGGCACCCAATGATGATGATGAACTATAATTCAATGGTTTCGAAAATTTTCTCCTGTTTTTCCATTGCGCCAAACTCGCAGCTACATCAGCCACTTCGACGTCTATCTTGAATGGAAATCCTCGTAAAATTAAATAAACTTTAAATGTGAAGAGGCATATTCGTCGGGGTTATTCACGTTACTTCCGTTAAAAAAAGTTAAAATAGTACTCGTTCCGCAAAATGAATTCATGGTGGGACCAGTTAAACAATAACATCTTGGGTATGAAAAGTAAACAATAGGAACTAGAGAAAGACAAATCATTTCTTTTCCTTCAAGCGAAAACCGTTACAGAATTTCAATTTCAATTTACGCCAAGGAAAAAATACAGAACGTTTTCCTTTTCATCGTGGCGGAACAATAAACAATTTGTGTTGTTATTGTTTTATACAAAATTAAAATGTGCAGTGAATTGATCATGCAGCTGGATTTTGGCCTCGTTCCAAATTGAGGGTAGACCCAGAATCACAATTCAGATTCAAACCTCTTTTTTTCTCAACTTTTTTCGCTTCGATTTGCCTTTAGAACCTGAAACCAAACTTTTAATTGACAAAAATACAAATACAAAATACAAAATTTATTTATTGATACAAAAAAACTTAACCTAGAATAACAATATTGTTTTAAGGCTAAGTATATAAACAGTACAAGTGATCAACTGACTCTTAATAAGGCGAGGCCTGTCATTTAAAAGTCAGTTTCTTCTACTCAAGGTGATACAGGTTGAATTTAGCCAAAAAGAGAAGAGCATGCAAATTCCTAACGAAAGGTACAAATCTTATATTACTGTATGATTGATTAATTAGTGTGTGTTTTTTGAGAGTGATGAAAGAGGATGTGTGTTTGTGTGTGTGAGTGTGTGTTATGAGTGAGGAATTGAGTAAGTACATCAGTCAGTCAGTGTGAGTAAGTCAGTAAGTGAAAAAAGCTCGAAAAAGGTGATTTTGAAGTGCGTAAGTAACTAGGTTAATGAATTAATAACAAAATATAAAATTTATTCAGAAATTTTTCAGAAATTGAGGTTTAGGCGAGAAGTGGGGAGGTTCTGTACCTTCAGCTTATTTATTAACAAGGGTGTTTTCTGGCACACAGGTACCTTATTTATAATGAATGAGTATTATAATGAGAAACCGCAGTAGATATGAGGATTTCTCTGTGCGTGCTCATATGAACATATATAATATTAAAATGTAGCTTGGGTTGAGCACAAATGAAAACCAAATCATACTTATATGCATACTTATAGGCAGCTCCGTAGTTTCAGTCCGTTACCGACTTCCGTATACTGCTTTCACTTTCTCACTTTCTGAGCGAGCACGCTTCATCCTAGGTAACCTCGACGTATAATATAAAAGGATCCGTATAAGGCTAGATGCATAACTTCAAATGAGCATATCACATTCTGTAACTTGGTTAATCGGTATAGTAAAAATAATATAGACCTTAGACTATAGGGCTGATAGAAAAAATTACGAAGTAATTTCATGTTTTACGAGTGTTAAAGGGCTTTCCTTAAATCATAAAGCCTTGAAATTTGTATTAAAAATAAGTTAACAAGTGACATCGTCAGCTCGCCTTAGAATATTTTTAAAATTTCGTCTTTAAGCAGAGTTATTAAATAAAAACGCAGATTTTTGTGGGCGTGTGTTTCTCGGTGGTCATAACAGCCACGGCTGAGAGCGCGCTATTTTAAACTAAAAGGAAACATCGTAGAATTCAGTTCTGATTGATGCAAAATGAGGTGCTCAATCTGACCTTATGCAGTCTTAAAATCCGTTAAGTAAGGCCCAGTACAAAGACAAGCTTCAGTCCTGCTCTAACGTTATTGTTTTATAATTTTCTATCCTGCTTTAATCAATTGCCGCGCACGCATAACTTATTTTTTATTTAACTTACCATAGAAAATTTTATTACAAATCCTTGCTCAAATAGTAATCGCAGAAAATTCTCGCGAATTTTAAGGTGGTAATTTTTCAATACACCCCTGTATTAATTTATCAATATTTAATATTTAAGAATAATAAATATAAAAATAAAGAATAATAAAGATATTGATATCCAACCCAGTTATAGCCCTTGAATACATAGAGTTTAATGGATCGTAAGTGTCATGTTAAGTTGGTCTTCTTAACTGCTCGTGGAATAAGTTTGTGTTTTAAACGTTCATACGGAATCCTCAGGGCACAAGTCTTACTCGCACTTGACCAGTTTTTTGTCTTAGTGAGCAAAGTTAATAAGATTACATTTTCTATGAGAAACGTATATTGCATAATATATTAACAGAGAAAAATAAATAAAACACATTATTGGTTTGTTTATGCTTCAGTGACAGCCAAAGTGTTCGGTCGGACATAAGCCAATAACTATGGCTATAATTTCACTATAATGTGAAAACGAGTAAAACTCATGTCGTTGAAAGCCAGGCAGGCTTTGATGTAATTAGACATCCATTAGTACGACATCTGATACCAAATTAGCGACGACACATAAAGATAAATGTGTCTGCAAATATCATGAACTACTCTGAACTAGTTAATATCTAATTTAGTTGATGACTAGCATTTTTTTATTGACGTACGGTGGCTCAACCAGTGACGGAGCGGGCTATGTTTAGAATATCTCTGTTGGATAAAATCCGAGACTAATAAGATACGTTGGAGATCGAATGTGACCGACATAGCCTGCCAAATCAGTTAATTGAAGTGGCAGTGAGTAGGACACATTAGTTGCCGACGTAATAGCCGTTGGGGCCGAAAGAATAGAGGCCACGTATAGCAAAGCATAGCGTAGACCGATCTCGTGCCCGCTAGACCGACAACCTGAAGGACGTTGCGGGTGGCAGCTGGTTGAGGAGGACGGAGGACCGCCAAGAGTGGTGTAATCTTGGAAAGGCCTTTGTCCAGCAGTGGACGAATATAAGATGATGGATGGATGGTTTTTTTAATATGCAGTCTGGAATTTTTTCGCTGAAAAGCCAAAAACTGGAGTTAGAGCGTCTCTGTGACCGAGTGATAGAGCACTCGCCTGCTAATCCAGAGGTCGTGGGTTCAATCCTCACGGTGCACAATAATTTGTGCTCAGTCTGCGGCTGTTCAATCATCCAACGGCGCGCGCGCAGTCTAGACGCCCGACGGCCTTCGCATAGGGAACCTGTGTCGCACGCGCACACATACCACGAAACTATTATTTCACTTTGACCGCGCCTTAGTGCTTGTAGCAAAAGGAAAATGCATAAACAATATTATAAAAATGCTATGCTATGCTAAATGCAAACACATTTGTGTTTAGTCGTAACATATCGCTGCAAATCACATTACCTGCATGCGTTCAAGAAAATACCGAACACTGGAGTGCGAGATTTTGCGTGAGCACCCTTAAGCTGCTGGTCCATTTGTGCCCGAAGTACGGTGACAGCACAAAATAAATACATACAGAAAGCTGGCTCCCTACAACCAGCGATTTTGGGCGCACGCACACCAGTGCCACACGCAATGCCAGTCACAACTAGTCACGAGTGCATGAACTTTAATTAAGGCGTTTAGGAAACAAAAACGGTGTATTCGGATCATTTGTAACGCGGGGTTTAGATACACAATATAAACCTCTATTGAAGAAACACCGTATTGTACCAGTGTCTTGCTTCTATATCCAAGAAATCTGTCTTTTTGAGACAAGTGATGAGGTACCACAATATAGATGCACTCGCCATTTTAATAATAAAATGTACACCTACCTAAATCTGAATTTAAAATTTTCAGGTATAATTTTATGTATACGTGTGTATAAATCAATATCCATAATAAAACAGTAGAAACCGCTGTGTCTGTACATTGAAGAAAAGTAATAGAAATAGAAAGGGGGTGACTAAAGAAGAGTAATAGAACTCAAATCAACGATTTTAAGAATTCTATTTTGTCTGTCTGTTTGTTCACGCACATCTTCAAAACTACTGAACGGGTTTTCATGTAGTTTCCACAGGTGTACAGAACCTAATTTGGAATAGAATTTAGGCTTTATTTCATTAAAATCGGTTCTCGGAAAAAAAAGTTATCGTCATTTAAAGATTTTTGGAATTTACTTTTCAGTAATTAGGAAACAGTAGAAATCACTGTGTCTGTACATTGAAGAAAGGTAAAAGAAATAGAAAGGGGGTGACTAAAGAAGAGTATTAGAACACAAATCAACGATTTTTAGAATTCTTTTCTGTCTGTCTGTTTGGTAACGCACATCTCTAAAACTACTGAACGGATTTTCATGTAGTTTCCACAGCTATACAGAACTTAATTTGGAATAGAATATAGGTTTTATTTTATTAAAATCGGATCTCGGAAAAATAAGTTACCGCCATTTAAAGATTTTTGGAATTTACTTTTGTACTGGTAGTAATTAGAAGTAATGGTACGGGGATCTCCTCAACGGATACAGCAGACCCTTCGAGTTTGAGCTTATTTGATTGGTATTTATTAGCACTTTGGTAAAACATGGCAACCAGGGCCTCCTCAACGGACAACAGCAGACCCTTCGAGTTTGGGCTTATTTGATTGGCATTTATTAGAACTTTAGTAAAAACATGGTGACCGTTGCATATTGTCGTTCAAAAAATCATATTCTTTTGTTTTCTTTATTTCCACGAAAATCCATATGGCGCGGGTGGAGCCGCGGGCAAAAGCTAGTCTTCAATAAACTGCTAAAAGATCTAAAAGTCGCACAGGCGTAGCGCTCTGTTTATCAGGGTTTGAGGCACCGAGAACAAGTGAGAAGGGTGATGGTGGGGAATCCGCCTGAAGGTAACGCAACCCCTGTAAACGGTATGCTCCAGTTTACCATTCGGTGTACGTATCACTAGCACGTCCAAAAACGCCAACATTGCATCCCTCTCTTCCTCCGTGGTAAAAGAAACCTTTGGGTGTATCTGATTGATATTAGTGAATTCCACCAATATACCTCTCTCAACACTGCGAACACGTAATCCACATAACGCCAACAGTAACGCGGTTTATTTACTGCACTCTGTAAGGCCTTTTTCTCAAATCATTCCATGAAAATGTTAGCCAAATAAAAATCCCCACGCCCCAGACTAAATAACCACTGTTGAGACATAACTCTATCGCTTTCATGTACGCAGTATGTATGTCAGTATCAATCAGAAAATCAGCAATGATGTCTGAAGTAAAGATTCTGCCACTTTCGTGAAGAGTGACGTCACGTTAAAACTGACCATCAATTCGTCTTGTCGTGGTTGGATTCCTTCAACAAAAGCAAAGTATTCAAAAATTTACATTATGTCATTGTCTCAAATAGGCTCCTCACATCCAGATTTAAGTATAAAAATATGGAAATCTTGTTTGATTCATGTTCATAAACTAACACAAAATTTAAACGTACCAAGATCCAAATTAATTCCACTTGCCGGTAAGCAACAGCAATTAAGCAGTTCGTCGAATAACTCCCAATTATTTTAAAGCAGATTATAGGAAAGTTGCTTTCGAGTTGGATAAGATTTCTTGGAGAGCCAAGCTAGATTCCTGTGGAAATGTTGACGAGATGGTTAAATGTTTTTACTCCATATTGCATGAAATTATCGAGAAGCACGTACCCAAACGAAGTAATTTAATAAAAAGTAAATATCCGCCTTGGTTTTCTAGGGACTTAGTTAAACTCTTAAAAAATAAATATAAAAAGAGGCAATTGGTCAAAAAATACAATAATCCATTAGATAAAGAAGAATTAAGGTCACTGTCTAAGGCTTGTGATGACCGGGCTAGTATTTGTTATAAACAATATATCGCTGACATTGAACAAAAAATTGCAATTAACCCAAAGTATTTTTGGTCTTTTATCAAAGCAAAACGAAAAAAATCTAGTAACTACCCTTCTACAATGACTAATGGCCATAAAATCGCTAAAACCGGTGAAACCATATGTGACCTTTTTGCGTCACATTTTGCGTCGGTTTACGAAACAGAGTGTCAAGCCCCGAATACTCCTACACAGCATTATTTGACAAGCAATATGTTGACTAGCATTAATTTGACGGAAGTATCCATATTGAAAGGCTTAAAAAGACTTGACATCTATAAGGGATCAGGACCTGATGGCATTCCACCTGTTTTCCTGGTTAACTGTGCAAAGTCTCTTGTGTTGCCTCTGTATATAATTTTTAACAAATCCTTGCAAGCGGGAGTCTTTCCCGAGCTGTGGAAGCTATCTCGAGTCGTACCTATCCTAAAGTCCGGCGACGATGGCGTTGTCTTAAACTATCGGCCTATATCGGTCTTGTCAACCTTCGGTAAACTTTTTGAAGCCTTGCTTTGCCCATTTTTAAGCAATCACTTCAAACCGCAATTGACTGACCATCAGCACGGTTTTATGCAGAATCGGTCTACAAATACCAATTTGTTGTCATATTTACAGGAACTGGTCATAGCTGTAGACAATCATCAACAAGTTGACGTTATATACACAGATTTCAGCAAGGCTTTTGATAAGGTGAACCATTCGATCCTTATTGTAAAGCTTAAATCTTACGGTATTACTGGCGCCTTGCTTAATTGGCTCACATCATACTTGAAGGGTCGTAGTTCTAATGTGGTCGTTAATGGCTACCAATCTCACGCTTTTCCGGTAACTTCAGGAGTTCCTCAAGGCTCGCACTTGGGACCTCTGTTATACAACATCTTTATTAATGACATAGTTAACTGCTTCCAGCATTCCAAGGCTTTCCTCTTTGCCGATGATCTCAAAATGACAAAAACTATCACTTCATTGTATGATTCAGAGCTTCTTCAAGAGGATATAAATAGAGTTGCTTATTGGTGTGTAAAAAACAAGATGACACTCAACCTAAAAAAATGTTCTTCCATATCTTTTACACGGAACCATAGCATTATTGGTAATCCTTATAACATTGACAATACCACACTTCAAAATGTGAAAAGCATTAGAGACTTGGGTGTAATTTTTAACTCAAAACTTCAGTTCATAGAACACGTGGATAACATTATAAATAAGGGGTCAAGAATGTTAGGATTTGTAATACGCAACGCCAAAATTTTCCACAACCCAGCCACAAAAATACTCCTGTTTAACTCCTTGGTAAGGAGTAATTTGGAGTATTGCAGCGTGGTTTGGACCCCCCACTATCAAAAACACATACTCCGTATCGAACGTCTACAGAAAAGGTTCTTGTGGCACTTATCTTACTCTTGTGGAATGGCTAAAAAGCTTCCATCATATGTGGATAGATTAAAGCATTTCCGAGTGCACTCCCTGTCAGATCGTAGAACTTTGCTTGACTTGGAGTTTCTTCGGAAGCTTGCAATTGGTGAAATTGATTGTCCCCAGCTATTATCGAAATTGCAATTTAACATACCAATAAGACTTCCCAGGAGTGCTCGCAGAGCTATGGTTCTGAGACCAGCGCCATCCAAGACTAATTTGGGCCAACATTACTCTCCGTTGAATAGGCTATCAGCTCTACTCAATAAACACTCACATCATCTTGACTTGTTTAATGGTAATAAACATCATTTTAAAAAATCCATTTTGTCGAACATTTTTAAATCAGCCTATGAATAGCATCATAACTTCTTTCGCTTTGTTATTTTTTTTTTTGTTAGGATTTTCTTTTATAATTGTATATATAATTAACCTATTAATATCTTTAATTTTTTTTTCGTTTTACTATATTTTATTACATAATCTCTGGCATAATAATTGTGTTTAAATATTTCATGTGCAAAATTTGTATTGAATTGTTTTAATATGTAATCATGATAATTTTGTAATTTAATAATGTATAATCTGCATCCATTTTGCATGCTGTGTCCGCCTATAATTGTCTAGACATATACCCTACAACTTATAACTCGCTAAACAATGTATGTATTTATGTACTAGATGTTGGTGGTCCAAATAAATAAATAAATAAATAAATAAATAAATTAAAATTAATACAATAAACCATTTACAATATCAAAAACGGTTTCACAAGTCCCTTACAATAAATACTGTAACTTCACGTTTCCGCGCTGTTATTGGCCCAATTTATTGTTACACCGCTTAGATAAACAACCAAATCAATTCTGAAGGTTTTCATTTTAGATTTAGTTCTGCCAAAACTTGAATTTTGGAATGAAGAAGTTTTAGTGTTGACAGCACTAAAACTAAAATTAATGCCTTCAGAATCAGCCTTATCTGTGCTGTGACTAATATTGCTTTGGGCCAGGCAAAGAGTATCGCTGCTATGCAGCATCAAATGCTTCCACAGAACATCTTCTTTAATAAGGGCTTGTAACGGATGCTATGACCGAGAACTCAAACCACCTAAATAAAATATAATGAAAAAATCCCGAAAAAAAATCCGTTCTTATGTAAACTCAGATTAGCCTTGTTTCATAAACAAGAACTCGTTTACATATATCACAATTGAACAAAATACTATTTGTATATGAACATTTTTTTTGTAAAATCTTTTAAAGTAGGAAACAGCTTAAAAGGGTTATCTTTAACATCTAACTAGAAAATGATCTTCTAATAAAAACTTACCTTGAATCTTGAACTTTGATATTAAATCATAATTTGATACATAGTTCGTATACAAATACGAAGAATACAATTCTTCCAAGACTCTCTTTCATGTAGTTCCTCAAAATTTACGTATTAAATAACATTAACATAATGAAACGTAATTATAATTACTTATTCTGGAGAGATATATAATTTAGGCTAACCTTTCACGTTATTCTAAAATTAATTTGGTGTTAAAATGTTTCATAAAAAAGCTTTCCATTCAATGTTGTTTTCAAAGTTTTATATTAAAAAGATCTGTTATCTCTGAATGGAAAGGTAATCAATCAAAACACGCCCCGGTATAGATTACCATCCAAGCTGTGACGTCATCGCTAATGAATTGCTTCCAGTCCAGAACATTAATTAGGCTAGTGACCCTGATTCGGAAACTCGTGAAATTTTAATGGGATACTCTTAATTTGATTTGGACATAACACCATAACTCAAACTAATGGACATTATCTAGTCTTCTTTAATCTTGTCTCTTTCATTTTACGTCTTCTGTAACACCAAATGAAAGTTTTTCTGGTTGTGAATAATGCATACAAACTGCACTTATTGTTCTGCATATTGTTAATTTTTTTTTAATATTTTTTGTTTCTCAATTTTTTATTACGTAAGTACCTAATGTTATTTTTGAATAGTGGTTTAATTTTAAATTTATTTTTGTTTCTTCAAAATTGTAATTTGGTGTGTATTTTTATATATTTTTTGATTGCTGTGTTGTAGTTACTAACATCGTGCATCACCTACCGAACTTTATGTTTAATTGTAGATGATACAGGATCAGCTGAAAATTAGTGCTGTGCAGATATGTTTTACCATACTCGCAGCATAAGCTGAGCTGTCTCTTTTTTGTTTAATGTATTTTTGTGTTTAATTATGTGGTGTTACTTTTATGTGTTTTTTAGACAAATTAACTTTTTCTATTCTACATATTAATGATGTAAACGCCGTATTTGTGATAGTTGATACTTGTGAGGGTTGGCACTTCGTGAAATTTACTACACATTGTGTTTAACAAAACACTCACTCTTATCCACATATATTTAGTTACATAATGCTTTATTATGCCTAACCGGTTTCACTCTTCAGCAGTTTTCCATCCATCCACAGGCCTGTGTCGTCCACTTCTGGACATATTCCAAGATTTTGCCACACTTGGCGGTCCTCCTCGGAGAAATGCCTATACTCACACACGCTAGGCAGGTGGGTTAACCCTCGCACGAGTAACGCTGCTGCCCATCACCAGTCTGTTTTTTATCAGGCCCGGCAATTTGTGATAGACATACCGCCATTAATCGGTCATCAATCAGTCTTAAGGGCTTTTAATTTTAATTGTGGATAAGCAGGTACAAGTGTTTTATTTAATACTAGCTTTTGTCAAACGGTTTAACGACAAACTTTTTTGGGGTTAAAAAGTAGCCTATGTGTTAAGTTAGGGTATAAGCTATATCCATTCTAAATTTCAGCCATTTCAGCGTGAAAGAGTTTCAAACATACACACACACACAGCCCCTCACACAAACTTTCGCATATATAATATTAGTGTGATGTGATAATGTGCAATTTTTAACAGGTAATTTCACAGCTCAACAAAATTAATCAACTGTTTCTCTCTGTAATATAATCTATATACGAGTCCTTTCAGTTCTTTTGTCTAAAAACGGAAACCTAAGCACACTCGCATTCACGCTTTGCTACGACGTAGCAAGCGCTGCGATCCTATATTTAGTTCGCTTTGTAGAACCGCTACAGCGCGGCGCAACCTGCACGCAGATACGCTTCAGCGGCAACGTTTTGTACTTAGGGATACGCAGTTATCGTATTTACGAAATCTTAAATGTAAAATATGCCTGATATGCTTAAATATAATAATATAATATAAAAATGTATATTACAAATAAATGCGAAGTTTGCGAGTAAAGAGGAAAATTTTATCTTTTCTACTCTTCACAAAATCTTGATGATTAACACTTTTTTAAGCGAAACAAGAGACGCTCATTATGCTATACGGATTTATGTTGAAGTTGACGCTTGTGATTGTTAACACTTGGTGGAACTTTCGACACATTTTGATTGAAACGCACTTGTACTTATCCACTGTATATTAAATAATTATTGCTGCTACTATAGTTTGTTTTCGTGCAATAATCTTTTTGACGTTAAAAAACTAATGTAGCAGCAATAATTATTTAATTTAATAACCCTTTGAAAATGCCAAGCGAAACCGGTTAGGTAAACAAAATAATATAGTGGACAAGTATAAGTGCATTTCAATCGAAATTGAAATTTTGCAATAGCGTCAGCAGGGCAGCATTACGTAACAAAAAAATACAAAAGATGTGGTGGCAGAAAATTTATAGTAACTATTAAAACGATCACTGGTAAACTAACTTTAATAAAAGCGTAATGATTCATACCATCAAAATAGGTTACCAAAAAATATTTATCCACCGTAGAGGTGCTAGAGGTATTTCCAGCAAGGTATCCCTTTAGTATAGTGAACACTCGTAATACGCTCTTTTTACGGACGAATTTAACGTCCCAAAGTGATACGGGGCAAGCCTATTTACTACTTACCGACACAAACACGCGCTTTTTCGGGCATGTAGTTTTACCCTACAATGTTTCCCTTCACTGTCAGAAAGTGGTATACAAATAGGTACGGCCTGTTGACCAAGTTAGGTATCCACCCTTCGATCTATGTCGTTATAGACACATAGCTGAATAAGTAAATTAGCAATATTTGATATAAATGATTGATTTTTTTTTGTATTTAGAAGTGAATTTTTGGGTTTTACAAGATAACGTTGTAATTTACAAAATGAAAAATAAAAAGCTTATTCTAAACTAAAATAACCTATAAATATAAATTACACTCTTAAACTTAAAAATAACATCATTAATTAAGTTAACGGTACATGAAAATGCGGGGGTAGCTCACAAAAAATTCGACTGTACTAATATGCACATAAAATTTTTAAAAAAACTTAGCAGTCCATACTCCAATGGTTTGATTCAAATCTGAGTCTCAAAATTGTCTTACAAACTACAGATCGTTTACTATAAGAAGTCCCCTGACTTAGGAAATGGTAGCACTGCATAAAGTTGCCAATGGTTCACGTAGCATTCACCCTAACACATTCATAGTATTTACTTAACTGCGTATTTTTACATATCAAGTAGACTACTCTTTAATGAAAATAAAATTGAATGAATGAAAGAATCGAAATTTTAAATTATTCAGATTTGTATTTTGAAAACAATAACATAACATATCTTCACGACATTAATCTCTGAGGGGGTGTCAGTCAGAGGAGTTCCCGAGAGTGAACTGTGAAAATGCAAGTCACAGTCCAGACCCGCGTTTCACCGGCGATTATTACGTCCGTCCCAATAGTGAGTCCTATCGCCGTACTTCGGGCACAATTACACGCTTTTTAGGGCATGCAGGTTTCCTCACGATGTTTTCCTTCACCGTTCAGCAAGTGGTAAGTATTTGATAAGAACACAAATATCTACTATGCACATAAATTCCGAAACACTCATTGGTGCATGCCCATACCGGGGATCGAACCTGGGTCTCAAGATTGAGAGGCCAGCGTTCTACCCCTGAGCTACCGCCGCTTTGAAAACAATACGTATTGTATATATATTATTCATATTATATGTATTTAGTGTATAAATTGAAATCGTCGTATTTCCCTTTTTTCGGTTTTGACGAAATCGTTGAAATAAATATCCAGTTGACTTCATTTAAACGTTTTTATCCGATATGCCTGCAAAACTTAAATGAATATGTAATTATTATTTGCCCATAAAACTGGCATTATGTTTGAAGCTGGTATTCCTATTTTACTCACCTGTCAAGACAGTGACACAAGATCGAACCTGATCGATAGGAATCAACGGTGCATGTTTACCTTTTCTCTTTGACAAAAGGCACGCACCTTCAACACAATCTCTTGCAACGGGTTTGCTGTTAATAATACATAATTTATCAAATAATTTAATAAAATCTAAGCGATAACAAAATGACAGCAATAGCTTAACAAGCAGTGATGCCAACATGACGGCAAGGGACAAGTTATGATGAACGGTCTGTAAACTATCGCTTGCTATCAAATTATATATAATCAAATGGACAGATTTTGAATTTTATATTCCAGTTCTAAATTTTAAGTTAAAAGGACGGACATAAGATATGGTTAACTAACAGGCTTCCCAATTTCAGAAGGAACTCTGAAAATAAACAATCTTCTTGGTACCAATGTGCGATGTAAATTGCACATTTCACCGAGTGTAACAACGGAACTAAAAAGCGTGTGCAAACGAACTCCATTTCTTCTGAACCGGGAAATTGAAATCGAATCAACTTAGGTTCAGCATCGCCGCTGCTGCAAAAGAAATTCAAGGATCCATACGAATCATTGGAAACTTGAAGAATGGTCTACTTTCTACCTTAACTTAACATTACATTAGATAAATACTCTTTATTGTACACCAAAAGAAAAAGAAAAGGACAGTGCAAAGTTGAGTAGATTTAGACAACAATAATCATTCTTATCGCTTAGAGCGATTTCTTCCGGATGATCTTTCCACCCATCTATCAGCCTGGTTCGTTTGCTGCTAGACTGGATATGCCCATACTCACACCAAGGTGGGTTTGTGAGCACGTTACCGAAACCACCAGTGACGCCGCTGCCCGTCGCTAGTCTGTTTGGATGGATTTACCGCCATCAATGGGTCCCAGGCACGGTGAGCTACCCAGCTGTGCCTGTTTGTGAGCTGTCCTATAACTCTCCTCCAAATAACATTGGGAAACTTTACGAGTAAGATGGTGGTACCTCCACAATCGAGCCCAGCTTTAGCTCTACCACCTAAAATCAAATAACTACCCCCAGATAACCTTTTGGTGGAAGTTATTTTGAAAGAAAGACCTTCTAAAGTAATACAATTTTTTACACAGTGGTCTCACTCATAGCCATTACCGAACCTGATGAAAAGCTTCAATAAGACCTGAGGTGGAGCGCGCTTGCCCAGAAAGCAGTGGATTCAAAGCAGGTGTGACGATATAACCAGTTTGTCTAGAGACGTAAAATCTACGGAAGCTGGTGAAGAATGGACGACTGACGTAACTGCATGCAACCACTCTCCCGCCATCTCATGACATCATGTTGGAACACAACCTGTTGCTTGGTGGCATGATTTTATCAAATGGTGACAAGTCCATTGATGGGTGAATGGGCAAAAGATTAAAAAGCACGCAACGCTGTTGGTCCCTGCTCATATCAAAATATAATAGTCGTTAAGAAACCTATACAGCAGCCTGAACAACTCTGACACCAGGGCCTGCAGTCTCGACAAAGATAGCGTGATATTACGTGACAAAATGTTTTTTTTTGTCTCTACCGTTTAAAATATCGACTGAAATCGGAAGCTTATTGAATTTGATCCCGATTTCAGTCGACAGTTTATGGGCAGAGACTATAAAAATCGTCAAAATTAGGTTTTTACAGGTTACCAACTGACATTGATCGGATAGCGATCGCTATATTTGTCGAGACTGCAGATCTAGGTTGGCCACTAACCACACAAGAAAAAGAGGCGTGGTCCACTTTCTACTACAGAGCGTAGCAAATACTACGACTGTATAGTTTTTGACTACGGCGTAGCAAGCGCTACGGATCCGTTTTCCCTACTCTTTCGACCCGCTCCCGCTACGTTCTAGTCTAGACGTATTCATTTTCTGTGACGTGCTAAATACTTAAACCAAATGTTTTACTGATCTGATCATACTTAATTAATAACATTTGTTATATTGCGTTAAATTCAAGACATCCGAGTTCGATTTGTGGTTGTTGAAATTCCAACCCGAATATTACTTATAAATTTGTAGCGGAAGCGATGAGTCCTACACCGTCAGTGCGCGTTCGTGGGCATTGTGTTCTTCCCCCGGTCAACTAGCCGCTGCCAAACGGCTTCATCGTGCTGACACAAAATAAAACCAAACAGCTTCAGCATGCTAATATAAAATAGAACCAAACAGCTTCATCATGCTGAAATAAAATAGAACCAAACAGCTTCAGCATGCTGACATAAAATAGAACCAAACAGCTTCAACATGCTGACATAAACTCAGGTCCGGTTAAGGAAAAGTGGAGCTCGCTGCTATTCCTACTGAATATAACTTATAATATAACTTATAATCTATTCTAATAATAAAGTAGTAAAAAAGTCGTGTCTATACGAGTACATATGTCTTGTACTAAAGCCAAAACTACAGTTGGAAGAATTTTTGTCTGTCTGTCTGTACGTATGTTCCGTTTTAACTCGAAAACCACATAACGGATTTGGATGCTGTTTTATTTTTAATATCATCGTAGTGGCTTTGGTCAACATAAAGGCTATGAGGGGTGTTAATAAAATGACCACCAAGCCGAAAACTGACGATAATCATTTTAAAAGATATAGAAAAAGGGCATTTGGAATAAATATTATGTTTTATTTTACTATTGTTAGGTGCATGATTTAAATAGAGATAAAAATATGATCGATATCATTATAGGGATTATTGGAAGAATCGAATCGATGTGCCTGGCTTTGCGCTGCTGTTCCGAGAAATACACCTATTGTGTAATGAAATATTGGGAACTGTTCCAAACTAACGTTGTTCACTAATACATACACTGGTGCAAGATTACCACTTTAATGGAAACCTGATAAACTTCGTGATTGGCGACCGCAAATTTGCTTTTAGAAGTCAATATATGGTTTTACCAGAATTGTACCCAAAACAAATTATTCTAGTAAATCTATCAGTTTTGTGACTGACTAAAGCCCAATCCGTTGAAGATAGACACATGAAAATTGGAACATATATTTCTTAACGGGGATTGTCCAAAGCCATATAAACTTGTGGAAACTAACAACCACGATAGAAGCATTATAATTTCGTTCTTTCACTTCTTTCTACTCCTTCAATTAATTCTACAATAATCAATCTTTTAAACACTAATACAGTCTCCGTGTACAAGTTCCACTATGTATTTATTAATTAGCGACTTTCAAATCAATCTTTTCCCAAAAAAAAGTTTTTAGAATCTTAATTTTGTTATTTAATACTCTCATACATTTTTTAAACAGCAGAATTTTATTGTAAAAATATTTTTTTGTGAAAAATCTGATTATTTGCGGCCATTCGCGGGTGTAGAATTGATGAAACGTGTAGAAAAAAGCAACATAATGAAATTATAATGCTTTTGTCGTGGTTGTTAGTTCCGATGACAACCGACAAGTTTGTATGGAGAGCGGCTTTGGACCATCCCCTTAAGGAGTGTAGAGACACTATATTATCATCAGGTGCCATCTTCAAATGAAGTTTGAAGGTCCATCCATCCATCAGCCTGTTTCGTCCACTGCTGGACATAGGCCTTTCCAGAATTTTGCCACTCTTGGCGGACCTCCTGGAATAAATGCCCATACTCACACACGCTGGGCAGGCGGGTTGGTGAGCGCGGTGCCGAAACCTTTGCACCAGTGACGCCGCTGCCCGTCACCAGTCACCAGGTTTATATAAGGCTCAGCAATTGGGGATGGATATACCGCCATCCATCGGTCCCAGGCAATGGTGGGCCGCCTGGTTTTTTTCTGAGAGCCGTTCTCTTACTCTCCCCGAATAACTTCGGGAGGATTTGCGAGTAAGATGGTGGTACCTCCACAGTCGAGCCCGGCATCAGCTCTACCACCTCTAGGTTTGAAGGTCAGGAGACTAAATTGCTTGCGGTCCCTAGTTTTATCAATATCTCAGGCTTTTTAGTCTAGTCCACTCTTTGATGTTATTTATGCATTAGTGATATTGACGTCCTGGTGCACTTTTTTGGGAATCATACCCTTGAGGGTCAACCTGAAAATTTGTAGATTTGCCAATGTCTAAAAATAGGCAGCTTTTGATTTCGTGACAGTGGACTAATGTTCTCGTTTATGATTGGCTATTTTAAGGACTTTGACATTAGAAATGAAGCTAGTCCATGATATTTTAAACATTTTGTGTGGAGTCCACATTTAAAAGCCTGAAGGCACTGTATGCTTCCTTCTTTAATATCCATGTTTCAAAAGATACCTTAACAAAGGATTTCCCGAATTTCAATCCCTATGGATATCCATCCATCCATCCATCAGCCTGTTTCGTCCACTGCTGGACATAGGCCTTTCCAGGAGTTCACCACTCTTGGCGGTCCCCCTGGAAGAAATGCCCATACTCACACACGCTGGGCGGCTATGGATATACAGGTATGCAAAAAGAAAATTTTTCATACATACATTACACAGGTGTAAACACTTATGTCGAAAACTGGTACAGCGGGTTGTTTATATACAAATTCACGCTGGCAAAATCGCAGGCGTCTTCTAGTCTACACTATAGAAGCTATTTGCACTACATATGCTATTTGCACTACATATGCTATGACTTCATTTTCATTTTTAAGGTTCTGTTGTCAACAAGGAATCCTTATAGTTTCGCCAAGTCCGTCCATCTGTCTGTATGTTTGTCTGTCCGCGGCTTGGCTCAGAGACGCTTAATACTAAAAAGCTGTAATTTGGCATGAGCGTACGTATTAATACCGCCGAAAAAGTGGTAAAATAAAACTTTGGAAAATAAATTTTAGGATACCTCCCCTACAGGTGTAGTAATGTGGGGTGTCGTTGGATAGGCCACTTAAAAATATTGCTGGTGTGAGAAAATCATTTTTCGATTAAGGGATCGGTTTGCGAAATATTAATATACCTATATAATAATTAATATTTTGTTAGAACCAATTGTCCCCTCCCTGCCAGCTACGCGGTTATTTGGAAAAATTCTTGGCTATACAGGGTGCTAGGGAAAGTACTTCATTCCTTTAAACCACGTGTGCTACAGGTATATAACAAAGTATGTTAAGGTGTTTAATAATTTGTTTTATATAGAAAAATTTAAATATATATATAATAATTAAATAAAAATAAAATTAAAATAATTATTATCCCTTTCTCTTATAAGCCGTTTTTTTTGCATTTTTCTATCACCTGTCTCTATCTATTGCGTTCTGCTGAACTAGGGTTGAACAATTTAATGAAAGTTTTTAAAATATATTTTAATTTTTTTATTTAAAAAAAACACTCTTTACACACTTTGTTATACCTATATAGCACACGTGGTTCAAAGGTACTCTGTATAGAGTAGGTATATAACGAAATTAAAAGGAAAATTATCACAGCTAAGTAAGCTTAATGTACAGTTAACCGTTAACTGTTAACAAGTAATAGTCAACCAACTTAATTTTGCAGTTATGTTTCATACGTTTTGTATGTAAGTTTAAGTTTGTAATTTTGATTCGAATCATTTAAGTCTATTAACTTATTTGTATGCTACAGAACCCTCAGGTGCGAGTCCTAATGGCACTTGACCGGTTTTTGTTATCAGTCTAAAGCATATATGGGCAACCACCGGCCCGTAGCAGTTTTTAATACGGCCCACGGCGAGAAACAATTTAAAATCGGACTAACATTTTTACCAAAAAGTCGCGATTCGTTGTTTTCCTGCAACTCTAATACTTTCAGAGACATAACGAGACGAAAATGAAAGAACAATAGAACCATGTCTTCTGTGGGCGGTCCGTGTTACTGAAAGAGATAAGTACAGGCTGCGCTTAAATTCTTTGCCGATCTGAGTAAGAAGCAAGTTAGAGAAAGCTTAAATTTAACAAATATGTACAAAAGCAGGCATGAAAATCAATTAATCTAAGTCACGAACCAGACCAACCTATAAAAAATTGCAAAATTCTTTGCCTGTATATTAGTGGAATTGGCTGTAATATTAGTAGTTTTGTATCTGAAAATCAGGCTCAAGGAATATATCACATTGCAACTTTTCTAGTTTATTATGAAACTTGGCGTAAGTAAAAACTAGCGTCGTTGTATTCGTATACTAAACGAGTACGCATCAACCTATGGCCCGCGAATTCATGAGAATATGATTGTTTTGCCCGCGACTTCCCAAAGGTTGCCTATACCTGGTCTAAAGCATCCTCTATACAAATGGGATGGTTTGTCTTAATCACTACGCTAGCAAAGAATATAAGGCCGGTAGGCTGGTGATCAAAGTAAAGTAAAACATAGATCCCATTATTAAAATCTTTCAATTTTCCTGTAGTATTTGAAGGGAATATTGAAGGTATCCTTACGTATATACCTATATGTAGGTAGAATGCGTTTCCATTTTTTCTAATAATGTGTTTCATATTTGGATTTTATTTAACGTCTTCGTGGAACCCTGAAAAATATACTTAGTGCTATTGTTAGGTACACGAGTTTATATTCATAAAATTACATATTCGCACTAAATTACTGCTCATGCGAAAAAAAACGCTTTCAGTGACTTGACGCTTATACAGAAATTATGCATCTCGCACAATGCTTAAACGTTTAGGATGAATATTTATTAGTAGCACGAGTCTACATTATAAAAAATGCATGACTTTCGTTTCACCGTGACCGACTTATTCAAACAATTTATTGTGCAAATGAAATGGTCGTTGATGTAAAATTCATAGCTTTTAGAAAGTTTCGTGTGAAGTTGCGTTCATCAGGTTGTTCACAGGTCTAATTCGCACCAAACTTAAAGTCTCCTCTGAAGTTTGTCTATGTCTATCTCTCTCTTTCATCTATCTCTGTCATATTATCTCTCTGTCCGTCCCAAAGATATTGTATAATGGTACCATTATATATCTTTGGTCCGTCCCGCTGGAGGTAACTTCACTCAGCTGACTAAAAGTTTGGCGCGAACTCTATGGTGATGCAAATTTTATGTACGAAGTACTAAATCCCCAAAAGGGGTGTCACAGTCCACACTCGTACACCCACGGTTCACCAACGATTATTATTACGTCTCATCGTGATAGATAGATCCTCTACCTTCGCAGACTGAACACAAATGTGCCCCTACGGGTTTGACGTCGTGATCTTCAGATTAGGGGACAACTACTCGAACCACCAGACCACAGAGGCAGTACACTATGACTTTCACAAAATAACACATATCTTCACGACATGAATCCCCGAGGGTTGTCAGAGATGTTTCCGTGTGTGAACTGTGAAATGCAAGTCACTGTCCACACCCGGTACACCGAGGATTATTTAACGTCCCAACTTGAAGGGTGGTGAGCCCTATTGCCGTACTTCAGGTACAATTACACGCTTTGTAGGGCATGCAGGTTTCTTCACAATCACACGTGGCAACACCTATGACACCCCGGTGAATATATACAAAATTAGAGTGAGTTGACATCATAAATGAGTCATAATCTCATCGAAACTCGACCTATACCTCCTTGCAAAGTCAAAAAAGTGAGTCCTATGCGTTGTCAAAACATTTATTATGTATATTATGTTATTCTATAGCATATTTTGTTGTGCCCAATTATAATTTGGACCAATAACCCTACAACATTGCTTTTACACAAGCATCGGCAATTCTGTGTGTTCATTTACAACAAAAAAACGAAGCGACCAGCAAACACAACAAAATCTGTCACGCTACAACGTTTTTTTAAGATAAAGATAATTTTATTTACTTCAAATATGGTACATACAGAGATATTACATTTAAAAATGTCCAACATATTTCACCTTAAGAAGGCATGCAAATACATAAGTCCCTGGGCTGACCGATTAGCGCCTCACCTGCTCTTACTCTCCCAGTTTCTGAGCGAGCATTTCATCCTAGATATTATCTATCTTTACCATTAGGCGTTCCACGCAGATTTGCGAACTAATAATTCGATTCTGAAAGCTTCAATTTTAATGTAAGTGATGTCAAAAGGTACATTTTACCAAAGTAATATATAGGTAGCTTATGATGTAACTCAGCTAGTCGTCCAAGAATAGCAAAAAATATAGTTTTTTTTATACACAACTGATGCCGGGCCCATGTAGGGCCCACAATAGGTATATTGAAAAGATTCTATTGTTAAAATATTTATCATTTTTAATAGCAAACAAAAAAATATAATGATGTAACTATAGGCATTTTGTTTCTAGGTCGACGGACGAGACGTTCATTTTATTATCATATTAAAATCCGTTTTAACATGTCCTAGTGCTGCCCTCGAATGGCTTATCTAAGATTGATTTTAACTATTATTTGCTTAGTATTGAGAGTGAAAATACCACAAATTCAATTCAATTCTAATAACAAAGAGAAAACCATTTATTCTCAGTCTTTTCACTTCTGCTCGAAGTCACATGAAAGTAGGTCGTCTTCCCACTAGCCTATGTAAACGAGAGGGCTTATTCTTTGAATTCCTTCACTGTCAATATATTTATAGAATCACAACAGTTCAGAATTTATTGTTATACCCACACCAGACAGGCGAACCATCGATATTGAGTAACAAAAACATGTTATGACAGCTGGATCTCTGGGGCTCAGCAAAAATATACATCATTGAGGATTTATCCTGTTAACGTAATACTTAAAAAATGAAAAGACACTGTGTATAGACAAGACTTGGGTACGACGCACTTAGATGAGTTAAATGTGACCATTGTCACTGACCAAACACTTCGTCTTGTACGTCCATCCATCCATCCATACATGAGCCTGTTTTGTCCACTGCTGGACATGGGCATTTCCAAGATTTCGCCAGTTGGCGGTTCTCCTAGAAGAAATGCCCATACTCACACACGCTGGGCAGGCGTGTTGGTGAGCGCGGTGCCGAACCCCTCGCACCAGTGACGCCGCTGCCCGTCACCGGTCATCGGTCCCAGGCAATGGTGGGCCGCCTGGTTTTGCCTGAGAGCTGTCCTCTTACTCTCCCCCGAATAACTTCGGGAGGATTTGCGAGTAGGATGGTGGTACCTCCACAGTCGAGCGCGGCATCAGCTCTACCACCTTTGTACGTATTGTACGTATTTAAGCTGAATTTTAAAAATGGATTGGATAAAATAAAAAAATAATGAGGACATGGCTATATATCTAATCAGAGAACGTATAATATACAGAATTATCAGAATCTTGTCTTAGACCGTCCATTCGATGGATAAAATCTATACAGGATGACTTTTAACCTTACCCCAATAATTGAACACATGGTAAAAGAATAAAACCGGACAAGTGCGTGTCGGACCACCCGCAGTGTAGGGTTCCGCAGTTGCCCAGTACATTTTATGATGTATTCTACTAATACAGATCGCGCCAAACTTCTAGTCCGCTCTGAAGTTGCTCTCCCGAAGAACGGCCCTTAAATTGTTGTGATTGGAGGGGATAAAAAGTTTGGCGCGACTTGTACTCGTAAACCTTAGCTATGATAATTTTCCTTTTAAATTCATTATATATACTACTTCTGTGAATTTTTTCACATATCCATAAAGGACCGTTCAGCCGGCAGGGGAGGGGGGGACACTTGACTCTAACAAAAACCAGCACTTTAAAGCTTAATATTTCGCCAACGGATCCCTAAATCGAAAAATGACTTTTTCACAGCCACAATGTTTTTGAACGACCTTTCTAACTATATGCCACACTATGAGATATATGAAAAAAAAATCATCCCCAATTCACGTGTACGGGAGGTACCTTAAAAAAAATTCATGATTTTTGTTACTGTTTTTTCGGCGTGATTAGTATGTATACTCATGCCAAATTACTGCTTTCTAGTATTAATATAGTCTCTGAGCTAAGCCGCGGACCGACCGACGGACGGACGGATAGACGGACAGACAGACGGACAAACGGACATGGTGAAACTATAAGGGTTCCTTGTCGGACTACGGAGCCCTAAAAGCAGGTTTTATAAAAACTATTCAAAATTACATTCATATATTTACTTAAGTGTTAGCCACTTGAAAGTTTTTGTAAAATCCAAAGAAATCATGATCACCTGAAGAGATAAGATAAATAAGATCGCGCGAAGATCATCTATTACTGATTCCACTATTTGGACTATTTTAAACTTGTATTGTCCCATACGGCCACAATAACCATACATTTAATTTCGAAGTAACATTTTTAATAATATTTTGCCAAACTTTAATTGTTTTTCCATTAAAAATGTGTTCTACTGGCGTGTCTCAATAACATCCAAAACTATTGGCGTTTTTTTAAAGTTATCCTGTTTTTTATCAAAGATTTTCTCTTTTATTTCTTGTACAAATGCTACGAAGCCTTAAGGCATTACCCCTGGTGCACGATAATCTAAGTGAGCAATTTTGAACTTCAGTATGTTGTCAGAAAGTCTACATTAGAACGCTCGCTTCGCGCGCTGTCGGCACGCAAAATTAGTGAATAATCGAGGTTTTTCTGGATTTTAAGAAAAAGTTTTTGGTGTAGGAGTTTTTTTACCTGACATCGGAAAATAAACAATGTTTTTTTTGTTATAGCAGTAATTTCAGACAAAAAACTCAAGCCGCTTAGACATAAAACGAATTATAATTACTTAAAAAAGCATAATTTTCAAAAATAAAATCTATCGAGTTAAATGTGTCCAATTAGGTGACCGACAAGACAACGGAAAGACAAAGGTCTAAAAACACGTGTCCAAGTTTTACATTGATCAGGTAAGTAGTTGACTCAGCATATTAAAACAAAAACTGTTGAAAGACCAAAGGCAAGCCGTTAATCATATGCATTTAAGATACGCATTTAGCCAATTATGTTCGTTTATATCCTGAATTCTCGTCAAGTTTAATTTATTTCTGTAGCTAATTATTTTGATGTTTATTGGAACTAAATACAAGTACACTATCGCCAGTTTTGTTTTCAGAACCATTACATTTCACCGTGAAAGCAACCTGCTAGTTAGAAAACATACAGATTGTTTTTGACAACATATTAATTAATAAAAATAAAATGTCTCCATCTACAGCACAGAAAGTAGGTACCATAGTATATATTGTTTTATATTGCTTTGCTTGAAAATCATCTATACCCGCCTCACTTTTATATTGTAAAAGCTCTTTATATCGGAATTTCACTTTTATCGTCCTGGTTATCTGGAAGCAGCAACCCTTCCGCCAGCAACTTCTGTCTCCTTGTCTCTTCTCGCATAGCTTTTTCTGCTTCTTTCCTCTCTACCGCCTCTTTTTCTTCCTGTGCTTTCCTTACTGCCAACTCTGCCAACGTTTTCTGGTCTAACTTGAAATAGTTTATTGGTTCTTTCAAGAACTTCACATCTCTCGCGTTCATCAGATCTATGAACTTTTCGTAAGCAAACGCTCGGGTCGCTATGTCGTATGTTTTGTTCTTCGTCGCTACTTTGATCCAATCAGAGAACTCTATCTCTGTAAGAGGCTCTCCCCATTTAAATAGCTCTTCTTTTAAGACTTCGAGGTCAATGAATTTTGTTTCATTTTCGTCGTTCCCTGAGGAAATAAGAAACAAAACATTAAATGTTCTAATTGCGTCAACACCTATATTAACAACATGGTAACAGCAAGAAATATAAATAGAAATACATGTATTAGCAGTAAAGATACATTATAACCGGTGTAAATAGACAGATATACCTTTTACGGAAACCACATATTCTACTAATCCACTGATGTATTAGAATAATACTTTTAGGATATCTATGTACTTGATGATTTTGATTTTTTCCAAGTTTTCCAAAGAAAAATAACCGTGCACGTTGGGCAATATTTAAATATACGTGAACCTTGGCTCACCGAGATACGGGCGTATTTTGAGATAAACATGAGACAGCAGTTTACGCGCAGTGTTCTAAAATAGACCTTCCTCTTGCGATATATATCTTCTTTCCTGAAGGTATGCGCGGGTACTGTTCTCGGGAAAAGTTGTTGAGTATGTGGTTACATAAAAAGATCGCTATCTATTTATACCTGGCATACATACGTTGCAAGTCAAATCTAATCTAAAAAAAACTATTCGACTTAATACGAGTTTATAATACAGGAAAGAAATTAAATTGAAGAAAAAGAAAGCAAAACTTGTAAAAAAAACAAGTCTTGCAACTTAGTTCTTCTACCGTAGAAAGTTGTGAGATCCATGTAAATCCAAATTTATTCAGTCCCTACTTAAGGGACCTTCTGTCTTAAGTTATTACATAATTAGCTAACCTAACAACATCTTATACTGACCATATTTTATGTTTTAAATAAATATATTGTCTTGGCCATCGCATGAAAACACAATGTATCTCACAAGTAATACATATTATATTAAATTAGATTATTTAGAATTTAGTGCGATTGAACTTAAGACAGAAGGTCGCTTATGTAGGGACTGAATAAATTCTCACAAGTTCTTACGGTAGAAGAACTAAGTTGCGAGACTTGTTTTTTTTATAAGTTTCATTTTTGATGGCAACTCATTTCTTTTTGTAGGTAGTCCTACTTTTTTTTCTTTCCGGTACCTTCTACTAACAACTGAAAATGTAACTTTGTAATCCTATATATTTATATAATTTTATATATTAATAAACATTTTAGTTTTACCTTGATTTTTACCCTAAATACTAATTGTATTCCAAATTTGAAGCTTCTATGTCTGCTAAAAGTGCCTTAGAGTTTTGATGATCGGTCTGTCAGTGAGTGAGTGGTGAGTGAGTGACAAAATTGAGAAACTTTTACTAGTTATAATTCTCAAACTACTGGTACAAATTGAATGAAATTCGGAATATACCGTGTTTATACCCTGCTTGGTTACTGAAAATTCAAGCTTCTAGTTTTATCCACAACGAAGTTATAGGGGGGTCGAAAATGGCCTGAACTGTTTCGAGAAAAGGATGGTAAGGCCGTGCCGCTTTTTAGCTCGACTTGGCGGGGGCACTGCCATCCCCCCAGATTACGAGATGAATTTTGGATTATTTAAAATTAATTATATGATACACTGGCATAATTAAAAATAATAAATAAATCATCCGATGGATGGATCTTCAGCCTGTTTCGTCCACTGCTGGACGATTTCCAAGATTTCGCCACTCTTATTGGCTCTTATATTTTCCTTGAAAATGCCGAACAAAAATAATACAAAAGTGCACAACCATTTCCTTCAAAATAATATAATAATTAGTGTTTTCTCTCGCGCGAGTTTTTGTTGTATTATAGCGACAAATAGTCCACTGCGCCGCGTCGTAGCTACTATTTAGCTACGCCGTTGTGGGCAGACACTAATTCTGCTACGACGTAGTATTACGGTTCCGTTACAAAAAGAAATCCCTTGCATTTAAATTCCTGTGCTAAACTTTATACTTTAAGCATGCATACACTCATATTAGAAACCGGCTGATTTCCGACGGTCGGACACACTCAGAAAACATCTCGGTAAAGATAATTAACTTTTGTGCTTTTAAACAATAAATAGCTACACCATGACTCAGCCTACAGTCCATCCATCGATCAGCCTGTTTTGTCCACAGCTGTACATATGCCATTCCAACATTTCGCCTTTCTTGGCGGTCCTGCTGGAAGAGATGCACGTGCCGACACAGGCTGGGCAAGCGGGTTGGTGAGGGCGGTACCGAAATCCTCGCACCAGTGACGCAGTTTCCCGTCAGCAGTCTGTTTTACAGGAGGCTCGGCAATTCGGACTCCCAATTTGGGAGTGGATATAATGCCATCAATTGGTCCCATACAATGGTGGGCCACCTGGTTGTGTCATGCCTATTTGAGAGCGTCCACTTACTTTCCCCCAAATAACTTCGAGGGGGTTTATGTGTCAGATGGTGTTACCTCCACAGTCGAGCCCGGCACCACCTCTACCACCTACCTACGAGTCTGCAGTATTTATTACTAAAAGTAAGAATCTAAACTTTGTAAAACAATTGATAAAACATAGGCATCAGCTGTTTGAGATTAAGTTAAGTTAATCATGGGGATAATAATATTGTTTAGGTTGTCATTAACACTTAGGTGTGGTATTAATAGCCATTTTAAATTGACTTTTTTAAACGCCTGCAACAGCAACGGTAATTTGAGAGCTTGTTCTTCTTAGTTTAATTTTCACAAAGTTTTATTAGTCGGTAAGTCACCCGTTCTCAGAGTGCAGACACTAATATTTTCATAATTAAAGGATTTTGATGGTTTCCACTTATAAATAGATACGCAACTACAAGTTAAACACTACATAAACCTGATGCATGTGACCATACTACAGAAAACTAAACTAAATTAGACCTATTGGCGTAACTAGGATTTATAGCTGGCGGGGGGGTCCCGGTTCCAACTCATGAAGGCATCAACAAGTAGCTGTTCTCGATTGTGTGATCGTAATAAGCAGTGGTCGGCGTAGGTTGTGCCATTCATGAATGCTAGCATAACGTGGACATGCCCTTATTCCGGGATTAGATCTTGATTTCCGGGATGCGCATTTAATTATCAATTCAAAAGAAAATAAATTTGTTACTTGACAGCAACGTATAAGCCCCAGCAAATTTCTTGGCACGATTTGATCATTATTAATAACATAATTATTATTCCGCGGAAATAATGGACAATTAAAGCGAAATATCGCTACCTATAAAGTAAATAGGTAATCAATAGAATTTTAGAATCCCGGGATCCCGGGGGTATATCCATATTATTCATAATGTTTGAGGTCGTGACTCTACCTACGCCGACCACTAGGAATAAGATATATAGAGATAACCCTACATACAAAGAAATCGCATACAATGCATAAAACAAAACAAATAACGCCTCAAAATGGTTAAAATATATTTTTACATCAATGACACCCATATTTTTGAAGAGGTGCGGGGGGCCAGGCGGGATTGTGCCCTCCTGGCTCCTACCTAGCTATGCCTATGATTAGACCGACCTAAAACTCCCATGGCTTCCATGACCGCCTGCTCGAACTCATCACCCCAGCTCATCTTCGCTTCGATCATCAACAGCAGCTCGTGGAACTCGACCATATCCACCTGGTCGTTCTCCAGGAATTGCTTTAGGAGCAACTGGATCTCGGAGCCGGTCGGGTTGAAACCGATCTTGCGGAGAAGCGCAGGAATTGCGATTACCTGCACCTGGAATACAAGTCTTTGAAGTACTGAATAAACTGAAAAATTTTGAACAACTTTTCACTGAACATTCTACTCATCATACTGAACAACTTTTCCATGGAAATATGCCGTGCAAATGACAATCAGCCGTTCAAAATTTGTAATGTTTCAACATAACAAGTAAATCTATTGTACTTTGGGAATGTTGGTCAAATATGATCAGCAATGGCGTAACTAGAATTCGTAGCTGGGGGGGTGGGGGGGCAATGGCTCCAACTCATGAAGCCCAACAAATATCTGTTCCCAATTATGTGATCGTAATGAGGTAAACAGAGATAAAGAGGTCATCATACAAACCAAAATACAAAACAAATAATGCCTTGAATCGGATAAATAATATGTTTATGTCAACAATGCCCTTACTTCTGAGGGGGCCAGACAGTGCTCTGGAGAGAGCCGTGCCCCCCTGGCCTTGTTACGCCTATGATGATTAGTGGAGTGTTATCATAGACATCTTAATATAATATTGAGTGTTATATGAATATATGTGTTACCAGTTTAGTTTAGTTATTCTTACCTTGTTATTTTTTGAGGAAGAGTAAAAATGTATCGCAAATGTTTAAATAAGGCTGGAGACAAAATGAGACAGTCTCAACATCTGCTGGAATTAGATACAAGTACTTAGTGCAGCGCTGTTTTTCCGATCACCCTATCTCCCACAAAAACTTCTAGAGATCGTTGCAGATATAATACTAGAACATAGAGTAAACCAAGGTTTACCCGGGTAATGTTACACAAAACTTCGGGGGTCGCCCAATGTTTATTAACATGTCAACTTAATTATGTACCTAACACGGTCCTCCTCGCTTCGATCGTCGTCGTTCCTATTTTTGACTTTTTTCAGACTTTATTCAGCTTCGGGCTTTACCCGTAACATAAACACAGTTGCTTTTATTTTATGGAATTCTGCAATGCGACCTTCAAGTTTCAGCTAATTCACCTAACCCGCTCGTGAGGTGACCTGCGGATGCTGACGTCAAGACAATACTTCTGTATTGAGGGTTCTTGTCTTTATGCCATTTCTAAGAATACCGCGTACGCGCACGCACAGCACCCTATAATGTTTTTCTCAGACTCCTCATTCTTTCCCTAAATACAATAATTTGCCCAAACGCGAGTAGGACTCGCGCACAAAGTGTTCCGTACCACCACATATTACACAAGACATCTTACGAATGAGCCTCGGTACAAAAAGGTTTAAAAACACTCTTAGCGCCATCTATCATTTGATCAATGAAGTTCGGTAAAAGCTGTCAAGCAAGTCATCTCAGATGGCGCTATGATTAACACGAGGTTTATTGGATTTGACTTTATTTTATTTTTATTTTTATTATTGGTCGTGATAGAGGCTATATTAACACGTATTCTGTGAAAATTTCAATTTTCTACCTATTAAGGTTTATAATTATACTTATTGCAACGGCTACTCACGATTTTATAGTCACATTTCGACTGACCTTCGCCCTTCAATATCATACTAAACCACTAATCTTTTATCTGTGACAGACGGACAAACAGACTGCGGAGTCTTAGTAATAGGGTTTTTGTTTGGCACTTGGAGTACGGAACACTAAAAAGGATCACCACGAATCATTTTGCACCAAGCTTGATGATACCTGTGTCATGAATGTAACTCGCAAAAATGGTGAATGATGATGTGGGATGGTATGTATGAACTTTAATTTCTTATACCTAAATATTTTTAACGTACCAAAACACCGTTACTGCACTGGATATCAACTTAGCTGCCATTGAAACCACGTCTGGGGTAGTTTTGCAAATTCGGTGCCGAGTCCATACAAAAGTAGCCATAGTCCTTTACCTAAACAGTTCCCAATTAAAGATAAACTATAGAAACCCCATCACCAACTTACTCTGTCAATTCCTCCTTCATCATACAGCTTGAATATCTCCTTGAAAAACGCGATCTCTTCGTTCTTGAAGCAGGCCGGTGGCGGTGGGATTTTCTTGGGTTTCCCAGCAGCTACCTTCAGATCTAACTTGGGTTGTTTCCTATCTTTAGACTTGGCCTTACCTTAAAGTTAGCGTAGTTTATTTTATTAAACACATTTACATCTTACGCCAAACTTAGGTACCTACGTAAAATATGTTTGTTATAATAAGCGGATATATAATCAAAAATATACATATTATAGGGAAAAACAAAATTAAACCCCTTGTGACACAAAAACCTTTCATTGCGGGTGCTTGTGGTATACAGAACCTGCTTTTGGGAGATTTTGTGTGAATGGGTGGTATTTCTTCTTAGATTTAGATTTTCCAATTTCACAATGTTACGGCACCTTTCTTAGCCTTTTTTGGCGCCATTTTAAGCGGAATAACGTTGAAGTTTTATGTTTACTTGTCACTGATCCAGGAATATGCTTGTAAAATATAAATCTTTGCAACAAAATATTAAACTAAATCATAATAAATAAATACATTGGTTCGTCACTGACAATAACAAAAAAAACATAATTTGATAATTGTTTATATTTTTAACTTTTTTTTATTTTATGTTGCCTGTTACATGCATGCAACCTGATACAGAGATTATTAAACTGGCGTTGCATGTGTACTCTTATATGAAGTAATAACCTGGGTTCCATAGTCTGAGTAAAAACCCTTTAAAAGTTCTCATGCCAGGCGAAACGAAAAATTAAATGCCAATGGTTCTTGCCTAGAAAGAAACAAGAGCACTTATTCTCGGTGTAGTCAAATCACTATCTAGCTGCAAAAGTTTCATCGCTATTCGTGGATTCATTTGAATACAGCTAAGTAATTTGGCCCAGTGCGAGTCGAAATCGCGAATCCAGGATTCCATACTACCACACCCTTCGGGTACGGAACCCTAAAAACTGGTATCAGATTTAAAACAGCGATAACTAAATTAACCATGCTGGGGATAGCGAAGTGGGGAAAGAACTGGATGTTTGCGTACATTGTTATATAAAACAATCAAAAACTGCGTATTATTATTAACGGTTTGTAAATTCCACAGACATAATATAGAAGCAGACCTAACATTAATAAAATAAACGCATAGTCCTCAGTGAACTTCGGGCTCTTTTAAATATCAATATTGCTTTTTTCCAAACAAAATATATAGGTACTTTAAATTAGTTTAGGAATTAATAAATATGTTCCCAAAGGGGTTGCATTTTTATACGTTTCTTCGCACCATGAAGCCTAAATGTAATTTATTTTTTGTATGGAAACTTACCACGCTATTTAATCCTTATGTTTGGTCTGCTACTTAGTAATAATTATTTGTGTGTGGTAAATTCGGTTCAGGTCACGTGATTGGCTTGCAATTTTTAAACTTGCTCACGCGGGCAGCGGGCCATTCAAAATTCGTTCGTGGGCCACGACTGATATTCAGTGATGTCCTGAACATGGGAGTCGTCTTACATCTGGTCGCTTGGTGCCCATTACGGACCTGGACTAAACAAACAGCACTAACTTACAGACAGACCAACCTCATAGAAATTTTTCTCATATTAACACTCATACAAACACCCTTACATCCCCTCTCAAGCACACACACACACACACACACACGCACTCACAAACACCCTCTCTCCCTACCCCACTCACATACTCATCCTCACCCCTATCCTCTTCCTAGTCTCTAAAAAGTATATTTTAAGAAAGTACCTAGTTATGTATAGATTTCCTTTTTTTCATTTCTTTTTAATAACTCATTGTAACCATGTCATTTTTATTTGCCATCATTTCATTGTAAATATGTCATTAATATATCAAGATGCCGGGCTCAGTGGGGCCCGAAATTTAACTTGAAATATTTTTTTTCTTTTTGTATATATACAAATATATAGTACTATAACATAATGGGAAACAAAAATAAAAAAACAAGCTATAAAAGTTTATATTTATTTATAATATTAGTGTGATGTGATAGTGTGATAATATTATGGCGTGAATTTTGCACCGAGATCGTGTTTTATCACCTTAAATTAAATTTTGCGTTGCGAAAATTACCGAGAAACAGTCCAACGGAAAATAACAAACAGAACAATTCGACTCAAAATCACCACCATTAAATTATCAACGAACCAAACTGACAATTCCAAATAACGGCCGTCACGTACCTTTACGTAGCCAAATGATCCGGAAACTGTCTCTCTATTTTCCGGGGAAACCATTTTAACTGTCACCAGAAGCCTCGGACCCTGTTCACCAAATATTCAAGAGATTTCGAAGGTTCAACGTCATTGGTCGGTGCGGCCAACCTATGTGGTCCTTAAAATTAGATTCGCGCGGCTACAACCTTTCATTTCGCAGGGTTTAAACAGAGTTACGGAGTGGAAAGGTAAATAAAAGCTTCTAAAATTGTCCTTCGGTGCTTTTTAAGGCGCAATAGGTCCATCGGACAACGAAAGAGATAACTGAAAAACTAAGCGTCCGAGTAGTGCCGTGAATCAAGAAAAAGACAATACTATTATTAATAAATAAAATTTTATATAAATTCACACAAGAGCGTTTTAAGAAAAACGCAAATCTATGTTTTAGATAATGGGTTTATATGTTTAGAACAGTTATTATTGTTAATTTTCCTTTTTAGTTTGTACAGAGTACTGTTTTGAACTTAAAAAACAACCATCACTTTGTAAGTTTTTTTCAATGCAGCTAATTTTTCTTTATCATGTTTTGTGTTGAGCTTTCGCCTTGGAAAAGGCCTCCATTTTAACATGTTTTTCTTTCATGACTCTATCTATTGTAGTTTGGGAGTACTACTGTTTTAAAATTCTATTGTTTACTACCTATGTCGCCTTTAGGCAACAACTACTAGGCCGCGTTCAGTTTGATCGCCCGCTCATCACTGACAGCAGGATAACATATACAAAATCAACGCGTGCAAAAGAGATGTAATGATCGCCGGGCGTGAGCGGGCGATCAAACTGAACTCAGCCCTGGTGATCTTGTTGCGTGCGTCTCACTTCCTCACACGACTCGTCCCATACTGATCTCTCTATCGTTCGAGGGGGAGAGGTGCGAACGCGCTCAAAACCTAAACAAATAATTACAACTAAATAATTGCTAGGGGTTCGCCCGTAGTAATTATAATAAATAAATAAAAGAAAAACTCAAATTCTTTAAAAATAGTCAAGGGACATTTGTAGTTATAATAACTGAAATTTGACTGTTTCAATTTGTTTTTTTTGCACACTTAGTTAATTCAATCGGATCTTAGTCTTAGATCGTCTTAATTTGGACATAGTTATGGTATTTATTTAAAGTTCTTGACAAAAAAAGTAATAAAAGCCCTCTCATTCCGGATATTCTGTATCTGTAGTTTACCATAAACTATCTTTTGCCCGCGGCTTCATCCACGGTGATTTAGATGGTCGTGTCGAATCTGTTAATATTTTCCGTACCAATTATATTTTAACTTTGACTTTTGGTTCTCATGAAAACTATTTTATAAGAGACCGCCTCTGTAGTCGAGTGGTAGAGCGCTCACGACCAGAGGTCGTGGGATCAATCTCCGGTCGCAGATCACCAAGTCATCTATCATACGGTGGCATATTAATACTTGAAAAAAAAACACATGAGAATTTTAAGATCTTTACGCAGACACATTTGCTTGCGGCTCCGCACGCGTTTGTTCAATGTCTGCCCCGTTTTCGGCTTAGGCGTTGTTTTATGAACACCCTTATAGCCTATATGTTGACCAGGGTCACTACGATGACAATAAAATAAAACGCATCCAAATCTGTTAATTGGTTCTATACATACATACAATCATCAAGAAATTGTAGCTTTGGCTTCAGTACAAACGCCAATTTTTTTATTTTTTTTCGTTTTTTTGTCGATAAAATAAGGTCTAGTTTCACCTCTTTTCGGATGTGCACTCGGTGACTTTAATTTATGCAGCCAAACTCATACTGGAGGCTTGGTAAGTGATCAGTAACACTCTTTGCTGCATTCGCAAAAATCTTGACGTCCCATAGTAATTGACTAGGGGCTGGGCTTTCGTTTGTAAGGAACACGAAAAGAATAATTACGAATTTCACAAAAAGGGTCATTGAACCTTGTTACTGACCACTTACCGAGTCTTCTGTAAGAATTTGGCTGCATAAATTAAAGTCGCCTCTGTCAACCAGTCACAAATAGATGAAAGAGACAGCGAAAAGCGGTGGAGGAGATGTGTACGAATGTAATGGAATATATCCATCCATCCATCAGCCTGTTTCGTCCACTGCTGGACATGGGCCTTTTCAGGATTTCGCCACTCTTGGCGGCCTCCTGGAAGAAATGCCCATACTCACACACGCTGGGCAGGCGGGTTGGTGAGCGCGGTGCCGAAACCCTTGCACCAGTGACGCCGCTGCCCGTCACCAGTCTATTTTATATAAGGCTCGGCAATTGGGGATGGATAAACCGCCATCCATCGGTTCCAGGCAATGGTGGGCCGCCTGGTTTTGCCTGAGAGCTGTTCTCTTACTCTCCCCCGAATAATTTCGAGAGGATTTGCGAGTAAGATGGTGGTACCTCCACAGTCGAGCCTGGCATCAGCTCTACCACCTATATGGAATATATCATGTCAAAATATTTTTAGATCATTTTCATTCTAGAGTAGGCCAGAAGGATTCTGGGGTGGACCGGGGTAACCTGGTCCACTCCCTGTGCTACGCCCTTTGGCGCCCCCAGGGACTTGGCGCCTGCAGTGACTTTCTCTAGTAACATAATAAAAATACAAAAAGGTCCTTGAATATGATAAAATACAGTGAAACTTTTCAGAAAACAAGTGTCTATTTACTTACTTTTTATGAGATACCATTATTATTATGTCAGGTTAATTCGCTTGCAAAGAATATAGTACTGTTGTATAGTTCGCTAGAAAGGCACAAATTTTAACAAATGAAGTTGTTTTCTTCAAAAGGCTTCCACACATAGATATCTTAACAGTATAATTTTATGTATCAGTATTTCCAAAGCATTAATTTGTGACAGTTAATGAATGCCAATATCAATAACAAAATCGACGCTAAGCCATGATGTTAATGCTATCTTGACATATCATTGAAACCAATCAAGGGGTCTAGCATGGTGCCACTTTAACACCATTTGACAGTAAATCCCATATATTTGATGTCAAATGGTGTTTTAAAGTGTGTTAATGTGGCAACCATGTTAGGCCTGCAAAAGCGAAAAGGAGTCATACCCTGAGAATTCCGTACCATTCAAATAAGTTAATAGATTTAAATATATAAAACAAAACTGAAAAATCTGGTAAATTGGTAGACTATATTACTTGTAAAGCCTACTTGGATAGTTAAATGTGATAGTTTACTACTGCTGTTAATTCTTTCACATATCCAAAAACTGCTATTGGACTGCAAGAAACATAGTAGGTACTCCCACTACTGATAGGAACCATGTGGTCACTCAATCCACACACTCTTGCATGACCATCTATGATGACCAGTTTTTAAAAATGGTATATAGTTGCACTCATGACAGCTAAAAAAATTCAGCAAAAAAGTGCAGTGTAAAGAACTTGGGACTCAATTTGATATTATATCAGAACCACAATGATATTCTATATATTTCGGCCAGTAATCAAATGTAGCCCAGGGGCTTGAATAATTGCTTTTAAATTGTATATTTATATTCAAAAGTATTCTATTGTATGCAAATTTCTTTGAATTCAGGAGGAAATTGATCAAATATGGAACAAAAAAAGTTTTCCTAAAAAAATTAGTTGCTTTAAGTTTGGTAAGTTTATGAATACCTATCAATACTTATTTTTCCTTACATATTGTGATTACATGGTATATCTCAATACACAGTATATTACAATACAATTTAAAATAACCCTAAGTTTTAGTGCACAGCGAAGGAAAACTGTAAACAATGTTAAATACAGGATGCTTTTGAATTTCCAAAGTCATGACATGGGACAATAAATCATGAGACAATGAATTACAATGACTGACTTGGGTAACATACATATAAATTCAAAAAAATATCATTCATATTTTATTAGGAACACAAACAAATTTACCTACATGCATAAAAAAGATAATTGTGACATCTATGGCTTTGAAAATCTTTGCTTTGTTTAATTAACCAAAACTCTTGAGCAAGCAAATTATACTTTATTTATTATAATACTTTATTGTACGGCATTTAGTCGGTTTTCTTATTGGCAGCTTTGGTTTCTGTCTTGGGCTTAATCTCTTCCACAGCAACCTCTTTCACCTCTTGCTTGGAAGCCTCATCGAAGTTACCAACGAGGTTAGGTACCTCATCATCATCATCAGGAGGTTTGGGTGCCGCTATGCTCGATGCCAGTCTCTTCAGCTGGTTCAGACCTTCGGGTCCAAGTTGGCTCAAGATACCCGGGAGCATTTCAGCAATCTGCTTATTCTCTCCATGGCCAGTAATAGCGAATGTGTTAGCCGCGAGGGAAGCTTGCGCCTTTGGGTTGTTGAAATGTATCACTGTGCCGTCATCTTTGATCATATTCACCTCCTCGATCCCTGGAATAGTGTTAACGGACAGCTTTTTGAGAGACGATTGTAGTTTCTTGTCGTCTGTGGCCGCGGTCGCGTGAACGACCTTCTTCTTGCGCCTCGGTGTACCCTTACCGCCGATGCGCACTTGCGACTGCAGTTTCTTCAGCATTTCGATATTCATTTTGGTGATTTACACGTGCAATTCGTAGAGTTCGAGAAAAACGCGGTGTGTGCTTAAAAAAATTAAAATGACTGTTTTTTTTTATATAATATATTTTACGGCCATGGAAACAGGTCCTTTTAAGCCTAATAGTTTTTAGTGGTTCATTTTATTATATTTTTTTATATTTTAGTTAATGTTATATTAATTTTACTTTGTTGATTCCATCACTTATTTCATAATATTATTGATAATTTGTCCACGGTGTTCTTGATGTATTTATAAAGGGGAGTAAAAAACTTTGGATCCCGTAAAAGGTCTTGACGATGGGTGGGTATATCCCATAGACATCTTATAATATTATTTTAAATAGATCAGTGGTATATCCATATGGGTTTCTTCGCAAATGTTTTCGAGTTCGGTTACAAGAAGTAGTCTGTGTATTGCGAATTGTTGATTGTTGACATTTAGTAGTGTTTAACAACCCCGCATCATAAACGACCATTTCACATGACTGACTTTGACAAGCATCGAGCAGCGCAAATAATTTCCGCTGATCTCTGCAGCGTATGGGCTATCTGTCATTTCGACGTATGGCCGTTTAACACAACCCATCGCTGCAACCGTTGCACAACTCATCGCTGCATTGATATCTCCACAATATGTGCAATTTGAATCTTCAGCCAGTTTCAGTCTATGCAGGTGAGTACGAGTTTGGCAGTGACCGAATCGCATTCCGTTTACAGTCGTTAAAAATTTCTGCAGTCAGCTTTTTATTTCTATGGTACCAAGGTTGGGCGGGCGGGGTTCCTTGGATCTCAGCATACCATTTTCCTTTCACTTGGCTTATCTCTTTCCAATAATCCAGCGACGCGACGATACAGCCCAGTAGACGCCTAATGTTCAATTTCTTACGCATTAACAATTCTGTCAACAAGCAGAGGCATGAGGAAGCGGAGCAGTGCAATCCTATTGGCCCTACCAAGGTCATTATATTCTAACGTATAGCGTTACAAACTTATCTGTTCTGGTGACGAAGACTGTCATGTAATGACTATAGAAGCCATTTTGGTTTGGCCTTCCGAAACAAATGAGTTTGTGGCGGTGTAACAAAAGAGTTGTAGGATTAGGGGTGGGACAGGTTTAAGTAAAAGGCGATACTTTTTATCGGTATTTTATGTAACAACCGCCCATTATTAATAGCATAATGAATATATTTATTTATTTATTTGGTGAATAATATGGATTGATTATAATCGAATTAATCATTATTAAAAAATAGCTTACATGGTTTCAGAGGTACCTAGTAAACTAATAATATTACATTAGTCGTAAAATATTATTTATCTACTCCGAAACGGTAATTACGTTTACAACATCAAATGCTTTTTTATAAGTACCTAGATTGCTTGACAGATTTTATAATATTATTATTAAAATATTACAGGATATTACATTATAGAAGCGCAAAATTTATTTTTAACACCGCTAGAAAGCCAATCAGCCCCCAGGCAGTATATCTTCATGACTTGAATTCCCAAAGGGGGTGTCAGAGTTGTTCCCAAGTGTTAAATGCACGATAAAAGTACCAGGAGCTCATAACTTATTTACAGGTTTCGCGGCCAGTAAACGCTTTGATCGTCCATCTCCAACATGGGTTGGTTCAGTACATTTTCTGTACCAGGGCTATGCGAAAGTGCTGCCACTTCAGAAAAAAAATAATTTCTTACTTGCTAGAATAATTATTGAAAATTTGCTCAAGTGAATGTCACACTTATCCATTTTTGTTTCATTTCGGGATCACTTGGGTACCTAAAATAAAATAAAATGGTCAAGTGCAATGCAGACTCAGGATTGCGTATTTCATCTGTTTAGGGGAAAATAAGGTAATTTTGGGTAGAATAAGGAAAATATTACTTTACGTCTTACCAATACGTCTTACTTTACTGTAGCAACTAATTGTTGTTTGAGAGAAAGTTCAAACGGTGCTGTGACGGACGGACGGACGGACAACGGAGTCTCACCATGACGGTTCCTTTTTACCCTTTAGGTACGGAACCCCAATAATTGTTTTACAATAAATTGAATATCTGCATCGTAATTTCCAAAGTGTAAATCTTTCAATCTCGTTGGTAGTACGAAGATTTCGGCTTTATCGATAGCAGATTTAGTACATCACTAGTTACAATCACCGAATGAATAGAGCGAAAGAGATAGTGTAAGAATTGCTTGCGTAAGAAAGAGATGTTAGGCGAAAGACATAAACGGGTAGTGACGTATTAACCAGTATAAGATGAACTCTCTTCTCTTAAATCAGTTGAAAAATATAATTTGATTATCTCATTATTCACTTACCGATGAAATGTTATACCGTTTTTCTTATAATCTGAGTTGAGGCTGTTGTTCCCACACCATCGTATTGAACAAGGCGGCATTATAAATATTTATTTTCACTTTTTTTTTCTTTTTAGCGCGGAAGTGTACACGGCTCACAGAATTTGTCGATACTGACTGGAAATTTTTGAGAAGCGGTTTATATCGGTTCGTTCAATCAGATGTGTTGACAGAAGTCGGTCTCCTGTTATTAGGTGTCTACTGGGCTGTATCGTCGCTGCAATAATCACACCATAACGAAAGTCGGTGAATGGATTTTCAGGTCTGTGGAGTGGTCTTCATCACATGTGTTTCTCGTGGTTTAATCAACGACTTCATTGCCAGTGATGCCCTTATGTAAAGGTACCCACATGAAACCTATTGTCTTGCCTCTAATTTCTAAATTATATAGGGTGAATACTATAGCTATTGGCCTGGGTACAGCAATTGGCCACTACATCTTTAGTTGAAATAAATAAGCTTGTATTGAAACCACGCGAGTGAAAAGTACGCCAGTGCATACATTGTAGTCATATTGTTCACGATTATTTCAGTGCGTCTGCTCTAGATGGCGTTTGACGACAATATGAGCCAAACTTCCAAACATGTCAAATCGTGTGCCGGTTTTTTAAGAAAAAAATAAGGTAAGTAAGGTGAAAAAATAAAAACTAGTTAATAGAATCCTGGCAAAAAAAAGGTCTTGTAATTAGCTATTGTACTCGCCTAACGCAAATGACTCCTGTGTACGAGTGAATGAAACAATGAACTGCACTTATTTGTTATTTTACCCTAGTGTGTCACTAGATTGAACCAAACAAAATGTGAAATGGATGTAGTTATTAAATATGTCTCGTCAATGTCTCGTTGTGTTGGGATGTCGTACGTTGCGTGAATTGCGAAATTTGACAGCTTCTCTGAGTGAAATTTAATATTTTGGTGCGATTCCTCTAAGAATGCATGAAAACTTGGTAAAACATTGTTTGTGTTACTTGTTTGCTACATTCTGATATAAATGTATTGTGCGATTGAAGGCTGTAAATCACATACAGCAAGGAAAGAAAATAACCACGAAGCAATAACATTTCATCGGTGAGTTCTGATGGTTTTTTATCTTAATAAGTTAGGTGATCATACCTAGAACTAAGTAATAATAAAAACAATTTTCGTAAATCATAATTTTATTCAATTCCACATGGATTTTTGCCTGTTTTATATAGATTTTCTACGAACAATCATATGTTATGTTTCTTCGCATAGTGATGTACTAAAGGCGTGTAGCGATTAGTACGGCAAACCCACAATCAAAAGACATTGTATTGAGAACTAAACTGTGTACTACGATACGAAAGACGAGCCGAGCGAGAAGGGCGCAAGCACTCGTTGGTGCCTTTTTAACACGTTTGAACTCAAAAACACTATATAGGTATATTGTATACTCATACGTATCATATACACTGGCAACTTGCTGGACAGGGACACACAAGTGGCGAGATCTCTCTCGCTTGGCTCGTTTTCCGCTTGAATATGGTATCATAATAATGACAACCTTATTTTTAAGGAAAGAAAATCTACTTTTGTTGGACAAACATTGGATAGTACACACATATTCTAGTCATAGTTTAAAAATCCATACAGTTGTCTAACGAAAGCATGTAGACAAGGCAATCATGCGGGGCTTGCGGGGCAAGACGCAGGAGGTATTGACCCTGACTGCATACTTACTTTCGAACAAGTAGTCGGGGTCGCGTCTCTCCGGGTTGACGCATCGCAACTCGCAAGTGTAATTAAATAACCCAGTGACATTATCGATGACCAATAATAACAGGTCTCTCTGGTCAACTTATAAATAACAAAAATTGTGCTTACTACTTGTTTTGTGCAAGACCCAGACTTAACAAGGAATTGAGATTCCGCCTTTTTCCAAGTTATTTAAATATTATATATTAACCTAAGTTATGTAAGTACTTTTTTGTTATGTAAGTCTTAGTGTATGAATGTGTAAACTTATTAAAAGATACTTAATAAATACACGATCGAGGATTTTTTTCAAATTCTTGTCTTTACATTTGTTTCTAATTTATCTTTTCTGGTTTGTAATGCACTCTAATAATAATATTTAGAGTATTCCAAAGCGATGAATTTCGCAATAAAAACATAATCTTTTATTAATGAGAACTGTGAATTACTTAACTGTCTGAAGCAACACATATTGTAGCGACGACAGCGCCATCTGTTTCTTAAGAACAAGGCATGAAATCACATAACGCCTTCGTGAGCATGCAGTATGTGCATTATAAGCCAGTTAGATCAAATAGTTACAAAAAATAAATCGTTGGACAAGTATGGTGGAAAAATTCAACGGTCTAGGTAAGTACCTCGGTGGCGTAAACGAAACTTTTTCTTTTATTTCCTTTATTTACACAATATAACTCAATCGTATCATAACAAACACACCCTGTTATACACAGACACTCACACCCTTTTAGTCTATTTTTAATTTATTATTGTTCTGAGTTCATTACTAATAAAATTGTTATATTTTATTCAACATTCATACAAAATTAACTTGTTTCCAGATATCTAATATCAGTCTCTTTAAAAATCAATTGTAATTCTTTTTTCTAAATTAATACGAAATTTACTGGTTATTGAAATATTTAATGTCCCTAGTTTTTATAATTAAGAAATTGTTTAATGTAAATCCAAGAGGAAGTGCGGGGTTCCTGTACTTCAGTTCTCGTAATTAACACGGGACTCCGACGTTAATATTGTTTATGTAATGTAATCTTAATGAATAAACTTATTTTATTTTGTTATTTTAAAGGCAGATGCTACTTTGCTATGAATTCTATTATATAAAGCAACAGGATGTCACCAGGAAGGTCGGTGCCACCTCTTTTCTTTTCTAGGGTCCAGTACCTCGAAATTAAAAAATTGTCCGTCTGTCCATCTGTCAAGACCCTTTTTCTAGAGCACTGTTAAGGATATCAAGTTGAAAAGAATTTCTCCTACAGAAATCTACGGTCCCAAAGTGGTGTTAAAAAATCGGGCTTCCAACTTAACGATCTATTGCCTTTTACGTAATCAATTACATACAAATGAATTTACCATGAAAACCTATAGGCTACTTCCAGTTAACTCAGAAACTTAAAATTCCGTTCGCAATTCTGAAAATGAGCGATATGTCACGGTTTTAATTATTAAAGACGAAACTACGACCCACTTAATTAGATCTGTTGGATACATGGAGTTTAATCGATCGTAAGTATCAAGTTAGTTTGGTAATGTATAACTGCTTGTGGAAACATTTGTGTTTTAAACGGTATGATACGGAAACCTCAGGGGACGAATCCTACTCGCACTTGACTAAATTTTATTTTTCACACTATGATATAACACATATATGGGCAACCACCGGCCCGCGGGCCGCATCCAGCCCGTAACGGTTTTTAAAACGGCCCGCGGCAAGGATCAATTTAAAATCAGACTAACATTTTTAGCAAAAAGTCGCGATTCGTTGTTTTCCTGCAATTTTAATACTTTCAGGGACATTACGAGACGAAAAAGAAAGAACAATAGAACCACGTCTTCTGTGGGCGGTCCGTGTTACTGAAAGAGATAAGTACTGGCTGCACTTAAATTCTTTGCCGATCTGAGTAAGAAGCGTGTTAGAGTAATTTATCTCACACGTCTAAATATTTTCATGTCTGAATAATATTTAATTCTTTTTGTTGCTTATGCGCTGCACAATTTTATATATTTTTCTTTAAGTCATAAGATTGATGTGTATTTTGTAGCCGTATGATTTTTTAACGAAAAAGCGGCATGCGCCATACAGCTTTTTCGGAAAAAAAAGCGTGGCATAAAGGCCGACCCCGAAATGAAAGCAATTACGGAAATCTTTCAACAAAAAGACAAAAACATGGGTGCAACGACGACGACGAGGAGCGAGCGAGTAAGGCGAAGCGAGGAGAAGCGAAGTGAGGACGAGCGTTTATGGTTTACACAAAAATGGATTTGAGCTGAGCAAAGCGGATCGGAGCGAGGCAACCCCCTGTTTTAATTTTTAATTTCTTTTGATCGCGTTTGATCCGTAACTCGGTTTTTCAAACTGTTTAAGTCATCATACCACGAAATATATGATAGTGGAAAAGTATCAAAATAAAACAGTAAATTAATTGTATATATTTTTAATGGCACAAAAAATAAAACTAAGTTGGTAAATAAATTCAATATTCCTATTTTAAAGTCAAGATTGTTAAATATAATATTTATTTTGGTTAATTGAAGAAAAAGTTAACGACATAACTGGGTGATTGAATGCAGAATTTATTAATATTAAAGAGCCCGTTTATATTTTTATGCGAGTAATCAAAAATTTCCAGCACCTTTCACAATTTACCATCTTGGGAAAAACATTTATACTGTTGAATACATTTTAAACATAGACCAATCTTTCATATTGATAGTTAATGTATCATATTTACAAACACCAGTTTATTTTTTGTAGTGATCAACCTCCCACACCTCGTTGTTGTTGTACGATATGTGAAAAAATCATGGCATTAGTACCTATAACGAAATTAAAAGGAAAACTACCACAGCTAAGAAAATCTTGCAAGTTAACGTGTAATAGTCGACCAACTTAACTTTGCAGTTATGTTCCATACATTTGTACATAGATTCGCGCGCTTTTACTTCACTAAGTCTATTTTGTTTGTTTAGGTAGGTAGTTTAGGTTGATAGCCACGGCCGAGATTATTCCATTATTCAATCAATCGAACCATTCATTATCATCATGCATCTGTGTCCCATAGATAAATATCTTACAAACTAGCATATATTACAGTTATTGCGTGGGTGGCGATGTTTTGGGTTCGGGGTTGGACTGGCGGTAGTAAAATATTCGTATGAAAACCGTGTAATAATGGCTTGTCACAAACTACAGCTTACAAAATGGCGAATCGAGAATCGGGACGCAAGCGACGCGCGCGCGGACTATCCTGTTGGCAGTTGGCACTCATTGCTCGACTGCCGGCGCGGGCGTCGCGTGTTACCCATGCAACATATTATATGCGAAAGCGAGACGGCATGACGCCTCTTGTCCTTCGCGGAGGGGGTTTACGGTGGGCACACGCTACACTCTCCCCCTCGAGCTCATGAAACCGACCCTGGTCATGAGATCGCACAGCATAATCCTGACGAAGGCGTCGTCTTTTACGCTTTGGAATAACAGGATCAGGAGGTGTGTCCTGTCTATTGTAAAAACGACTAAGTTCCGACACGTGAAGGAACGGTGTGGGGGCTCCCCCTGGCTCAAAGATGTCCTGATTGTCTCTGAGGAGACGGGCAAGCGCGTCGCGTTGTTCTTCATTAAGAATCGTCGCCTCCTCATCCCTAAGGACATTAACAGCTGCACACGAAGTTGGAGGTGACACGCTTTCAAACGTTAACTCGAACTTACGCTTATTATTTTCAGCGAAGTGCCAGCTGGAATTACTAAAATCAACCGAAACATTGAAATTAATCAAAAGGTCAATCCCTAAAAGGCTCTCATTACTGTCAGCCTCGGGAAAAATCAAAAAGGCAACATTATTAGTTTTATGTTCGAGCGTCACCTTCACCTCCGTAGTAAGTACATTCCTTACTCTATTAACGCCATCCGCCAACTTTACAGATCTAGTTGACGGGTGCATAGGATGTCCTTTAGCCTTGAGAAGAGCGTATAACGTGTGACCGGCAACGCAACTTTTTGTCGCGGAGTCTACCAACGCAATACCGTGTTTACCTAAAATACTCATATTTAACACCGGTCTTCGAAAGGGTTGACAATTCTCAGCTTGAGAAAAAAAATGTGGTTCGTTGGGTTGTATGCAAAAAATTTGATCATCTCTTGATTTTTTGCAAAGAGATTGACAGCCGTTGGCCTCTTCGCAAAAAGGTTGACAATCTCTGGCCTCCTTATTAAAGGGTTGGGAGCCACTGGGTTTCTTGCAAACAGATTCACAATCGCTGGATTCCCCGCAAAAAGATTGATAATCTCTGACATCCCCGTGTAAATTTTGAGAACCATTAAGTTTTATGCAAACCGATTGAGAATCTCTGGCATCACCAAACTTTGAGAACCGGTGGGGTTCATGCTAAGAGATTGACAATCGGTGGATTTTCCGCAAAAAGATTGTGAATCTCTGGCATCACCGTACGAATTTTGAGAACCGGTAAGTTTCCTGCAAAGAGATTGACAAACGCTGGATTTTCCAAAAAAAGATTGGGAATCTCTGGCATCACCGTACGAATTTTAAGAACCGGTGGGTTTCATGCAAAGAGATTGACAACGGCTGGATTCTCCGCAAAAAGATTGGGAATCTCTGGCATCACCGTACGAATTTTGAGAACCGGTGGGTTTCATGCAAAGGGATTGACAATCGCTGGATTTTCCGCAAAAAGATTGTGAATCTCTTGAATCACAGAGCGTATCTAAAGTAAAAGCGTGAGCCGTAAACTCCCCCTTGACGCAAGTACCACAAATAATATTATTTTGCTTATTACTAGTACACACACACTTATCATCTCGGGTATTATCGACATCGTTCACTCATAATAATCTTCTTCATGTGAAGGGCGGTGTGGTTGCTATGCGCCCGCTCTTCTGTAGCCGTTGCCGTCGCAAACGCGGGAGACGCGGGGGGCGCAGGACTAGCAAGCGCGGCCGTCGCGGGGCGCGCGGGTGTTGCGCTTCTCGCAGGAGAGTCGGTTGGCAACACGCCGGGTGCAGGAGGCGACATGCCGAGCGCGGGGGGCACCCGCGGCTCTGACGATGGGCTTTCCCTCAGTGACGCCGACATCAAAGGCACGGACTCAGACGCGTACCCTTTATGATCACCGAACACTTGACGCAAATTTAACGAATAAAACGGTTGACCGGGGCTAACGCTACAGTTCGGACAATTAGATCGGATAACATTTGGGGCCCCGCAACCGTAACACTGCACTGCTTTTTTGTCATCTTTCCTATCATTTTTATTACTGGCATTCACCAAAATCGTCAATTATTTATTGATTTGTATTTCGCAAACAATATGTATGATCTAATGGTATGAATATCTATACTGTATCTTTGTACTAAAACCGTATTTTTTATTTCTTGTTCTAGCTCGACGACGTTTGTTCTAAATCGTGGAGGTCCCCTTTTTTTACGCTTTTGATGAGTTTTTCCGGGCGACTTAATGTGAACGCTTTTTTCCGATATGCCTGCAAAAGTGAAAAGCAATTTCTTATTTTCCCATAAAATTGGCTTTATGTTTAAAGCTGGTAACCCTATTTTACTAACCCGTCATGACACTGACACGAGATCGAACCTAATCGGAAGGAATCACGGTGCATTGTTTGCATTTTCTCTTTCACAAAAGGCGTACCTTCAACCCAATCTCTTTGGCACTATTTTTCAACGGCTTTGGCAATAATTATACATAATTTATCAAATAATTTTGAAAAATCTGACTGACAACAATATGACAGCAAAAGATTGACAAGCAGTGTTCAGTATTATATTAAATATCAGCATTCCTATATACGACAGTTATTATATTCTTTGGCAGTGATGCCAACATGACTCCAAGGGGCAAGTTATAATGAATGGAATAATGTGAAAGAAATACCCAAGGCCGGGTTACGAATGGGGCTGACAGCACTAAAAGTACCATCACACTACACACGCCGCACCAGCGCTGCCAATTGGCGGGTACATATAATTACTCGTATTGCGGGTAATTTGACGATAAATTGAGAAGGCGGGTATTTGTTGTCTTGAGGGTAAAAGCGGGTATTTTGTATTGTAGATAATTTTAATTCAAACAAATGTTGGATGTTTAGTTAAGTCAATGCCTAGAATATGAAACCATTTATGGTGTCTTTAATGAGGGATTCACCTCCTAAATGCATACGCTATTACCGCAGGCATTGAATGAATTCAATTGAATGAACATTGAATATTGAAGGTCTGTAGCTATTGGTCATTTTTTTTCTCCATTACGCGTCGTACTGCTATAATCCATTGCTCTGATTAGTAGAGAGTCTATTAAACATACGTCTGTGTTATAGGTTGAGCTAATCACCTTGGCAAGTGAGTGTTTTGTTCGATTTTAAATCATAAAAATTATGAAAAGTGGCTAAAAAGAACGAAAAAAAGTGATAGTGACATTTCAACCTAATGCTGAATGCTAAAAACAATACTGTGATAAGTCAAAAAGTTATCTTAGGCAAAACTATTAAATATTTTATTAAGTTTCAAAATTATATGTGTCGATTAGGTACAAAAAATTGGTTTTATTTTATGGCCAAAAAATATTTGCGGGTATTTTGTGTTTGAAGGTGGGTAAAAGCGGGTATTTTTGTGACTCGTAGCGGGTAATCTGACTATTTATGTCTGGCAGCCAGGGTTGGCACTGTTTAAAACAAATGTTTAAAACAAGTGTTTTATACAGTGTTTACAACACCGAGAAAAAAACACCCTTGCTTAAAACACTGTTTAAAACAAATTGTTTTAAACGTGTTTAAAACACTCATATATAAAACACTGTTTTTTAGCATATAAATTATTATTTTTTTCTTATATCGAACGTGTCGTTGTTATTATTCTTTTTTTCCCCAAACATAAAGACGAGAACGGGCGGTGTCGGTGAGTACTTATATATTCAAGCATTTCCACGTTTCGTGTTTCTTGGGAAAGCACTTATTATTTTTCAGTCAATACATACATGATTAGATTATGATAATTGATAACATTCAAAAAACGCTTTTTAATTAATTTTACATATACTCGTACATAGTAAGATGGTGGTACCTCCACAGTCGAGCCCGGCATCAGCTCTACCACCTTACCTACTCGCAAATCCTCCCGAAGTTATTCGGGGGAGAGTAAGAGAACAGCTCTCAAGCAAAAAAACCAGGCGGCCCACCATTGCCTGGGACCGATGGATGGCGGTATATCCATCCCCAATTGCCGGGCTTTATATAAAACAGACTAGTGACGGGCAGCGGCGTCACTGGTGCAAGGGTTTCGGCACCGCGCTCACCAACCCGCCTGCCCAGCGTGTGTGAGTATGGGCATTTCTTCCAGGAGGACCGTCAAGAGTGGTGAAATCCTGGAAAGGCCTATGTCCAGCAGTGGGCGAAACAGGCTGATGGATGGATGGACTCGTACATAAGTTACCAATACAATACCCCAAAAATGTTTTAAACATGTTTAAAACAGCCGCAGAAAAAACAACAGTAAATATTTGTTTCAAACATGTTTTTTTTTTTAATTTTGTTTTAAACAGGATGTTTTGATCTTTAAAAAAAAACATTTCTTTTTTCCAACCCTGCTGGCAGCCCTGCGCCGCACGGCCATCAGTGATTCGGAATGACGATAGACGCGATGTAATCGATTATGTCTTGACTCGGAACGCACTACAATTTTGTTCTGTGGCCAAGTGACGCCCATTTGACAGGTGACGGACGGATTAGATTATTATTATTAGGATTGCGTCCGGTCCTCGTTGCGTATTGCAGTTTAGGGTTTTTTAAGAAGTTTTAATTTAGAAAGCGTGTTATTTTCAGTATTTCGCCAAAACTTAACTTCACACAAGATGGTTGCACGGGTGGCTGGTGTTTTTGATGAAAAGTTGACTGAAGCCATCGCTAATTCCAAGATTTTGGTTATTGGAGCCGGTGGCATAGGTTGTGAAATCTTGAAGAATCTCGTACTCACCGGCTTTCCACAGATTGAGATCGTATGTATTATCGTCGAGTTACCATAACAATGCTATATTCAATGAACTGCGTGATAACAATGGCTATTTTCTTTCAGATCGACCTTGATACAATCGACGTCAGCAACTTGAATCGCCAGTTTCTGTTTCACAAAGAACATGTTGGCAAGTCGAAGGCTCAAGTCGCGAAAGACAGCGCCCTCAGCTTCAACCCCAACGTGAATATTGTTGCACATCATGACAGTGTTATAAGGTCTGTCTAAACTACCTTGCTCACTGTATGAACCATCCTCAGTATAAAATACACATCTCTACTAATAATAAAGTAGAAAAATGGGCTCAGCTCCTAAAAGAGTATACTGAAAGGTATATTCCATTTTTGTTTACTGATGGATCTGCTTAAACTGAACAATCCCCCAAAATTTCGGACTCTAGAAATTAACAGTTTTCCCAAAAAAAATCTAAATCTAAAATAACCTCACGAAATTTTGTATTTGTTACAACATTTTCTTTTTCTACCATTGTCTTTCATGAGAACCTCAACGGATTTGGATGCAGTTTTTTAAATTATAACTGTAGTGATCCTGGTCAACACATGGGCTATAAGGGGTGTTCATTAAATAGTGCCCAAGCCGAAAATGGGGCAAAGAATTAATAAACGTTGGCAGAGCCTCAGGCAAAGCTATTTATTATAAATATAAAATACATTTAAAAAATCTGAAGCGTCAGAAATCTAAATAATAACATAATATTATTAAAATTGCAAATTTTCCTTGCAGAAAAGCAGTTGAATTTTTTTTAATGGTACATGTATCTTTTCATATTATTTTAACTGAACATGTCAACAAGTAAATAGTTTTAACAGACACCTATAGTTGTAAAGCCTTGAAGCTGTTAGTCTCTTCAGTACATAGCTTGTAATAAAATGCATCCAGGACAATCTATATCAATATATAATATCTCATTAAACTGTCTTGTTTGTGCACTATATGATTGTTGGTCATGCCCAAAATACTATGCTGGCTCTTTTAACATGAAATTGTTTAACCCAGCTCCTTTTATGTGATAATAATTATGTGGACAATGATTCTGGGTCTTAATGACCTGAATATTGTCTGTAATTTTTTTATAACATCAAATGATATCTAGGTTAATTTAAATATTTTTATAGCACACCGTGCGTAAAATGACCACTTTACGCACGCTGCGCTTGCGTAAAGTCGGCATTTTCCGCACTTGTGCTATAAAATATTATACGAAACTCGTGCGAGAAACTTTTTCTCGACTTGTGTGATTGCAGCACTCACACTCGTCAGAAAACGTTTCATTGCTCTCGTATTGTAATGTACTATTAAAACACATCATGAAAATACCAGTATATATAATAAACCAAACTTCTATCAACTTTCTCCAAACTACATTCAATATATTGTACAGTATCAGGCCATTTAAAGGTCGCATTGTGCTTTAAAAAGAGATATTCGGCTACCTTCGGCTTTGTACAGCGTCATTAAGAGCTGCTATAACTTGTTTGTGAATTTTTTTTTTAAATCAAAACAAAAAGATAACATGTAGGTAAAAGACAACATATCTGTACTATGTATGTTAATTTATTTATTTTAATGAAAAACTATAATTTTTATTTCCAATCAAATAACAAAATACAAAAAAATTAATAGATATGTGAAGCCTCTCTGTGTCATTTTACTAATCAGATTCGCAATTCCTTCCATATTGTCATCTCTGTCACTATCCCCCGTATTTATCACCAGCCAATCAGTATAATTGTCTAAATAATGATCAGTTCTTCGATAATAATTTTCACATTTTATTGCGTATTCACAAACATTTTTCCACTTCTCAGCTCCAATCATGTTTAATTTTTCAGTCAATAAATTTTTCACCTAATTCAAATTCATATCCACATTTCTAGCTGCTACATAGCCTTTTAATTGAGACTATATATTTTCAATAGGATTGAAATCCGGGTAATATGGCGGCAATCGCAACGTAGTGTGCCCATGTGTATTTTGTCTACGGAAAATTCTGTCAAATTTTCCTTGTGGCGACATATAATAGCGTAAATCAGTTTATGATTAAGCTTTTTGCCATAATGTCATACTTACCCCATTTGGCTATACGCACATATGTTTCTCTGATAGTCATTCCTAAACTCAGTCTGGGTTGGGTTTTCTACCTGGGTTGCAACACTAACCAGTTCAAAAATCACTGTGCATCGCAACACTGACCATTCAAAAATGGGTGTGTTGCAAACCCATTCAAAAACTCAGCATTGCAACTGGAATGTTCCTACCAAGCTTAGGGTTCTTTAATGAATGCACTTCTGAGGAATTCACCAGCAGTGTGAGTGGAGGGGTAATGCATCTCAAGCTATAAAGTATAAGCTAACACAATATTAAAAAAGCAGGGTGTAGTAAAATAAAAAGAAGCTGGTCCAGTGCGAGTCAGACTTGCATACCTAGGGTTCCATAATTCGACAGTTTTGGGAACTGGCAGAAGGTACTTGAAATAAAACTCGTGGTGTGGATGAAAAATTTAAGAAAGTGACTAAATAGCCATTAGTGGCTTCCTTAGTTTTAATTTTATTCGACCGCCAGGGATAGGTTGGATGACGAGCGAAGCGAGGAGGAGCCGTTAGGTTGACATGTAAGTACATATTAGGGAGCTGAATGGAGCGAGGTAACCCCCGTAGTTTTAACAGAATAGGCATGATGACTAAAAAAAATTAAAAATTTGATTAGTCCGTCAGTTAGATTATCAGAAAATATTGGACAAGTATTTTTTTCAATTAAACAAAAAATGATGAAGATATAGCCTGCTGAAGTTGCGCGTGACGTCACATCTAAGTACAATTTTAAGAAGTGACGTCATTTTCCCCCACTCCCATACTTTGACGCGCTTTATCTCTGTAATTTTTTGTTTGATTGACAAAAGAAAAAATATGTGTCCAATATTTTTTGATAATCTAAATGATGGACTAAATAGAATAATATTTTGTTTACCCTGTCTACAAGCCTATTCACGATATGCAGAAAAAAACATTTTCGGATGACTTACGGTTCAATAACTTATAAAATTAAAGAACCGCTTCCTTTCCGAACTGTAGGTACATTGCAAATTGAGCCTTATTCGTGCTAATAAAGATATTCCAACAGCTAAATAATGACTTACGGTTCAATAATTTTAAAAATCAAAGGTTTGCTGGCAGCCCTTTAGTCACTTCCAAAGTTTAATTTTGTCATTTTACTATCGTGAATTTCTCAACCCCTATATTTTTCCTGTAATCTTTACGTAATCCCAAATTACCATGATTAGGGGGGGAGGACATGCATTTCTTTGCGGTTTTTCCAAGATTTCTCGAAATCGGTGACAGTAAATATAGTAAAAGTATATATTTTTATAATCAGCCTTTTTAATATAGATAATTTGATACCCATATTGTAATTTTAGGATATTCTTAGGGTTCCGTACCTCAATAGAAAAAAACGGAGCCCTTATAGGATCACTTTGTTGTCCGTCTGTCTGTCTGTCAATACCCTATTATCTCGGGAACGCGTGGACGTATTGAGTTTAAATTAAAACCTCAAACTTCTAAGTTAACGTGAAAAAAAGATACGGCCGTTTATGCCGCAAAAAACGTACATATCGACACTCTCAAGGGAATCAAAATTCATAGGGTATTTCCCGTTGACCTAGAACTATGAAATTTGGCAAGTAATACTGTCTTATACTACAAGTATAGTGAAAAATCAGAAATAAAAAATATAGTCTTTAACGGAGCCCTCGGTGGGCGAGTCAGACTCGCACTAGTTCAGTTTTTTTTTTCCTCTTCTTTTTATCGGTAATATTTTACACAGTTTCAAATATTTTTTTTACACCGTATATGCATTCAAGTCAATACTATTTTTGTGGCAAACTTCAAGTTGTTCTCTTGGTGCTAAAGTCATGAGACTGTGACATATGGATGGACCACGGAGTCTCACCATAAAGGTTCCTTCTACCTTTCAGGTACTATGGAACCCTAACAACAGTTTAAAATCACTTTAAGTCACTGAGACTCAGTGCCATCAATGCGGGGATAAGCTTCATTGAATTAAACTGTTTTTAGTAATTACACACACAGACTTCATATAGCATAATATATGTAATTGCAGAGAATCAGCACAGAATTATCATCCCACAATTTTCCATACACTAGAGAAATGGAGAGACTTATTTATTCATTTTATTATGTACCAATTTAATTTTCTAATTTGCTATATTTGTTGATATATATAAACACAAATTAGATTTAAATGTTTACATTCAACTTTTGTTTCCAGTAATGATTATGGAGTGAGTTACTTCAAGCAGTTCAATGTAGTGATGAATGCACTGGACAACCGTGTAGCCCGGAACCATGTGAACAGAATGTGTCTTGCTGCCAACGTGCCCCTGATAGAGACCGGCACTGCAGGGTATGCTGGCCAGGTATGTGTTTGCGAACAGAAGCTATGCTATGCAGCTGAATGTTCTTATAGAAATGCTTAAAAGGCAGACTGATGCAGAAATATTTGATAATACAACATTTTGGCTTGTAAAAATAAAGTTATTGGGTATAAGTAACTTTTTAGGGTTCCGTACCCAAAGCGTAACCAACGGGACCCTATTACTAAGACTCTGCTGTCCATCTGTCACCAGGCTGTATCTCATGAATAGTGATAGTTAGACAGTTGAAATTTTCACAGATGATGTATTTTTAAGCACTGTAAGTAGGCTAAGGTTCTGATGTAAAAATAAATAAATTTCTGTTGCTGCGGAAATCAGAAATCAGAATTTTATTCCCCAAACTAGCTTTTGCCCATGGCTCCGCCCGCGTGTTATTCGGTTTAACGACATGCTTTATTCTGGGATAAAAAGTAGCCTTTGTGTTAAGTTAGGGTATAAGCTATATCCATTCCAAATTTCATCCAAATCCGTCCCGCCGTTTCAGCGTGAAAGAGTAACAAACATATACACACACACACACGAACTTTCGCATTTACAATATTAGTGTGATAACAGTGGTTGTTATGTAAGGTATAACTAACTAACTGCTATAACAACAAATACTAAAAAACAGAATAAAATAAATATTAAAGGAGGCTCCCAACACACGTGATTTTTTTGCCGTTTTTATAGATAATGGTACGGAACCCTTTGTGGGCGAGTCCGATTCGCACTTGGCTTGTTTTTTTTTGTTTAACTAACAGGTATTTTAGTTACCTTTATCTGAGCCAAATTTCAGCTCTGTAAGTCAATTAGGCTGAGATTCAGAGTGCATTTTGAGTCCGACCTCAATTTTACAAACGTCAAAAAGCGACGTGCGTGATCTCATGCTAGAGTGACGTTTGTAAGATTGAGTTCGGACTCAAAATGGCTGAGGCTGAGATTCAGAGTGCATTTTGTGTCCGAACTCAAGAGGAACTCAATCTTACAAACGTCACTTTAGTATGGGATCGAGATTCAGAGTGCATTTTGAGTCCGAACTCAATCTTACAAACGTCAAAAAGTGACGTGATCTTATACTAGAGTGACGTTTGTAAGATTGGGTTCGGACTCAAAATGCACTCTGAATCTCAGCTTTAGATTCTGATATTTAAAATTAAAATAATTATATATATTTTGCTATTATAAGCTTTTCATTTTATTATATCTAAAGACTCAATAAATGTAAAACAAATGTTTCCAATATATATTTTGGCTCACTTCACTTCCCAGAAGTTGATCCTTACAAGGAACACTATCACATGGTGCAATAAGTACGTCTTTTTTTATCAGCAGGTTGTATGCTTGGCTAGGGAAATAATTTTGTCAAAAATCGAATGATGCAGTTCGGTCCCAAGACTCCTTTAGGCATGTTTTGCTATCTATAGTTTCAGATATGGCCATCCACACCCACTTGAAAAACCAAACCTGTATTTTTTTTTTCATTCCTTATGGCTTAGACTGAAGCCTCAGAGTAGGCCGAAATATATCTCGAAAAAAATATTTTTATTTTATTGTGGGTTCTTCCGTACACAGAACTCAAAATACCAAATAGGGTTGGAATCGAGCAGATCATATAACTCCAATAAGTCTAAATTTAAGCCCCTCTGAATATCAATTGTTTAATTAATAAACTCAACAATAACATATATTACTTTCCCTAGTATCAGTAGTCTGATGATCGGACTGTTGAGTTTGGCTGTAATATATCTTGTCTTCCAATGTAAATGATATTGTTATTAATTATTATGTAAACAATTATATTCTATTGATGTATTTGGTTTAATTTTTATTCAATTTGTCTGCAATTATTAATTATTTCAAAGGGAAAAAGGCAATTCACGTCTCTCCCTAAGAGGTAGACAGAACCATAAGCTCCTGGCACATCTCTTTCCTTTGTTTGATATAGATAATGTAACTTCCAGGTGGAGCTGATCAAGAAAGGTCTGACCCAATGTTACGAGTGCCAGCCCAAAGCCCCACAGAAGACGTTTCCTGGCTGCACCATCCGCAACACTCCGTCGGAGCCCATCCACTGCATCGTGTGGGCAAAGCATCTGTTCAACCAACTCTTCGGTGAAGAAGACCCTGATCAGGTATCGTCATCATCCCATTAAAGCTTACTGCTGGGTATTGCCTCTTATTTATATTATCTTCTAACTTAACATCTATTGCTATTGCTTCAAACTTTTTGTACTTTGTGTAATGTAATTTCTAGCCAATCACGATACCTTTGAGAGTGATAGTGTTAGATGTTGAAGTTAGGCAATAAGGGGGCAGGTATGCATTATGATATTGATATTTATTTGAAGGCATTCGTGCGAATCGGGCCACTTTTCGTAAACTTTAACAAATTTTGCTCTGGAGCCACAACTGAAATGGCGAAATAAATCAGCTGTTCCAAACATTTAAGACATTAGGACGGGTACTATCTCTATAGATTGAAAAGATCGTGCGCGGGGTGACAGACGTTGGTGAGGGCAAGGTGCTGTCGTCGAGTGACAATAGTTGCACGCGCTTCCCTTTCCCGAAACACCACCCACTTACCGCTAACATCTAGCTAGAGTACCTCGTCCCCTCCAACGTCTGTCGCCCCGCGGGACGGTCGCGCAGGGTTTTGATTGTCTACAGTTTTCGGCTTTGCAGCAACTAAAAAACCAGCCTTTATGTTTAAAATATATCATTGTATTAATTTTAAATCTGTCTCTTAAGGCGCTTAGGTATGCCACCGTTTTAGTGAAAAATTTGATAACTCGTTTTTCTGCTGTTTTCCGTTATAGACTAAAGTTTAAGACCTCTATAGTTTAATACAGGCATTTACAAAGTCACTATTTTGGCTAAAATGTAAAATTTTGGTACAGATACAATTTAAGGCAAGAAAACAACTTTATGTAAATCTGTCCAGCTTGATATATTTAAAACAAAATCAATATTAAAAATGTTGGCCAAATTGTGCCTTTTAAAATATTAGTACCAGATGATAGAGGTCTTATACTTTGGTCTATAACGAAAAACAACAGAGAAACGGATTATCAAATTTTTTACTAAAACGGTGGCGTGCTTAAGCGTATTTTAACACTTAATATACGCTAATCAGGACGTGAGCCCAGACACGGCTGACCCGGAGGCAGCGGGTGACGCCGGCTCGACCGCGCTCGCCGCTGAGGGCACTTCAACAGGGAACGTCGAGAGAAAGAGCACGCGCGCCTGGGCGGCCGAAACGGAATACGACGCGGAGAAGATATTCACTAAGCTGTTCGGGGACGACATACGATACTTGCTGTCTATGGAGAATCTGTGGAAGAAACGCAGGTTCGTTTTTAGTAGAATAGAAACTTGAAATTCATAAACTAGCCTTTGCCCGCGGTGGTGGTTAGTATATAAACACCTCTTATATTATAGCCTATATGTGGACCAGGGTCACTACGACGAATATATTCAATGTGTAGATACGACCTTTTTACTACTTTATGATTAGTATTAGATATACAGTACACAACACAACACAAATCAGTACAGACTTATAGAAACATGCAAATGTACAAACAAATTCAAATAAAATAGGGAAAACGAAAAATCCATAGAAATAACCTAGGTACAATTTTACAAAAAGTATCATCACTTATCGAATTGACCCTGGCTCAGCAAATGTTAAAAATAATTCTCCCACGCCGATTATCTGTCAGCACCATGTTTTTCCCCACAGTAATTTTTTTGATTTTTGTAAAAGATTCGTTGTCTGTCCGTTTGGGCTAAAATTTTAGTCGCAATGGTTTTTAAAATACGAAAAATATTTGAAAAGTGACTAGCAACTTAAACAACTAATAACTGGTATAAGATTCAAGAAGCGAACTGCGGAGTTTACCAAAGGAACTAACTACAATGCACAGAGATCAGTGTAATATAATAATATTATTATGAGTACCTACCTTCAATTATGGTCTGTGCGGATGGACAAAACTTAAATAATTAAGATTTCTTCTTATATAAGTGACATATTGTCTTTAATAAGAATAAAGTGTATTTATGCCTAACTTAAATTAAATATGTCTATCGAAGGCCCCCCACTCCCCTGGTCTGGAGCGACCTCCCCGGCAAGGATGCTGCGGCTACACAACACTCCGGACTGGCCGACCAGCGAGTGTGGACTATACATGAGTGTGCACAGGTAAGAATACCATTATCAATCCAAAAGATTTTTTAATTTTTTAGCGGAATATTGCAAATTATATTCATATATCCTTTACTTAGTGATGGACTTCCGCAAGGTAACGCCTATTTCAATTAATAATCCAAAAGATGTTTTAACACTCTAAATTCTCAGTATCGCTAAAATAATAGATCGCAGTCCAGTCCCTATATTATGAATGTGTATTGTTGAGTCAGTTGCAAAGGACGAAAACCTTTTTATTTAACATTTTATGCTATACAATCCTTCCAAACTAACCTTTTGCGCTTGGTAACAAATTATATTGAAAGCAGTTTTTGTGAACTCCTTCAAAGACTTCTACCCGTATTATTAAAATACATATATATTATAAACTCCTTCCGGTATTATTAAATATTTTTTTAATATTCTAAACATGTATTACATTGTTAAAATTAACTTTGACTTGTAGAAAGTATACTTTATGTATCTATTTTGCAAAAATAAATATTTTGATTTTGAAAGAACAACTAGACAAATCTGTATCTGTAACATTATCAATTCCGTTGAAAAGACGAAGTGTTTTTACAACAGGAGACTCTTTAAGAACATTAGATATACTATCGAATTCCAATTATCTAAGGAAACTTCGTGATTAAAGTGACGTAACACTTTGTGAACAGTTCAATATACAGGGTTGGGCAGATTAAGTGTTCTACATTTTTAACTTGATTTTTTTTCTTTGAATATTAAAACTTTTTTCTTGTCATTAAATGTATTCATTGAGTATGTATTGAAACTATTCAAAGAAACTGGATCATTGAAAATCGGGCCCAAACCTGGCCAGAAACCATCTGTTCGTGTCGAAAATGTCATTCGTGAGCGAATTAGACGAAATCCGGCTCAGAGTGCTAGCTATAAAGATATGAAAATATCAAGGCGATCGATTTCTACCCGTATTATTAAAATACATATATATTATACTCCTGTGTTTGAAGGGTAGTGATGCTCAACACTTTATCAGGATTAATCAAAATTCTAAATAATAATTTCGGCTCAAACAAATTGAGATACTTGGTAAATAAATAATTCAAACTGTTTGCGAACTCTACAGGAATACTAATAATTTCAATTAACTCTATAAGGGTAGTGATGCTCAACACTTTATCAGGATTAATCAAAATTCTAAATAATAATTTCGGCTCAAACAAATTGAGATACTTGGTAAATAAATAATTCAAACTGTTTGCGAACTCTACAGGAATACTAATAATTTCAATTAACTCTATTGCTATTTAATTCTACCCGTATTATTAAAATACATATATATTATAAACTCCTTCCGGTATTATTAAATATTTTTTTAATATTCTAAACATGTATTACATTGTTAAAATTAACTTTGACTTGTAGAAAGTATACTTTATGTATCTATTTTGCAAAAATAAATATTTTGATTTTGAAAGAACAACTAGACAAATCTGTATCTGTAACATTATCAATTCCGTTGAAAAGACGAAGTGTTTTTACAACAGGAGACTCTTTAAGAACATTAGATATACTATCGAATTCCAATTATCTAAGGAAACTTCGTGATTAAAGTGACGTAACACTTTGTGAACAGTTCAATATACAGGGTTGGGCAGATTAAGTGTTCTACATTTTTAACTTGATTTTTTTTCTTTGAATATTAAAACTTTTTTCTTGTCATTAAATGTATTCATTGAGTATGTATTGAAACTATTCAAAGAAACTGGATCATTGAAAATCGGGCCCAAACCTGGCCAGAAACCATCTGTTCGTGTCGAAAATGTCATTCGTGAGCGAATTAGACGAAATCCGGCTCAGAGTGCTAGCTATAAAGATATGAAAATATCAAGGCGATCGATGAGCCGTATTCTTCGAAACGATCTTGGATTAAAAGCCTACATTCTTGTGAAAAAAATCATGGATTGAATGATGCTCAAAAAAAACTAGGGCGAAAAAATACAGAGAGCTACTTGCTTGACACGCTGACGATGACATAACATTCTCCGACGAAAAGATGTTTCTATCACAAGATAGCCATAATCAGCAGAAAGCTCGCGTGTATGGTGTTTCGTTGAGGAATATCTCTGCTGAAAAAATAGCCGTACAACAATTTCAAAGTGCGTCGGCACTCATGGTATGGAGTGCGATCTCTCCAAGAGGAATGTTGCCGCTACTTTTTTTCGATAAAAAATACTACATCGAGACCGTTTTACAGAATCATTTGCTGGGGAATGCAAGAAGCTTGTATGGGGACGATTATTTCTGTTTCCAGCAAGATAGGGCTCCCTCCCACAAAGTTCAACTCACTCAGGACTGGTGTCAAGCTAATTTTCCCGATTTTATACCATGGAAATAACGGCCTTGATCTTCAACAGACTTGAATCTACTAGACTTTTCCATACAGAGATACATGCTCAGCAATATCCGAATTACACAGGGCCTGAATTTGGATTCATTCAAGAAACGGTTGGTTAAGATATGGGATGACATATCAGAGGAGGTGATGCGTGCCGCGTCCAATTAATTTTATGGAAAAATGCGTAAAGTTATTCAGGCAAAAGGGGAGCGATTTGAGCTATGAATTGATATAGTAACCTTTAAATTGTACTTAACCAAAATATATATAATTTTTATGAGAATTTAAGACTTACAGCCCTTTCAAACTAGGATACTTAATCTGCCCAACCCTGTACACTGAACACAATTTTCAAAATTCAGTTTTTGTCACTGTTTTTAGTGTTTAGCACCCTGAGGGCAATCAACACACAGTTAGATAATAATATAGATCCGCAGATCGTGTTTTGTATCCATCTTATAGATTAATGATGTTTGCTATCAGCAACAAATAAAAAGATCACTATGAAACTTGCACAATGATAGCTTTTGACCTGAGTTAATTCATAAGTAACTCTGGGGAACTGCAGGCCTATTGTTGCTATCTGGTTGACTAAAAACATAGATGAAAACTGGACTTTTAAAAATTGCCTTCAGTGTATATTGAACTGTTCACGAACTGTGACGACAAATGTGTATTCCTTTTATTTGTAATTTTATTATTTTTGCATTATTTTTTTTTTCTTTTCTTTCTTTAAGCACGAACGTATCCTTAGATAATCTGAATTCGATGGTATATTTAATTTTGGCGTTTGACAACCGTGGTTTGCAACCGACTCGAAGATACATAAGCGAGGGGCTGGGCAGTTTCTTGAAACTGGACAAAATCTAGGGGCAACGCGATCAGATCGCAAAAAACTAATTCTGTTCGGCGATTATTTATTCTGAAGGTATCACTCCGAGTTCACAAAAAGGTCATTGGCTCCCCTGATTACGAGGATTTACTTGAGCGCAGAGTATTTAAGGTGCCGGTTCCTAGGGTATCCACTTCTTTTGCAAATCGTTTTACTGACTTTCTTCATCCTTTTATTTATAACAAATCCGTTAAAATTTGTGATTTTAAATCTAAAAGCATAACCACGGCCAAAATTTATTTAAAAAAATGGCTCAAGTCCCTAAATTATTCTGATACTGAGGATTTGCTCTATATTCCCAAGTAGTTTATGTATTTTATTTCTTCTATGTGGATTTTATAATAGTCTGTGCATGTCATTTTAAAGGTTCATGATTCTTTAAGCTATTTACATACCATTAAAAAAATGTACTGTGTAATGCATAGATATATAATATAGTTTGATATTTTCTGTTTATGCAGAGGAAATTTGTTATATTTGTCAACCTACCGCTGGCCTCCCTGGACAAGCTTATCCTTATTTTGTATTTTTTTTTGTGTTGTGTACTGTTGTTTTGAATAAATAAAAAATTAAAAAAAACTAATCTGTTCCTGTCAGCCCCATTGATGAGTATTATAATAATCCAAAATTTGCAAACATTGTTTGTTTCGTACAAAGGCAATACAGAAAGCATTTGTATACTAATGTACACGTCATATATTCTTAAGGGTTTCATTCCTCCTCTCCGTAGGGAAAAACATAACCCTAATAGAAACACTTTTTTGTCCGTTTATCAAGGGCCTTTTTCTGTGATACTGCTTGAGGTTTCAAGTTGAAATTAATATGGAATACTGTCTATCTGTAGCCTCACAATGCTGTAATAGTAGTTTATGTAACAAGTGAGATAAGGAGGCGTAAGTTATTGCCCTTACCCACGTGTATTATACTACGTTTTTCAATGCATAGTGTGAGTAAATAAAAGAAACATAATAAATTATGTTTCTAAAGAAAGAAACAATAAATACTCCAAATGAACTTTAGGCGGGCATACTTTTTCTCTGCATGCAAGTTGTCAACTTGGCGGAAATAAACTGCGTTCAGTTTGATGCGTTCGTAGGCTGCGTTCAGTTTGATATTTGTGAGACACCCACCTCCTACCTACCAAATATTTATGTGTTTTCAGCATACTTGGTAACGATAAGTATGATAGCGATTACAATACGATATAAGACATGATCTTGCTAAGTTTCTTGCCCTTCTTCTTAGCAAGACTAATCGAATGGGCGGATGGTTAGGCATTATATTTATTATTGGTTTATTTATCAGATTATTTGTTCATTGCATTAGGTATGTATATAAAATATTTTTATTCCCTGTTTCTTTATTTTATGCAAGTGTATAATTTTATTACATTTCAATCCATCCATCCATCAGCCTGTTTCGTCCACTGCTGGACATAGGCCTTTCCAGGATTTCGCCACTCTTGGCGGTCCTCCTGGAAGAAATGCCCATACTCACACACGCTGGGCAGGCGCAATTTCAATAGCGCAACCTAAATATTTTTTTTGGTATTTTCCGTATTATACCGCGTGTAAATATACTGCTACCATTAAATGAAACCACATATTCTACCGACCCTACTGAACCACTTTTCGCGTGAATCAGACCCGCGCACACTCTTAGCTTAGGAAATAATTGAGCTCCAAACAAAAGTGCGTGAACCCTAACGCACCGACATACGGGCGAGTTTCGACAGAACGTCGTCCGTGAAACAGCTGTTCCGGTGCAGCGTTCTAAAATAAACCTTCCTCCTACGAGATAAATTGTTTGAGTTACAGTTGGATATCTTTTTCTCTGAAGATTTTCGCGTTTTTTTCTTTCGAATAGTTGTTCAGTATGATCAGTAGAGTATGTGGTTTTATTTAATGGTCGCACTCTATTTACAGCCTGTATATAATATTTTTATTCCTATATCTCTTTATTTCATGCAGGTGTATAATTTTATTACATTTTAGTAACGCAACGGCAACCTAAATCATTTTTAGGGTTCCGTAGTCCGACAAGGAACCCTTATAGTTTCGCCATGTCCGTCTGTCCGCGGCTTAGCTCAGAGACTATCAGTACTAGAAAGCTGTAATTTGCCATGAATATAAATATTAATCACGCCAACAAAATGGTAAAATAAAATCTCGAAAAGAAATTTTTTAAGGCTACCTCTCATACACGTAAACTGGGGATGATTTTTTTTTCTCGTCTGTCCCTTGGTATGGAGTATCGTTGGATAGGTCGTTTAAAACATTGTCCATTTTTCGATTTAGAGATCCGTTGGCGAAATATTAAGCTTTAAAGTGAAAATTTTAGTTAGAGTGGAGCGTCGTCGTCCCCCCTAAGGAAAACTATCACAGCTAAGTAGGCTTTACATATTTACGAGTACAGGTCGCGCCAAAGTTTTGATCCCCTCCAATGTATGGGACTAGAAGTTTGGCGCGGTCTGTATTAGTAGACCAACTCATAAAATGTACCGGGCAACTACGGAACCCTACATTGCGCGTGGCCCGACACGCACTTGGCCGGTTTTTTATGTATATTATTTTATCGTATTATACTTTTTTTACTTATGGTGTACTTTATGTATCTATTTTACAAATGAACTTTTTGAATTTTGTACTATTGTTTTTTCGGCATCGAAAGTGTCAAGATGATTTTTGCCTCCAGGTCCTATTATCATCGTTGGCCACGCTGAAGGCGGAGCTCGCGTCCCGCTCTGCGGGGGACCACCTGGTGTGGGACAAGGACGACAAAAGCGCCATGGACTTCGTGACGGCCTGCGCCAACATTCGCGCGCACATCTTCAACATACCCACCAAGAGCCGCTTTGAGATCAAGTGTGAGGATTTATTTATATTCTGTCATTGACTTACTAATAAATAGACATCGGGAACTAAAAGAGAACCAAAACCATAGAAAATTAAAAAAGGGTATCAAGCCGTGCAGCAATGACATACGATTCAAATTCAAATGTTTTGTTTCTTAATATTTTGACACCTCACTAAGGGCACTTTTTTGGTAAATTTTATACCGAGGTCCATTTGGTAGGACGTCAATGTATTCTGTAGTCTTTAGCGATCCATTTAAAATTACAGTGATATTTGATATCATAACAAAGCTATACAAGGTGGCATTAATTTATGCAGCCAGATTCATACTGAGGGCTTGGTAAGTGATCAGTTTCACGGATCGATAATTTCGCAAAATAATATTAACATGTTATTTTAATTACCTTACATTTATAGGAAACATTAAAATAAATACGAATTTCTCAAAAGAGGTGATCGGACCCTGATACTGAGTCTTCAGTATGAATTTGCCTACATAAATTATTGTCTATATATCATATCCATGTCGCCGGCATTTGGTTAAATCAGTCACTTAACTAAATGGCTAGTCTTTTTGTTTAAATCATATTTCTGGGTGGTCATAAAAAAATAACAGCGAAGGTTATGTATGGCGCCACTACCTAACCTTCTAACCTAAGCTACCGCCTCTCTTCTGCGCTGCAGCAGGAGAGAGAATAAACTAATTACAACCAAGTGACTGATTTAACAAAAGCCGGCGACATCTATACCATTCATAATGTGGTGAAGAAGTTGTGTTTGTTCAATGAAAATGTTTTATTTTTATGAAATGTATTATTATAATAGTATTGTACTGAAGCCAAAACTACAATTTTTAGACCTTTGGTCTATCCGCATGTATGTTCCGTTTTCACTTGAGAACCACGGATTTGGATGCGGTTTTCTTTAAATATAGGCTACAAAGGATGTTGATAAAATATCTCCCACGCCAAGAGATTCAATAAACGGGGTCAGCGCCGCGGGCGAAAGGCCTAGTAATTAATAAAACAATACCATAACTGACTGATATGTCAACGGATAAAGATCTTGGAACATGAACCCTCTTCATTTTAATTATCGCTTAAACAATAGATCGCAGTCTAGCTCGTAGCTCAGATCCATCCTACAAATTAAGTTTGGACCTTGTATACTGACATCCGCTATGTTAGATTCATGTATGCTGACATCCGCTAAGATTCCTTGTATGCTGACACCCGCTAAGAAGAAATTGTAGGAAATTCTCACGGGATCCACAGCAGGGTTTCCGCTAGTGGCATATAAGCATGATGCATATGATGACGATAACCCTTATAGTACAACTAGCTTCTGCCCGCGACTCCGCCCGCGTGTTGCTCTTTTTTCCGGGATAAAGAGTAGCCTATGTGTTAAGTTAGGGTATAAGCTATACAAGGGCGGATCCAGGATTTGTTTTTGGGTGGGGCGCAAAGGCCAACTAGGTATAGATATAGATTGGCCCGCATGGTATTAGACTATATCTTTTAGTCCTATCGGTTGCCCAAAAATGCTGCAAATGTTGTTAAAAGCACGACACAAAAAGAAACTAATATTATTAAAGCGGTGTAGTGTTAATCTCCCAGCTCTTTGTTTTATTTGAACCGTCTGGGGGGGCACGTGCCCCTGTGCCCCCCCTCTGGATCCGCCCTCTATATCAATTCTAAATTTCATCCAAATCCGTCCAGCCGTTTCAGCGTGAAAGAGTAACAAACATACACACACACACAAACTTATTTATAATATTAGTTTGATAACGAACAATTTCTCTGCCCACAGCGATGGCAGGTAACATAATCCCGGCCATAGCGACGGCCAACGCCATAGTGGCGGGGCTCGCGGTACTGCGGGCGCACTCCGTCCTGCGCGGGGACATTAATAGTTGCACCAGCGTCTACCTCAGACCTAAGGTCAACCATCGCTCGCAGTTGGCAGTACCGGAGAAAAGTTAGTACGACCCTTAGAGAAACTGTAGTGTATTTAATTTTAGCCTAATTTCAGTGAACATACCCGTTCCCACAGCTTGCCTTCTGAAACACGCAAACACGAATGTGCCCCACAGGTTTTGAACCCGCTACCTCGGTATTCGGGAGCGTCCATAAACCACGTGGTTTCAATTTGTCCTCTTGCACTCCGCCTCCCGTAGCTTTTTTCTGAAGCTCCTCCCCTTCCTGTGGCTACGTAGTTTCTTTTTTACTATCGTTAACAGGACCGCGATGTGTGGTTTCAGCAAGGGGAGGCCTTTGCCCAGCAGTGGGACACATTAGAGGCTACATATAAAAAATAAAAAAAACGTTAAAATATCTGAGAATATATATTAGCAAAGACCAAATGTTATGTAACAAAATGTAAACGCGCTGCAGTAATCTACAACAATTATTGTATTAATGGGGTAACTTTTTACCTCGGTACAAAATGCACATCATAATATTGTTGTCCTTACTTTTGAATAAAAAGTATGCAATAAATGTGTTTTAAAGCAACTTGCGGAAATTGTTTATTAATAATAAAGTCTTAGCAAAAAAATTACGTATTTTAGAGTATTACATTTTGTTTGTATTACATTAACAAACTTAAAAGCGTGTTTACAGTTGTAATGTAATGCAGCTAAAATGTAACGTATAAAATTGAATAATTTTCATGTGATGATCACCTAACTATTAACCAGCTGTTTGCGCGAATTGCTATAAAACGCTTTTATTGCAAACTTTTTATTCAAAAGTAAGGAAAACAATATTATGATGTGCATTTTGCACCGAGATCCTCCGTTACCACCTTAACAAATGGGGGCAATAGATAATAAAAAACTACGTAGCTCAGGTTCCAAACCTCCCTTTCTACACATAGTCTAGCGTAGCTTTTTACCGGACCCCTCCCTCCCTCTAAAGCACCACTTAGTAAATGGACGCTCCCTTAGTGGTTGAGACATTTGAATCATTAAACTTCACTTCAGAGGCGGTCTTTACTTTTCAAGCTCCGTTAAAAAAGAAAACCGTTGGTATCAGACTGTTATAACACGAAAATTACTAGGCCCGCGAGCTGAAATAAGTAGAATTAGGAATCTGTATGTAGACTTCATCAAGACAACTGACTGATTTGACCAAGAGCCGCCGGAGGATATACCGTCAAGAAGGTATTTTTCAATCCTCATGTAACTCCGTTAAATGTTTTTTTTGTTTCGTTTCTTTTGAGTTATGTCGCGAACTGACTAGGGCTCAGTCTTAACTTGCTTTAACCTCGAGCGCTCGTATGCAGGCCGTGAAAATTGTTTTAAAGGTTTCCGTATTCTGACGACGGCACCCTAGGGATTGGTAAATATGATAAAATCTAATTCTTTCTTCCCTTTTCACAGCTTTAACACCACCCAATCCAAAATGCTACGTGTGTGCTCCAAAACCAGAAGTCGGTCTCGCTTGCAACCTCAAAGCTTTAACCCTCAAAGACCTCACCACTGCCTTCAAGGATGGCCTCAACATGCAAGCCCCAGACGCAACTGTTGAAGGCAAAGGCCTAGTGGTCTTATCATCAGAGCCCGGCGAAACCGACCACAATAACGACAAGACACTCGAAGATTTAGGTCTCAATGATGGTTGTGCCCTATTAGTTGATGACTTCCTTCAAAACTATGAAGTCAGAGTCCGTCTGCAGCAAGAAGACGAAGAAAAATCCTGGAGACTAATCACAGATACTGACGCTCCGATGCTAGCTCCTAAAGAGGCAGAGAAACCAACAAATGGTTCAAACGGGAATGGGTCGAGTGAACCGAAACCAGGTCCATCGAAGCCGAAGGATGATAGTGACAGTGACATGGAGATTATCGAGGAAGATGATGGTGGGGAGCCCCCTGTCAAACCACCAAAGCGTCGGCGCATAGAAACGACTGACGAAGTCGTCGAATTGTGCTAATTTAGTTTAATTTTCTAAAGCTTCCCAGTATGGAAGTGGACTATTATAAGAACAAACAATGTTTGAGTAAGAGTATATCAGTATGATTTTTTTGGAATATCTCATTAATAAATTAATCTTAAGTTTTTTCTGTGGTTTTATTAAGAAAGGTAAATGCTCTATAGTATTTATTCCTAAACACAAAATTATGACAAATAAAGTTAATGTCTGAAAAATTGAACAACCAACCTTTTATGTGTCCAGTAAATAAGCTGGAAAAAAGTGGTGGAACAGCACCGATTTTGTAATGACTGCTACGTTTGGGGGACCCAACCCCTCTGACTATCTCATTGTCGGAGGTAATTTAATGTTCTGGGGTCTACTTACAGAACATGGGAAAGAATTTTTGAAATTGGTGCTGTTTCACCACTTTTCACATTTTCCGGCTTTTTACTGGATTATATTGGTTTTAAATTAAACACAACAAATTGATCTCTGCAATTTAGCACCAATGCAGTACATTTTATATTAAATATTACAAAATTGAGGTATTAAAAATACTGATATTTACTCAACTTTACATATCAACTGGTACTAAATTCCTAAATAGAACACAAAGGGAATAATTTATTTTCGATCCATTTGATCAAAAACATTTTTGCACTTATTTTCTAATCACAACATACAGTAAAAGCACACACACATTTAAATTTATCATTACCCATAGAAATAAGTAGTTCATATCATCCTAAATCTATGTTATCATAATTTAAATATAATTCCTAGAAGCTAAAAACACCTGTTAAGTGTCAAAAGGCCTTTTTTACAACATTAAATTACACGAAAGCTGATTTGAAGGCTTTAGTTTGATGTACATAAATGTATGATTAAAACAAAATAAAAAGTTTCCCATATTGACTCAATGAAAATACCAGCAAATGTTGCATTCATATTTACCTGTAAATTCGATTTAAGTGTAAAAGACTTGCTAATTTAAGTTCCTGTGCCCTTCAATAGAGCAAAAAATAGTGCTGTGTAAGTTTCTTAGCTTAAAATAAAACCTTCAAAATCAGTACATTTTCAAATCTCATTAAAACAAATAAATGCACAAAAACAGATTTCATTTCTTTTGCTTAAAAGTGTAATCAATTCTCAACTTTCATAAGATGAATATTGAATAAATAATTCATAATCCTTATGAATTTAGATCAGTAAAGATGTTGTGTATAATGACATAGAAAGCCTAACACTGGGTCTGCACAACACAATGGAACAAAAAACAACATACATCACTCAAGTGAAATGGAGAATTTCTTGTTAAGTCTATCCATAAAAAGTTTAACAGCATAAAGGCACCTAATTAATGCTATTTACAAGAATGATATTCCTTATTAATAGTTGCTACACATGCTACTAGCTTATTCCAGCTTCAAACAACAGAACCGTTGATATATTAACCAATGATTGCACAATTTTATTTATTTCTCTGGTAACAGACCATATTCAATGAGAAATCTCTCCACATCTTTGGCAAAGAAATCATTCCCCAATTCTGTGGCTAACTGCACAAAGTTGCCAATGATCTGACCCCCTTTATACGCCAATATAGCTGGAACACCATCCACACGGAAGTGTCTACTCAAACCTGTGATATCCACAGCAATGCGACAAAACTTCATTGTAGGGTAATCTGAAGCCAAAACGTTCAAACAACCATCCATAGTCTCACATGCCACAGTCCTGTGGTTGTAGATATGGACAACCACAGTCACTGTAGGATCTTCCTTATCAATGGCTTTCAAGAACTCTTCTTGGCTGTTCAGAGTAATAACTTTACCAAATTTGGGTACTTTTTGTAGATGACTCATGAGTTCTTGCATTCTTTGCTTCTGATATTGTAAGAGAAAATCTTCATCAATGAGTTCACCTAACTCATCCTCAAGTTCCGCTTTGTGTTTGGCTTCCTCGTCCTCCCGCTCGGTTCGCGTGGCGAGCGTGAGCTTTTTGGCCAAGGCGATGCGTTCTTTCTCCAATTCCTTGCGATTTTCAGCCTCAAGTTGTTTGAATTTTCTCCAGTCTTCTAGGACGCCTTTTGGTCCAGTGTTGCTGGCTGTACCTGACCAGGTGTTGATGGGAGCCGGTTCAGCACTCGCCGCGGCTGCAGCTTTCACAATAGCCCCTTCTTCATCGCCGCTTCGGTCTTCGTCGTCAGAACCGCCCTCGTCCTCGCTGCTACTACAGTAATTGTGCAGCTTCTCACCCAATATTTTGTCGTCCAGGGTAGCCATTATAAAATAGGTTTTAGAATGAAAACAATCTAAATTTTTCAACTTTCTAAGCAAAATTTCTATAAAAATAACAAATCAGCAGCAAGCAACAAGCACGCACCATACAGGGTTGCCAGGTTGGATTTTGTATTACTCCCCTTTGAAATAATTTTTCTCCTAAATGATGCTATTTTCTTTAGTTTTAACCAAAAACTTAAAACTACTGAGCAAGTAACAGCTACAGTGTTTTTTGATATAAATTGATGAAGTTGACTGATGTAATAACACTACTTAAATAAGGTCCTTTAGGTGAAATAATTCTAGGGTAAATCAAGTATCGTTAACTGACCACATTAAAAAAGAAGAAAAAATTTTGTGCCCAATTTTTTTTTAAATTTCCCTGTACAAAGTGGTTCAACCAGCCCCCTGCGAGGCTATTACGTAACTCAGTTTCGGTTGCTAGCTATAGTTGCTATTCACCAAAAACAGATAAAAAATTAACGTCCAAAATAACCTTTAATGGGTATTGAACTAATGAAGAATTGTGATTCTGTATCGTAAACTCAGTTCCCAAACCAAGTGGCTATCGTCTAAAACCTCGGAGGAAATAGAATAGTTCTATTTCCTCCGAGTCTAAAACATATATATCCGCTTATCTAAGTATAAGTTCGCACTTGAAATGACTTCACAATTCGTAAATAGTTCAATACCCATTAAAGGTTATTTTGGAAGTTCATTTTTTATCTGTTTTTGGTGAATAGCAACTATAGTTAGCAACCGACACTGAGTTACATAATAGCCCCGCAGCTGACTAAATTTCTATGGAAGGGTGAAAAAAAAAGAACATGCAATAGGTAAAAAAAAAGTACGCGCATAATATTTTTTTTCTGTTGAATGTGGTCTATTAGGATAGGTACTCTATCTTTTGCTAAATTTTTTTCACTTTGAATTGTAGGACAGCAAAGATATAGAATGGTACCTGTAGATGGATCACAAAAAATGAACGATTCCTTCGATACTCGATACTTGTCATTCTAATGGCCATATGTCGTGTGTTAAAATGAGATAACAATAGCCGAATGTGAACGTCTTGAAACGCTGCGCGCCACTAAATAGACAACGCCATATTTGTTTGGTATCTGCTGGTTATCAAATGCGTTTAGAGAGAAAAGCTTTATTTGGTATAAATTACTTGGAAATTCAAAACTATGGTACCGTAAATCCGTTGTTTGCCAAAAACGACTTGTACTGTTCCTGGTTAAACAAGCAGAGCAGGTGTTTTGAAACAGAAAATTGGAATATATCATTCCACCGGTAAGTCGTACTCATTGTTTTTGTGTTTTTGTGACCAAATTTTGTAATAACAGATCCTTAAATTTAGAAAAAGTAAATCATTGTGCGTGCATACCCAGTTTACTGTAGATTTATCTTTAGAAAAGCGGACGTTCATAGCGTAAATCTATAAAAATAAAATCCAATCCGATTTGACTTACAATATAGTGTTGTAGTCTTATCTCATTAAGTATATCGATAATTTTTTTTTGGAATGTTTTGTAAGTTTTGTTAGGTTGGGAGTAATTTGTCGCAATTTTAAACAGATTTCCCACCGACATCAACGTAAAAGAAACGTGGATTAAAAATAGAAGAAAATGTGACAATTGGAGATCCACGCAACAAACAAAAATGTGCTCGATGCACTCCGAAGATTCTTGCTTTCGCAAGGGGTATGGGTGTAAAATTCTACACTCTTATGCAGTGCCAACAATATTTGCAAATTTACCATAGTCGTGCAAACCTGTAAGTGCAAAATCTCTAAGTGACTTGTATAGAAATTATGCTTTAATAATACTGATAATCTTTTGAAAACAATGAACAATGTATTTAATTTTATCATTATAGGGTTTGGTCTCATAGAAATACGAAAATTAATCATCAAAGTTACCATAAATCTTGTGATGAACTAACCAAAAACCGTTTATTTTCAGGAATTACCCGGAAATATTACATAGCGTGGTATATTTTACATTTATTACCCACTGTTACGACAATTGCGTGTTATTCAATCATCTACATACGTTTATTTACTAAAACAACTAAGGATTTGTACTTAAAATTTTGTATACATCATGAGTGTAAAAAAACTTCAGTACCAGAAAGAGAGAACGTCAGAAAGTGTTTAAGAAACTTGTTTTATTTAAAGGTCTTTAAAATATTATTCTTTGGTACCTATTGGTCTTTAAAATGAAATTACCTTCAGTTTTAGTCTTCATTATTTTTTCACTATATATGTCATTCAACAGATTAAATAAACTATCACTGTTCTGTAATGGATGTCGCCTCTAAAAATAAAACTCAAGATTATTAAGTCATTTATTTCATTTCTGAATTTTAAATACCTATTCATTTGAAACATTTTACTGAAATAAGTGCGCGAGATTGCATAAAATTTTACAAAACTGGTTAGCAATGCGGCGAGTACCAGTACGCATCTACCTTTTATTTTCATTGAAAAACCAAGCAGTACACGGAAACGCATATAGCCATATATTTTTGTGTACCATCATATTCATATTATTTTTTAAATCTATGTTATCGATAACTAGTTATCGACAAAAATGTACAGCACTATTGTACGCTATTTAGCCAGCATTCTGCAGTCAAAATGGGGACATTCACTCAATTTCGACCGAACAGATTATGTATGTATGTCTCTTTCTATCTTATGACAATTTGAAGGTGGTAGAAAGGATAAAATATGGCTGTTGTTTGTGCTCCATCTACAGGTACCATTCTATATCTTTGTAGGACAGAGTCTGGTTGACATTGACACTTTCTCTGTCAAATCTCCATCTGGGAGCATGGCAAGCAACGCCCTCTTTTTAGCAATGAATATTTCAGTTTTCTCATTTTCAGCTTGTTGGAACTCGAAAACCTCTAAGTAGATCTGGTGTGGAGTTTTCAGCGAACCATAAGCACTCCGTAAACGTTGCAAAACCTTGGCCCAAGTGACGGTTTCTTTTCGAACACCGCGCCACCAAATAGCGGCTTGTTCTGTCAACAACATTGTCATGCCGCGCACCGTGTTCGCATCTGTGATATTGCGACACTCTTTGTATGCTTCTTTGTTGTCAATGAAGGATTCTAAATCGGCGGTTCTAGCCCCGAAAAATCTGGCTGTACAGTGGAGCCCACATCAAGCTATACACATTGAGTATAAGCTGACCTCTCATTGTACGAGAAGCCTATACAATGAGAGGTCAGCTTATACTGAAAGTGTTAAGCTTAATGTAGGCTCCACTGTACAAGCCGAAATATCTGCCAACTCGGTGGCGCTGGTGGAAAACGGGGTGGATGAGCGCACATTCTGTAGTAGATGCTGGCAGAAGTCAGATTGAGTCTGCTGTAACGTACTCATTAGAGAGTGTAGCGCATCTTTAGACAAAGTCACGTTCTCGTTGCTATCCACCTGTGATGATTGCCGGTTTTTTCCTCCCGGCATTATGGCGGCTTTTATTTTGGTAACCAGAGTCGAGGCTCCACCGAGCAACGTCATTGGACGCAGCCGATGACGTCGTTTCCGGTTGCCTCTCATTGTTCGGTCCACGGGGTTTCGTTCCGTTTCTCATAAGGATTTTTTTCATTTCTCAGTACAAAGTGGTTCAAATCAGGAGACTAAATTTCTTTGGAAAGGTAAAAAAAAAGTACGCGCAAAATATATTTTTTCTGTGGAATGTGGTCTATTAGGATAGGTACTCTATCTTTTGTTAATTTTTGTCACTTTGAATTGTAGGACTATATATATATATATATATTATAATATAAAGGGTGTTTTTTTTAGAGGTATAGAACTTTAAGTTGGCAACACTTATTTAACTGGCGGCCATTTTGTCAGCTGAAAAGTGATTTATGTTTAGTTTGGTTTGGCATTTCAACATGAATAGACTGACGCCTGAACAATGCTTCCAAATTGTGCAAATTTATTTTGAAAATCATGGTTCTGTTCGAAAGACGTATCGCGCATTACGTCCAATTTACGGTTAACATAATCGTCCATCAGAGCAATTAATTCAATTAACTATGAAACGTTTTTGCACCACGTTTACTCTAAATGATAATACGCATCCACAGAGTTGTCGTACAGTGCGTACAGAAGAAGTCATTGCTGCTATAGAGCGTAGCGTAGAGGAAGACCCGAATCAGTCTATCCGCCACCGTGCACAGGAATTGGATATGTGTCCATCCACTTTATGGAAGATTTTGCGATTTAACGCCACTTGACTATTTTCTGTGGGGATATGTGAAGTCGCAAGTCTACGCCGATAAGCCCGAAACGATTGACCACTTGGAGGACAACATTCTGGGAGTTATTGCCGATATACGGCCACAAATGTTGGAAAAAGTCATCGAAAATTGGACCTCAGATTAGACTACGTCCGAGCCAGCCGTGGCGGATATATGCCAGAAGTCATATTTAAATTATAATGCCAGAAGGTTGTCTTCCGAATAAAATAAATTTCATATCAATAAAAAAAATGATCTTTGTTTTATTCCATTTCAAAGTTCTATACCTCTAAAAAAAACACACGTTACATATTATTTTTACCTTGGGCTTGGTTAATATGAGTAGATAAACCTTATTTTGTCCTGGCTGCATAGAGGATAAATCATGAATCATCATTAATCACCACATGAAGATACAAAATGGAATTGTAAGATTGTTACCTAAAGTAAATCGTTACTTAAAATAAATTAAAGTATCTGAAAACAATGCATTTTATTCATTTGAGATATCATGTTTCATAGAGCCATTTACAGCTTAAGACCTACACAATCGATATCTAAATAGGAATAGTGTAAGTTTATTTTTTTTCAAAAAACCAAGTTTGATTCCCGAGCTGAGTACGGGTTTTTTTTTATTGTATGAATGCAGATCTTCGTATGTCTTAAGTTTCAGACTTACCCCTACTGACCGATTTAAATGAAACAATCTGTATTATGCAAAGTTTTAGATCTAATTTCAAGTATTCATTGAATGCTATCGGTTTATTGTACGGTTTGGTGGTAACTTTGTATTTTTTTTCTATCGAGAAAATTTAATGGAATCAAGTTTTCACAAAATCTTTGACATTGAATTAGTCCTTAACTTTATCATTTATATTAATTTCAGAATGATTGTTGCAGTATTTGTTGGTATAAAGCAGGATCATGCGAAGCGAAGTAAGGTATTGTACACCCTAAGGCTTAAATGTTAAGAATAAAATTAGTCTAACCTGTAATGTTTTTAATCAATAAAAAAAATTACTTAATTTGGTCGTATCTGTATCTGCCAATTTTGACATCTATCAAAAAATCTACGAAAAACTTTCTATCACTTTTGACATCTGTCAAAAAATCTATGAAATACTTTCTATCTGTCACTTTTGATATCTGTTGATTATCTATCGTATCATCATACAATTTAATACGTTTAATGGACGTTTTGATAAAGTGGACAATTTGGTGGAGTGGTCATTTTGATAACATGACATTTTAAAGTTACCATTCTGATACTGTGGACATTTTAATAGAGTGGACATTTTGATATAGTGGACGTTATGCGACCAAAGGTCTTTAAGGCGTACTGTACATCACTCTACAGCTGCAGTCTGTGGGAAGACTATACACTAAGCGAAGTTACAGCGACCTTCGCGTCCTGTACAATAATGCGTTCAGGATAGTATTGGGGCTGCCCCGATTCTGCAGCGCCTCTGGCATGTTCGCAGAGGCACGCACCGACTGCTTCTCCACCATTATGCGCAAGCGCGCCGCATTCTTTGCGCGGAGAGTTCAGGCCAGTTCCAATATTGTCCTGAAAATGATTGGAGACAGACTAGACAGCCCTTTTCTCCGGCACTGCTGTGATTGACATATCGCATTAGTAGTGCCGGTGGGAAAGTATTGAAATTTATATTTTTATTTTTATTGTATGATTCTATTATTGTAATTTTTATTTTATTCTGTTTTGATTTTTGTAATTTGATTTTATATTAAATTAGTTATTAATTATTTGATTTCAAACATGTACCTTTGTAACAAACAAATATGGATCACTGTTAAAAGAAATAAATGAAATGTATTATTATTGTTTAAGGCTGAAAAGTCATAACTGCACCATACATAGTGTCATCAAGATCATCGTAAATTCATAAAATATAATTACCAAATAGGCAACATCCGTTGTAGATGATTTAGGAGAGCCTCCTCTTGACAAAATTATGTGGTGTACCCCGCTTCCCCCTTGCACCCCTATTACGTCTGTTCTCAAAAGAAATGTTCATTGTATATATTTGGTTGACTAGTGCTCAGATGAATACAGTTAAAGTGAAATAGGGTGTTCGCTTCACATCCAAGTTGAACGCGCTTTGTTCGCAGTTTTATAATCTGCACCTTTAGAGACCGCTCTAGCGGCGGTGTAGTGACTTTGTTTGTTTTTTTTTACAACTTGTCCATGATTATTGAGATGACGTTGTTTTTTCTCTGTTCCGGTTTTTGTTTTAAGAGAAAAAAGTGGTGCCTAAAGGGTTGAATAGCCTGCTTTGGGGCCATCTGTGCGTAAAATAAAGGGATTGCGTCAGTTTTTTGGTGACACGAAGCAAATGCCCACGGCCATTCCTTGAATTCCTGCTGTTCCTTGCCTAAGTCTTTCTCCTCCATAATACCGGCTCGGCCAGCACTGGAGCAACAAGATGGCCAAGCAGCAGATAGCGAGGACCCCAGATTTTGGACTTCTGGAGGTATTTTGACGCCGTCAATATTTTACTGGACTTGTGTGAGTGTCACATTTTATTACTAGAACATTCAACTGAAAACCCTTGTTACTGTCCGCTGGTACTGCGTAATCTTGTTTTGGGCCCAGCCAAGTTATTCCCTGTGCAGACCAGACAAGTGACAGGGCTTTTCATACATTTTTTGGTAAGCAGACCGCGGTTGAGTTTCTTAATATCGGATATTAAACAACCCCGGACCAAGATATATTCTGTTTTATATAAGCCGAACCGATATAGTAGCTCCGTTGGCCTTGTAAGATAATTTGTGAGTTATGCTTTGTTTTAGGTAGGTAGTTTGTAACCTAAAGCGAGATAAAATAGAATATTTTGTTGTTAAATTAACCGGCTTCTTGGATGTTATGTGGTCTCATACTACAGTACTCGGATTGTGTATATGAATAGGTTTATGTAAGCTGGAAGGATATTTACACGGCTCCTTTAGCTTTAGGTACCTACGACCTTTCCTGTTAGTTGTTTGACATATATTGTATCTGGTTGTTTGTATTGTGGATAAACATATAACTTTATTAGCGCTGTTTAGGTTGTTGTACACAGAGTTAAATTGTAATTGTTAGACCTTGTTGGTGTATATTATTATAGAAGTCTACACACTTGTTAGGGCAAGACAGTTAAATAGGTCATTTATATTAGTAAAAGTTGGTTAGCTTTATAACTCGGTTGTTTGTGTTTATATAAGATATTTGGTTATAATATAATATAACGACCTATTGTAGGCTTGTTTGAGTGCATTGTTACAAGGCAGTTAGTTTATTTATATTAATAACATTTTGAATTTACTGGGTTACTGTGACAACTTGTTTGAGTGTATACATTGGGGCGCTTTGTGGTTTGTGACATTGTCAGTTCCGTCTTTAATTGTTTGTATCTCTCAATTCCCGGTCTACAATGTCGAAGACTTCTCCGAGGAACATCTTGGCCAGCCAGCTGCGCTGGTTTGTCAGCGTTCAGGGCTTGTTGGCTCGAGCTGATCGGGGCGATGCAGTCCTGGAGCGGTACTCACAGATGAAGCATCGCCTCGAGAAAGCTGAGCAGGCGCTCATGGAGCTGTTGGACCAGGAGCTGCCACCGGAGGTAATGGCTAGCCCTAATAGTGATATGGCGCAGATAATGGAGATTTACAATGAGACTACGCAGGTGGCATGTACGATCAAGAGATTGCAGTCTGGGGGTCCGGCTATCAAATTGGGCACCAGTAGTCAAGGTGTAGGGTTGCACAGCAGACTGCCTACCTTGGAACTTGGTCACTTTGATGGACGTATGGATCAATGGGTCGCCTTTAAGAATATGTTTACTTCTTTGGTAGACGGTAGGCAGGATCTGTCCAACGCACAGAAAATGGCTTACTTGATGTCTAGTGTACAAGGGGAGGCTAGATCATTAGTACAACATCTGATGGTTGAGGATCATAACTACGTCATCGCATGGGAGTAATTGAACAATAGATATCAGAACGTCCGGTTGTTAGCAGACGCGCATGCGAGTAAGCTGTTAGGTCTACCTCGGGTTACATCTAAATCGCATATCAGGGCTCAGTTACTCACACCCGTTACAGTGGCGTGTAACGCGTTAAAAATGTTAGGACTACCAGTTGATGAGTGGTCGTATCTGTTGGTACACATCATTTTGAGCAAGTTGCCGGCTGACTCTCGTTCACGGTTTGAACGCGAGATGGCAGAACGGGACGGCAGTGCTTTGCCTAGCTTTACGGACTTAATGCGATTTTTGGAGTTTGAAGCTAGGGCTGTGGAGTTGTCTCCGTTGGAAGTGGCGCCATCTAGCGGGAGTTTGGGAAGATCCGCTGGCACATCACGACGCAGTGACGCCCAGGGAGTGCCGCCGTCCCGGGGACGTGTGGCAGCTCGTTTGGCTGCGCTGACTGCTGCCGTGGGGGAACAGACATGTCCTCAGTGTAGGCGTTTGGGACATGCTTTGCGAAGGTGCCCTGAGTTTGCTGAGCTGCCGGTCAGCGAAAGGCGGTGCTTGGTAAAAGCCAAGCGCTTATGTTTCCATTGCCTGGAAGATCATTTCGCGCGCGATTGTTCCAGGCAAGGTACTTGTTCTGCATGTGGAAGAGCTCACCATTTACTGCTGTGTGCTAACAGGTCTGGTGCGCCGGCTCCGGCACCGCAGCGCGGACCTGCTGCGAGAGGGGGAGCAGTCTCCACGTCGCAGCACCAGCGTCGCGCTACGGGCGGGGGAGCAGCCTCACCGTCCGCACAGCAGCCATGTCCGTCGAGGGGCCCTCGTCCAGGACGACTCGTAAGCTCTTATACTCAGGGATGAATTAATTGCTATACTAGCAGCGGGAGGCTACGAGTTAAGAAAATGGTTATCGAATGAGCCCCGTCTGTTAGAAGGTATTCCAGAGGATCACCAACAGAACCCTAACCTGTTTGCTGAGGTGGACGATCCTAATATGATAGCGGTTTTAGGAATGAAATATCACCCGTCGGAGTGGGGAGAGAGTTCTCGGGTGAGTCATGCACACCCTAATAATTTTGAGGAGCATGCACCTGCGGTACAGGGCTATACTGCGGGCCCGGCTAGGAGGCCCCGGGGTTGGGGGTACTCCACGGGTGAGGGGCCCATTCAAGATTATGGAAGTGGTCCCCATGTTTCTGCAACTGCGGACCCGTCTCGGGACTCTTCGAGGGAAGAAGGCCCTACGGGCGGGGGCTTCACTTCACCGGTTAGTGGACCTCAATTTCCCGCGCCAGTGCCGGCGCCCACTGGAAGGGAGTATAGTCGGGAGGAGCCGCAGAGATACTCGCCGCCGTCTCATGAGTACCCGCAGGTAGAGTACCACCCACCTTATTTTAGGTATGGGAGAGCGGCAGGCTACGCCCCCCCTAGGATGGCGATGTGTACTCGCTCACCATATGTAGGGCAGTGGGTTCACCCTGGGTTGGCAAGGCCGACCAGCCAATAGCTAGCCTGCCACTCTACTAGCGCAGAGCCGAGGACGGTTCTGCTGCCCACTGCAATAGTTTGCATATGGGGTCCCCGTGGAGATTCGGTTAGGGTAAGGGCTCTCCTGGACTCAGGGGCACAAGGGTGTATGGTGACTACACGGATAGTTAATATGTTGGGTTTGAACTTGGAGCCTTCTTCGGTGCCCCTTCTTGGTATTGGGGGTTTAGAAGTTAAACGTTTGGTAGGCCGAACTCATATAAGGTTTTCTTCGGTACGTTCCTCCACTTTGAGGATTGCAGCTGCAGCTATGGTTATGGATGATATCGTAGGCTGGCAGCTCTCCTCAGATATCTCCCCATCTATACTACCGTGTACGTCTAATTTAAATTTAGCTGATCCCAGGTTTTATGTTCCCGGCCCAGTGGAGGTCCTCTTGGGCTCGGATGTATTGGGATGGATTCTTTTGGGTACCCAGAAGGCACTAGGCACCTCATCACTGTTGGCGGTGTCCACCATTTTTGGACATGCTGTCTTGGGGCCAGTCTTCGATGACTACACTCCGGATGAGTCGAGGGTTGTCAATACAGCATCCCTTGCTAAGACGATGCATCGGTTCTGGGAAGTAGAGGAGCCTCCCATGGTTCCGAGGGTGGACCCGGAACATGCAGAATGTGAGGCCTTTTTTCAAGCCAACACTACGAGGCTAGCTTCAGGTAGATTTGTAACGCGGTTGCCTTTTACAGCATCCCCTCCTATTCTTGGACAATCCAGAGCACTGGCAGAGTAGCGACTGCTGGCTATGGAACGGCGCATGCAGCGTGACCCAGTGCTACGTGAGAAATATATTGACTTCATGCGTGAGTACGAAGCACTAGGTCATATGTCACCGGCTCGAGTAGATTGGAGCTCTACTGAGCATTACTTCCTACCTCACCATGCAGTATTGAAGGCTTCTTCAGGAAAGCTGCGCACCGTGTTCGACGGGTCGGCGCCCACCTCAACAGGAGTCTCGTTGAATTTGTGTCTACACTCTGGGCCAAAGCTTCATCGGGATGTCATTGATATAATTTTACATTTCAGAAGACATCAGGTGGTGTTTGGAGCCGACATTAAGATGATGTTCCGGCAGACTGTCATTCATCCTGACGACAGGCGTTTCCAGTTGATTCTCTGGCGGGAGCACCCAGAGGACCCAGTGACAGTCTACGAGCTCAACACCAACACATATGGTTTGAAATCAAGTCCATATATAGCTATAAGATACTTATTAGAATTGGCGGAGCGGGAGAGGGCCCGCTACCCGCGTGCGGCAGCCGTGCTGACACGTGACCTTTACGTGGACGACGTGTGTACTGGGGCCCAAACAGTTGAGGAAGCTCTTATACTCAGGGATGAATTAATTGCTATACTAGCAGCGGGAGGCTACGAGTTAAGAAAATGGTTATCGAATGAGCCCCGTCTGTTAGAAGGTATTCCAGAGGATCACCAACAGAACCCTAACCTGTTTGCTGAGGTGGACGATCCTAATATGATAGCGGTTTTAGGAATGAAATATCAACCGGTAAATGATATTTTCACGTTTCAGGTGGAATTGAAACCAGAAAGAGTATGGTCGAAGAGGACCGTGCTGTCCACCATCGCTCGCATGTTTGATCCGAACGGCTGGATCAGTCCGGTGATCTTCTCAGCGAAGTGTCTGCTGCAACGGCTGTGGATCCTGGGCGTGTCGTGGGACGAGCCGCTCACCGGGTCTCCGTTGGACGACTGGCTGGAGCTGATTTCATCGTTGGAGGAGGTCAATCAGGTTGCCTTGCCTCGCCGGATTTTGCCGCCAGGGAAGTACCAAGCTAGTTTGCATGGCTTTTGTGATGCGTCCGAGCGTGGCTACGCTGCGGCCGTATATTAACGAACAGTTGATAGTCAGGGTCACGTCAATGTTGTGTTACTTCTAGCGAAAAGCAAGGTTGCTCCCATACGTACTCGTCTTACTATTCCTAAATTAGAATTAAGCGGAGCTCATCTTTTAGCTAGATTACTAAATCATATATCTCGGGAATTAGCTGCCACTGTTGATTTTCAGGATGCGTATGCGTGGTCGGATAGTCAGGTCGCGCTAGCATGGTTGCGCGCGGCTCCGCATACCTTAGAGATTTTTGTCGGAAACCGGGTTTCGCAAATTCAGAACATAGGTATTCATATTAATTGGAGGCATGCCCCAGGTGAATGTAATCCTGCAGACTGCGCATCGAGGGGCTGCACAGCGCCGGAGTTGGTGTCACATGCTTTATGGTGGGGTCCGGAGTGGCTCAGGGGACCTGAGGCTTCTTGGCCTGTTCAGCAAGTGGATAGGACGACCCAGATCTTACCAGGGCTGCGTGTGCATGCTTTAGTTGCAGAGACCGATTTAGATCCCGATTGGCTGACTGGGAGATATAGTAGTTTGGACAAATTATTGGCGGTTACTAGTTGGATTAAGCGTTTTATAAATAATTGTCGTAACCCCCTAAATAAACAATTGTCGCCAGTGGTGAGTGCCGAGGAGCGTCGAGATGCACTGCTTCACTGGGTCAAGGTAGTGCAGGTGGACCATTTCAAGTCTGAATTGCAGATTCTTTGCGATGAACGTGCCAAGCTGAAGGGAGCGGTCGCTTTCTTCGATTTTTCGAAGGTCCTTTTCTGGATTCACAAAGACTTCTGCGTGTTGGAGGTCGACTTCGGAAAGCTGACCTGCCATATGGAAGCCATCATCCTCTGCTGTTACCCAAGGAGGGTCCTTTAATAAAGCTTTTGGTATCTGACCGACATGTTCGTAACTCTCATGCGGGACGCAATGCGTTATTGGCGATATTACAGCGGGAGTTTTGGATATTGTCTGCTCGCCGGGTAATTCGCAATGTAGTTTTCTCCTGTGTTTCTTGTGACAGACTGCGAGCTTCATTGATGCAGCCGCAGATGGGAGATCTGCCGGCTGACAGGATCACCCAGTCGAGACCATTCGAAAGAGTCGCCACGGACATGGCAGGCCCGTTCTCGGTCAGGACTTCTACTCTTCGTAACGCTCGGATTGTTAAAGCTTACCTGTGCGTATTTGTGTGCTTGTCCACCAAGGCCGTCCATTTAGAATTAGTGTCCTCGTTGTCCACGGAGGCCTTCGTTGCTGCGTTAGACCGTTTTGTTTCGCGTAGGGGTCTACCTTCATTGATCCGCTCTGACAATGGCACAAACTACCAGGGTACCTCAAACTATTTAAAAGATGTATATAAATTTTTAGAAGATAATTGTGTTAGTTTAAGTCATATCTGCGCCCAGAGGGGGATAACTTGGCGGTTCAGCCCGCCAATTTGCCCTCACTGGGGGGGGATTTTTGAAGCCGCCGTGAAGTCGGCCAAGACCCACCTCCGCCGCGTCATCGGGGAGACCATTTTAAGTTTCGAGGAGCTCGTCACTATGTTCTGTAAAGTTGAGGCCGTCCTCAATTCTCGTCCTCTCTGTCCCCTGTCATCTGATCCAAACGACCTCGAGGTCTTGACTCCTGGCCATTTCTTGATTGGGCAGCCTCTTACTGCCCTGCCGGAATACCCCTGGAGGGAAGAACGTACAACCCGGTTGTCACGTTTTCAAATGTTGCAACAAATGGGCCAGGACTTCTGGAATCGTTGGTCGTTGGAATATCTGCATTTGTTACAGTAGCGGGTGAAGTGGACAGACAGGACCGAACCTCCGAAAGAAGGAGACTTAGTTTTATTGAAGGATGCAAATTTGGCATCTTTACATTGGCGCCGGGGTCGCATTATCAAGTTAATATACGGTGGGGATGGGACTCCTCGTGTCGCTGAGGTGTTGGTCGGAGGTTTGATTCTGCGACGAGCTGTAGCAAAACTCTCCCGGCTCCCGATTGATTGAGCTAACGTTCTGATAGGGGCATCAGTCCGGAGCGGGGGATTGTTCGCTTCACATCCAAGTTGAACGCGCTTTGTTCGCAATTTTATAATCTGCACCTTTAGAGACCGCTCTAGCAGCGGTGTAGTGACTTTGTTTGTTTTTTTTACAACTTGTCCATGATTATTGAGATGACGTGGTTTTTTCTCTGTTCCGGTTTTTGTTTTAAGAGAAAAAAGTGGTGCCTAAAGGGTTGAATAGCCTGCTTTGGGGCCATCTGTGCGTAAAATAAAGGGATTGCGTCAGTTTTTTGGTGACACGAAGCAAATGCCCGCGACCATTCCTTGAATTCCTGCTGTTCCTTGCCTAAGTCTTTCCCCTCCATAATACCGGCTCGGCCAGCACTGGAGCAACAAGACGGCCAAGCAGCAGATAGCGAGGACCCCAGATTTTGGACTTCTGGAGGTATTTTGACGCCGTCAATATTTTACTGGACTTGTGTGAGTGTCACATTTTATTACTAGAACATTCAACTGAAAACCCTTGTTACTGTCCGCTGGTACTGCGTAATCTTGTTTTGGGCCCGGCCAAGTTATTCCCTGTGCAGACCAGACAAGTGACAGGGCTTTTCATACATAGGGTATAAACGACTTTTCGGTCGAAAATGATTTATTAATGCCATCCTACTTGAAAATTTCCGCTCTTTCGAATGCGCTTACTCCCATGGCTCTACGATGACTTTTTTGTTACTTGAGCAAAAAACTGCGTTTTCGAAGTGTCATTTTGGTGTAACCGACCGATTTTTTTATGGTCGGTAATGTTTTTTTACTTCTTACTGGCGTAAAGATTCCGGGCGTTTATGGCTCTTAACCTTAAGGATCTGCTTTGAAAGCTGGAACTAATGCCTATTTTGTCGTCAAAAACACTAAGCGTCGTCGGTTATAACTTACTACCACTTACAAGTTAAGAATACAGTTGTCGCTAATACGCAATTACTAAAATCTAATTGATATTGAACTGTCGGTTATACCTATCTACCATTTACAAATTTACAATACAGTTGTCGCTTATACGCAACTACTTAAAGCAAATTTGAAATTTAATGTCGGTTAATACCCTACTACCATTTTATATTTTATAAAACTCTGTCGCTTACACCGTATTACTTTAGCATGATTGTTTATTAATTGGTGCTTATGCCAATTTGTATTACTTTGTTATACAACAAATAGCTATTTATTGAGTCGCTTATTTCAAAATCAGTCAGCCACGTGCAGCGACGCCGAAAGACCACGCGCTTGCTCGCTGAATTTTTTGCGAAAGGTACGAGAGTGTTTTAATTAGTAACTTATGAATTAATTTTGACTGACATAATGTAAGCCTTAGGCATCTACCGGATAAAACCACGGGTATCCTTAACCTTTAGCTGTGTAATAAATAAGGATATCCCATCCTACAGAAAAGTTTTTGGTTTTAGGGGACTTTCACCTTAGAAATACCGTATGGTCTCGTAACAGAGCAAATCCATATCTTTCGCTGTATAAAGTGAACAGTGCCGATGAGCAACTTCTTTTCAATGAGATTGCATGCTGTGATTTACGACAGTACGATTGGGTACTTAACCAACAGGGGTGAATTTTGGACCTTGTTCTCTGCAATGATAATGTTGTCGTGGGCAATCGCTCCTCTCCCTTCGTACCCCTAAACACGGTATTTCATAATGCATTAACTATTGATACGAGCTTTGCTCAGTTTGAGATTCTAAAGCTCTTGCTTAAATTTATTTACAATAAAGCTAATTTTTCCTCTATTAATAACGCTATAGCAAAAACAGTCTGGCAAAATGGGTTTCATAGCAGGTCCCATGAGTGAGCAGTAGATTTTTTCTATAACATTTTCCTAAATCTTCGCGACAAATATATCCCTTCCCGCCAGGTAAATGCTGATTTTTATCCACCTTGGTTTTCGCCAGCACTTCAAAAGATTATTAAAGAAAAGCATAAATACCTTACAAAATACAAAAAATACGGTAACACGTCGAATCGACACTTTGTTTTGATACTGAACAATAAAAACCGTTGAAGCTGAATCTTATCATACATTTATTGAGGGGATAGAGTATTTCATACATAAAAATCCTAAGAGCTTTTGGTTTTTTATTAAAGCTTAATTCAAATTGAATTCATTACCTAGTAGAATGACAACGGCAAATAGTGGATCTGAGATTTGCCAACTTTTCAATGAATATTTTCTTTTAAATCAGCAGTAGATGTCAGGCCGTGGTTGTAAGTAATTATATTTCTGGATGGGTCAATGTTGCCAGCGGTATTCTCCAGGGATATTTACTGGGGCCTCTCATGTTTATAATATTTATTGCGGACATTGACGGCATTTTTCAAAATTCTCATGTCCTCAATTTTGCGGATGATATAAAAATGTTTCAAACAATTGGATCCGATGCTGACGTAGAGGCAGCCTTAATGATTTTGCACGCCTAACAAGCTGGATCTTAATGTTTCTAAATGTGTTTGTGCCATATTTTCCAGACAAACTGCAGGGCCACGATCTTGTTAAAATTAACCGTATTAGAGACCTTGGTGCATTGCACGATGACAATTTTTATTCGATCAGTATGTTGACCAGATCGTTAAAAAAGCTTCACGTAGGTAGTCTTGGCTTCATAATGCGTGCCTTTAAGGATTTTCGAAAAGAGAAAACTCAAAAAAAATATATTGTGCTTACGTTCGCAGTAATATTGAACACGCTTCTCAAATATGGAATCCCCGTAATTTAGTTTACATAAATCGGATCGAGAAAATTCAAAAGAAATTCAGGCGTTAATTAATTAGCGTACTTATACACCTCATGAGAATACAAGCGTCGAGCAGTCATGTCGTAGAATGCACATACTTCCACTTAGCAAGTGGCGTGACATTTATGACCTTAGGTTATTATTAAAAATAGCACGAGGTATTATATACTGTCCCGAACTGTTGAGTATGCTCAATTTTCTGGCTCCAAGTTGAAATCAAGGTATTATAACACTTTCTATTTGGCTAAAGTAAGAACTAACTATAAACAAAACTCTTCTATTTGGCGATCCTGTGAAGCCTTTAATCGTTTATCTCAAAGTGTTGTTATCCATGGTGGTATTACTTCGGTGAGATGTCTTCTTACTAACACTTTCTTTGAGTAAGATATATTTTTTGTGTAATTACCTTCCTCTTAATCTAGTTATAATTTATCTTGGTTAAGTATTATTAGTCTAGCGCTATCTGCGGAAACTTTACATGACTAGCTAGTGTTAATTTAAGTTTTTCACTATTGTTATTAAAATGGTCGCTAGTTTTCCATAATAATTAATTAATAAATAAATAAGGGTAGGTGCATATGAGGTCAATAACCTACATTATCATTAACCTACTACCTATATCATACTCTAAATACTTTACGTCAGAAAAGTACCTTCCTAATCTCTGGAGCCCAGTTAGCAGTGGCAAAGGGTCCATATAACACGATTCCCATCGGCTTGTTTATGAAATGGCATCCATACTACATTTCTTTATTCCGTGCTCTTCGTTTCGGCTGACAGGGAGTCGCAAAGTACAAAAAAAAAATGTTTTCCTTGGTTGCTTTTCTGAGTAAGGCGATTTTTTTGCCCGGCTTCCCTTTTTAAAATGTTGGCCCTTCGCCACTGCCAAGAAGCTTAATTTATATAATATATCTAACAAAGAATAATGAGAAAATAAATTGAGCTTTATGTATCTACATAATGTTTACCAGATCTATTAAAATTATTTAGTAATACTATCAGATTACTTATAAAATCAGTCAATATGATTTTTTATGAAAGACCCTTTAAATGTATGCAAATACTAAAGTCTTATTTTAAAGGAAAATCATGTTGGTTGAGTTCTTATTATTTTTAAGACGTGACGTTTAATCCTCGTTATCATTTGCCCAGATAATGCCGTATGTTGGATGTTCTCGTTTTCCCCTTGGTATAGAAATCTTGATGTGTGGAAGTACCAAGTTACCCTTTTTTCAATCCACTTGCAGTGTCGCTAATTTCTAACATCCTCATGTTGTTTTTGCTATGCACTGTTTCTTATGCTCCATTACCTTTTGGCATAATGATGTGAATTGTCACTTATAATTATTTACCCATTAATTTCTTCTACAATCATGAGACTTATGCTCTATTACTTTTTGGTATGAGGATATCAAATGTAGCTTCTATACTCTTCGTTTTTATCTGTCTGGATGTAACTTATGCCGAATAACCTCGCATGGAAAATAAAATCAGCTGATCTAAGCGACATAAAACCACATAAAACAACGTCAAATCAAATAAAAAAAAGATCCAATTAAAGCTTTTATTTTTTTTTATTCTAGAGCTTTTTCCATTTTCACGATATGACAATAAATGAAAAAATTATGTAAATTTTTTTGAAATTTCCAACTTTAAAGTGCTCTCCTGCTAAAATTTGGTTTTTGTCGCTTATACCCTATTACCTTTTAACCATCGACATTCTGTGGGCTAAAAGGATGAATATCCAGGCCGCAAAAAGATTTAAAAAGAAAACTGTCAGTGTCAAATATGGAATTTCGTTTCGTTCCTAGTCCCACATGGATTTGTAAAAGCCGAAAAGTTCAGTTTATATCGTGTAAAAATAGTATAAATGTGATTTCAAGCTATAAAACTGCTGCTAATTTGTTAAAATGAGTAAGTGAAACATAATATTCCATCTGTTGTAGGTTTATGAACCATCTAAGCAAATTGGTATTGATTTTATCTGCCATGTTGTGTGCGATGAATATGCTCATTTTTCAGGTCAAATATTGAATAGGATACGCGACGTAGACGCGACCAACAGCGATGCAGTAAAAGATGCAGTTTCAGCTTTCTTCCAAAATCTGCCAAAGCATACTGAAGTGTCCTGCAATCAATGGCTGAGAACTTTAGGGAATGTCATCAACAGGTGGGTGCTTCGGCATTTAACTTATTTTAAACTCTATTTGTGCCTAGTTGTATTTAATTAACTGGGGTTTAATTTTGAGTAATCTTCTCAAAAACCTTATAGAAAAGGACTTAATATAAAAAAGTGGCCCTAAAGTATTCTCAACAGTGTTCCTAAACTAGGTTAAAATGTTGGCTCGGTTGTACAATATTTACCGTCGATTTAAAGGTCTGTTTTGTATCCTCAGCTTAATATTTTATTTGGAATACTGAAGCATTACTCAGAATTTATAGTGCATTAGATATTATAATAAAGTGCAATTAAGAAGAATACAAAGTTTTGGTCTTTAAAATGTAAGTTATTTCCTTGTATTCAGTTTGGTGAGCCTACACAAAAGATGTAAAACTTATATTATGACAGGTTTCCAAAGTTCTGCATGTCCCATCGCAACACCATTGAGAGTTACCTAACACACTTCTTGGATGTCAGCAACTATTACAATGTGATTGAAGCAGCTAAATGTGCACATGCATTGCAACAGGTTTGTATGGATTTGTGTGTAACCTCTGGATAATATCCTGAACCATTTCAACTTCTTGACCTAACCACAAAGCCAAATCAAAAAGTTTTGACAGCACTAAAACTAAAATTAAAGCCTTCAGAATCAATTTTTCTAATTCAGTCTAAAATATTATAAAACCATGAAATACTTTTAAGAATTTTGTAAAACATTTTTTTTAATCTTTAGAATTTTATTGTATTTGGCTTATGCTTGGCTATTACCACTCCTTATAGAAAGCAAAAGACCTAGGATAAAGTGTGATCTCCCAGTAAATGGGAGAGTGTAGGGTAGGCGAGGAGTTTACCAGTTTTTCTGGGGAGGAAGTCGTGAACGGGCAAATGACTGATACTACACAACTGTCTGTAACCATTCCCACATAGGGCTTCTCATGATGGCATGCTGGAACACGACAAGTCGCTTGACATCATGGTTTCATCATGGGTAACAAGCCAAAAGCTGAAGCTTACCATCAGTAAAAATCTGATGACCTTAGGACACTCAATACTATAGAGACATAGATTGTTGGCATACTTGTCTATAAATCCCATGGTCGCCTTTTACAACATCCACCATAAGATACAGAGTGACAATATTCTTTAGATGATGTTGCCACGAATTTGCAGTTGACATGAGTGGTTCATAAGTATTTAATTACTTGTATGTATTCCAGGTGCGTCCATCACATGAGAAGACAGCAACAGCTAAAACCTGCTGGCGGGAACAATTGGAGCTGCTGTGTAATGCTGCTCATACATTAGTCGGAGCCGTGTTCAACAAGTCTGTTGATGTGTTCATGGTGAGTGCTTAGCATCTTTGTACAAAAATGGTCTAAAACTGACAACATTGATGGCCCCCAAATCTTTATTATTGGAGATAGAATGAAATCAAAATGTTATTATTTTGTACTCTACTTAACGAGTAACATTATATAATTTGTAAGATGTGACATATATAAACATAATCTGCTTATTTTTGAATATTTGGACATTTAATTTTGACATCAATCAATCAATCAATAAGCCCTTTATTCTGAACTAAGAGTTGTGGTTTTTGAGTTTATTTCTGTATTTATAGGATATCCCTTAGTTCAGTGTGCCTCTTGGCAAAGGCCTCCTCTAACATCTTCCATTGTTTCCTGTCTCGAGCAACTCTTCTCCAATTAGGACCGGCTGTCAATTTTAACTCGTCTTCCCATCTTTTTTGTTGCCTTCCTTTGCTCCGTTTGCCATCTCTAGGGTACCAATCTGTGACAATTTTGTTCCATTTATCTTGGGTACATCTTATCATGTGACCTGTCCATCTCCATTTCTGTTGGTCTATTTTGGAGAGCACGTCAACAACTTTAGTTTTTTCTCTTATATGTATACTTCGTACTCTATCCTGTTTTTTGATACCTATCAGACTTCTTTCCATGGCTCTTTGGCAATGTTCGAGCATTTCTCTGTGGTGTTTGGTGAGTGACCACGTTTCGCAACCATATGTGATGCAAGGAAGTATACATGTATTGAACACTTTCCGTTTTACCCCAATACTTAGATGTGTAGACTTCATAACTTCTTTCAATGACCAGTACCTTTTCCATCCATTGGCTATTCGTCTATTTATTTCCTTAGTTGTTTGGTCTTTATGAGAAATGAGCTGGCCTAGGTAAGTGTACTCGTCTACACACTCAAGTGACTTGTTGTTGATCTTAATTTCCATGTTTACAGAGTTTGTCAGTAGTTTTGTTTTGTCTATATTCATTGTCAGTCCTATTTTTTCGCTTTCTTTGTTTAGATCTTGTATCATTTTCCGTAAATTTTCTGGGTTTTCTTCAAATAAGACAATATCATCTGCAAACCTGAGGTGGTTAAGTTTTCTTCCATTTATGTTAAGACCAAATTGATCCCAATCAAGTTTTCGGAAAATGTTTTCAAGCACTGCAGAGAATAATTTGGGAGACAGAGGATCTCCCTGACGGACTCCTCTTTTTATTTCAAAGGCATTACCTAATGTTTCAAGTTGTATTTTTGCTTTGCTGTTACAGTATATGGTTTTGATTGTTTTAATGTATGTTGTGTGTATACCCTGTTTTTCTAGACTTTCCCATATAGCCTCATGGCTGATACTGTCGAAGGCTTTGGTGTAGTCAATGAAAGCCATGTATAGAGTCTTGTTATATTCATTGTATTTCTCAATAACTTGCTTCACGGTGTGTATGTGATCTATTGTAGCATAATTCTTTCTGAAGCCAGCTTGTTCCATTGGTTGGTTTTCATCTAATGTGGTGCTAATTCGTTCTAAGATGATTTTGGAGAATACTTTATAAATATTTGACATCAAGCTTATTGGTCTGTAGTTTCCTATGTCATCTTTTGCGCCTTTCTTATGTATAAGAGTAATGTGGGATGTTTCCCATTGTTCTGGTATGTGTTGAGATATTAAAACTTCATTGAAAATTTTTGTGAGTATAGGGACAAGTTCGCTCAAAGTTCCTCTTAGTATCTCATTTGAGATTTTGTCTGGGCCTGGTGCTTTTTCCATCTTTTGGCTGAGTATGGCTTTCTCTACTTCACTCGGTAAGATTTCAGGTTCTTGGTTGGTTTTAGTTACTTTAGTACTTCTGTTTACATGTTCTGGGTGTTTGTAAATATGGTTTGAATAAAGGTTTTGGTAGAATTTAGTTGCTAGTGTGTTCATGTCTTTTCTGTTTGTGATAGTGTCTTGTTTGTTTTTAAGGTTTGGTATCCAATCTTTGTTGTATTCACGTATCTCTTTCAGAGCCTTTCTTGTTCCTCCTGTTGTCAATATGTGCTTTTCTAGAGTTTTTAGTCTTTTAGTTTTACGATCTTTTCTAATGCTTTCTTTGATGTTTTTGCTTAACTCTGTTATCAGTTTGGTGTTTTCTTTTTTGAGGTGGCTAGTTAATATGCGTTTTCTTTCTTCTATAAGTTGGAGTGTCGAGTCGCTTAATTGATATTTTTGCTTTTCAGTTTTCCTGACTTTGTGGCATGCTAGCTGATTTTCTAATTTAGCGTAGGTAATTTTGACATCAATTTTGCTGTTGTCTGATAGCTCCGTAGTTATTGCCACCAAAGACTGAGCGGTGTCCTTATAATTTTCTTCATTTACATCGTTTGCGTTTGAAGGTTTTATGTGTTTTCTGGGCTTTTTGGGTGGTTCTATTTTAAGTGATGCTCTGACCATACGATGGTTAGTGTTAAAATTTAGTTTTGATTTTGATATCACTGATGTGTTTGTAAATGATCTTGGAAAGTTGCTTATAATGTAATCTATTTCGTTTTTATATTTTCCATCTGGGGAAATCCAAGTCCACTTATTTGTTTTGTTTTTCTTGAAGATACTGTTCAGGAGAGTCAGATTGTGCTCTAATAAGAAATCCACTAGTCGTTGTCCATTGACACTTCGTTTACCATAACCAAAGTTTCCCAGTGGAGATTCATCTTTGTTCTTTTTATTTCCAACCTGGGCGTTGAAATCACCCATAAGGATAATCAGGTTGTTTGAGTATTTTCTTATTATTTGGGATAGATGTTTGTAGAAAGATTTAGTTTCCAGTTCTTCAGCTTGTTCAGTTGGTGCATAAACTTGTATTATCGTCCATGTTTTTCTATAGCTGGGTAGTTTGATGTTTAGGATTGCAATTCTGTCTGAAACTCCGATGATATCTTCTATATAGCTTTTCAAATGCCTTTTTATTAAGAAACCAACTCCTTTTTGTCCTCCAGTTTCACCTTTATTGAATAGTACATAGTCTGGATGTTCCTCAATTGTTTCCCCTGCTCTTCGCATTTCACTTATTCCTAAAATATCCCAATTTATGTTCTTTAGTGATTCTTCTAGTTCTAATAAGGCTTCAGATGTCCTTAGTGATCTTGTATTGAGTGTTGCAATATTTAATAATTTATTGTTTTCTGTTAGAGGGTGGTGGTCTATTTCTCCCGCGGAGACCAGCCGTGGTGGGAGAGTTATTTTTCGTTGTTGTATTTGTAGCTTTGTTTGTTGTATGAATCCGGTTTTGGTTGTTAGTTGTTCTTTAGTTTCTCCATGTGTTTTTGTCTGATAAGGAGTAGGATCTTTCACGCATGACTTGAAATGCATCCATTCTTTTAATTTTGGGGTCCTGTTTGGTATTTGCATTTTGGTCTGGTTTGTTTGGGCTTGGTGTTTCAGAGTCAGGTCCTTTTCTTTTTACACTTTCTCGCTGTTGATTTGATTTATCTCTGCGTTCTTGTAAGAATTTTTTTGGGATGTCATGAGTTATGTATGTGTTTGGTTTCATTTTCTTTTTGTTTCTCAATATTTGTATCTTCTTTTGGAGTGTTGTTGTTGAGAGAAGTATAGGTCTGATTTTCGAGTTGTTTTCCTTTTTGCCTAGACGTTGAATTCTGTTTATTTCGCCATTTTCTAAGGTGACACCTAAATCGTTAATAGTTTGTGAAACAAGACTTATCAAGTTATCTTCTTTCTCGTCGGACGATTCAGAAATTCCGTGTAGTAAAATGTTGTTTTTCCTGGCATTCAAATCCAAGTTTTCGATTTTTTTGTTTAGTTGCGTTATTTCGACTTTTAGTTTTTCATTTTCTTCTATCAAAGGTTGCATTTTTTCGTCCATTTTACTGAGAACTCTTGTGGTTATACTTTCAGTAATTTCATTCGTTTGCTTCTGAAGCTCTTCTTTTACTTTTTCGAAAAGTAATGACATTTCTTTACTTAGTTCGGAAGTCATCTTACAAATATTTCTGAACGCAATTTATTTCGAAAACGTAATTAATGTCGATTTCGATGCAGGTCAGATGCGCAAAAAGGAACACAAAAAGGTACACAATCGCGTGCGTGAACGCAGCCAGTCATTCAATATGTTGAGTAGTTGGTAGCCCTGTTCGGTTCTTCTTGTCTTTGGTCCGTACTTGAGCGTTTGACAGATAAGATAACCTAAAAAGGTTTCGCGTTTCTAACTGCACTGCACTTAAAACTTATTATTTAGTATCAATTTATAGTCAGTAGCACTCGCCGGCACCAGCAGTATAGGAATAAGTATGTTTGAACACTGTAAACTGGGATTAGACACACGATTCGTTTTTATTTGAGGGAGCGACTGACAACACGTCTTTAGTGTACGAGAAGCGGAACCGGAACTTTGACAACGGAATTTTGACATACATGCTATATAATAATTCTTTTTTCGTGTAATTTAAGGTGGTAACGGAGGATCTCGGTGCAAAATGCACAATATGCACATCATAATATTGTTTTCCTTACTTTTGAATAAAAAGTTTGCAATACATTCGTTATATAGCAATTCGCCCAAACTACTTGTTAATGGTTGGGTGATCACATGAAAATTATTCAATTTTATGCATTACATTTTAGCTGCATTACATTACAACTGTAAACACGCTTTTAAGTTACAAAATGTAATACATTAAAGTACGTAATTTTTTTGTGAAGACTTTAGTACTAATTAAAACTATTTCCGCATGTTGCTTTAAAACACATTTATTGCATACTTTTTATTCAAAAGTAAGGAAAACAATATTATGATGTGCATTTTGTACCGAGATAAAAAGTTACCCCCTTTAATCAATTTTATAAATCAAGGTCCCGATTCCATTATTTAAAAATCAACTAATTTAAACCCAAATATTTGTATGCTAAATTAACATTAGCTGTTTAAGGCGCTCATATTTTTATAACATCACCATTTTGTACCCTTGACAATGCAAATAAAGACTATTCCCTCTATTCATACTCTTTCAGCAATCTTACATAATTTTTCTTTCTATCTGCAACAATGCTTTTCTTTCCAGCGTGCGGAACCAGATCCAGTAATAGTGAACACCCCACTCTCCATAGCACTGGCCAACATCAGTGAAATCGGCAACAGCAGTAAGACACAGAATTACAGTATCGAAGATAAAACACAGCTGCTGTGTGTGAGACTGAGGAATGTTTTTGTGTTCGTCCAGGCCATGCTTGTGTGAGTTGTTTACTTATTTTAGGGAGTAGATGCAGAGAACGAACATGGAATTTAAAAACATAGAGATGCACATATGTATGTTTAAATATTTTCTGTTGAGCTATTTTATAATGTAATAAACGTGGATATGAATATACACTGTTACAAATGGCAGCAAACTTAATGGCTGCTCTGAAGCTAGTGTATTTCTATAATTTATTAAAACTCACGTGAGCTGACATACTAAATTTATTAAATACCGGCTTTAAGATTCACGTATTATTATTAGTGGCCGTGTGACAACGTCGGTGAACGCCGGCCATATCTGTCTCACTCAGGAGCTCTTCTTACCTGCGTTGACTTATACCTAGGTCTCATCAATAAAAACAAAAACTTTCAGTGAAATATACCCGGTGGCGAAGCCAGTGCGGCCACAAAGCGTCATCGACATGATTGTGCGGGCGTTGACCGTTTCCAGCGGCTCCAACCAAACTCTGCGAGAGACCGATATTACGATGCTGAAGACGCAGGCGCTCAGGACTTTGGATGCACTTGTTTTATGGTAAATAATTCAAGAATATCTTGTACTCATCGTTGTAGATGTGGGAGTGTTTTTTTTTCTATTTGGCCTTTGTCTTGTTTTCAGCCACCATTTTCTAAAAGTTACCGTCTTCCGTAGATTTTTGTGGAACTTTCTTATTGACGCTTTCCATCAGTTGCGATCCATAGTGACAAGCGCAAGCCCATTGCGTACAACAACATTTATTTTTAATACAGTTTCCATAGAGCGGAGATTGAAGAAAAAACGGTGCTACTTCTTTTTCTTATACTGAAACAACGGTCTGTTTCAAGAAAATTATTTCCAGCGCAAATATCCTTTCCTATGTCTGGGAACAAGGATTTCCGCTGGCGCGAAAAGTCATCATTGAATATTGTCAATGTCAAATTGTATCAAAATTTAAATTCAAATTTAAATTCTTGTACTGTACATTTGACGGGATAAGAATAAACACACAGCCCATGCTTCAAAGGAAAAAAAGGCGTGCATGTTAAAAAAAACCGTGCAACATTTATGGAAAGCCTTTTAAGATGTCTTGTTTCTTAATTATACTTACACCGTCCTCGCAGACAAAGACTGTCTAATATGCTTCAAAGGAAAAGAAGGCGTGATTGTTAAAAAAAAAACCGTGCATCATTAATGGAAAGCCTTTTAAGAAGATGTCTTGTTTCTTGCTTATACTTACACCGTCCTCACAGACGAAGACTGTCTAAAACAAACACCCCACGTTACATACCACTGACGCCTAATTCGTTACGAAGACGTAGAACTTAAATATTACGGAACGACACACGCTATAAGTACGTGCCTCGTCGTTTCTCTCCCGTACACACATCGCAGCCACCTAAAAAGCAAACCATGTCCTCGGGGCACTCATGAATAAAAAATATGTCAAAAACTCATAAACTTTAAAAATAGACTATAAACTTTTAAGGCTGGATACTCTCTACCCCCTTCACCCTTAAGGTAAAGTGGTAAAGGCCAAAATAACAGCATACAAGTTCATGAAAAAAAGATGTCTTTAAGTAACAAGAAGTGTTTATTTTTCAGTTTGGGACCCAACCTGATCCCATTCTCGCCGCTAGTGTTCCGACTGGTGATGCAGACACTTAGATGGAGTTCAGAAAACCCTAGCGACGAAACTAGGTAGGTTTATGAAATGTGTACTTACAAAATGAAACTCTTTGCCCACTCCTTTTTGGCACTACAGATATCCTATCTCACGAAGTCCGTTTGGCTACGGTTGTGGTAATGACGTGTAAAGATTAGCACGTTTTATAGCGCTCCCGAGTATACGTACACTAGAAGAAAGTGCGTGTGTATGCACTGCCACAATCATAGCCAAACGGACTTTGTGAGGTAGATTATTCACTATACTTCTCTCTATACTATCACTACAATAGTCTTCAATAAAGAATATGCATGTAAATTTTTTAATGCGCAAATCGTTAATACATGATCAAGTTAGGGCTATGAATAAGAATGTACAACTAAATTATCCATATTTCATAGTTATAAAATCAAAATAAGTTTCATAATAATCTTCTACAATTCAAACGGCTGCCATTTTAGTGCGCATCGAGTGACGTCACATGATACTGCTCTTGCTTGCGGTGTATGGCGAGTGGCCGGCTTTTTCATTATTTTTGATTAAAACAACCTGTTACAAAATATTTGAGGGTTTTATTTTACATTTATTAATTTTGAACTTAATATTTTATGATGAAATGTACTCACTTTGTCCCAAAATGCAGTTGCCAATGGTGACGCGTTTTGCATTTGCGTTTCATTTCATCAAAATTTTTAAATGGAAATAATTATAAAACTATAAAATAAAATAGTTTCCCATGGTCATTATTAAATTCTACTAAGTAAATAGAATACAAAAAACGCAATATTTTACTTATTTAAACGACATGCATATTCTCTATTATGACAATATCTAAAATCATAATAATCAAGCACTAAGCCCAGCCCCGAGTCAATTACTATGGGATGTCAAGATTTTATTCTGCGAAACTAGCAAAAATTGTTATCGATCAGTGTTACTGATCACTTACCAAGCCTCCAGTATGAGTTTGGCTGTATAAATACAATCATAATTGGTAAGGAGATTGTGATTAGAAAGGCAGAAGACATGAGGTGAGGTAGCCAAGTAGACTAAGATATATATTTTTTTTCATGACACAATTTCCTTCTGTCTTGTATATTTGTATCCTTTACCGATTTCATATAAGCCACAAAAACTGTAATAGCATTAAGCCACATAATGAAAAAAAAAGATACGAAACGATAAAGGACATGATCTTGCTAAGTTTCTTGCCCTTCTTCTCAGCAAGATTAATCGAATGGGCGGATTTAGGCATTATATCAATTCAAAAACATCTACAACCGACTTAGATTCCATAATGCACAAAACAAAAACACCCAACCATCCAAGCAACTCAGACTCATAAGAACATACTTTGAAGGCAGCTATAAACTAAAAAAACTTATAAATGACTTTATGCCTATACTCAGACAAAACGATGAGACAAAATCCCTACTCCCCACTAATCCACCGATCTGTTATCGACAAAACAAAAACCTAAAATCTACACTCACCAAAACAAAAACGGAAAACACAAATATTCTTACCATCACATCTCCTGGCACAACTCTATGCCAACGGCCACGGTGCAAAACATGGCGCACTCATCAACACATCCACACACATCAATACACACCACACAACACACCAACACAAAACTCACCCAATGTCGACTCTGCCCGGCATTCTATGTAGGTGAAACAAAAACCCCACTTCACATCCGCATCAATCATCACAGATTCACAACGAAAACACAAAACAATACACTACCCATCCCAACTCATGCCCGCCTACACAACGAATCATTCGACGACTGCTTCACTGTCCGCATTTTAAAATCATTCCACCCACCATTGACTGATATTCAGCTCAGGACATGGGAGTCGTCTTACATCTGGTCGCTTGGTGCCCATTACGGACCTGGACTGAATAAACAGCACTAACTTACAGACAGGCCAACCTCATCGAAATTTTTCTGATATTATCACATTGTTAGACCAACATTCTTACATCCCCTCTCAAACACACACACACACACACACTCACAAACACCCTCTCTCCCTACCCCACTCACATACTCATCTCCAAAAAAAGGTAGGTAGGTAGATAGATTTCCTTTTTTTCAATCTCTTTTTAATACTAATTGTCACCATGTCATTATATGTGCCATCATTTCATTGTAAATGTCATTATTATATCAACTGATGCCGGGCCCAGTAGGGTCCGAAATATATCTTGAAATTATTATTTTTTTTTGTTTTTATAAAGATAAGATATGATCTGTTAAACGTTTAATTTATGTATTAAACATTCAATAACAATTTGAAATTGGATTATGTTTTTATTGCGAAATCCATCGCTTTGGAATACTCTAAATATTATTGGAGTGCATTACAAACTAAAAAAGATAAATTAGAAACAAAATGTAAAGACAAGAATTTGAAAACCTCGGTGGCGCAGTCGGTTAGCGCGCTTGCCTTGATAACAAGAGGTCGCTGGTTCGAATCCGGGCGAGGATTTTTTCAAATTCTTGTCTTAACATTTTGTTTCTAACTTATCTTTTCTAGTTTGTGATGCACTCTAATAATTTGAATTTGTGCAATCGTGTAAGAGAATCGTATTCATTTGACGGTTTTAAACGTACGATTCCGATTGTCAAACGGCTATTCGGCTATGCAAATTAGCCCGTTTGACAATTTTATTCAAATTGTACGTTTTTGGCTGTCAAATGAATACGATTGTCTTGCAATATTGCACCCATGCAACACCCATGGTCTGTTTTCTTTGACTATCTATTGAACCATCTTTAATCCCTTGACCAGAAAAGTCCGATGCGCAGCATACTCAAGTCTGACGTCGTGGCTGCTGGCGTTGCGCTGTCACAAGCCGGAGAGCGCTCGTCGCAGCTGGGAGGACGAACTGGTGACGCACGTCACCAGCGACGTAACCCCGCCGAGCCACCAAGTGCTACTTACTGTAAGTGATATGTAGCGCACTCGCCTCTGACTCTGATGTCGTGGCTGCTGGCGCTGCGCTGTCACAAGCCGGAGAGCGCTCGTCGCAGCTGGGAGGACGAACTGGTGACGCACGTCACCAGCGACGTAACCCCGCCGAGCCACCAAGTGCTACTTACTGTAAGTGATATGTAGCGCACTCGCCTCTGACTCTGACGTCGTGGCTGCTGGCGTTGCGCTGTCACAAGCCGGAGAGCGCTCGTCGCAGCTGGGAGGACGAACTGGTGACGCACGTCACCAGCGACGTAACCCCGCCGAGCCACCAAGTGCTACTTACTGTAAGTGATATGTAGCGCACTCGCCTCTGACTCTGACGTCGTGGCTGCTGGCGCTGCGCTGTCACAAGCCGGAGAGCGCTCGTCGCAGCTGGGAGGACGAACTGGTGACGCACGTCACCAGCGACGTAACCCCGCCGAGCCACCAAGTGCTACTTACTGTAAGTGATATGTAGCGCACTCGCCTCTGACTCTGACGTCGTGGCTGCTGGCGCTGCGCTGTCACAAGCCGGAGAGCGCTCGTCGCAGCTGGGAGGACGAACTGGTGACGCACGTCACCAGCGACGTAACCCCGCCGAGCCACCAAGTGCTACTTACTGTAAGTGATATGTAGCGCACTCGCCTCTGACTCTGATGTCGTGGCTGCTGGCGCTGCGCTGTCACAAGCCGGAGAGCGCTCGTCGCAGCTGGGAGGACGAACTGGTGACGCACGTCACCAGCGACGTAACCCCGCCGAGCCACCAAGTGCTACTTACTGTAAGTGATATGTAGCGCACTCGCCTCTGACTCTGACGTCGTGGCTGCTGGCGTTGCGCTGTCACAAGCCGGAGAGCGCTCGTCGCAGCTGGGAGGACGAACTGGTGACGCACGTCACCAGCGACGTAACCCCGCCGAGCCACCAAGTGCTACTTACTGTAAGTGATATTTAGCGCACTCGCCTCTGACTCTGACGTCGTGGCTGCTGGCGTTGCGCTGTCACAAGCCGGAGAGCGCTCGTCGCAGCTGGGAGGACAAACTGGTGACGCACGTCACCAGCGACGTAACCCCGCCGAGCCACCAAGTGCTACTTACTGTAAGTGATATGTAGCGCACTCGCCTCTGACTCTGACGTCGTGGCTGCTGGCGCTGCGCTGTCACAAGCCGGAGAGCGCTCGTCGCAGCTGGGAGGACGAACTGGTGACGCACGTCACCAGCGACGTAACCCCGCCGAGCCACCAAGTGCTACTTACTGTAAGTGATATGTAGCGCACTCGCCTCTGACTCTGACGTCGTGGCTGCTGGCGTTGCGCTGTCACAAGCCGGAGAGCGCTCGTCGTAGCTGGGAGGACGAACTGGTGACGCACGTCACCAGCGACGTAACCCCGCCGAGCCACCAAGTGCTACTTACTGTAAGTGATATGTAGCGCACTCGCCTCTGACTCTGACGTCGTGGCTGCTGGCGTTGCGCTGTCACAAGCCAGAGAGCGCTCGTCGCAGCTGGGAGGACGAACTGGTGACGCACGTCACCAGCGACGTAACCCCGCCGAGCCACCAAGTGCTACTTACTGTAAGTGATATGTAGCGCACTCGCCTCTGACTCTGACGTCGTGGCTGCTGGCGTTGCGCTGTCACAAGCCGGAGAGCGCTCGTCGCAGCTGGGAGGACGAACTGGTGACGCACGTCACCAGCGACGTAACCCCGCCGAGCCACCAAGTGCTACTTACTGTAAGTGATATGTAGCGCACTCGCCTCTGACTCTGATGTCGTGGCTGCTGGCGTTGCGCTGTCACAAGCCGGAGAGCGCTCGTCGCAGCTGGGAGGACGAACTGGTGACGCACGTCACCAGCGACGTAACCCCGCCGAGCCACCAAGTGCTACTTACTGTAAGTGATATGTAGCGCACTCGCCTCTGACTCTGATGTCGTGGCTGCTGGCGTTGCGCTGTCACAAGCCGGAGAGCGCTCGTCGCAGCTGGGAGGACGAACTGGTGACGCACGTCACCAGCGACGTAACCCCGCCGAGCCACCAAGTGCTACTTACTGTAAGTGATATGTAGCGCACTCGCCTCTGACTCTGATGTCGTGGCTGCTGGCGTTGCGCTGTCACAAGCCGGAGAGCGCTCGTCGCAGCTGGAAGGACGAACTGGTGACGCACGTCACCAGCGACGTAACCCCGCCGAGCCACCAAGTGCTACTTACTGTAAGTGATATGTAGCGCACTCGCCTCTGACTCTGATGTCGTGGCTGCTGGCGCTGCGCTGTCACAAGCCAGAGAGCGCTCGTCGCAGCTGGGAGGATGAACTCGCCGGGTCACCAAGTGCTACTTACTGTAAGTGGTGATATGTAACGCACTCGAGTCCGACAACATGGCAGTTTTCGCAAGTGATATGTAGCGAGCGCATCGAGTCCGACGTCATGCGCTGTCCATTAGTGACGTCAGCCCGCCGAGTCGCCAAATGCAATGTGTTTAAACTATACAGTAGTAAGTCCTTACTGTATATTTAAAGAAGCCATAGTCTGTAACAGCAAAATTCAGTAATTTAAGCGCTGTGCTAACCGAATTGCACTTTATTGTCGCGAGGCGAGAGAAACTATTTGTTTGAGTGTCTTTGAAGAGTGGATCTATTTGTTGTAATATACCTATATTTATACTATTTCTTCTGTGCCTTGGGAAACATAATGGAAATTTTCAAGGACATTACATTATGAATAAACTTGGGAATTGGTATCAAATTCATCGCCGTTGACAGAACTCATTTATTGTGTACGAAGTATAATTGAGTTTTGACGTTGCTAATGATTATTTCAGATGAGCAGTCAGCCCACTAAGAACCTCAGTAAGAAAGCAAAGAGAAAGCTAGCCAACTCTATGTTGATGGACAGTAATATTGCCCACCACGCGCCGGGGCACAAGAATAAACCGACACAGTAAGCAAATCTAACCTACTATATTTATGCCCGTAGTTTCTTTTATACCTATGGAATTGCGACAGTTTATAAATATGTGTTAAATAAGTACCGCCTTGGGTACTATGGTGCTAGCAGAATACCAGCGTTGTAAGTTTACCTGCAACATTTTGCTGAGCAGGGCGAATTTCACATTGCACTCACTCACATGCACTCATGCAACATACAAAATAATTTATTTTGTCGTATTATGTTTGATTAGTTTTTGTTTTTGAATAATCTACTGCTTTTTATATAAATCTTATACTTTGTGTGTTACCAATATATACTTTTGATTATCTATATTTATATACTAATAATAAAGTTGTAAAAAAGTCGTGTCTGTACATTGAATATTTTTGTGAAATTTCAATTGAAATGGGTTATAAGTATTGTACTAAGGCCAAAAACAATTTTTATTTTATTTTTGTCCGTATGTATGTATGTATGTTCCGTTTTAACTCGAGAACCACTCAACGGATCTGGATGCGATTTTCTTTATTATCATGATAGTGACCCAGGTCAACATAAAGGCTATAAGGTGCTCACAAATAACCGCCAAGCCAAAAACGGGGCATTGAAAAGCAAAGCGTGTGAAATTTTTTGCAAGAATCGAGCCCTGGTCGTACCACACTACGTCTTCCTAGAGCTCTACTCGAGAACTCGTCTACTCCAACGGTTATCGGTTGTTCGGCAGATATGACCAGCCCGCTGCCACTTCAGTCTGCAGCGGTTACTTTAGTTCTTTGACGGATAACTTCTACCTTCACGTTATTCATCAAAGTAAAACCAAACATAGCTCCTCCCATAGTTCGCTGAGCGACATTAAATTTGTGGACATAAGTCCACATGTTCCTGCGCCACAGCTCACTATCACACTGGAGTTCCATCGTGCGCCGTTCGTAAAGAAAATCAGGAAAAAAAAAACTTCCGGGAGGGTGTGATCTGTATAGTTAGCATAATTAGCTAGAACAATTTGTCACTCGAAGAAACGTTTGACCAATGGACACGCAGGAGCGTGACAAAGCTTACCTGCGTTTCCATTGGTCAAATTCATTTTCGTCCATGTTAGCTAGGCAGGACAGTATACTCCGCGTATACTGCGTACCCCAACACATAAAACAAACATGTTTACAAATTCTTTTACAGTTTCCGCAATACGTGTTTGGAATAGTTTACCGCTCGCCATTCGAGAGAGTCCATCAAAAGCCATCTTTAGAAATAGAGTCCATCAGCACTTTTTAATGCAATAATATTCTTAGTAAAATAAACTCGTTGTTCTTGCTGTGTCGTTTGCAATAAGGATGTCTTGTTATAATAGCTAAAGTTTTCTCTCCGTGGAAGGTTGCAGCGTCTTCGACATTCTAAAATGTTGAAAGTCACATTTTGACAAGGATAGTCGTCTTAAACAAACAGTTATTGCATTTTATTTCAGGTCTGAAGCGATGACAGATGACGTCGCGATTGCAGCTCTAGAATGCGCCGAGACTTTCCTGACTGTCTGCGGGATATTCTTGAAGAATACCACTCATAAGGTAGAAACGTCCGTTCAATAATTATCTTCTGTGTAGAGTTAATTAAACATATCATAACAACGCAAATACCCGAGGGACTGTCAATATAACGGTCAACACTCGAACTCCTTTCCTCAATTCATTCCTTGCAGGTGACAATTTATTTAAATAGACTAATGAAATCGTACAAAAAGAATTACATATACATGAAACATTTTTACGTAATGCTTAAGTTTTAATTCGCCGCAATATACCGGGTGTAAATAGAGTGCGACCATTAAATGAAACCACATATTCTACCGACCCTACTGAACCACTTTTCCCAAGAGTCATATCCGCGGACACCTTTAGTTTGGGAAATAATTGAATTCCAAAAAAAAATGCGTGAACCCTAATGCACCGACATACGGGCGAGCTTAGAAGGAGCGTCGTCCGTTTCACGGACGTCGCATTACGGGTGACGCTCTCTCGAAAAAAAACGTCCGTGAAACGGGAGACGCTCCCTCTAAACTCGCCCGTATGTCGGTGCATTAGGGTTCACGCGTTTTTGTTTGGAACTCAATTATTTCCTAAAGTAAGGCTGTCCGCGGGTATGATTCTTGGGAAAAGTGGTTCAGTAGGGTCGGTAGAATATGTGGTTTCATTTAATGGTCTCACTCTATAAACTTATACTGGAGGCTTGGTAAGTGATCAGTAACACGAATGTAGGCCGCTGTGGAGTGAACATGTGTAAGTGGGGCTATCGAAACGTGACATCTAACCTTTGTGCATGTGGAGCCTCCCCACAAACCATGGTGCACCTGCTGTCTTGTCCCGGATGTCCCGACACCTGCACCCCGGACGACCTCCTCAACGCTAACCAAAGAGGAATCGACGTGGCCGCCCATTGGGGTGCGCACATTTAGAACTGCCACTGCCATCGACACGACAAGAAGAAGAAGTAACACGGATCGATAACCCTTTTTGCTGATTTCGTAAAATAAAATCTTGACGTCCCATAGTAATTGACTCGGGGCTGGGCTTCCGTTTCTAAGGAACACGAAAAGAATAATTTACGAATTTCACAAAAAGGGTCACCGAACCTTGTTACTGAGCACTTACTGAGTCTTCAGTAAGAATTTGGCTGGATAAATTAAAGTCACCTTGTATACACAAACTTTAAAAATATGCTTCTCTTTTGAACTTTATTTTGCGCCTTACTTTATGATCACAACAGTTCTTAATCGCCTCTTCAGAAAATGTCTTAACCCCTTATATTCTTATCTCTTCTTCTCTATATGTATAAAATACAACGTCTGTCTGTTTGTCTGTCTGTCCGTCTGTCTGTTCGTTCGCTTGAAGAACTTGAGAACCAATCAATGGATTTTGATGCAGTTTTCACTGAAAGATAAAGCATTTCTTCGGGAAAGTTGGAAGCTATGTATCATCACGCTATCACAAAAGGGAGCAGCGCAATGAGAATTTTAGTGAGACATGGAAGGTTCGCCGCCGTAGCATTGTCGATCGTCGCGGGTTCAAACCCCGACTGGTAAAATTTGTTTTCACTTTTTATTTTTTATTCTTTTATTTTATTTTCAGAAAAAATATTTCCTTTTGTAAAATAAATATAAAAGCTGAAATTATATTTCTTGAGTTCAAGTGCTTAGAAAACGCCATCTCTAGGAAGCTATACTGGATAACGGCTCAGTAAGCCGGCGTTGAAATTGTTTGTAAGCTGGCGTTGAAATTGTTTTTATTTTAATACACTAGATGGCGCTGCATGTTTCAAAATATCGAATTTGACGCAGTCTGGTTCAAATCAACTCACGTTAAAGTTTGTCTACACTATTATATAAAGAAGAAAGATTTGTTTGTTTGTTTGCATATAATGGGTAATATCTAGAACTACTGAACTGACTTTAAAAATTCTTTAAGCACTCAATAAGATTGTGTCGTGGCGGAGGAAGCGGCGCGCGGGGCGGGCGTACGTACTCATGCGTAAGCGCTGATTGGCTCCCCAGTTGCACCCATGTGCAGCTATTATCGTTCACAGCTAGACTTTCGTGCCGCGGGCTGTACTTATCTATATTATATTAAATGTTTCATTATGTCCAGATCCTCCAAGAGCGGATAGTGAGAGAATGTTACCAGCTGGACAATTATTCGTCTACCCGCGGACTACAGCTAATCCGAGTGCTAGACGCGGCACGCAAGACTGTGCCACCTGGGACACCACCGCCGACGCAATACTGCCTGAAGCTGTACAGCGAGCTGATTAACAGCAGTGATAGCGAGGTAATATAACACTAATGTGGCTCTTGTCAATGAATTCTTTCAGTTATGTGCACTTTGTAATATCGTCATTAGACATAATCTGCTTAAAAATAATCTCCACCCACATAACCTTTCTGATCGATTTATAATATTGTCGTTTTTGAGTTATACCCCGTAAAGACAACGAGGCATCAATATAATCTTCCCAATGAACGGCTGTAGTCTTATTTTTATAACCAGACCCTTGTCTAAACAGGTAGACATAAATTATCTACCCATCTCCACTTAACACAGACAAAAATAACGTATCTCTTAAAATTAAATGTATGTCAAAGCCTATGCGTAAATTCGCAGGTCGTGTTGAGAACTGGACAGCTCAGTTGGTAGAGCCAGAGGTCCCGGGTTCGAATCCCGGTTCAGAGCTCCTCACGTCCAGCTTTACTTTTCTGATTTTCTATGCCGCAATGATATAAATTTAATTTGTTATCTCCTTGCGATGGATAAATCGCCAAGTGTTTAAAATATATAAATTTATTTCTATCATAGTGTCTCTCTCAAAACTTACTTGATTATTCCGTACCTCAAAATGACAAAACAGAACCCTTATACGATCACTTTGCTGTCCGTCTGTTAAGAAACCTTTTCTCGGGACCCGTTAGAGATTCAAGTTGAAAGTAATACCTCCTACAGCAGTCTAAGGCCCCATAGTGCTGATACATTTTTGACTCCGTCCACAGATATCGAAGTTCAGTTCGCACGCGCTACTCGATATACGGCTACATCTACACTGCGCGCCGCCATCTTTAAATTTTGCTATAGAATTGCCCAAAGACAAGCAAGACAAAGATAAGAAAATCTCCTCGGAGAGAAATAGGGCTGTCTTGGAAGCGCTTTTGAGAACCGACATGTAAGTATTGTTAAATACTTGAATTTTCCGTGTTTTAGGTTGGAATTTTTAGCTAAAGAAGCAATTTGTACATCGTGTATGCATCTTTTCTTATTTTTATTTTAGCAATGAACTCGAGGGGTAAATAGGTTACCACAAAAACTTATATGTTATTATTAGAGTGCATTACAAACTAGAAAAGATAAATTAGAAACAAATGTAAAGACAAGAATTTGAAAAAATACCTCGGGCCAGGATATTTATCTTTTCTAGTTTGTAATGCACTCTAATAATAACATTTAGAGTATTTCAAAGCGATGGATTTCGCAATAAAAACATAATAAACTTATATGTTATACTTATAAGTTACTAGTAATAGGAAAAGTGTAGAAAGAAACGGTCCCGGCTTCGAGTTAAACTGCTGTTATGTTGTGGGGTTATAGAGCCGATAGATAAAATTTATGATATAATTTTTACCCTTTAAAATTTTAAATCGTCAACAACATTTTTAATTTTAAGCTAAGAAACTTACTAAAAACGTAATTTTAAGTGACAGAACTATTATTGCTATTCTGAAGGGCACACCAACTAAAATCAGCAAGTCTTTTAAACGATCTTAAATCAAACTACATTTTTTAAATTTAATCAAATGACAGCTCTAAAATGGGCCTTGAAATTACCAAAACAAGTTAAAATCAATAAAGCCACCCAAAAGGTTGTCTGGAAGAGATCGCTTTAAGCGATAAGGCCGCCTGTTTGTATTTACCCAATATGTTACATTAAGTGTTACATTATTTTTTGTTTCCTTTTTTTTTTTTGGTGTTCAAATAAAGCTGTATTGTTGTTGTTGTTGTTGTTGTTGCCGATTCCGAAGGCTTTAATTTTAGTTTTAGTGCTGTCAAAACATAAATTTTTCCAAAGTAATATAGCTTCTGTTGTAAACACTAAAGAACTATTTTGGAGTGAAGAAAGTTTAGTTTTGACAGCACTAAAACTAAAACTAAAGCCTTCAGAATCGGCTTTACTAAGTTGAGTAAATTATGGCTGTCAAACTAAAATTTTAGTTTGACGTTAATAAAATGGTGACTTGAAAATGGCTCTGTGTATTGCATGTGAAACTATAACTAAAGCCTTCAAAATCGGCTTTAATAGGTTCTATTCTGAAGGCTTTAATTTCAGTTTTAGTGCTGTCAAAACTAAATTTTCTCTGTTCCAAAATAGTTATTTAGTGTTATCAACATTCAAATTATATTATATTTATATTACTTTGGAAAATTTTTAAGTTTAGACAGCACCAAAACAAAAATTAAAGCCATCAGAATAGTAAAATTCAAAAATTTGTAAAATTTTCCCCGAAATCTTGTTTTTTTTTTGTAGGGCTTATATTATTTAGTATATTTACGTAACTTGTGTAAGCTGCAGACTGACAGGCAAAAAAAATTATACATGAAGTAAACCTTTTTCCTTTTGTATCCTTAAAAGTAAAGACTACATTCTTAGTCATACATGCATATGACACTAAAATTTCCTACTTACTACCTTTCAGAGTGCCACCAAAGGAACCTGCGGATGGTGAAACTGAAATGATAATTATAGACGAACAACCCTGCAACAAGAAACCTCGGCTCAATGACTCTAATGACAGAATCAGTGTCAGCAGTACATCAACCGAAATCAGCAATGGATCTTGTGATGATGATGAAGATTCTGTCGAAGAAATACAAGACGTCATCGAAATTGAAGAAAATGACGACAAAGACAAAACTACTGTTGAAGACGTAACTGACATTGTTAATACAACGACTCAAGTAAACGAAGAAAGTAATAAAACTGTTGTAATGGAACCTCCCAAGACGGAATTACTAGAAAAGATAAATATTTATGAGGCTCATACTCAATTACCAGGTAATGTGTCTGGTGATACGATCGATGGACAAGATAGAGAAGATAGTCCCCATTCTATAGAAGTTGCGTATGATTATCCAAGCACAGGAAAAAGCAAAGTAACAGTTCTGGAAAAAATGGACGACGATAATCTTCCTAGTACAAACGAAACCGATGATATACAAATTACTTGTGGACAAACAATTAGAAGTTCTCTAGAAGTTTCTCAGAAAAAGGTCGATGAAGAATTAAAGGAATTGGAACCTAAAGTTAACGGTGTTGAGGAGTTAACAAATGGCGATGCTGATTCCAACGAAGTGACTGAAAGTACGGTGACAGTCAAAATTGCGGATAATAAAGAAGTGACAGTTGAAGAAATGTTGGCCGATTTTGTAGATGAAGTCAATGATGAAGTTGTTAACGTGGACGCGTAAGCTTTGAAATTATTTGAATAATTATTGAAATATTGTTATAACCGTGCCAAGCAAGTCAAATAAAGGCATTTTCTGAAAAATCTTTTTACTCAGCTAAGCATAGAAAAATATTTGCTATTATTATGGGGTTTTGTTTTTAGAGATTGAGGTTGTGAATATGTGGTGTTTTTATTGATATTCAGATCAGATTCAGATATACGATTCCCTAATGGCAGCTACCGTCTCCTTCATTTTGAAACATTTAACAAAGTTGAATCAAAACTTCTGACTGACCTACAGTAGAGGAGTGAAAAATGTTGTGTGACAAGGCTCTTTAGGCACGTGGACGTGGATGACATTGACAGGGGCGGGTGGAATAGGATAGCGGTGTTAGTTACGATTTTGGCCACGACCAATCCATGTACTCTAAAGCTTTGTTGCACAATATCTTTTTTTGAAAACCCTTCCGTGTCTTCTACATTCCGTAAAATATAGCTTGAGCCCTGTGACAGCAAGACATACAATAATTTATTATTTAAAATTTCACGAAAATATTCAATGTACAGAAACGACTTTTTTCCTACTTTATTATTAGTATAGATGTGTTAACGCGGGGATGATTTCCGAGCGCTTATTATTTAAACATCCTACGGCTCAACGTGTCCAGCTGGTGTCGGAGATCAAACAAAAGTATCCCGAAGGTACCTATGTATTATTCCAAGCGGGAACATTACGCAGTAGATGTAAAAAACGGAACGACATGCTAGGCCGCGTTCAGTTTGATCGCCCGCTCACCACTGAAGGCAGAATAGCATACACAAATTCAACGCGTGCAAAAGCAGAGCTGTCATGATCGGCGGGTGATCAAACTGAACTCAGCCCTTTATACCAAAACTGAATTGAGTATATTGAAGGATATTAAAGAAATAAAAATAGACTCTATTTCCTACCAGTAAAAGTTATTTTGTCATGACATAATCTACTATAGTATGTTCAAGTTGGCATGATATGGGAGACAGTTCGTAATTTTCCGTTTCACCTATATGTACTACTCACACTATACTACATACACCCAGGTACAAAAGAAAATATTAGGTTTTAGAAAGAATGTATATCATTATTGCAAAAATACAATACTTTATTTATCTATAATTTGAAACAATAATTACAGTGTATTCGTTAAATTTAACGAAAAAAGATTTAGGAAAGAAAAATGTATTTTTCCTACTTGATGCGTGGATCGGAACGTCAACCCATAGGTGCTGACACTACATAATCGAAAATACATCGATGAATCGGAGCGGACATCATATAGGATCGCGTCAGTATGAGTTCATCTTGTATGCGGTTTGTGTTTTCGTTGCGGTTGCATTACGTGCTATTTGTTTTGACGTTTTTTACAGTTTTTGTTGATTTTTGTTTTGTTATTGTTGTTTGTTTTTGGTGAAATGCCGAGAAAAACAAAAAAAAAATCTTTGTACTCTCAAGCTCGGGCGTTATTGGTTCGTTTAATTTAATTAATTTAGAAATTAACAAAAAGCAGTTTGCATAATCAAAGATCAAACAAATAAAAAATCGATTTGATAGCCCTTGATAACTTTCTCGATACTAAAAAAAAGGATTCTATTTCGTTAGGGCACTATAACTGTCAACTTTGAACTGCCACCCCCCATATCATGATAATAACTCAAACATACTTTAGAGAAACGTGCCAAGCGAGAGTCACAAACTGGAGAGTGGTGTCCCGCTCGCACAGTTGATATCACAAAAAATACAAATCATGATGGTAGGCTTGAACTATTCCTGATTATGCTAATTTTTCAACGAGTTGATAGTAGTTCAGTAAATACCTGTTAGTGGTGTTTCTTTTTGTTTCGCATCGCATTTAATTTTACTCGTAAATCTTAGAAAACTCACTCTTTATTATATTAGGTAATATATTTATGCTTGCAAGCTAGTAACCCTATTATTTCAATATGGCGTAACTAAAATGCGCGCCAGATATCGCGACTGATAGCGTTACTAACGTTTTACTACTTGATCTTTGGCATGATGATTGCCAAACTTGATCACTGAAAACTAATAAAAATGATAGACATTCTACACACTCACTATACACCTGACATAATAACAACTTGGTGGCCTGCGATTTATGATTTTGGCCACGCGCAGACTTATCTGGTGCGCACTCTCTCCGTATAACTTACTGAAGAAACTTTACCTTATTTTTTTTTAATGGTTAAAGTATGGTGTTTAAAGGGATGTAGAAATGAAAGTTTTGCAAGTTGTAACATAATTACCGTTTCATAGGTAAGGCATAATTTCAAAATTTTCAGAGAAATTATACATATTTTTGTTTGATACCGCTAGAGTAACCATGATCTTGAATTTTGCATTACAGTCAGTGCTGCCAGATGAGAAAATTGAAAATGCGATAGCGGTGTTTCAAAAACGCGGATTTTTAACAAAATTTTTGTATTGATTTTTCTCTCTCAATTCATACGCTTATTGATGTTTTTAATTGCAGTATTTTCGACGTGACATGTTTACCTAAAGTATATTTTTTTTGCACGAAGGAGGAATTGCAACATTCAAAAGTTCACGACAGTGTGAAATGGCTCATGCACCATAGGAATTAAAAGCGCATTTCCTACTATCACGAACTGTCAGTTTCCTCCTTCGTGCAAAAATATACTTTAATGTATACGCCATGAGGAGTGAGAAAAAAAGGGGTTGTTTTAGGAGACCCGAAAAAAGTGGAACCGCGTAGATTATAAGCGGAAGGCGGATCCATTGTCAAAAAGGCGGGGTAAAACGCGGAAAAGCGGTGTATCTGGCAACGCTGATTACAGTCTTCCAAAAAATAAAAATCTTCGAAAAAAGTGGTTAGAACGTAGAAGCCGTGGGTGGTAAAATTAAGAGCAAAAATCTTATAAAGTGACAACTATTGAACCATAAGTCATATTTAGCTATTATATAATATATCTAATATCTTCCTTAGCATGAACTTATAAAGTTCAATTTGCAATGTACAGTTCGAAACGTAAGCGGTCCTTTAATGTTATAAATCATTGAACTTTAAGTCATCGGAAAGGCTTGGAAAATGTTTTTTTCTGCATATCGTGATTTCTGTTAAAACTACGGGTTCGCTTTGCTCCGCTCCGCTTCGATCGGCTCCCTAATATGTACCTATATGTCAACCTAAACCCTCTTCCTCGCTTCACTCGTCGTCGCGACCTATCCCTGGTGGTTGAATAAAATTAGAACTAAGGAAGCCGCTAACGGTTTCCTAGTCACTTTCAAAATCCTTTAGTTTTCAAAAGGCGGAAAGAATTTCGGTAAGATATTTTTATTGCGAAATCCATCACTTTGGAGTACTCTAAATATGATTATAAGAGTGCATCACAAGCTAGAAAAGATAAATTAGAAACAAATGTAAAGAAAACAATTTGGAAAAAATCCTCTGGCCAGGATTTGAACCTGCGACCTTTTGTTATCAAGACAAGTGCGCTACCGATTGTGTCACTGAGGTACTTACCTAGACCGTTGAATTTCACCAACCAAAAACTGAAGCACCCATATTTATTAAGTCGTGTACAAAGTGAAATTTAAGTCATTTTGTTAACGAAAATTGGTGATAGTACCTACTCGTCCATATGAACAACTTTTACTATGAAGCCAAACCTGAAATCGTGAAAAAAAATCAGCTGTTTCATACATTTGGGTTGAGTAGGTATTTAGCTTTTCTATGGAACAGCAGATTTCTTTTTTCATGATTTCAGGGTTGGCTCCATTGTAAAAGTTGTTCTTATGGAAAGGTACTATCACCAGTTTTCGTTAACAAATTTCACATTGTATACATACACATAAGTCCGACTCTTTTTCTTTTCATTCTTTTTGAGAATGTGTAGAAGATTTATTTGTAATGTCTGCCTAGCTCTAGCTTAGAATACAGGGTAAGGTATTCCAATCCCATTAAATATTTTTGTATGGTTACCCTACATAAACTTAGAATGAGATGGAATTCTCTGGTTTGACTTCTCGTTCTTCATGTTTTTCGTAAAAGGGGGTCATACATCCATGCATGAATGTCGGTGACTATATAGAATGTTGCATTGCATGATGTTTTTATTTTATACAGCCAATGAATGAACCAACCAACCAAACGGAACACAACCACAACAACAAAACATTTTATTTACATACATATTTAGGTATTTTTAATTTGTTGAAATGATAAAAAGCCATGGTTGTGGCCATTGGTTTCGAAGGCAGTGCCAATAAACTTGGTATTGGAATCGTCAGGGATGGAGAAATACTTTCCAATTGCCGTAGAACATATATAACCCCACCTGGTGAAGGTTAGTTCGTCTGTTTTACTATCATACTCTACTCTGATTTTGTTGTGTTACTTTATCTAGAATACCGGACGTCATCAGAACCCTACTGTCATGGTTTATACATGCAATCACTTCAATGTTGTGTGTCCCGGTTTTCACAATTTATTAATGCAACATAACCTCGAAATTTTGCCTTCAAACTTTTAACTTGATTAAAATAAGCCTTCTTATTAAATACAGGATTTCTACCTCGAGAAACAGCTGAGCATCACCAAGCAAACATCCATGAAGTCCTGCAAGAGGCGTTAGACCAGTCGGGCATAAGTCCTCAAGAGATTGATGTGGTCTGCTACACTAAAGGTCCTGGCATGGGAGCCCCTTTGATGGTCTGTGCAATCGTCGCTAGGACTTGTGCTAAACTATGGAACAAACCCATCTTGGGTGTTAACCATTGTATAGGACGTATCCTTTTGTAATATTTGATCAAAAAAAGATTGATCAAGTTTATTATATTATAACAAATATAATAGGTCGGGGAAAAACTCTTTTTGCAAATAGTGTGTATGACTTTATAATAAAATCTCTTTGGCTATACCATTTGTATCTGGCTGGTTTTGGTATTATTAAAAAGTTTAAATTTTAAAAAAGATAAATTCAAATTAGGTAAAAAATGTGATTTTCATTTTTTTTTCTTACTGTTAAGATGAGTGAATCTAATGAAGAAATTCGATACATTTTAAAATTTTACTACCTTAAAGGGAAAATGCAATGCAAGCTGCGAAAAAAATTTGCTTATGCAATATAATTTTATAATTTTGCTTAGTGCAGTGTCTGTGAGAGTAGCACGAATTTGGTTTAAGCATTTTCAATCCGGAAATTTTGATGTCAAAGATGCACCTCACTCTGGGTGCCCTTTTATGGATAAAATGGATGCCATTTTTGAAAAAGTGGAGCAAGATCAGCATATCAATAGTTACAATGTAGCTGAAGAACTGGGGATTGACCACAAAACAGTTTTGGCGCATTTGAAAAAGCTGGGTAGACAAAAAAGCTCGATATTTGGGTGCCTCTTGAGCTCACTAAAAGAAACTTAATGAACCGTGCCCTCATTTGTGATTCTTTATTACGACGTAATGAAACTGAACCATTTTTGAAAAACCTGATAACTGGTCATGAAAAGTGGATCACGTACGACAAGAACGTGCGAAAAAGGTCATGGTCAAAGGCTGGTCAGGCTTCACAGACTCTTGCGAAACCCTGGTTATCTCGCAACAAGGTAACGCTGTGTGTATGGTGGGATTGGAAGGGCATTATTGATTATGAGCTGTTACCGCCAGGCAGGACCATCGATTCTGAACTCTACTGCGAACAACTCATGAGATTAAAGCAAGAAGTGGAGGGAAAGCGGCCGGAATTAGTCAACAGAAGGGGTGTGGTTTTTCATCATGATAACGCTAGACCTCACACATCTTTAGCCACTTAGCAAAAATTAAGAGAGTTTGGCTGGGATGTATTAATGCATCTGCCGTATAGTTCTGACCTAGCACCATCAGATTTCCACTTGTTTCGGTCTCTTCAGAATTCTTTAGGCAGTGTCAGGTTAACATCACGAGAGGACTGCCAAAACCACTTGTCGCGGTGTTTTGATCAGATGCCCCAGAATTTATATAGCAATGAGATCATGTCCCTACCTACAAGATGGCAGAAAGTTATCAAACAAAATGGCACCTACATACTTTAGTTAAATGTAAATAAAAATGATTAAAAAATGTTTTGAATTAAAATAATATTTTAATAATTGTTTGTTGGGAAGATATTTTTTACATTATTTAGAAAAACTCATTCTGAGTAATTTACTGGAAAATAGAGTTTAATACATAGAATTATTGATAACAATTGATTTACAATAGACTTCTGTCAAGAACATGGCCCTGATCTGCCGGTTAATCGGATCTATATTCTACCAGTTAATCTCTTGATTAATGAAACTATGTTAGTCTTTTTCCATGTAAACTATGTCACAATTTTCCTAACAATTGCCATCCAGATATAGAAATGGGGAGACTTATTACTAAAGCAAATAATCCAACAGTATTGTATGTGAGTGGTGGTAACACCCAGGTCATTGCATACTCCCGGCAGAGGTACAGGATATTTGGAGAGACCATTGACATAGCTGTGGGGAACTGTCTCGATAGGTAAGCGTACATTTTAGACTCACCATGAAAAGTAAAATATGTTTGGCCATTACGTAAAAAGATGGTTTATATTTTATATCATAGATAAAGTAAACTAGTTTCATATGTCATTCATTGCATACATTAGAAAATTTCAAAGCCTATTTATTATAGCATAACTGACAAATTTGTGTGATATGAATGCGATGAAGATGGTAAGTGAAGGGCAGGTTGGCTGACGTACTTATAAGATTCCTTAAACCTTCCTGCAATTCTTTTTTAGATTTGCGAGGGTGCTGAAGCTCTCAAATGCACCCAGTCCAGGTTACAACATAGAACAAGCTGCCAAAAAAGGGAAGAAGTATCTACATCTGCCATATTGTGTCAAAGGTAAAATATTTATTATGTACAAGTAAAATATTTATTTATTTTTACCACCTAGAATATAATTTTTTTTTTGTTCTTATTCAAAGCAGTTACTTTTGTTGGTCTAAAAAATATATTTTTAATTTATTTGTCAACTTACTATACGAAAATGTTGTGTTCTAAAATACTATGTTAATCTTTTTAGTATGCCTGTGCATTGGATCCTATTCTTATTTCAGGAATGGATGTCAGCTTCTCTGGGATCCTGTCTTATATGGAGGACAAGATAGACGTGCTGCTCAAAGAGTACACCCCAGAGGACCTCTGCTTCTCTTTGCAGGAGACAGTGTTTGCCATGCTCATTGAGATCACTGAGCGGGCGATGGCTCATTGTGGCTCTGATGAGGTAAGTTGGAGTGGCTCAAAGAGTACTTCCTGGAGGGCCTCTGCTTCTCTGTAATATTTGTTTTAAACGCTGTCCCTCTTTATGATGGTGCATGTAGGCAAATTGTGTCCATACATCCTGCTACTCCATTAATGATACTACAATTTAAAGCATAAATAGAACCTTTAGGTTGGCCTTTTATTTTCTGATTGTTTCCTAGGCAAGTCCTTTAAGACCTAATTGTGAACGTAATTTCAAGTTTCTAAGTCAACTGAAATTACCCTGTAGGTTTTCATAGATGAGCCAATTTGTATGAAATTGATTACATAAAGGATAATAACTCTTAAAGGTTACTTTAAATTCTTGTCTTCTACTCACGACCGTGCCCTACGATCCTCCGAAAATTTGCTTTTAGCAACTCCATCTCACTCTTCTAAATTTTACAGTAACTCTTTTGCTGTTAAAGCTGTCAGATTGTGGAATGATATGCCTATCGCTATTAAGCGTGCTCCCTTGTTGCCTGTTTTTAAACGATTACTGAAGGATCATTTTCTTTCTTTGTGAATGTTTCTTTTTATTTATTAATGATTGTTATATCCATCTATCTCTGCTACTTACATTTAATTGTTTTTGGTTCATGCATTTATTTTTATTTTATGATTTGTATGGTTATTTATTAGTGTATTTGTAGTATTCTAAGTATTTGTATGTACAATGTTACAATTTATGTAACTATACATTTTTTTTAGATAAGTAATTTGCTATCTTTTTATTATTATTTCTAATTTTGTACACCGCCCTTCATGTTCTTTTTAATATTACTACAATTAATTTCCACCCGAAGGTTGTCTGGAAGAAAATCGCTATCGCTGAAAATCGCTATAAGCGATAAGGCCGCCATTTGTTACCTTCTTTTATACTTTATTGTTTTTTATTATTATTTGTATTTGGTGCACAATAAAGAGTACAGTACTCCTAAACTTATAATGCGCATACGAATCTTCGCCACTGCTCGGCAAAGTTCGTATTTCCCTACACTTTGTATACAAGCAGTAAGGTCACGTGGTACGCCCGGTCGCTCGGCCATAGATTTCTATGCGCATTATAACTTTAGACATACTGCATTTGTCTTGTCTTTTTTGCATCCAGTTAGAAGCCTGTTTTTTAACAGCACTATGGGGCTCGAGAAAAAGGGTCTTGACAGACGGACAGCAAAGTGATCGTATAAGGGTTTCGTTTTTATTTTGTGGTACGGAACCCTAAAAAACATAGGAAGTCAATAATAAAATGAAATAATAATGTAGGGCCGCTGAAGCACGTCCACGACGACTACTATTATGAGACCACTAGCTTTTGCCCGCGGCTCCGCCCGCGTGTTATTCGGTTTAACGATATGCTTTTTTCCGGTATAAAAAGTAGCCTATGTGTTATGTTAGGGTATAAGCTATATCCATTCTAAATTTCATCCAAATCTGTCCAGCCGTTTCAGCGTGAAAGAATAACAAACATACACACACACACGCACAAACTTTCGCATTTATAATATTAGTGTGATAGGCGTAAGTATAGGTATGGTTCTTCATCTTATCGTGTGGGCTGCAAGACCTATGGCCCGACAAGCCCTGGTGTCAGAGTTTTTGAACCGCCTTACGGCCTCTGACGTGGTTTATGTAACGACCACTGTAGTGGCCGGGACCAACGGCTTAACGTGCCTTCCGAAGCACGGAATCATCTTACTAATCCGGACAATCAGGTGATTCAAGCCTGCAATGTCCTAACCAAACTGAGAACAATTCATATAGTGACTTTCCACTATGTGTGTTCCCCACGGGAATTGAACCCACGACCTCCGGGTTGACAGCCCAAGGCTCTCACCACTAGACCACGGAGGTAGTAGGTTATGGTATATATAAGGCGACTTTAATTTATACAGCCAAACTGACACGGATCGATAACACTTTTTGCAAATTTCGCAAAATAAAATCTTGACGTCCCATAGAAATTGACTCGGGGCTGGGCTTGCATTTGTAAGGAACACGAAAAGAATAATTTATGAATTTTACAAAAAGGTTCATGAAACCGTGTTACTAAGCACTTACCGAGTCTTCAGTAAGAATTTGGCTGCATAAATTAAAGTCACCTTATATACTATGGTATAGGTTGTATTATGGAGTGTTAGCTATATTCATCTTATACGATCCGATCACTTAATCGAGAACAGGCACTTGTTATACTTCATGAGTTGGAGCCAGAGGCATTCCCCCCTAGCTAAAAATCCTAGTTACGCCAATGTCTGAGACTATAGTTTAATCATCTAAAAAGTATTCGGCCAACCATCAATTTGCTGTTTTTTTTTCCAGGTCCTGATAGTGGGCGGTGTGGGCTGCAACGAGCATCTCCAAGAGATGATGGGAGTGATGTGCGCTGAACGAGGCGCTAAACTCTTTGCGACAGATGAACGTTTCTGCATAGATAACGGGGTGATGATCGCGCACGCCGGAGCGCTGGCGTTCGAAGCCGGGACTCGAATGGACTTCAAGGACGCTACAATCACGCAGAGATACAGGACTGATGATGTGCTGGTTACTTGGAGGGATGATTAAATGGTTGGTTTAAATTGTGGTTAGATTATTTAACATTTTTAACAACCATCACAATAAGGCCAATAAGCCAACCAAGAATCGCCTCTATCAAAAGATATTAAAGTCTTTGCCATTGGACTAATTGCAATAGACGGGTAATATGCATCGTCAATAAATCTCCGAGGTGTGATGTCACTAGTGGCGGATTTACACATTTTCCAAGGCTGTTAAATTTACCGCCATTTACCTCTACCTACTAGTTTATTTTTGCCGCCTTTACCCCTCGGCCATGACTACAAGCTTTGCGAGGCGCTTCTCGCGGAGCTGCTCGCTTCGGCGCGAGAGAGCGCTAGAGGAAGAAAGAAGCAAAGCTTGTAATCATGGCAGAGGGGTTACCTCTCCTATTTTTGCAATTCAGAAATTTCGTTGAAATTTCACAATATAATATCTAGTTTTTTGGGTATATTTCTGAGCAAATCAAAGCCCATTCATTAAAATCGACTATATAACACGGTTGGTTAAATTATTCTACCTACACACACAGTAATCTAAATACATATTACCCATCATAGCAGAAGAAAAGTAAAACGGGATATGAGGAGGTCTGAACCAGGATGACGTAGATTCAGTAAATGTAATTAAATGATCATTCATTATTGTTCACAAATAAAAGGGACGAGTCGCCGTTAAGCAACAACTGAAGCATAGCAATGGCGGCGATTTACAAGTGTGTGAGTGGATTTACTATGAAATTAGGCTTACTATGATGTGAATGTGTGCGTGCCGGGCTCGTGCTTACACGCGAGTAGGCTTAATATGGGTGCTTCAGTTTTTGGTTGGCGAAACTCCTTCCGACTTTTTGTACTTCTATGTTGTGGTCCCCAAATTTGCCGCCCAAGGCTCAAGCCTACTCAGCCTGCTGGTAAATCCACCATTGGGTGTTTAAGAGTACCTATGTGAAAAGCAAGTCATAGTCGTTATTGTATACCCGCGTTTTACCGACAATTATTACGTCCGAGCCTGTTGGTTCGCGAGTTCCATCGCTTTTACCCCTCCCAAAACACTCAGACCGAACATAAAGTTATGTGCTCTTACGGATTTCAAGCCGAGACTTCAGGAATAGTGGTAGAGATTCCCGAGCCACTATACCAAAGAGGCAAATGTACTATCACCAAGGCTCCCGCCCATCCAGTTTCAAAACCTTATTGCTTGCATGTGGCGATCTCAGCCAGCCCTGCCTTTTATTTACCAATTGGAGTTTATCAGAGACACTTTTATGGCGTTTTTGGGTCCTTCAGAGTCTTAGACAATTTAACACGGGACCTGGCAATGCGCGACTCTTAGTACTGAAATTATTATGCCGTTTTCCACGGGAGGGGAGGTAAACACGCACAGCACACATTTACTCATTCGCGCACACTCCTGCGAAGAATTGATATGTCACACTAAATCAAAAGCTGCAACAGAAACACAAAACGCGCACACAAGCAAACTTACATGAACAAATTGTTCATGTACTTCGGCAGAGGGGGATAAGTGCGCTTGCCTAGTCCCGTGTTATATGGTCTAAGTTCAGAGTCCATCGGCATAGTAAAAACAGACTAGTAAGCTATCTTCACAGAGATGTCGCCCGCGCGGCTTATATGTTGCGAGCCTGCTCGTACTAACCACAGCACGCACACAACGACAATATCTCAGACGGTTTCTGGCGGTGTTACTAGGGTCGGCTGCGCTCCGCAGTCGCGCTTACGTACGCCGCGCTACAAAACAGATAGGCATTTTGTGGCCGCGCGCCGTTCATCGCATCGCTGCTAAATAGACAGCCCTGCAGCAGTAGGCATTTAAGCCTCGCACGGCGCGGGAGTTGTTCTACTATTCTGTTTTTACTATGCCATCGGTCACTTCAGTCAGACTATAGACTAAACAAACACTAGCAGGGTGGGACCTAGCGGAAGTTGCCGCGAGCTACTAAACTGACCCTTAAGGTGGTCAGGCGGGAATCTTGCTGCCTGTACACGTATAAAAAAGAATTATACACTGGTAATGCGTACAGCGAAGTCTTGCCCGTCTGATCGCTGCATAATAAGTGTAAAAGCTATTCTGGTGGATGTCAGTTTAGTCACGGGTGGTTTTAGGAGCGACGACAAGAAAGCGTTTGTGTTAAGTACTCGCATTGGACTTCCGGAGATAGCGAATCTGCATCTGCTACGATCCTGACATACCATTTTGTGTAGTGTCGGAACGGAACCCCTCCATTGTGTATAACATGGACGTACACTAGAAGGATATTCTACATTATTAATTATCTCATAAAATGATACAGGTTTGTACAATGAACAAAAAACTTTATTAAACAGACTTATGTATCTCAGCATTTTGTTCTCAAAGTAAATCAAACCGCTGCAAACAACAAACCCACAAAACAATATATGATTTAAATAATGTACTATTTTGAATGGTCACTTCACAAAATAAATCACGTTTAAAATAACAGGCATTCCAGAAAAAAATATTTGATTAAACTTAACAAATATTACCTACAATAATAATGTAATTATTACAATATTATTCTGCTAAAAATAGTAATAAATAGTGAAAGAAATGCAAATACTAATCTTTATTTTAAATCAACACACATATATAAGAGCCATTTCATAAATGTTTTTCAAATACAAGCTAAATACTTATTCTTCTAAAGTCATGTATTGGGTTGTTTCCCAATAAGTACTCTATGTGTTGATCAAATGCTATGCTTATAAGAGTTTATAGAGATAGAAGTATTCTAACTCTATGGATTTTATTATGAGTTTGATACTGAGTAAATTATTTTGTTTTCATGACATATTATTATTCTTATTGTAGCATTGACATATATATCAAACTCATCCACTGGTAATATTATGTATACACTGCCATCAACTGTATCAAATTCCAAATCATATCACATAAAAAGAAACTAAAGATAGTAGTGAAGATGATGAGCTCCAGCTTCCCTTCACTGGATCAGTTGTGTCAGCAGGCTGATGCTGTTTGGCTTTATTTTAAAGAGCTGTGCTGGCCGGGCTGACTGACAGGTACTATTGCAAAGTGTCCATCAACCACCCCCACTTTGAATTTAGAACAGCAGTGATTCTCTTGGTTTCAAAGTATATATAAAGATGAAACACTGATGAAACTGCCTGCAAACTACATCTTTGCCAAGTATTTATAAACTGTAGATAAAATTGTTGAAACCATTACAAAAGCCACAAAACTTGTTTGTCCCAGCACTTGGCAAAAAACTTGACTTGAATTATGTCTTCATCATTTTACTTTAACCTAAGTATTCTTTAAGTTTCATAAACTGGTACCATGGAGGCCTGTGTACATAATGATCCATGTTACCTGAAAAATTAAATATGATTTTAGTTTTAAATTTTAGTTGATTAACTACAAAATGTGTAAAATAGAGTTACAGAAGTTTTGTTTCAAGTTTTTACAAAACTAGGTTAGAATTTTTATTTATTGATAGACAAGATTTGTGCATAGAGAATTCTTTTTAAATCAGCAAGGGCAACTTGGCACCATTTATGAAGAACATGAAATAATAATGATTTATTGAATGTACAAAACTTCTTACCAAAAACCCAGCAAAAGATGTCATGAATCCCTCTTTAGTTATCTCCCACATGCCACCATATTCTTCTTCATCTATATTTTGGAAGTTGCTAACGTAAATGTATATAACTGCTGCATTCACAGCTACAAACCTACAATTAAAAACAAAGTTAGAAAGACCGAGCAGAGGATGTTGTAGAGACATAAGTTATTCAAAAGAAGTAACTCATCAATATTTTGTTCAAGATAGGTAATGAGTTGGTTGATATATCAAGTCTTGTCAAGCTAGTTGCACCAGAAGGCATACAAAATAATTATTAAAAGCAACATTTAACATAACACTAGCAACATACACAAAAATATATTATAAAAAACCAAGTTTAAACATTAGAACTACAAAATAATTTAACTTTCCTCGACTTTATCATCGTGTAGGAACTCAAGTCATGGTATTACCATACAACTTAAGGTATGTATGCCATAAGGCCTTACTCAGCAAGATTGTGAGAGTGAATTTAAAATCTTTTGTAACTTGTATGTTTGATTAATTAAAACTGAATATTTAAATTCTCATGTAAATAAATAATATATAAGTACTGAACAATATGACACTTACAGGAGTAATCCAAAGAAACCTTTGAGTGGTAGTAATCCCCAGCAAAGTCCCAATGCAATACCCATAATCTGTCTCATCCAATAGATAACATCTAGGAACTCTTCCTGAAACATTAAACCATGTTTATGACTTGTTAAATATAGCAGAATATTAATAAATTGAGTATTTTTCGCCTAACCTTATCGTCCCATTCAGTATTTGCTGTAAAAGCTCTTTTCCATAAGGAATCACTTGATTTCCCCTTGCTGGCACTGTCGATTGATTTGTTTTTACTAGACATGTTCAAAATCAACTGTTAAGCCTAATAGTAATTAAAATATATTTCATAAAACAAAATAAATCAATAGTCTCGTGAGCCATACACGCACGACTACGGAAGGAACACGACACGTCACTGTGACATTTCATTTTTTTTGACGAAATTGCCAGAATCTATAATCTGTTCCAGTCTATGCTCAGTGGTCTTGTCTGTGCTTTGGGTTTCATTTCGAAATGAGCGAATTTTACCCAGAGTGATGCTTTCATCCCACGGTGTTCAAAAATTGACACAAGTAAAACCTTAGTAGAGGTAAACCACAAAAATAAGTTACATCGGCATTCTTCGTCGACGCAGGGCCGCGCTCAGTTTGATCGCCCGCTCATCACTGACAGCAGGATAGCATATAAAAATTCAACGCGTGCAAAAGAGATGTCATGATCGCCGGGCGTGAGCGGGCGATCAAACTGAACTCAGCCTAGAAGGGTGGCAACGAATGCCGATTAAAGCCGATGATTAAAACTGAAACGCACCAATAGGCTTGTACACAGGGTAAACAAAATATTATTCTATATAGTCCGTCATTTAGATTATCAAAAAATATTGGACATGTATTTTTTCGTTTTTGAACCAGCAGATCATGATGCCTATGACACCGATTTTACCGATTTACATGATGGCACTACTTTGAGTGCTCCCTTATCACAAACAAAATTTTCTAAATCTGAAGTCGAGAAAGCCCCTCTTGATCTTGATTGCAATAAAGGTCCTGGACTGGATAAAATAAGCTCTATTTTTCTGAAACAAACAGCTTCGACAATCTGTGTACCGCTGTCACTGCTTTTTAATTTGAGTCTGCATGAGGGGATCATTCCTTCAAGGTGGAAAAGTGCTCACATCACGCCTATTCATAAAGGTGGTGCTAAAAATCATGTTGAACATTATCGTCCCATTTCAATACTAAGTATAATACCCAAAGTTTTTGAAAGATTAATACATAATAAAGTATATGAACTCTAGATGAACGACAGCATGGCTTTGTGAAGTCAAAATCAACTGTTTCAAACCTTTTAATTTACACAAACTTTATTTTTAAATCGTTGGATGATGGATTGGCTGTAGACTCCATTTATACTGACTTTCGCAAGGCCTTTGACAAAGTAGACCATAAACTTATGTTGCGAAAACTTTACTTAAATGGAATAAAAGGCAATTTGCTGCGATGGTTCTCATCTTATTTATGCATGAGACACCAAGCAGTTGCACTTAATGGTCATATTTCACCGTACACTACTGTTACGTCTGGTGTCCCACAAGGCTCAAATTTGGGTCCCTTACTTTTTATTATATTTATTAACGACATTATAGTTTGTTTTCATCACTCTCAGTTTTTAATGTATGCAGATGATTTAAAAATATGTAAACGTATTGATACCAATGTCGATTCTCGGCAATTACAGGAGGACTTAGACAGATTATACGCTTACTGTATCAATAATAAGTTACTATTTGCGGAGAATAAATGCAAGGTAATGGCTTTTTCTAAGAAGAGAACAAAACACATTTTTAACTACAAACTTGGGAATAACACCTCAGAAAATGTCACGCAAATTCGGGACCTGGGCGTACTATTCGACACAAAATTAAGATTTAATTTCTATATCGAAAACATGGTTAAGAAAGCATATCGAATGTTGGGTTTTATTCTAAGAGTAGCAAAATGTTTTAAAAATCCCTTTACAACCCGGTCACAATATCTGTGCACCTGACCTCGTGACGTCATATCGGCGGTCTGGGTACGGTGTGAAAAAAAGTTTTTTCGAGAAATGTGGAGGTAAAAAAAATTTACTAACCTTTTCAAATCAATTTATTATTGATGAAGGGTTTGTTATTAAAAAACAATAATTTTGATTACAAAAACATTTATTATTAAACTCAGTCACTATAAATTATTGACTCTATGCCTGACATTGTATCTTCCTCACTATCACTTTCTGAACTCGCCGAACTGTCTTCCCCTAGTGATATTAAAAGTTGTGTGATGTTGTCATCTGCTAGATGATCCTTTTCCCAGTATTCTCGCTGTAGTCTCTCCACGTGATTCACTTCTTTTTTCCAGTCAGCTGGCGTAATTGACTTAATCGCATCTTTTGTAAGTTGTTCTATGTTCTTTTCCGATTGGTCAATGTTTTTATCTGCCACCCTTTGCTTTACCAAGTTCCATATATATTCGATAGGGTTTAGGTCACAATGGTAAGGTGGCAGACGTACAACTTCTTGGCCATGCTCTCGCATCAAATCGTCGACGACATATTTTTTTGGCGGCTTTGTTCTCAGTATAATGGGATACAATTCCCTCTTTGTCATTTTGTCATTAAATGGAATATTGTGTTCACGTAGCCAATTTTGCATGTCTGCTTTAAGAGCAGCACTAGTGGGCGCTTTCACCGACTGCGTCGAATGGTAGGGTGCATTGTCTATGACAACTATACCGTTCGGCGGTAAATTTGGTATAAGTTTTTCACGGAGCCATTTTAAAAAATTCTTATTCTTATTCTTATTCTTTATTGTACACAAAAAAGGAGATTACAAATATTTGATACAATAATTTGAGTACAGCGGCGAGCTTATCTCTCAAAGAGATTTTTTATAGCAAACCGAATGAGTATAGGAGTGCTTTAAAAAATAAATAGGTAACCATATGTGTACGTACTACATACTAAAATACTTACATAGGTGTATAAAATATATATAAATATATCTAACATACATACTAATATAACTAACTCTAATATAAACTGACTATATATAAACATGACATAACGATACATGATAATTGATAATACAGCAATAAATAATTAAACATATTTAGGATAGCTTAAGGATTTGCTGAATAGTATTCCTTTAGTTTCTTTTTAAAAGAGGAGATAGTGCGACAATCTCGGATTGTGTACGGAAGAGAATTCCACAGCCTGATGGCTCTAACAGTGAACGAATTTGCGAAAGCTCCGGTATTGTGAGAAGGCGTTTTAAGGAGTGTGACTGTGTGCGACCTGAGTGGTTTATTGATATCTCTGCTAAACAGGAAGTTGAAGCGCTCACGAAGATAATCCGGAGCTGTTGAACTCTTGAGGACATTGAAAAGGCAACACAACGTATGAAGATTTCTGCGCTTCCGAATAGGGAGCCATTTAAGTTCCGCGCGGTAGTATGAAACGTGGTCGTATTTGCGCAAGCCATACACGAATCTGATGCCCAGATTCTGCAACCTTTCCAATTTACCCAAGAGCTCTTCATTCGCGTCTATAAAACAAACGTCAGCGTAATCGATTAGGGGTAGAAGAAGAGACTGTGCGAGAGTGACTTTAGTTACGAAGGGGAGGAATTTCTGGAGGCGTTGTTTGCAAAATTGTTTGTGTCCATCTCGTTATGATAATCGCCGATTTTACTTTTACATTTATAAAGTAATTCTGCACCTTCAATAAATCCATTTTCTCCTCCAGCGTGTACAATAATCCAACGTTGACCCGGATTTAAATTTTTCTTCACACTGCTGTCGGTATTATTTTGCCAACATTTACTGACCGTATAGTGGGAATGGATCCACGTCTCGTCCAGGTAGGTAACCGGTTTTTTATCAGCGCCAAGGTCATTATTCTCTTTCATACGGCGTAGGTAGCGAGCCCTCCGTGCGGCGATGTCCGGCTTTTGTGTCAATACACAACGGATATTTTTACACTTTTTGAACTTGTAGCCCAATTTGTAAATTAAAATATTTCTTAAATATGTTCTCCCACCTTGAAAATTTAGGTCTCTCTTAACTGCTGCCAGAATTTTCTTCAAAGTTGGGATTTCTTTTTTTACAGCATAAAAACTGTTGATGATATTTCGTATTGCGCAAATTTCAAAATCATCTACTTCGATGCGTTTTTTGTACTGTTTACGCTTCTTACCCGGTGTCAATAATTTTGGTTCTGGGTGGGTTTCTAAATTATTACTAGTACTTGGAGTCGGACTAGCGCCCGGCGAAGTAGGTGGTTGTACTTTGGCTTCATTTTTAATTTTGATTAGAGTCCTCTTTGATATCCCAGTTGCAGCACAGGTTCGTTTCACCACTTGGTCTACGGGTATGGTGTACTGTTTGTTTGCTTTCTCCGATTCAAAAAACTTGAGCACTTTCAAGATTAAATTTCTTGATTCGCTGTGTATTTTTTTTCCCATGACTTCAGTTTAACAGCTACAAACAACCAAACCAGTCCAAACTTAACAGTAAACAGTCTAAACTTAACAATAAACATTAAAAAACAAAACAACAATAAAGCGAAAATATCAAAATTATCGGGACGTGTAGCGGCAACGAAGATGCTAACTGTACTGTCGCACCGGGGAGTGCGCGGAGAGGTGACAGGGGAAGCGGGAGAGGCGCCACATTCCAGCGAGGTGCACAGATACTGGGACCGGGTTGTACTTTCATCATTTTATTTAAATCTTTAGTTAGGTCACAATTGGAATATGCCTCTTCGATATGGAATCCAGTATATGACTATTATGTCCAAAAAGTTGAGATGATCCAAAAGAGATTTGTGCGCGCCTTAAACTATCGTATCAGGCATAGCCGTCTTTCTTACAATGATCTTTTAGTCAAGTTTGGGCTAATGTCTCTTACAGACAGAAGAAGTCTGGCCGACTCCGTTGTCCTTCGTAGTATATGCGTTGGAGAATACAAATGCCCAGATCTTTTATCTCAAGTTGATTTTCGTCTTACAAGTCTCCGTCAACGTAGCACTATATCCAAGTATTTATTTTATCTCAGGAGGACTAGAACATAAAATGGCAAAAGAGCCCCAATATATCGTATGTGCAAGAGTGTTAATATTTGAACATCGATTTCTTTAATTGTTCACGAAATAGTTTTAAAAATAAAGTTAAGAAAGCGTTAAACAACAAAATCAAACAGTAATTTTAATTTCATGTAGAATCCATTTAATTTTTATTTATTCTTTTTATTTTTAAGATTGCATGCGCATGCTTACTTTTAAGTTAAATTTAAGTTATGATTAAGTTTTAAAAAGTCTAGTTATTACTTTCTCAATCTGCATATTTTTACTCGTCTGATCCTATCTGTGAGAATGTCAAGGAAATAGATACATCTAAACTAGTTTAAATATCATAATTCGAAATTATTATTTCTTTTTTTTTGCAAGTTTAAATATCATAGTTATTAAGTCTAAGTTGTATTTGTTTCTCTTTTTTCTCCATGAAAAAATAAATTAAAAAAAAAATGACAGAGATAAAGCGCGTCAAAGTTTGGGAGTGGGGGAAAATGACGTCACTTCTAAGTAAAATTGTACCTAGATGTGACGTCACGTGGAACTTCAGCGGGCTATATCTTCATCATTGTTTGTTTAATTGGAAAAAGAAAAAATACGTGTCCAATATTTTCTGTTAATCTAACTGACAGAATAATATTTTTTTTTGTCATCATGCCTATTCAATAAAGACCTTGTTACACTACGTATACGGTTAAAAATCTGACAGCAGGTGAACTCATGCTGTCTCGCCTATGAAATCTGTACCTACATTGCGTGCTTAGACCATTTAAGACCATGGTCTAAGGCTGAGATTCAGAGTGCATTTTGAGTCCGAACTCAAAAGGAACTCAATCTTACAAACGTCACTCTAGTATGGGATCACGTGGCAATGAAAAACATTCACCATGTTGACTACACGGCATTAAATCATCAGGAATAAAATAAAATGCAAGAAGGTGGTGTCTGTGCATTAAATACTTTCGCAAATTTTTTAATGAAATAGGTTATAAGATTTTTAGAATTTTTGGCTGTCTGTCTGTATGTATGATTCGTTTTAACTCAAGAACCACTCAACGGATTTGGATGCGGTTTTCTTAAGTGTCTTTGTAGTTACTCTGTTCAACACATAGATGGGGAGTTCATAAAATAACTCCCAAGCCGGAAACGGGGCAAAGCTTGAATAAATGTGGGTGGAGCCGCGGGCAAAAGCTATGTTCAATAAAATAATACTATAACTATAATTTAAGGAAATATATTATAATTGCTAGGGTGTCTGTGTTGTGTGAGAGGGGGTATTTTTGTGTGTGATGGTGTGTGTATATATATATACTCATACTAGTACATAGGTATTATATTATAATTACATAAATCACATGAATCAATGTATAGTCTGTCAAAAAAGTGTTGAAATGAAAATGAAACTTTAATGAACTTTATTGGACTTTAAACGTGCAAGTAGAATAATTTAGGTAAATATATTTATGAAATAACAACGCGGTCAACTCGATTTAACAGATTTTGTACTTGTTTGTTTGATGTAACCAGGCGAAAGAAAATTAGTTTCTTCAAAATTCATTTCAACACTTTTTTGACAGGCTATAAGACACTACTTAATCGATGGGAAATAGTCGTTAATTTTGCATAAATTGACACATACTCCTATAAAAAATTTGCAAAGGCCATCCTGTTTTAAGCGAAGGCATTTAAATATATCGGCACTTAATTTTGTCCTCAAGTGTACTGAGACGTATATCTCAGCGTTTGTACGAATGACAACTGACACTCCGCTAAGCAATGGTGGACGTCAAAATGGCGCAAATAAATTCAACCAACGATCGATGAGGAATTTACCCGTGCAAACGTACTGCCTTGTAACTGGTCTATAAAAATTCGCGCCATTCAAAAAATTGCCTACTGCGCTGGTACATCGATGTAACTTATTTTTGTGGTACTACTGTAAAACCATTGGATGTCTGTGGTAAGATCGAGGGTGGGTAAACGAACTATTACCTTGAGTGTTTTGAACTTCCGAGTGATGCGAAAATCAAATTGGCTATGCGATTTTTAAGTGTCCTTCACGCCATAATCCTCACTTCTGAAAACTTCATGAAAATCTGACAATGCCAAAAATTAGCCATGAAATAGCACAGACGTATAATCTATGGTGACTATTTATGACTATTTCACACAGACATATAATTATTACTAAGTAGCAGACCGACATACGGATTAAATAGCGTGGCAAGTTTCCATACAAAAAATATGCTACATTTTGGCTTCATGGTACGAAGAAACGTATAAAAATGGGTTATTTTGGCTGGCTTATGCTTGGAATATATTTGTTAATTTTTAAACTAATCTCTAGTATAGACTTATTATGTCTGGAAACAAGCAATATTTATATTTAAAAGAGCCCGAAGTTCACTGAGCTAAAATTGCCACGCGTCGACTCTATGCGTTTATTATTAATTAATGTAAGGCCTGCTACTATATTATACATCTGCGCACCATGGTAAAAAAAATAGTGAAGGAGTTGAAAGACATATTTTTAACGCTGTTTGGATACTGTTAAATTAAAGTTCACTTGACAGTTGTCAATACGGAGTTTAGCAGTGTTTTGGACAAAATTCAGAACTTGAAAATTTATTCGTCTTTTCTAAAGGAAAAAATGTAAAATTATATCGTCAAGACATGAATCCCCGAGGGGGTGTCAGAGGTGTTCCGAGTGTGAACTGTGAAATGCAAGTCACAGTCTATACTCGGTACATCTGCGTTTCACCGACGATTATTAATAATTATTGGGTTTTGTTTCGTATGGTCTCGAGCCTGTCACAGCAGAATTAGGTGTGTCGGCCATTTCCCGGCGTCGTCATCTGCAGTGTTGAGTTTTTCTAATTCTCCTATAATTTACAACTTGGATCGGTTCTAAAGACCCACCGGCACATAAGCTCAGCACATTGGCCTTGTCCGGTCCTCAGTCTATTCAGCAGCTGAACTTCAGCCTGGTTCAATATTTACGTGGAAGATGGAAGCCAGGGTCTATAAATGTTAGGATCGCTTGCGAGATACTTGTTTGAAGATTTTGAGATGTTCTATCTATTCATCCAGTCTTCTAATAGATCTCTGATTTCTTGAATCAGTTGGCGTGAGGATTGAACGAAGGTTTGGCGCGATTTCAGGCGAGGATTTTCGAGAAGTAAGGGTCAGGTCAACATGGATGGGTAGTTCAAGCATTGATTTTATTTTTGAAAACTGTCTTTTCACCATTGTTCCTTTTCGGGGTTGACCGTTACTCGCGTCCATTAGTTTACCCTAAAGACCTGACACGTGATCCCCGGGTGGTGCTAAACGAGTAACAAACCTTCTTTATTTATTTGACCCAAATTTATGAAAAAAATCTCTACCTTTCGGTTTGGAGACACCCCAGCTAGAACTACGGGTCCGGCTGGGTTTTATTGGGTACTACGTGAGTCAGACTTAAGCAAGCCTGATGCTTGCTAATGCTCGCGGCAGGTGTCTGACATAAGAGTTTAGTTTAGTTCGACGTCAACTTGGTCGTTGTGGTGACTACTCGCCCATATTAGCGAACAATATTCTGCAGTTCTATAGATAAGTGTGAGGACCAAAGTGCGTAAGGTGGGTGCGCGAGATCCCCATGAAGAAGAGGCCAGTTTCGATAGCAGGTTGTTTCTGCTCGACAATTTCATTTTGTGCTTACAGACGTGTTCCTTAAACGAGAGTGTTATATTCAAGGTTCCAAGGTATCACCCAAGTAGACAGGAAAGGGATCATGTTTTACAATTCCGATGGTTTCATTTATGGTTAAGCCTGCTTATTATTTGGTTGAAAAGTGCTGCTGAATGTTTTGCGGGGGTTTGGCCCCTTTACCGCATACTGTGACGAATTTGGAACACTCACATTTCTGCGTAAAATAAAACTACCAAAACCATCTCTGACATTTGTTTTAAAGGGTTTAAGCACTAAAATCGGCCAGTAAATCAGTCGATTTCGTCATTTTGAATAAGCGTTAACTCGCAGTTCGTCAATTCGTGTTTTTAATTGGTTTTATTAAAAGTTCAGGTGAAAATAGTGATTATTATTAAAAAACGATGGATTTGTGACATTTATATGGCAAAACACGCAAGTCACAACCATAATATCATGTTAATATTATCAATCCAAGTTTGTTCCAAATTCGGAACAACATGTAGTAATGAATAAATTTATTGTGACAAATATGAAACTTCATGCGCTCCAGCTAACAGCTTTCAAATTCCAAATTTGGAACATCATGCAGTCTGGTACACAAATTGGAATTGATATAATTATATAATTTATTTTATTTTATTTTTGATGATGAAAAGCTACAAAATATTTCATACGTAAATTAAGTTATAACGATTAAAGAGTTTGTTTGTTTAATATACATCTTTCATTATTTCTGACAGCCTAAGCTGTACAATCTCAATTTTGAAAACCGTATCCAAAACGGTTTACTATTTTTTTCATGACGCTCGCACAAACCAACGATTTATTAAAAAAGTATATTCAATTACTATAGTCTGGGTCAGATCGATTGAGATTTGAGAACATTGACCCCAAAAAGAGTCAAAAGTAGAAACGCGTAACTTATAAAATGATCAATTTACATGAATAAAATAATTTACTAAACGTTTATGTTATTGCCATTGCTACTATAATACTAGAAATGCGCTGGATTTGCTTGTATGTTTAGTTTTATTTATTTCTAGAAACAAATCCATTGATAATTTTGTAATTCACACGTTTCTATTCTTGAATATTTTATGGGGTCAATGTCCTCAAATCCGGCCCAGACTACAGAATGCATAATGTTCCAAATATGTAACTTTAAGATTTGAGAACTGGAGTGCATGGCGTTCCATATCTGGAACAATTAATTTTTTGTTAATAACTTTTGAACAAAGAATAAAAACGATTTTTCAATATGTTTTTTTGGTCCTACATAGGCTGTGAAATAACATATATATTTTTTCACGATTAGAAAAATCCATGCGGTAAAGGGATAAGGCCCCAGTGGGAAAAATATTTCTCTAGTCACTGAACATCTTGCTGTAGCTGTGTCTCTGTAGCAGTCAGGGTGCTAGCCTAAGCTGTCGCAGCTATATCATCTGTGTACATAAACGATCTTCCAGTAGTTTTCGGGATATCACTCAGGTATATGTTGGAACACGGTAGGTGCCAATACTACTGGACTGAATACTGCGGGACGCCGTTATTCAGAACTTTGGATGAGCTCAATTCACCATTGTAGACCCGGTTGGATAGCACTGCACTGAAAAGCCGATGAAGATGCTGGCATTTAAAGATCCTGCTAATTTTAAGAAGCAGTCCCTCCTTTCTTACCGTATGGAAAGCTGAGCTCAAGTCGACAAATACAGCTGAAGTCTTGTGCAGCCAGCTTCTTTAGGTGATGTAAGCGACATCACTTATTCACAGCAGCCACAGTCGGGATGGAAGCCTGCTTGTTCTATCGGTAAAATCTCTTCGATTATTGGGTTGAGGCATGCTAAGAGTTTTCTTTCGAAAAGTTTATTGTGCACAGAAGAGAGATTGGTCTGTAGCGGCTGGGAATTTCCGTTTTTTTGCTTGGTTTTAAAAGCGCTATAACATTAGCCCTCTTTCACATTTTGGATAGCTTGCATTTCCCCAGAACGTTTGAAAACAGGCAACATAGCCAGGAGATAGCTTATGAATTGTTATTTTTGTGAAAGTTTAGTTTACGAGCATTAGCCTCGTAAGAGCAGATTTTTCTTTTTTCTTTCTCCTATATAGCTCTGTCTTTCGAAACGCTTCCCAAGAAAACGACAAACGAAACGTTACCTAAAACCTTTATGCCTAAAACTGTAAAACACTCCTATTCTATGAAAAGACCTTACAAAAGCTCACTACTATTTGAGTTGACACTTGACACAGAATTTACGAAACAAAAAAATTGTGTCTATGGTAGCTGAGTGTATTGTAGTGGTTTTTTTGGCTGATTGCTGCTGTCGTATTGCTGCGATAAATTCGAAATTTCCATGATAAATGTGCAACTAATTCAGAAAACTAGACCAAGCGAATTGAATTCTTGATCTTAACAAAGCAATGGCTATAACAGTGGATAAACTGATCAACGACGACAGGTAAAACTCTTATGGATTACGTGGTTCCTTCCTTGGTTCCCTTCTTCCAAGTTTCAAGGAGAAAGTTATTCTAAATCATTTAGTACACAGGGGTGCCGACAATTCATTTAACCAACTACACTTGCCTAATGTAATCAATAGCTATTATTAATTACTTGAAACTTTGTTGAAAATTTGTTTTTTTGGATGATTGTACAGATAAACATGTGTTTTAAGTACCTACCACCTACAAATAAAACGTTTTGGTATTCCTCAAATATTGATAATCAAGCATTAAAGCATATTGAGGATATTTCCTCAAAAAAATAAAAACTCCATTTATCAGCAGCATGTTGTGAGAAAAGGAAATAATTTTTCTTATTTACAGATTCTCAGGTGATAATGTCACCCAGTTCCTACTGTATTTACCATTTGGGCTGGTCCTTTTAGCGGTCAGAATAGTTATGGCACTAGTGCTATGGATTGCTTCAATAATTTTGCCGAAGAAATCATCATTTAGACATCTATTGTCTATGATTGCCTGTTGTACATTTGGTAAGTAATGAGAAAATGACAACTGAAATGCTGACATTCTATAAGAAGGTACAACTCGTAAGTTTGCCGGTGGTCAGTTGATAAACTAATGCTCCTTTCATGTGAAATGTCACATTTTGTCAGTTCCAGAGTCTATTCACTTAAAACTAGATATTGGCGGAAGTAATGTGCAGGACGTCATTATAGGAAGCCACATAAAACGTCTTTGATTTGATTTGAATTGTACCAGGGGTACTTGCTCACCAGCAAACTTAATGTAGATCTGTATCTGTATTTACATCCTTAGATTGGAATAGGTACAGTTTTTTTATTTACTTTTGTGAGGATGACATAGCATTGATACGCCTACACTGATAAATTAAGTACCTCTACAGTACTTTTAAAAGTAGAAAAATAAAAGATTGGGGCTTTATTTTCTAATGACATCTAAGTATCTCTATTGCTTTCAAATGTATTGTGATTGGCTCAGAATTATGTGTAATGTCGTTTCTAGCCAATAATGATAACATTGAAAGTGATTGCAAAATTTTTTATTAAAAAAAACTGACATCTTTTGACAAACTTTTTTTTAAGCTGCCTGATGTTGTTATCCCAGATATCAGTGATTTTTTAAAATGATATGTATTATTTTGTATTATATTTTTTATTTGAGGGGTTGAAATGTGGCTTTAATGTTCATATTCATATATTTTATATTTAGGTGAGAATATTAAAATTATTCTAGTATGTTTGATGTATCATGATATGGGTGGCAGTTCAAAGTTGGCAGTTATAGTTATGTGCCCTAACGAAATAGAATCAATTTTTTTAAGTATCAAGAACGTTAACAAGGACTATCGAATCGATTTTTTATTTGATTGCTCTTTGATTGTCCAAACTACTTTTTGTTAATTTCTAAATTAATTAAATTAAACAAATCAATAACTCCTGAGCTTGAGAGCTCAAAGATTTTTTTTTTGTTTTTCTTGGCTTTTTACCAAAAACAAACAACAATAACACAACAAAAATCAACAAAAACTGTAACAAACGTCAAAACAAATAGCACGTAAAGCAACCGCAACGAAAACACAAACTCATACAAGATGCACTCATACTGACGCAATCCTATATGATGGCCGCACCGATTCATCAATGTATTTTCGATTATGTAGTGTCAGTCCCTATGGGTTAACGTTCCGTTTCACGCATCAAGTGGCAAAAAGATATTCTTTTCTGAATCTTTTTTTGTTAAATTTAACAAATACACTGTGATTATTTTTCAATTTATAGATAAATAATTTACTGTATATAATTATATACATTCTTTCTAAAACCTAATATTTTCTTTTGCACCTGGGTGTATGTAGTATGGTGTGAGTAGTATAGGTGAAACGGAAAATTACGAAGTGTCACCCATATCATGATAACACGGACAGCCTATAGATCATTATGGACCTTCCAGGCCAAGCAATTTAAGAGAGGATGGCACTTGTGTATCTTTTAGTTTATATTAATTATTAAACTTTCCAAAAATAAAAAACCATCCAGGCATATAGATATGCCATCTTTTTAGTACAAAATTTGTTAATCCTCTTCTCAGTTGTTTTTCCTAAAAGACCAAAGTATAAGACCTCTATCATCCAGTACGGCACCATTTTTCCAAAATTTTGAATATTGATTGTATTTGTTTTAAAGATATCAAGCCAGACAGATTGGCTTACAAAGTTGTTTTCTTGCCTTTAAAATGTACCTATACCAAAATTTCACATTTCAGGCAGATAGTGACTTTGTAAATGCCTGTATTAAACTATAGAGGTCTCAAACTTTAGTCTATAACGAAAATTAAACAACAGAGAAATGGGTTAAGTCTCAAATTTTGTACCAAAACAGTGGCATCCCTATTTAACTGGTACAAATAAAAAATGAATTTTTTGAAAAAATAAAATATTTGTTTATAAGTTTTTGTATTAGAATCTGATGGCAAAAATTCATATGAAAATTGTCTATGATTTCATATATTTTTTTGCCATGAGATTCTAGTATATTAATAGCAGAAGCTCTTTAAAAAAATAAAAGCCTAACATAAAAATTAAAAAACATCTCAATATAATATTTTACTTTTAGTTCTGTTTCAGAAATGTTATATTATAACTAAAAAAATAAACTCTACCTGTTCTGATCTATGATTATAATATAACTAGGGAAATTTTTTTATGGAAAACGTTGCAAAAATTGGCTTATTCCAAAATTATTCAATGCTATTCCACAAGACATAAAAGACTACAAAGGTACTAAAACTCAAATTAAGAAGAGGTTAAAAGATTTCTTTTTGTTAAATCCACATATTAGTAGTACGAATTTATAAAAAGTATTTATTTTTAGTCTTGTAAATGTTTTCATTTAAGTACCTACTTTAATATTTGTTATACCGTGTCATACTGCGGTAACGCACACACGGCATTCGCTCGTCTTTTGTTACCCAACAACAACTCGAGCGAATGATACAAAATGTTAAAACTACCCTCTACGCGGTTTATCTTTTTTATTTAGGATTTAATAATCATAAGTGCTAGCTAGTATTAAGAGAGATTTATGTCTGCCGATAAACTGTTTTAACAGTTTGGCGGAATATTGTTATTGTGCCTAATTACTTATGATGAATAAAGTTTTTAAAAAATGAAAAAATGAATGAAAAGTATCTACAATCTGTGCAAAAAGTTCAACAAAATATGAACATACATTATAAAATTTTGAATAAGTACTTTTGAATATCGAGCTTTAAAATCATTTAGTAATTATTTGGATATGGTGCCCTAAATTTCCGTGTTTTCCTACAACAGCAAATACATTTTATGCAGCTGAATTAATTTTTTTATATGTAGTGAAATCCATAATTTAACAATTTTTAGGAGTGTATGTGAAACTAAAAGGCAAAAGAGACCCTCGATGCAGCCTACTGGTGGCCAATTATGTATCAGCGCTCGACTCACTCGCGGCTTCTCACACACTGGGAACTATTAGTGTAAGTATTTTAGTTACAGTGTTTGCATGCATCATTTTGAACAAGTTTTTTCAGTAAACAGGTGCGCTTTGACATGACATGACATAATGATATCAAAAATAAACCCTTCCATGCTATAGAGACTTTCTTATGATGTAATATTTTATTTTTATGAATGAGAATAATAAAAAGTTTAATATACCGGGTGTAAAAGCAAAGGCAAGAATCCTTTAAGGGTGTGTTAGTATGATCGGTAAAGATATCATTTTAAATACTGGGATCTCTAAATAAAGTACCAGTACCTCATAATGAGACGGTTTTGTTTACTCAAAATACACTAATCGCGTGGACACCCTCACTGGTCGCTGGCCACTCGGATGAGGGGTGCGGGATGCGGGGTGCGGGATGCGGGATGCGGGGTGCAATTAGGTGTGTGGGAAGGCCGGTGAGCTGCGTAGCCATAGCTTAGAAAAATGATGGAATTTTTGGTGAAAATTCAAGGTATATTTTTTTTCTCGTAATAACATCAGATTCGTGTATACTTTCATACCCTAAAGGGATTCTTGACTTTGCATTTACATCCCGTATAATACATTTTTAATAACTATATTTTATTTATTTTTAAATGTAAACATTATTAGTTGACATTCTCTAATAATAATATTTAGAGTATTCCAAAGCATTGCTTTCACGATAAAAACATAATCTCAAATGTAAATTTTTTTTTTCATCTTTATTAATTCACATATTATATTTTCATCCATAGTAAATTCTACAGTATTGAGGAAGGCAGGAATTTAGTGTCCAGCCCAAATATCAAGGATAAGTTTTCATACATAAAAAGATATTTATGAAATAGTTCGCAACAAATAAAAAAACTACAAAGCTCAAATTTTACATGAGATATAAAAAGTCTTAGAAGAAGTATCTAGGAGTTTTTGTTGTACACTTATGAAAAAATTTCAAGCAATATTAAAAAGAAACCCAGGTTATATTTTAATCAAAGATGTTTAAAACAAAATTAACACAGAGCCTCACGCGATTTGGATGAATGATAATACTGTCTACAATTAAATATGCCCCAATTACGTCCGTGGACTGTAAACAAACATTTTATGCATATATGGGTCCTCAATTCTGGGTGATATTGAAAATTTTAAAAAGATATAAAAAAGACATAGATATATATAAGACATAGACAAAAGACATAGATAAAAATATAAAAAAGACAAAAGTAGAAGCCATAATACTAGCTGCTCAGTCATTCGAATCTTGTAGGAATTAAAGACCTTTATAAATACACTCCTTTATGTCCTACAATAATATGTGAAAATAATTCTAGGGTAAAGTCGATTCTGAAGGTTTTAATTTAAGTTTTAGTTGTGCTAAAATTTTAATTTTTGCAAAGTAATAGCTTCTGTAATCCTACTCTAATCAAATGCCGCGCACGCAAAAACATCAGTTATTTTGAAATCGCGGCTACACTGATGGTTTTTTCATTTTTATGGAACAGTCTGCAGCTGCTTTATACTAATATCAGTTATATTATGCAAAGTTTCAGATATAATTTCAAGTATTCATTGAATGCTATCGGTTTATTGTACGGATTAGAGGTAACACTGTAATTTTTTTCTATAGAGAAAATTTAATGGAATCACGTTTTCACAACAGCATGGACATAGCATTAGTCCTGAACTTTATCATATATCAATTTCACAGTTTTTGTTGCAGTATTTGTTGGTATAAAACAGGATCATGCGAAGCGAAGTGAGGTATTATACACCCTTAATAATAAAGAACTATTTTGGAATGAAGAAAATTCAGTTCTGACTAAAATTAAAGCTTCAGAATCGGTTTTAATGTATTGCTAACAGACAACTGGTGGCTATTTTAACCAGCTGACGGACCTATGGAAAAGTTCGCACGGATAAAATTATTTTCGGTGGAATGTGGTCTTTTAAATTAGCGATCTTTCATTTTAAATTATAGGACCTTGTACATTTTGACAAATAAACTTTCATAATGTCACTTGTGTCAAAACGTTGTTTGTTTCCATGCAAAGCAAAGCTTTCCCAAATTCACATTATTTTGAAAAATGTGTGAAAATACTATAATAAATTTGGTCGTCTTAAAACATACTGATCCATATTATGTGTTATTAGTTTTCACATAATATTAATAAATTGAAAAAATAAAATATTTAATATTTATAGCATTATATATTTATTCATATATATACTTAATATACTTATATATAAATGTGTGAGGTCTCTACACTATGGAACAGGGTTAAATGTTTGACATGATTGCCGTTTTTCCGGTACCACTTATTTGTATGTTGTTTTTACTAGTTAAATTATAGTCATATTTAGCAGAATTATTTGGAATATTAACAAACAATCAAGATGTAATTCCTCTTTAATTTTATTTTTGTTTCACAACATTTGTAAATTGTGCATCACAATCTATTGTACGCATTAAATGTATATCTTTGTTATGTCAAAGAAAATCAATTAAGCTGTGGCAAAACTGCAGAAAAAGGGTAACATTTCCATTAAATTATACCATGTATAAGTGGTTAAATGGTTCGTCTTTTAATATTTTGAGAACACAAGGATGAGGAAATATGTAAAACAATAACATACTCAATCACATTCTCGTAACAACAATTACCTAGCAGACAGCATCAAACAATGCTGTTATTTTGCTTCGGTCTGACACAATATTGTTCTAAGGTCATCCACTAAGTTTGCTTTTCCCTTCGATATTCACAGTTTTTTACCAAATGTAATGTACCTACATACATACATATTCTCACACCTGTATCCCAGAGGGGTAGGCAGAGACTACAGATTTCCATCTGCTACAACGTTGTCAAACGCTTTCTTGAGGTCCAAAAAGACAGCTAAACATTTTTGGCCTTTGTCAAGTTGTTTTGTTACCAATGAGCTTAAGGCCACTACTGCGTCCTCAGTCGATATTCCTTGTCTGAAACCAAACTGAGACGGAGATAATATATTAAATGTTTTTAAATAATTTAGTAACCTAAAATTTAGTAGTTTCTCGAGAATTTTAGTTATTACAGTTAAAACTGAAATAGGTTTGTAGTTAGTAATATCGTTTCCATCTCCACCCTTGTAAACCGGGGTAATGATCGACTTTTTCAGTGCAACAGGAAAGATACCTTGTCTGAAACTAAGATTAGCCAGATGCGCTAATATGGGAGTAATTTCATTTTTTACATGTTTAATAAATCTAGTTGTAATATTGTCCCAGCCTGGGGCACTATTCGATTTCAGGTTTGTAATTATGACATTAACTTCTTCTGGATCAGTGTCAAGTAAAACAAAAGATTGAGGTTGACTAGGCAATAAATCAATGAATTTACTGGTATTATTACTTCCATTAGATACGATCTTTTGAGCAAGCTGTTTTCCTATGTTCGCAAAATAGTCATTAATAAAGTTTGCTGATTCAGTAGGGGAAGATTTCATATTGGTAAGCTCTGTGTTAGACCTGTTTGATTTTTTACTGTAAGTTATATTTTTTATATTATTCCAAAGTAATTTATTATTTTTAGTTGATTTAGCAAGAAGTTTCCTTTCATAGTTTCGTTTTTTGATCAAACTATTGCAGTTTTTTGATCAAACTATTGCAGTTTTTTGATCAAACTATTGCAGTAATTTCTATATCGAGTGTAAGTTATTTTTAGAATCATATTATGTGAGTCAGAACGAAAGTCTTTTTGTAATTTATTTCGATTTTTAATACAGCGCAGGATGCCAGGGGTGATCCATGGTTTTATAATACGTTTGCTTTTGGGGATGTTTAATATAGTTGTGTTTTTTTCAATCGAATCCGTTAGTTTTTGTATAAGGCAATTTGTCACTGTATTTGGACCACCACTTAAAAGTAATTCAGGCAAATTCGTTTCTAAAAGATATTGTAAAGCATTTTCAAAATTAATAGTGGTTGCTGTTTTAGGTACAGTACGGCTTATTTTTTGTTTAGACAAAGATAAAAATGTCGTAAAGTGATCAGTAATAGTGGTGTGTAGAACAGCAATGAACGCAGAGGTCTTATTTTTATTTATTTTCAACATGAAATGATCTAGACAGTTTTTCTCTCTGGTAGCTAAAATATGCTCAGGTAGTATACCATAAACCGATAACATATTCAGGTAATGTGTCCTGTTTTTATATTCATATGATTGTTCAGTACTTTTATGATTTAAGCTAATATTAATGTCACCCGCAATAATTATATTTTTATTTAATGTGAGGGACCCTATGTGTGCGCTTAAAGATTTAGTAGAAGATTCCGAGTTTTTATATGAAGGGGAGCAGTATATACAAAGAATAGTATTATTTAATACGTCCAGTTGGAGACACGATGCTTGGCTTAGTTTTACTTCTGAGACATTCGTATTAAGCGTATTTTTTACATATATAACAACATCATCATTTTGGTTTATTTGACAGGTAGTTACATAGAAGTTATAATTATTAAGGCGGGGAATAGGCTTATTGGAGTTGAGGCAACACTCGGTAAGGATTATAACATCAACATCATATATGAAACTAGATAGTGAGACTGTAAAATCATCGAAATTACGGTATATGCTTCTTATATTTTGAGAGACGACAATAAAGTCATTTATTTTAACTAGATAGTGTTTTGTGAGCTCAGAAAGATCACATTCAATAGATCGAGCTAAATTTAGATTGTCTATTTCGTTCAAAGTTTGTACTATTTCATTCATCATTCGAATAACTGTATGTAAAGATGTCATTACCAGAACAGTTAATTGTTTGTATATAATCAAGTGAAGACTGATTGTGTACTCTTGTTCGTTTGACTTGTTTGTATGAGTGTAACGTTGTAATATTAGGGGGTTGTTCGATTGTTAGTTGATATTTATTGTAGCTGAGTGGAGAGTAGATATTTATATCTGTTTGTTTGTGTGATTGTGTGTTTACGGTGTGACTGTGATTTTGTGTGAATAAGATGCGTGTACAAATTGTTAGTAATGTATTTAGTAAGTTTACAGCAATCGTTTGGCAAAAAGATAGACATAGATTGACATATAAAACAAAAATTGTAAAAAAGATAAAGTTCAGAAAATGTAGTGGGTACATTTGGCACGTTAAAAAATAATAAATTAGTCAATTTTCTAGCAGAAGTTCGTGTACTTGGGCCTCGTTTCTGATCGTTATGATCCTCGACTGTTCGTCCTTTCTAACATAGATCTTGCCATACGCAGTCCAGCAAAACTTGTAGGTCCCATTTTTAACGAGGTCACGAGCAAGAAAATGTAGTCGCGATCCCTTCGCTGTCAAATTCTCGGAAAGGAAGACGGGCCCTGTCCTCTTGAGTTTTAAAACCAAGATGTTTGGCACATAACTTTGTTTTTTGTCATTTATTGAAAGCCTTGGCCATTTTAAAGAGCTCAGTTTTTATGAGGGTTGAGCCCAACTCCACAATAATCGGCGTATCTTGCTTCTCAGAATTTTTTGCTCGGACTCTGTATATATCTTTTATATTAGATTTACTTAGCGTACAATTTATGCTTTGGCTCAGACACATAACCGTTTCAGTAAGATCGTCTATGCTTTCGTTGTTTCGTGTCATTTTGTTCAGCTAGATGAGCAACTGCGCTCTCTATGTTGACATTTGTCTGTTTAATTTCTTTCAGGGTAGCAGAAAGTTGTTTGAGTTCAGTAGCTTGTGGAGATAACCATAATTATTTTCAACTCTTCTTTTAAGTCATCCAGCTGCGTGTAGATTGAATTTTCCGTGGTCGCTGTGGTTAGGAGAAGAAGACGCGTTACTACTGGCACTTGAGTTTATATCCGGGTCGGAGACAGATTTATTCATTTTTATATGAGTTTGTCGGTGCTTCGTAGACACAGAAAGGCGGCGAGGCGGCGGCGGCGTAGCTCTGTAGCACTACTGCTCTGCGTAGCGGCTACGTAGACGACGAGAAAGCAGGATCAAATATTGCGATTCTCTCTTTCCCCCGAGGTGAGGTGACGGGGATACGCACGGACGCACACGCTGAATTGATGCCTCAAGAGAAGAGAGAGAGGCAAATTATGAGGTGCCTCTCGTTTACTCGAGGGTTGCGGGGGGGCGGGAAGCCGGTCACGTCCGAATCACCTTTAACTTTTATTGATAATTACACCACACTGCACTACAATATAACTAATTTAAATAAACAAAAACATAACAACATAGAACTTGTAAACCTAAAATCCACAGCTACAGAATCAGCAAATTATATAAATAATTATTTCAATAATGTTGGTAAATTATTGGCAAATAATATCTCTACAGACTCCCTATCTCTAAATAGTTATATTGAAAAACTCCCCGCGCAAGTTAACACAATAGGAATTATAGATCCGGACTTTTCCAAGATAGAAGTTATTATTAATAACTTAAAATCAGAATCAGCATCGGGCGACGATAATATTCCAATAAAATTCGTAAAAGTTGCTAAAGATATCCTGATTCCCATAATTACACCAATTTGTATTTTATCATTTAAATTAGGCACATTTCCTAACGCGCTTAAACGATGTATCATACATCCAGTGCACAAGGGTGGGTCAAAAGACGATATCAATAATTATCGACCCATCTCAGTACTCCCAGTTGTCTCCAAAATCTTAGAAAAAGTAATAAATAACCGTCTGCTTAAATACTTAAATAAATACGGTATACTTTCAAAATCACAGTACGGTTTCCGTGAAGGTATCAGTACGGAAGATGCTATTAGAGACTTAACACAAAATATAACTGAACTCCTTGATAACAAAAAGAAGGCCCTCTGTATTTTTCTGGACTTGAAAAAGGCGTTCGATACCGTCTCCGTACCCATTATTCTGCGAAAATTGGAAAAGATAGGTATTAGAGGTTCATTCCTGGAATTAATTACTGATTATCTTCATAACCGTACTCAACGTGTTAAAATAACTAATGAGATTTTTAGTTCTGACGAGCTCACAAATAATTTCGGTATTCCTCAGGGCAGTGTTCTAGGTCCGACACTTTTCTTGATTTATATTAATGACCTTACAAACCTTAATCTTTCAAATGGCTTAGTTTTTTCTTACGCGGACGACACTGCCCTACTCTTTCACGGGAATACTTGGCCTGAAGCTTTTGCTAAGGCAGAATTCGGACTTCGCACAGTGTTAAAATGGCTACAAATTAATCTTTTGTCACTTAACCTAAGTAAAACAAATTACATTACTTTCTCTATTCGGAACTCCTTACAACCAGACATAGAACTAAAAATAACAGCCCATACCTGTGATATTAATCAACCTTTAAGCTGTACATGTTCAAACATTGAGAGAGTTAGTACCACGAAATATTTAGGAATAATCATAGACAAACACTTATCATGGTACCCTCAGTTGGAATTAGTGGCTAACCGAGCCAGGAAAATGATTTGGATTTTCAAACGGCTTCGTAACTTATGTGACATAGTACTTATTAGATATATATACATAACATTAGTGCAATCCGTTCTTCTTTATTGCATTAGTATATGGGGTGGTACATTCAAAACAAAATTTATAAGCATTGAGCGAGCTCAGAGAAAAATACTAAAAATAATGCTTTCTAAAAATAAATTATGCAGGACAACGAAACTTTATCAAGATACGGATCTTTTGACAGTCAGAAAATTATATATTTTACAATGTACATTAAAAGTTCATCAGAATATAATAATTGATATAGCTGTTCTAAACAAACGAAATCCTAATTCCGTGGTAGACATAAAAAATAAAAAAAATAAATTTGCAACTAAGCAATTCGATCATCAATCTGCTAGATTATACAATAAAATAAATAAAACCCAAAAAATCTACCCCATGACCTCAAAAGAATGTAAAAATTCTGTTACCAAATGGCTAAAAACTCTAAATTATCAAGAAACTGAAAATCTTCTATCACATAACCTGCAATAATTTCTAGATCTTGTAATAATCCCATCAAATATATAAAATGTATGTATTTTATTTTATATTATTATATATTTATATTAAAATATAATAATAATAACAAATTACGATGTCTACAATATACCTACTCACTTAAAATATATTATGGATATATATATATATATATATGTTGCAGTCATAACTCTTAACCAGTCAAAAGTACTATTGACTAGCAAAATCAGTCAAAAGTAGTTTTGACTGAACAGGTTGGTCAAAAGTGGTTTTGACTGAAAATTATTGGCTATTAATACTTTTGACTGCAAATTTGCGGTTAAAAGTACTTTTGACTGACGCTCTTCGTCAAAAGTAGTTTTAACTGCAATAAAGAATCAGTCAAAATCACTATTAACTCGTTAGATGTGAATAAAAAAGATACTTATCAAATGTGAAATCGTTTATTACGAAAAATTTGGCATTACAAACAATACAAAGAAGACATACACTTAAAAATAGTAATTAAAATAGGTAATTAAAAAATTTACAGGTTATAAAAACACATTATCTATATTACGTGAATCGCTTTTCTTAAATAATTTTCAACTTTAATTGAAATAAAAAAAACAAAACATAATTCGTGATTATATAATAAAAACCTTGTAAATTATATATGTTTTACTTATTTATGCATCTTAAGCAACATACGTGTTTTTTTTAAATAAACAAGTCTACAATAACGAATTATTTATTCATGCAACTCAAACTATTATGCCACTTTGAATTACACTCCCTTTTTCTTGCATAAACATTAATTGTTTTTACAGCCCGTGGAACATACACATCGTGCATAACCTTGTCCTGTTCCGATAGCAGCGTTCTTTGCAGCTAAAAATATTTGACAGGTTCTGTGTTTGTAACTAATTTTTTTATACCACAAACTTCAATGATGTTAAAGCGTTTTAGTCTACTGTACTGTAATGGTGTTTTCTTTTCATCAAATTTCGCGTCTTCCACATCCATTGCAAACTTTTCAAATTTTTCTTTTGTCATTACATTGAAATGACTATCTTTCATATCTTCTATTCCTAAAATTCTTTGCAAAAACCGTTCTTTCTTTTCGTAGTCACTCATTTTTGTTCTAATATTAGCACGTTCTCCACTAATTCAAAGATTCAAAGGTTCAAAGATTCAAAATGTTTATTTGTAAAATAGATACATAAAGTATACGTTTTACATGTCAAATCTAATCTGTATAAAAATAATATTTTATAATGAAACAAATATGATACTTACGGGAAATATATAAAAAAAAAACTATATTTAAGTTGGGCTACTAAAGTTATACACATGCATAAAATAAATACTTATTGGAATAAGAATATTATACATAATGCAATTAATAAATAAGTTGATAAATAAACTGAATAGACCATAAATAAATATAATGCCTAACCAAATATATATACATATGTAAAAAATTAAAATATTATATATATACCTACATAATGCAATGAATAACTAATAATGAGTAATTTAAAAGTTTATATGTGCGTTTGTCGTTATTTTTATCGACCACCTTAACTTTTTAAGAGTTTTGACTGATACAACCAGTCAAAAATACTTTTGACGGAATCACTTAGTCAAAAGTACTTTTAACCAGCTCCATTGGGCAAAAGTACTTTTAACTGTTATTTTAGTCAAAAGTATTATTGACTAAAGCATACGGTCAAAAGTACTTTTGACTGATTTTGCTAGTCAATAGTACTTTTGACTGGTTAAGAGTTTTGACTGCAACATATACACTTACTTATAACTATATGTATGTTTATTTATGGTATACACTTTCAACCATATCCAAAAAAGTGTCACTTAATTAAGTCTATAGTTACAGTGGTTGCATCGTCCGATCGTTAGCAAAACTAGGCGACGCGAAACTAGCCTGCACTGTATAGGAATTAAGGAATATTTTCGCATGTAAATCCAGTAAATTCAAGTGACCAACTGCTAAAGATAATACGTTGTTTTATATTACTTTGTTCGACTTACCCTACATTTGAGAATTTATTCTTTTAGTCTTTAAGAATAACTGTATTTAAGAAAATAAAATGTGTATATATATAACTACTACGTATATAGGGTGAAATTTAATCAACCGACCGAATTAATACTGGAGACTCGGTTGTTGATCGAGAACTAGGTTCGGTAATCCTTTTGGCCAATTTCGAAAAATAATTTTTTTTGCTCCCGTACTGGTTGGACTAGTTTAAGTACAATTCCTAGTGCAGGCTCTACGGAAAAAAAATTTTTTTTTTCGAAATTCGCCTGGAGGGTCATTGAACCTTGTTCCTGATGACTAACCGGGTCTCCAGTATGAATTTGGTCGGTTGATTTAATTTCACCTAGTATACATATATTAAGTATTGTTTAACGATCATTAAGAAGGAGCGGTCACTCCTAATACAGGTTCTGCGAACTTAACAGGGGTGTCCGATGACTGTGTCATATTGACTTTACTTAATAAATGAAATTTTGTTTGTTTGTTTGTTTGTTGACATTAATATAAGCTATCTGCACTGGTAATATGATCTAATTTCAATTGGTCACTTTAAATATTTAATTGCTCACACCAGTAACACGTCTACCCATGAACAACTCACAAGACGAAGAGGATAATAATTCTCCATTTCGCGTCATCTATCGTGCGTGCCATTGTGGTTAAGTCGCATTACAATTTTACTCGTTTGTTGTTTCAGCTAAGAAAATGGAAAGTGCCACCTTTTTTTGCGTCGTCTCTTGGCATAATGAATGCAGCTCAGTTTGTTAGAAAGTGAGTATTCTCTATAAATAGGAAATTTACATAAATAACTTGAGAAACAAGTTCTGGTTGAATGAAGGTCAAGTAGCTTTGGGCAGTTAATGGCTATTTTTATTCTGACGCATAGTTTATTCGATTGCTTAATATTGCTTCAAAAAACGACTTGCAGCGATTGAAATTGCGGCGTTGTAAAATGCACAGAGCTGTAGGGTCTTAAGCCTTGAGACTAGTTTTAGTACTTGCCTACCAAGACAACTTTTACTATGAGAATTTTGCGAAATTCGTGTACTATGTTGCCTTTGGCGAGATGGCTAGTATGAGTAATTAGTTTAATGTGTTTATTAGAACAAGCTATCGATTCGCAGGTTGTAATTATTAAGTTAACAATATAAACTGATATTAATACATAGGTAACACTAAAAGTTTCCGGAACTGGCCACTTACATAAACAATATTTAAAAATTTATTGCAACATTTGAAAATAGAACTCTTTGGCTGTAGAATGCAGTTTGTTTCATCTGACTGTCTTTTGTTTTTACCTTGTGGCGCCATTTAAAAAATTGTGTGTCTGCATCAACATGGATTTAACTCGGGAAAATTTTCGTAGTATGATTTTCTACGATTTTAAGTGTAATTTGACAGCTCAACAGAGCATCGCTCGGCTTGAAACAGCTTTTGGCAATGAAGCACCATGCAAGACGACTGTTTATAGCTGGTTTGCAGAATTCAAGCGTGGTCGTATCAATCTCAGTGACGAATCTCGCGATGGTCGGCCGTCCACCGCTGTGACCAACAAAACATCGATGCTGTGCGCCGTATGATTGAAACAGACAGGCATGTGACCTACCATGAAATTCACGCATCCTTAGAAATAGGCATGAGTCAAATACAATCAATCCTGCACAAACATTTGGGTGTGAGAAAGCTGTGCTCGCGGTGGATCCCACACAACTTGACCGAGGCTCAAAAAACGGACCGCGTCACTTGGTGCAGTGCCATGCTTACCAGATTCAACGAAGGTGCGTCAAATTTGGTGTGGGACATAGTAACAGGTGACGAAACATGGATTTATTGCAACGATCCCAAAACAAAGCAGCAATCGAGCGTATGGGTCTTTCAAGATGAGCCGAAACCAACCAAAGTGGCGCGCGTGAAAAGTGCATCTAAGCGGATGATTGCTTATTTTTTTAATAAAACTGGACACGTGGCTACTGTTGCTTTAGAGAATCGTCGTACCGTGAATAGAGACTGGTACACGACCATTTGTTTGCCGGAAGTTATTGACGAACTCCGTAAAAATAACCGTAAACGCCGTATCATCCTGCACCACGACAATGCTAGTTCTCACACGGCCAGACAGACAAACGACTTTTTGAAGACGAAAAATGTAGAACTCATGAGTCATCCTGCATACAGTCCCGACCTGGCACCTTGTGACTTTTTTCTGTTCCCAAAAATTAAGAACCAATTACGCGGTCAACGATTTTCATAACCAGAAGAGGCTGTCGAGGAGTATAAAAACACGTTTCAGAGGTCACCACAGGGGAGTGGCACAAAAGTTTTCAAAACTGGTTTGATCGAATGAAAAAGTGCATAGACGCCAAGGGAGATTATTTTGAAAAACAATAAATTAATTTTGTACCTTTAATAGTATTTTTTCATATTCATTCCGGAAACTTATAGTGCGTCCCACGTAGTTGTTGGTAAAAACATAAAAGTAGAATAACATCTGACTATAAGAGCGGTCTTAGCAACAATACGACTCATAATCGCTATAATATTAATTACTTAATACTCAACTGATGCCGGGCCCGAAATTAGGTATATCTTTAGAAGTTTTAATTGTGTATGAATTTATACGGGCTCGACTGTGGAGGTACCACCATCTTACTCGGAAATCCTCCCGAAGTTATTCGGGGGAGAGTAAGAGGACAGCTCTCAGGCAAAAAAACCAGGCGGCCCACCGTTGCCTGAGACCGATGGATGGCGGTATATCCATCCCCAATTGCCGGACCTTATATAAATCAAACTGGTGATGGGCAGCGGCGTCACTGGTGCAAGGGTTTCGGCACCGCGCTCACCAACCCGCCTGTCCAGCGTGTGTGAGTATGGGCATTTCTTCCAGGAGGACCGCCAAGAGTGGTAAAATCCTGGACGAAACAGGCTGATGGATGGATAAATTTATAATTTCAATTTCTTTAATACAGAGAGCTGGGCAATTATAGTGTTTTTGACGTCTTGGTAGGTTGGTTTTAAAGAAAACTTTGTACACCTTTATATAGGATACATGTATATTCGCATGAACCTGAATTTTACAATAAAAACACAGTCAAAAATAGAACTCAATATGATTCCCATACAATATACATAATTTAGTGTGCGAAGCCTTTTTCTAAAAAGTAAAATCATATGGTATATTAATCACTTTAAATAGTTATAAAAATCAACTAAACTGATAGATCATTAATTAAAATTCAATAAATTCGCCGAAATAAAAATTGACAAATCAGCACACATAAATTTGTTAATACAAAATGTACCGAAATATTTTTTATTCATCATCACATTAATTACAAAAAATAGACTCGTAAATTTTAAAATATAATCGGTATATTGAATTCAGCATAATGTCATGTCAGGCCCTCAATTCTGGCACGTGCGCAAAAATATCTAAGGCAGATTGCGGGTGATCCTAAAACTGATTTTGTACGAATATGAATTGATTTTTTTGATTGAAAACTTATAGAGAGCATTCCATACATCGTATAGCTTCTGTTTAATGTGATTTAGTCACTCTGATTTCCATGGCATGGCATTTATCAAACTTAAAACAAATATCTAATGATTGATATTGCGAGTGAGAAATAATGCCGGAATAGCCGCCCAGGATAACCTACGATCTTCAGTAAATTTAATTGTGCAGTTTTATTCATAACACTTTCATTTAAGACCCATTCATCACTTCAAATTCTAAGAAATTCGTAAATGAACAAACGCGCTATACATATGCTTAACTCTATACAATGGCTCTTAATCGTAAAGTTCTATATGTTTTGTGCCCGCAGAGAGCATTTCGCGGACAGCCCCCGCTCGCCAGTGTTGTTGCAGCCAGAAGGTGGCCCCACCAATGGAAGGGGCCTGCTGCAGTTCAGCGATTGGCCCTTCCAACTGGGGAACAGGGTGCAGCCCGTCGCTATAAGTGAGTTTACTTTTGTGTTGCTTAATAATACTGGGTGTTAAGATGATAATCTTTTTCCTTAAAACGGGGTGTTCTACCCATAATAAAATTTTACTATGGGGTCAAATTTGAAATCACGAAAAAAATCAACTGTTTCAAAGATTTAGTTCGAGTAGGCATTAACTTTAATATAGAACAGCTGATTTTGTTTTCGCGATTTCAGGGTTGGCCCCGTAGTAAAAGTTGTTCATATTGATGGGTAGAACAGCCTGTAGTGCAAATATCACACAATTAATATCGACCCAACAGAAAGAACTTGCGTGAGTAAAACATTTGTCGTAATTATTGTGTGCTTGCGTGCGATGCGTCCGTCCTCCTCTTTCACACTGGCGTAATGCCGTACGCGTATAGCATAGGTACGCGGCGCGTAGACGCGGGATAGTTTTTTCGCGAGTGCCCTAAGAAACTGACTGGCGTTATTTAGTTTTTTTTCCAATAATTTATTTTTCATTTCTCTGTAAATTTATTACTACGTCTCAAATTATTTAGTATGCTTTAAAATCAACTGTACCGATTTTCATGCTTTTAACACCCTTTGCAGCATTTTTTTGGCGTACCGCTAGGAATAAAAAATATAGTGCAATACTTGTATGCGGGACACCCTTTGTCAATACTCATATGTGACCCTTGTGCCCCACCCAAAAATAAATCCTGGATCCGCCCTTGCTTCTGATTCTGATGGAGCGTTTATTTTGAAATGTCTTTGTGACCTACTCGTGCACAACGTAAATACCTACGAGTATCTTATGGATATATGAATATAATTTGCAATATTCCGCTAAACAATTCTTGTCATGCTATTCAAAATGCAGACTCGTGCACCGCCCGCCCGCCCGCATAGAACATGCAACAAGCAAGCAATACTAGCAAAGCAATCCTAAATAACATGCAAGAAAACTTATCGACACGTGTTTCGCCTCTTAACGAGGCATCCTCGGGATGTGTTGCTAGCTCGGCTTCTCCGCAGCAACTGATGTGTTGCTCGCCCAGCCGCTCCGCAGCAACTGATGTTGTTCGCCCGACAGCTCAGCAGCTAGTGTACCTATAGTTTGATAAGTTTTCTTGCTTGTTTGCTTTGCTTTTACGCTCTGGATGAGTCTCTAATAGCATACTGCATATCTGCCTGGGGTGGAGCCGCGAAAACACATCTTAAAGATGTAGAAATTGCACAACGGGCCGTACTAAAGGTGCTTTTTGGCAAATGCTATCGATTTCCCACTTCAGAACTGTACTCAGAAATAAATGTCCTCAGTGTTCGCAAGCTATTTATTGTCAATATTTTATCTAATTTCTGTTTCTTAGCCAAACCTGTCAGAACACGTTATGGTCACTTACGTAACACTCCCTTCTGTAAGACCATCTTTGCTCACAGGTTTCGAGGGTTTCTTGCGCCCTATCTATACAAAACCATGTTGATTGCAAATCATGCTAAAAAAGCAGAGAAGCTTAAAAAACCAGCTGTAAAAAACTGGTTAAATAATAAAAACTATGATGAAGTCGAACGTCTCCTGGTGGTTCTGACTTGAAGCATTTGTAACGTTTCACACTTTCTTTCTTTGATGTTGCTATGATCAGTTTATAATATCTATGAATCGACCGCATTGGTTTCAATTACACATCACTCTTTCAACTTCACACACACACATACTCACCCTCACACAGTACGCTTATAAACACACTTTTTTTACATATGTATATATATACATATACAGACACATTCAAACAGAAACAGTAAGATGGCTTTTACTTTATGTTTTTTTTTAAATCTGCTGATAACATGTTTATCAGTTGTATCTCAAATGCTGTTGGCCGCTTTATGGTAACTATCACTCTCGAGACGGCCTTTTAGGTCAGTGTAGGTGACAGGGACTGTTTTTTTTTCTCTGATGATATATTATTAGCGCATTCTTATATAAGTTAGCATGCTAGTGTATTTTTCTATGGCTCAATAAATTATTTTGTATTTTTTTTGTATTGCTTGCTTGTTGCATGTTTTTATGCGGGCGGGCGGGCGGTGCACGACTCTGCATTTTGAATAGCACGACAAGAATTGTTTAGCGGAATATTGCAAATTATATTCTTATATCCATAAATTTGTGATGGACTTCCGCAAGTTAACGCCTATTTCAATCAATTAACTTACGAGTATGTTTAACACATATATTTTTTTTGTTTACATATATTTATACATGTACTCACGCCTGTCTCCCAGGAGTAGGCAGAGATTACAGATTTCCTTCTGTTACGATCCTGACACACCCCTTTCATATCCATCAATCTAGTCATATAAGCTCTTTTATTCCGGGTACTCTTGACATTGCCTTCTAGGGCGGCCCGGTCGAGCTTTACAGTACTCCCAAACTTATAATGCGCATACGAATCTTCGCCACTGCTCGGCAAAATTCGTATTTCCCTACACTTTCTATACCAGCAGTAAGGTCACGTGGTACGTCCGGTCGCTCGGCTATAGATTTCTATGCGCATTATAACTTTGGGAGCACTGGACCTTCCACTTGCACGGCATTAATTTATTTGTTTAGTAAGTGTATCGAAGTATGTAAGTGTGTTTTTTGCGTGCAGATTTTTCCGTCCGTTAAGTAAGGATCGATTCTTGATATTTTTAAAGAAATTACATGAAGTAAAAGGTGACTTTCGTTTATATAGCCAAATTCATACTGAAGACTCGGTACGTGGTCAGGGCAAAGATTCAATAACCCTTTCTGTGAAATAAGCAAAATAAAATTAGCCTTCCTATACTAATTGAGTCGAGGTTGTTCTTGAACAAGTATATGAGGCACAAAAAATATTTTTCGTATTTCGCAAACAGGGTCATTAAACCTTGGTCCTGATCACTTACCGAGTCTCCAGTTTGAATTTGGCTGTATAAACGAAAGTTAGCTTGTATAACGCTTATAGCTTCTAGTTAGAAACAATGTCTGCAAATCTCACGTGATAAATGGACGACCCCAACCTCCCATTGCAGCGGTATCCCGCATGTTCACGCACGTGACGGTACACCGTGCCAGCGACTCGGCCGAGTCGTTCCCCTGGTCTGACGCTCTCTGGTTCCTGTGGACGCCGGTCACGCAGTTCACCGTCACTCTGTTACCGGTCGTGGAGAGGGGTGACCTTGACGACGCCGCCGTGACGCGCAAGCTCAGAGAGAAGATCGCCGAGGAGCTAAGTGTGAGTAGAGGCGCCAACTAAACCGTCAAAGGCGAGGAGGACTCGCCTCCTGAGGGTTCCGTAACATTCAAACAAGTTGAATTGAATGATTTGAATAAAAATTACAATAATTAACTGTGGAATTAAGTTGGGCAAGTAACCCTAAAAGTAAATTAAAAAAACCGGCCAAGTGCGTGTCGGGCCACGCGCAATGTAGGGTTCCATAGTTGCCCGGTACATATAAGTTGGTCTACTAATGCAGAACGCGCCAAACTTCTGGTCCCATACATTATAGGGGGCCAAAAGTTTGGCGCGACCAGTACTCGTAAACCTGTAAAGTCGTTTGCAATAGAATCCAACAATCATGTAAACAAACCAAATTGTCACGATTACTCCGTAATCACATACATTTGACGATCAATTATGAACATAGTCTGATTTCAACGAACGCACCATTGTTTTCACATTATCTTCAACACGATTTAACTTGTATTTACAAGTTAAATTTGTTAAAACATTTGCAACGTAAAAATTTCGAAGTATTTGACAAGCTGTCATCTTAGTTTTTTACTCATCGAACTCTATAAGTCATTGAAAAGTTAGTGTTGTTCGTAATCTGAAGTTATCTTTTATTTTTAATTTAATAAATTATTTTAATTTAATATTATTTGAATACAATAAAAATTTTTTTTCAAGAGCTTAATATAATTAACCAAAACGGATTGTATCCTAAGCCATAAAAATAATGGTTAGTTTTTAAAAATTGACAGGTGGCCATTTTGTTAGAATTGTCATTCACAGTCATTCACTGTTCTGTGGGTTCGCTGTGCATTAGTGTTTTCTGTTTCCGTTTTCTGTTTCCGATTTCTACGACTTTGCATTCTCATTTTGGACTTTTGTTTTGCTTTACGATTTGGCTGGACATATTTTTCTTGGAACGACGACCTTTGCACGGCATCACGGACTTTGATATAGCATACGATTGGTATTTTTTCTCAAGGAGTAATCAGGAGGTAAGATTTATAATTACGGTCACCGGCGACACTTCTGATAGTGATGATGACAAAGACGAAGATTTAAATTTGTTTTAATAAACACTTTTTTTATGTATAATCAGTTTTATTTTATAGTCTATGGCTTATATATTTAATCTATTTAGTCAGTTTTATTTTAGTACCTATCCTACTATGGGCCATAGTCTATGACTTAAAATTAAAATAATTAGAAAAATAAATTTAATTAAAATTAAATTAGGACACTATGACATCACTATGGGCATAAACAATACGCTGTCAATGTCAGTCCGCCATATTTGTTTACATGATTGTTGGATTCTATTGCAAACGACTTTAAAGCCTACTTAGCTGTGACAGTTTTCCTTTTAAATTAATTATATATACTAATTTTCTGAATTTTTTCACATTTCTATAAACAACCGTTTAGCCAGCAGGGGGGAGGAGACGCTCCACTCTAATTAAAATTTTCACTTTAAAGCACTATGGGATAGACGAGAAAAAAAAATCATCCCCAGTTTACGTGCATGAGAGGTAACCTAAAAAAAATTTTTTCAGAAATATATTTATCTGGGTCAAGTTATACATCTATCTGGGTAAAGACAACTTCGACGCCAAGACTAACAGAAGAATATGATTGGGTTGCGCAGCATTCGGAAAGTTGCGTCACATATACGTATTTACGTCGTCAATGCAGCAGTTGAATTAATTTAACAAATTAACAATTAATTTAATCTTTCATTCAAACCAGGTGGAATTGACTGAGTACAAATGGGAGCAGCTAACGCGCGGCGCCGGCTCAGTGCTGCCTCGTCGCGAGCCGTCCCGTGACGTCACGCGTCTCGCGAGGCAGGTCAAGGAGGTGCTGCCGGCCGTGCCCATGCGGGACATACTGAGGGACCTCGGTACGTCCATCCATCAGCTTGTTTTGTCCACTGCTGGACATAGGCCTTTCCAGGATTTCGCCACTCTTGGCGGTCCTCCGAAGCAACGCTGGGCAGGTGGGTTGGTGAACGCGGTGCAGAAACCCTCGCACCAGTGACGCCGCTGCCTGTCATCAGGCTGTTATTTTATAAGGCCCGGCATTTTGGAATGAATATACCGCCAGCAATCGATCCCAGGCAATGCTGTGCCACCTGGTTGTGCTTGTTTTAAAAACTGTCCTCATACTCTCCCCCGAATAACTTCGGGGGGATTTCCGAGTAAGATGGTGGTACCACCACAGTCGAGCCCGGCATCAGCTCTACCACCTTTACATACTTGGTGTAAGTAGACAGGTTCCCTCCGAGGATTCGTATTCGGGGGGGGATGAAACATTCCAAAACACTTTTAAAATATAAGATGACTTCTAATTATGTAGCCAAATTCACACTGGAGACTCGGTAAGCGGTGAGGACCGAGGTTCAATGACCCTTTCTGAGAAAAACGCAAAATACAATTTAGGCTTACTATGACTCGGAGTTGTTCGTAAATTAGTATAGGGGCGCAAATTTCAGTTTGCGTTTTTCACAGTACGGGTTCTCCAGTATGAATTTGGCTGTATAATTGGAAGTCACCATATATACAATACAAATACAATACGTTATCTATAAATTAGACTGGTGACGGGCAGCGGCGTCACTGGTGCAAGGGTTTCGGCACCGCGATCACCAACCCGCCTGCCCAGCGTGTGTGAGTATGGGCATTTCTTCCAAGGGGACCGCCAAGAGTGGTGAAATCCTGGAAAGGCCTATGTCCAGCAGTGGACGAAACAGGCTGATGGATGGATGGATGGATGGATTACGTATTAAATATAAGCATACCCAAAACCTATTTTAATATATTGCATTTCCTCTTTTAAATTTAATTAATTTATAAATCCTAACGTGCGATAAGTGTATTTATGTACCTATATTGCAGAAATAAAGTATTCTTTTCATTTAATTTAATTTTGAATTTAGTTGATAATTATTCTAGGACTGGGTAAAATACAGATAATCTTTGATCACGTCACATTTTGAACTTTGTGTGTTGTGTAGTAAAGCGTACATTGAAACAGTTTCAATCCATAATTAAATGTAGTATACCGGTGTAAATAGACAGCTACCCTTTACGGAAACCAATTAGTCTACTGGTCATTCTGAACAACTCTTTCAAAGAATCATTAGCTTGGGCAATATTAGAATTGCAAATATGCGTATATCTTAACGCACGGAGATACGGGCGTGTTTTGAGACAAGTGTCTTCCGTGAGACAGCTGTTGAATATGTTCTTCCCTGAAGATTTGCGCAGGTATGTTTCTTGGGAAAAGTTGTTCAGTATAATCAGTTGAGTGTGTGGTTACAGTAAAATATCGCTGTCCATTTACATCCGGTTCACCACTTTTTCCCGCCTGCTCAGCGTGTGTAATTATGGGCATATCTTCCAGGGGGACCGCCAACAAAGGAGAAATCCTGAGAAGCCCTATGTCCAGCAGTGGACGAAACAAGCTGATGGATGGATGGATATAATCAGATGTCGCCCGACTAGTTTCGCTAGTATAGCATCTTCAGTGGCAACAGGGTTACGCAACTCTGAATTTACATTTAATTAAGAACCAAAACCACGAATGTTTAAATAAAATCTACGTCATCGCAACCCGTACGAACGACGTACTAATTTCAAAGTTGACCTCACCAGCTCAAACCCGCAGCGTGGACATGACAATAACGAACTTCCTGGAGGGACTGACCCCTTACACGCCCGAGCCGGTGCTCGAACCTGCGCCCTCAACCTCGCAGCCCAAGTACATAACGCCCGCGCCCACCGGCTCCTTTCCAAAGAACGCCAAGGAGAGACAACTCAGCTTCCAGGTAAAGTGGGCCGTTTATGACTTAAATATGCTGGATACGTATCGTATAGATGAGTCTCCAATCTTTATAGGAGTTTTAGTTTTCAATATTTTCAAGTTATTATTATTAGTTTATATAGAAATAGAAATAGAAATATTTATTTGTTCCAAACATGGTTTACAAAAGATGTTAAATATAATAACAGTTCAGCATGTTTCACCTGCAGGAGGTATACAAATACTTTAATACAATTAAATTACAATGTCTTTACAATTATTAATAATCTCGGCATGCATGTCATAACAATTTCATTGAACTAATGTCAGGATAGTATTATTATATACATTTTTCAATTTAAGTTTTATCCTAATGCTTATAATTATTATAATTCATAAATTCTATGACAGTGTAAAAACCTCTGTCAATGAGCCAGTATATATATAGCCAGCCCATATATTTGATTAAGTATTATAATATTTTTTTCCCTATGTCTTTTATGTTCGATTGATTGATCTCTTTTAAGTTAATAAACATAGCAGTTTTCTACGACTTGAAAATTCATCCTGGCTCTGTGGCCGAGTGGTAAAGCGCTCGCCTGCTAACCCAGAGGTCGTGGGTTCAATCCCCGCGGTGCGCATCATTAATTTGAGTTCGGTTTGCATACTTTAGAACGCATATGAAGCTGCTGGTCCATTTGTGTCCGAAGTACGGCGGATTGGGCTCACCACCCGTCACGTTTGGGACGTAATGATCGTTGGTAAAAAGCGGGTGTACCAAGTGTTGACTGTGACTTGCAATTCACAGTACGGACGTTTTTGTTTTAAAAATTCATCCAGTATTTAGAATTTCGTACTCAACATTGCCCACTTAAACAAGTTGATGACATTAAAGCTGATTCTAAAGGCTTTAATAATAGTTTTAGCGCTGTCAAAACTTAAAACTACTGTAGCTTCTGTTGTTCAAACTGATGAACTATTTTGGAATGAAAAAAAAAATAGTTTTGCAGGAACTAAAACTAAAATTAAAGCATTCAGAATCGGCGGTAGTGACGAATTATATTTGATTTTTGAGAAGATGGGACAAATACTTTTCAAAAAAATCTAAAAAACCGGAAGAATTGCTACTTAACACCTTCCGTAACTCTGGAACCATTCACTTTAGCAAGATTGTGTTATACACCATTTTTGATCGCAATTCAATGTAGATTACTTTTGTCCTTAACACTTTTGCGCTAAACCACATAGTTTTCGAAATATTTAAGAAAAACTGAAAAAACCCAACTTCTCCCCCCCCCCCCAAACATTTTATTTGTTTCTTATTGCAGGAGAGAAAGGCTCAGATGATAGCCGCGGCCAGACAGAGATACATAGAGAAACATGGACTCGACGTAGCGGTCAATGACTGTTGAGGGAACGAGACGCCGATATCGAATAGACTAGTTGGTTTTAGTGCCTAATAATTTTAGATTTACCTCCGATTTTGATTCACTTGTTTTGACACGATCAAAGGTCGGACTTTTTAAGAGCTATCCAGAGCGAAATGTGCGTTTTGTATGATGATTTTTTAAAGGATATTCTCTTAGCCAGTTGGTTGAAAAATTGAAAACCTTGTTGAAATTTATTGAAATTAATCAACATTTTTGATTCAAAAATACTTGTACTTGCCCACTTATTTATATTATTTCCCTTACCGGTTTCGCTGTTATAGCATTATTAAAGGTTTTTTGGTTGTTAAAACAACAACCAAAAGTCCACCAAGTGCCAACAATCACGAGCATCAACTCCATAATCAACATTTATTGAATTTAATGCAACAAATCTTTGATTTGATTGAACTGTCGTTTATATTGCCAAATTCATACTTGAGACTCGGTAAGTGGTCAGGAACAAGGTTCAATGGTCCTGAAACTAAAGCAATCAAAATCGGAGGTCCATACAAGATTTGTTTGAAAAGAAATATTTTGGCTGATAGCATCATGTATGGAAAAAATAAGACATACATAGTAAAGTATAAAAACAATGATACAATTAAAGTGAAACTTGAGCAATCAATATATCGGGAATTGTAATTTTATTTTGTGTTTGTTTATTTTTTATCTTTAATAATTATTCTAATTGCTTATTGTTTTTTTTTTAGTTCATTTAGATTTATATTTTGCGTGTTTTTTAGAATGATAAAGTGTTGTGATAAAAATGAAGATTTAATCAACAGCTGTCTTCAATTTTGCAAACGAAGTAACTATTTAATAAAAATATACTTGTAAATAAAATAATAAGAGTGCTGTAATCATCGAGCAACTAAACCCGGGGGAGAGCTGCAGGTCCGTCCGATTCCGCTAAATAAAATAGAGTTGACTATATGCATCTCACTCCCACTTAACGGGGATTTACTATCTCTGTCACCGTGTGGTCACAGTTTAAAAATCCTTAAAGTTGTCCAACGCAAACGGCGGATGTGCGGGGCTTGCGTAGCGAGGCTCCAAACTGATTGTTCCAAATTTGTTTGTAGCTCGGTGGCTTACCTCCCGCGTCTCGCCCCGCAGACCCCGCACAATTGCTCTGTCTGAGCGCTTTCGTTTGACAACTGTATGGATTTTTAAAATGTGGTGTGGTGTTTGCTTAGCCAATCTGAGCACGTCAAGGCGAAAGACTTCGTGTCTTACCGAAAATGCTTGCTTGTAAGCATAGACAAATTGACAAATTGTCTATGCTTGTAAGTAAATAACCGGTGCATTCAAATAAATGTAGGAAAAAAATTTGAAAATAACATAATGTGCTTCTTCATGTCTTTATTCAAATTATTATGGGAATTTTTCAGCAATTTAACTGCACTACATTGAATGTAGATAAATTGATGGCATGTACAGTGGAGCCCACATCAAGCTAAACACTTTCTGTATAAGCTGACCTTTCATTACATAGGCTTCCCGTACAATGAGAGGTCAGCTTATACTCAACGTGTATAGCTTGATGCGGGCTCCACTGTACATATAAGTTTTGTTTCGCAATGACAAATAATATTTATTGAAAGGTAGTATTGTCTAGTTTTTTATGAAAACAATGACGTTGAAAGTTAAAATAAACATTGAAAAGTAATAAATACTCGGAAATTTGCACTAAGCAGGATGGCTATTCCGGCATTATTGCGCATTCGCAATATCGGTCATTAGATATTTGTTTAAAGTTTGACTAATGCCATGCGATGGAAATTAGAGTGACTAAACCACATTAAATAAAAACTATAGGATATAAGAAATGCTTACTATAAGTTTTCAATCAACAAACTCAGAACATATTCGTACAAAATCCATTTTAAAGTCATCCGCTATCTGCCTTCGCAATTTTTGCGCCTGTGCCAGAATTGAGGGCCAGGATAGACAAGTTTTACAGGACAGTTTTCTCTTAATACCCTCGTCTTAAGGGGGTAACAGAGGATCTCGGTGCAACATTGCGGAATTTACATCGAACCAAGTATAATTGCGCCTCTTTCGGGTTCGTTGCACGATGACTGTAATTTAGCTTTTTACTATGACACTAATACGTATTAATTATCTTATTATTTATGTGACTCCATTCCCAGGTTTAAATAAACCTGTTAAAATCCTAACCATTTTAATCCAAATGGTTTAAAAATTTGACGACAAAATTTTGACCAAACTGCAACAATAAAAAATTATTCTGCATCGTTCTTCGTTCTAACTTCACACTGATGAAAAACAGTAAAAAAATATAATTTGTCCTGTTGTCAGTCACAGAGTCGCAAATCTTTTCTAAGGTAGCGTTCCAAATCACTTTTCAATATTAAAAATATTTTACGCTGTCAGACAAAAGTAGCTCGATGCTGGTTCTAAAACATCTACTTTTAGGTTTTGGAACCAGCATCGAGCTACTTTTGTCTGACAGCGAGCAATATTTTAATCTTGAAAAAGTGATTTGGAATGCTACCTAAGTTCGTTAACTTTGAAATATCTAGTCTAAGTTATTTTATTAAAGAGGCTGTAGTTAATGAACAGAGAAATATTTTTTTATGGCTGGCATAATGGAACAAAACAAGTAAAGAAAATGGTTGATATTTCATTTTCATTTTAAAGAGTAATGAATGATATCCCTGTTTCTTGTTTTTAATTTTCTTTCATGTCAAGGAGGAACAAATTATATTATATAATATATATATATATAACAATCACATGAAAAAGTCAAGTTTTACAACTGAAAATATACTCAATAGATTTGAATATATTAAAGCGTTAGCCTTTGCCTGCGGCTCCGCCCGCGTTCATCTGCCCCGTTATATCCTTTATATAGCTATACCAGGGTCACTATGATCGTAATAATAAAAAACCGCATCCAAATCTGTCAAGTGGTTCTCGAGTTAAAACGGAACATACATACAGACAGACAAACAAAAATTCTAAAAAGTTTAGTTTTGGCTCTTAACGCGTGTGTCAGAGATGGACGTGTGCTCGACCGATCGAATCCTTTTTGGAATACCGAGCTTGAAGCCTTGTTTTCTAACTTAAACATCTATCGCTGTGCTTTCAAATATATCGTGATTGGCTAAGAACGTGTGTGATTTAATTTCTAGTCAATCACGGTAAGAGATTACAATAAAGCGATTACAATATTATGTTAAAGTTAAACAATAAAGATCGGCGCTTGCGCCACTCGGATGGAGACTAGCTGCTGCCTCTGATGTAGTTTATCCGTTTATTAAACATTTTTGGATATAATATACAGAATTTAAATTGTAAAACTTGAATTTCATTAATATTTGAATGTACCTATCTCGTATTTAGATCTCATTGTATAGAAATCATTCATCGCGCAACGCTGTTCGCATATAAATGTATGAAGAATGTAAATAGAAAAGGCAATGTATCGCAAAACGGATCGTGATTTTCATGGAATTTTAGACTTAACTGCCAAACGGCTTCCCTGGAGTTTATTAAGTTTGTGATTATAACAATAAATACAAAAATTGTTTCATTCATTTTGGTTTTATTATACTTACTGTATTACAAACGTTTTGTTTCAAAACATTTCTCGTAACCGACTTCATAATAAAGTCACTATTATACAAGGTAATTTTTATATAGCTAAATTCATACTGGAGACTCGGTAAGTAGTCAGGACCAAGGCTCAATGACCTGTGAAATGCGTAAAATGAATTTTTAGACTTCATGTACCTCTAACATGAAGGACCATATCTTGCTCGATAGCGCTTGATACAGTGCTCTATCTCACTCTGTTGATCTACCTAAAGAGGGACATACAGTGGTTTATCGAGCTGTCAAAGCTCGATATGGTGTATCATGCTAGAGGTGCTGTACTTAATGAGTCGAGGTTGTTCTTGAAAAAATTTACAGGCACAACATTTCTTCTTCGTATTTCGCCAACACTACCCAGTCTCCAGTATGAGTTTGGCTACATAAACAAAATTCACATTATCTAGGTAATCATTTTCGGATTCGTCGGAATCTGGCTGGTCGTTTTGCAAACGGATAAATAAATGGGGTAATAGCTCTTGGTCCTTAGAGCCACGTACATATCCGACATGTTTGGTCCTTCGAGCCGAATCTGCCACATAGTTGATTCTTCGAGCCGGATGTCTACAGACCGAGCCGCGCCGGCGTGCGCCGCGGAGTGCCCAGCCCAGGAGTAGCGACCTCTTGCTTGACGGGGACGTCTTGGTCCTTCTTCTTCTTGTCTTCTGCCATCTTCTGTTCGGCTTGCTTCATCTCTTCTTCCATCCGTTGTAAGTGTACTGCGGCCTCTTTGCGTTTGTCGCGACTCGATCTGTCAACGAAATTCTTGATAAAATAACAATGTAAATTGTGAATTTAATTTGTTTAAACTACTTAAGCTACCCGCAAATGTAATTTGAATTTACTGATTTTGCAAGGACAGGCTGAATCCAGCGCTGTGCCTCATGGCAGATGCTGAGCAGCCCTTTATACCGTTGCATATATTGTTTATCTTTTTTTCTACTTTAATTAGTAATTAAGAAGTATGTATACAAATATTATGTTATTGTGGCAAATAAATAATTATTAATTAAAACAATTCACAGGCACAGTTCTAATAAACTGCTGATTTTCCACGGTTTTTGAAGTATCGAAGACGCAACCTCTACAGCTACATAGCCAATGAAAAACGGTGATACCATAGCATCACACAATACCTGGTTCTGACCAAGGCAAGTTAATAAATATCGCTAACCGTGCGTGTTTAAAAACTAACGGTTAATAGTAATTACCTTGGTTTTTATTAGTTTTATGTTGGATGAATAGTTATAACATTTTATACGAACCACCATAAAATCTGGCAATCGAAGGATAAGGCTGAGTATTTTTTCTGGTATTCGCAAAATTTATGTCACTGAACGTAATCGACTTCATTCGGAAAAAATTATACTCCTCGGGTTTCTAGAAATATGGCGTGTGACTCTCCCTTAGACACCCGACTCCACCCCGTGAAGATTGTCACACAACATGTTTGCTGTGGGGGCCCAACAGCCCAGCGGATAAAGTAATAAAATCAATTTAAAAAATATTTCCCGAGTCACAGCGAAATGAGATAGCATTACATAGCATTACGTTCTAGTTTTAGAAAAAGAAAACCGCATTAGAATCTGACAACTAGTTCTGGAGATATAGCCAAAAACAAAATTCGCGAGAAAATTTGCAAAAATTCGCAATGATCTACAGGTTAAGGGGCTATGTAAATTTTAATTTTGTCACTAACTCCAAGCTAAAAACGCGCAGTGAAAGAAGGGCGGATTCAGCGCAAAAGATAAAAAAACCGGCCAAGTGCGAGTCGGATTCGCCCACCGAGGGTTCCGTTAAAGACTATATTTTTATGATTTAATTGCAAATGTATAGTTTTCAACATTTTTTCCTATACTTGTAGTATAAGACGGTATTACTTACCAAATTCCATAGTTCTACGTAAACGGAAAATACCCTATAAATTTTGATTCCCTTGAGAGTGTCGAAATATACGTTTTTTTGCGGCATACACGGCCGTATCATTTTTTACGTTAACTTAGAAGTTTGATTTTTTTACAGCTTCACGGGACTGCAGACCTGAGTATAAACTATAAATATATCCAAACGTGTTTTCCAAAATGAAAACCCTAGATTAGGTCAAAATGCGTACATCAGAAATTTATTAAATGTAATTCATGAAATACACAGAAACAAAGCATGCCTCTTTGATTCACATAGCCTCATAAGATGGTCTTTTACTTACTTGCCGGTCTCTTTAACAGAGAAGAACATAGGTCCAAGTTCGGCGAGCCAGCGGCCGTCGACCGCCGTCACGCAGTGCATGTACTCCTTGCTCGTCATCATCAGCTCGTGGTACACCTGCGGAGAGGCGAGGTTACAGGAAATATATTCACGTTGCCTTACTTCAACTTTTAAACTACTAGTTCGCCCCGAACTATGAGCTCGCGCTTGAAAAATTCTTTTTGGCTTTTTTACTCGCCTGCCAAATTTCATGACATTCCGATCAACGATACTCGAGTTATCGTCGAACAAACATTCATACATATATACAAACGCCGGATTGTTTAAGTAGACTCGGAGAACTTACTCACATCGCTCGCTCGTTAAAATGTACTGAGAGTTTTGTATGGGGTGGTTTCATTTGTGCGGTCACGTTTTGTTGCGAAAGTTGTTCGTAAGACGCCGTTTTTTTCGTCGAAACACTTTGTCGCAAAGCAGACGTGACGTAAAAAAAATATAAAATATACCTAATTCAGTGTAAAAAGCAGTGTATGCTACTTCTTCTTGTGCTATCTTTTGTGAGAGGCCGCGGCCATATTGAAAAAAGAGTGAGAATAAAATACACTAATTTCGACGGAGACAAGGGAACGAGAAAACCAAAAATATTTTAAACTTGAAGTACCAGGCAAAAAGAACTGCGCAAGAGTCAAATACTACACAAGTTGGTGAGTGACGCATTGAATTTACCCACTGACAGACAGCGATCAGTTTGGCTATCACGTACCAGGATCGCATGAACAACAAAGAGTTGTCATACAAGTTACACTTCACTTTGTGAGATACTGTATTTCTCTTAAACCATCAACGTCTCCACGGCTATGTCCGTATAGCAGTGTACTCGTAGCAAAGAGACTCGAGTTCGATTCCAGCCAGCGACACTCACTTTTTGTTACACATTACATAATTAAAAACCTACCAAGTGCGAGTCAGACTCGCGCACGAAGGGTTCCGTACCACTAATCTATAAAAACGGCAAAAAAGCTCGTTTGTTTTTATTCAGTTTTTCCAACTGTCTATCTATCCCGGTTCATGAGATACAGCCTGGTGACAGCGGAGTCTTAGTAATAGGGTCCCGTTGGTTACCCTTTGGGTACGGAACCCTAAAAATGAACATCCAACACAGTCCTAAGAAAGAAAATAACAACTATCTCCGATTCGTGAGCAAAACCAACTTAGAAATGATTTGACTGAACTTACAAAAGTTGAAGTCAATTGAAACTGATGTTATCCAACTAAGAACTGCGTCTCATTCGGAGACCTCAGCTATCCCTACGACAACAACGTACGAATATGAAAATATAGTACAAGAATTCCAAGATCGCTGTTCTCGGGGAAAAAATATATTAATTAAGAATAATTATTATTATTTTAACGGAATCATGGATAAAGTCCGAAAACTTAGACAATATAACACGGGACTAGGCAAGCGCACTTATCCCCCTCTGCCAAAGTACATGAACAATTTGTTCATGTAAGTTTGCTTGTGTGCGCGTTTTGTGTTTGCGTTGCAGCTTTTGATTTAGTGTGACACACACATTTTTCGCAGGAGTGTGCGTGAATGAGTAAATGTGTGCTGTACGGGTTTACCTCCCCTCCCGTGGAAAACGGCAGAATGATTTCAGTACTCAGAGTCGCGCTTTGCCAGGTCCCGTGTTAAATGGTCTAAGTCCGAAAATGACGCAAGGCAGTTTTTGCCACTCAGCAGGTGCAGTAATACGTACAACGTAGTCCGGCGAGGTGCCCAGCCCGAAGAGCGCGGAAGTGGGGTGTAGATGGCATGGCATGCCGGTCCGGCAGTTCACGTACTCGCCGATACCCTTCAGTCGCGCCGCCTGTTGGAAGTACGCTGAAAGGGAATGTGGAAATTGGTTAAGCTGCACACTCCGGAGGAGAATGTTAGCTGCACAAATATCTGTAAAAGATTTGCAGTTTAGGGTTGCCATCTGCCACTTCTTGATTTAAGGGATACCAGCATTAAAATTAAAATTTTCATTAGAGAGGTATTAAAACCCGTACTTTATTTTTGGAAATAATTACGGGTTCCTATGCTATCATTCATAGCATTTAAAACGGAGTAACCCGTAAAACATTTGACAACTCTGTTGCGGTTATGCCAGGCGATTGCCATTAAAACACTCAAAATGCAACCAAATTATTACACGCAAATAACGAACACAAGGCCTAAAGGCGAGCCACGGATATCGAGACCCACCATAAGCCAAAACCGATTTATGGCCTTGGCCTTGCTGTTTGCAAAACTCGATGATCATGACCAGGGATAGGATATTCGGATCGATATGTACCTAAAGTTGAAAAAATTCCAGAACACGTTTGCAACTATTGTAGTCGGCTTCTTAAAATATTATTTATTTAGATAGTCAAAGTTCCGGAAATTACGGAATTGCTTAAAACGTTACGATGATGTAAGTATAGACTATAATTATATCTTCGACCTTCTACTCTGTTCGACCTAAATCTGCTAGGCATTTTAAAAATTTCCTAGGAATTGTATACCATGCCTGAAAAATGTACAAACATTCACGATAAAATCTATTAAGTATTAGCTACATCATCGTAACGTTTTAAGCCATTCCGTAATTTCCGGAATTTTACTATCTAAATAAATAATATTTTAAGAAGCAGACTCCATAATTGGAAACGTTTTCTGGTATTTTTTCACCTTTAGGTATATATCGATCCGAATATCCTATCCCTGATCATGACTTAGCCTCTGACACAACTGTTTGTGATTCACCTGCAAATAAATGGTAATCTTGAGAAAATAAAATACTTAATAAAAAAAATTGAGATAATATCGTCAATATATTCAATTACTTAATGGTTCTTATCCTTATCCAAAAGAACGCAACTTACATCGCTAGATGACCTACAGAAATACTGACCTGAACAAATACACTTGCGGACAGTATCCCAGTCGGTGCTACACGAAGTGAGCGGCAGGCGTTGCTGCTGCATGATATCCTTCAACTGCTGCCTCACTTCACGCACCTTGCGCATCGCTTTGGCGTGAACGAAGTGCTCCGTGCACCATTGGGTCGAGTAACTGAAACAGCATTACATTCAGATAATGTAGAACATATTTGTCGCCGACATGATTGCCTTTGGGGCCAAAACGCCTTAGAATGGAGACCACGTACAACATAGCGTAGCGTAGGCCGATCTCGTGCCCGCTGCTGAGGAGGGCGGAGGACCGCCAAGAGTGGCGAAATCTTGGAAAGGTCTGAGTATGTCCAGCAGTGGACGAATACAGGCTGATGGATGGAATGTATTAACCCCAGTCTGTAGAGCCTTTGTTGGCTCAAATAGTTTGCATGCTTTAATACGCCGACAAGAAGTCATTCGTGCCGAAAGGCGCTGTCGAATACTTCAAATACACTTTGCTGTGTATATGAGATGTATTTCTTTTGAAGTGAAATAAGCATCCTTTACGGGGGCGTGTTCAGAACGTGCATGTCGCTTCCGGAACCTCTTTTTAAACGAAGAATACTTTGATTTCTAGTATTTCTAGATTATAACGTATTTCAATCCTTCATCCCAAGGTTCTCCTTGACTATGTCGGCTTCGTCCCCCCGACTTTCAGGTCGGTACTCTATCTCCCTATAGCGCATATCTTCCATCAGCTTTGGGTAAACATGCTTACTTGTTGCTCTTCCACTGGTTGTAGAGATGCAGCAGCGTCAGGTGGTCCGACTCCGGCACCTGGAACTTCTCCTTGACCGTGTCGGCTTCCTCTTCCCGACCTTGAGGTCGGTAGAACACCGTCGGGACTGACAGCATTGATACTAGAACCGGGAAAGGATTTATTTAAAACGTCGTTTGAGTTTAGGGGTTGCGTGAAAATATAATGTAATCTGTTTAAATAGAAGTTTTTTTAACCTCCATAGGAATTTAAAAACTACCCAGATCTAACTTTCTTACGATATGTTAAACAGAGAACATCACGGTCGCCTTCTTTGGTATACTGGCGGAAAATTTACTGATAATGAGCACCTTCTTTGTAGCCCATTTCAGCGAACACGTTAAGCATGCGGCACTGTCCGTGACGTCACGCGCCATGACCCGCAGCTCACACCGAGTTGTGTACGCAATACGACTCACCAATAATGAGCACCTCCTCGCTGCAGCCCATCTCAGCGGACACGATGAGCATGTGGCACTGCGGCGGGAACTCTTAGTGACGTCAGAGTGAGCCCGTGACGTCACCTACAGCTCACACCGAGTTGTGTACGCAATACGACTCACCAATAATGAGCACTTCCTCGCTGCACCCCATCTCAGCGGATACGATGAGCATGTGGCACTGCGGCGGGTCTAGCGGGAACTCGGCCATCTGCCGACCGAGTGACGTCAGAGAGCCCGTGCCATCGAGAGCACCCAAGATCCAAAGCTGGTACATCGAGTTCAGGATCGTGTCCTGGGAAATGTTGAGTGAGAAGTGAGAAATCTGTTTCGTGGAATGATTGGAGCGCTGGGAATGACGTTATCACATCCTAAATTGTTCGAAACGTGCATGAATCTGTGAGGTGAAAGACCTTAGCTCAAATACAGCTCGGGCCAGTAAAGATATATTGCAAAAGTGTATCCAGTCAACAATTTACTAATGTGTATCGCGGGGATAAACCTACGAATTCTGGGTTAGCAGGAAAGCGCTTTACCGCTCGGCCATAGAAGTGATAAAATAACCATACAAATTAAATTATCTGCATGAGCAGGATAACATTGTATGGTAGTAAAACGTGGACACAACACACAGAGAGGCTGGAGGCGTTTGGAATGCAGGAGAATGCAGGAGAATGGAGAGAATTAGTTGGACGGAGAAGACTTGTACAGGAAGAAAGATGTCTGTTAAAAACCATTGAAAATAGAAGAGACATGACAGTTTCTTGAAAAATATCACAGAAGGAAATGTCGAATGGAAAAAAGAAAGACCAAGACGCACCTACGTGTCTCAATTGAAAGAGAAAGTTAATGTTGTCGTATCAAGAGGTAAAATTATTAGCAGAAGAAAGAGAAGAATGGGGCTTTCTACTCCGACAAGAGCGTAGTTCTTAAATTATAGAATAATAGAACTGTTCTATAGTTACAGTAGTTAGGCAAATAAATTTGACAATCGTTAGAATTTGAACCGCTCATTTGAAATAAAACGGGATGCGGTCACTGCGTGTAGAATGTGAAAACGGTATTGCTTTCAGGCCGCTTACTGGCCTCTTACTTACTCAATTATATAAGCATCTACGATAATAAGTAAAAATAGCCCAATTGCAGATCATGTATCGTTAGCTGATCACATTCCAGAGGAAAAAAAAACAATTTTTAACCAAATAATTGTATCACTTCCCAGTACAAAGTGGTTCAATGAGCTAACAAAATTTCTATGGAAAGGTAAAAAAGAAATCGGGCAATTTTTTTTTTCTGTTAGGGATACTCTATCATCTCTTATTACAAACCTGTGGCGGCGGATCCATAAAATGAAAGGCTAGCAAGTCTTCAACGCCTAAGCTTTTCAATAGCAAAACAGTATTCGCTAGATTCGTCCTCTGTATCTCAGGGACAGTGGACGCAAGCAATTCCTGCTCGTATTGCCTTTGTGTGTAGAGACAGAATGCCTTGCCCGGCCCCGTGCGTCCCGCTCGCCCCGCCCTCTGCCGGGCGTTGGCCTGACTCACTGGGTAGATCTGGAAGTATATGAAATCATAGGGATGAGGTCAGCCATGTTGCTCATAATTTTGTAATTTGAGTATTTTCTCTAAAATGTGGAAAAATGGTTGGCAAGTGTACACTATCGTATGGAATCTGCATATGCAGTTATAATCCGCTTAAAAAAACGTTTCAATTACGACTTTATTTTATTTTGAAGACTATTTTCAGTATTTGTTACAGTGCATTTACCAAATTCTATCTTAACTTACCCAGCTGAAATGTTATGTATGTCTTTACGTATGACGAATAGACAGAAATAAATTGAGGCTGGACTAAACTGGCTATTTGATGTTCAAATAGATTTGCACTCTTCTCTCCGCTTCCTTCATTTCAATACAGGCCTTTTCAAATTTTAAAATGTACAGGTATGAAGGTATCAAGTGTTTTATTCAATATCTGCCCCGTTTGCAGCTTGAGCGTTATTTTATCAACAGCCTGTATTTTAGCCTGTATATTGACCACGGGCACTACGATGATAATTAGAAAACCGCATTCAAATCCGTTGACTGGCTCTCGAGTTAAAACAGAACATACATACCAGACAGACAAAAATTCTAAAAATGGTTTTGCCTTAGTACTACTAATAACACATTTCATTGAAAATTTAAAAATTTAAGTCTTTGGTACAGACACGACATTTTTACAACTTTATTAAAAATTTAAAAAAAAAGCAAAATCATTTACTTATAAAATTAAAATTAAATCAGTAAAATTAAGTTATAATACCAATACAAATCAAATTAACAATATTAAGTACATATTAAAGAATAAAATAATAATACATCAATTTAAATTAAAATTTTAATTAAATGCCCCATCCCTGAAATATAGGTATATGCAATATAGTAGTAAAGATAACGTTATGACCAACTAAATTAGTATTGATTGTATGGTTGGAATAAAATACTTAACCTTTTATGTCTGTTGCGGATGGATGCCTGTTTCAGCTGTTTTACAAAACCACTAGTCGTTTTACAAACAGGTCAGCAATTCTGATACAATTGCGACAGCGGGTGATTTTTAAAAGCTCTTCGAACAGAAAAGTTTCAAGCGGGGATTCATAACATGTTTTACATGTCTATTAAAGAGGCACTAATCACGCGAATCACAAATTCGCATGAAAAGTATAGCGTTTGAAAAATGTTGATAAAATGGCCGCCCAGTTCTGTTATGTCACAGAGGAAAATAACCCATGTTATGTTAAACAGCTAAACAACGCGTAAAGTTCAGAACTTTTACACGCAGGAAATGTTAATGTTGAAATATAACATTTTGCGTTATTGAATGCAGCTGGTCAAAGCTTTGCGGTTTAGTGAAACAGCGTAAATTGAAACGTTGGATTGTAAATTTTAGTGAATTATATTAAAAACTACAGGGGTCGCCTCACTCTTTCCCGAATTTATGATCTCGAGCTACCTACCACGCTCCTTCTCGTTTTGCTTGTCGTCGCATATATTTTTTAATTTTTGTTTAATGAATTTTTACATTACATCAAACGTGGGTAGTAGTATTGTCAGACGTATAGCGAAACGCAGTGAAAGTCAGCCTAAATGTTCGATAAGCTGTTTTACATAGATTGTAAAACAATGTAACTTCAACATATCAATATAAATGACTTTAGACTGCAATTTGGTTATTTATTTTAACGTTAAGACCCGATTTAACCATACCCTGTTAGTTATTTCATAAATCAGATCTGTGTGACAGTAAGCTAATCGTCTGTTACCAATCTAACGAACCCTTAGCGCAGTCATTAAGTTTAACAACAGATTAGGGAAACTAACCATTCGTTATGGCATGGTGGGACACTCACTAACTTTAACAGTCCGTTAAATCATATAACAGGGGTGTCAACTAACTAACAGAGTTTGGTGAAATCGGGTCTAAAGACGTCATCTTTGATACCGTTTTTAATGTTTAAATTCGGTATTGTAACAAAAACGGTCTGTTTCAGTGACCCTTATCCCAAGGTTCGATTACATGGTATCATCCACATTATCTCTATTAGGTTATTGCTCTATCATAACAACATATTGAAACGTTATTGCACAATATGATAACAATCTGCATAACACTGCAAAATATGTAATGTATCGATCGATCAAAGAAGTGAAAGAATTTATTTTAATCATATAACACTACCGTGACGTCATAACAGTTAATCGTATTAAATTTCAAAGCATCACAAGTGATACTAGATTTAACTACTTATACGCGATTACAAGGGATAATATGTTTCGGTCACAAAATGATTCATACTTGTCTTTTGCGCAAATGTAAAACCACAGAGAAGATTTATCAATCGCGGGAAAACATCGGTAATGAGTATAATGCATGAAACCACACGCAGGTCCGTATACAACGGAGAGAGGGGTGGGGGGGGGGGGGTGTCGTATCCCCCCCGAAGTATTTGATTAAAAAAACGAAAATACTTTTAGATATACATCACCGTAAAAAATATTCTGGTAAAACGTCAACCATATGATCTTAAATAAAAAAAAATGGATGGAACACAACACGAATTGTATGTATAACAAGCATTTTTGTTAAAAATGAATGTCTTGTCTTTCCCGTCATCCGAGAATACTGTACAGATTTGTGAGATTTGGAACGGCTCTAAGAAATCGACTAAATGAATAACCTATTTAAAATTTAAAGAAAAACAATGAGGATGGCATAGCACAAAGTAACTAGATCCTCTAAATATAATATTTAAAAATATATTTTTTAAAGTTTCACCCCCCTATCCCGGCTACGTACCTGATCGCACGTGTTGCACAAGGTATTCGTAATGCTATTATGATCGCTCTGTTATACAACTTCCATGCAATATAACGTTAGGTGTAAAAATCTATTTGAAACTATAGAATAGAATATAGTTTATTTCAGACCATCATAAATCCATATTGTATAGTATTTTTTTATATAACTAAGTTAGCAACAAAATATAAAATTTTATATCTACATTATTGATTTGGAGCAAGATGGATTAGCCACTCAGTGTTTGAAGATAGGGCTATCCAGCTTGTCCCTTAGTAGACTGTTGGCGCTGCCGCGAACGCGCGCCGTCAGGGAAATATATGAAACTACTAGCTTTTGCCCGCGGCTCGGCCCGCGTGTTATTGGGTTTAACGACATGCTTTTTTACGGGATAAAAAGTAGCCTATGTGTTAAGTTAGGGTATAAGCTATATCCATTCTAAATTTCATCCAAATCCGTCCAGCCGATTCCGCGTGAAAGAGTAACAAACATACACACACACACAAACTTTCGCATTTATAATATTAGTGTGATAGTGTGATGGTTGAATGAAATACATTTTTTTATTTTTAGCTGTTGGCGATGGCAAAATCAATCTGAAACTGCTATTAAAAAAAAAATTTTTGCCCTTCAATTAACACATAGGTACATATACTAACGCCTGAGGGCTGGGTAGAGACTACAGATTACCAATTGCTACTATACTGACACACCTCTTTCACATCCACATCCATCAATCTAGTTATAAAAGCACTTAAGGTGGTAACGGAGGATTTCGGTGCAAAATGCACATCATAATATTGTTTTCCTTACTTTTGAATAAGGAAAGTTTAAAGTGAAAGTGAAAAGTTTGCAATAAATGCGTTTTTAAAGCAATTCGCGCAAACTGCTTGTTAATAGTTAGGTGATCACATGAAAATTATTCAATGTTATGCGTTACATTTTAGCTGCATTACATTACAACTGTAAACACGCTTTAAAGTTTGTTAATGTAATGCAAACAAAATGTAATACATTAAAGTAGGTAATTTTTTTGTGAAGACTTTATTATTAATAAACTATTTCCGCAAGTTGCTTTAAAACACATTAATTGCATACTTTTTATTCAAAAGTAAGGAAAACAATATTATGATGTGCATTTTGTACCGAGGTAAAAAGTTACCCCCTTAAGTATATTCCGCGTGCCTTTGACTTGGCCTCTCCTTTCTTCAGTATGTAGCCAATTCGGTCGGCATACGTCCTGGGGCGGCCCGATAAAGCAAACATCTTTTTTTAGTTTTGGTCTTTTCTTGACTAAACATACAAAATACAACGATTATGTATGTATTGCGGGTCCACTGGAGGGAACTGAGCAGTGGACCGGTTTGGTAAGTTTATTTATTTATTATTACATATATATTTTTTTATTTACACTTATTACTGAATATTTTCATCATCGTTTATCGTCCGTCGGAGACAAATCAGTAAGTTGAAGTGGCAAAGAAAGGCTTTACAATGGAGACCACGTACAGCAAGGAGAATGGAGGACCGCCAAGAGTGGCTAAATGTGGGAAAGGCCTATGTCCAGCAGTGGACGAACACGGGCTGATGGATGAATGGATGCACTGAATATTTGTGGCGGCTATTATCGCAGCATTTTTCATACGACTTAAATTAAATTACTTTAAACTTAGCACTGATTATAATACTGTTGGACTTGACATTTAATAAGATTTCTAAATATTAAATTGTGATTTATTTTTATTAATTAGACATTTAGCTTTTGTAGATCTACCCTACAGACACAATCGATTCAATTCTTATAGCCAGCAGACTAGAAGTTAATACTTGCATGTTATAGTATATTATTGATACTACACCCTCTAGTAGAATTACATTGAAACTTACCGCATAATCATCATTCTATTATTATCATCTATTAAACCATGACATGTAATTCTTTGCATTTAATAAATTGAATTGAATAACTCCATCCATAACAGATTAAGTAAAACATGTTATTAATCCGAGCAAAATGTTTTTATTTTAATACCTTGATACGTTTTTGTATGAAGAGCTTCTAAAAATCAGCTGCCTTCGGCCTTCGCAAATTTTCGCATGTGTCAGAATTTATTAATTTTTAAAAATGTCTTTTTTTTTACCTTTGGAATCACACTAAAAAGCCTTATTTGGCCTAGGTTAAATAGGATGTAAAATTTTCGTGGTTTTGTAACTAAAATTAATCGTAACGCAACATGGCATAAAAAAAACTTATCACCACCCTGACATTGCACGAAACAATCGGCTGTTTGTGTGAAACAGTACAATTTACCTACTCAACCTAATCGAACAGCTGTTCTTTAGAGATTCCAGGCTTGCTTTCAGAGTAACAGTTATATACGGTGACTTTAGTTTATATCGCCAAATTCATACTCGGGGCTCGGTAAGTGGTCAGGACTAAGGTTTAATGACCCTTTTTGTGAAATACGCAAAAGAAAATTTAGACTTCTTACACAAATTGAGTAGAGGTTGTTCTTGAACATTTTTCGTATTTCGCAAACAGGTCATTGAACCTTGGTCCTGACCACTTACCGAGTCTCCAGTATGCATTTGGCTACATAAACGAAAGTCACCTCATATATTAAACCACTAAAATTTCAGGGTGTGTAAGTTGTAACCGTTACCTGCAGCGCGTCCATGCCGATCCTCGGGTTGTACACTTTGAGCTTGCAGTAGCCGGAGTCTATCACGAACATTATACCGTCCACCGTCAGCGACGTCTCTGGAACATTAACACATTGTTGTTTTTACTTACATGTGGTCGATGAATCAGCATACAATTTATCCTCACGACATATTACCCCGAGGGGATGTCAGAGGTGCTTGGACTAGTAGTAGTAATGCTAGAAATGTAGATAAAAGTCAACCTCTTACAACTACTTTTCACCGTGTATTTTTACGTCACAACGCGATCCTTGAGCCTTGTCGCCGTCCCTTGGTCGCAAATACACACTTTTAGAGTATGCCGTAAACCTTACGCAGTGTTTTCCTTGACAGTGCAGCAAGTTGTAGTTATGCAAATACCATAAATTCCGAAAAGAATTAAATTCCAAGATTCAAAATTTCAATGTTTCAAGATTCTAGATTGACTCTAGCGAACTACCGCTGCTTTTTTTTTTCAAATCAACACATCGCTATAATTATCAGCCTAAACCAGTCAACTGATAAAAAAAGGAGTCCTCAAGGTGGAAAATACTGAGGGTAGAGCCTGGTGACCGGGACTCAGCGGGATTATCCCAGAATACGAAGGCGTGTCCCGAGTCCTGGAGTTTTCAAAAATCTCCCGGAATCATCAAGATCTCAAATTAGGTAGGACGGTTGCTAAAAAATCCCATTATATATTGCAAAACATATCCAGCTCCCGCACATCAGTCAGTAGCTTGTGTTTTTTAGGGCAGAACGAAGCCCTATTGATGTCGCTTTTCTGTCTTTCCTTCCGTATGCCACCAAGGACCAGCCGTTCACAATGCGCAAAGGGCAGAGTGTACATCAACCGGGTCAGTGATCGCGCAGGAGTAGACTTCTGTATTGACCCTGGTAACCATCTATCACGTAGCTGAATGTAGATACAGCACACGGCTCTAACACACTGTTTACTCTACAAAGTAATCAGCACATTGTAAACGGGGTCTTGATGGAGGTACATCTTGTGGCCGGCACGTAGCAGCAAATTGATGTGTCTCTATATTTGTTCGCTTACGAGTATAATATAACTTTAGAATGCGGATTTTGATGCGATTTTTACTGGCAGCTAAGGATATTCCTGAAATGGTTTCATCTACTTTTTTAACGTTTCATTTGTATATCCTAATGAAATGAAATTATATTCTATCCTTGCGATGGTTAAATTGCAAATTGTTTAAAATATATAAGGTGCTCTAAAAATATCTGCCACGACTGTAATGGGAGAGTGTATTGTGTATATATGTAGATTACAATAGTAACGATATTTTATTGATCTAACGTCATACATTTTTTCATATAAAGAAATGTGCATATAAGTAAGAATTGATTTACTTGCATGAAACCGTCCTGTAATAACACAAAACAGTTGGAAAGAGATAGAAATTATTTTCATTATAAATAAAGTAAATATTTATCCGGGGTACAAAATTTCTTCACTATTGTAATCTACATACACAATACCATCTCCCATTGCAGCCGTGGCAGATATTTTTAGATCACCTTTATATACATTTATTTCTATCATTACTTCTCATCCAAAAAATCGAAACACTTCTCAAGTTTGTGTTCTTAATGGATTATTGAAAAGTATTGTATTATGCGGAAAAAATTAAAATGTCGTACAACAGTAGGTAGTACAAGGTTTCGATTTCCCTATACTAACGTTTCAAATTAATTTTTTTTAAGGAATTAATCCTTTTCTTTTGGTTATTGGTTACCAGAAAGAAAGTCTTGGTAGTGTTTCTATTTCTTTGATGAGAACTGTTGTTTTTGCATAATTTTAAGCTTTAACATAACATAATTTAACAAATTTAGTGCAACAAAATCGGTGAAAGAAGGTAGAGTAATTAAAAAATTCACGTAGGAATCTTCGACATCCTTCGGCAAAGATCGTGTTTCCGAACGCTTTCTATATAATCCATTACATGACATTACACTTCCGGTCGACTATAGACTAATCAAAATAACACCCATAACTGTTTCCGATTACGACTTTTCGTACACGTTCTAAAATGACTTTGACTTCTCTTTTCTCTCTCATAAGTTTCCAAATACTATTGCAATGTTTAGGGCTCTTACAATATACGAGAATGATTCGGTTCGTTTTCAAGGACATTAAAACTGGCAAAGATACGCATTATATTTTTAATAGACATGTATGTAACCTTATCTTTCAGTACTCGTAAAATAAAAAACGAACCAGCGATGTTAGTAGCAACGATACATTTCCTCTGTCCCGGCGGCGCTCGCTGGAAGATCTTGGCTTGAAGGTCGGCCGGTAGCTGCGAGTATATGGGGAGGACGGACAACGGCGGCGCGCTGTCGATCTCACTCAGCCTGTCTGTCAGGACCTGGGAATCAATTCCCAATTGTCAACATCATTATTATAATACCTGAAGACTCAGTAAGTGCTCAGTATTAATCAAGGTTAGATGACCCTTAAATCGTAAATTATTCGTTTCATGTTCCCTACAAACGCAAGCCCAGCCCCGAGTCAAGTACTGTGGGACGTCAATAATTTATTTTGCGAAGAGTGTTATCGATCCGTGGTTACTAATTACTTAGCAAGCTTGCATTATGAATTTGGCTGCATAAATACATTTTACATTAATATCCTAACGCCTTGTTACTAGTCTATTAAAAGTTATAACAATCGTGACATACGAGTATGTTGCAAAAAATCGTAATTACTAATTGAAATTAAATGTATAGAAAAAAAATATGGCTTTGTCAAGGATTATCATACAATTGGACAGTAAGAAACAACAAAGCCAAAGATAAGGGGATGCCTACACCGCCAAGACCCGAACGTATGAAAGTTGTATGGGGCCGTCGATAAAGGAAACAAAGGAGATATGGTAAGGGGGCGCGGCGCTTGCGAACGTATCTGGCCTGAAATAGGCACGATGCAAGAACCAATATCAATAGATCTGACGTGTTGTGCTGTATATGTGTTTAATCAGAATCCGTGGCTACAGGTTGATGCGCCCTGCTCATTAGTGGGACAACCGCGGAGACATGTTAATAAGGCAGATCTCCTTTGTTTCCTTTCTCCCCCGCGGCTAGAAGAGACAAACCTATGAAAGGAAGCAAGGCAACTGTATAAACCTCACTCATCCGCAATCCCAACAATGCAGAAAAAGTTATTTGTACCTTGGGCACAAATGTGTATGTATTGCTTTCTATGTAAATTATCTTTTGTAAATAAGGTGCATACAAAAACTCAGAAGCTCATATAGACTTCAACTTATTCATTCAAAATAATCACTCTGATTATAATTTTAATGTATTATTTTTGACTTCCTTGAATCCTTTGTGTTGTCGATTATTCTAAATATAATATATTATAATATATACTGTATCCTTATTCTTATGCATCTACCTGCAACTGAATGTAAGGTACAGTGTGAAACGGGTCAATCTGGAAATCAGCACTGTAACTTACAGCAGATCCTGAGATTGATCCATTTTGCAAACAAAATGATTAAGTTGTTAATTTTAATTTAATTACTATAAATGTTTGTTTTGTGGTAAATAGATAATATAATATTATTTCTAATTCTAATGTCTGACCTTATCTTAAGACTGAGTGAGGTGCCAGCAATGTTATAATATAACCTCTAAAATAAATGAGGATAAAATAGTTTACCTCGCAAGTAACTTCAATGTCCTCTTGCCCAGGCATGAAGATCAGGATGTCGCCTTCCTCAGGTTGCAAATGGATTTGTAGAGCCTGAAACCAAAGAAACCGTGTGAGATAATGGATCAGAACTATCTTATACACTAAATGGATTTGTAGAGCCTGAAACCAAAGAAACCGTGTGAGATAATGGATCAGAACTATCTTATACACTAAATGGATTTGTAGAGCCTGAAACCAAAGAAACCGTGTGAGATAATGGATCAGAACTATCTTATACACTAAATGGATTTGTAGAGCCTGAAACCAAAGAAACCGTGTGAGATAATGGATCAGAACTATCTTATACACTAAATGGATTTGTAGAGCCTGAAACCAAAGAAACCGTGTGAGATAATGGATCAGAACTATCTTATACACTAAATGGATTTGTAGAGCCTGAAACCAAAGAAACCGTGTGAGATAATGGATCAGAACTATCTTATACACTAAATGGATTTGTAGAGCCTGAAACCAAAGAAACCGTGTGAGATAATGGATCAGAACTATCTTATACACTAAATGGATTTGTAGAGCCTGAAACCAAAGAAACCGTGTGAGATAATGGATCAGAACTATCTTATACACTAAATGGATTTGTAGAGCCTGAAACCAAAGAAACCGTGTGAGATAATGGATCAGAACTATCTTATACACTAAATGGATTTGTAGAGCCTGAAACCAAAGAAACCGTGTGAGATAATGGATCAGAACTATCTTATACACTAGCTTTATGTGTGATTTGCTACAAAACATAAATCACATGGCCTATTGATCATATTTAAATTATGTAAAAGAAAATATCATTGTTTTTCTTGTTGATAAATTTGTTTTAAATAAACGTGATTTATGAACGATGGACTATAAATGAAAATAAAACAATAAAAGAAATTGGTGCACAATTTTCTTCAAAATAAAGAATGGAACTTTAAATTATGAATTTCACAAAAACACAACTTATTAGAGAAACACTCTTGTTCATAAATAACAAGTATTAGATAAATGTGATTTATGAATAAAAATAAAATGGGGTAAATAATGAATAAACTCACGCAAAGGCGTCATTTAAATAAAATCATACATGACGTGTATTTTTATTGATTTTAACAATTTAAATTCCTAGGGTGACACCATCACCGGGTGACTGCCACCCATGCTAGCTACGCCACTGACTGACATACCAAAATCCCAGATACAAAATTCTAAATTCTGTCTACAAAATGTCAACCAGGTTTTTTAGTAATTGTCCAAAATATGATCAAATTCCAATTTGTATGCTACACGCTCTTAACAGTTGTTTGTCTGTTTGTAATCCCTGAACTCGAATATCTATACACAAATATTGTAATCGCAAGAGCTTCAGAAGCCGAGATATTGGAACAAAGTCCGTTGTGTCCACATTGATTTAACCCCTCAAATGGATTCGAGTCACTTTGCCCGTTATAATCTCAGCGGTAGGGAGAACTCAACAGATTAATAAGTTCCTGCGAAATAACACACCGCGACATTCTAGGTGCGAATTCATTTAGCACTGAGTATTGCATACAACAAACACTTCAAACGCAAGTCTTTGTCAAACACTAGATAATTACTAGTTAAGCAACACTTATTAACACAGTGAAGAAACATGTCTGACTTGCAGCAGTATTGTAAGGATGTTTCGAATACGTAAGTAATATCATCAATATTTTAATGAAATAATAAATTAATAATTAAACATTTCTCCGTCAGACGGAGCAGATAGGCGTTCATAAATTAACAGTTTCGTTAAGTTCCGACGCTGACAGCAGGATAGCGTATACCATTTTCAAAGAGTACGACAGAGATGACACGTGTTGCGTTGCGACCCCTAGTTTATGATTATGAACGTGGTCCAGAGGCGTTACAACTTTTTTTTTGTCGGAACTTGATAGGGGCTCGGTACTGTACTTCCAGAGCATGTGTTCAACTCACAGTGATTTCGTCACTGTTTAAGAAGTGGTATACGTATAAGAGCATTTTCACATTATCCGATCCGATATTGGATATCGGAGCCGACACCATCGGACGCCCGTGAGCCGTCGGACGATAATGTTGTATGTGTGCTAAACGTGTATCTAAATTGTCTCTGTGTGCGCCAGCATTTCTTTAGGCCCCACAGCTATTCGAAAATGTGTGTCTTGTTTCTTGTGTTTGTGAAATTAATTAGCAAATAATCAAATGTGGATTCACTCATACAAAAGTAATAAAAAAACTTTCTAGGTGCGTTTTGTAGCTTGATAAAAAGAGTATAAAATGCTCCCTCTAAATATATAGCTTCCACAATGGGATGTATCGAAAACTGTCTGTGGACAGATCTTTTTTTACGTCTCAAATATAATAGAAACAGCAAATATAGTCTGCCATGATGACCTGCCCGCACTAAAGGTTTCGAGTAAATGGCCGTATCGGAACGATTTTGTCGGGTAATATGAAACGGCAAATGATGAACGGCAAATGGTGTCGGCTATCGTCGTCCGACACCTATATCGGATCGGATAATGTGAAAAGGCTCTAAGACTGAATAAAATTTTTGAAAAATGTATGCTATTCCGACATGACATAACATCGTCAACCAAAGATCGAAGAACCGGCGTCCTAGCGACCAAGCCACCGCCTCATCGATACAATTCTACATATAAAGAGGAAAGATTTGTTTGTTTGTTTGTATGTTGAGGTAAACCTTGGAACTACATACTGAACCGATTCAAAAAATTCTTTCTTTATAACTATTTCTTGGTAACATCGGGCTATATTTCAGTTTGAAAATTCAATATTTGTGAACCATATCGGGAGAAAAAACGCTGCTTAGCTGCTTTATCGGCGTGCCTTGACCAAATGGTTAGCGATAGTTAAACCGATTGTTTTTCCATACGAGGAAACTGTATCAGTTTAATCTGACTGAATATTTCCATCTACAACTAATATTAAGTTTGAATAAGTGACCACAGCCAGGTTTAAGCATACATACATTAAATATATAAATGGTTCAAGTAATATTTTTTCCCATACGGGAAAAATATCAGTTTAATCTGACTACAGATTTACATCTACAACGACACGGATACACCTCTTGCTAATATTTAGCTTGAAAAAGTGATTACAGCCAGGTTTATCATTGACGTTTCATAAACAATTAGACTCACAATCTCGCTCAAAAAGTGTCCGCGATGCATTTTGTCACCGCTATGGCGTGACAAATTCGAATGACGATTGCGTACAACTGACATTGCATCTTATGAAAACGATATGAAGTCTTAATTTGGTTGAAGCATTTTTGCTACTATGCACGTCGCTGTTCGCACGCTTTCTGACGAACTTTTCTTAGAGACTGTGTGTCTAGTTGTTTATGAGAGGTCAATGCAGGTGTATGTATTGATTTTTTCCCTTAAGAGAAAACTGTATTCAGTTGAATCTGACTACAGATTTCCATCTAAAACGATCCTGACACACTTCTTGGGACTTTGGTAAAACACGGTGACCAGGGTCTGATGATGGGTACGGGATCTTCTCAACGGACAACAGCAGACCCTTCGAGTTTGGGCTTATTTGATTGGTATTTATTAGTGCTTTGGTTAAACATGGTGTCTATTGCATAGAGTCGTTCAAAAAATCATATTCTTTTGTTTTCCTTATTTCCACGAAAATCTCTTCGACGCGGCCAGAGTCGCGGGCAAAAGCTAGTATTACAATAATTTACGAACTAAGATAAAAGAGAAACCCACAATCGAACGATCAAATTTTGAAATTTAATTGAAATTGTGGTTGAATATTGTTGCTGATCTCTTAAAAAGGTTTCTTAGTTAAATTTAGCTATATCAATCAAACAAAGTACACATGCAAAATAAAGAACGCTTCACTAGCGTTACGGGGAAAGCTGAAGGAAACCCAATAAGGGAACTAGAAACACCCGTCTGAATAAAGGATGCTGGCACGTACATTGCACGAAAAGGGCACTGCACTACACCCGCTGCATGTCGTGTGCACATGAGTAACCGTCGCGGTATCTGTGGAGAAACCTTTGTGTTGCAGTCTGGTGATGACATCACGACAACGTTCTACGCAGTAGAGGAAGCTGGGGGGAGGGGTCTCGAGATCACGCCCCTTTAAACGCGTTGGTTTTAAATTGGTTGAAATTGGTAAAATGTGTAAATCATCATGCTGAATATGTAACTTTGCCAAAGAAACATGTCAGCCCAAATAAAACAAGCAATGCTTTTATAGAATGGACATATGCAGTTCCATTTAATGATACCTGTTAAAAACGCCCCCCCCCCCCCCCCCCCCCCCCCTTAAATGTAATATTTATCTACGGTCACATCATAAAATCCCGATTATGAACTCAAATACAGAGCAAAATGAAAAAAATTCAAACTTTTCTACTACGGAAAAATCATAAATTTTATAGTATACTAGCTTTTGCCCGCGGCTTCGCCCTCGTGTTATTCAGTTTAATGGCATGCTTTTTTCCAGGATGAAAAGTAGCCTATGTGTTAAGTTAGGGTATAAGCTATATCCATTCTAAATTTCATCCAAATTCGTCCAGCCGTTTCAGCGTGAAAGAGTAACAAACATACACACACACACAAACTTTCGCATTTATAAGTTGTATGGTTTTTTAATTTTCTAATTGATGTTTTTTAATCGCATTCTATTGCATTAGGCTTGGCCTGTAACGATAGATGTAAGTTTGGAAGAAATAAATAAAATAAAATAAAAATAAAAATAATATTAGTCTGATAGTGTGATGTAGTTTTCTTAACAAGATAATGTAATGTGGTCACATCTGAGGTTTTAATATCGAATACCAATGAGTTAAAACTTATAAATATTGTCTAATACGTACAAAACAATACATTGCGATCTGACCAAGGAGGTTTCATGGCGGTGCGAGATCTCACCACTATGAAACCTTGCAACGATGAACTTCACAGTGCGCGAGCGGGACTGTTAGAATTTAGATAGGTTATGAATTCAATATTTACTGTGTTTCTTTTGATACGAGTCTGCTAGTTAAATAGCATTACATTTGGTTACACCCACAACTGAGTTGCTGCGCTCATGACGACCATTTTTAAGACACTAGGCCATGATTAGGAGAAACTCTTGTATAGCTCAGCCCAGTGTATGTATTCCTCTTAATATATCGACGACTAGATAAAAAAAAAAACATAGTTATTTTTTGTTTTGTTATTTCTATTTCTAACTGCCCCCCTTCAAACCAAAAGCTGGGTCCGCCTCTAGCATGCAAGAATTTCCTATCCAGTGTAGGAGGAATCGGAGATTAGATATAGGCAGGTATTAAGAAATAACTGAGCCTCGGGTCGTTGAACCAGTGGAGAACTTTACGTATGTTTCACTGATAGAGAAAAAAAACTCTACGTCTATAGTTTCACTTAATTTATAAAAAACTACGAAAAAAATCAATTTTCTAACAGCGGCTTATGCATAAGATTCAATATGATTCCTGAGGTTATCATTTACAACTAGTAACATCACACTAATATTTAAAAAAAAAGTTTGTGTGTGTGTGTGTATGTTTGTTACTCTTTCACGCTGAAACGGCTGAACGGATTTGGATGAAATTTAGAATGGATATAGCTTATACCCTAACTTAACACATAGGCTACCTTTTATCCCGAAAATAAGCATGTTGTTAAACCGAATAACACGCGGGCGGAGCCGCGGGCAAAAGCTAGTTATTGATAAAGAAATAAATAAATATAGTGTAGATGTTTTAGATACTCGTACTTACAAACCCCCATCTATCGGAGAACTTTGGGATGTAACATTTTTGTATGTAAATAAGGATATTATTCTATGAGTAACACTAACACGGTTTTACCTACTTTAAGTTTACGTAAGGTTTTGCGAACATCCTTTGAAATCTGTTTGATAAGATAAAACAAGGACAACGTGCTAAATAGTAAGTGATTCAGTTTTCATTATATTACTTGTAATTATTTATTTATCGCACGGCCATTTTATTGCAATGAAGTAAGTTGGGTTCTATTATATAGGTTCTATTATATAGGATGCTATTATAATATTAGCTGTTTTTGGACACATTTTCCGACAAATACATCAAATATTGTTTTGGAGCCTCAAACCTTTGAATAGAGGCCTCAAGTATTTTTTTCCCAAAAACACTGTAAAATGGAATTTATTTACTACCCTCCTCTCGTAAAAATAGCGAAAAGAGGGTGAGTTTCGGTACAAATATCTCAAGGGAGTACTTATTTTTAGTACGTATTTTCTAATCAAAAACGAAAATACCCTGTACAGAAAAACAAAACATATTTAAAGTAAAAGAAAATTTTAAATTGTTTGTGCAAACCTCGAAATAAATATAAAATAAAGATTCAGTGAGTTGGCTGTATCACAAGAATCTTATCTTGTATGCATAAGGTTTAGTTTACTTATAATGAGGGCATAATAAGCTAAAACGAATCGTCAGCTGCATAGTGGAGGGGGGAAGATGCGTCAGCTGCTCGCATGAACTTGTTTGCATTTTAGGAAGTGATTTTACGCCGATTGATTTCCATCTTTTTCAATAGATCTGGAATGGCTAATAAAAGAACCAAGCGTCAGCTGACGCACCCGCGGTGGGTTTGGGAGTGAGAGGCTACGAAAAGTGGTAAAAAAAGTAATAGTACGCCAGCTGAAACTTTTTTCACAGATAGTTGACATCATATATATATATATATATATAAAATATCTATTAACGATACTCTATTATCTATTTTTTGTTTTTTCATTTTGAATTGTAAAGGCAAGAATCCTTTAAGGGTGTGTTAGTATAGTTGAGCTACCACTGCTACTCCTGAACTACCACTGCTACTAATTAATTTATGAAATATAAAAATACATAATATAAAAAACTATGACATAATCAACTTTATTAGCGGAAGTACCACTTGTTTGTGATTTCTTTTAACGTTTTAACGGCAACTACTATTTTGCAGCTATTGGTATCAACTTGCTTTCAACGAGCATACCGGTAACAATCAACGGGATTAGAACGTGTGACCTCCAGATAAGTAAGCTAAAATTCGATAAATAGGCAACAAAGGCGGAGATAATATTGAATTATAGATTAATTCATGGCTTCACAAAAATGCAAACTTCCTTAACACTTCCCGCTCGCTGCGGAGATTAGCAACGAACCCCACTACGTGTTGATTATGTTGGAAATCCCGACTTCATATCCATTGATATAACGGCCCAAAACTCAAAGTTATCGTACCGGTAATTCCCGAAAAAAAAAAACATTTTTTGCGCCTACCTTTTTTATGTTTTTACAAAAGTGGAAGTCGAGTTAGCTGATTGAAACGCTTTAGTGCTGAATACCAAATATCAGTTCGAGCAACAAATTTTATTTTGTCCTGAAATGTGCTCAATTATAGACACACAAACACAATCGAGCCTTGTGCAAGTACTTAATAAGTCGGGACGGGTGACAAGACTGACAAGTAACGAGACGGATGCCAAAACTTTATGACGATTTGCGACCCTGAGAGAATTATTAAAAGTAAATATTTTTGGTGGTAACTGGTGCCGGGCTCGACTGTGGAGGTACCACCATCTTACTCTCCGAAGTTATTCGAGGGGAGTAAGAGGACAGCTCTCAAACAGGCACAACCAGTTGGCTCACCATTGCCGGCATGGGACCGACTGATGACGGTATATCCATCCCCAATTCCCGGGCCTTAAATAAAACAGACTGGTGACGGGCAGCGGCGTCACTGTTGGGAGGGTTTCGGCACCGCGTTCACCAACCCGCCTGCCCACCGTGTGTGAGACAGAAGGACCGCCAAGATTGGCGAAATCTTGGAAAGGCCTGCAGTGGACGAAACAGGCTGATGGATGGATGAATTTCACAGTATAGCCACATAAATATTAATCACTTTTCACTCGTAGAGTGATTTATGGATATTGTATTTGAATGTGTAAGCAATAGTTCCATTGGTTGATGACTAATAATTAGAGGAAACCACTGTGTTTCTCTACAAACGTGGGTTCAATGGATCGCGAAGGCCAATAATTACGTAACGTAACGTAAAATGTTAAGTTAATATTCGCGTGTGAGTTTAGTTATAATTATTAAACCATTATTTGAGGTGAAAGAAGACCTCCTTGGGCTGACCTTGTTTAAATGGCTTTACGTAGTTATTTACAGCACCGAGATGAAATTGTGGTATTTTTATAGTGTCTGGAAATTTGCTATTTAATATTTCTAGATGATCTACCTTCAGGGTTAAGATAAGTTCAAGTGCGTTTGAAAGTCATGCACGTTGGGTACCAAATTAGAATTGCATACAATTGGGTTCATAACATATTGGGTTCGAAAAATCTCAAGAGAAAAAAAAATGAACAATGCAGTAGCTTGGATGTTCCTCACCAATTATTTTCATAGGGTAGCCGACTAAAACAACATTATAATATTTTATAATGTTTCATATTCACATCCTTTATTGCACCGTAAGTTATAACTTATATTATAACAGAAAGCGGTCTTAAATTTATTGTGCTATCGGCGAGCTTATCTCTGGAAGAGATTTCTAGCAGCAAAACCTAGGCTAAGGAAATATTATTTAAAAGTCCGTAAAAAAACACTATTTGCAAGAATAATGCAATAGTTTCAATGTTCCCCAGAAATTGTTTTCCTCAGAGGAATATAACTAAAACAAAAAATTGTTGATATTAATTGGATATTTGTAAAAAAAAACACATAAACTCTCCAACATTATTTTAAAGTACGTTTTTTCACTTATTGCAGACATTTGCGAAGGAGACTTCTCAGTCGAGGCGAATATATTTTTATTCTTTTTACGCAAAATAAATATACAGCATTTTAAGAAGTGAAAGTAAAAAAGAAATCAGTTCCCCACCCTACAATCTATATTTTGAGTTTCGCTGACTAATACTATATATCTTTCAAAGAAAATTAAGGATTGAAAGAAATTGTGACATGAAACACCTTTAACACCCGGGGATTCATGTAATTAGCACAAAAATAAAAACTTGAAAATATTTTTCGTTTACGATAATAAAATAACTATTTTAGACTTACATCCGGATTCACTCATCTTTTGCGTTGCTATACCGAAATGATAAATAATTAAGTATCATATTAATTAACAAATTTAGACCGTTCCTAAATTGTCCCCTCATCGACACAACTTAAAAGTCTAAAAAATGTAGCTTCATGACCCGTTATCATCCATTAGTAGATTGAAGGTTATCAAATTAACAGACGACAGACTAGCTAGACACATTAACATTGTGCGTACACTTTATGACATACCTATGTAAGTACGGACGACACGACAGCACGACAGGCTATCTATTGGCAGTTCTTATTGCGGGGTCATAGGTGTTAAAATTGTTTACAAATAGGAAGCTATACAAGTACAACGTGTTATGGAGAATATCCCTAACTTTTGGATAATTTTACTCTAGCTTTCACAGATTTTGTCAAAATAACAATTGCCCCTTTTACGTGTTGAAATGCAGAAGTCAAACACTTCCGAAGTTAGGGCTAGTATTTAAGTACGTTTTATTGTGTAGCTATACCGATTCGAGTAGCTACCCTTTATGTCCCACCTTACCACCATCTTACCCGCAACCCACCCCGAAAGTCATTGGGGGGGAGTAAAAGGACAGCACCCAAACAGGCACAACCCGGTTGCCTATCATGTCTGGGACCGATTAATGGCGGATAAACAGACTGGTGACGCCTGCTCAGCGTGTGTGAGTCTGGACTTCACTTCCAAGATGACCAGCAAGAGTGGCGATATCTTGGAAAAGCCCACGTCCAGCAGGATGGATGGAATCTTCTCTATACATATAAAATACAACGTCTGTCTGTCTGTCTGTTCGTTCGCTTATAACTTGAGAACCAATCAATGGATTTTGATGCAGTTTTCACTGAAAGATAAAGCATTTTTTCGGGAAGGTTTAAAGCTATGTATTATCACGCTATGACAAAAGGGAGCAGCGCAATGAAAATTTTAGTGAGACTTATAGAAGGTTCGCCGCCGTGGCATAGTCGATCGTCGCGGGTTCAAACCCCAACCGGTAAAATTGGTTTTCACTTTTTGTTTTTTATTCTTTTATTTTATTTTCAGAAAAATATTTCCTTTTGTAAAAAAAATATTAAAGCTGAAATTATATTTCTTGACTGAGCAAAGACCAATAACTAAAATATTTTTATTTTCAAGTACTTAGAAAACGCCATCTCTGGGAAGCTATCCTGGATAACGGCTCAGTAAGCTGGCGTTGAAATTGTTTGTAAGCTGGCATTAAAATTGTTTTTATTTTAATACACTAGATGGCGCTGCATGTTTCAAAATATCGAATTTGACGCAGTCTGGTTCAAATCAACTCACGTTAAAATTTGTCTACACTATTATATAAAGAAGAAAGATTTGTTTGTTTGTTTGTTTGCATATAATGGGTACTATCTAGAACTACTGAACTGACTATAAAAATTCTTTAAGCACTCGATAAGATTTTTAGTTAATCATGTGGTATGTACGCTTTGCGTAGTCGTACGCATGTAGTCTAATCATTGGAGTTTCAATCATCCACCGGTAAATGTTTTTTTTAAGACACCTCTCAAGTTTAAGTTTATTTGATCGGTATTGATGAGTATTTTTATAGAACATGGTGACCAAGATCTAATGACGGGACTGAAAGGTAGGTACGGGATCTCCTCAACGGACAACAGCAGACACCCCGAGTTTGGACTTATTCGATTGGTATTTATTAGCGCTTTGGTAAAACATGGTGACCAGGGTCTGATGATGGGACTGGAGGGTGGGTACGGGATCTCCTCAACGAACAATAGCAGATCCTTCGAGTTTAGGCTTATTTAGTTCGTATTTATTAGCAATTTGGTAAAACATGGTGACCAGGGTCTGCTGATGGGACTGGAAGGTGGTTATGGGATCTCCTCAACGGATAACAGCAGACCCTTAGAGTTTGGGCTTATTCGATTGGTCTTTATTAGAACTTTGGTAAAACATGGTGACATGGTCTGATGATGGGACTGGAAGGTGGATATGGGATCTCCTCAACGGACAACAGCAGACCCTTCGAGTTTTGGCTTATTTTGTTGGTATTTATTAGCACTTTGGTAAAACATGGTGACCAGGGTCTGCGGATGGGACTGGAAGGTGATTATGGGATCTCCTTAGCGGATAACAGCAGACCCTTCGAGTTTGGGCTTATTTTGTTGGTATTTATTAGCACTTTGGTAAAACATGGTGACCTAGGTCTGTTGATAGAACTAGATGGTGGGTATAGGTTCTCCTCAACGGACAACAGCAGACACCCCGAGTTTGGACTTATTCGATTGGTATTTATTAGCGCTTTGGTAAAAAATGGTGACCAGGGTCTGATGATGGGACTGGAGGGTGGGTACGGGATCTCCTCAACGGACAATAGCAGATCCTTCGAGTTTAGGCTTATTTAGTTCGTATTTATTAGCAATTTGGTAAAACATGGTGACCAGGGTCTGCTGATGGGACTGGAAGGTGGTTATGGGATCTCCTCAACGGATAACAGCAGACCCTTAGAGTTTGGGCTTATTCGATTGGTCTTTATTAGAACTTTGGTAAAACATGGTGACATGGTCTGATGATGGGACTGGAAGGTGGATATGGGATCTCCTCAACGGACAACAGCAGACCCTTCGAGTTTTGGCTTATTTTGTTGGTATTTGTTAGCACTTTGGTAAAACATGGTGACCAGGGTCTGCGGATGGGACTGGAAGGTGATTATGGGATCTCCTTAACGGATAACAGCAGACCCTTCGAGTTTGGGCTTATTTTGTTGGTATTTATTAGCACTTTGGTAAAACATGGTGACCAAGGTCTGTTGATAGAACTGGATGGTGGGTATAGGTTCTCCTCAACGGACAACAGCAGACCCTTCAAGTTTGGGCTAATTTGATTAGTCTTTATTAGCACTTTGGAAAACATCGTGACCAGGATCTGCTGATGGGACTGGCAGGTAGGTACGGGATCTCCTCAACGGACAACAGCGGACCCTTCAAGTTTGGGCTAATTTGATTAGTCTTTATTAGCACTTTGGTAAAACATCGTGACCAGGATCTGCTGATGGGACTGGCAGGTAGGTACGGGATCTCCTCAACGGATAACAGCAGACCCTTCGAGTTTGGGCTTATTTTGTTGGTATTTATTAGCACTTTGGTAAAACATGGTGACCAAGGTCTGTTGATAGAACTGGATGGTGGGTATGGGTTCTCCTCAACGGACAACAGCAGACCCTTCAAGTTTGGGCTAATTTGATTAGTCTTTATTAGCACTTTGGTAAAACATCGTGACCAGGATCTGCTGATGGGACTGGCAGGTAGGTACGGGATCTCCTCAACGGACAACAGCGGACCCTTTAAGTTTGGGCTTATTTGATTGGTATTTATTAGCACTTTGGTAAAACATGGTGACCGTTACATATTGTCGTTCAAAAAATCATATTCTTTTGTTTTCCTTATTTCCACGAAAATCTCTTCGACGCAGGCGGAGCCGCGGGCAAAAGCTAGTTTTATATAATATACCGGATGTAAATGGACTGATATCTTTAATTGAAACCTCATAATCTATTGAGCAACTTTACCGAAGAGACAAACTCGTGGAAATTGAACACAATAAAGAATTACTACAAGACTTCCCGTATTCAACATAATCATAATAATCATAAAGAAGGATTTTTGTTGGTGAAAAGCCGGGAAGAAAAATGCAACCAACCCCAACAAAATGGCGATGGTTGGCTGCAATATAAATTATGTATATTTTTGCTTCCTTATTTATTTCTCTTATCCCATCCCACTAATATTATAAATGCGAAAGTTTGGATGGATGGATGGATGGATGTTTGTTACTCTTTCACGCCGTAACTACTGAACCGATTGGGCTGAAATTTTACATGAATGTAGTTCTAGACCTGGAATAGGACATATGCTACTTTTTATCTCATAAATCAGTTCCCATGGGATGGAAATGAGCTTTCAAATTTCTATAGAAAAGTGATGTGTGACCCTTTCACGCCATGCTTACGAAACCGATTAGGCTGAAATTTTGCATAAATGTAGTTCTAGACTTTGAATAGGACAAATACTACTTTTTTCCTTTGTTCCCATGGAAAAACTATAAAAGAGAGACACAAAGTAGGAAACACAGGCGCATAACACACACATTTCACCAGCTGTGTTTACTGTAGGTAACAGTCCGAATATTACTGACTGATTTTATAGGAGTACACAAAAACTAATTCAACGCGGGTGAAACCGCGGGCAAAAGCTAGTTAATTATAAACATTACGTATGTAGGTAAGTATATCAGATTGTAGTTGTAAACTGTAGGGTGTAAGTATATTAGTATATTTTAGTGTGTTTTATTTTAGCTTCTCCTTATAATTCTGAGATTGCTGGAAGAAATCTCTTCGTAGACATAAGCTCGCCTATCTACGTGATATCTCTAAGTGAAATGTATAAATTATGTTTTGTGTGTGTATGTACAATAAAGAATAAAAAAGGGGATGGTTTCTAGTTTCCGGTTTCGGTCCTAATTATTACTGTAAATAAATGACAATCGTCACGTTTTGTATTAGTGTGCGGACAATGGAGGGTGAACAACAAGACACACCTTCCTTGCAGGCAGATTTATACTTGGAGTTGCGGCGAGCGGATTATGCTGTACTAAAATTTCCGAATCAACAATGAAAAAATTAATTGCTTATTGAATTTTAGAGTACAAAAGCTTGGATTTTATTCAAAACAAATTATCTTGGGGAATAACATAAGTAAAGAGAGCCTACCGAGAAGCCTTAAAAAGAACAGAAAATTACCAAGGACATACCATAAAATTATAAGAAACCCACTTCGAAAAATTTTTCAGTGACAGACCCGTGACAGTGATTTGATTACAAGTGGTATAATATAAAACTTTTCATCCTGGCACATGTCGCAGGTGGCCGGCCCGTCCCATACGGGAGCCGGTCAAAACAAGTCGTCGGACGACCGCGTGCAGTGCCCGGAATGTCATAAATTCTTTAGAGGACAGAGAGGCCTGAAAATACACACAGGAATAAAACATCAAGTCCACTCCAAGTTCGGCAGGTATATCTCAAAATTCTGTACTTTGGAAAGAACTAGGCCATCTTAAACATACTACACCTATTATCAAAAGAATCCCCCGCGGGGCTCGGGCGACTGTAGCGGCCTCTCTGTCGAAATGTATAAAGGGAGTTTTAGACGAGAATGATGAGGAGCACTGGAAACAACTCCTCACATTCTCGTACCGGATCCTGCACGTGGGAAAAAGAAGAAGTGAGAGCGGCTCCCTTACACAAAAGATAAAAAATAACTCTCTGTAATACATGTCTCTACTCTAGATTTCGAAAGCATATCAATTATTCAACAGATTTAAATAAAAAAAATAAAAAAAATTAACGATGGCGATATGAGGGGAGCAATCCAATGCTGCCAGCCTTCTGGGGACTCTGCCACATGACGGCGGCGATCTGGCAAACATTTTTTACTCACAGATTTTATTTTTAAGTATTTTAGGTTACCTATTTATGTTATTTAAGTTTCTATTGTTATTTAAAATAAACATAAGTTATAATGAATAAAAAGACATAGGCAAAACAAAGAACAAAGAAACGAATCAACAAAGATCGTACCTCAGTCTCTTAAGGGTGTATAATACCTCACTTCGCTTCGCATGATCCTGCTTTATACCAACAAATACTGCAACAATCACTCTGAAATTAATATATGGTAAATTTGAGGACTAATGCTATGTCAACGCTGTAGTGAAAACTTGATTCCATTAAATTTTCTCGATAGAAAAAAAATACAAAGTTACCTCCAAACCGTACAATAAACCGATAGCATTCAATGAATACTTGAAATTAGATCTGAAACTTTGCATAATATAACTGTAATTAGTATAAAGCAGCTGCAGACTGTTCCATAAAAATGGAAAAACCATCAGTGTAGCCGCGATGTCAAAATAACTGATGTTTGAGAGTTAAAAAGCAGAAGCGTTAGAGCAGGACCGCGAATTGAGGTATTATGGGCCCTTAACTGTTTTTGTCTTAGGAATTATTATTTAAGAAGATGAATAAATGTTTAGATTTCATGTTAATTTCGAATAAGTTTTTGATGTAATTCAAGCATAGGCAAAAAGAAACACTTTTAAAACATACGAAAACCATGTAGATTTGTTAGTACTTCGTTTTTTTGTAACATTTACTAATTTTAACAACCAGGCGCGGTCGCAGCTCATTGGAATTTTCGTAAGCCGTCAAGTTTTAGAGGATTTTTCAAGATTGCAAGAATGATTTTGGGGCATTCATGAGACCACTGTGACCCCCCCCCCCCCCTTCTGACCGCCACTGTCAACAACATTTGAAGAATTCACGGTTATGTATTCCTAATTTGATGTCAGATCAGAGGTAAGTATAATAAAATGAACACTCAGCAACTTTTATCTACTTTAGTCCCAACGTAAAAAAAAATATTATTTCAAAAACACGCGGTAAAAATGCACCCATACTCCTAAAGGGGTCGCCCAGCCACATTCGAGTGAGGCCGTTGACCCGACTCTGTTTACAAGCATTCACGAAATGCAATCACTTTGTTAATGATGAGCAATTTGACAAGTGTGCCGCGGTAAACAACCAACCGGTTCCGTCAATAATTCAAAGTGGTTGTGATAAAGTTTATTGGACACTTCACACAAAAATAATAAAAACCGGCCAAGTGCGAGACGGACACGCGCACGAAGGGTTCCGTACAATTATCTATAAAAACGGCAAAAAATCATGTCTTTTGAATGGGAGTGCGCGGGTCCGACTCGCACTTGGCCGGTTTTAGTATTTGTTGTTATAGCGGCAACAGAAATACATCATCTGTGAAAATTTCAGCTGTCTAACTATCACAGTTCATGAGATACAGCCTGGTGACAGACGGACAGCGGAGTCTTAGCAATAGGGTCCCGTTGGTCACCCATTGGGTACGGAACCTTAAAAAAATAAGAGATATGACGTCAGTGTGGTTTTTTCTTATTTTTCTTAATTTTAAAATCAGCCTTACATTTTCATTGCTGTATTAAGGGTCTTTTGAGACATTAGTTTGAATGACTTTTTAATTTTAAATTGCAATGCATTTTTCTAAAATTTTAATTATTTTCGAACCACTCACGGTCATTAATTTTAATTATACTTACAATATTACAACGGTATTATATGACGTTTTTACAAGACCGCATAAAGTATAGGTTTAATTTAACTTAACTAAGTACTACTTACTACTTTCAATAATTAAAGTAGTAGCTTAGTTAATTTAATTAATTGAATTTAAATATTGGATGGATTCGATTGATGGTTCTTGGTGGAATATCATCTTCAATAAATTATACACAAATTCTTGTACTTTTTATTCCACAAATATTTATTTTTAGGGTTCCGTACCTCAAAAGGAAAAAACAGAACCCTTATAGGGTCACTTTGTTGTCCGTCTGTCTGTCTGTCAAGACCCTTTATTTTGGGAACGCGTGGTGAGGTATCGAGTTGAAATTAAAAACAGTCCCATAAGGCTGCGAAAAAATTAAACTTCTAAGTTAACGTAAAAAGAGATACGGCCGTTTATGCCGCAAAAACTTATATTTCGACACTCTGAAGGGAATCAAAATTTATAGGGTATTTCCCGTTGACCTAGAACTATGAAATTTGGCAAGTAATACCGTCTAATACTACAAGTATAGGAAAAAATCTTAAAACTATGCATTTGTAATTAAATCATTAAGAAAAGCATCGAAGTTAAGCAACGGTATGCACGGTCATAATTGTACGGGGGAATAAATATTTTTTTAGATTTTTTAAACTTTTACTAATTTGTATGGAACCCTCGGGGGGCGATTCCGACTCGCACTTGTCCGGTTTTTATTGTTACTTAGGCTACCGGTTTCGTATCACACATTATCGGGCCAACAAATTATTAATTTTAATAACTATTTATAACTACAGAAAGAAAACAAATTTAAAGTAAACAGAGGTGAATCACCACACCTTGCGTTTCAAAATTGGTCTACAACAAGTCCATAAATAACGGCAATAAATATGTTTTGTTTCAGTATAATTTTTCTATTATATACATATGTCAGGATCACAGACATACAGACCAAACAATAATAAATAAACGCATAGAGTCGACTTGAAGCAATTTTAGTTCAGGGAGTTGCAGGCTCTTTTAGATATAAGTATTGCTTGTTTCCAAACAAGATGTATATGAGAGATTAGTTCAGGTTTTAACAAATATGTTTCAACCATAAGCCAGCCAAAACAACCCATTTTTATTCGTTTCTTTGTACCATGTAGCTTAAATGTCACTTGGTTTTTGTATGGAAACGTGTCAACGCTATTTAATCCTTAGGTTTAGTCTGTATGTCTGTGGTCAGGATACACTACTAAAAAATAAGTCAAAATGAGTTTAAGAAAATTTAAAACAATATAAAATATTAAAAACAATTAAACATAAATATTACATTGATTAAATGATGAAATTAGATAATTAAAAGAGTTAAATTCTAATAGATCATTTAAAATACTATCTGCATCGTTCTTAATAATTTTATTTATTGCTAGTCCAACAAAAATAAAAAGTACAAGAATTTGTGTAAAATGTATTAATTGAAGTTAGTTTTGGAATATCTATACAACAATAAAGTAGTACAAAAGTCGCGTACATTAAATATTTTTGCGAAATATTAGTAATTGAAATGACTTATTAGTTATTACTGTTATTAGTATTTGACTTGTCTGTATGTTGCGTTTAACTCGAGAACTAGTCAACGGATTTGGATTTGTTTAGAGTTACGTACATCAAAATGAAAAAAAGAAGCAATCGAATCAAATCAATTCAAAATATTTATTTTGCAAAATAGATACATAAAGTATACTTTCTACAAGTCAAAGTTAATTTTAACAATATATGTCTTTAGAATATAAAAAAATATACATATAATAATATATAATAATAATAAAAGCGGAGCCCTTATAGTTTTTTTTCACATTTGTTAGTTTTAAAATACAGTTGAAAACAACGGTATATGCACTGAACTCTGAAGACATATAATGTTGAAAACATATAATTCATTTTATCAAGTGATTAACCATTTATTTTTTATGTATAGTTCTGATGTAGAAAGGCAGACTTTGCTTATTGCTAGGGTTCTATTTCTTGTCGGAACTTCAAGATTAAGGTTTAAAGATACTTTATTCTTACTAAAGACAATATGTCACTTACATAAGAAGAGATCTTAATTAATTAATTATAGTTTCGTCCATCCGCACAGACAATAATTGAAGGTGTTAGTAAGCTCCGCAGTTCACTTCTTTAATCTTATAACCACCTCTCTAACACCAGTTATTATTTATTTAAAATATGTTGAGCCAATTTACGCTTGAGAGTTCAGAATTTTTAATTTCTGAGGGTAGATTGTTAAAAAGCTGTGCTCCCTCATATGTAAACATTCTTTTGCCGTAATTTGTTCGGATCTTTGGTAGTATGACGTAGCTAGGCCGTCTTGTGGAGCGTTTAGACACTTGCCTGTGCTGGATAAATGAGATTGATGTGTGAATTGATTTTCTTAATATTTTTCTAACAAGGATGCATGTGCTTCCTTGTAAGAAAAATATTAGATTGTCGATAAAAAGTTGATATGAGATTCACGACAACCACGTCATGAAACTACGACAATTTATGGTAGCGTGACTGAAAATATGCTAATCTTATATAATTGTTTCAAGAAACATAGCCAAAGTTATATTTGTTATTCAATATTGCTGAATAAGGACATTTGTGTGCCAACTAGTCTTACAAATGCAAAACTAGAAGGGTGTTTAAAAATTATCACTGAATTTATAACAAAATTAGATTTTGTTCGCGGGTTCATTGAATGCGCTCGTTCATTTTACACTTAGGGCCTGCCCGCACTGCGAATTTTCACCGCGCGGTTTTTTTCTCGCAATTCTGTAATACATTGAATCTTATACGAGTATTCGCACTAGCGATATAAAATAAAATATAATAATACACGGTAATAATTCGCGAGAGTAAATATCGCGCGGTGAAAATTCGCAGTGCGGACTGGCCCTTAAGGCGACAATTACTGCTGGTGACCCCGGGTGCGTGCGTCTCACTCACTCGCACAATCTCTCCGTCGCTCGACGGGGAATCAAGTTGGGACCGCGCGTAATTAATTACAATACCGTAACTAAAATTCTTCAAAAAATAATACAAGGGAAATGACTTGTTGTTACAATATCTTTAATTTGACTAAGTTTCAATTTGTTCCTTTGCATACTTAATTAATTAAACCGGATATTCGTTTTAAAATAGACCTAAGATTTTGAAGGTGTTTTTTTAATTATAATCAAGGCACATTATTGTAGATATATTCTGTAGTTTTAATTTTTTTTTACTTTTATTACGTCTGATTAAAACTAGTCATTAACTTCGACTTTCAAGGTCACCAGCAGGGGGAAAGATGACGCAAATGGAAATAAAATGACAAAACAACATTTTGAAAAGCGCGTGATTTTTCGGCTGTCGTAACGGCGCGGCGCGGCGCCATATACTTTTTTTGTTGTATTTTAAATATGATAGGTAACTGACAACGAAATGTTTATTTCGCTTAGTACGGGACTTAAACAGCGCCATCTACGCAATCCTTAAGAGAATAGGTTCCGATTGCATTGATCGCTGTTACTCCATGCGGAAAGACCCGCGAGAGGGACGAATTCTGGAAAATTATCAAAATGACGAATATTATCACGAATTTTATTATTTAAAAAAAACTAAAGTTTGCATAGAATATCTGTTCGGATACCAGTTTAATAAAGTTTATACAAGTTTTAATTCAAAAATAATATAATATGATTTTGCTCAAATAATGTTAAAACTCGACATGAAAATTTTTTTGGAGTCATCTTTGATTTTTTATGATTCAATGTTGGAATGACGTCTGAAGATTCTGCTTCGATAAGAGTGTGCATTATATTCTTGACAGAAGTTCAAATTTTTTTCAAATGGATTGCTACATTCTTCAAACAAGGAAGAATAAATTATGGTTTTTCGGAACCTATCCTCTTAAAGGCGTTCTTTGTTCATGGACTGACCTAAGTATGTACGAGCATATAAAAACTTTGGACAATCAATACAAACGAACAGATTTAATTTCATAATACATATATATATATGAACATACACGTTGACGTTTGTGTGTGTTCAAGTATTAGCGAACTACTTAATAGTGCAAACTTCTAATTTGAGGGCGAATTTAAACTGGTGAGGATTCTTTACGCAACGACAGTTTTTTGACCATATCCTTAACTCATCACTGATTGGTGGAACACATACCTATCTAGATAAAAACACTGGCACTGTTTCACTATATTTCGTTTATAACTCCAACCAGTTTCGTCTTACGGCATTATCAAGGAAAAACAAGAAAACTATTACATATAACGACTAAGAACATGAATATGATAGCTTTGCATATTGTAAAAAAAAGTTTCGCCAAGTGCCGACAATCGCAAGTATTAATCATAAAACATTATACCTGTTTAACAAGCGCTATCTACGTCATAGACGTTATTTGTTCATAGAGGGGCCTAAACAGAACCATATCGCATCATTAATTAGTCAAACACATAACCTGTTTAACAGCGCCATCTATCTTTGTTAATAGAGGGGCCTAAACAGGGCCATATCTTCAACCATCGCATCACAGATTAGTCAACACATACCTGTTTAACAGCGTCATCTATCTTTGTTCATAGAGGGGCCTAAACAAGACTATATCTTCAACCACATCGCATCATTAATTAGTCAAACACATACCCTGTTAAACAGCGCCATCTATCTTTGTTAATAGAGGGGCCTAAACAGGACCATATCTTCAACCATCGCATCACAGATTAGTCAAACACATACCTGTTTAACAGCGTCATCTATCTTTGTTCATAGAGGGGCCTAAACAGGACTATATCTTCAACCACATCGCATCATTAATTAGTCAAACACATATCCTGTTAAACAGCGCCATCTATCTTTGTTAATAGAGGGGCCTAAACAGGACCATATCTTCAACCATCGCATCACAGATTAGTCAAACACATACCTGTTTAACAGCGTCATCTATCTTTGTTCATAGAGGGGCCTAAACAGGACTATATCTTCAACCACATCGCATCATTAATTAGTCAAACACATACCCTGTTTAACAGCGTCATCTATCTTTGTTCATAGAGGGGCCTAAACAGGACTATATCTTCAACCACATCGCATCATTAATTAGTCAAACACATACTCTGTTTAATAGCGCCATCTATCTTTGTTCATAGAGGGACCTAAACAGGACCATATCCTCAGCCACATTGCATCACTGATTAGTCAAACAAAAACCCGTTTAACACCGCTATCTTTGTTCATAGAGGGACCTAAACAGGACTATATCCTCAGCCAGATTGCATCACTGATTAGTCAAACACAAACCCGTTTAACACCGCTATCTATCTTTGTTCATAGAGGGACCTAAACGGGACTATATCCTCAGCCACATTGTATCACTGATTAGTCAAACACAAACCTGTTTAACAGCGCCATCTACGTAATCCTCGCAGACGTTCTTCGCGTAGAACGTCTCCACCGGGAAGGTTCTGCCCGGGATGGTGAACGTCGGCACGTTCCCAAAGAATGCGGAAAACTTGGTCGAGTCCATGGTCGCTGACGTCACGATGAGCTTCAGGTCGTGCCGTCTGGCTACCACCTGATGAAGAAAACAGGTCTTGAATTTTACGTTCATGTACCCCAGGCTGTGCTCCCTGATGCACCATAACAAGAGAAACTGCGTTTTATTTTTTAAACTCTTTTATCTATAATAAGGTGAGTTTCGTTTATGTAGCCAAATTAATACTAGAGACTCGGTAAGCGGTACGCATTTGGCTATATAAACGAAAGTCAAAAATGTGATCTTGTTGGAACGAAGAATTTTATTATTACAGTCCAAGTAGTCTACCTATTTACCCGAAGTTACAACGTATATTTTTGGCGTATTTTTCAACAAAGTGCAATTACTAAACCCAGACAAATTTGTAATAAATAATCCAAGATAGCAATGACTTTGAGATACTTTGTTATAGCCAGATCAATTTAACGCATGGCTGAGAAACGATGTTGCACAAGAAAAACGAAGCAAAAAACTTTGAACAGTATATTTTTATTCAGCTTTTTAAGGTTTTACACGGAAACTGCGCATAAAAACTAGATTAAATACCAAAATAAATGTGTTTTTTTATGTCAAGGTACGTAAAGATAATATATTTTTTTGTTTACGAGTAAAAGAGATATTAAAAATAAAATGTTCACCCATTCAATTACTGTTGAAAGGGCAAAAACTAAGTAAAATAAAATTTGACCATCTAAGTAAGGGTGTTATTAGTGCCACGCGGATTTGCTCGCACGTGGGATTGATCCAGAATCCAGATCCGTTGGCATCCGCAATGCACCTATTCATAATGTGTTGATTATAATATAATACGTGATGATCATGATGTTGAGTGATTAGTGGCATGTCGAAACGTCATCAAAAATAGTAGATTACACAACAAGTGAAAAAAAAGGGAATTTCTTTCGAGGCTCAAAGGTGGATCCCGAGAGGAGCGAAGGATTCTAAAGTTATTCTAGAGTAGAATCCTGAGCGGAGCGAGAGATCCAAGAGCCGAGATGGAATTTTTTTTCACGAGTTATGTACTCTACTTTTCACCATTGACTATGAGAAAATAAACAGTACCATATTAACTATTTCAATCAAATTTTATTATACTTACAACCAATCGGTACATAGTAAATTAATAAGATAACAAAACATAAAAATGGCGGTTCTTTTTTTTTTTTTTTTTGGTCTTTTATCCAAGCGGCCAGCCAGTACGTTTGGTAAGATATTTTTTTATATTGTGCATTGACGCTTGTTCCAAATTTAAAATGCTTTATTCGGGCTTCTCGGGTGATTATGTTTTAAGATGGCTGTATGGTTACAGACACCTTTGCCATGCCTTTGCCTATCCAAAAAGTTTAAAAAGTTACTTGTTCTCACTCAGTGAGGAAAAGAGCGTTTTATTCACTGTTTTTGGTGAACCAATAACCCCTTTTCGAATAGTAATGGTGAAAAGAATATTGTCACTCCCTGTCTTCTTGTGGCATCGTTAAAGGCGACTAAGGGATTATAAAAAGGTATACCAAAAATATAGTGTCTATGTAGTTTTGTGGATCATAAAGTCATCTAGGCATATATTTAGTGGTGGTAGGCTTCGGCCGGGGCTTATCCTCACCCTCGTGAGGAAACCATGCCGCCAAGCGACATGCATGAGTAGCCATACCGGGGAGTGGTTACATGCAGTTGCGTAGTATCAGTCATTCGTCCGTCATCGACTTCCGTAGATTTTTGCGGAAGTCCCTGGAAAGACTGATTAACGCCTCGCCTGTTATCTGTCACTCTCCATGTTTCTGGACAAGCCTTTCATCGTAGGTTTTATAGACGCTTTCCATCAGGGCGGTAATGGCACAGTAAAAACAGAATAGTAGACTTCTTCACCTAAAGTTACCTAGCGCGGTTAATATGCCTGTTTTGCCGGTACAAGTCGGGGCTGCGCTCCCTCTACAGCCCGCATCGGAGTCGCGCTGTCGCTACAAAACCAAGAGTAAGGGACCACCCTGCAAAGTACGTATTTAAGGGCCCATAATACCTCAATTCGCAGTCCTGCGCTAAAGCTTCTGCTTTTTAAGGGCTTGTATTTGGTCTTTCAACGGTTTTTGTTTTAATATGGTGAGTCAAATACTTATCTGATCAATGTAAAACTTGGACACGTGTTTTTAGACCTTTGTCTTTCCGTTGTCAAGTCGGTTACCTAATTGGACACATTTCGATCAGTAGATTTTATTTTTGAAAATGATGCCTTTTTAAGTTATTATTTCGTTTTATGTCTAAACGGCTTGAGTTTTATGTCTGAAATTACTGCTATAACAAGAAAACGTGGTGTATTTTCCTATCGGGTGGAGATTTTTTATGGCATTTAGTTGTGTAAGAACACTTCTATTGTAATAGTTTTGCTGTAAATCTTCCTAAAAGAAAAGAAATAAATAAATAAAAAATAAATGGCAGGTGGAAAAACTCCTACATCAAATACTTTTTCGTAAAATACAGAAAAACCTCTTAAAATTCACTAATTTCACAGCGCACGAATCGAGCATTCTAATGTAGACTTTCTGACAACATACTGAAGTTAAAAATCGCTCAGTAAGATTATTGTGCACCAGGGGTAAGGCTTTAACTGTCTATCCTACTCTAATCAGATGCCGCGCACGCAAAACATCAGTTATTTTGAAATCGCGGCTACACTGATGGTTTTTTCATTTTTATGTTACAGTCTGCAGCTGCTTTATACTAATATCAGTTATATTATGCAAAGTTTCAGATCTAATATCAAGTATTCATTGAATGCTATCGGTTTATTGTACAGTTTGAAGGTAAATTTGTAATTTTTTTCTATCTAGAAAATTTAATGGAATCAAGTTTTCACTACAGCGTTGACATAGCATTAGTCCTCAAATTTACCATATATTAATTTCAGAGTGATTGCCGGAGTTATCCTACTATCCTGTGTAAGCCTATTTCATGTAATATCCGCACGCGGGAAGCGAAATTGCACCGTGTGAAATTGTACGCATGCGTACAATCCTGCCTGCGTGCGTGAGCAAATCCGGTATGACACTAAAAACACCCTGAAGAAAATCATCGTTGCTGAGCTAAAGGAAAAACTGCTAAACGGTTTCAGGGTACCACCAGAGATCTAAAACCCTCACAGCGAGTATCGTTCTCTTTCTAATCTGTCTGTGGGACAATTTAACTCTTCATTGACAGGCTTTTTGCGAATTTTAAGTATTTGCGGAAAATTTGGCCAAAATTCTATGGAAGCCAGGGTGAACTTGCTTCTGGACGACATTGTCGTCAAATGACAGGAAATGTGCTATAAAGAAAATTGTTGTTAAACTATTTGAGGGGAAAATTTTAAAGTTGCCAGTCGCGCTATACAAATCAATCAACGTTATTTTATTTTTAACCCCTTATTTCCGATTTGAAGAGATTCAAATTTTAAACCAATATATTTCGTACATTAATGATTATCATGACATTTCTTCAGCCAGTTTTTGGACATCCTCTTTTATGATCTTAACTTGAAAATTTTATTAGTAAAAAAACATATTAGATTAATTGAACAAAAATTATGAAAGTATAATTTTTAAAATCTCGAGAATTCTTCGATTTAAGGCCATTAACACCCTTAATTCTTATAGAAGCTAAAACAATAGATTGCAGTCCAGATCATGACACGCATAAAAAAAATGTCAAACTCGCTGTGGTCAACAGATCGTTCCGTTGATGTGTCGTTTGGCTAAAGTATGCTGCAAAATTTATCCGGGACCCCGGAAAATGTTCAAATGACATAATAATTTGAAAATTAATCTAAAGTATCTTGCAGCATCTTTTATTGACGGAATCCGTTTATTATGTATGAAGTACGCTTAATAAACTTTTTCCATAAAATACTTCGGTATCTCATACCATACAGGCGTAATTTTACGCGCCGTTCGTAATCGAGTTTCTGAGCTCGATTCTACGGGTAATCGAGTTCAATTTTCTGCAACGCATTATCGAGTTAGTTCATCTTTATGAGAAACGGTACTCACTGGCTACTCTTGTACGTGGGGTAAAATTAATACGGCAGTTTTTTCTGCGAATGTGTATAACTTTTCTAGATTAAATATCTAGGATACGTAATCCTTACATTTTGTACTAACTATTTAGTGGGCTTTACTATCGTATGATATTTATCAAGGTTTAAAAAAGTCAGTTGAATAATATTGCGTCATTATTATAACACGTGATATAAAGGCGACTCTATTCGCCCGAACTCCCATACTAGCGCAGTTCGCTGATCATATCCTTATTTATAGGTACTTGCTTATTATTTTTTCTTTTTCAACATATCCCATAAAATATCCATGACGTAAAACTAAAACATTTATCAAAATCAAATACATACAAAAGATAAAAGCGTATAAAAATTTTACACATATTTTGATGAATGATTATGTAACGTTATGTGCTAGAAACGATATAACAAATCAAATAATTTTAGTTTCACAGCATTTTATACTATACAAAAATATTTTCGTTTCATTTTGATTTTTGAGATATTTCTCCTGAAATCATAGGAACCACCAAAACCATTCTCGAGTTTTTTCAAAACATGAATGTTGTCTCGCATTAGCTTGCCTCTCACACCGTGTTCGGTTAGTTTCGTACGAGCTCGGGAAATGAACGTTCGGTTCAACCAATAACAGTCAGTCAGTGCTCTATAATCCGAAGTTGAATGTAGAATGAAATAGCAAGCATAGCCACCCCGTGCGCGACTGACTTCAAGCCGCCGACTACAGGCTTCTTATCAATAAAAGTGCAAAATTACAATTAATAAAATAATAATTAAATAAAAAGTGCAATGTGACGAATGCTTTTTATAGATTCTATCGAAAAAAAAAGAAAACCCCTTTTAAAATACCCGAAATCTATCTTCGCAATTTAAGGGCCCGTTATCCCTGACATTGTGACCTATTCTCGTGCAGAGAACCTTAAATTTAGAGTTGAAAAATCTATAATAATACAAGCTCATTTAACTCATATCCATCTGCGTTAAAGCCTATTTTGCAATGAAAAGTTTTAGGTTATGGCAGCTCTAAATCTAATATTTGCTACATGAGAATAGGTGTCACTGAGCACCTGAGTTTGCGTCAGAAATGTATTTTCGGTGAATTTTAAAAACAGTATCTGATAGGTACTTAGTAAAGTACCTTCTCTTTAATTACCTTCAATTTTCATATAATTTGGTAATGTACAGTTCATATAAAAAGAAAAAATATTGAAAAATTAACCAAGTTTCCGAATTCTTTTTGATCGAGAAATTAAGTGAACGTATAACAAATTGAACCGTTAAAAAGTCAACAGAGAAAGGATGTGGATGGACATGAATTTTTTCCAGACATAAAATATCCTAATTTTACGGTCTACAATGAATTTGAAAAGAGACACAATGTCGATTGTAACTTTTACATAAGGTAAATAATAAGTCAAGCTATACGTTAAAAAGTTTACAGAAAGGATGTGCTAAGACATGTATTTTTTTCAGACATAAAATATCCCAATTCTATGGTCTACAATGAATTTGAAAAGAGAGACAATGTCGATTGTAACTTTTACATTGGGTAAATAATAAGTCAAGTTATAAAGAAAAAAAAAACATGTTATCTATCACGCTATCATAATAACTATAAATTTACAGTTAAAATAAAAACAGACATATCAATGTAAATATGTACATTATATACAGTATTTTATAGAATCGCTTAACAGAGCAGACGAATCTATAATATTTACCTTATCCCTAAATAAATAAAGAATTTTATAAATAGTATATATATTTTAAAAACTGTTACCACACGCTTTGTCTCTTAGTTACTATCGCGTATTTATTTATTCAGTTGTAACAAAAGAAGCAAACAAAAAGGTCGTTTTATTATTGTTGCTACCCGTTGCCACTAGCTTAGAGCCATGTTATTTTGTAGACAGGGATATAAATATTTGTGTAATAAAAGTATAAAAATTTGTGTATAATTTTGTTTAAGATGATAGTGCACCAAAAACCATTAATCGAATCCATTGAATATCAGGGTAATGAAGATTTCACAATAGGGACAGTCAGTCAAGTATACCAAAAGAAAAATATACTTTTTACCAACACTTATAAATATAAATAACAGACCCCTGACATTTAATACAAGCGAACAGATTTGATTACACTTCACTATAATATGAGCACAAAAAATGAGAGATGTGTACTGCATTACATACACCGCGTTGGTCTCATAATGAACTAAGACGAAAGTCTTGTTTCACGAACATCGTTCTGAGACCGGTAATCGTGGGAGAAGTTTTCAAATTGTTCAAAGTTATGTCTTTCGGGACAGACTATCCATCTACCCAGAAGTAACCTGGAGAAAGAGGCTAATGAAAAAATACAGTTGTCGGGTTAGGTATATAGCATTTGGGATGCTTCGTCATATCCTCACGTCGCATTCCATCCCACAGTCTCAACTCAAAGATCTTCAACGAGTGCCTCTTGCCGGTGATGATGACCTATGGCGCCGAAACGTGGACACTCCACTAATTTAAAGTCGCCCAGCGAGCTATGGAAAGAGCTATGCTCGGTATTACTTTCATTGATAAGTTTGAAGTAGAAGTTATCCGTCAATGAACTAAAGTAACGGACATACATAGCTATAGAAAAGATTAGCAGACTGAAGGGCAGTGGGCTGGTCATATCCGCCCAAGAACCGTTGGAGTAGACGAGATTGTACTAGTGGAGGTCTTGGACGACGTAGTGTGGGACGACCTGCATCCGATGGACCAATGACCTGAAGAAGATCGCAGCTCATGGTTGGATGAAGATGGCCGAAGATCAAGTGCTATGGTACGACTTGGGAGAGGCCTATGTCCAGCAGTGGTCTAATGTAAAGTGGGCTGAAGATGATGATGATGAGTTCCAAAAAAGTTCATAATTTGCAACCATACAATGAGTCAATGAATCAAAATAGAAAAATGGCTAATGGTTTTTAATTTTTAGTACATTTTAGTTTTATCGCTAAAAGCAAACAAATATACAGTTCAATGCGCTATATTTCGACCCCTCAGTAGGATCGTCATCAGGTGAAAGGTCACTGAAACGAAACTGAAACTGAGGTCAAAATATAGCGCAGTGGACTGCATATTTTTTTTTCTTTTACCAATAAAACTACAGTTTACTAAAAATATAACTATTACGGATAGATTGTGACCCAGCATAACACAAACACTTTCGTATTTCCCAAAATCAGCCAGTTCCCTATGGTCTACATAAAAACATGATACACGTGGGCGAAACAACGGGCAAACATTTTCATAGAATTATGACAACATAGGGGAATCTCATGGGATAAAACAAATCATTTGCCAAGAAAAAAAGTCGATGTCATAAATTACATTAATGATCTACCTAAATGCAAATTAGTTCATTGTATCGTGAATTTTAATATCGAATTCTTTACTGCAATTTGGCTCCTTTCCAATAGCCCAAATATTCTTTTTTGTCTCTACTCTCAGCCTGTACATACAATACTGCGTGCGTCACAAATATGTTGTCTTGTCCTGCTTGCGTCACTTTATCATGGCGGCACATGTGCATAAAAAAAGATTCGTTTGTTGCTATCCACCTAGTAGAATCTAGAAAAAACAATCATTTACCCACTCACGTACGTACACACATATACTCACGCCTGTTAATTAAAGGGGTAGGCAGAGACACAGATTTCCACCCTGACACACCTCTTTCGCCTATTTCATATTTCAATCTATTCTTATATTTCGGGTAATTTTGACTTTGCTCTTCTTCAGTATGTTGCCAAGTTGGTAAACGTACGTCTTTCTAAGGCGACCCGGTCGAGGTTTTAGGGCTTGAAATATTATTCGAATTTAAGAAAAACGATGATTGAATCTTTATTCTGATCACTTACCGCGTGTATCAAAGTCACCTTAAATGTAATTTTTGCAATTTAGTCTAATTTTGAACGTTAAAATGCAATTTCCAAGGGGGTAATGCTGCTATAGTCTCTTGGGCACCCTACCCGACGGCAACGGTTTAGAAAATATTTTTTATTTAGTTTAATGTTTTAGGGCGTATTTATTTGATATTAGTAATTTAGGTTTATTGTAGATTTAATTTCTTAGATAGGTTTTATGTTTATAGTGCTTTTATAATTAGGTTAATTTTTAGGGTTACGTACCCAAAGGGTAACCAACGCAATAGGAGCCTATTACTAAGACTCCGCTGTCCGTCTGTCACCAGGCTGTATCTCATGAACCGTGATAGTTAAGACAGTTGAAATTTTCACAATAAAATAAAAATCAAAGGGGGCTCCCATACTACAAACATGATTTTTTTTCTGTTTTTATAGATAATTGTACGGAACCCTTCGTGCGCGAGTCCGACTCCCACTTGGCCGTATTAATCTTGAAACGCGGGTGTACCAGGTGTGGAGTGTGACTTGCATTTCACAGTTCAAGCCCGGGAAAACCTCTGACACCCCCTCGGGGATGCATGTTGTGGCGATATGTTTATGTTTTGTGTATTTTATTTTATTTTATTAAGCCGGATGCTTGCTTACATTTCAGTATACCTATATATACTTACATTTAAAATTTACGTGTAAGAAGTGTATACAGGTGTTAATTTGATAACCTTTTTCCTTCAAACAGGTTGTTCTATTCATGAATATGGAAAAATATTACTATAGAGGGAATCCTCAAATTGCGAAACGAAATCTGCTATTCCATAGAAATGTAAATTACCTACTCGACCAAAGTGAAAACTTTGTTTTTTCCAACGATTTCAGGGTTTGCCAAATATACTAAAAGTTGTTCAGATAAATGGGTAGAATACCCCGTTTTAAGGAAAAATGTGATGATCTTTACAATCTGTATAATGTACCTATTATGTGTTAACACAAACCACGTGTATATAACCCCCTAGGTAATGGGGAAATTCACAACTAAATCGGTTTAGTAGTTCTCCGATGTGAGCGATCGTACAAACAAGATTTGCTTTTTATATGGATAAAGAAGAAAACGTGATTATTTATACACAAAAAGTTCCCCCTTTATGCGCACGTCATTGGAACTGTGTATATGTGACGTCGAACAGATCACGAGTCAAGAAGCGTTATTGTATGTAGCTGGCTCACGTCAATGTTTCTTTTACGGTGCGGCTTCAGTTTATCATCCTGTTTTCTAGCTTTAAATTTTAAATTTAGAACTGTGAAAACATAGGGGTCAGTATCGGTTGTCATCCGACCGACAAATTTCCGCTGGAGCTTATATCTTTTTATAGCAAAATCCATCGTTTTGGAATACTCTAAATATTATAAGAGTGCATTACAAACTCGAAAAGATCAATTAGAAACAATTTTGAAGACAAAAAAAAAACATCAAAATGTTTATTTGTAAAATAGATACATAAAGTATACGTTTTACATGTCATATCTAGTCTTTATAAAAACAATAGTATATGATGAAACAAATATAATACGAATTTGAAAAAAATCCTCGGGCCCTGATTCGAACCTGCGACCTCTTGTTACTTATTTTGTTACCGTTGAATTTTTCCACCAATCTTGACCAACAAATTTGTTTTGTAACTATTTTGATCTAACCAGCTCGTAAGGCACACACTGAACGCTCACGAGGGCGTTATGTAATTTCACGCCTTGTTCTTAGGAGATAAGAGGTTACAGGTTCGAATCCTGGCCCGAGGAATTTTTTCAAATACTTGTCTTTAAATTTGTTTCTAATTGGTCTTTTCTAATTTGTAAATAATGTTTAGAAAAACATATAAATAATTTACCTAGTCTTACAAAAGCTTTCATAAATATAAATGATGTCGTCGTATGCTGGCGAAAGCTGATTTTTCGTGAAAAACCGTATTAGCGTGTAAACAAAAGTAACGCCCGACACGCGATTATGAGAAATGATTTTCTGTTAAAACAAGGGGATCGTTTCGCTCGGCTTAATTTTATTTACATGTAAACCTAACTCGCTCTTCTTCGTTCCGCTTCGCTTTGTTCGTCTTGGCACATAATGTTAGATGTTTTGTTAAAGGACTTTCGTAATTGTTGTAACCTCGCTTAATTTTTCGTTTTAATTTCGTGAAATGTCTGCTTTTCACGAAAAAGCGGAGTAATTTCGTATGATCGCATAATGGGACTGTGTTAACGCCGTAATCAGGGATCTTAGTTTTTAAGGTCCGTAGCCATAACTCGGTTTTTGACAAAAAAGCGTCTTTACTGACTCACTCATCACGAAATCTGCGGAACTGTAGAGTCCACGAACTTGGAGATTGGCTGTTAGATTCCTGATACAATTGCCTACATTGCATAATACATTGTATTATACGCTACAAAAAGAATTTTCGAAATGTACATTATAAAGTTATGAAACAGAATGTTCAAGTTTGATATTTCTTTAGCGCGAGCGGAGCCGTGGGAAAAAAGCTGGTGTTTTATTAGTTTTATTTTTGGTACTGCATAAATGGGCGCAGGTTCTACGATCCGTTACAACTTAGTTTGGACGCATATATGCGTCGGGGGGGACGTGAAATTGTCTAATCTGTTAAATAGCCTGTACACAGACTGTATTAAAAAGACCCTACATTGAGGCAATATAAATAACCCACGTACGAGTATTTACGAATGTACGGTAAAAAGAACTATGTTGCACCAAACGTCAAGAAAATCACTAAGCAGGTAGTTGCAAGGACAATACTACTTACACAATCCGTTTTGTCAATGTAACGAGTGTAATGTAGGGCTAACTGAAACCACAAACTATTGATCATGCTGCAATTTTCCCAAACCCGCGTGTACCACTTTTCTGCAATTTCCCCACAAATTGTAAATACCTTGCAATTTTATTACCTACCTCGGGTATACGTTATAATATTTCTTAAGGAAACACCAAGATTTTTTTTTTTAATATTACCAGATATTGTGAATAACATCCTGGTTAATAAGAACAGAATTAACTCAAGTTTACTTGAATTATCGTAAACAAAACAGGACTGTTTGTTGTAACTAGATTGTTTAAGTAAACTAAACAATGAATATGGACGTCACATATAGTACAATGTTTCTGTTTAAATTAGCCATAATCAGGTTCATGAAACCAGATTTTTTTCTCGGTGAAGTTACTCCCAACCATAACCTATTTATGTATTAAAATCGTTTAAATGTTGACGGAACCCTAATGTTTTACCACTACACACTTAAAACCTATCGACTCATCCGCCCATTAACAATTTTAAAGCATCATTACATTCTGAACACTTCTTTACTTCTAAGACTGGCAGACAGCCAGAAGACGAGTGATCTTTGAACGATCAAAAATAGCTTCTATTACGTCGCAATAAGACATTGGTCTGCTACAATTGGAATTGTGCTGGGAAGTCTATTATTGATAAGTTTAGTCCTGGTAAACATGTATACTACGTACACATGATACATTCTAAGCGTATAGATTCGAACGAAAATTGTCAACCATAAAACTCGATACCGAACAGGTTACGAATGAGAAAATCTCAACGCTTCATGGAAAATTAAGTATCTTTACTTTTAATTCTTAACCCATTTAACAAGAGTATGAAAAACTGGATTATACAATTTTTTATGCAATGCAACATTATTCGAGTATCTATCGAACGTTAACATTGATATGTCGTCCCATATCGTAGAATTCGGCATATCATAATCTGCCTAGCGAAATTGTATTTCTGTTAAAACTAGGGGTGACATGTAAACCTAACACGCTCCCCCTCGCTCCGCTCGTCGTCGCAGATAGTTTTAACTTTCGGTGAAAACTTTTCGATTTCATATTTTACGATCTGCCAAGTCAAATCATGATATGCCGAATTCGGTACACAACTTGCCAATTGGGAGCGCAACTAAGAAGAGAAGAATTATGCTATTATTTTGTTTAAGGCGCATAGGCACGCCACCGTTTTAGTACATAATTTGTTAATCCTCTTTTCAGTTATATTTCGTTATAGCCCAAAGTACCTCTATCATCTGGTACGGATATTTTAAAAGGCATCATTTTGGAAAAAATGTTGAATATTGTATTTATTTTAAAGATATCAATCCGGACAGATTTACATACAAAGCTGTTTTCTTGCCTTAAATTGTACCTATAACAAAATTTTACATTTTAGCCAGATATTGACTTTGTAAATGCTTGTATTAAACTTATAGAGGTCTCAAACTTTAGTCTATAACGAAAAACAACAGAGAACTGAGAAACGGGTTATCGAATTTTGTACTAAAACGGTAGCATGCCTACGCGCCTTAAAGGGAAAATACGTAGTTTCAGAGTAAGAGTTGAGACCTATTCAACTTACTTATCTGAGAAGGTTGTGAGTCTATAGGAAATCTCTGATTTCCTAATAACGGGGTTGCCGAGAATGCTTGAAAAATAAGATTATGATTCAAGTTAGGAAATGGTGCTAGAAAAAATTTATCAAACCTAGATTACTTACTACCTAAACCAGTGCTTCCCAAACTTACTTGACTCGCGACTCACTTTAAAGAAAAGGTGAGAGTCAGGACCCGCTAATTATAGACATACCCCGATTTCACAGTTGAGAATTTCAAGTTAAGTAGTTCTTAACTGTAAAATGCAGCGCTGTTATGTGAAGATTGTGCTTGTTATAAAAAAACTGAATTACTAAAACCACAAAAAAATCTGCTTTTGGGTCGCGACTCACACTTTGGGAAATTCTGACCAAACAGTTTATTTAATTACGCTACCAAATCCTATTGTTTAAGGCGACGCCACGAAATTTTGGCGACATGGATCTCCATTTTCCTCAGCAATAAAGAAACATATGTAATTACCAATTTATATACTAGATCAAGCATTTCATTGACATCATTTTGCCCGAAGATTTAGTTGATTGATTAATTTTTAATTGACCTTACGGCATAAGCTAGTTCGTGAGCGCATATTTGTATGGAGTAAGTCCCCCTCACTCCACTCCCCTAAGGCGCCGATTTGAAATTAAAAGTTTATCAATGCCTCGCCTACACATTCATATTGTCTTAATCTAGGTTACCCTGTTTAGATCAGACTTATAGAGACAAGCCTAAGTATACTACATAGTTGGACTCTACAGAAAGACTATTTTTGGCTTGTTATGATTCGTACTACGAAGAAAAACATCTTTCAGTAAACTTTTGGCAAATTGACAAAGGAATGGAACTTCTTTACTGGCATATTGGGAGTTTAGTTACTCGTTCAAATATACCTGTAATCAACGTTTTCTCTCTCGTTTTTCCATGTGAACGAAAAGGGACAGGCTATAATTAGAATGCCCGGTACAATCGACTTAAATGAGTACGTTCGTTCTATTTTTGATTTAACTGTTCGCCGGAGCCAGGCCCCCAATCACGTGGCTTAAAAAGTCTAAAAACAAAAGCTTGGTTTAAATTAAGACTGAACGTTCGAAATTTGAAACGTCGTATAATCGTAACAAACTGATAATAAAGCGAGATTTGTGGGTACATAGTGCGAAAATAAACTATTTCGACGTCACAGTCTTGAATTACCCATCCATCGTGTGGTACTGACGTTGATAGATAATGCAGCGTTCAGGAAATTTTCTTACGCTGTTAGAAAGAAGTATGAATGGTTTTATTTATGAGCGTGTATCAGAAAAAGTTACATATTTTATCATGTAATCGGCACGTCCTCTGAAAAAACTGGTCAAGTGCAAGTTGGAATCGTGCCTTGGGGGTTCCGTACATACTGATTAAAACACAAACGTTATAAACGATCAAACTAACTCGACATTTAAGATCTAATAAACTACAACGGGTCTAAGTTGGTCCATATTCCTTCTTGAATAAGACCCAATTATGAACGAAAAAGTCAACTGGAAGTACCCTATAGGGTTTCATAGCGAGCCACATTGTATGAAATTTATTAAGTAAGGGGCAATAACTTTTTTCCGCGTTACGTTTGAGGCCCGATTTTTTAACAGCACTATGGGGCCGTACAGTTCTTTAGGAGTTGATAGCTCTAACAGGGCCCGAGAAAAAGAGTCTTGACAGACGGACAACAAAGTGATCGTATAAGGGGTTCCTTTTTTTCATTTTGAGGTACGGAACCCTAAAAAGTGAAAAGACGTCAGTAGCAAATCCACCCACGACATCATAAGAAAATAATATATATTACTTGCGCGTAGGCGAATGTGAAAGTTATGATATAATTTTGCGACTAAATATACAGTTGAGGCCAAGGCCGCTTTAGGAATATGTTTTTCACGTAAGAAAAAAAAACAGCAACGTACAAATATACAACGTTGTAGAGTTTTTGCGGATCCGCAAAAAGGTGGCGCCTGACAATATAGATTTCTTCCATAAAAACTTGTCGATGATTTTAGTGTTCCGTGAAAACAAAGAAACCCTCATAACGGAGTGTAAGTATTATCTTTTTTAAATGGATAGGACTAGAAATGGGAAACGATTTCGGAAAGATTCCGGAAAGATTCGCATTGAAACCACCCGACGGGTATTTAGGAGTTATCTCACGGTTTTTATATGAAGCTAGGGACTATCTTAATGTATACAGTTCATTAGTACATGCTGAACAATACATTGGAAAATAAAGCCATGTATGTGATTAGTTTGTTTCAATCTGTAATTTTGTGATTTGTCAATAATTACCTGGGTGTTTCTTTTTTATAAAAAAATTTTAAGGTCACCCATGCCTAAAATAACTGAGACGAGCGTTGCTTAACTTGAAGCACCAAAGAACATAAACATTAAAATGAACGCAAATTTTCATGAGCATGAGTTCAAAGTTGGATTTGAAGTATTTTAAAATCATTATATCTTTTCATTTAGTAATTAATGAGTGTAAGTGAAGAGATTAAATAAAAACTACAAAACTAAATATTTAGAGTCTATTACGTATCAAGAACTCATTTCATATTTGTTAAAATACCCATTTCGGGTTGCAACTAGGGTTGCCAGATGGGAAAACCAAAATATATGGGCAAAATTTCAAAAAGTCAGGATTCTGGGAAAATTTAGTTATAGTAATTACAATAAAATATTTTTTTGGAAATTATGAGATTATACAGTTGAAAATTATAAGATCAAATTATAAGACAACTAAAACATACTTATTTCCTACTTTGCCACAAGTATTTGGCATTAGAGTTCACTGACTCCACCAATTTGGTGTTAACTGTTATTTGTCGGGACAATTTATATTTTGTCGGGACTCTGGACATCATATGAAATGTTGGGACAATTCCGACGATTCCCGACCATCTGGCAATCCTAGTTGCAACCCGGGCTGCTACGGAATCTTTCCGCCGCCCATCATTATGATGGTTGTGGTGCGTGAACACAGAAATTGCAACAAATAGGTAATAAGTGTGTCTAGCTCAGCTGGGTTAAAATTTAGTATTATCATTAGCATCTTTTGTCCGTGCATGCTGGGTATAAATAAGCCTCAGAATACAGAACAAACCAGAAACCCTCATCGCGCGCAAAACTGAGGCAATGAGATGTCGGTTATAATGTCCTACTGCGAGGTTTCGTTACTCAGTCTGCGGTCGACGCTCACTTCGTGCACTTGCGCTGTCTCTATCTAAAACAATTTAATTATGCCGACTTGTGTCGTTCCAACGTGTAAAAATTCGACTGCAAAAAACAAGAACCCCGATCAGGTCACATTTCATCGGTAAGTATTACGTTTACTAATCATCTTATTAAAATAAAGAATTTATTTACTGTACATATTTGTCATAGAAATTATGCCATCCATTTTGTGAGTGTTGCCAACTTTTAGTGGATTTATTTACCCTATTTTTTTTTTAATTATCATGCAACGCCGCATATTAAACAAATTTCAATAAGTAATCAATTTCAAACGCCGCTTATTAAGTAGATGATGCAAAATTGCCAAACGTTGTTCAAACAACTGTTTTGTAAAATAACTAAATGATTTGTTTATTTACATTTAATAGTTTTAATGACGACATGAAACCCCGAGAGGGTGTCAGAGGTGATACCAAGTATGAACGTAGTTCACGCTTGGTACACCCGCATTTCACCGACAATTATTACGTCCCAGACGTGATGGTTGGTAACTGGTGAGCCCTATCGCCGTACTTCGGGCACAAATGGACCAACTGCTTATCGTGCCTTCCGAAGCACGCAGACCGAACACAACTGAATGTGCACCACAGGGATTGAACCCACGACCTCTGTATTATCAGGCGAGCGTTCTACCACTCGACCACAAAGGCGGTCTACAATATTGTACTGAAAAATATAATAAATTGTAAACTTGTAAATTTTAGCTTTCCTGCTGATGAAAAAAGGAAAAGTTATTGGATGAAAATAATTCAAAAGGCACGGGTTGATGAAAATTGGAAACCTTCAAAATGGAGCGTTATTTGTTCAGAACACTTTGAAGAGCAATATTTCCAGTACACGAAAAGTGGTCTGAAAAAACTTAAGAAAGAAGCTTTTCCAAACAAGGTTCTGTTTATTTTTGTTATAATCATATTAGTTTAGATACTTAAGAGGTTATTTGAGAATGTTGTAATACTGTTACAGAATTTGGCCTTTATTCCAAGAAAGTCAGAAAAGAGCGTGGAAATGAAAACATCTGAAGCTCACAGCTCAACTGTAAGCATTTTCAAATGTACCTATAAAATGAGTTTAATTATCTTTTGATATGATTACTTTAAGATTTTGTTTTTATTTTCAGAATACACAATTAGAATGTCCAACAGAATCGCCTATACAATCAAATTCAGGGATAAGCAGTGTGGATATTTCCGATTCAAATTCTGTGTTTGACACCCCAAGGAAAGTTAAATTGAAAGCTCAATTACTCCGTAAACATATGGTTTGTGTAAAGCACGTTCGAAAAATAAAAACTTTGCAGCAAAAAAACAGGCGCTTGGAAAAAAGAAATGTGTCTTTAAAGAACATACTAAGAAACTTAAAAAAAAATCGATATGTTAATGATGACGCTTACGAGCTACTTTCTACAAATGTTGTAGCAGCCGATATTTTCAATAACGTTTACAAAAAAAACGTACTAAAAAAGAAAAAAACCAAGTACACAGCCAACATAAAAAAGTTTTGTCTTACATTAAATTTTCTTTCGCCGACTGCTTATAACTACGTGAGAGCTACGTTTGACACTTGCCTTCCTCACCCTAAAACATTGTCAAAATGGTACTCCAATGTGAGTGGAGAACCTGGATTCTCAGAGGAATCATTTTTGGCTTTAAAGGAAAAGGCTGCATCGGCGTCAGAGCGTAAAATAATTTGTTCTCTCATGGCTGATGAGATGTCTATCAGACGCCAGAGCTTGTGGGATGGAAAAAAAAATTGTGGATATGTCGATATGGGGACCGGTACCTCAGAAAATTGCCAAACATTAGCCTCGGAAGCTTACGTATTATTAATTAATGGTATTAATGAACACTTCAAATTACCGCTTGGATATTTTTTGGTGCATGGTTTAAATGCCGAGCAAAAAGTTAATTTATTTAGGTTGTGTCTTATTAAATGCCATGATGCTGGTATCAAAGTAGCATCCCTAACTTTTGATGGACATTCAACCAATTTGACGGCGATGAAACTTCTAGGGTGTAAAATTGATCCCAAAAATGAGTTAAAGACCGTGTTTAAACACCCTGTGGATAAATCCAATATCGTTGTATTTTTGGATCCCGTCCATATGTTCAAACTCGTGCGAAATAACTGGGAATCAAAAAAAGTATTCTTAGATGAAAATGACAGCGAAATCGATTGGGACCTTTTGTGCGAGCTAAACAAAACTCAAGAAAACGAAGGACTACATTTTGCAAACAAGCTTACACGTAGGCATATTATGTTTCGTAACAATGTAATGAAAGTAAAGCTTGCTAGTCAAGTTTTGAGTGAAAGCGTAGCTACAGCTGTAGAATTTTGTAGAGAGTATGCAAAGATATCCAAATTTAAAAATTCAAAACCAACCGAAACCTTTTTAAGAAACATGAACGATCTTTTCGATATATTCAATTCCCGTAATATGCAACAATTTGATTATAAGCAACCGTTGAGCAGTCATAATAAAGACAAAATACTTACATTCTTGGAATTAATGAAAACTTACATCTATAACTTAAAAATAAAAAATGCTACGAAAAGAAAAATTAATCAGGACGGGAAAAATGTGCAAATAATAATTAAAAATTACAAACCAATTCTAGAATGCAATATCAAAACTGGTTTTCTCGGAATACTTATAGGTATTGAAAGTTTAAAGTCACTATATAGAAATCTAATTGAGACTGAGAACATGCTTGTTTTTATACCTACATATAAATGTAGTCAAGACCACTTGGAATTATTTTTTGGTACGATTAGAATGCATGGTGGCCATAACAACAATCCGAATGCAAAGCAATTCAAAGGAATTTATCGCAAACAATTATGTCATTTAGAAATAAAAGCGTCTGACAGTGGGAATTGTATACCCTTAGAGAATATAGCGGTACTGAATTGTTCGTCCCCAACGAAAGTGATAAATACCACAACGGAGTCACAACGGTTAGATAACGATGACCAAGAGGTTGATGATTTAAACCAATCGACGATCGATAGCAGCAGTAGTGACAATATTGTAAAATTATTATCTTCGGAATTACCTGAGCTACATGATGTGACTAAATATGTCGTAGGCTACATAGCTGGGTCTGTCGTACATTATCTTACGAAAACGATCAAATGCCAATTTTGTATTGATGCAATGATCACCTCAAATGTCCTGTGGTTTCACAGACTAATTGCTTTAAAGAATAGAGGTGGACTTTGCTTTCCATCTGAAAATGTTTATAGTGTGTGTTGTACATGTGAATCCCATGTAAGGAGAATTGCTCGAGAAGATTTTGTAATTTCTTCAAATAAACAACATCTACGAATTGTACTCGAAATTTTTAAAGAGTTTATTGGAAAAAATAATTTGTTTTTATCTGATGATAATCATGTAAATGGTCAAATTCATAGGAATCACCTCATAAGAGCGGTCATTGAAAAATATCTAGACATAAGATTACATTATTTATCAAAATGTAAAACTCTTCGCATTAGTGCCGAGTCTAAAAGGCAATATTACAATAAACTTACGCAACAAAAAGGTAACTAAATGTGAGTAAAACAGTTACTAAATACTTATTGTTTTGAAAAACTAGGCTACCTGCATATTTATAATGTTAAAAATGTACGTTAAATAATTTAAAAGTTTTTAATGAATATATTTGATTTATGTATAGATACAGTTTTTTATTTTTATAAAACCATTTTATCACCTTTAGATATCAGTAAGTGCTTACAACATATTAATACCATAGAAGAGCTTACGATATATTAATTTTACCCCAAAGCGGTAAATTGCACTTGCGTTCGCAACACCACACGGGTAGGAAGTGCGGTAGGCGGGGAGCGGAAAGTTTTGCTTTCGGACACAGTACGCTGCGTACAGATGTGATTGAATGCGGTTTCTGGTTTGTTCTGTATTCTGAGAAATAAGCCTCTTCTTTCTTAACAATTTCTTTCTAATCGGGGAGAGCGGATAAACTGTAAAAGTAAGTTATTTTAAAAGGATTTTTCTACGAATCTGTACATTTATTTTCTCAATTAAAAATCTATTGTGCGTACTCCTAGTTGCATTTGATCAGGTTTATAATCGTCTTTACATCGTTCATCACTATGCGATAGTAAAAAGTCAAATATAGGGCAGGTTAAAGCCAAAATAGCCTTTTTACTGGGCTGACTTCCCCGAGGGTTTATCCGCGATTTTGTAGAATTTACGAGTTGTTGGCACTTTGAAAATGTTGAAAATTCATTTTTAATTTCAAATATATTGTTTTTAAATGCAAATTAAAACTATTCAAAATGACGGAACTCGTTTATTGTATACAACAGACATTTTTATGACTTTTAATAGACAAGGTAGGTATTGAGAATATTACACTCGGGTCTAGTATTTCAGGATATTTTGCTAGAGTTAGTGTTGCCAAGGTTAGAATGTGAAATGAATCCAATGGACATCATCTATATTCAAAGCTACGAATAGACGTCCCCTGCCAAGTACTTTTTGATAGGGAATAGAAAATGCTTTAATATATGGGACTTCATTCCCCTGATCATTCACTCACTAGCTAGAGGATTAGAATAATACTTATTTAAGGTGACTTTAATTTATACAACCAAATTCTTGCTGAGGACTCGGTAAGTGCTTTGATGATCCTATCTGTGAAATTCGTAAATTATTCTTTCCGTGTTCCTTACAAACGCAAGAGGAGTCAATTACTATAATTTTGCAAAGTAAGCAGAAAGTGTTGTCGATCCATTTTACTCATCACTTACCAAGCCTCCAGTATGAGTTTGGCCGTATAAATTAAAGTCACCTTATATACCTAGTAATATATCTCACCTATTCAATCTCCTAACATTATCTCCAGGTTTATAATCCAATTGATGAAGAAAATCAGAACTCGTCAAATGTCAAAATCACTCGGAATACATAAATGTATAACAAGCGAAAGAAGATTGGTAGGATCGTAGCAGTTCTGTAGTCTCTGGGAGACGGGCTTGATTATGTATGTCATGGAATATTGCAAGTCTCGTATGCAAATCAGTTAAAGAAACAGATTGAGAAAGATTAGCATAGCAGGGACAAGAATATTATAGAGTCCTTGAAAATTCCATTCCACTTAATTAAGTGTTTTTGCTCATCGATAATTAAATATTGTTTTTTTTCTCGTTTTGTTTTATTATTTTTCATGTTGTTATTGTGGACCATCGTGATCATCATACATTAAATGTAAAAATGATCCGCGCACAAATGGTTCCGTACCACCACACAATACAGGTACGGAACCCTTAAAATATTATGGTAATAACAACAAAATATAGATGTCATATCATATCAACAAAAAATAAGGCGCTAAAATAGTAGCGCCTGACAAAAAAATTGGCGCCGCGGTCTGCGTATAAAACCCAAAACCCCACTATTTATTATTTTACTTTAGAATATGTTCTACAATATGACTATAGTAGTTTATGGTACAAGTGCGTCAAGGAGGCAATAGCTTACGAGTAACGATTTGAAACACGTGCGATAAGAGAGTGTTTTAAACGTCACGAGTAAGTTATTGCCCTTACGCACGTGTATCATACTACGTTTTTCAATACAGTGTGAGTATTTACATTTAATTTATTTAAATTAAACGTATTTAAAGAAACAAACAAACAATAAAAATACTCCAAATGAACTTTAGGCGGGCATTTTCTTTTTATCGCACGCAAGTTGCCAACTTGACGGAAATAAGCTGCTTTCAGTTTGATGCGTTCGAAGGCTGCTTTCAGTAATACATAGCATAAATTCGACTCCACCAGCTTATTCCAATAATGTAAATAGGAATGGCTGCCCGAAATTGTCTATTCTTTAGATACAAAGAATGTTGTTAATAAGGTAGACCGACCGATAACATTGTATTTATAGGGTTCCATAGTACCTAAAAGGTGAGACTCCGTTGCTGTCCGTCCGTCCGTATGTCACAGCCTCATAACTTTTGCACCGTTAGAGAAAAAGACTTGAAATTTTCCACAAAAATAGCATTCACTTGCCTACACAATACGGTACAAAAAAAATTGAAATTGTTGAAAATGTTTCCATTACAAAAGAGAAAAATAAAATAAAAATTCTTAAAAATACAATATGGTTATCAAATTGTAGATATTAAAGAGCTGCTTCTAAAAATATATACTTTTATATTTACTGGCACCGATTTCGAGAAATCTTTGAAAAACCACAAAAGTTGCATGTCCCCCCCCTTATTTCCGAAACTAATGAACCGAAATATAGAAAAAAATCATGGTAATTTAGGATTACCTACGTAAAGATTACAAGAGAAATATAGCGGGTGAGATATTCATGATAGCAAAATGACAAATTTATTTTTTTACCCACAAGTTTTATTTCGAGTACGGTATAAAAAGATTCGAGTCTCTTATGTGGTACAATCAATTATTTTTTTAGTTATCGTACACAGTTATGGGCATGATTTTAAATACCTTCTTCCTGACTATTCTCAAAACTGCCGAATTACGGAACCCTAGGTATGCGAGTCTGACTCGCACTTGACCGTTTTAAAAAAAATAATGTACAGATAATACAAGTGGCCAGTATCATTTTGCGAACTGGCACATTAAAACTTTTTGTCTTTGGGCAAATTAAATTAGGTTACCCACCAAGAAGTTTATTTTAACCAGATTCCAGTATCCTTCTTGTTACCTATGTATTATCAAAAGAAATTAAAAAGTAAAAATCAGGCACGAATGTTCAACTTGCTTAGCTTCTCATGAAATAACAAGTATTATTTGTTTTCAGTGCAGTTGATTTCGGAATATTCTGCAGTGTCGAAATGAACACGTGTTCTGTTTGAAAAATATGTTCCTTTTGTACAAAACGTCATGTGACGCTGATCTTAGGCACATTCACACATAAGACAAACTGGAGATGTGAAGACAAAACGTGTCTACACGTGAATCTACAAACAATACAAAACATTACCCTCTTTTCCTGTGCAATGGGTAACAAAAGGAAACCTCATCGGAATAAGAATGAAAAATTGTAAATGGCATTTCTTTGCCGTTTCTTGGAAGAGACCGCATCAAGTTAGACACTTCTGACTTTGTACCTATCTTATATTCTTCTCTGTAGGGGCTAATGTCGTACTGCAAGTTTATAGCTTGATGTGGTCTCCACAGTACGTCATAAACATTGAAGCGGTTCCGTCACTCACTGCAGATGTGTCAAGTACGTTTCATTCTTTTGACATCCCATATAAAAGCGCATTATGCGAGCGAGACCATCAAAGATTTTCCGATTTTTTCCGTGTTCCGAGTATAATTCTCCACCTAAATACAATTCAGCTAAATCGAAGCCATTGTTGAGTGATGCCTCAGCCGAAACAAAGCTTCACTTTTAACGGGGAAAAAAGAAATAGTGTAGTAGTGAACTGTACTTAGTAAACGAGAAAAACATAAAAATAAAAACCGGCCAAGTGCGTGTCGGGCCACGCGCAATGTAGGGTTCCGTAGTTGCCCGGTATATATAAGTTGGTCTACTAAAACAGACCACGCCAAACTTCTGGTTTTGCAAAGTTTGGCGCGACCTGTACTCGTAAACCTGTAAAGCCTACTTAGCTGTGATAGTTTTCCTTTTAAAGTCATTATACATACTACTTCTGTAATTTTTTTCACATTTCTATAAACAACCGTTTGGCCGGCAGGAAGGGGGGGGGGGGGGAACCTCCACTCTAACTAAATTTTTCACTTTAAAGCTTAATATTTCGCCAACGGATCCCTAAATTGAAAAATGGTTTTCACACACCCATAATGTTTTTCAACGGCCTATCCAACGATTCCCCACACTATGGAATAGACGAGAAAAAAAAATCATTCCCAGTTTACGTGTATGAGAGATACCCTTAAAAAAATTTTTTTTCAAGATTTTATTTTACCGTTTTTCAAGCGTGATTAATATTTATATCCATGCCAAATTACAGTTTTATAGCACTAAGAGTCTCTGCGCTAAGCCGCGGACGGACAGACGGACACACGGACATGGCGAAACTATAAGGGTTCCTTTTCGGACTACGGAACCCTAAAAATCATTAAAACTTAGTGTTGCGAGGTGCAACCTTTACCCAGTAGCGAGATATTTAGCGGAAAGTTGCTAGATTGCCTGATTTTTTTACCAAATAAATAGATAGAAGTAGCTAAGTGTTTCTAAGTAGGTAAAGAAAACGATGGCATAGATCACGATAATTGATTTATTATATTATAATTAAAACATTAGTTTTTTTTTAAATTAAAAAAGTGTATTTGGAGTAATTACAAATAATAATAAATGTTACAAAAAAAAACTAATCAATCAAACAGATCAAAGAGAAAAATTTAGATGGCTGGGCTTGTGAAAACACAACTTGTTGTGTTGAGCTTCTTTCTTTGTATTGCCAAAGAATATAGAGTATTACTTGTGTTGGTGTGGTTTTAACGGTATCCATTTTTTTAAGTACTTCTTTTGGTTAAATACACGGTAAAAAATTATTTCCTCAAACCAAAGAAATTTCTTTGATTCAAAGATGTATTGTTTCCTATTTGTACAATAAAACAGCTTAATCACAATTTATAGCACCATTTGAATCAAGCAAAATTTTTTTTCGCCATTAGTTTAATTAAATTGTAGCCACAAAATAGCTAAGTTGGCAACAGTGTGAAATGGAAACTGTGCCGGGCACATGTTTAGTATGATGTCACTCCTACGCCGCCGTTCACTGTCACTGTTAGTCGACCAATCACATACACAGTACGAACCAATCATGAGCTTTTGCACATTTGAGTCTCTGGTACCATTTTCGAATGACATGAAAATGAAAAGCTTTGTACGGAAGTTTCACGCTGGCAGCAAAGAGGTTGTCCAAAAGCTTGGTTGAAATACCTTAGTCGTTGTAAAGCCTCTAATTTGTGAGCAATGGACGGTAAACTTAACCGCAGAGAGTCCGTCTATTATCTATTTTACATAAGTTTTAGTTGAGTTGAAAGTAAGAGGATTCACTAAAGACGGAAGTAAAAAAATTTATGATAAAATACCTCAATGAACTTTTAAAAACAGACCAACAAGGAGCTTAGTATTTATAAAGGTGGCCATATATGAGGTCAGTAAATATAAGAAAATAGCATTTGTTACAAGCATTTTGAGGTCAATAAATATCGAAATTGTATTGATCTAACTTTAACGGTACAGGAAAACAAGATTAGTTTTCCTGTATTATATATATATTTTTTTTCCTGTATATTTCCTGTATATATAGATAAGTATTTATTTATCTGTACATGCACATAAAAATATAAGTAACTCCACCATATTTTAAAAATACAATTGGCTCAAAACCAGACAAGCATATACGTCTATGGTAGGGCTAGTTCATTCACAGTATACCGGGTGTAAATAGAGTGCGACCATTACATGAAACCACATATTCTACCGACCCTACTGAACCACTTTTCCCAAGAATCATATCCGCGGACACCCTTAGCTTAGGAAATAATTGAGTTCCAAACAAAAACGCATGAACCCTAACGCACCGACATACGGGCGAGTTTAGAGAGAGCATCGTCCGTGAAACCTGCAGCTGATTGAGGTCAACGCTCTCTCTAACCTCGCCTGTATGTCAGTGTTAGGGTTCACGCGTTTTTGTTTGGAACTCAATTATTTCCTAAACTAAGGGTGTCCGCGGGTATGACTCTTGGGAAATGTGGTTCAGTAGGGTCGGTAGAATATGTGGTTTCATTTAATGGTCGCACTCTATTTACACCCGGTATATTTTCTCAGGTGGTAGAGCTGATGCCGGGCTCGACTGTGGAGGTACCACCATCTTACTCGCAAATCCTCCCGAAGTTAGTATGGGCATTTCTTCCAGGAGGACCGCCAACAGTGGCGAAATTTCAGAAAGGCCAATCTCCAGCAGTGGACGAAACAGGCTGATGGATGGATAGATTGTCTCAAAGAGCGGTTTTTGCGGCATTTACAAATAAAAATGTGTACTTACTTATAGTAATGCCTCACTAGATTATTAGATAATCTATGTCAAATCAAAACATCGACTACCATAATAAGGAACAAGGCAGTACAACTTCCACGATGATTTAGGAGCAGTTTTGCATCACAATTGATTGTTGTAAACAATTTTACTTCCTACGCCACGCCTTACTTACTCTATCGTGTAATTTGATGTGATTTACTTTTTACATTTACGGATTATGAATATAATTTTTCATTTTATAAGTATGCAGATACTGTTTATACGAAGGTACACTACAAGGAGCGTGAATAAAAAACTAGCTTTTGCCCGCGGCTTCACTCGCGTGGAAGACATTGGTGCGTAAGATAAAAACTATTATCGACAGTTTTCGGCTTGGCGGTCATTTTATCAACGCCCGTATCGTCTATTATATTGACCCGGGTCACTAGAATGATAGTAAAAAAACCGCATCCAAATCCGTTGAGTGATTCCTAAGTTACATATTGACGAAACATACAGATAGACAGACAGACAAAATTCTAAAAATTGCAATTTTGTCTTCAGTACAATACCAAGCACTGATTTCATTTAAAACTTCGCAAGAATATTCAATGTACAGACACGACTTTTACACTACTTTAATTTATACTAGCTTTTACCCGCGTATAAGCTATATCCATTCTAAATTTCATCCAAATCCATCCAGCCGCATCAGCGTGAATGAGTATATTTGTGTGATAAGCTTAGAAAGCTTCATAATATTTTTTATCTTTAGAAACCTGTTACAATGATGACTCTTAATTTTCCATATGCGAAATGCTCTCGTGAGGTCACTCTTACTTACGCCATTTATGCTTCAAATTCAAAAAGAAAGTAGTCATTTTGTGTCGTCCGCAAACTAAAAAACAAAAGGTGTCATACTTCGTTTGTTTAAAAAAAAGGTAAGCCGTTACATTCAACATGATTTTTTCATCGTATACTCCGTACAATTTTAATAAGAACGCCAGGTGTCAGGATTTGCATCGGAAAAACTTTGTACAAGCGTCGCTAAATTAAATAATGTTGTAAACCTGATTTCTCGCTGTTTTTTCTTTAAGTCAATATTATTGTGACTAAAATTTTATTCAAGCAAAGACTTAAAAACCAGAATTTATCTATACGAGGAGATAATTAAGAAAATTAAGCCCATTTTTACTTGCTGTGACAAAGCCACCTCACCTTGAAAAAATTGTACTCGTATGGTTGGAATAATCGATTAATTATACATATAGAGTCAAACGTTTCAATAGACCCACATAATTTCTAAAGAAGCAAACGCGCTCTATTATCTGTTGTTTTCGTAAGCGAGTAAACAAGAGGCATTTCAAGAGTTGCCATTCTAATCAAGCTAGTATTGGAGTGTAGTAACTTTATTCCTCCCAGAAACCTATAGGATTTTATCAACACGTTCGATAGGCCAGTATATATTCATTGAATGTTTCATGTATCTCTGGAAGAAAAATCCTGTAATTTCTTTACAGATTATTTAAAACCCATTTCTTGAGATCAAACATTTATTTCTTTCCCATGTGAGTTCTGCAATAAGGTTAGGGAAGTAGTTTAATTTTTTCTAAGTAAATTAATAAAGCTTAACCATCCGCCACTTCGAGAACATCTGTAAAAAAAATATAAATCTTTATCGTCTGTCACATTTGACATCTGTCATAAAAATCTGTGAAAATTGTTAATTCAACATTTTAGGATTCATTAACTTGCTAACAATTTACTTAATATTATTTTGGTATTTGTTTATAGATTACTTATCATTTATTTTAGGTTTTAGGTATGTCGTTTACGCTTAAGGCTCCTCTTTCGCAAAATACCATGAAACTGAGTCATTTTGCATTGATATAAAACGACCAAAAATCATCTTTTTTATCAGAAAAAAATATGTGTTAATCTACAAGATATGAAGAGTGATGTGGTGTTCTCCGAATTCTCTGAAAATACATAGAACCGAAGAAAAAAATATTTTAATTCAGCCTTGATTTTTGCACTTGTAATGGTCTAACTCCTGCAATTTTTGTCGAAATCATATCAAAATTTGTGAACTTCACTACATAATAAAGTAGAAGGAGTTGGTATTCTTTCTTCTTCGAAATTACGTTTACTTTATTTATATTAAATAATAATGCGTCTGATTCGAGAGCGAGTTCATGCCGTACCCCGCTTTCGCCCGAAAAATCAGTGCGGGGCGAGACGTGTTGCTGGATGGACCTGCGCTGCTTTACGCTCTGACTACTAACGCTAAAATTTAATACTAAGTTGTAAAATACGCAGTAGTGAGTTCGTGAGTTCAAGATGGGAAGCAAACAGAGGCGAAAAAAACTTTACCTTAAAAAATTCTACCGGGAAAAAGGACGCAATTTAACGGTTTAACACGAATACTATTGGGAATTTCGACAAACAAGCCCTAGATGAAAAAAAAACTACCGGGAGAGATAATCATAGTATTGTATGATATCAAGTAAACGACCGCCATCTTGAATTCTGAACTCGTGGTCAAGATTTGGGCCTGCCAACATCGAAATTTGTGTTCAGTTGGTCCAAATCAGTGGAAATAGCTTATTGGGATTTTTTTTACCATCAATGTCGCTAGAGTTCATAAAATGTCCCTTTTTGAGAAAAGTGAACCAGCCTATGAGTTTTTTAATTATTTTTATTCTTCACTCAAAATCATAGCTTTCCTAAATTGAAAGGGGGTCAAATACCTATATCTGGCCCTATCTATTTCGTTTATGTAGCCAAATTCATACTGGAGACACGGTAACTCAGTCACAATTCACACCCGGAATACCTGACACCCCCTCGGGGATTCATGTCGTGACGATATACAAGGTGATTTTAATTTATACAGCCGAACTCATACTGGAGGCTTGGTAAGTGATCAGTAACACCCCAAGCGGCACATGACAGCTGCATAGCAGCTGGAATATAGACTCACTAAATGCTCGTAGCTGTATTAGGTTGCTGTACAAGAGCTGAGTAAGCTGCTACACAGCCCTTGTAATGCTAAATTGGGCCCCAAATTAAACAGCACTGAGCATTACAATAGCTGGTTAATAGCATGATAAGAGCTGTACAAGTCTGATTCTAGCTTACGATTCAGCTCTTATAATGCTCTTGTGCAGCACACGACTGTTTAAGGCCTTGACAACAGCATTTTACAAGAAAGAAATAACCAAAAAATATTAATATATTGCTATCGCATTCATATTAATCTGAATTCTTGTATATTGTTCTCTATTAGAGGTCTGTGTCAGTAAATATCAATTTATGGTAAAGTGTAATGAACACGTTTTTTGTCTTTCCGTGAATATATTGTGTTGGGGATTCCACTTTACTGTGAATATATATAGGTGTTTGTATTAAATATTTCACGGGCCATCAAAATAATAACGATAAGCCGAAAAAAAATCTCAAAATATATACGGTGTAAGAATATTTTATGGATTGTGACGCATTTTATTGTATTTCATACATATGATTTTGTCAAATAAATTAAGTGAAATTAATATTATCACATTATTTGGCATCAAATTTCATGAAAACAAATAAGATATCGTATTTTTTTTTTAAACAAATATTTTCATTGTTGTGAAATGGCGTCTATTTACTATACAGCACTTACTCTTGTATCACTCTCTTGTAATGCTCTTTGCTGTATAATGGCAATCCTTTAGTCTACGTACCAGCCCATTGCATTATGATGGCTTTACAATGGATCTTAGCTAGTCTAATCACTGTCTAATGGCGTATTGCAAGAGTATTCAACAGCTCTTTAGGGATCAAAATATTAATAGTGATCCAAAAATGCGCAAAATGATCAAAGCAAATAAAAATAAAGTTGTTGTATAAATAAGCCAAAGTAAATGAAAAAAAAAAACCTCGCAGTAAAAACACATTTTATTACCCTTTGAGACAAATACAATTTTAATATGAATGAAAGTCTTATTTTAGGAGTTCCACTATGATTATTATTATAATTTGCGACTTGTTTCGTTAAATTGATATCAATGCCCCTCCATCGTTGTATTGCCCGACGATGTCACTTTGATGAAACGAGTCGTAAAAAATAATAAAAATGATAGTGGAACTCGTACAAGGAGACTTTCATTAATATTGAAATAAAGTTCCATCAATAGTGACACACAACAGTAAAAATTATGTTTGTACATAAAACATACTCGTAACTTGGTAACACTGTGCGAATAATATAATATTACGAATAATATAAGGTGTTTTAATTTAAATTGAAAGTAATTTAGGAGGTGATTCAGTGTCGTTAATACATCACATTCCACTTTTTTTGCGCGAACTTTTTCTTCACTTGTCCATACAAACTGAATTAGCTGATCGGACCACTTTGTACAGAGAAGTGGAACAAAAGTTTGCGCAAAAAAAAGGGCTATGCAGTGCAATGCGATGTATTAACGATACTGAATCACCTCCTAAAATACTTTCCACTTAAATTTGAAAGACCTTATATGTATATTTTTTACCTAAGTCGTCACGACATGAATTTGCGAGAGGGTGTCTGAGGTGTACGAAGTGTAAACTGTGCGGAGTGAGCCACAGTCCACACTTCAGACAGCCATTTTTCACCGATAATTTTCTGCCCCAGCTGTGACGGGTGGTGAGCCCTATCGCCATACATCGGGCACAACGGCTTAACGTGCCTGTCGAAGCAAGCGGGGTTTTTGAAATCCATTAGTTTAGTCGCGGGGGGAGGAAGGTATGACGGGAGAGGCGGCCAGCGCGGCACCAGTGTTTTTGTTTTGTTGGTTGATCAGTCAGTCGCCTTCTTTCGCCTTGTACACGCGTCTCGCGTTCCGTTCGCACACTTACATTGTTTCGATACGTTCGGCAGTTTTTTTTTTGTATCTTATCTTGGTACCGAAAGTTATTGAAAATTATTATTTCTGCTAATTCCTTCACGGCTTCTTGAGCAATATTTCTATTGATGGCCCATTTTTTATGTCTTCTTGAAATAAAATATTTTTCATATAAGTATTTTCTACTTTTTCTTCATCTGCACTATTTGATCCCAAACTATCACTATCAGACATAGTTTGATCTAAATGACTGAATCGGTCGCTTTTTAAATCCATAAACCGTACGGAACCCTCGTTGCGCTCTGACGACTCTGATAATTTTCTGCAGCTTGGTTGGTGTAGAAAATTTTCTTTGTGAAAATCAATATTTTGTGTCCTTTTATCGAAGTCTGCTTGTATAGAACCCTTATTGTTATGTGCAAGAGAAACTTGGTTATTAAGTGGATGGGGCAAATTTTCATTATGAGTATTTACGACATCGCTACTTTCCGATCTTTCCTTGACCGTATTCTTAGCGTATTCCTTTGAAAGTTTTCTGTTATCTCCACCAGTCCTTTTTCTTTTATTCCATGGTTTTAATGTTCTCCATAATCGATATTAAAACCTATTGCGTTTTATCGCTAAGGTTATGCACAAAAATTAAATTGACGTTAAACGAACACCAATAATCTAAATTTACTCTTTAATAATGCTGTTGGCTGTACAATGGCTTTTAGCTACACTCTAAGCATTGGCATTATAGTAGAGTACGACTATACCATACTGCAGCTCATGATGAGACTCTGAGAGTGAGACTCTTGTGCAGCCGTTATCAAGCTCATTAATTTAGCATTACATTAACATTTTTGTACACCATATAAAAGCCAATGACAATATGTTATTCTTTAATGCAGCCCTAAGCATTACAAGAGCGTTGAATTTTGCTGTTAACCAGCCGTTAACAAGCTGTGGGTCTTTAAGAAAGCTTGTAGCATTCTACGTAGTCAACGACTGGACTGCGGCTTTTTAAAATGCTACTGTAATGCTTTCTGCAGAAAATTTCACCATTATAATGTCGTTCAACTGCTGTGCTGCTTAACAGTGTATGAAATCTGCATTAAAACAGCTTAAAGACTCGTAATATTCTCTAGTACAGCTGTTAAAAAGCTCTTGACTTGCTTGTTTATGGTTTAAATTTTCGCTTATGTGCTGCTTGCGGATCAATAACACTTTGCTGATTTTGCAAAATGGCTGGCTTTGCGTTTGTAAGGAACAAAAAGGGTCATCGTACCTTGTTACTGAGCACTTACTAAGTCTTCAGTAAGAATTTGGCTGTATAAATTAATGTCACCTTAAAATATATATACAATATTTCACATAAAGGGTCATCGAACCTTGGTCCTGATCACTTACCGGGTCTCCAATATTAATTTGGCTACATAAACAAAAGTCACCGTATATTTATTAACCTACTTAATATAAAATCGTAGGTATCTGTAATTTCACTACTCTATGGCCCTGGCACTCTCGGACGGTACGTAGCGACGAGCGTTGCGCGCGCGATCTTCCGGTGCGGGTAGCGCGGGGATGAGGTATAGGCTCCGCCCAGATTCTCAAGGTTATTCGCGTTGGGTGCAACCTTAAGAATTTGTTTTACACAAAATTTTAACTGAACAACCTCCAGTGAGTCTTTTCGCACAAAACTCGACTTTGGCGGAAGTAATATGTGGTATTACATTATTCGAAGCCAGATAAAAAGGCAAAAAAAAAAACAAAACCTTTGAGGAATTCAACATTTTGGGCCTGAAGGCATGATACATACATCCATCCATCAGCCTGTTTCGTCCACTGCTGGACATAGGCCTTTCAAGGATTTTGCCACTCTTGGCGGTCATCCTGGAAGAAATGCCCATACTCACACACGCTGGGCAGGCGGGTTGGTGAGCGCGGTGCCGAAACCCTTGCACCAGTGACGCCGCTGCCCGTCACCAGTCTGATTTATATAAGGCCCGGCAATTGGGGATGGATATACCGCCATTCATCGGTCCCAGGCAATGGTGGGCCGCCTGGTTTTGCCTGAGAGCTGTTCTCTTACTCTCCCCCGAATAACTTCGGGAGGATTTGCGAGTAAGATGGTGGTACCTCCACAGTCGAGCCCGGCATTAGCTCTACCACCTAGTAAAAGGTAATAGGATACATACACATCACAGTGAATCTAGCACATCTTTTTCTTGGCTCAAATAGGTCAAGGTATGTGCTGTTAGTTCTACTGTCTGCATATCAATGGCTTATAAATGATTCATTCATTATTGCCACGTGTATTGACACTGTGTTAGATTATGTGAATTCATAAGAAAATCCTGATGTGGCTTTGTGTCTTATTTATCTGTGGACATAAGTGTCTGTGATCGTTAAAAAGAAATTCATTATTTAAAAGTGACAACGATCTTTTTTCGGCCTGTAGCTGACTAATATTTAACTTCCCTGTATTCTCCTCTCTATCTCTATTCATTATAAATGCAGCGTCGGTCAGTCGACTGTTGACTGTTAGCTAGGAGATTTCTTGAGAAAGGTTTTAAGATATCATTTATTGCACTTGTGCTGCTTAGGGGCAGAGAATCTTAGTTACTACCGAATTTGAAGAAACGAAACGCAAAAAATTAATTCTGAGAAAGATTAGCAACAAAACGCAAAGCAGTCTCAAATGTTAAATAGACGAATTGGCTCCAATCGGCCTATAACGTTATACGTGAGAGCCATATGTATAAAAGATAATTTTTTTTTTTTTTTAGTTTATTGAACAATTTATACACATTACACTAAAAAACAATTATTATAGAACTATCTGACGTAAGCCACGAAGGTTTATCTGCCGATAGTGAGTTCTACATTACACTTTATACATTCAAATAGGTTAATTTAGCTTATTTTATTTACAAAATGTAGTTGACGTCACTACATTCCACCATGTACTTTTTCAGTTTTGTCATATAATTATTTTTATTATTAAAATACCATTTTTGCAACTCTTTTGGAAGGCTATTGATGATTTTTGGTAGTATAAATTCCCAATGCCTAGTTCCGAAAACATTATTACATTTAGGTAAATTAAAGGTTTTAGTATCGGATAGTTGCCTTAATTTATTAAATCGTGTTTTTCTTTGCAAAAGTGGTACTTTATTTTTTTCTTCATTGAGGATAGACGATTTTAATTTATTTTGAATAGGTATTACATGACAATAACGAAACAATTGAGTATAATCTTGACAATTTTTTTCTTTTATATATTTAGGTACAATTGTTTTGAGAAGTCTAATTTGTAGTTTAAATATATTTTCTAAGTGAGTTTTATGTGTTCTACCGTAACTACTTAGTCCATAACTAATAATGGAATCAACAAGTGCTAAATATAATAATCTTAATATTTTGTACGGTACTTTATATTTGAGAATAGATAGCTTGCATAAAATAGCTCTAAGTTTTTTACTAATATAGTTAATATGCGGACGCCAGGTAAATTTATTATCAATGACCAAGCCAATATACATGTGTTCTTTAACAAATTCTATTTCCGTACATCTGCATTGAAACATATTTTGATGAAGGCAGTGATGATCATGTGCGACAATAGATGGCTGGTGAGATATTTTGCTATGAGAGGAATGAATATGCATTGCTTTTGTTTTATTCGCGTTTAACACCAGTCCCATATCATGCGCCCATTTACATAAGATATTAAAGTTATTTTGTAATTGAAGCTCTGCATTTTTTATATCTCTTTCTGCAACTACAATACACGTGTCATCGGCAAACTGATATACATCAGTATCGGACCTTATATCGCTGTACACTGTCTGCGTCGTCAAGGCCGTGTTCCAAATTTTATGGACGATCGCGTTTCTGCTATACTGGTAATAGTTTTGAATACCTCGAATTTATCTTTATGATGATGAGAGATAACGTTGTAATGCCTGGGAGTTATGCAAAACGGGAAGGTGAAATGAAATAAAAACCAGCCAAGTGCAAGTCGGACTCGTGCACGAAGGGTTCCGTACCATCTACACTATTATATAAAGAGGAGAGATTTGTTTGTTTGTTTGTATGTTTGAGGTAAACTTTGGAACTACTGAACCGATTCTAAAAATTCTTTCTTTTGTAAAAAGCTACAATATTGCTGAGTAACTGAAAATTCAATATTTGTGGACCATGTCGGGAGAAAAAACGCTGCTTAGTCGGCGGGCCTTGACCAAATGGTTAGTTATACGTGATAAAACCGGTTGTTTTTGCATAAGAGGGAACTGTATGTTTAATCTGACTAAACATTTCCATCTACAACGATCCTGACACACCTCTTGGCACTTTGATAAAACATGGTGACCAGGGTCTGATGATGGGACTGGAAGATGGGTACGGGATCTCCTCAACGGACAACAGCAGACCCTTCGAGTTTGGGCTTATTTGATTGGTATTTATTAGCACTTTGGTAAAACATAGTAACCAAGGTCTGCTGATGTGACTGGAAGGTGGGTACAGGATCTCCTCAACGGACAACAGCAGATTCTTCGAGTTTGGGCTTATTTGATTGGTCTTTATTAGCACTTTGGTAAATATGGTAACCAGGGTCTGCTGATGGGACTGGTAGGTGGGTACAGGATCTCCTCAACGGACAACAGCAGACCCTTCGAGTTTGGGCTTAATTGATTGGTCTTTATTAGCACTTTGGTAAAACATGGTGTCCGTTGCATATAGTCGTTCAAAAATCATATTCTTTTGTTTTCCTTATTTCCACGAAAATCTCTTCGACGCGGGTGGAGCCGTGGGTGGAGCCGCGGGCAAAAGCTATTATCTATAAAAACAGCAAAAAAATCATGTCTGTTGTATGGGAGCCTCCCTTAAATATTAATTTAATTTTAATTTAATTAATTATTTTTAAAGTTAATATATAACTAAAGATTCTGTGAATATTTCAAGCGTCTACCTGTTGCCATTTTCAATATCGAGCAAAAAATATTGTTTGTTGTATGGGAGCCCCCTTTAATATTTATCTCATTCTGTATTTGTTGTTATAGCGGCAACAGAAATACATCATCTGTGAAAATTTCAACTGTCTAACTATCACGGTTCATGAGATACAGCCTGGTGACAGACGGACAGCGGAGTCTTAGTAATAGGCTCCCGTTGGTTACCCTTTGGGTACGGAACCCTAAAAAAGAATCAGTTTAGGATAACATTCCATCATAGAACTCTGCTTCTATTTTTATTATTTTTTATAGTATTTCCAACACCTTATGCACTAGTAACTATGCCGCGTTATAGTTATAATTTATAATATAATCGTAATATATGGGTAATTTGGCAAAGTGCGAGTTGGAATCGCGCACAAAGAGTGCTGGCCGTACCACCACGAATACGGGCACAAAACACACAAAAAAATAGATTTTAGTATATTAAATGATATAATATTTACAAAGTTAAAATAAAATAATTGAAAGCAATTATAGAATTAAAAATTATTTCATAAAAATTGGATATATTTATAAATAAAAAAATTATATTTATTATATTGTTAACATAGATGCCATAGCAACATTGAGGCGACAAAAAACAAGGCGCTAAAATGGTAGCGCTTTTTGAGTATGGAACCCATTTTTTTACGAGTATTGTTTGTTGTTTTACTTCAGGTTATGTACTACAACCTGATTTTGAAACTTGTTTGTATACCGTCTTTAAGATGGTGCTGAAATAATAACGTTAAAAAAATGCTACTATTTATATAATAATATTCTCTGAGCTAAGCCGCGAGCGGACGGTCGGACAGACGGACATGGCAAAACTATAAGGGTTCCTTGTCGGACTACGGAACCCTAAAAATATGGGTTTTATTCTGAGTTCTAAAGGTGTAAAATAAATCACCGGGTTTATGAGGTATTTCCTTTTTAGGTTTAACTAGGTAGCCTTCAATCTAGTCATCATTCTTTAGAAATAAGTGACTGGTAAACAAAAACATATATCACTTTGAATGACGGATATACCTCGGGCTACTGCGGTATTAGAATGACCTTTGTTGATTTAAAGTGCATAGGCATGACACTATTTTTGTATGAAATTTCATAACACTTTTCACAGTTATTTATCGTTATAGACCAAAGCATCTCTATCACCTGATAATACCAGGCTGGTATTGATATTTTAAGAGACACCGTTTTGCCAAAATTTTGAATACTGATTTTGTTTTAAAGATATCAAGCTGGGATTTACATACAAAGTTGTTTTCTTGTCTAAAATTGTACCTATACCAAAATTTAACATTTTAGCCAGATAGTGACTTTGTAAATGCCTGTATCAAACTATCGAGGTTACAAAATGTAATAATTTAAGTACGTAATTTTTTTGTGAAGACTTTATTATTAATAAACTACTTCCGCAAAAAGTTTTAAAACACATTAATTGCATACTTTTTATTAAAAAGTAAGGAAAACAATATTATGATGTGCTTTTTGTACCGAGGTAAAAAGTTACCCCCTCAAGTTCAAACGATATAAACGCGTTTTTGTGTCATAACATAACATTGAAATAAGTTGACTGAAACGTTGGGTTTTATTGAAAAGATACGATATATCAAAATGTAGGTAATGAAAGATAATCTCAAAATAAGAACAATGACTAAGAATTTATGAGTTTTTGTTCCCTCGCGTTTGGGCCGCCCACGCCCATCCATGGCACTTCCATGTTATTTATTATTATGGTCTGTTGTATTATTCTTATAGATATACAAGTTATAAATGATATTTAAATATATTTATATTACTATAGCATTGAAACGTACAAGAAAGAAAATAAGACAAATATAGAAAGGCTCATGTGTAACTTCGCGAGTTATCTTTAGATCTGGATAGCTCAGTTAGTAAAGCATTTACCTAGTAAGCAGTTAAGCAGTCCCGAGTTCAAATATTAGTTCAGAGCTCCTCACATCCAGATTTAAGCTGAGATTCAGATTGCATTTTGAGTCCGAACTCAATCTTACAAACGTCACTTTAGTATGAGATCACATCGCTTATTGACGTTTGTAAGATTGAGTTCGCACTCAAAATGCACTCTGAATCTCAGCCTTAATCTACTTTTGCGTTTTTTCACCGCAATGATATAAATCGTCAACTGTCAAAAATATAGAACTTGGTTTTTATTATATGTAGTATCCCTTTCGCAGAAAATGCCTTAGATATTTACAATGCAAAAGAAACTCTTAAAATTCATAAGAAACCCACGTATATGATGCACTCTAGCGTATAAATAATTTTACTGCATTTCTCCATATTGAATAGACTTGTTAGCAATAGAGGAGAGAAAACAAATGAATTTACATAGGACATGAATGCATTCCTAAGATCGTTTATATGGATGACGATAGCAGAAGGCATTATGTGGAGAAATAAATTATTGATATGCAGACAATACATATTACATAGTATAGTATATACTTACGTCTGTCTCCCGAATGGTCAGGCAGACACCACAGATTTTTATCTGCTATGATCATGCGACACAGCTCTTTCGACGTGTCTAATTAATCATATATTCTCTTCTATTCCGGTTTCCGTGTGCCTCTGGCATTTGGCCCTCTCTATATGTCGACAGACAATACAAGACTTGTCCACTTAGTTAACACATCTGCTGCTCTTTTTAAATTTAGAAAAGCTGCTATTTCAAAACTACGTGTGGGGTGTGTAATGTACACGGTAGATGCCTCCATTGTATTAGTGGAATTACTTTGAAGATGTCTATAAAGAGCCAAAACTAAAAAAAATAAAAAAATTGGACTACTTACATCTTCTGCCCCCCCCCCCCCCCATTTAATTCAAAGCTTTAGTTAGGCATTATATTTATAAGGTCTATTTAGTTTATTTATCAACTTATTTATTCATTGCATTATTATTTACCGTTAAATATTAGAAACAATTTTAATGCATACAAAATGTCAGTTTATAATCCATTGTTTTCTAATTTAACCGTTAATGATTTTTTTCTACCTCATTCGAAAGCTAGTAAAATGCAGATGTTTTCAAGCTAATACGCACAGAAAATTGCAAGGAGACTTTTTGTTTTAACCTAGCTTTTTTGTGTAAATCTTTTGCGATTTTCAAGAGTTTTCAATTGTTTTGGAGCACAGTGTCAAGGTTTACGTCAATAATGTGCATTTTAGGGTTATTGTTTATTGGCTGGGATGTTATTAAAGCGAAACAAATAAAAAAATCTAAAATATTGGCTGGTTTTATAAATATATTTTTTTTAAGTTTACTTTAGAAAAAAGCTTAAATTCAAAATATCTCAAAAATAGTTCACTTTTGCATAAGGCATTATGTAGTCGAATCGACTGCAGTTGTTCTCTTCTACAACCCCTTCAAAGGATTGCATCTAATTACCAATCAGCCAATATGTATAAATTTATATATTTGCAATATTTTTTTATGCGTATTTATGCATGATTATTGTATGTGTACATACTATTATTATATTATTAATTTATTATTCATACAACTTTTTTACTATCTTGCATACCAAAATGTACACCGCCTCTTCCAAAACCTAAGGTTGTCTGGAAGAGATCGCTTTGAGCGATCAAGCCACTCAATTGTTCCTAACCTATTCGTATTTTACGTTCAATGTTGTTTACCTTTCTATTGTAGTGTGAAACTAAAGCTATAATGTATCATATTGTACGTTAGCGCTTGCCTTCACTCGGCCCGCGACGGCAAGCATGTATAGCAGCTTAACATTGAGGGATCCGTGATTGCATCAATCAGAGACCTTTAAACGAAGTCACCGTTAATTTAAGACGCGTAACTGAACTCTAACTGACTAGCAATAGAGTCCTTTGTGCTTTAGTAAAGGCATCAACGTAAAATCGTGGTCAGGCCGTCAGGGTATACTCGGTCCACGGTCACGCAAGCACGTGCGTACGCACATGAAGCCGGCGCGGCGGCGCCAGACACCACGCTTCAACGGTTTAAATACGGTATTAAATGGTTTAGGTTATGCCGTACACTCGATGACAGCGGGCAGCGCACTATAGAAAATGACAGGACAACGGCGGCATATCAAAAATGGTTTTTAGGGTTTCGTAGTCCGACAAGGAACCCTTATAGTTTCGCCATGCCCATCTGTCAGCGGCGTAGCTCAGAGATTATTAGTACTAGAAAGCTGTAATTTGATATGGGTATGGGTATAATACATATTAATTACGCCGACAAAACGGTAAAAAATCTCAAACAATTTTTTCCCATACACGTAAATTGGTTATGATTTTTTTTCTCGTCTATCCCATAGTGTGAGGCGTCGTTGGATAGGTCGTTGATAATATATAATCATAGGGGAAACTTGACTTACTATTTCGCCAACGGATCGCAACAGATTTTTTTCGAGATTTTATTTTACCACTAGCCTTTGCCCGCAGCTTCGCCCGCGTTCAGTGAATCTTTGCCCCGTTTTTGGCTGTGGCGTTATTTTATGAACATCCCTTATATCCTATGTGTTGACCGGGTCACTACGATGCTAATAAAAAAAAACACATCCAAATTCGTTGAGTAGTTCTCGAGTTATAAAAGCATTTATTTAATCTTTTCCCCGTTTCCGGCTTGGGCGTTATTTTATTAACATCCCTTATAGCCTATGTGTTGACTAGGGTCACTACGATGATAATAAAAAAACGCATTCATATCCGTTGAGTGGTTCTCGAGTTAAAACGGAACATACACACAGACAAAAATTAAAAAAAAAATTGTTTTGGCCTCAGTACAGTACAGTAACAATAACCCATTACATTTTTACTTTCGCGAAAATCTTCAATGTACAGACACAACTTTTTTACTACTTTATTATTAGTATAGATTTTGTCGGCATGATTAATATGTATTATACCCATGCCAAATTACAGCGTTTTAGTACTAATAGTCTCTGAGCTAAGCCGCGGACAGACGGACATGGCGAAATATAAGGGTTCCTTGTCGGACTACGGAACCCTAAAAAAGATAAAATATAAAAAAATATACATAAAACATAACATAAAAAAACACTCTACTTAAAGTATACAATTTATTATGTGTGAGAAATTTGAACAGCTACGCCGCAGCCATCGAGAACAGTTCAGGCGCCACAAACTTATCTGAGCTGATGATAAAGACTGCCACTAATCAATATAGGAGTAATTTTAGTTTGGCCGACAGGAACAAATAGGTTTGTGACATTATGCATTTGATAAACGTATCTCTCGTCGCACCACACCGCCGCGCCGCCGCCGCTCCGCTGCCGTTGCCCGCTGTCATCGAGTATACGGCCTTAAAGTTAGCACAGAGATTATTGCCGTATGAAAAGTTATTAAGGAAATTTCATATATTAATTGACATAATAGAGCCAATACTAAAGGCTTTAATTTTAATTTTAGTGCTGTCAAAACTAAATTTGCTTCATTGCAAAATAGTACTAAAGTATAAGTAACAGAAGCTAAATTACATTGGAAAAATTCAAGTTTTGACAGCCCTAAAGCTAAAATTAAAGCCTTCAGAATCGGCTTTACTGTACGTTTTAATTCTGAGATAACCATTCGGATGAACGAAATAAATAAAACTAAGTAGGAGCCCGAGATAGAAGTCAAAGAAAGGAATATTTTATAATTACATTTTTTTTTCTATTCCTCATGCATGACTTATGTTATGACTTAAATTTCTCCTGTCTTGTATTTTTTATTTCTTTACTTAACTAAAATATAATATTGTAAGAAAAATTATTTAAAAAAAGGAAAGTTAATAGTATAAAATCCATGATCTTGCTTTATTTTTCACTTCTTAGCAAGACTAAGTGAATAGGCGGAGTATTATTTATTCCTATCCTATATTTTTTATTTATTCAAGTGTATTATTTTATTAAGTTTAAGTAAGCCTAACTTTAATTTCTTTGTTGTATTTTTCCGTATTATACATAGTTGATAGTTGTATTGTTTATTAATAACATCAGACGGAACTTGTAATGAGTGTAGGGTCGAGCAGGGTAATTGTAAACATCATAACTTTTAAGAAAGTAAAACGGTCCACAGCTTCGGTCTTTTGGCTATGGTGGAAATGTCAGATTGCTTGAAGAATGTGAAAAACCTTTGTAAACTATTCCTGAATGTGGCAATTTTGTATCAGTGCATTTTGAAGTGGGTAAACGCTTAGTGATTAGGTGGTAGAGCTGATGCCGGGCTCGACTGTGGAGGTACCACCATCTTACTCGCAAATCCTCCCGAAGTTATTCGGGGGAGAGTAAGACAACAGCTCTTAGGCAAAATTAGGCGGCCTACCATTGCCTGGGACCGATGGATGGCGGTTTATCCATCCCCAACTGCCGGGCCTTATATAAAACAGACTGGTGACGGACAGCGGCGTCAGTGGTGCTAGGGTTTCGGCACCGCGCTCACCAACCCGCCTGCCCAGCGTGTGTGAGTATGGGCATTTCTTCGAGGAGGACCGCCAAGAGTGGTGAACTCCTGGAAAGGCCTATGCCCAGCAGTGGACGAAACAGGCTGATGGATGGATGGAAACGCTTAACTACCGTTTATAAATATGTGTGTATTGTGGATGAGGTGGACGAAGATGAAAGAAAACTAAAAATTATATGTCTCAAGTGCATGGATAACACAAGACGCTATAGAGGTGCTATTATATGCTAGTTTACAATTTTTACAAACACATTGTACATTTTAAAATTATTACATTTATGGTCCACACCACGAGAGAACCGATAACTCTATTAGATTCAAATTTGTGTGTTTCCATTTAGCCCAAAACACGGTATTTTGTAAAAAATTTAGGGCAAATTGTAAACACCTTGTTTTAACTTCCTGGAGGTGCAAGAAGATTAAATCATGTGTCAGAATAAGTGTATGCTCACAAACAAAAACACGTCCAAAAATTACACAGCTCTACAAAAAAAAAGTTTTGTTTTGTTGCCCTGGATATCATCGCAAATTTTTACGTTTTCAAGTGCCCAGATTACGAATATATTCATGAAAGTTCTCAATGTGCTCGTATTTTCATGATTTTTGCATATCTTATATTTTGAACAATTTTACTGCTGGTCTTTGAAAAGAGATTGTCCCTCGAAAAATTATAAAAGAAAAGCTCATAAAAGGCGTTTTATGGAAATATAAAATATATTTTCGACATTTTCCTCTTTATTTACTTCGATGTATCCTAATTTCTCAAAATATTACTGACATTATAAATATATCTGTTATTTTATTTCTCGTTTTTTGATTTTTGTAATGTAAAATGAAAATTAAATTTAAAAAAAAATCAGAGCAAATCTAACAAAATCATTGATAGTTTCATGAATTGTGTGCATAAATGGACCCAAAATCATTTTCATATCTGGGGCAACAAAACCACTGTAGACCAGTGTTATTGCTGTGGCGACACTACTTAATGAAATATGTACAATCCCATCAAAAAACATTTCATGTAAATTAGGTCGCCAAGACTCAGAATCCCATAACGCTTTCACGGTTAAAAAGTTATCAGATCATATGTAGAGCCAAGCCCTTAACTCTACAAGGCCCAACTCTACAAGCCCTAACTCTATAAACCCTACGTCTTGCTCAAAAAGGGTTAAGGGTTATAAAATTAACAGATATTTTTGTTGTGTGTGTGCAAATCGTAGCCTTCGTACCAAATTTCAGATTTCTAGGACTTTTTGAAGTTGGGAATATTTTTTTTTAATAATACATAACCGGACATCCCTTTAGAGGGTTTGGAGGGTGAAAGTTACAGATTTCCTAATTTATTTGTTGTTTGTGTACTAATCCTAACCTGCATACCAAATTTCAGCTTTCTAGGACTTCAGGAAGTACCCTAGAGGTTTTGATGATCATCAGCGAGTGAGTGACGAAATCGACGTATTTTAGGGATTGATAAAATTCAAAGTATAAAAGCTAGACAAATGAAACTTATTGTGTTTAATAAGACTGCTTACGACATCTTATCTTGAGAACTTGGTATCTCTAGTATCATCCAGACCGAAGCTATGAGGGTTCGAAAATATGACGAAGCGTGCATGTGCCGTGCCCCCAGATAAATGTGAAACAAAATTATTTATTTTCACTTGCGTTTACAATTACCCTGCTTGACCCTATGCTATGTACTAATCTGAAGGATATTGCGTGTGGCGGCTGGATGAGGAGGACAAAGACCGCCAAGAGTGGCGAAATTTAAGAAAGGCGTAGCTGTGGTGGACGAGCATAGGCTGATGGATGGGTGTACTAACCTATACTACATATGATAAAAAAAAATTATGTCTTAAAAATGACTATTTTTGAATTGGCTTTAAATCTAGAGCAAAACCTTGCCTTACATTGCGTGAATCGATCGATCTTTCAATAAGACATGTACTTGTAACAAAAACATTGAGCAGGTAATGTAATTAATGATCGATGTGATGACTTTGGAACGCTTCTAATGAAAATAATGAGGGCGATTAGCATGATACAGTCACTGAATCAAATCAATGTCCAACATGACTCGGCACCAACACCAACAATGTCTCAAACAGAAATGGCGCGAAAGTTGATGACTAACACTCTTGGCATTAAAATTCAAATTGATGCGGACAGTATGCGGGCACAAAAATAACAACAGAAATGTCACGAGTAAATACCATCGAAGAAATTGCCGCAGACCCACTTTTCGCTCTTATCACCATTACGATACGGGTGAAAAGTTGGTCTACGTATTTTTATTTGACAGGACATGCGTACTGTTTATTTTTAATTTCAAAGTATGGACTCTTTATAAAATTTGCTTACTTTTCTTCTTTTTTTTCGGGGTAGTACAAACGAAAACATAAAACTGCCTTTGGGCCGCCAAAATGTGACTGCAATGCAAGATTGGCAGTTCGTAATGGAGTGTTGGCTCCTACACTTAAGTATGGTAGTGAATGTTGTTTATAGCAGGATAAACATCAAAATGCAGTGGAAATGCGTTCCTTACGGAGTATGTGCAGTTTGACAGTGTGACCTGTTCTCGTGCAGCAAACCTTAATAATTTAATGTTGAAAACCCTAAAATAATAAAGGCTCATTTAACTTTTATACATCTGCGTTAAAGCCTATTTTGCAATGAAAAGTTTTGGGTTATGGCAGCTCTAAATCTAATATTTGCTACACGAGAATAGGTGTCATTGAATGATAACAGTGAAAAAATCGACAAACAAAAAAAAAAACCGGTCAAGCGCGAGTCAGACTCGCATACCTAGGGTTCCCTAATTCGAGAGTTCTGGGAACAGTCAGGAAGAAGGTATTTAAATCTTGCCCATAACTGTTTATGACTCGGACGAACAAATTTTTTTCCTCCGAGGTTTCTGATAACCACCGACAATAGAGCCAAGTCTGTGATGATAACTAAAAAAAGAATCGATTGTACCACAAAAAAAAGAGAGACTCAAATATTTTTATATGGATGAAAAATTCAATTTTGTCATTTTGTTATCGTGAATTTCTCACCCACTATATTTTTCCTGTAATCTTTACGTAATCAAATATTTGGTTATTCAAATATTTCTCGGAATCGGTGCCATTAAATATAATAAAAGTATATATTTTTATAATCAGCTCTTTAATATGTAGAATTTGATGCCCATATTGTATTTTTATAAATAATTTTTATTGTTTATTTTACATTTTTTTTAAATATATCTCATTTGTTGTCAACTTTTTTTAATCTCTATGGTTTTCCTGTGATTGGACAGTTATGGCCTATTATCATCATTTTTTTCGGTCCACCAGTTTCGGAAATAAGGGGGCATGCATTTTTTTGTGGTTTTTCAAAGATTTCTCAAAATCGCTGCCAGTAAATAGAGCAAAAGTATATATTTTTGTAATCGATTTGATACCCATTTTGTATTTTTAGGATATTTTATTTTTATTTTTCTCACTTTTGTATTGGAAATATTTTTTGAACAATTTAATTTTTTTTTACGCCATATTGTGCAGGGAAGTGAATGCTGTTTTGTAGCAAAATTTCAAGTCTTTATCTTTAACGGTGCTAAAGTTATGAGCATGAGGCTGTGACATATGGACGGACGGACAACGGAGTCTCACCATAAAGGTTCCTTTTACCTTTGAGGTACTACGGAACCTTAATTAAGTGGCTAGGATAGAAAAATTAATGCTTCGGTTGTTTTGACATTTAGAGAGGATAAATGAAAGTAGAGTGCCGAAAGAAATATATATGGTACGTAAGTGGAAGATTAAGCTCGATCGGGCCGCCCTAGAAGTGCGCATACCGACCAAATTGGCGACATACTGAAAAAGAACAAAGTCAAAAGTACCCGGATTAGAAGAGCTTGAATGACTACATTGATGGATGTGGAAGAGGTGAAAGAGATGTGTTAGGATCGCAGTCGATAAAATCTGTAGTCTCTGTGTGTATACCCCTCTGGGAGACAGGCATGAGTGTGTGTATGTATGAAAAAGCGCTGCAATTTATAAAATGACAAATCTGAATCATTGACTAGCATACGCTAGCATAAAACTAACATAGACCTTTTTATATTTTGATCAAGGTCGACCAATACAAACCATTATGATTTACGAGTAATAACATGAACGATACAAACACGTGAGTAGCATCGTGGTCATTGTAAGCTTCATTGAACATTATGGCAGTTGAAATTAATTTACATGCAGGTGCAAACATATCGAAAGAGTTATTTATAACGTGTACTATGACCGTGGAAAATGTATCATCGATTTAAACGAAAAATAACTTATTTTTACACGTTCTTAAGTCACAGTCATACGGGTTATTATTGAACTACGAAACACTACTTTAGTCGCAGTAAAAAGTGATTGTATAAGTTAAGCGACCGAATCATTATGCGAAGCGAAAGGAGTACCAGTATACCCGATCGATCATGCATTCCAATTAAAGACCAAGCGTAAATGAAATACACTTGTACCGGTCCGAAATGTCAACCTTGTGGGACACCATTTACTAGACTCTCTGTGATACGTGTGTGTTATGGATGTGATGCATGATATCAAAACTTATGCTATGAACGTAAGACATATGATTAGGCCAAAACACCAACACACAATATCTCAGAATAAACCGAAAAATTGAAGTTCATATAGGTAATCATTAACAAACGCATTACGTGACGCGAAACACATCACCGTAATCTTACGCGATATTTTGTGAATTAATCTATGGACTTAGAGAGAAGTCAAAATAGTATTCAAAATTTTCCAGAGAGCTAGCATTAATAGCATCGAAAACAAATTCGTGTTGCATTGCATTGTAATTAACTGATAACTGTAGTTTGTTTCATGCGTTTGTTATCGAACGCATTCGACTGCCACGCCTACGAGTCGCCTAGATAACGCGATATAAATAGTCCTTAGCACTTTAAAGAGGAAATGGAAATACAAAGAGTAGTTTGTTTGAGTGTGTGTGGTCTGAAACTATTATCTCTCTTGGGGGTGCTATGGTCAGTATGGTCACGTGTTTTAATTAATTGCAATGAATCGATTGTCACCCTGTCAGTACGAAAGATTGGTGTGAATTTATAAATAGGGCCCTTGTTTTGACTGGCTTTGGGCCATAGTAAGTACTTGTATAAGTAGTATTAATTTGGCAAACGAATACTAGCACATGAAAGTACCTTTGATATTATTGCTATCATTGCTTTTAATGGGAAAATGATTACCAGTTCGTGATTGACATGCTGAATTTAATGGGAACAGTCAGTAGTAAAACTGTTTTTTTACTTTTTGCATGTCTTTTTATTGTTTTTGTTTCCTTTTTGAGTAACCATGTAATTTGTCAATGACTCGAAGTATGCTCTTAGTTTTAGAATACAATAGTATTTAGTCTTAGTCTATTCTTAGCAACGGATATGGCCATGGGCTGCATTCATCATGTTAAATGCATTTTATGCGAAGGCATATTATACATACACTACGCTGCGTTACAGTCTGATGTTTATGCGTGCGGTGTCGCGAGTCGCTAGAGCTGTGGATAACGTTTTAAATATAGAACGAGTTATCATGCCACCAAGAAAATTTACTGTCTGAATTGTGAATTTTCGTACTTGAATCAACGCAATAAGAACTTTTAAATGCAAGTGTTGAGGCGGCGCCATTTTTACAATACACGTACGCATCGAGTTAGTGCGGAATGCGCAAATAAACATGCATTGATATACGTTTCGTGCTATTTGTGCAAAAAATAGAAGATAAGCTTGTAATTCTCATAAGTATGACAGCAGCTATTATGGATACGAATAGTTTAAACATAATTAATTTGTACATGAAAGAGCCAGACAAGTGGTGAATCATCTGTTTTGAAATGCATTATGGATGATTAATTAATATCGTATTAAACTCGTAGGTGCTAGACGAAAGAAAAATATGTTCAATTCACGAAACTAAAGTTTTTACAAACAGCCGATAGACGAATTGGACGCATCAGACGATTCAGAACACCACTAACTATAATATATGTGCTATCAACATACATACCTACGTTCTAAAATTTATCGACAACTACGAAGGAATATACTCAGCTGGTTCGAAAACATCTGGATAATCTAGGCCACTCAGTTTCGTCCTCTGCCAATAGGTGTTGATACATTTTGCGTTAAAATTGTTGCAGTAGGTCCAGGTAAACATTGTAACTGCGTATAATCTTGCCTTTAATTACGTATAGATCACAAGATCTCCATTGAATTCTCTATAGTTCCACAGGGAGGGAGAACGCCCGCTGAGTCTGAAAGGAGGGATGATATAGATCAAGTTATAATGGTTGCAGATAGAGCACATGCATGATTGAAGGGATGTATCAAAACAGTTTAACGACTTGCCGGTAGTGATTTAGGTCGCAGCCGTGCCAATTGTAAGCGAAGGCTGCCAAGAAAAACTGAATTCCTTACGATTGTTATTCAGACTGCGAAGGGCTATAAAAAGAGATACAATTAAGTGTAACATGTACTTATTAAGGTTCAGGGACGAATATACTACTTTGAAACAAAGCATCGTTAATTTATTTAAATAAAATGGATTACAGTTTCTTAAAAACAGTTAAAAGCACTAATTGTTTGAACAGATTGCAACATATACCACGACAGTTAAATGAAAGACCTTTATCTTGGTGTACGTTGTGTATTCTCACAAATATTCACGTGACACGAACATCTGAATCACGTGATATCTTATCAGTCTCAAAGGTGTCAACTGCGGTCGATCTCAAAACAAATACCCAAAACTACTGATGCAGTACCATCATCTACGTGCCCAGGCGCACATTTGAGAATAACTCTTGTGTATTGAAATAGCAATACATTAATGACTAGCTTTTGCTTGCGGCTTTACCCGTGTGGAAGTGACTTTCAATCAATGTACATTTTATTTGCAAGTAGAATAAAACTATCGTCAACAGTTTTCGGCTTGGCGGTTACTTTATATTGTAAACGTAAACAAGTTAATAGGGAAATCGCTTGTTTACTACCTGACCTACACGACTACTCGCATGGACGACATTGACTTCAACATCAGATTTACGATTGTCGTAACGAAAATTTACATGTTTCACCTTGAGAGCTTTCCTTCAAATGTAACTTTTATTTCTGGGGCACTCTCGAAGATCGTAGAAAGATATATTCAAAATTCGGTTACTTTTCAACAGCAAGAGATACGAGAACGATATTATCTGATTTGTCTTAACCTAATCGTAAAATTTACGATAGAGGTTCTTTTTACATCGTGAGGAAACCTGCATTCCCTAAAAGCGTGTAATTTTGTCCGAACAATGTTTTGCAATTCCAAAATTTTATGTGCATAGTACGATAATTAAGGCGCATAGGCACGCCATCATTTTAGTACAAAATTTGTCATAGACTAAAGTATAATTAATAAGTAAAGTTTTGACTATTGATTTTATTTTGAAGATATCAAGCTGGATTTACATACAAAGTTGTTTCCTTGCCTTAAATTGTACTTATAATAGTGGCAAAATGTTCAAATAATGTAGATGATTGACAGACAGAAAAAAATAAAAAGGAGAAAGTAATGAGGTGTGTGGTCTTTTTGCTGTTAAATTTATCTTTGTCTATTTAGACCTGGACCGTAATGGGCACCAAGCGACCAAATATAGGACCCTTAACCCAAACTCAGAACATGGGAAGGGTCCTATATTTGGTCGCTAGGTTACCACCCTAAGTCTCAAGTTAAGTTGGGCATTATATTATTATAATACTCATTGAATAAATTTGTGTTTTAAAATGGTATGTAGGGAATTCTCAGTGCACGATTCCTTGACAAGTTTTTTTAAACACTTGTACCTTAAAAAGAAGCTACATACATATCGTCACGACTTTGATCCCCGGGGGGTGTCAGAGCTGTTCCCAATATAAACTGTGAAATGTAAGTCACAGTCCACACCCAGTGCACCTGCGTTTCCGACGATTATTCCTACTACATCCCAACGTGGTAGGTGGTGAGCAATTTGATAACCCGTTTCTCTGTTGTTTTTCGTTATAGACTAAAGCTTGAGACTTCTATAGATAAATACAGGCATTTATAAAATCACTATTATAAGTCAAATAATATATATTTTTTATTAACTTATTTGGTTTTTCATTTTTATAATTATATATTTATATATATTTACAAATTTACACGTTATAATAACCAGATATATTTCTACAAAAGTTTCGGCATCAGTGGAATAAAAATGTAAATAAATTATAATACTATGTGACAAAATGTTCAAATAATGTAGATGATTGACGGACAGAAAAAAATAAAAAGGAGGAAGTAATGAGGTGTGTGGTCTTTTTGCTGTTAAATTTATCTTTGTCTATTTAGACCTGGACCGTAATGGGCACCAAGCGACCAAATATAGGACCCTTCCCATGTTCCGAGTTTGGGTTAAGGGTCCTATATTTGGTCGCTTGGTGCCCATTACGGTCCAGGTCTAAATAGACAAAGATAAATTTAACAGCAAAAAGACCACACACCTCATTACTTCCTCCTTTTTATTTTTAACTTAACTTGAGACTTAGGGTGGTAACGGAGGATCTCGGTGCAAAATGAACATCATAATATTGTTTTCCTTACTTTTGAATAAAAATTTGCAATAAATGCGTTTTATAGCAATTCGCGTAAACTGCTTGTTAATAGTTAGGTGATCACATGAAAATTATTCAATTTTATGCGTTACATTTTAGCTGCATTACATTACAACTGTAAACACGCTTTAAGTTTGTTATTGTAATGCAAACAAAACATTAAAGTACAATTTTTTTTTAAAGTCTTTATTATTAATAAACTATTTCCGCAAGTTGCTTTCAAATACATTTTTTGCATACTTTTTATTCAAAAGTAAGGAAAACAATATTATAATGTGCATTTTGTACCGAGGTAAAAAGTTACCCCCTTAAGATCTATTAAACTCTATGTATCCAAAGGGTTTAATTAAGTTGGCCACTTTCTTCTTTCATAATTAAATATAGGTAATTTTGTAGATTTTTTTTCCTGTAGGTGTGTTATATGACCTAGTTGTGAAACAAATTTTAAGTTTCTTTGTCGACTGGAGGTACCCTATAGGTTTTCATGGTGAGCTAACAAGTCCCGATAAAAGGGTCTTGACAGACGGACACACAAACAGACAAACGAGCAAAAAAATTAAATCATAGGGTTTCGTTTTCTTTATTTTGAGGTACGCGACCCTACAGACTAGTAAAATCTGGTTACTTCTAATGTGTAAGGCCAATTGTTTAACCTTCTACCAGAAAATTACAAAGTAGGCAGTTAGACAAAACAAGTAGTACAATCTTATGGTATGTACATATAGGTAGATGCGTTAATCTTTGGTCTTCCGGATTGTTCTACGAGCAATATGGCAGCAAGAATTTCTCTCTTTAAACGAAAAGAGACACTCAGTCGGTTCATTTCCTATATTAAGGAATTGATCAGATTAATCTGAATTTTTAAACTGAGTCCAAGAATTGTTTTTACTATGATTTAAATTTAATTATAACAATTTATAAGAAAAAGACAATTGTACAAACACAACAGTACCGTAAGATATACCTATAAATATAATCAAGCGTTTAAACAAAAACTTCATTAAAAATAGATATATAATAATCAAAGCAATATTTACATTAATAGGTATATTCGATGACTCAGATAGTTAAAAACTGATAGTAATTTTATGATGCGTCGATATTTGGCTCAACGAAACATGGTCGAAAACTCAAGGCGCTTTTGTCACGTGTAATAGACATTAAGACATATAAGGAAGTGGTACATATTTATATACTAAGCGCAGGCGCCAGATACTGAATGGAGGTTAGTTATATAATATCGGTCAAAGTATACAAGTTGCAGGACTACAAACCTTGACCTAGGTCAAATTATAGTTAATTTAACAAATTTATTCAGATAAAATGGAAAGAAAATACGCGATAAAAAAGCAAGAGAAAACAAATTAAACTTGGTTTAGAGAATAAAAAATAAGGGCAGAGCGGGAGGATCAATATTGTAAAAGAATTGTAGTCGGAAAAACAAAAGTAATCACACCGAGATAAAACCACACGACGGCAAAGAAAAGTAATTGAATTCGACCACTCTATAGACAAAACCTAATAAAAGACAAGTACCTACGTATGTCCTCGTACATACCGACAAAATTTGTCAAGCAAATGCAGACAATGAAGTTGATTCTGAAGGCTTTAATTTTAGTTTTAGTGCTAGCTTCTGTTGTTGATACTAAAGAACTATTTTGGAATTAAGAAAATTTTGTTTTAACAACACTAAAACTAAAATTAAAGCCTTCAGAATCAGCTTTATTGTGTTTTCTTTGTGTTTAAAATTATATTGATTCGACACATTTTTTGTATTCCTATTATTAGTACAAGAGGAGCAACCACTTCAATGTCTATCTGTTTAATATGACGACGTAGGCAGCTACGATTTGGCTTAGTGGGTACTACAGTAAGAATTTTATGGAGATACGGCAGATAGATGCGTTTTATACGTAATAGATATTGGTAATGGAAGGGATGTTTATCTGTAAACTCTCAGACCAAGGAACAAGCAGGTGTTAGGTTCCCTTTATTGATGAAAACACCCAGGGTTCCCTCTTGGATCAAGAGTCTTGTTACTTCCAGCCGTAGGACCTGAACTGGGCGGCAGAGTGTAGAGAGACGTGTTGAAACAACTCCTGGCATTGAGCCATATGGCGCCCGGTCGCCTGCGATTGAGTTACGTTGCTCAAGTCAAGACCGATGCCTTTGTTTACCTATTTACTGATTTCGATATGGAATAGAGAGATGATTTGTTGGTTGAATTTGTGATTGATTTAGATTAAGACTAGATAAATTAGATTATTTAACTCACTCGATAGAGCAACAGGCTCTCAATCATGCGACACGGTTAGTAAGTGTTTAATTCATAGTTAAATTAAATAGATTAAACTGTTAAGCCGAATTGATAGAGCGAAATGCTCTCAATCTTGCAACACGGTTGCTTAAGTGTTTAATTTAGAGTTAAATTGAATATTATATATTATATGTTTAGCCCAATTGATAGAGTGATATGCTCTCAATCTTGCGACACAGTTGGTAAGTGTTTAATTTAGAATTAAATTAGATAGATTACATTGTTCAGCCTAAGCAATAGAACGACAGATTCTCAATATTAAGACACGGTTGGTAAGTTTTTAATTTAGAGTTAAATGAGATATATTAAATTGGTTAGCCCAGTCGATAGATCAACAGGCTCTCAATCTTGAGACACGATTGGTAAGTGTTTAATTTATAATTAAATAAGATAGATTAAATTGTTTAGCCCAATCGATAGAGCGTCTCTCAATCTTGAGAACCAGGTTCAAATCCTACCAGAAGAGCATGTACCAGTGAGTTCATCGGAATTTATGTGCAAGATATATGTTGAAGGCAAACACTGTGAGGTAAATCTGCATGAGCTAAAAAGCATGTATTTGTGCCCGAAGTAAGGTGATAAAGCTCTCTACAATACGGTCACATTATCTTTGCACCTGGCGGCGTCGATGACGGTATATCGGCGCTTTGCTATATATGTCGTGACGACATGTTTTTATGTTATGTTTAAGAAAACGAAAACTTAATTTAGAGACGGGTCCCTGGTCAACATATAGGCTATAAGGGGTGTTGATAAAATAACTGCCAAGCCAAAAACTGTGTATACTACTCAAAGATTGAAGGACACTGCCACGCGAGTGAAACCGAGGGAAAAGCTAGTTATTAAATAACAAATGCTTAAGGACCTATTCAACTAAATATATCATCAAAGCATCTGTTTCTTGTTATTCCTCTGTGAGCCAAAGACCCTAGTTCATGTTGGCCAATGCGTTGGTACGCTGGCCAGAGTGAAAGTGATAAAGCTATGCGAGTAAGCGAGAAGCACGTAGTACATTCTACTTAGGCCAGTGCGCCAACGCATTGGCCAACGCAACGTGTACTGGGGCCTTTAGATATTTTTAGCTTAGTCGCTTCGAGGAACGCCGTAACCATAAACGGAATACCCTAGCTGCGTGTTGTCGACAACCTACTTATTCAGACAACCAGCCTTTTCTAAAAATAAGATCGTAATTCTATCTCGTTTACTCTTCTAGGATAGGAAGGAGATGGCAGATGCGTCGGTGAAGTAGAGCGTATTAAAATAAGGGGCGACCCGTATGTAAATGTCAGTGTGCGGCTAGGTCTATAAATACACGAGCAAGGCTGTTTTTTTGCTAGGGGTGTACCTTGCGGGTTCCAGAAAAATCGTTAAACTTCTTTTAAGGTGGTTGCGATGGGCCTCTTTCCAAAACGCACAACTTATGATTGTTTTTCTTATTTTTGAATAAAATATTTTGAATAAATCTGGTTTATGGCACTACGCGACAATAGTTTAATGTCAATGAAGCTTTTCCAGCAAAGTTGTGTCATTTGCCCCTGCTCAACAACTTCAAAGTTGGTAAACTACATTTATTTAATACATTTTAAAAACTAAATTAGGTCCGACCGTGCTAAAACAATACAGAGCAAAACGAAGCAGAGCAGAGCGAGGTGAAGCCTGAAGCGTGCCATAATTCTTAGAGCAGAACCTTACCTGCAGATAGGGTTGCCATACGTCCGGAATTTTCCGGACATGTCCGGAAATATGGTTCTTCGTCCGGAATGCGGGGGGAATTCTAAGATGTCCGGAATTTATAAGAAATTTTCATGTAAATGGAGAACAAGAAGTTATTAAAAAAAAAATATATATTTTTAATTAAATCGACATCAACAGTAACCTAAGAGTACTATACCTTTTCAACACTTTTATTTATAATTTTCATATTAAGTAATATAGCTATGTATTTACGTAAATGTACAATGTAAAATATTTATATCGTTTTTTGTAATGAATAATATTTATGTTTATGACTCCAGCCGAATAATTCATGCAGCATTTCTAATTCGTTTATAATAATTTTATAAAAAATTCACACGTTACATCTTCACTTCACACAAGTAATCGACACGCCGCAAATTTAGTAATTTTACAGAAAATGTCCGGAATTTTCTCTGGATTGTCTTTTTTCTTGATATGGTAAGCCTACCTGCAGACAACTTAGAATGTACTTACTCTAAAAATAAGCAAATGTTACCGCTCAGTTTCGTCTTACCCTAGTGTACGCGTCCTTATTGGTTTGCTAGTTTATTCCACAATCAAGTTAGGAATTGTCTATTCTACTGATAAAGAAGTAAAAAGTCGTGCCCGGACAAAGAATCTCATCATAAATTTAAGAGCTGTACTCTTGTCGGTGAAGTCTTCTCCATTTACTTCTGCACTCCACCTTCTCTTTAACTTCTTGATACGACACGACATTTACTTTTTCACTTGATCCATGAATGTTCTCCTGAGCCTTCCTCTCTTTCTTTTGCCCTCCACTTTTCCCTCAATGATGTTTTTGATATAATTGTCGAGTCGTATCAGATGTCCCAATATCTTTCCCCTTCTATTTATCTATAGTCCTCATCAAATCTCGCTTTTCATTTACAATCTGCAGGACCTCTTCATTGCTCTTCTTTTCCATTCAAGTAATTCTTTCCATTCTTCCAATCTATAGACAGACATAGATTATTCTTGCGAAATTTTAATGAAATTAGGTTATTAATATTATTGTACTGAGGCCAAAACTACATTTTTTTTAAATTTTGTGTCTGTATCCGTGTTAACTAGAGAAACAACTCCACGGATTTGGATAAGGTTTTCTTTATTATCATCGCCGTGACCCTGGTCAACATAGGGATGTTGGTAAAATAACCGCCAAACTGTCGTCACTACTCAAATATTGAAAGACACTTCCGCGCAAACGGAAACGCGGGCAAAAGCAAGTGTGTCTTCAAAATTAAACGATTCCCCTTGACCTACCACCAGTCGTCAAGAATTATGGATCAATACCAAAACCACTAATCATCATGAAATATTAGGGAAACTCAAACGAAGGTTTCCAATTCAGGTCACATATTACAGTAAAATTAGTGGTGTCCTTAAAAACATTTACTGGGAAAATTATCAATTAAGTTTATGAAACTGGAAAGGTGAGCGTAAAGGTTGTAGCTATGTACAATACAATCAACTGTCATCAATACTCGTAGAATATTGAAATTATATGTACGAATGAGGCCCAGTTTTAGGCGATTCGGAGCAACGAACTGATAGATTTAGCACATTCGTTTCGAGGTCGCGTTATCATGATTAGGAAATTCTAGAATCGAAAGGAAAAGTTTGGAATGACATCATACAATTATGTTTTATTGATAACTGACTTTTGATTGATCGTTGTTGTGATCTAGAGAAGATTTAAGGAGGTCAGAACTGTCCAATCACAAATTAAAATGGAGCCAGTCTACAAAATTTTCCGAGATATGGTATATGTACCTATAGAAAGAAGTTTAGCATTATAGTAAACTCTGGTACTTTATTTCACAAATCCTTTACCCTTTTCATGAAATTAGAATTTTTTTTTGTTCCCTACGTTATAGGGAGGTGAACATTGAATTTTGCGAAAATAGCAAAAAGTATGATTTTATTTTACTGTTTTGTCGGCGTGGTTAAATTATACTCATGCCAAATTACAGGTTTCTAGTACTAAAAGTCTCTGAGCTAAGCCGCGGACGGACGGACAGACGGACATGGCGAATCTGTAAGGGTTCCTTATTGTCGGACTACGTGGAACAGGAGACCGGAACAAACACTTAAGACGAGTAAGCTAGCTGTACTCTTAAATCTCATGGCAATATTGTAAGTTTGAAAGCTGATTTAGTGAAAACAGTACATGTAGCGATAGAAGAGTGGTCCGTTAGAAGAAATGTGTAAGGGCAAAGGTTGTACATTTTGAGCAGATTTTAATTTTAGTATTATACACATTTATTAGTCCTTATAAATTCTTTTTGATTCATGCTTGTTTTGTAATAAATATTCATATTTCAGGTGGGGCAAAATGACTATGTAATAGACTATGTAACTTGAAACATTTTTTGGCATACCATCTCTAGGCGGATAGGCTTCGCTTAAATAATTTTCGTTTTGGAACCTAAAAAGGTAACGTTTTTAAGAAAGTCTATTTTTACCCAATCGGAAGGAATAACCGTACGATAAAAACCTTGGCATTTGGATTGAAGAGCTCCAAGACCGTTCATCGACCGTACGGCGCGGCGATGGTTCCAAGACATCAGACCAATACTACTGGTGAGCTCTGTATCACATGGTACTAAGGGCGATAATGTCAGGATCACTGGGACCATTTTTATGATGCGGCGGGTCTGTCGACCTAGAATGGAGCTTTCCGATCGATCACTCGCAAGATTCTCAAGTGATGAATCAGACTGCAGTAAAGATGACAGTCATTACGAAATTCCGTAGATGGGAAATCATGTTTAAGGCTATAACGACAACAAAGTCTTTATACTTGCGATTGTCGGCACTTAGTGAAACTTGGAAAACATCGTAACTAAATTCACTTGTACTTGTTTCACTGGTTTTAATTTTAAGATTTACACATTAATCCCGACCGGTTTCGGTTAATACACCATTCTCAAGGGATTCAGGAATTCAGGAAATCAAACTAACATTACGACGAGCCGTTACAAATGTACACAATGATCATGTCGACATGAATTTAGTTAATTTAATTTAGATATGAAAGTAATGATTTTTAAAACATTTTGGCAAAAACAATTCCTAATCTGATCATAATTAAATAAGTTGGAGGATAAACAACGCCAATTAAAAAATATGATGAGACAACTTCAAAATGATAATAATAATATTTTACATGGTATTTTTAGACGGGTCGCCCAAGAAGGACGCACTTGTATTCTGACCAGGCCCTCTATTCTGACGCATGCGCAAAAATTGCTAAGGCAGATTGCGGGTGATCTTATAACTGATTTTGTACGGATATTGATTGTTTTTTTTTATTGAAAACTTATATTGAGCATTCCTTATATCCTATAGTTATTATTCGATGTGGTTTAATCACTCTAAATTTCATCGCATGGCATATATCGACCTTTAAACAAATATCTAATGACTGATATTGCGAATGCGCAATAATGCCGGAATAGCTGCCCTGAGCTGCAATTGTGTAAGCCAATCGTATTCAATATAATTGTCATATGGCTATTTTGCTAAGCAAATTAGCCTGTTTGACAATTGAAATTGTAGGTTTTTGGTTTTCAACAACAAAACAAGACAATTGTATTCATTTGACAGCCAAAAATGTACGATTTCAATTGTCAAACGGGCTAATTTGCTTATCCGAATAGCCATATGACAATCAATTTGAATACCATTGGCTTACACAATTGCACCTCTGATTGGCGATATACCGAGGAAGGGCAATGTCAAACAAAGTACTTGGAATAGAGCGGCTTGTGTGACTAGACTGATGGATGTGGAAGAGGCGAAAGAGTTGTGTCAGGATCGTAGCAGATGGAGATCTGCTTTGATATACTGTGTCTTTAGTCTCTCCTTTGAGAGGCCCACGGTGCCCAACTCCCACGGTATGTATGTATTTATATTTATATATACAAGGTGACATTTGTTTATGCAGCCAAATTAATACTATAAGCTTGGTAAGTGATCAGTACGACGGATCGAAAACAATTATTGCTAAGTTCGCAAAATACAATATTGATCTCCCCTAGTAGTTGACTCGGGACTGGGCTTGCGTTTGTAGGTAAGAGGAAAATAATAATTTTAGAATTTCCCAAAAAGGGTCATCGAACCTTGATCCCTTTTATTTGATTCTTAAGTATGATTATGGCTACATAAATAAATAACACCTTATATATTTAGGTACGTGTATGTATTTTTAGACAGGACAAATAGATAACGTTTTCTTTGATGCTATTATATCAGGGTTTGTTTCGACGAACAGCGCTACCTTGTAAATGAACAAACATGGGAGTAGCCGAGTAAGTTGTGTGTACTTACGTACAATAATAGCCAACCTACTCTGCTATTGTGACCGTTTTACTCAGTTATAACAGCTCATTTAATTGGCTGCTACAGCTATTCCAGTGAGTTAGGGTAACTACCCACTAAATAGCTTAGCTGTCACAACAGATTAACTGGGATTACTGTCTTCCAGAACATCATCACATGCCGGAACTTTACCTTCTGGAGATTTTAAGTTCAAGACCGCGTGATGAGGGAGAAAGTTACTCCACCAAACGCCAGTCTAAATGAGATAAGTACCGCCATATTACCCAAGTTATCCTACTGACGCATACATCGCGCAGATAAGTCTAGTAACCATGCAGCAAGTAACCTTTGATACCGAGCCGCAGAATTTCATACAAAAATCGATTTGACTACAGCACTATCTAGCGAACAAGGGAGTTAGTAATCGTTTACACAAATTTAAAAACAGCGCGGATAATCGTGGAAAAACAAACTGCAACTTGCAAAGTCTGTAGAAATAATAAGAAATAGTTCCTAGATTATTAAAAATCAGCACAGATGAGTTTCAAAAACCGGACAATGCGAGTCGGACTCGCCTACCGAGGGTTCCGTTAAATGCTATAATTTTATGATGTAATTACTAATGTGCAGTTTTCAGATTTTTCCCTATACTTGTAGTATAAGACGGTATAACCTGCCAAATTTCATAGTTCTAGGTCAAGCGAAAATACCCTATAAATTTAATTACCTTGAGAGTGTCGAAATATACGTTTTTTGAGACATAAAAGGCCATATCTTATTTACGTTAACTTAGAAATTTGATTTTTTCACAGCTCCTAAATATAATATGGTTTTTATTTCAAATCGATAACTCTATGTTCCCGAGATAAAGGGTCTTGACAGACAGATGGACGGACGGACGGACAAACAGACGGACAACAAAGTGATCCTATGAGGGTTCCGTTTTTTTTCCTTTTGAGGTACAGAACCCTAAAAACAATCATAGCTCTCTGTTAAAAGTAACAAAGTTGTTGGATTATGTTATAAAGCCGTCCAACTGTAAACATTGCGTCTCCTATCAGTTATATCTGGGGGCACGGGCACACGCCGCTCGATGTCGAGTAAGTTCACTGAAGATGCCCCTCGCACTCGACCGAAACTGTTGGTAGATGTGGCCGAGCAGAGCGAGCTGGCGCGACAAGTCATAGAGACGACGTGTCTGTGCCGACTGCTGCACACGCCGCTCGATGTCGAGTAATTTCACTGAGGATGCCCCTCGCACTCGACCGAAACTGTTGGTAGATGTGGCCGAGCAGAGCGAGCTGGCGCGACAAGTCATAGATGTCTGTGCTGACTGCTGCACACGCCGCTCGATGTCGAGTAAGTTCACTGAGGATGCCCCTCGCACTTGACCAGAAAGGTCACCCAGATTATGGCTAGGGCGGCCGAGATTGCAACGCTTTTATTGTTCCGCTTGTCTGTTTTTTTCCCTCTAACGGATGCGTTTTCTGTAAATATATTTAACCTCGCCCGTAACTAGTCATAAGCAGTGCCCCCGCCAAGACGAGCCAAAGGAAGCGGGATACGTACATTTTCTCGAAGCGTTTCGTCATATTTTCGAACCCTCATAGCTTCGGTCTGGATAATACTAGAGATACTAAATTTTCAAGGTAAGATGTAGTAAGCACGATAAGTTTCATTTGTCTAGCTTTTATACTTTGAATTTTATTAATGCCTAAAATACGTCGATTTCGTCACTCACTCACTCACTGATGATCATCAAAACCTCTAGCGTACTTCCTGAAGTCCAAGAAAGCTGAAATTTGGTATGCAGGCTAGGATTAGCCTACAGACATCAGATAAATTAAGAAATCTGTAACTTTCACCCTTCAAACCTTCTTGAGGGGAGTCCGGTTCTGTATTATAACAAAAATATATTCTAGAAAAGTCCTAGAAAGCTGACATTTGGTATACAGGCTAGGATTAGTACACAAAAACCAAATAAATTAATGAATCTGTAACTTTCGCCCTCCAAACCCTCTTAAGGGGGTCCGGTTCTGTATTATTAAAAATATATATTTCCAACATCCAAAAGTGGCAGAAATCTGAAATTTGGTATGAAGGCCACGATTTGCGCACACTTAACGAAAATATTAAAATATCTGTAAATTTCACCCATAAAGGGGTCAAGGTGACAAAAAACAAGGCGCTAAAATTTTTGCGCCTGACAAACAATTAATATTAACCCTAATAATACCTTGACCGTGGTATTTTTCCTGTAATCTTTACATTATACATAATAATCAATCATCACTTAGACTTTTTATATGTTTTTCGGTCTTCGGAGATAAGGGAGGGGAGGGGACACGATTACGTTAAAAACTTATGATGAATAACAATACTTGTACTCGTTTCACAATAATTGTATAATATTAATCCCAACCGGTTTCGGTATTACACCATTATCAAGGGATTTTAATAACTAACACATTTTGCAGGATATTTAAGTATTATTGGCACATTGGTTCGCCGTGCAAACAATGAAATGCGTCGTTGATCAATGAAAAGTCAAATCGTAGGTAGAATAGCATTAAAATTATAGGTTACTATTTTATACCACACGTCTGCATAGTCAGATATGATTATATCACAAAATGTCATTGATATCACAAAATGTCATTGCTATCACAAAATGTCATTGATATCACAAAATGTCATTGATATCACAAAATGTCATTGATATCACAAAATGTCATTGATATCACAAAATGTCATTGATATCATATTATGGATTTTAAAAACTATGCAACATAGAAAATAGTTCTTAATACCATCATGTAGAACTCCTTATTCTGATAACAAAAATTAAAAAACGAAAATTGTGAAAAATGACAGTTGAGATCCTATACCTCTGAGGTACAGAGATAGGTTAGCGCAATTTTGTAACTCTACCTATAGTTACATAATTAAAGTTGGACTTTTAACTTTCTTATCATCATAAACAGAAGTAACCCTTGACTCCACAATTAATTTGATAAAATGTTATTATTTATAAAAGTACTCCTTGTTGAAACTGATATAAATAGCTGTCATAAAAGCAGAAATAAACTTACTATTCTTGAATTTCATTCAAAGAACTCTTAACTAAGACATGGCTAAACTGAACAAATTAACCAATGGCAGCGCTGCCGTAAGGTGGTTAAACCGAATCTCGGTGCAAAATGCACGTCATAATATTGTTTTCCTTACTTTTGAATAAAAAGTATGCAAAAATTGCGTTTTAAAGCAATTAGCGGAAATTGATTACTCATAATAGGGTTCTCGCATTAAAGTTATTTTATACCTGAAACTTTGATTACATTCGATTACAACGATAAATACGCTTTTAAGTTTCTTAGTCGAATGCAATCAAAATATAAATCGTAAAATAACAGAATTTGAATGTGAAAACTTAATTATTACTAATGAATTTCCGCCAACTTGCTTTAAAACGCAATTTTCGCAAACTTTTTATCCATTTGAATGTAACCGAATCGTTGTAATCGAATATAATCAAAATTTAAGGCATAAAATAACATAATTTAAAACCCTATTATTAGTAATCAGTTTTCGCTAATTGCTATAAAACGCAATTTTTGCACACTTTTAATTCAAAAGCAAAGAAAACAATATTATGATGTGCATTTTGCACCGAGATTTGGTTTTACCACCTTATGGTGATACGTGAATTTTTCGGGTTGGGGAACATTCGTGCCGCGAAATTCGTGCTCTTTTTTATTTTGGTGGAGATTCGTGCCGCTGTTTTTTACCAGTGACGATTCGTGCTCCCTTGAAATTATTTACTAGTAAATTGGCAATGCTTCTCAAAAATAGAAAAGTAGAGTTGGCGTAAACAGTAAAAATAGTATAAATTAATAAAACAATTTATTTAAAAGTTTGTTATTATTTTATAAAATAAACGCTTTTACATGATAGATGTATTATTATAAATACTGATATACAAAAAAATATGTACTGATAATTAGAAAAATTTTGCTGTTACAGACTTTTGTTTTAATTTACAAATGTCTAAGCTGTAAAGATTTGTAAAGGTTTTTCAAACAAAGCTGCCTCGAAAATAAAGGACTTCGGTGCCAACGGCAAATCGATGTGAGCAAACTTACTCTATTTGCTTCTATTTATTTATTATTTTTGAAATTACTTTTGTGACTGATAGTACTACAATGTGAAATAAATAAAGATTTATAATTGTCAAGTTGTACGGCACGAATACACACCAAAAAAGGGGACGAATTTACACCTAGTGAATATATTTTGTTAACGGAGCACGAATCGACACCAACAATAAATATTTTTGGCACGAATTTACACGGCACGAATTTCGCGGAGCACGAATGTTCCCCAACCCAATTTTTCAACGGTAACTGTCACGCCAAGCGGAAAAAATGCGCAGTGCGAGAGGAATTGATTCAGGGCAAAACACTGATCTAATAATACTATTAAGATACCTATGGGGCAAAAGATAAAAAGTAGTATTTTTTTACATAAGAAACCAAAATGGCTAGCAACATTTCCTTCAACCAAAGTCTAGATATTGCTTAAACCCACTTAACAAAATATGTATGAGGTCTGTACATGATTATTATTCCTAAAACGAGAAGAAATATTGTGTTTTAATTTCAATTTATTTCAATAATTAATAACTTTTATCAAGAGAAGAAAGTAGGAAGTATAGATAAAGTAAACAGAAAAAGTAAATAAATTTTACGTATACAATAGATTACATTAGAGGAAGCCCATTAAAACTTTAAAACTGATCGATAAAATAAAATAAACAATTCAGGAAGGTGAGAAAAATGTCATCCACCCAATAAGTCAATAGTCTGCTTGAGAATATGATACGCTTCATTCGATACACTACCACATGTTTCAATAACCTTTGAAACAAAAAAATATTGAAAAGAAAAAGGAAAAATTATAAAAAAGACATCTAGCTAAGTTTCTTGCCCTTCCTTGTAGCAAGATTAATCGAATGGGTAACGTTATATACTAGGTATTTATAGCTTATCTATCAACTTTGTTGTGAGTGTCTGTTGCATTATGTACGAGTATACATAAATAATATTTTTATTCCTTATTTTCTATTTATGAAAATGTATTATTTAATAAAATTTAATTAAGACTAACTTTATATTTTTTATGTACTTCCGAAAATTATATTTATTGTTTTTTTTAAAGATGAACTTGTAAAACTTGTATTTTACTGGTAAAATAAACTATTTGAATTATACTCGTACTAATAATAAAGTAGTAAAAAAGTAGTCTCTGTAGTCTCTGTACATTGAATATTTTTGCGAAATTTTTAAATGGAATGTGTTTATATTGGTATTGTACTGAGGCCGAAATTTTTAGAATTTTGTCTGTTTGTATGTTTGTATGTTCCGTTTTAACTCAATGGATTCGGATGCGGTTTTTTTATTATCATCGTAGTGATACTGGTCAATATATAGGCTATTAGAGGTGTTCATAAAATAACGCCAAAGCCGAATACAGGACAAAAACTTAATAAACGCGGGCGTAGCCGCGGCCAAAGGCTAGTCATTAATAAGAATGACTTCAGCGATTTTATTTTATTTGAAATTCTACTCAGCTCTATAGTAATTTTTTAATTTTATGCTGTGGGATACACTACGCCTATCTAAGGCTCTTTTTGTAACAAGACAGATGATAGTTTATTATATCCAAGGGGGTGGAAATAAGGGTATTGCCTGTATTGGTGTATAATAATAAATTATCATTATTACTGTTGTTCTGAGATTGCCTGCTATTAATACGAGTTAGGCAATACCCGTTTCAAAGTATAAATATCATATATGATATTAATTTATGCAGTAAAATTCATACTGGAAGCTTAGTCAGTGATCAGTATTACGGATCGATAACACTTTCGCAGAATAAAATGTTGACACTTACCAGTCTTCAGTATGAATTTGGCTACATAAATTAATGTCACCTTGTGTATGTTTTAACCCCAGATATAATACAAATTGATATTTTATATTATTGTCCTCAGAGATAGTATTCGTTCCTTAAATAGTCTGAGGGACAAGGAAGTTGTTGCCAAATTATTATACGACGTGGATAAGTTTTTGTTATGTTTACAAACATGGCAGAGGTCTTTATAAAAATTGATATTATGGATAGTAATTGATGAAATTTATAAGAAAAAACGTGTCTAGATAAAATAAAATATTACAATGAGTTGTCTTTTTAAGCTTTATTCATATTTTAAATGAAATAAATAAAAGGTTAAATTAATATGAAAGGGAGACAAAGATACTACGTATGATAGACGAAAATTCTAAATATTATGGTTTTCTTCCCAGTACAGAATTACAGTTTATTTGTTTGAATATTTTAAAGCGATAAATTCGGGTTTGGAATATGCTTTTCCTTTTATTTACAGTGCCTTACGTTTGGCTAACTAGTCTACTACCGCAACTAAGATCGAGGATTACCTGTTCATAATTTGCATTTTTTCTTCAAAATCCATGGTATCGTCTATTTAGTATTAAAGTGCATTACAAGATACAAAATATTAATTTGAAACAAATTTCAAGTAGAACAACAAATATTTAAAAAAATCCTCGTGCCAGGATTTGAACGCACGACCTCTTGCTTGCACAGGAAGAATGAGTACTCTACCAACCGACTGAGCTATCGAGGTTCCTATCCAATACCATTGAATTTATATATCATACCTATTCAGAAGTATTCAACAGATTCTAGTAATGCACATATTCAATGCCAACGAGGGCGTTATGGGTATTTCTCGAACGTTTATAGGAACGAGAACAATACCTGTTGCTAAGAGATTTTCGTTTTTACTACATTCCTAGTAAACCGCCTATCCTAAAATATAGCCGACTGGTTTTGAAGGCTTAGGTGTAATGCTGTCAAAACTAAAATTAATTATTTGCAATATAATCGTGAGTTTGGGCATTCCTTCCAGGAGGACCGCCAAGAGTAGCAAAATCCTGGAAAGGCCTATGTCCTACTGGACGAAACAGGCTGATGGATGGATGGAATATAATCGTAGTACTTAAATACACTTAATAAACTTCAATTACCTTGCATTTTTTCTGACAGCACTACATCTAAAACTAAGGCCTTTTAATTCAACTACAAATGCTAATATTCAAACAGATAGCCTCACTATTGCAAGGGTTAAAAACAAATTATGGTTTCAGTAGACCAACTCTAGCAAACCTATAAACTAACAGGCAGACAAACGGAGTGGTTCGCATTAAATTATATAGAGTCACAGACTAAGCCCAATTGTCGATGTATAGAGTAGATAGACAAATGTAATGAGGAAAGACCATGTCTTTAATTTTAGAACATACTGCTTCCGTATTCCGCATGCTCAGCACGGATCAATACCAAATATTTCAAACTGTGTATCTGCAATATACCCACGTCATTTATGACGAAGCAGACCGATATTTACTTTTCTTATCATCGCGTCGGTGCAAATGTAAACAAACTTAGTAATGCAGACGAAAGCGTTCTTTCGAGATAGTAGATTGATTACACAACAAGTGAAAAAGAAAGGAATTTCCTTCTCGCCACTTGGGGCCCGAGGGCAACGAAGGACTCTAAGTAGGCGAGGAATACAAAAGTCGATATTGAATATTTCTTTCACGCGTTATGGGCTTCAATTTTTTATCATTAATTATGAAAAATTCACTTTTGTTCCGAATTCAAAATGCTTTTATTTGTCTATCGGATCGAGGTATCAAAAGTGGATGTGGGCTTTCGAGTTATTTTAAGAAGAAAGAAACAGGAAGTGAGAATAATCATTTAGATGAAGAAATAAAGGAAATAACTTCGCTGCTTGAGCCTTTAGAATCTAAAGTTTAGACCTAGAAAAAATAAGAATACGTAAGATAAGACATGGCTGTATGGTGACAAACAAAAACAAATGACGAGTGCTAAAACGCAGTGACAATATCACAATGCTGCATAGTCGTCGTTCTTGATACGAAAGCCAATGTCATCAAAAGTGAACAGCATTACGTGGTGTGAGCGTTATGTAAGAGTTGTACGGAGGAACGTCTTTTGCTAAATAGATCATTTTTAGGTCTTTTATTTTCCATAAAATATTACCTACATACTTAGAGTTATATTTCTTTATATATATAGGTCTATGTCGAGCTTTCGAACTTTTGTGTAACGTATTCATTTTATATGTAGTAAAAACCGATCAAGTGCTCACTCGCCGAGGACTGCGTTCCGTACTAGACTTCTAAATAATATACCTATATAGATGTATTTTACAGCTTGCGCAAGCTAAATAAATGTAAGCACATCATTTTTGTTGTTTTTATATTACGGGACATTTTAAAACTTTTTTGACAGCTACATTTATCTATAAACTTTACGTAATTGTATAATATTTCATAATTTTCAGTTCTTACTTCCCGGAATGAGAGCCTCTTTATATTTTTTTTTTGTGGTTCTTCGAAGATTTCTCTAACATCTTTTGGTACGGATCCATAAAGACAATTATCAAACTAAAAAAGAAAAATCTATTAAAACCTTTTGTTTAGTTTATACACCGTTTAGTTTATACACCGTATAGGCCCTTTAGACGATGATATAAAGACTATGAATATTACTCATTTCGTCGTTCATATTGCAAAAGGTCTTATGTCACCCGAGGTCAACTTTACAGGAGAGCAAAAAAATGGATTAATTTATTAAAAGTAGTGAGATTTAAGTTGAACTTCAATTTACCTATATTTAGGTTTATTGTCCAGTGTTCATTGTTAGAGTTAAATGTATTATGCCTTTTTCATTGTTTTTTAATGAAATAGAACAAATTGGATCTTAAAACATCCTTTTTTGACATAGGACCTTTTGCAATATGAACGACGATTTGCTACACTGAGTTCATCATCGTGTAAAGCGGCTTTATTCTCAGTTACAAAGTACCATTTTATAGTTTTTGCAAAAAACACGAGCATAAATTATCTCTTTCACACCTGAAAGAAGTCAATATATTATCCTTAACACAATAAATCAAGAAGTAATCTTCGGTAAGGGCTCTTAAGATCTTCCAGACAGGAACATTTGGCTCACCTTTCTCTTATGTGTCAGAAGCAGAAATCTTTCCTAATTTGCCTTGCGTGGGGAAAATTTCAGGTCAATCGATTGAACTGTTGACGATTAGGTGGAACAACACGTTTTTATGATAGTAGCTATGTCGTTCTGAGTTTGACCTACCACTTCTGAAATCACGTCTTGGGGAAAGTAAATAAAAGACAAGTAGTTTTTCTTTCCGTCTATCTATTCATCAACCTATTTTCGTCCACTAGACATACGCCTTTCCAAGATTTCGTCACACTTGGTGGTCCTCTTGGAAGCGCTGCCTATATTCACACACGTTGCACTCGTGAGCGCAGTGCCGAAACCCTCGCACCATTTTAGCCACTAGTCTGTTTTATGTTAGGGATATATGGCCATCAATCGGTCCCAGCCATGGTGGGCCACCTGGCTACTCTCCACCGAATAACTTCGAGGGCATTTGTGAGTAATATGGTGGTACTTCCAAAGTCGAGCCCGGCATCAACACTACAACTAATTTTTTATTCGATTTTCTTTATGTCAAACTAAATAAAAGTTGATTGTTTAGACTGTCGGCACTTGGTGGAACTTATCATACATTGTTATGAAGAGAACACTTGTATTTATTATTGCACGAACAACTACCGACAGTGTAAACATCGTCTACAAAGTATTTATTTTAAAAAGCCCTTCTATAGCAAAACCAGTTGAACAAAGTAGATTGTATATAACATTTATGCAAATTTCATATCATAACAAAATAGAAGCCGTATATTATGTCCATCAATCAAATTTACCAATATATCACAGTTCTATAGGTATATCTAAATGATAATGAAATTGACTGAAACCAATGCATGTATTATAACGAAAGGGAGGTATAACTTATGTATTTACTCAATAGTTATATCAACGTGCCTTCGAATAATTCGTATAAAAATATAAAATGACAATTACGTTTTCGTTTTTTGAACAGCCACAGATTTTTTTAAACGGATTTTTTACAGAGTGCCTATTATTTAACTTTGTATCGGTTGCCAACTGGTTACCAAACACTAAACACATAGATCAAAACTGAAGTTTGAATGTTTGGGTTTGTCAACCAGTTGGCAACCGACTCAAAGATACATATATAGGCGCAGGGTTGTGATGAGAACAGAGGTACGAAGAGATACATTTATTGCATACTTTTTATTCAAAAGTAAGGAAAACAATATTATGAAGTGCATTTTGTACCGAGGTAAAAAGTTACCCCCTTAAGCATTGTTTCACTAGAACCATGCTACTAATTTAATTTTTATCACTTGGAACTGCGGACCTATGAAGAACTTTTAGTTATTTTTCCAACTTTTTCAGTTATACACCGTGTCACATAAGTTCGGATACACTTTTTCTCACACTAATATTGTAGGCGTATAAACAACGTTTTATTTTTTTAAATGCTACACGATGAAAACACAATCGTTTCGAATATCTCGCATTTCTTGTTAATTGAAAATACCCACCATGAAGCAATTTTGAGAAGTAATTGTTATAAAGCTTTTCAATGGCAAGTGCCCGGTTGAAATTTATAAAACGCTAAAAGCTTTCGCCATCTTTCATAATCTGCCCCCTAATTCTGTATCGTAAAATCAGTTACCAAACCGAGTGCCTATCGTCGAAAACATACATATTCGCTTATCTAAGGATACGTTCGCACTTGAAATGACGTCACAATTCGTAAATAGTTTAATACCCATTGAATGTTATTTTGGAAGTTCCTTTTTTATCTGTTTTGGTGAATAGCAACTATAGCTAGCAACCGACACTGAGTTACATAATGGGCCCGCTGGTCATACTATAAAGGCCAATGCCCGGAATGGTCGCCTTTTGCTAAATTTTCCAAAATCTCTGCGCACAAACATCTAACGGCTTTAACACGAAAATTTACTATGAACACTTTTCACCAAAACGTAACCATTCGGAGATAAACGCAATAATATTTTAAGATTTTTTACTATTTTGTTGACTTTTTTATTTTATACTATCAAAGATACACAGAAGACAATAAAAAACATGTTTTAAATAATAATGGTAACCAGTGTGGGTGCGCCGTCATCAGGTAAACGCTTCTTTTGTTATAACTGGTATCTCATTTTGTCAACCAATCACGTCGCGTCGTGTCATTTCATTTTTACCAGAATTGTAAACAATGGAACAAACTGCTTTTTTTTTAGTTAGGCTCATTTGTAGAGTTACAGTTATCTACTAATCACTCATCGTTCTGCTTTTGTGTGGTTCGCTTGCGTATTCTCAACTCAATTTCTGATTCGACTTTGGAAAAAAAGACCTTGGCTTTCGTATTTTGGACTCCTGTGAAGTGAATTATTTGTTGACCTGTGCTCTGATATTTGGACTTGCATTATTCTTTATCGTTTTAAAGATGGAAACTTTTAGACCGTGCATCTGTTGTCAGAGAAGTCTAAATCGAGTGGGTGGTCGGCATCTTCTTCGATCCATGCCTCTTAACACTTTATTAGGACAAAAGTAGTTAGGGTTGAGTTAATTTAAGTAGAAACTATTAAAGCTGCTACGTTTTCGCAGACAAACTGCAAAGTTTTGCGAAATTTATGTACCTAGTATAAGTAAATTACCTGTGTGTTAAATAAAAAAATTAAAAATTAAAAAAAAACATCGAAAATAATCCTTTCGTTTTGGATTTTTTCGCTGAAGTCTGCAACATTCGACAAGTATGATAATTTCATTTTAAACGGGAACTAAAAAAAATGAGTTCATTATCAAAATTATTAACTTTTGTGGAATTGTATGAAGTAAAGGATCGAGCCACATCAATATATTGGGATTTACTTACTGTACAGGCTGGCCATTTTTATGAAAGTTATGTTTGAAATGAAATAACTTTTTTTTATTTGGCCTTGCCAAATAATTTTAAACCATTTTTTTATTATGTAACAAATGCTAATGATAACAAAAATACGATAATGTGCTATGTCCTCTATAGTATTTCTTTATGTAACGGTTATGTATTTTTAACAAATGTAATGAAATGCACGAATCACGTTTTTTATATATGTATATTTTTTTTACAGATAGCTGATGGGGATCGCTTTTGTCGAAATTTTTTTCGACGTTCTTAGCGCTATTACAACGAAAGAATTAGACAACTGAATCAAGAAGCTGTTGAAGAGCCAACCGTGGACCTTCCTCCAGAAGCAGCCGTGATGCCTCCTCCAGAAGCAGCCATAGTGCCTCCTCCTGAAGCAGCCGTGGTGCCTCCTCCAGAAGCAGCCGTGGCACCTCTTCCAGAAGTAGCCGTGGTGCCTCCTCCAGAAGAAGCCATGGAACCTCACCAAGAACCAGCTGTAGAGCCTGCTCAAAGGCCAGCTGTAGCCGCGAGGCCTCAGCAATATCCTCTGACAGGATATTCTCGGGCGCCCTTCAATACGAGGCTATGCATATTCGCAACATGTATGAATGGTAATCTACTACTAGTAAATAAACATTTGAAAGCAGCCATTTTGAGAGAAAAGGGATTCTATATACCCAGGCGGAAACGAGTATGTCATGAGCATCGCCATCACGACGCCTGGCTTAATGTAGAGATGAACACTCGTCACGTGTACGATACATTTACGCCACGACAAGTAACAGAGATGTTGAATTTATTGAGAATGTCAACGAAGACATTGAACTTTGAACAGTTATCATCTATAGATGATAATATGTTTCATTATTATATAGGGTTCTCAAAAGCGAAATTTCAAGAGGTTCTAATAACGACGCCTTCTCTATCACAACTGAGACAACCTGCCACCGTTTTAGCGTGTTTTCTGGTTAAACTTCGCACAGGAGAACCAAACCAACGACTGGCAAAACTGTTCCGTATATCCCGCCAACGGTATGAAGCAAAAATGGATAAAGCTCGTGCTTACTTAATGAGTGAGTTTGTACCGAGGCATTTGGGATATAATCACATCAGCAGGGAAGAAATGATTCATCGTTGTCTTGCCATTCCTAACGCTTTATTTGGGAATGGTAATGACGCACCTGAACAAAGAAAGGTCACAGTTATTTTCGATGGCACTTATATATATCTACAGAAAAGTAGTAATTACTATTTCCAAAGAAAATCATACAGCATGCACAAGTGGCGAAATCTATATAAACCTTTTTTAATGGTGTGCCCTGACAGACACATAATAGACATTAATGGGCCGTATGACGCAACTGTGTCTGACTCAGTCATATTGAATAAAATGTTGGAAAGTCGCACTGATCCATTCCATTGGGTGTACAAAGAACATGATGTGTTTATACTAGACCGAGGATTCAGAGACTCTGCAATGCCACTCCAAACATTTGGGTACGTTCCTAAGTTGCCTGTGGCAAAATCTAATAGGCGACTTCCTCAACTTACTACCGAAGAAGCTAACAACTCGAGGAAAGTCACAATGTGTCGATGGGTAGTCGAAACTATAAATGGTCGACTTAAAAATCAATTTAAGCTTTTGCGACACGTTGCAAACAACAGAGCTCTCAAACAGCTATTTGATGAAAAAAAAAGCGTTGCTAAATGCCTTTGGAAGGCCATTAACTGATCATAGACTTGTGGCAGACATTTTGGCAGCTATAGCAGAACGATCCCAAATAAATGAAAGCTTTTTAGGAAACTACGTGTTAGCATATAATATGAACGGTAGCCGAGCAGCATTCTCATCAATAACTGCAGAGAACCCAACTTTGAATAACTTCCCTGTTCTGAATGAAGATGATTTAATTATATTCGCACTCGGAACATACCAACTAAAGCAAGCCCGCAGTTACCAATGGTTCATATACTATTGAAGTTTACAGAGAAGTAGATATTGATAATCTTAACGAATATGGGATACTCGCTATAAATCCGTGGTTGCTAAGAGGACGTATACAATCACGTCATAGACAAGCGAAACAATATTACATATATACCTATATATTACTTAACGGAAATGTTCGTGAGAGGGACGGTATTATTGGCTACTATTGTAGTTGTGTCATCGGAACCCGGACATTAGGAAGTTGTGCCCACGTTATGTCTATTATTTGGTATCTTGGATGGGGAAGGCATCAAGAAAACCTATGTCCACCGGCTCCATTCTTAGATACCATTATTCCACATGACGTAGAAAATGAAGTTTATGACGAGGCAAGTGACGATGAATTAAATGTAATACTATAATCTTCATTTAAGAATCATTGTGTTCAGAAAAATAAATGATAAAGAATTACGATTGTGGTTTTAATATTCAACAATCCTTACTTATAGTTACAGCTAAAAATCAGATAGAACAAGCTGAAATCAACTAAGTACTTTTTAAAATAGGCTTCAATAACCCTGTTTTTCCCATTGTAAAAAATAAAACGTTAAGAGTCGTCACAAAAAGTCCGTGGAAATGGGGCGCGCGTACTCTTAAGAATTATTAAACCATATACGTTGTCAACTTCGTGCTTACCGCGCGCACGCGGTACAATGGTTGGCGGACGGCGTTGGAGAGGATGCGGGCGGTAAGGCGGGAGGGTGATCGGGCACGCGTCACAGTGTTCTCTTCCATGTAAGACTAATGCTTTAATATCAAAAATAAAACAGATTTTACTAAAAAAGTATAAACATTATAAATTAAAAAAAAAAAACACAAAATGGTATTGCTTATATCTCCGAATGGTTACGTTTTGGAGCAGAGTTTTCATAGTAACTTTTGTTTGTATTAAGACCCTCTATCAGGCTATAAAAGTTTTGTACGTGGGCAGTGATTTTGAGGTGATTTTGAAAGAAGCGATTATCTCCATACTAAAACGGGCATTGCCCTTTATCGTTCGTGTTAGCGATGAAATGACAATGGATGCCTGCGTGTTGCGTGATTGTCTGCGTTTGAGAAAAAACTAAGTTAGGTTAAGAAAGTTAGAGGTGAAGAAATAAATCAAGAAATTAATTTTTGTTAAATAAGACACTTGTACTTGTCCACAGAATTATTATTATATTTCAATACTCCCGACCGGATCCGCTTATAAGCATTTTCTATACTAGGTGAAATTAAATCAACCGACCAAATTCATACTGGAGACTCGGTTAGTCATCAGCAACAAGGTTTAATGACCCTCCAGATGAAATTCGAAAAAAAAATTTTATTTGTCCCCTAGTGCCTGCACTAGGATTTGTACTTAAACTAGTCCAACCAGTAAGGAAGCAAAAATATTTATTTTCCGAAATTGGCCAAAAGGATGACTGAACCTAGTTCTTGATCACCAACCGAGTCTCCATTATGAATTTGGTCGGTTGATTTAATTTCACCTTATAGATTTATAAAATAAAAATTACCTAAATAATCACACAACAATCGATTGTACAAAGATATATAATAAGTTCCACCAAGTGCCGACAATCACAAGCGTCAACATTTTAAGAAATTAATTAATTTGTCATAAGTATCATTTTAATAAAATATACTTTCTATCACATCAGTATAATTAAAGAATTTGAATGGGATTAAAAGTGTATCCGAACTTATTAGAGACGGTGTAATGAAGATTAGATTTCACGTTGTCGCTTTCATGAATCGGGGGCATTATAGACCGTCGTCCAAGGAGGTGTTTTTCTATTAATAAGATTGTCCTTGCAGACTATTATGATTTGTGGACTTAAATAGTAACTTCTGCCGTGCAAAGTAAGAAGCGTATGAGAGATGTGCCAGTTTAAAAAGTTCAAAAAATGGCAAAATATTATATACTTCACTGTCTGAAAATTATTTCTTAGGAAGATTGGCAGTATCATTTTAAACAGCTTAGACTAGATTCCAGACAATTTACAGGAAGTACGCACAAGAACAGAGAATATAATTTTTAAACAAACAAGAACATGGCGATTTTTTGCACTTTTCAAACTGGCATAACTCCCACACGCGTCCTACTGGCACGGCAGAAGTTAATCGAATCACGCAGGGTTACCAACTCCTAAAAAAATACCCCTAAGATCAAAGTGAAATACCCCTAAATAACCCTAAACGCACTATTGAAAAGCCCCAAAATAAGCCCTATATTGTGTAATTCCTTCCCGTCACCTAAAAAGACGATGTACCACCGCCAAGCCAATTTGTACGCAGACTGTACGGTGTGCCGATGCATTCACTCCACTGTCGCTGAGCACTCTTTTATACTACCTATATTTCATGGTTTAAGGTAAATAAAATATAACTTAGTGTTAATTACCATATTTTATTACAATAATTACTATTAATAATTAAAGATCTACATTGTCAATAATTGGAAACAAATCGTCTCGACTTGGTGTTTCAGTTGAGCTTTCGGAATTATTGAAGTCATACATGTTTACATTATACAACTGTAACATTTTTGGACTTAGAGTAAATGTTACGCATGATCCACTGTCTCGTTTTAAAATAAATCGTGTCATCATTAAACTTTGCATCATTTCAAGGGACAATCGGTTTCGTAATTTGTTTTTCACAATATTGTATACCGAGAAAGCACGTTCGACGCTAGCATTTGAAAATGGTACAGTCATTAAAGCAAGTGCAAATTTGGAAATGTTTCCAAAACGCTTATGCCCACCAGCGTCACAATCGTCAAATACTTCAGAGTAAAATGAAGTTGAGGTTGTGGTATCTGACCACTGTTTATTATTTAACTGATTCCATTCTGACTGTATATCATTTCTATTTCCGTAAATACGAATCCGATGAAAAAGCGTTAGCATTTTCGAGATGTCAGGCTTAACTTGGGATGTAGCGACTTTCGGATGTAGATCGGCAATCATTTTTAATGTCGTGAAGTTCTCTGGCAGGCGTTTTTGAATCTCTTCTGCTAGACAAATCAAAAACTTCTTACATCTTTCCCTCACGTCCATTAAATCACTTTGTTCAAGTTCTTGAGATATTTTTTGAAAGTCATAGCAGAAATATATTGATGATGTGTGTATTACATATTTCTTGAAATCAAAATCGACAAGTTCAGAACATAGAACATAGAACATAGAACAATTTTATTTGTAATATCCATTACACGTCACATTACACATTTAATATTACAGGTATATAGTCTATTCAATGAACATAAGTTAAAATAATAATTTTACACTGTAAAATTACATTAAACCAACATAAAATGAAAAAATTGCAATAAAATTCAATTCAAAAAATAGTATGTCCTAACTTTTAATACGCATAATTTCAAATTCAAATTTAAAAAAAGATTCTGTTAGGTTCTCTAATTGAGAGGGTTGAACATGTTTTTGGAGTAGGTTTTTGTACAGTAAAAATAAGTCCTCAAACAACTTTATAGGTCTGACATCATCGCTTTGAAAAAGTAAATTCAGTTGAATAACGTTCTTCAATTATTTTCTTAAAAAAATTAAAAACGCTTTAAACGGTAATTGATTCATTATGTCATAATGTTGCTCCGCCATGTAACACCTATCTTCCGATTTAGCAATAGAGAAAAGTAGTTTTAACTCTTCCCATTGGTCTAATATTGTATTGATAGCCTCATAACGTGCAAGCCACCGTGTCCCACTTAATCCTTGTATTTTCTTTGGTATTCTACTATCGTTCATTACCTCAAATAAGTTTCTATATTTTTCTAAGCGTTTAGGGTTGTAGCTAAACCAATTATGCGCTTCTCGTACCAAAAATTCTAATTGTCTAGGTAATAGTTGTGCTGCATTTTCAGCACACAAATGAAGAGAATGACTTACACATTTGACGATAACCAATTCAGGTAATTCTTTTTTTAACAGAGCAGTTACCGAATTGTGTTTTCCGACCATAACATTAGCTCCGTCTACACCTATTCCAACCATATATTCTATCTTTAAACCATCTTGTGAGAGTTGGTTTTTGATGGCGTCATGCACAGTTTTTGCATCGCATTCAATTAATTTTAATAATCTATAGAATGTCGTGACAATTTTTTTTTAATGAATAAAATCGCACCATTATGCACAAAACTTTCTGTGTCGAAAGATCGGTACTTTCGTCTATTATAATTGAATAGGGAAACTCTCCTATTTCTTCTATTACCTCATTTAAGAGACAAGGGCCAAGCACATTTTTTATTATCATAGAGCATTTTGTGCGATGCAGTCTTAAATTCTCAAGTGCATCCGATGACGGATCTAACTGAGGCAGCAATTCAATTAAATGATCCACGGTCAGAGCAGCAGTATGCTCTGCAATGAATGCAGCAATTTTAATCTCTGCAATTTTAGTTTTTTCCGTTATAACTGGTTTGTAAATCGTAGACAATAATTTGCAGGACTTTGCAGATTTTTCCAACGAAACAGCTTTTTTGTCTTTTTCAGTTGAAGCATGTGTCAATAAAGCTTTCTTATGAGCTGTTAAAACTCTGCGACAATATTTACATGTTGCAAACGTGTCATTAGTGACATCAGGAGCAAGCCATTCTGAAATCAAAACATGCACATTAAATTCCCGTAGTAACTTATAGTTTCCCACAAATATATTAATTCCTTATATCATGGCAACACTCGAGCAAATTGTTTTGTTTGCAGGCTCAAAAGGACAAAGACTCCAGGATAGTTAATACATTTGAAAAAAAAATGTAATTTTGTTTGGGTCGTTGCCTGTCACTACGGTTAAGCTAACAAACTGACAAAATAAGCTATACCACCCCAAAAATAAACAAACAATAAACCAATGATATTAAGGACTTAAGTACGTAAACGTTGTTTTTAAAGCTCTGTGCAATAAACCATCACCAAATCAAAATAAGACACAAGCACGCCCAACCAACACGCCCACGCCCAATTTGTTCCTTTAGGATACGAAATACCTGTTTGATGATATAATTCAACGTTTTTTTTATCCATTGTCGAAGTTGAAGACAAAACACAGTTTTGACATGTGTAGCAAATGGTGTTGATTTATCTATTTTAAACCAACAAAAGAGTAATTATGTACCTACCTAATGCAAAAAATATAAAACATAACCTATTAAAACAAAAAATACTAAGTATATGATCAAAATATTCATAGCAGGTACCTAGCTACGTAACTATAAGAATTATTTAAGTACCTTTTAACTCTGGATCTATCTCCCAAGTAGTTGTATACTTTTGGCAGTACTTTTTTTCAGCTCGTCTTGGTCTTTCGGCATAGTGCCACCACTTTACTTCACTTGATTCAAAATTCGTAGACCTCAGAAACAGACATAGACTTCTTTTCTTACAGATCAGTTAATATGACCAATAATAAAATTATTGTTGAATGTTCACACGAACGAATGAGCAAAGCAAACAGTATAATAAGTTACTCTATGGCAAACAGCAAATGAATGTGTGCCTGTGCCACAGACCAACAAACAACAGCTGGGATTGCGTTGCGTGCGGCCCCTGGACGTGACCATAGACTAATACACAAACATGTATAGCACACATATGAAAATGGAGGTCTATGACAACGACTACATACTTTTGCATGATATAATATCTCGTTTTGGATTTTTTCCGTAGGTATTATTTGTCTCTGTTTTGGATCACTGGATGCATGAAATTTATTCAGGTATGCCCCTAAAAAATAGCCCTAATTTTTTTTGGGCCCAAAAAAAGCCCAATACGTACGTTTGCGCCCCAAATTTGGGGCTAAAAGCCCTAAGTTGGGAAGCCTGAATCACGTGCGCGTAATAAAGTAATAGTGTCTTAAGACAAACTTATTCATGGAAAAACGCCCCGGACGACGGTCTTTTATTTCTATTGTACCTTATTTCGGATAATTTTACCGATTATGAAAATCCATGCAATTTTCTCACTTCTTTCGCAATCTTTGTTTGTGGGAACAGTACTTATTCGAGATCTCTATCAAATAAGTACCAAAGGTCTTTCCATATCCTTTCCATGGTGACCAAAATGGTACAACTAGCATGGCGCAGTCGAAAGATATGAGTTGCAACTCGAAGACTGTGAGAAATGGAGCGCTATCGCGAATCAAGCGATAGTGTTAGAAACAATTGGTTGCTTTTAATAACACATCTATTATATTAGTTCTGCTAATAGAGTGTTTTGCTGCGAATTCTCCAAATGTTTTAGTTGCAATAACTGTGGGAACTTCGATTCCTATTAAATTTTATAGCTAAGTGTAATTGAGGCTTAAAGCAACATGGTTTACTGATAAAATCAAAACTAGCACAATGCATAGATTAACAAAAAAAAACTGCAATCCTATGGCTTTAATCTGGCTTAAATCAGCTTATTCAGAAACAATAACATTGATTGTACTTATTTTCTACCTTTTTCGCAAGAATTTATTCAATAACTAAAACTTTTCTTTTTCTATGTAACTTTTGTAGTAAAGCATTTTTGCAATTTTATACAAAATAAACAGCCAAGTGCGAGTCGGACTCGCTCACGAAGGGTTCCGTACCATAGTAATAGGGTCACATTAGTTACCCTTTGGGTAAGGAACCCTAAAAACGGCAAAAATATCATGTCTGTTGTATGGGAGTGCGCGGGTCCGACTCGCACTTGGCCGGTTTTAGTATTTGTTGTTATAGCGGCAACAGAAATACATCATCAGTGAAAATTTCAACTGTCTAATTATCACGGTTCACGAGATACAGCCTGCCCAGCAAAATGCAGAAATCACAGACTTTGGGAGAAAAGAAATTTAAACTGAAAAAAAAAAAAAAAATTCTCTTAGGTGTAACTTAAATCTTAAGATAATGTAAAAAAGCACAAAATATGAACAATTAATAACTCTATCAATAAGCTACACAAAAAGCTATTGACATTTGAAAAATATCGAGATATTATAGATTTTTAATTTTTAGGAACAGTAAAAATATCCAACTTTGGGATTTTTTCCCCATAACTAGAAAGAATTGCCACAGGGGAGTTTCACTTTTGCACTCAAAACACATGTCTGTATCGACATATGACTTCAGTTAGAAATGTCCGATTTCAAGGGTTTTTAAATCACTGTGTACTGCAATGGCGAACGAATTATTTTTGAAGAGACAATTTATACGTCTTGTAGACCTATAAAGGGCATATAACACGGTACAGATTAAAATTTTAATTAAAATATCATAATACTAAAGAATTTTAGGAGCGCATGAAAAAATTGTTTCATACCTACCACATATTTATCAATAAACTTAACTCCCCAATAGATTGCAGCTGAGAAATACGCTATTTACGTACTGTTCATATTATTTTTTCAATGTCAATATGGCCACTGAGATTATCTAATAAATAAAGCGTCACCGTCACCCTAGCAATTTTAATTTTACGTTAGCCTACGCTAGCATATTAATACGATAAGCCACCCCGTTCTATAATGGTCCCATCGCGGACCATTACCCGCCATACAGGCGTATATCTATCGCAGCAGGTATCATTATACGTCTAGTGGACACAGCGACGATGTATACCGGGTGTAAAAGCAAAGGCAAGAATCCTTTAAGGGTGTGATAGTATGATCGGTAAAGATATTATTTTAAATACTGGGATCTCTAAACAGAGTACCAGTTCCTCATAATAAGACGATTTTGTTTACTCGAAATACACTAATCGCGTGGACACCCTCACTGATCACTGGCCACTCGGATGAGGGGTGCGGGTTGCGGGGTGCAATCAGGTGTGTGGAGAAGCCGGTGAGCTGCGTAGCCATAGCTTAGAAAAATGATGGAATTTTTTGTGAAAATTCAAGGTTTTTTTTTTCTCGTAATGACATCAGAATCGTGTATACTTTCATACTAAAAAGGGATTCTTGACTTTGCATTAACACCCTGTATACGTCGACTATACGTCTAGTTAGACTAAAAATGACTGTTATATGATGCTTATACGATGGGGAGACGTATAAAGTGGGCCCAAATCCCATCCTAAAGACAACTTTAAGTCACTTATACAATGACATTATAAAACAAGGAGACGAGACGAGGACGTCTACCGGACCACTAGATTGTTTACTGGGTGGTGACAGACATACAGACGGACAGCGGAGTCTTGGTAATAGGATCCCGTTGGTCACCCTTTGGGTACGGAACCCCAAAAATAAATAATCGTCACGACATGAAACCCCGACGGGGTGTCAGAGGTGTTGCAAGGGTGAACTGTCTTCAGTAAGTCATAGCATACACTAGGTACACCCCCTTTTCACCGACGATTATATAGCGTCCCAAACGTGATAAGCAAGTGAGTGCTTTACTACTCGGCCATTAAAGAATGTGTACTCTTTAGATATGATTGTTGCTAAGACCATTTAACACGGGACTGGGCAAGCGCCCTTATCCCCTTTTGCCGAAGTACATGAACAATTTGTTCATGTAAGTTTGGTGATGGGCAGCGGCATCACTGGTGCAAGGGTTTCGGCACCGCGCTCACCAACCCGCCTGCCCAGCGTGTGTGAGTATGGGTATTTCTTCCAGGAGGACCGCCAAGAGTGGAAAAATCCTGGAAAGGCCTATGTCCAGCAGTGGACGAAACAGGCTGATGGATGGATGGATGAAGTTTGCTTGTGTGCGCGTTTAATGTTTGTGTTGCAGCTTTTGATTTAGTGTGACATGTCAATATTTCGCAGGAGTGTGCGTGAATGAGTAAATGTGTGCTGTGCGTGTTTACCTCCCCTCCCGTAGAAAACGGCAGAATAGTTTCAGTACTAAGAGTCGCGCTTTGCCAGGTCCCGTGTTAAATGGTCTAAGGATTGTTGATTACTGGCGTAGCAACGATGAATATTTCTCACTTCCGAGGAAATTCAGATAAAAGCAGTGCACAATGACGTGGCGGTGGCGTGAAATATTCCATTCAAGATACAACGCATAAATCATTCTAAATCCTGAATTAGCTTTGACACTCGTAACACATGTAAACATGACGCAAACGAATAAATTCTACATTTGTTATCTGAACACATTTTTGGGGTTACGTAGTCAAATCAAATCAAAATATTTATTTTGTAAAATAGATACATAAAGTATACTTTCTACAAGTCTAAGTTTATCTTTACAATACATATCTTTAGAATAAAAAAATAATATCGATATACTAATAAGGGAAATACATACAAAAAATATGTAGGTTGGGATACTAAAATGTAATTATACACCTGCATAAAATAGAGAAATATAGGAATAAGAATATTATATATACATAATGCCTAATCATCCGCACCATTCGATTAGTATTGCTAAGAAGAAGGGCAAAAAACTTAGCAAAAAGTTACTCAGTATGATCATTAGTTTATTCTTTAACATGTGACAATACACCCTGCGTAGGTTATTCGATACTGTAAGTATTAAAGTTATGTTTTATCATATTAGAAAATAAACTGGACTTCATAGGTGCTTTATTATTTTATTTACGGATCCTTCACTGCATGAGTCGAACTCGCACTTGTCCGAGTCTCCGGTGACGAAAAGTTTTGATTGCGATGGCACAATATTTATTTAATACAGAGATGCTAAATATTTAGTTGTGCTAGGTCCGGATGAACACGCAAGGTGACTTTGATTCACCGTCTTTTATTTAGTTTTTCTCACAGACGTACAATAGAGTAGCAGATCTAACATTAATAATAAACGCATAGAGTCGACGCGTGGCAATATTAGCTCAGTGAACTTCGGGCTCTTTTAAATATAAATATTGCTTCTTTCCAAACAAAATATATACTAGAGATTAGTTTAGGAATTAACAAACCCATTTTTATACGTTTCTTTGCACCATGAAGCCTAAATGTAGCTTATTTTTTGTATGGAAACTTACCACGCTATTTAATACTTATGTTTGTGCTGCTACTTCGTAATATATGGTAGTATGGAACCCTACGTGCGCGAGTCCGACTCGCACCTTGCCAAATTATTTTCCACGATTTCGGGCTTGGGCTCATTGTTCATATGAATAGGCAACATACCCCGTTTTAAGGAAAAAGGTGATTATCTTAACACCCTATGCAGGTAAATAAAATTTTAAATATATAAATTATACACAAATTCTTGTACTTTTTAATGTGGAATAAAACGTACAAGAATTTATGTATAATTTATTGAAGATGATATTCCACCAAGAACCATCAATCGAATCCATCCAACTCATTACAACTCGGATTATGTCCAATGTCCTAATATACAATCATCACTTTTGCTATCATATTTTGGAGGACCTTGGTTTGTAATCTTATCTTTATTATTTCGCCTGCAATCTTGTGGAGTCTCGCAGATACAATTTAAAAGGATACGTTGCCTTGGACTAAATGTTGCAAGTACGACCTTCAAGCAAACCTTGTTTCAGACGGGATCTACTCCTTGAAACAAAGGACATCTAAACTGTAAGTTTCTAAGCTTGGCCCTTTGATCTTATACTTTGAAAAATAATGTTAGTGCAAATGCAATTGTGAAATGGTTTACAATGTTTCAAGTATCGCTATAGGGATAGTTCGACGGAAACTTGGCAGTTTTAATTTGTTTATTACCAACTTCCGTAGATTTTATAGAAGTTTGAGGACAGGCTGTTTAACGTCCTGCCTGCTTTCACTCTTTTGCAGAAGTCTGAGGACAGACTGATTAACGTCCCGCCTACATTCACTCTTTTGCAGAAGTCTGAGGACAGACTGATTAACGTCCCGCCTACATTCACTCTTTTGAAGAAGTCTGAGGACAGACTGATTAACGTCCCGCCTACTTTCACTCTTTTGCAGAAGTCTGAGGACAGACTGATTAACGTCCCGCCTACTTTCACTCTTTTGCAGAAGTCTGAAGACAGACTGATTAACGTCCCGCCTACATTCACTCTTTTGCAGAAGTCTGAGGACAGACTGATTAACGTTCCGCCTACATTCACTCTTTTGCAGAAGTCTGAGGACAGACTGATTAACGTCCCGCCTACTTTCACTCTTTTGCAGAAGTCTAAGGACAGACTGATTAACGTCCCGCCTACATTCACTCTTTTGTAGAAGTTTGAGGACAGACTGATTAACGTCCCACCTACTTTCACTCTTTTCAGAAGTCTGAGGACAGACTGATTAACGTCCCGCTTACATTCACTCTTTTGCAGAAGTCTGAGGACAGACTGATTAACGTCCCGCCTACATTCACTCTTTTGTAGAAGTTTGAGGACAGACTGATTAACGTCCCGCCTGCTTTCATTCTTTTGCAGAAGTCTGTGGACAGACTGATTAACGTCCTGCCTACATTCACTCTTTTGGAGAAGTCTGAGGACAGACTGATTAACCTCCCGCCTACATTCACTCTTTTGCAGAAGTCTGAGGACAGACTGATTAACATCCCGCCTACATTCACTCTTTTGCAGAAGTCTGAGGACAGACTGATTAACGTCCCGCCTACTTTCACTCTTTTACAGAAGTCTGAGGACAGACTGATTAACGTCCCGCCTACTTTCACCCTTTTGCAGAAGTCTGAGGACAGACTGATTAACGTCCCGCCTACATTTACTCTTTTGCAGAAGTCTGAGGACAGACTGATTAACGTCCCGCCCACTTTCACTCTTTTGCAGAAGTCCGAGGACAGACTGATTAACGTCCCGCCTACTTTCACTCTTTTACAGAAGTCTGAGGACAGACTGATTAACGTCCCGCCTACTTTCACTCTTTTGCAGAAGTCTGAGGCCAGACTGATTAACGTCCCGCCTACATTCACTCTTTTGCAGAAGTCTGAGGACAGACTGATTAACGTCCCGCCTACTTTCACTCTTGCAAAAGTCTGAGGACAGACTGATTAACGACCCACCCTTTCAGTCTTTTGCTCGAGCGCGCTTTATCTTAGGTCCTACCGAGCGCAGTTAATGGCCAAGAGTAGACCCATTGAATAAAAACTAGGTTCGAATCCCGGTTCAGAGCTACTCACATCCAGATTTACTTTTCTGCTTTTCTATACCGCAATGATATATAATATTGAATTGTAAAAAACAATATTCCATAGCCTCATTAATCACAAATCCAAAAGAAAATATTCTGTCACAAGAAAAAATGGTAATTATTTTAGTACAAGGATATAAATTTGTAATATCTTTGACTGTTTTCTTTAATAAACTTTATTTCTGTTTGCGCAAGTCGTCTGATTCCATAAGGCGCAATATAGCCAGATTTTCGAAGGTTCTTTTGATGAAAGTAGGACTACCTATCGTAATATTGGAAAAAATGTATTTGATTTAATGATCTTTTATCTATTATTAACTTTGTATTGGGGTCTTACTCGCGATAACTAACAAAATACCTAAATAGATATGTGCTTGACGTTTCGACGCCTCTGTAGGCTGTCGTGGTCACAAGCGTCACAAGTTTTTCAAACGTTCGTTTAAAGAATGCGTTTGTTTAAAAGATCAACTTTTTTTTCTTCATAAAATAGGTAATAGAAATATAAAGGTTTCTACTTAAATCCAGTATTTTTTTCACTACAAAATATTTCTTTATTAGTTAAAAACCCTCCGATCTGCTGTTTCGCGCGCAATTATTAGTATTACGCGTCCTAGACAAATAGGTCAATTAGCTAACCCATAATCGCCTCTATCAAAAGCTAATAAAGTATTTGACATTGGCCTTTTTGTGCTGGACGGGTAATAACATTTTTTCCTATGGTATGCCATACTCTTAATTGTTCTTCAATTTGAATCGAGCATAGATAACTGAACGGTTTAAGACATTCCTATTTGTACTAGGTACTCTAAAACAACTCTAAGCATTATTTTACCTGTGTCTACTTATGTATATACAATATATATATAGGTACAGAACCTAATGTTTACGCCAGTTAGGTCATTGCTTTAAAATATTAATTTTTAACAATTTTCGCACTGTACTGGAAGTAAAATTAAAGAACATATTTCATAAATACTTTGGAAAAATTATGTGTCCAATTTGTCACTTGTGATAACTTTTATATTGAAGATTTTTCTGTGAATGTTTGATTTCAAAGATTTTTAGGGTTCCGTACCCAAAGAGTAACGAACGGGACCCTATTAATAAGACTCTGCAGTCCGTCTGTCCGTCCGTCCGCCTGTCACCAGGCTGTATCTCATGTCATGAACCGTGATAGTTAGACAGTTGAAATTTTCACAGGTGATGTATTTCTGTTGCTGCTATAACAACAAATACTAAAACTGGCCAAGTGCGAGTCGGACGCGCGCACTCCCATACAACAGATATGATTTATTTGCAGTTTTTATAGATAATGGTACGGAACCCTTCGTGCGCGAGTCCGACTCGCACTTGGCCGGTTATTTTCAACACTTATGCTATACACTTACAACGTTGACTCATGAAGTTCTAAGAAAGGTTTCCTTCTGAAATAAATCTTGTAAAATAATAGACGAGAAATTGTTGATTTTCGGAAAATGTAGATATAACATAAAAACTGGCATCTTTCAAAACTCGAATATACTTAGATAGAAAGAAACAGCCAAACTAATCTACAATTTCCAGAAACTTTAGCCTAACTAGTGATTCTGAGAACGACCAATGAACAAAAAAAATAAACAATAGAACGCCTCCAATAATATCAGACACAACTACGGTCCCTCGGATACGGGAACCACTGGGTATAACAGAATCTTTCGTAGAAGTAACGCCATAAAATACTTTAGCCGGATAAATATAAGAACCCAAAAGAGATATGACAATAGATCCTATGGAGCTCCATATTGCTTAACTTCAGATTTGTATCGTGTTCAGTTCAGTCTACAACGACAAAATTCGCGTATTTTTTCAAATTTGAAAAATATTATGGTACGTATTTTGACTTAAAACCATTATTAATTTAATTATTACACATATTTTCTCTAAAAACCAGCAAATGGCTTTTAATTTTTAGTTCAATATAGTTTTATTGGTAAAAGCAAAGAAGTATACAGTTAATGCGCTATAGTATACAGTTAATGCGCTATATGTTTCGACCCCTAAGTGGGTTTATATTTCATCTCTCGCCCGATGACGACCCCTTTGAGGGGTCGAAATATAGCGCATTAAACTGTATATTTATTTGCTTTTACCATTGAAACTACAGATAAATTTAATGTCATTTCATAAATATACATATTTTTAATCTTCTAACAATTAAATTACTAACAAAAAAGTATAAATTTCACGAAAAGGGAGATTTAGCTCCCATATTACAAAACAGATTAAAAGGAAATTAACACACGCAGATACTTACTAAGAAAACTATCTTTAGTACATATTTTTTATGGTTAATGTCCCTGAGTAGCCGCAGTTTCAAAAGAACTGAAATTTTGCGTGCGCCGCAGCTGATTAGAACAGGATAGATAAACAAAAAACAATAGACTTAGCAGAACTGAAGTTTAGCATTGTGAAGCCGTATAAACTCGAACATTTTTGTCATCTCCAGTGGAAACCGAACCCGTAGCAATCATATCCTCTTAGGTGGTCGGACCAACTAGCCACTTGGACAGTAAAACGATGCCATGAACGCGACCAACAGAGCCATGACATAATCAGATATGGGACAATTGGGCCATTGCCCAGGGCGACCGAATTGTGGGGGCGGCCCGGACCTAAGGAGAGATATAGATTATTCAGATTTAATTGACTCCTTCGTGCCACACACAGCAGTCCCGGCGATAGGTTCTAAGAAGTTAAATAAATAAATAAAGTTTTTAATAATAAATATAGTTTCATAAATATAGCGACAACTTAGCATTATTAAAAAAAAATCATAATTGTTGAAACGCAAATTTAATCTGAAAAATGTTTAGATTTACCTTCCGTTTAGAACAAAATGTGTTTTTTACATAATAATAAAACTTTAAATGCTGTAAAGTTGCAAAAATGCTGGTTATTCAAATAGCTTTTACACCATTATGTATTTTAATATATGATTAACTTAATTCATGGAAATCATGTGAAGAAACACTGGCGGTGGGCATAGGTGACTGCCAGACGGAGACGTAACTGGCCCGGGGCGGCACTAAACCTAAATACGCCACTGAATACAATAATCAATCCGCAGGCGAGAAAATTCAACAAACACATTCACAACACCGATACATGACTGTGTTTTTAAAACTTACAGCCGATTTTCAAGCTAGATTAATAACCGCTGAAACAAAGCATTCGTTTTAGACGTCATGTTTTGATATCCACTCGCTTATTGTATATTTTCAAACAGCGAAAACAGCTTAATAACAATCAGCGCTGCAGAAGTAAATAACAGCAGCTGCAGTCGCTGCAAGTGGTCAAAACGCACACATTAACACAAGTCAAACAATACCTGTTTATGAGACCTGTACAGCTTTTTATCGATTGAAACTGAAACGCGTTTCCGTATATGCACTGGTAGATTACGGTTATAGCAGTAATAACGAACGAGGCAGACCCTTTGAATGGATCATTGCGCTGTAATTTAGCTTGAGCCAGAATTTCTATCTTTTCACTTTTCATTATTTTTTGCAATAGTACCAGGCTGCTTGCTGATATTTTTGAATTTTTAAAAAGAGTTGTTAACCTGAATTATGTTTGAATTTCTAAGAAGGATACAGGAAAAGAATGGAGCTAATCGTATTTCTTTATAAAAGGAACGACCGTCACAATTCGCTAGTAAATAAGTCAACTTTTCGAGGTAACAAAATAAAACCTTCCAAGAAGGTGCTCATTTTGTCGCAGAACTTGAATGATATGAATGAAAAAATTTGCTTATTGCCGCATTTCTCATATTATGCTTGTAGTCGGTGGGCCCCTTCTTTTCCTGTGCCCTTCAATTAATTCCTTGTTACTGTGCTTGTTACGGTCAAATCAAAACAAACCACAGATTTTGAATTGCGAATATTATGAGTCAGTGTTGAAGTGTTTATTTACCCTTTTTAGGGCATTTTTTCATATTTAAGGGATTTTTTTGGGTATAAAATTATTCAGAGTATATTTAAAAAAATATTTTTCATAAGATATTTTTATACTGTTCAAAATTCGATGCTTTTTAAGACTGTTTAAAGTTTTATAATTTATTAAACTGACATATTTTATAGTTAGTAAAATATAGGTAATAATAAACCTTAACATATTGTCCGAGGGGGTGTCAGAGGTGTTGTGTGAGAAATGAATTAACCTTAAAATATATTTTATTTTTCAAAATGTTTAGTACAAACAGGTCTCAAAACTGTCTTTAGGGGATATTAATAAGGAGTTAGAAAAAAACCAAAATCAGAGGACGGCAACACAGATTATGATTCATAATTCGCGAAGGAATGGAGATTTACTTGACAAGAGAGATATAATTTTTGACATTGAGTGAAGACGCAAGAGAAAACGTCTCGGATAATCTACAATCTTGATTCTGTCTTGTGTGCTTATTATCAAATCGTTCAACACTCTGGTGGTGAGGTGACCGACCGAAGATGTGATGACTTGATAACGGATGACGCCATCGAAACTCTTGAAAATGCGTCAAGGATATAAAAGAGCAAGACAAATATGACGCGGCCAGATAATTAGACAATCAAAACCTTACAATAAAACCGGGCAAGTGTGGGTTGGCTTCGAGCACAAACGTTTCCGTACCACCAAACGATACAAGTACGGAACCCTAAAAACATTATGATGAATAACAAGGCGCTACTAGGCGGGAACCGTAAAAAAATGTTTAATAAAGATTTGATAAAATCGATTGATCTTTTAAAGTTAATGTATGTGGCAGGCAAATTGTCAAAGCCGCGATATTATAATGTCACCAGTGAATGGACTTTTGTCAATCGTCTCCATGATACAATATCATGGGCCAATTTTCTTGGGGCATATTCAGAGGCATTTTAAATCGATAAGTTTTGGACAATTTCACTAAATGAGCATCACCGTTTGATTGTGAAACTGTCACTGATTGGTCCGATTCTAAGGTCGCTTTTGTTTGAACCATACATTTTGTAAAAGACAAGAATTTAAATTTAATTAGGGGCCATCCATATACTACGTCAAACGAATTTCATGATTTTTGGAGCCCCCTGGTGTGATGTCACATATTTTGCAGTTTTTAATTTAGAAATTATTAAATTAAAACAGGATTTCCAAAATTATTTACATACTAGCTTTTGCCCGCGGCTCCGCCCGCGTGTTATATGGTTTAACGACATACTTTTTTTCGGGTATAAGCTATATCCATTCTAAATTTCATCCAAATCCGTCTAGCCGTTTCAGCGTGAAAGAGTTACAATGTTTAAAATTTTAAAATCAATAAACACACACACACGCACAAACTTTAGGATTTATAATATTAGTGTGATAATAATAGGTTGGGGAAAAACTCTTTTCGCAAATAGTATGTATGAACTTATAATAAAATCTCTTTGGCTATACCATTTTTAGCGTACATGTTCGCGGACGACCTGTGCACGCTGCGGGCCGGCCGCGACATGGGCGAGGTGTCGCGTCTCGTGCAGGAGGATATCGACAACGTAGTGCGATGGTCGCACGATAACGGAATCGTACTCAATGCCGAAAAAACTAACCTCCTTGTTATCCGGTCTCCGTACTCTTGTACCCCGGACTCTTCATGTCAACTGGTTGCCCACGACTTTAACTGTTTCCATAATAACTTATCTAATTGTAAATGTAAAACAATAAAGCAAGTTCCATGTGTTACATACCTAGGAATGTGCATCGATGAAAATATGGGCTGGACTAAACACATAGAAAGGATATTAAATAAGCTACGCATATTGTTATTTAAATTCAAACATCTTAGTTACAAAGTACCAATTTCTGTGCTAAAAACTATATATATGTCGTTGGTTGACTCAATTATATCTTATGGTGTGGACTGCTATGGATCTATATTTAAAACATACATGGATAAGATTGAAAATATACAAATAAAATTCTTAAAATTCCTAGTCAGTAAAAATGTTAGGAAAAAACACAAAAATAATATTAAAATATTGTACTCATTATGTAAAATACTACCGGCTTCATTAAAATATAAATACATAATTGCAGTAAATGGCCATGGCACCCCAGATCATAAGATACCTAAACAGCATGGGCTCAACACGAGAGCAACTGCTCAGGGTAAATATGAAACAGTAAAAGTGAATAACTACTTTGGCGGCAGATTGCTTAAACGCAAAATTCCAATGTTATATAATGAAATGCCTGTTCGTATAAGATCTGAACAAAATAAAAATAAATTTGCAAAATTATATAAAACTTACCTTCTACAAAACATGTAAACATAGATTAAAATAACAATGTTATTATTTATTGTTAATGTACCTACCTACTTATAACTTAGTAAGTGACTAATTATAGAAAAAGAAGTGCGACTCCCTCCCCACAGACAAACCAAATTCCTACTTGGTTTTGTGGGATGTATTTAGATTTAAGTTATTCTTGAAATAAATAAATATATTCATTCATATTCATTCATTCATTCATTTGTATCTGGCTGGTTTTGGTATTATTAAACAGTTTAAATTTTAAAAAGATAATTCCAAATTCAAATTAGGTAAAATGTGTGATTTTCATTTGTTTTTCTTACTGTTAAGATGAGTGAATCTAATGAAGAAATTCGATACATTTTAAAATTTTATTACAAAAAAGGTAAAAATGCAACGAAAGCCGCGAAAAAAAATTGTGATGTTTATGGATCTAGTGCAGTGTCTGTGAGAGTAGCACAAATTTGGTTTAAGCGTTTTCAATCCGGAAATTTTGATGTCAAAGATGCACCCCGCTCTGGGCACCCTGTTACGGATAAAATGGATGCTATTTTTGAAAAAGTGGAGCAAGATCGTCATATCAGTAGTCACGATGTAGCTAAAAAACTGGGGATTGACCACAAATAGTTTTGGCGCATTTGAAAAAAGCTGGGTACACAAAAAAGCTCGATATTTTGGGTGCCATCATGATAACGCTAGACCTCACACATCTTTAGCCACTCAGCAAAAATTAAGAGAGTTTGGGTGGGACATATTAATGCATCCGCCGTATAGTCCTGACCTTGCACCTTCAGATTTCCACTTGTTTCGGTCTCTTCAGAATTCTTTAGGCAGTGTCAGGTTAACATCACGAGAAGACTGCCAAAACCACTTGTCGCGGTTTTTTGATCAGATGCCCCAGAATTTCTGTAGCAATGGGATCATGTCCCTACCTAAACGATGGCAGAAAGTGATCGAACAAAATGGCACCTACATACTTTAGTTAAATGTAAATAAACTTTATTAAAAATGTTTTGAATTTTCATATAAAATGCGAAGAAACTTTTTCCCCAACCAATATTTTAGATATTTCCGTTGTTAAAGTTTAGAGTTTTAATATTGTAGATCACGATGACGCCACGAAGCTTATGTCTCCCCCCTTGTCACACGATGTTACACTTTGTTAACCTCCTCCCTAACCCTTAACGTGTGACGTAATTTTATGGATAATATAATCAAGTCGAAGATTGTTGCAACGACGAACGAAGCGAGAAGCTTAGGTTGCGTTGGAGCCGAGCGAAACGGAGTGGATCGAAGCAACCAGCACGCTACCGCAAACATATTGGCACTTTTTAGCTGTAACTACTTCTACGAAGAACCTAGTAGTTTGATAAATTAGTATAACCTTTTATGGAACTTTTTTCTAGACTCTTACTGAACAGAAACACGATTGACGAAGTTTCATTCGATAGAAATACCTGTAATTATTGAAAAGAGGTCTTCAAACACACTTATTTTTTATATTCATTTGACGAATAGGAATCATTTATAGAACTCAAATATATTTTATAAGAATATCTAGATTTTGGTTGAAGGAAATTTTGCTACCAATTTTAGATTTTTTTAAATATAAATAAAAAGAAACTTTTTTCTATTTAACCCTGAGTTCGACCCTCTCGCATTGCGAGATGGAATAGCAGTGACCATTGAAACATTTACATATCACCATAAGCCTCAGGCGTCGGAAGCCAATACAAACGTGTTTGCAAGAAGGTTCCATATACGATGCAGGCACCCGATAAGAAAAGATTTGTTACGTGTTCCATCCAGTTAATACCTGAGCGCGGTGTTGCCGTGGGCGGGCGTAAGGCTAGTAACTCATAAACACAGAACAAAAATAATATTTTTTTGTTCTGTGGTCATAAAGCTTACCTATCAACATTTAGAGGTACCTAGTGAATATTTTCATACTTCTAATAGTAGTTTATGAAACTGGTACACAAAAAAGTTATTCAAAACACGAGTGTCAGTTTAAAAGTGTTTTAATACCTAGTTATGTATAGTTTCATACACTACTTTATCTACCGTACGGTCCGAAATAGAATCACATCGCTCAAACTGCGAGTGAGTGAGAGATAGTAAACAATTTTTTTAGTAAGTGCGATAGGGACGGCATCATTTTGAATGAACTGTAAGATAGCTTACAATTAATTCGGACCGTGGGGCTAAACTCATGCCTAACTACTGTTTTCATAATCTTGATAAAAATTGTCGTTAGCCATTTTTGATCTTGTAAAAGCTCGTTACAAAAGTGTTCGTAATTTCCGTCGTTATTTCCAGAATGTCAGGTGGAGTCAAATTATCATCACCATCACTGCTATTATTAATTTTAGGGCAAAATAATACTTCTGATTTGACCCATAAAATAGTAATTTCCACGTAAGCCACGGCGCCAAAATCCAACAGTCCACCACGCATGTGTGTACGCGTTGCGTGCGCCGGCAGCCATAGACAATGCAGGCCGAAAATAAAATCAAATTGTGACCTCCTTTGTCACGCTGCAATATTATTTAGTACGTGTTAGAGAGTATTATATAATAACTTCATTGGTATTTGATATTAAACTTCAGACATGGGCTAAGTTCCCTTTGCCTTCCTAGTTAGTATCAAATTTAGTGTAATCTCAGTAAAAAAAAAAATTATAGCATTATGTTGTTTGGAGAACTATACCATAATTTTTTTTTTTTGAGATATTCATGAAAAATATTTTTCATTATGCCAGTAGTTTTGAGTTCGTAATGAGGATTTTACGATATGAGGTTAGATAAAATTATTATACAAATGCAGAGAGCAAGAGAGTTGAGAGAGAAAAAAATTAAAATTTCTTTATTACAGAAAAAAGCTACCATATTTCATTTAATAAAAACACTAGTTCCCACAGAAAGTTTCCTTGAGTAGTGGAACTGACATCCAGATAAAACAAAAATTAAATTTTTAAAATTGACGTTATCGTTGAGACGAGTTTTCAAATTATTAGAGTGACATAAATCCTTGACATGCGGACGGGACGAATAAGAGCGTTGCTCCATTGACATTTGACCTATTTAAGTGAAACCAATTTCTATTTGCCCTGGGGCATAGAAAACGATGGTTGTTAAGACAACCGCATACAGACTACAATCGGTTGCAAAAGCCGATTTGGAGGATAAACTGGTTGGAGTATCAGCTTAGTTGGTGGCGTGACGCCGACGACACGTGCTAAAATGTAAAGCCTATAGGATCAGGCAGGATCCGTACCTTGGATATTCGATCATAAAAAAATATAAAAGTGTCTACGAATATTATACGACACTTTTACTACTAAGTTTAGATTCATATTGATATTGAAACGGCTACTCACGATTTAATAGTCAGATTTCGCATGACTAGGAGAAACTGTACGAATACTGGTAGGGGTCCAGAGGTCACAGAGGACGTGACGGGGGCATGTCACGAAACGGTGGCCAGTCTTGTACTTAACAGTGTAGAAACATTACGTTGATAGAGTTGCGAACATTTATGGTAGGGGTCCAGAGGTCACAGAGGACGTGACGGGGGCATGTCACGAAACGGTGGCCAGCCTTGTACTTAACAGTGTAGAAACATTACGTTGATAGAGTTGCGAACATTTATGGTAGGGGTCCAGAGATCACACAGGACGTGACGGGGGCATGTCACGAAACGGTGGCCAGCCTTGTATTTAACAGTGTAGAAACATTAAGTTGATAGAGTTTCGAACATTTATGGTAGGGGATCAGAGGTCACACAGGACGTGACGAGGACATGTCACGAAACGGTGGCCAGCCTTGTACTTAACAGTGTAGAAACATTAAGTTGATAGAGTTTCGATCATTTATGGTAGGGGTCCAGAGGTCACACAGGACGTGACGGGGACATGTCACGAAACGGTGGCCAGCCTTGTATTTAACAGTGTAGAAACATTAAGTTGATAGAGTTTCGAACATGTATGGAGAGGTCACACAGGACGTGACGGGGGCATGTCACAAAACGGTGGCCAGCCTTGTTTTTAACAGTGTAGAAACATTAAGTTGATAGAGTTTCGATCATTTATAGTAGGGGACCAGAGATCACACAGGACGTGACGGGGACATGTCACGAAATGGTGGCCAGCCTTGTATTTAACAGTGTAGAAACATTAAGTTGATAGAGTTTCGAACATGTATGGAGAGGTCACACAGGACGTGACGGGGGCATGTCACAAAACGGTGGCCAGCCTTGTTTTTAACAGTGTAGAAACATTAAGTTGATAGAGTTTCGAACATTTATGGTAGGGGACCAGAGGTCACACAGGACGTGACGAGGGCATGTCACGAAACGGAGGCCAGCCTTGTATTTAACAGTGTAGAAAAATTAACTTTTTCGTGTAGAAGCTATCCCAAAAGATTTTTCCGGGCAAACGGATTAAAGAATAAGAAAAGTGTTGTTATAACAAAACGGTAAAATAAGATTGAACCCATCAGCTTTTTCACGATTTATAGTAATGTAATGATTTTGCAGTAATTGGTTTTCATAGAATACTATTTCCCTAAGGAGCTTAAGTGACATTTTGTTACGCTAAATCAAGTTGTTAAAACAAAGCAAGAATAAAAGATTTGTACAATAAAACAATTGCTTATGATTTATTTTTAAGAAGACTTGCTTTAGTTATTTGCGTTCGTTTTTCTTAGCTCAGAAAATAGGGCAAAAGAGTCTCGCCATCTAGTCTAGACGCATGAAATTCAATACTATGAAGCCAGCAAAGTGTATGTAATTCACTTAAAATTGGGTTCCGCCAGCCTTCTTTCATATACAGTAAGCGAATACTATTCATAATTCTGTTCGCCATAATAATATAAGGAAAGTTCATATAAAGTCAGACAGATACCGAACCTTCTCTATTAGGGTTCCCGTTTTTGATGAAACTCTAAAATGGGAGAAGACTGTGAGTAAGCAATGCAGCGGGATGTCTTATAGATACCTACTTACCAAATGAAGTACCTGATTTTACCGAGCAGAAGACTTACCTGAAAAAACAAGAAAGCATGTGTTATGTCAAAAAGACATGTCAAACAGCGGAATACGAGGGTTTCGATTTTAGCAGATGGAGACTCGTGTTCTTCACGTAACTCTTTGGAGTCAGGCTCTTTTTTGTTTCTGACAGAAAATTGTTATGAATTTCTGGTATATGTATAACATTTACATAGCCTCTTAAAGTGGTAACGGAGGATCTTGGTGCAAAATGCACATCATAATATTGTTTTCCTTACTTTTTAATAAAAAGTATGCAACAAATGCGTTTTATAGCAATTCGCGCAAACCGCTTGTTAATAGTTAGATGATTACATGAAAATTATTCAATTTTATGCGTTACATTTTAGCTGCATTACATTACAACTGTAAACACGCTTTTAAGTTTGTTAATGTAATGCAAACAAAATGTAATACATTAAAGTACGTAATTTTTTTGTGAAGACTTTAATATTAATAAACTATTTTGCAAGTTGCTTTAATAGTACATTATGATAAAAGTGACCTGCGTTCGAGAGTGTAATTTCTAATGCTCACGCGTTTCATACGACGTTTTTCAACACACTTGCGAGGAAAAATAATAAAATTTCACTGTCTTTTTTTTCCACATAATCGAAACCACAGCTATGACGTAAACAACCAAACAAACCTTTGATAATGCTTTAACAGCGAAACCGGTAAGGGAAATTAATATAAATAAGTGGACAAGTACAAGTGTTTATCAAACAAAAAATGTTTCAAAAGTTCCACCAAGTGCCAACAATCACGAGCATCAACTCCACAGCTATGAGCTGACAATTTTTTTTTGAAAAATGGCGGCCTTTCGGCGCGGTGATTTTGTTTTTTGCGCAGATGGAAATAGAGGCACTGACGCATCCGCCAAACAGCCAAATATTGCCAAACAGCCAAATATAAACAAACTGAATATTTTGTATTTACAACAAAAATTGGAGTTAATTTGTTGATAAAAATAAATAATTTGATAAACTTAAATTATTATTTATTATATTTTAACTGAGACAGTTTATATATTCGCAAAAACTCTACTTTTTCTTAAGACACTAAAACTCTTTGCTAAGATTAAAAAAAAAACATAATGTAAAAAGCACTAGTGCGATAATGTAAAGTAAAAAGCACGCGTGTTTAATATGCTGCATTATGACCCCAAGAACGATGCAATAAGGGCCATCTTGAAAAATACATTTAATGCATACTTTTTATACAAAAGTAAGGAAAACAATATTATGATGTGCATTTTGTACCGAGGTAAAAAGTTAGCCCCTTAATGTTGTTGGCCATTAGGTCCTTACAACCTTACAGAACAAAAGGCGGGAATGGCGAGAATGTTCAGTAAAAATTCAATCAACATTCAGCTGAGGTCCCTAGCAGGGGCACCTTGCATCAGGGCGACTGATGTGTTTATTGGAGAGAATAGACCTCAGGTGCAATTGTGAAAGACAATCGTATTCAAATTAGATTGTCATATGACTATTCGACTAAGCAAATTAGCCCGTTTGACAATCGAAATCGTACGTTTTTGGCTGTCAAATAAATACGATTGTCTCACACAATTGCACCCCAGGTGAATACCTGTATTGTATGTCAAGTTGCCTGAGGAAGATGAGTCCTTAAAGCCGTTAAGGGAGTTTAAAATGTTCACCGTCTAATTTACCATCTTAGGAAAGATTTTTATACTGTTGAATACATGTTAAACATAGAACAATTTCTTGCATTGACAATTAATACATCACATTTATACATACAATTTTTTTTTGTAGTGATGATCGCCCACACCTCGTGTACGAAAAATCACATAATCAACTTCAACATGCAAATTAAATTAAATAATTTTTCAGAAAAAAGTTGGGTAAAATGTTTGTTGACACATACAATTTGTTGACACATACATAATCTGCCAGAGTATTCATTATTCATTCATCACATTAACTGTTAAAAAGAAAGACTCCTAAATTTTTCCCTATTAATGTCACCTGTTTACCAAGATTTTTTTGTGTTGAGTAAAGCATAACTCAAAATTTCATGTCGGAATAACCTATGATCTCTTACCAATCGAATTCTGGAATTTCATTAACAATCCTTTCATTAAATTAGACAGAAAGATCATCGAGTAAATATCACTCCAAATTTCAGGAAAATTATGATCCATAAAGGCGCGCTATATAAAAAGCGGAATTTAGTGAAATGGGATGCGATGGAGTCAGACATGAGTAAGGTAGTATGAAAAGATAGAAGATTCATCTACATAGTTTACTGAAATATCATAAGAATGAAGTTTCTCTCCTTGAAGTAGACTCTTTTAGTAGAGCCACTTTTTTATGGAGACTACAGGTGAACAATTATAGTCACTAAGACTCTATGAGACAGACAGAATACAAAGTTTTATACAAAGTTGTCTTTAGATTTATTATAATGACTAGTCAGTAAAACTCTAAAGGAAACAGAATTTGAAATCACTTGTTTTAGATTATGACTTCTAATGAATTTGTAACTATCATCTTTATTCCCTGTATTATTCAAATATTTTTTATATCACCCAAGAAGACTTACTCCATTATGACGACGGAACCATAAAAATCTGTAACCCACTTATACTGAGTTGCACGAAAACCCCGCTAATTTTCCGTTAGCTAACTGGGAACTTATCTCAAGATTAAGTAATCTCATGATTAAATTTAAAGCTGTTGTTCGAAATGTTTTTACTTACCTTTAAATGACAATTAAGTGTTCCCCGATATAAAAATAAAATTAATCTGTACACAGAATAGACCGGCCTAAAAATCTTTGAACTTGAATGATTGACGTGAACGATATTTTTATAACCCGCATTAATTCTAATTTTGATGTGGCGCCACTGAATGTAAATGACTTTTATGTCCTTGACATTAGAAGCTAATTTAGCAATAGTTCGTAAATTTGCCACTGATATAGAACATACGTGCTCCCTATAAAATTTCTAACTGTCAAAAACATAAACAAACATAGCATTGTTCGTGTATCTTTCTTACTTTTGCTTATCAATCGAAGCAATATTGGAATATATTATTATACAAAAGGTTTGAGTGCACCATGGCGTCAAGTCCAAAAAAAGAGAAGGCTGCACGGAAAAGAGGGGCGAATTACACAGAGGCGGAGAAGGAAAACTTGAAGTTTTTGGCTAAACGGTAAGCATACGGTCCCCGATTTCTGAGCAATGTTGAATCTCAAAATTATTATAATAAAATTTCTTCTTTTTAGTCACAACCACATACTAGAATCGAAGAGCACAGGGACGAATATTTTCCAACAAAAGGCAGATGCTTGGACGCAATTAGCCAAGAGCTATAATGCCTCATCTACCAGTGGCATTAGAACAGCAGAGCAACTTAAGCATTTGTATGAAAATATGAAGCAAAATGCAAGAAAAGCTCTGGCCACATCCAATGTAATTATGTTACCAACCTATTGACTTTTAAAAACATTTGTATTGGACATTCTTCAAAGTATTCACCAAAGATTTTAAATATGAAAGAGAAAATTGTTTATTTCTATAGTAACTTGTTATTACCTATATTTCCTAGAAAGCCGACTACCTGCATATGTTGGAGGAAGAAAAGACGAAAAGAGCAGATGTTCAGGAGTCCTTATACAAATATGACGAAGTAGGTTAAAGTAAATTTATTCAGTAAATTTATATTAGAGCAATTGTTCAATTCTAACACTGTGTTATTTTCATTAGGATGAAGATACACCGGATTTGGAGGCCTTGAAGTTCCTGGACAAATCAGATAAAGTGGGTTTACTTATTTTATGTTTAGTGTTGTATAATTACAATTTATAACTCTGTCATAATAGATGAGAAACTCTTTTGTATATTCATATTTCAATGAAATTAATGAATTCCAGATTGAACGCAAAAAAACTGGTGGAGGCTGCTTCACTCCTGGAATCAAAGACAAAGACCTAAAGGTCTTAGAACTAATTAAAGATCAGGTGCAGCCCCTTTCCAACCCATATGATAGTGCAGCTTCATATTTTAAGGGTGAGTTCCTACTGTTATATTCAAGATTCAGTGTGAAGTTCAGATTCAAAGTCATAATAATTGTATTATTTTTCAGATATCTTGACACAGAAGCAACCTGTTAGAGAGACGGCTACAGAGGCAACAATAGAGTCATTGTCAGATATAGAGGAAAACATGGTTGTTGTGGAAATTATTGAAGATTCAACGAAATGTGAAAAACCAAAAGGTAGCTTTTATTTTGTTGTTGAATAAAAAAATACATAGTTATTTACAATTTAATTATTAAACTATTTTTATTATTTTACAGGTCCTATTAAGAAAAACACAAAATACAGAACCCAAAAAAGAAACATAAAAGGTGGCTTGTTTTATAAAATACAAAATATGTAATCACTAATCAGTATATATGTATTGTGTTGTTATTTGAGCCATTTTTTTTCCAGAAACTCAATGCCGGACAGGAATGGTATCTGCAAGCATGAAAAAAACAAACTTTTACAAAAATGCTTACTTTAAAAAGAAATATGAAAATTCAATTTTGGAGAGGAGGCGACTATACCAAGACATAAGGCTTCGCCAGAAAGAACACCTGCTAATAACCAAAAAACTCAAGCTAGAAATAGCAATTTTAGAAAAACAAAAATAAATTTAATTTCTCTGTAAACATAATTTTCATTTGACAGAATCAAACCTATTTCTACCATCGTAAACAAACATTTTATTATGTGGGCTATACGTAAAATTTATATAATTTTTTTCTTACAATTTCTGGTTCTCAAGGTTGCTCCCGGAGAGTTATTTATTAAAGATGCAACAAAATCTTTCAACTGAAAGATCAAAAACAAATCAAGGCGCTGAGCTGTAATCCTGTCTGCAAGCCTAAAAAATAACAAATTATTACAAAAATATACTGCCTAACATGTTGAGTTTTGCTGACTGATATTATTATACTATGATTGTATAAGTTTAGGTACATACCACACTTGTGATGGTGATTAAATAACTTATATAGAAAACACAGTGTTCACTAAAGTGGTCCTCACAGATGTATCCTCGCCATGCCGGAATGCCTCATGCAGTTCTTCGATTGTAGCTTCATCCATATCAAAGTCCACATTTAACTCTTGGGGTGGCTGTTCATCCCTTAGCTCTATTGCAAGGTTATGCAGTACTGCTGTTGCCACTATCACCCTTAAAATGGTACTTGTTTTTCGCAATGTTATACCTGAAAACATGTATGAGTAAGATAACTAAATTACCTTTTATAAAGGGAAGCTACATTTTATGCAGCATAACCTACCTTTTTGTAGGCAAGGAAAACGCCTTTTCCAAACACCAAAACACCTTTCAACTGTATTTCTAGTTGTGACATGGGCTCTGTTATAATTTTCCTCACTTGGTGTCGCTGGACGGACAAATGGGGTGAGCAAATATTTTTTACAAAAATACCCACTATCTCCCAATAAAAAGTTTTCACCATAGTGACCAGCTTCCAGCACTGCACATAGGGGCGAATTATTAAAAATTGTGCTATCATGCACAGTTCCAGGCCACCGAGCAATAATATCCCTTATTTTTAATTTGGCATCGCACACCACTTGGACATTTATTGAGAAGAAGTCTTTTCGACAGCGAAATACTTCAGCTAAGTCTCCACCCCGGCTTATGATTTTGATATGGGTGCAATCAACTGCCCCTAGAATGAAAAAGATACCATGAAAAAAATACTACATCTAGTCGTATATTAAAATATTGGGTAAAATAACATTGGCAACATGATTGTAGTCATTCTACTAGAAAGAAAAACAACCTGCACATCTTGGAAATCCTGCCAGTTCATAAAAATCTTCAACAACATTTCGATTTTCTTCTTCGGAAGGCATTTTTATAAATCTTTCGGCCAGCTTACACAATTCCAAAGATACTCTTTGGATTATTCTACAAACAGTAGATTTATTTGCTTTGATTGTGTCACCCAACAGCATCTGAAAGGTTCCTGTTGCATAAAACCTCAGCGTTACTAAAAGCTGGGTCATTGCGTCAATTGATTTTGACCTTTCAGTTGCAGGAGAAAGGTTATGTTCTACTCTTGTTAAAATCTCCCGGACAGCAGCTTTTGAGAACCGGAACCGTTCCATGAATTCATGTTCACCATATTTGTTGAAAAGATCTTCTCTTTCATGGTATCTTCTTGGTGTTTGCTCTTCATCTGAAGATAACGAGGACAGTGATGTATCCGACATGTTCTGCAATCATAGTAAACATAAGTATGCAACTAATGGGAAGATTTGCACAGAATATTAGTCCCCATTTTTAGGTTGGGTAGGTATATGTAGTTCATCAAGTATGCAGGTACTTAACTGGAGACCCTCGGGATACTGGTCGAAGACCTAATAAGGCCTTGGTATGCTCTCCAGTTGGTGCCAAGAACAAATATAATGGTCCATTCACAGATCTTCTAAATTTTCGTATTTCGACTGCGTGTCCACTTAATAAATACTTACACCGGTTATACCAAACTTCAATACTCACGATTTAATACAATCGTCTGCAATCACTCGTTTTTGGTAAGATTTTTTGGAAAAATTCGCAAATCTTCTGGAATAATCACGAAACAGCGCGCTATCGGTACAAATGTTAAACTTTGATCAAAAACAGCTGTGACATGGCAGCCATCTTCCCATTTAGCGGGATAAGTACCGGATAGTTCCCACTTAAATTTTAATTTAATGAAGTGTCAAATTAGGCACTAACGGAGATGAAATTTCGTTCGAACAACGTAACTTCGAAGATAATCATGAGTTTGACAGGTTTTTATTTAAATTAAGAAAGGTTGCTTAAATATTTAATTGGAGGTTTCGTGCAACAGAAAATCATGATTCTCGTGATTAAATTAGTTTAATCTCTACTTAAATTTTAAAATTAGTTTCGAACAACTCAGCGTTACAGAGGTAGCTGTCTCGAATGTACAAAATACTAACAGTGACCCAGATTTTAGTGAGCTTCCTTCACATTCGTAAGTTAGGGTAGAATTACTAGTAAAATGTAATGTTACCCTCTGTCTATAGCTCTATCATAGAGATAGCGGTATTGTACTAGAGCTCTATAGATATTAAAGTAACTGTGTCTCTGATTTAAAATACATAAATATGCATACATTCCAGAATAATGAAATGGTTTGTTTTTAATAGGATTATCGCAGTTATAATAAGTGTAAAATATTTAATCAAATGGTTTTAATTGCGTTCTCATCTCAATAATATAGATATAATAGCTTTTGGATTTTAGTATCTTTCAATCAATGTATATTTTTTTGCGCGTTAGATATAAACTATTTATCGTCCGTTTTCAGCTTGGCGATTATTTTAACAACACCACTCATAGCATGCATGTTGACCACGGTTACTACGATTTTAACAAAGAAAACCGCATCCAAATTCGTTGAATGGATCTCGAGTTAAAACAGAACATACGACAGACACACAAAAATTTAAAAAAAGTTTTTGATTCAGTACCAATAAAGTTCATTATAAGTTTCGCAAAAATATTCAAAATACAGACTCTACTTTTTTACTACCTTATTATTAATATACAGGTTGTAAATTCAAAGTCAAGAATCCCTTTAGGATGTGAAAGTATACACGATTCTGATGTCATTACGATAAAAAAATACATACTTTGAATTTTCACCAAAAATTCCATCATTTTTCTAAGCTATGGCTACGCAGCTTACCGGCCTCCCAACACACCTAATTGCACCCCGCAACCCGCACCCCTCATCTGAGTGGCAAACGACCGTGAGGGTGTCCACGCGATTAGTGTATTTTGAACAAAGAAACTCGTTTTATTATGAGGTACTGGTACTTTATTTAGATATGCCAGTATTTAAAATAATATCTTTACCGATCATACTAACACACCCTTAACGGATTCTTGCCTTTGCTTTTACACCCTGTAGAAGATATTTTTATTTAGAATGGGAAGATATGGTCGGTGTGCGCGGATAGATCCTTTTCATACAAAAAAATACCGGTCAAGTGCGAGTCAGACTCGCATACCTAGGGTTCCGTAATTCGACAGTTTTGGGAACAGTCAGGAAGAAGGTATTTAAAATTTTGCCCATAACTGTTTATGATAACTAAAAAAGAATTGATTGTACCACAAAAAGAGAGACTCAAATATTTTTATACCATACATGTAAAATTCATTTTTGTCATTTCTTTATAGTGAATTTCTCACCCGTAATATTTTTCCTGTAATCTTTACGTAATACCAAATTACCATGATTTTTACCATACTTTTTGGTTCATTAGTTTCGGAAATAAGGGGGGGAAACATGCATTTTTTGCGGATTTTTAAATTTGATTTTTAAATCAGATTTTTCGAAATCTGTGCCAGTGAATACAGTAAAAGTATATATTTTTATAATCAGCTCTTTTATATCTAGAATTTGATACCCATATTGTATTTTTAAGATATTTTTTTTATTTTTCTCTTTTGTATTGGAAATGTTTTGAACAATTCAAAAAATTTTTTTTGCATTATTATGTAGGCAAGCAAGTGAATGCTATTTTTGTGGCAAATTTCAAGTCTCTACCTTTAACGGTGCTAAACACACGGACAGGTGACATACGGACGGACGGGCGGACAACGGAGTCTTACCATAAAGGTTCTTTTTGTACCTTTTAGGTACTACGGATCCCTAATACTATTGGATAATTCACTCTAACGTCATACAATAAAGTTCGTAATTAATATTAATTATTCAATACCAATTTGAACCAACCTAAAGTGACGTCTTACATTTAAATACTACAAAATTCAAATATACTTTTACATATGTATACTTTTTACACTTTTTACAGGTCAAAGTTAATCGTTACAAAAACAATAGAATATAAAAAAAATACGGGAAATACACAACGTGAAATTTAAGTCATTTTGGTGATAGTACTAGTCCATATGAACCATTTTCACGATTGGGCCAACCCTGAAATTGCAAAAAAAAAAACAACTGTTTCATACATTTGGATTGAGTAGGTATTTACTTTTCTATGGAACAGCTGATATTTTTTTCGCGATTTCAGGCTTGGCCCCATAGTAGAAGTTGTTCATATGGACGAGTTTATCAACAGTTTTCGTCAACAAAACTACTTAAATTTCACGTTGTATGTAAAAAGTATTTAGGTTGGGCTAGTAAAATGTAATAAATTATCCACCTGCATAAAATAAAGAAATAAAGGTATAGAAATAATATAAAAACATACTAAAAATATGATAAACGTTGTATCTCTAGTTTCTAGTGATAAAGCTACCTCCATGAGTTCTATAGGCAGTAGCTAGTGACCTGATTTAGTTCGATAGAGGTCGCTGTAAGGATAACGACGCAGTATTGTGTGGAACGCTTATGGCGTCTTTTTGATGCGTAGAAGTGGGTCATTTGAAGGTCACGTCCTTTTGAGACGTACGATGCTAAAAAGGGTTTGTAGAGATCAGATATACGCAGGACTTTTTTATAAAGTAATTTTCGTTGATTTTCCTTATTTTTTTTACTCCCAGTGTAATTGTTTACTCATACGTTCATTAGGAATACCGCGGACATTCAGAATGACATACGAATCATGGGTATCGTATCACAGCAGGTGTTACACGCTTTTTTGGATTTTTTAAAATTCTCATTATTGAAGAGTGATCCAGAATATACAAGTTTGTTACCCGTTTAGAATGGGCGGAACCGCAGGCAAAACGCTTTTAGGTTACAAGATAATACTAGACATTCATATGGCGCTATACCGCGATATTTTAGTACTTTCATAAAGAAGCGATTAGTCTGATAAATTAGTGTAAAATTTTTAGAACATTTTTATTAAATTTGACTATACCGGATGTAAAAGCAAAGGCAAGAATCCTTTAAGGGTGTGTTAGTATGATCGGTAAATATATTATTTTAAATACTGGAATCTCTAAATAAAGTACCAGTACCTCATAATAAGACGATTTTCTTTACTCAAAATACACTACAACCCGGTCACAATATCTGTGCACCTGACCTCGTGACGTCATATTGGCGGTCTGGGTACGGTGTGAAAAAAAGTTTTTTCGAGAAATGTGGAGGTAAAAAAAATTTACTAATTTACTAATGGTGTACTGTTTGTTTGCTTTCTCCGATTCAAAAAACTTGAGCACTTTCAAGATTAAATTTCTTGATTTGCTGTGTATTGTTTTTCCCATGACTTCAGTTTAACAGCTACAACAATTTTAATAACAACCAAACCAGTCCAAACTTAACAGTAAACAGTCTAAACTTAACAATAAACATTAAAAAACAAAACAACAATAAAGCGAAAATATCAAAATTATCGGGACGTGTAGCGGCAACGAAGATGCTAACCGTACTGTCGCACCGGGGAGTGCGCGGAGAGGTGACAGGGGAAGCGGGAGAGGCGCCACATTCCAGCGAGGTGCACAGATACTGGGACCGGGTTATAATCGCGTGGACACCCTCACTGTTGCTGGCGACTCGGATGAGGGGTGCGGGTTGCGGGGTGCAATTAGATGTGTGGGCAGGCCGGTGAGCTGCGTAGCCATAGCTTAGACAAATGATGGAATTTTTGGTGAAAACTCAAGGTATATTTTTTTTTCTCGTAATGACATCAGAACCGTGTATACTTTCATACCCTAAAGGGATTCTTGACTCTGCATTTACACCTGTATATAGAGTTTAAAAAAAATATGTCGTTTTATTGTTTATTTCTTAAGCTATTTCTGTTTTTTTATATAAATTAAAATTACAACTTTTTCCTTTTCGCCTTGAATCCGTCCCTCTCGCAATGCGCGTTTTTCCCCCTGAATCCATCCCTCACGTACTGTGCGTTTTTCCCCCTGAATCCATCCGTTTTTGTGCTTGGAGTGACAGTGACCGTTGAAAAAAGTATTCACACATCACCTTAGGGACACAGACCGTCTCAATCAAATGTTCTAGGTTATCTACAAGTAATCAAGCGATAATTAGATTGCAACTGCTGTTTTATTATTCACTACTTAGCTATTTCAAATAAACAACCATACACGACTGCATACATCACTTCGCAATCTATTTTTAGAACATTGTTTATGTAATTAAAATGCTTATGTGTCATTTAGATGATATAGTACATTACGATACGAGAGCGATGAAACGTTTTCTGACGAGTGTGAGTTTGCGGCACGAGCCGAAGGTGAAAAGTGCGGAAAATGCCGACTTTACGCAAGCGCAGCGTGCGTAAAGCGGTCATTTTACGCACGGTGTGCTATAAAATACATTATGCGTCAATGCTTAGAAATACGTCAGTGGCATTCACAAAATCATCGGAAAACTGTAACTTAACCTAAGGTAAAAAAGAAATAAAGTCAAGCAGTGGGTGGGAGTCAATAGAAAAAAAGTTTTAACTTGCGGTTTAAAAACTAAGCGCAACAGGTTTCATCAATTTCATACAATGTTTTAGCATAAAACGTACAGTCGTTTTTTGAACATTTCGTGGAACAAGCGTCTCTGTTATTCACAGAACCCCAAGAATATTAAAATTCGTGGAATATACCGATTTATTTTTATTATTTACTTCAAATACCGTTATTTTAGTAAATGCAAATCGACATGCAAATTTCAACCTTTTGACCTTTAAAATAAGAAGAGACCTTCGAAATATAACGGAAGGGCTTGCCTGGATGTGCTTACGTGACCAAGTACACGACGACTTTAATACGACGTACCAAATACCAAACATATTAGATACCCGTTTAAAAATAACAGGTTTTTTTTTGTAACGCTTTTTTACACTGTATTTTTCGGTTCCGTCTCCATTGTGCCATGGTATACTGCGCATTATACAATAGATAAAACAATACTATCTATGACTCCGTCTATTTTATAATTGGGATATATTTTATAAGGCGTTTGTACCTACTTCTTAATCTATTAAAGGCGCTAAGTATTTATTACCGAGTGTTTATCTTATCCTTTTGCAAAATAATTCAAGCCCTCTTGGGCCAATCAATCACGATAAAGTACAGTTTTGTTATTGGATAATTTTTAACGGACTTCTTTAAAAGAAAATTATTTGTTGCCTCTTCGCATATTAATTTATAAAAGATTAAAACTCGCGTAACACGTAGCTGACAACGTAAAATAAAAAAAAATAAAGATATCACACTTACGTTTCACCTATCATTTTCGTTGACTATAATTATGTCTTCGGCTCATCGTCGAATTGGGCATTCATAATCTGCCTAGGATTATCATAATTCTGTTAAAACTACAGGGGTCGCTTCAATCCGCTCCGCTTCGCTCGGCTCTCCAAATTATTTACATGTAAACGTAACCCGCTCCTCCTCACTCCGCTTGTCGTTGCACCTATTTTTAACATATGGACGGAGAGCTAGTGACCAAATCGGTCATGTAGCTTCAGCTGTATTGAAACTCTGTTAGCTACTTTCCTGAACAACCTTTTCCCATAATCTCCGTGCTGGCAGGCCGCGGGCGGTGGGTGCGGGTGTAGAGGGGTGGGGAAAAAAAAGAAAAAAAATGTGGGCTCAGCGGCTTTAATTTTTTTTTCAAACAGTTGCTCTGTACTCCCTGTGCACCCAAAAAAAAATTTAAATCGATCGGGTGGTGGGAAGGGGTTGCCAGAGTTATTTAAAAGTACCAAAATAATAATAATTTTCATGTAGGCTCAGCTGTATTGGCTTTTTTTCTGACGCGAGATGAATTAATATGTGAGCCCCAAAAAAATAGCCATGCAAAAATATCGGTGGGAAGGTAACGAAAAAAATTGTTGAAATCGTTGGATTTCGTTCGAAAATGAGCTGAAGAGAAGCCAAAAGCGGACGTGGAGGCGATGTCAGCCGGCGAACGCGTCAGCGCGCTCACGGCGCGTCGATCTTGTTCGGCTAACAGAGAGTAGCCGCTGTCCTTCTCGCACCCGTTGAACGGGAAAACCCGAACGATTCCGAACGAGCAGCTGCTTCAGCATTTTCATAGAAACTTATTTTTATTCGTGCGAAACAATATTCCCTGCTTCTATGCCTTTTTTTGTCCATTATTATTTACGAAAAATATTCTATTTATTTATATTTGTTCATTTATTCATTTTTATTTATGCAAAAATTTAATTCAATTTTTTTTTCTCGGTATTATTTATGCGAACAATTTTATTCATTTTTATTCCTCTTTTTATTAATTATTATTTATGCAAAATATTCTATGCCTTATATTCCTTATAATTTTACATTTCTTTGTATGTTCATTTTTACTAACGCAAAAAATTTAATTCATTTCTTTTCTTCTTTTTATTTATTATTATTTATGCAAAACATTTATTGATTTATATTCCTTTATTTATTCATTTTTATTTATGCCAAAAATGTTATTCGATTTTATTTCTTTTTTTTTCTCATTTTTATTCATGCGAACAATTGTTCTTTTTATTCATTATTATTATGCAAAAAATGTTATTCAATTGTATTTCTTTTTTTCTCGTTATTATTTACGCAAAAAATGTAACATATTAATTAATCTCGCGTCAGAAAAAAAGCCAATACAGCTGAGCCCACATGAAAATTATTATTATTTTGGTACTTTTAATTAACGCTGGCAACCCCTTCTCACCACCCGATTGATTTAAAATTTTTTTTGGGTGCACAGCGAGTACAGAGCAACTGTTTGAAAAAAAAATTAAAGCCGCTGAGCCCACATTTTTTTTCTTTTTTTTCCCCACCCCACTACACCCACACCCACCGCCCGCGGCCTGCCAGCACGGAGATTATGGGAAAAGGTTGTTCAGGGAAGTAGCTAACGGAGTTTCAATACAGCTGAAGCCACATGACCGATTTGGTCGCTAGATCTTAGACTAATACTTACATGCCAACTGTTTCTCCAATACAATTCTGGAATTTTCAAGGCGTGACGGCCTTAGGATAATTTTTCATTTTTTCCGTTTTAAACTGAAGCTGTATTGATCCGTCGCCATACCAACTCCGGACGAAAAATCACCTTGGGACATCGATCGTAAGCTATTCGAAACAGTTTTATTTAACTCTATTTAACCCTGTATTTCATTCATTCAGTAGAAGTTGTTTACGTAATTTTTTAAGGGTCCCTAGTAAACTCCTTCATATGGTGACATAATGGTGTCGATTCGGCGAAACACGACTTAACTTATTTGACAGGACTAAACTTAATTGAAGCATTCTGTCTTTTTCTTTCTGTATCGACAAGACAAAAACGGGACGCCTAAAATTAGTTTAGCCCTGTCAAATAAGTTAAGTCGCGTGTTACACCGAATCGACACCAATATTAATCATATTATCCAAGCCAAGTTTCATCGGGTTCATTTTTTTAAAATATGAATCATGACAAAAGCAACAAAACATGTATTTTTTATTTCGAACATAGAACAGTTTCCCTTGTTATAGCTAGAGGTTTCATTTTCAACCGGTATATACATATAATAAATACTCTTTTTTTTGTATGGGCCTGCAGAGGTGTGACGATCGTCACCTATATGATTCTACGGGCTAGTTCTACGTTCGACCATTACAAATCTATTAGTGTGCGTGAAAAATCTGCTCGATGTTACAAGTGCGCAGTAGTCAAATGCGATACCTTTTAGTGAAGTTTCAGAAATTTCTCGAAAGATCGACGATCGAACATAAAAATATCAAAGTTGGACGGAAACAAAAATACACCATTATTTTTTGCTAACGGAGAATGAGACTAATTATGGTTTTATCATATTCGAATATAGTGGTATGGTATGATGAAACTACCATGGTAAAGAAACCGGAAATTTTCCAAGAATATAGATGCGATACTAATTGTAAGGGTTTATGATAAGAATGAAAAGATATGAAAATTAAAAAACCGTCTTAGCGGCAGTCGGACCTTGCTCTATTAAGGTAAGGATCTGTAACACTGCAAAAAATGTAATTGCATTTCGAATTCAATGTTAGGTTTTGTTTAGATCAACATTTTATGCAAAATCCACTAACTGTTACTCATTCCGCCTGCGAGCTAGAGACCCGTGACATTTGGACAGACAGCAGAGAGACATTAATAGGGCTCCGTGTTGCTCTTTGGATACGGAACCCTTAAAACAAAGCTTTGTAAGTTTGCGAATCATATGTCAGTGGCGAAGGGTGAACATTTCAAAAAAAGCTGTAGGCCTACATGAGTTTTGCTTACTATACACGCTACCGTCTGCGTAAAATATTTTATATGAGAAATGCTGGTTCCTGTAGTAAGCCGCTAGGGGCGCTGCACAATTTCTCATATAAATATTTTACGCAGACGTTAACGTGTATAGCATATTGTTCATCCATGGTGTATAGTAAGCAAAACTCATGGTAGGCCTACCGGACGAAAAAGTCTCAGAAATAAAGAAATGTAGTATGGGTGCCATTTCCTAAACAAGCCGATGGGAATCGTGTTATATGGACCCTTAGCCACTGATGAGTATACAAAACAAAAGCATGAACATACTTGAGATAAGATAATTTGAATTTTAAGAAATTATTCATTCGTTTTGATTTTAGTTAGGGATTGCAATTGCTGGATTCCTATTTTTTAAAGTGACGTTTAATTTTTTTCATATTTTTTATTCTCAAACTTGACCTTCTCATTGCATTTTCAGCAAATAGTTCTATGCACGTCACTGGATAATGTAATAATGTAATAATGTTTTACTTATTTATAGTGAAAAGTCCAAGAAATAATTGTTTCTGAAGTATTATCCATAAAAGCGGTACTTTTCTTTAAAAATAGATAAATTGCTGGATCCGGGCTGGATCAAGGTGGATTGAAGTTTATCCAGCAAAAATCCAGCTGGATTGAAAACACTGCTGGATTGCAATCCCTATAAACAATGAATATGTTAACAAAAAACATTTTGCATTTTCCTATGCAAAACACCTACTTGTTTATTTGGAAACTGGTTGTCAGGTATTGGCTTGCCATATTTCATTTATAAAAGGAAAGTCTGTCAATCATATGACGCCAGAAAAATGTTTACGTGGTATTCTGACCTCTGAACGTGGTATTTTCTTCAAAGCTTTTTCTTTTATTGGTGCATATATAAGGTCCTACAATAATAAGTAAAAATAATTCAAGGGTAGATCACGTATCGTTAACTGATCACATTCCAGAAGAAAAAAACCTTTTTTGTTCAAATAATTTCGTAAATTTTGCTGATTAATGTCGTCATTTTATCACGACTTTTTGTATAGAACAAAGAATAATAACACTTGAAGTTTCATGTCACAAGAACCTATGATCTTTAACGAATCGAATTCTACAGTTTAAAAATAAATTCATTTAATTACACCGTAAAAGCATCAGTTCAAATTCCACGAAAATTACGATCAACAAAAGCGCGCCATACAAAAAGCGTAATTTGGTGGAATGGTCTTAATATTATCCCCGAAATCGGATCAGTATAGTTGCAATAAAAATCACATATCGAATTTCAGGAAAGTATGAAGATAAGAATGCAATCAGACAGTTTCAGTGAGATTACAAATAATCAGTTGCAGAAAAGATCACAGACCCTTTATTATTTGAAAGTGTAAAATTTAAAACCCACATTTTTACGGAGAAAAATATATCAGTAAAAAAATCAAGATAACTTTGTCGCATCACTTATAAATCGTGATTAAGCACAAGATACTGAGAATAATACGAAGGCACATTTTGATTATTTGTTGAATAAGTGCATGTTATCACGTCTTAGCTGATGAAATTGATAAAGCACATCACAAGCGTGCGTCAGATGCTATCACCAGAACTTTCCACGCCGAATCATCGACTTTTCATGTTTTGGAGGAAAAATGTATGATTCCGACACAAATACTAAAACGCATCGCATGAAATGCAGAAAAAATATCAACGAAAACAACTTGAAACAATGTATTATTTGGGTGATATGATAAAACAAACAAGTAGTTGATGTAATAAAAAATGCGGTTATCGAGTGTTCTAGAAATGTTCTCAGATGCTTTTCAGCGGCTAAAACCACAGCCAGGATGAGCAGAAAAATACCCGGAACTAAATCTTTATAAGATAATTAAAATCCTTTAATCAGGGTCGTAGGTGCCGTAGGTGGTAGGGCTGATGCCAGGCTCGACTGTTGGGGAACCATCTTGCTCACAAACCCCTCTGAAGTTATTCAGGGGAAAGTAAGAGGACAGCTCTCAAACAGGCAAAATCAGGCGGTATATCCATCCCCAATTGCCTAGCCTTATATAAAACAGCTTTTTGCACAACCTTAATAGTGGCCGGGTCATTTGTCAGGAACTTTTGGAGAGTATTGATTTTCCTGTACCTCGTATTGCCTCACGTCGCGTCGTATTCAGTTCGACACGTTTAAAATTCCTACATGCAAAACTAACCTTAAAAAGTCTCTCTTTCCAGTGCCAAGAATATTCCACATTTATGGCGTCCATAATGAGCTGCAGTCTTTAAAGATAGTCTTAGATCTTTTAAGTTCAAAGTAGTATCTTAGCTACCTATAAATTCAAAAAATATTGTTGGTAATTTGCATGTTGGTTTTAGTATTGTTAATTTATTGTTGTGATTTTTAGTTGTAGTTTCTTTTCATATGTAAAACTTTATAATTATGGTGTGTTACCTACTTACAAACCTTTCGACGTAAATTACAAAAAGCTGTAGTCTTTTTGTTATGTCATGTGTTTATATTGATGTGAACATTTAAATAAATAAAATAAAATAAAATAAAGCCACGACCTTTGACTGCTATCTATTGTTTAAGTGATATTGACAAATAAACTTATTAATGGTAAATTAAATACTTACCTTGTTTAAATACCTATCTCTCATTATCAAAATTGCAATTAACGATAATTATACTGATAAGTTCAAGGTAACTTTATAATGACGAATAATTTGGCCAAATGCGAGTTGGAGTATGTAAGGGTTCTATACACCACACAATACACGCACGGAACCCTTAAAAATGGTAAAAACAACAATATAGATGACGTATCAACATCAGGGCAACACAAAACAAAAAATGGTAGCGCATAGCAAACAATTCTGCTCCCGCAGAGTACAAAGCCTCTTATTATTCGTTGTTTTACTTTATAATATTTACAACAATCTGACCAAAGAAACCTTTTACGGCAAGAGCTATAGACCCCTGGACATGCGGACAGAAAGATAGCGGAGGTTATTATTATTATGGGAATTTTTGATCTCGTCTCTCTCTCTTGGCCAAAAGAATTTAAAGAGAGAGGGACGGTGTATCCCCGGCAGAGGCACAGTCGACCGGGGTTCAGAGCCCCAGGGAAAGAAACCGGCGAACGATGCGAGCAGTATCAAGCAGTACCGCCTTTTGCATCCGCGCTGGAAGCGAACTGCCGCGGAACCCCAACCGCCTTAGGTTGTTTTCGAGGCTGGTTGGTATTAACCCGTTCGCGGACAAAACAATTGGGATGATTTCGGTGGATGCCACACCTAATTATTATTATTATTATTATCATTTATTTAACACACACTTGAAATACATGACAGACATAAATCCAATGCGTATAACATGTTAGACAAATTATTTACGCTAAGAAAAAAAAGAAAAATATTAGCTAAAAATGCATATAATATACACTAAAAATATACAAGTATACTAAAAAGTAGACACTCAGTAATAATTGGGTCTCGTTTGGCACCCTCCGGATACCGAATCCTAAAAAAGAACTTTTATTTCGGTATGTTTTTCTACGCTAGTAGTTTCATATTTGTCACGAAGTCATTTCGCGCTTGAAACTATTAACACGGGTGCACGTAGTTTACACGCCTTTTTGTCTAATTGTAATAAATTGTAAAACTAGCCCAATTACAATGTAGTTTTCATAATTAGATAAGGTCATTTCTCTAGGCAGGTATTAAGGTAAGTTTTATTGACGCGTGGTGGATACGACTAGACTTTATAATACGTATTTTACACTGGGATGCATAACAAATTCTAAAGGCAATAAGGACAAATAGCAGATTTAATCTGTTGTTAAGAGGCCAGTAGCCGGCGCGGCGCTTGCTATTTAATATATAATAATATATTATAATAATATAATAATATTTATATGCTTGCTATAGGGATGCTTGCTATTTCATTCTACATTCAACTTCGGATTATAGAGCACTGACTGACTGTTATTGGTTGGCACGAACGTTTATTTCCCCAGATCGTACGGAACTAGCCGAACCATAGCTACGGGGGGGCATTGTGGGACAATGCCCTACCTTGAAAACACAATGCCCTACCTTAAAAATACATATTTTGTGAAATAAACTATTTAACCCCGATAAATTTTCATAACAAAACAACAATCTTCAATTTTGAGAGGTTAATTTTGTGCTGCAATAACTTTCATGTGTATATTTCCATATATATATATTTCCTACCTGTAACGAATGCTGCCCTACCTCAAATTCGACTCTAGCTACAGTCCTGACCGAACACTAAGCTAACGCGAGACAAAATTCATGTATTGAAAAAACTCGAGAATGGTTTTGGGTCTTCCTATGATTTCAGGAGAAATATTCCAAAAATCGAAAAAAAAGACAAAAATATTTTTGCATAGTATAAAATATAATATGCGGTGAACCTAAAATTAGGTGGTAGAGCTGATGCCAGGCTCGACTGTGGAGGTACCACCATCTTACTCGCAAATCCTCCCGAAGTTAAAAAAAACTGAAAAAACTTCGGCGGTGTTTGCGGGTAAGATGGGGGTACCTCCACAGTCGAGCCCGGCATCAGCTCTACTACCTCTACAAAAGACGCATACATACCCTAAATTAGCAACTCTATGTGTACAATTATCGACTGAAACAGCATTGAAATAACTTTCAAATCAGTGTGCATTATTATTACAACGTGGCTGTTACGACGTCGATGGGTCTCCGGATAGCGCAAAATGGGAGAAAAAAATACTTTTCACAAGGACGCGATGGATGAAAACAAAAATGTTATAGTCCTGTAAATTGTCTTTCTTGTGGTGAAAGAATCATTAATATCGCTTCAGGTATTTGGAAGGAGTAAGACAATTCTTGTGTAAATCGTGTATTTATTTAAGTATTTGGACAATCCGTGAAGAAGGAGTAAGCCTTCAAAGATTGGTCTAATGGTGCAGTTCGAGTATGTATTCACCTTAATACTATCGAAAAAAAAACGTGAGAACAGAATCTTCTAGTCTCAGACAGCTTCACGGTGCACATTAGCATGACTCCTTTCAATAAACATGATAATGATAAATTAATAGAGTATGGTATGAGTAAATACAATAATATGCTCTCGAGCACTCGACTGCGAAACCATTAAAAGAGCATAAAAGTGTTATAACCGAGGCCATTGTGATAACGTAGACTTCCGACGTGCACTCGGAAGAAATTGATTAATATAACAGCTTATACAACTCAAACTCTCAAAGTAGCTTCACAGTTCATGTAAAAAAAGTACATCGTTCGGTTCACCGTCGCCTGGCGCCGGCGGTATGTGACGCGAAGAGGGGTACCCCCGCTCGGGGGGCGTGGTGAGGTCAAACAAAGTGCATTGGAATGGGTAACGGAGATTGCATAGCTGTTATTTCTGAAAAGTATCAGACTGTTATATTAGGTTAAGAGTTATAACAGTTTAAATGGACTGTAGAGAAAGCTTATTGTTAAAATGAGTATACGTAGAAGTCAGTAGAATAACATTTACTATAGAGGGTCCTACAGTAATAATAAGTAAAATAATTCCAGGGTAGACTGTGTATCGTTAACTGATTGATCACAATCAAGATGAAGAAAAAGATTTTTTTTTAAATTTCTCAGTGCAATGTGGTTTAATCAAAAATGAAAATATATTTATTTAAACAGAAAAAACACAACAGATGGTATAAAGCGCACTGAGGTGGTAGAGAATTACCTACAGAAGATCTACACAAGATGAAGATTTGTTCGGCAGAGGCCCAATAGTAACAAATATTAGGTTGTCGAAAAAGTTTCTTCGCATTTTATATGAAAATTCAAAATATTTTATAAAAAGGTTTATTTACATTTAACTAAAGTATGTAGGTGCCATTTTGTTCGATAACTTTCTGCCATCTTGTAGGTAGGGACATGATCCCATTGCTATAGAAAGCACTATACAGCGGATGCATTAATACGTCCCAGCCAAACTCTTAATTTTTGCTGAGTAGCTAAAGATGTGTGAGGTCTAGCGTTATCATGATGAAAAACCACACCCCTTCTGTTGACTAAATCCGGCCGCTTTCTCTCAACTTCTTATTTAAATCTCATCAGTTGTTCGCAGAAGAGTTCAGAATCGATGGTCCTGTCTGGCGGTAACAGCTCATAATGAATAATGCCCTTCCAATCCCACCATACACACAACATTACCTTGTTGCGAGATAACCCGGGTTACAGAGTCTGTGAAGCCTGACCAGCCTTTGACCACGAACTTTTTCGCACGTTCTTGTCGATCCACTTTTCATCACCAGTTATCATGTTTTTCAAAAATGGTTCGGTTTCATTACGTCGTACTAAAGAATCACAAATGAGTACACGGTTCATTAAGTTTCTTTCAGTGAGCTCATTTTCAAATGCGCCAAAACTGTTTTGTGGTCAATCCCCAGTTCTTCAGCTACATCGTAACTACTGATATGACGATCTTGCTCCACTTTTTCAAAAAATGGCATCCATTTTATCCGTAACAGGGTGCCCAGAGCGAGGTGCATCTTTGACATCCAAATTTCCAGATTGAAAACGCTCAAAACCAAATTTGTGCTACTCTCACAGACACTGCACTAGGTCCATAAACATCACAAATTTTTTTCGCGGCTTGCGTTGCATTTTTACCTTTTTTGTAGTAAAATTTTAAAATGTATCGAATTTCTTCATTAGATTCACTTATCTTAACAGAAAGAAAAACAAATTAAAATCACACATTTTACCTAACTTGAATATGGAATTATCTTTTTTAAAATTTAAACTTTTTAATAATACCAAAACCAGCCAAATACAAATGGTATAGCCAGAGAGATTTTATTATAAGTTCATACATACTATTTGCGAAAAGAGTTTTTCCCTAACCTATAATACAAACATTGGTAGTAGTTGGTTTATTTTTTTGGCACTACACAGATAAACTTGACATTTAAATTAAAAGTGAAAGATTTTTAATCTAAAATTCAGTTTGTACAAAGAGGGAGGTAAAGGAATAATGTTTGGATAACTACATAGAAGGCTAAAATAAAAGTATTTGCTTAAACTTTGTAATAAAATTAGATACAGAGTATTACATAAAGTATGTAAAAATAAACATAAATATATCGATCATATTATATTTAGGTATATTCCAAAGATTTTCCATGTTATCGTAAACTTGAAATGCATCATTCATCATACACAAAAACTTGGTATGCATCATTCGAACATGCATTTAAGACACCCTCTTTCTTAGTGAATCTAGATATTCAGCTGATTTAAGTGCATTTCTGTAGAGAGAACAGTCTTTCTTGAAAATAAAAAGTTAACACACTGAGAGAATGTTACACTCCGTGTATAGCCTGTGCGTCAGGAACCTTTAGCATTTTTATACAACAAATTCAGAATTGAACGTTGAGATCTTTCCAGCTCGATCAAATTGGTCTTTCATGCATACATATAGACATACTAAAAGTAAAAAAATTGGCTAAATTAGCTCAATTGGCAATAACAATACTTACCCAGAACAAAACATTTTTAGAGTGTTAGCAATTATTCATTTATTAATAATAATATATAATCCGCATCAGATTAAAAGAAATATCGTTATATTAAATAAAAAATAAATAGCTATCGATAAGAGCTAAGCCGTTATAGCATTTACAAGCCGTTACCGATTAAATCCATCCCTAGTGAGGTCAGACAGCAGCCGGCGCCCCTCCCCCCACTGCCCCGCAGTCCTATAAAACCCGTCCCCCACGCGCGCGCCGCGTCTTACGTTACAACGCCGCCCTGTCGACACGTACTGCCGTGAACGCTCGAGCACGCGTACCGAATTGTGAAAGTGTCGCACCCAAACGTGATTTCTCGACAGTGAGAGTTATACACCAGCCCAACAGCCAAAATACAACCGCTCACGCGGGAATTCACTGCGAGTTACCATACCCAGTCGACTAAGGTAGTTGGTTGTTGGAGGGGGGTTTTTCGTAAAACTAAGCGAGGAGAGGGTTCAATGGAAGCGAGGTTCGTGACCTGCCGGAGTTTCCAGCAGATCAAACCACCGGAGAAGAGCCTGGCACCGGCTCCGCCGACGGTGAAAGGGCTGTTGTCAAGATTCGGTAGTCAGGCACAAGCGTTGTTCGCGCCCAAGAAGCCGCGGTTTGGATCGTCAGTTGCTATTCACAAGTTGCGGGAAACTAAGTGGTTTAAACATGAGGAGCAAAATATCTTGTGCGCCGTTCTCGAAACAGGATTCATCCTCGAAGTCAAGGCGGAGGATCCCTTGCCACCAGATTCCACTCTATCTCCAGATTACCATATGTACGCCATTGCCATGTGGAAGAAGGGTAAAGGTAAGCATAATTACAAATTAAAATTAATATTCATCGGCCGTGTAATTCTGTAAGCCATTACTCTTATCAGTAATCGGAATGCGACGCGGAGCACGTCACGAATTGTTAGCATTTAAAATTCTAAAGTCTTTGAAACAACTTCACGACTCCAACTTCACGGTTACTTTGTGCCGTAACTTTGTAAATACAACACAACAGCAACCTTGCGGATATACCTGTTTTATCAAGGGGAATTGGGGCACATAAGAATGTAAAGACCATCCAATATAGTTTGTTTTGGAGTTGGCAGCGGAATCAAAAGCATTAGCAGTAATTAATAAGACAAATAATGACATTAAGAAGTGAGACAAATAATGTAAGTATGTACAGAAATTTATGACCACGTGTTGAAGTGAATGAGGTCGCCAGAGGAATTGTAAATGAATTAGACATCCGGTTCAAACACTGTGAATGGCCTCAATGGAACTTCATCCAAAATGAAAATTCTAAATGGGGTCTTGCGACCAATAATATGAATCACAATTAATCAGTTGACGCAAGTATTAATTATCGAAAAGCAAACGGAATCCTTAATCATTAACAATTGAATAAATAAAGGAAGCACCTTGTTTCTTAAGAAAATACAGCTTTATTATCAAGTATAATTTTAACAAATTCTTATATAGATATACACAAATTAATTCCAATTTAAAAATATATTATAGAAAACAATAATGAAAAATAAGCTTTAAAAGTTTTGTATACATTTATTTTAACAAATTCTGGTATCTAATCAAAAGCCCGAAACCTCGTTATAGTAGTAACAAGGGAAATAGTAAATCGTTATCAAGAACCACTTCACAGTTCAAAACATCCGTTAAACTGGTATCAATTCTATTGTCCGCAGAAAAAACAAAGAACCCGGAACAGATAGAGGTATACACGGTCCAACAGAAAGGAGTCCGCAAACGTGTCATAAAGACAGCCCTCAGTGCCTTCTGGAAGAAGGATTCGGTGATCCGCATAAACAATGTAGATGACAAACAAGAGACGCCAAACATCGAGAAAGATATCCGGGCGAAGGTAAATATCCATCATCATTATGTCATCCAAAAGTGGTTCCAATTCCTTTGAATTCATCTTATTGCAAAGTTCAAGACGTTGGTGTCTATTTCAAATTACAGTCGTTGATAGTTCGCAATATACAATTTTGATTAATGATGATGAAGTTATAGAAAATTAATCGACTCGAGGCTCGGTTTTACAATCATATCGCGATACGTAGGAGGGCATAATTTCATAACACATGATTGCGACATGACACATCTAAATACTTTCATAAACATAGAAGAAAAGATATTGTTAAATAAAAACTGCATAAAACAAGATTTTCCAATGTACAAGTAAGAAATCTAGCTCAATTCCTATGCAAATTGTTATGACCCCATTATGGTAGCATCTGCGCTACATTCCATTGCCGAGATCTAAACGGTTAATCAAACTTAAGGGTAATTGTATTTGTTGATTTGAAAAAGTCTTTGTTAAAATGGTAGGGCATTTCGTTTTGAAAATGTTAGGTGCGTCAGGATTGGAAACCTCTCTTTTCAGATAGCGAAAGTTCAGCTTTCGCAGTCTGGATTGGGGTACGGTGGAACGGTACCCTGAACAGAGGAACAGAGACTAAGGAGCTTCTCCTGATTGCAGCTGGAGATGGCTACTAAATCCCGATTCGAGAGGAACTGGCATAACACCCTACACTTCGTACATTGGTGCCGGTATGGAGAAACACCGCAAGAAGCTCGCATGAGACAGGTAAATATGAAATATTACTAGCATGCATCTTGTTCGTTGTAAAAAAGAAAAACTTTGTGAATACATTCTAGAACCGTTCAATACACGTTCCAAGCACTCGCGTGTTTCAATGTAATTAATAATTCATGTAGAGCCAGTCGTTGCGTAACTGACCTTTGATCCAATAAGAAAGGTGTATTAGGTTAAAGAATGACGAGTTTTTACAAATCTATAAAAAGCATGTTTTATAGTCGAGGAAGGCATTTTCTTTACGAAGAAGGAATGGAAAAAAATTACGCAAAATTCAAGAGTTTTAAATGTTATTGTGTTGTCCGCTTCCTTTTCTTTCATTTGTGTCTGTTACTCGGGCTCCGGCTTAACAAAAAGCATTCATAGGTGTATTGTAATTGGGTTCACAATTCATCAATCAAGACGGCGCGGCCATCATAAAGCTACAACCACGGTATGCATGGGTCATCATCGGGAAGCATGTCAAGATTGGGACGAAGATGTACCGAAAGAGATGGCAAAAAGTAGCAATTTTGTTGCAGATCAGCTTAACAACGTCCAAAACGCCAATGATTATCATCTTTTGATGGTAGTCCTTGCAGAGCGATGAAGATATGCAGACATCTTAAAACATAACCGGTGAGAGTTGATCTGTACTCGATATATGCCTCTTGTGTATTTTACTTTTTTGTGTGATAATTTTTGAGAAGCAGAAAAGCACTTGCTTTGATACGGACCCTCAATGTAGATCTGACTTAAGATTATGTGATTTGTAGCGAAATACATCGCTTTGGATAGTCAATATACTTACTGTTACTTCAATAAAAACTCTAGTCGATTTAGATATTAATAGAACAATTATGTTGGTTTACAAAATTCAAGTATTTGAAAGTGCTTCACTGCAACTCTACAAACTGTGCGATGTGTGTTCTAATATTGTACATGTAGTAAAAAAATAAACTTGCTATGAAAATATACAAAGAAAATATACATAGCGATGAAACGTAACTTTCCTCAGATAAAACCAAGATTAAAGTTTCTTTGAAAATAAAGTAGACAGGATTGTCGACAAAAAAAAATGTTTTCATTCGATAATTTCAAATCCTATTGCAATGACGTTCTACGGTCTGAAGAATAACTAGAGAAAAAGCGGGTATTTTTGCGGTCACAGATCAATTATTACATGCAGCAAAGATAAATAAACTTGAAGAAAATATTAATGCTTCAAAATATTTACTCCACCAGATAAGGCTTAAACTTTAAATAATTTTATTTATAGCACAGACACGAAAAATATTTAAATAGGTTTCTTATATTTCGAACAAAGGAGACCTTAGAATATTCTACTTGTGAAATAAAGTAAATAACAAAGTTTGAACAGTTTGCAAGCATTGACGTCAATGCTAAATAATACCTTACAGTAACGGCTACTTTAGCAGTTACAAAATAACAGGTTACATGATAAGAAGCCGTTTTTAACTTTTTGCCAGGGGTTGCGAACTGTAAATTATTAACTATTTTTATTTGAGCTTTTTGTCGACTTGCGTTTAAAAATTTACATTTTATTTTGTTGGGTTAAAATATTCCAGGTTTTTTTACGTCTATAAAATTTTCTGAAAAGCGTACTGTGTTGATAGTACATAAACGTCATGAAATATCCCTTTAATCATACACTATTATGTGTGTAAAGAAAAGAGATACAAGTTTAACCTTTAATACTATCTAAGAGTCTTAGGAAATGTCGATATGTATTTCTAAATAGATACATTCCGAATTAAATTAGGTAATTTTATGTAATCTATTTATATTTATTTGCGGTGGTAAGAGATAATAATATTATTTATAACTGTACTTAAACTAACTTTCAGACTACGACCTTTGTTATCTATGTTTATTAATGACATGCGCAATGAATAAGACCTTACATTGCATTTTAAAGATGTCCACATATACAAGTAACATACCTGAAGTAGAAAGCTGAAATAGAAACGTCTTGTTTATGCTTTTTACAATTTTGAATTTCGATTGTTTCAGATAAGCGAGTCGCTCAAGTGGGGCAACGTTGGTATGAATATGGGCGTCATGCTAGTCAGCCAAAGCCAAGCAAGGACGAAAGCAAAATCAGTCTGAGTGCAGCTCACCAGCGGTGACAACCCCGCTGGTAACTCATGCTACGCCTGCTTTTGGACGCCTAGGTTGCGAAACATCGACAACGTTTAAAAGCCTTATTTCAAATTTGGAATATCAAGTTCCTGAAATGCGCATTTAGGAACTGAAACGATTGAGTTTTCGAAAATGGAACGCAAGCTCTCAACTTTAATTTTATTTCCTGCCAGTATTTTATATTATTTTGTCTTTCTCGTATTTCTGTTCCACTTACGTTTTGATATCGCTAAATTATTAAATTTAAAAGTAATTTGAAAGCTTTAATTTTATTTAGTTGTACCCGTTTCGGATGAATTTTGCTACAAATCAAACATTCCTTTTTTAAGACAAAAATATCGGCTCTACCATAAAATCTCTATTAAATTAAAATGTTTATCATAATTAATGCCTTAAGGAGTACGAATGTTATTAATTTATCTTTGGTCAGAGAGTGACACAACTAGTCTTGTAAGTATTCTATCACTTTCTATACCTTTCTGATTAATAAGACTGTTATAAAATTGTGTGAGAGAATTGTACTTACATTTAAAGAAAATGTTAAAGGAAATTCTAAGTAATGTTCCCCTTTATAAATGTTGTTTATCTACGGCCTATGTTTTTAATTTTAATACACATATTGATACAATGTGGTCGACTGTTGTGAAAGTATTTGTTAAGTTAAATACTATTTATAACGATAAAGCATTTTTGAATAAATACATGTAAACGATGAAAATTATGTCTTATTTTTATAACAGTACCAAATAGCCTTACAATTTATAACTAATAAAATAAACGTTTTAGATATTTAAACGTACCGGTTCCGTTAATGCAGGGCAATAAATACAAATAAAAAAACATTTTTGCATCTAGATAGAGAGGATGAATGAAAGTAGAGCGATGAAAGAGATATGGTGCGAAGTGGCTCGCCCGAAGCTCGACCGACAAAATTGGTGGCATACTGAAGGCCAATGTCAAAATTACCCGGAATAGAAGAGCTTGTGTGACTACATTGATGGAAGTAGAAAATGTGTGTCAGGATCGTAGCATATGGAAATATTTCTCTGTCTACCCTTCTGGGAGACAGGCTTGCGTATATGATATTTATTTATTTATTTATTTATTTATTTATTTATATATCAAGGAAAACTTACAGCACAAGATGACTTAAGATATAAACAGAATAACTATAATACGGCCAATTAAAAGTTTTCACTAATAGTAACATAATAGTCAAATGTTATCGAACAAAGAAAGTTTTAAATAAGTTAATTTGAGCAACACAATATTGACAAGAGATAAGCAGATGATACAAGTAAGATATAACACACTGGAGAAAAAACTAATACCAGTATTATAAAAGAAAAAACAACAACTAATTATATGAATTAAACCTAATTTACACAAACCATACAATCAAGCTCACCACTATGCGAAATATATTAATTAATTAATTAAATATTATAAAAGAATTTAGAACTGAGCACCATTCTTGCTCGAGCCTCAGACATGGAAAATATATCAATGTCTTGCAATTTGTTGACGTTATGACAGACTCGCCACAGGTAACTATTCTGCCTATAATTAGTACCTACAGAGGGAAGAGAGAAGACCGGAATTTGACGACGCATCCTGTTGGGGACATAGAAATTTAATTTAGATAGTAATTGCGGGCTGTCAATTTGGCCTAAAACAAGTCCAATTAAAAAGAGAATATCCGCTATTGAACGTCGCTCTTGTAAGGGAAGAATGTGATATTTACGACATGTTTCAAAATAGTTTGATAAATATATTTTGTTACGAAAATTCATGTAACGGAAAAATCTTTTTTGAACGCGCTCTAACCTATTAATGTAAACATTGTATGATGGGTTCCATACTTGCGAAGCATATTCAAGGCTGCTACGTACATAGGTGCAATATAGAATTTTTAATGTTTTCATGTTTTTAAAGTCTTTCGAAATTCGCATTATAAAACCCAAAGCTTTGGTTGCTTTTTTAACTATAGTGTTAATGTGTGAATCAAATATAAGTTTGGAATCCTGAATAATCCCTAGGTCACGCACCTCAGACATCCGTTGCAGAGCATGACTTTTTAAGGTGTAGTTAAAAATGTTGGGCTTAACTTTTCGCGTAAAAGAGATACAGGAACATTTTAATGGATTAAGATCCAGCTTGTTGAGTAAACAATAGTTATCAAGACGTAAAAGATCATCTTGTAAGGCACGTGCATCACTAACATTTGCTACTGATCGAAAGATCTTCATGTCATCTGCAAAAATAAGAACGCTTGAATTTATAAAACACGAGTCAATATCTGATATAAAAATAAGGAAAAGTAGCGGCCCCAGCAAAGATCCCTGAGGGACACCACTTGGTACAGAGACCCAATCAGATGTATAGTTGTGGGTCACAACAGCCTGTGTTCTATTAATAATGTAAGCAGAGAACCAGCGGTAGAGATTTCCACGGATTCCTGCTCTTAGCAGCTTCTTTAATAGTAAAACGTGATCGATCCTATCAAACGCTTTACTATAGTCTGTGTAAATAACGTCAGCTTGACCACCATTGTCCATGAACTCAGTTATTAAGTCATTGAATATGATAAGATTCGATACAGTAGATCTACCCCTCAAAAACCCGTGCTGAGAAGGGTTGAAAAAGTGTTTTAAGGAATTAACAGTCTGTTCTTGAATAATTTTCTCAAGGATCTTGGCAATAGTGCATAATTTAGAAATTGGCCTGTAATGGGTGACATCTGTCCTAGACCCCTTCTTATGAACTGGAGTGATAAACGCCGACTTCCAAATCAATGGAACCACTCCTTTACGAAGTGACATTTGAAAGAGTAAAAACAGGGGTAATGATATTGACTCAGCACATTTTAACAATAGTATAGGAGGGATCTGGTCAGGGCCGGCAGATTTACAGAGATCTAATTTTTTAAGTTTATTTTTAATATCTTTCAAACAAAACTCTATTGTAGATAAGTCAGCATCAGTAATCGAGTCACTGGTTTGCATACCGTTAATAGAGCAAGGCCCAGGATCTGGCTCTGAAAAATTAGAGTAGAAGTATTTGGAGAAAAAATTACATATACCTACGCCTGTGTTTGCTGAGGCTCCATTAAATGTCATAACATTTGGCAAAGCATTAGTATTGCGCCTACTCTTAACGAATGACCAGAAATGTTTGGGATTGCGCTCGATGGAATCCTCAACAGCTGAAATATAATTGTCATAGCATTGAGCTTCTAATAATTTGGCTCTATTACGCAATAGGCGAAATGATTGACCGTCACATTTATTACCATAGGTTTTGTATTTGCGGAAATACTTTGCTTTATCTTTCAACATTTTAGTCAACGCCGGCGTAAACCATGGAGGATAGGAGGAATGTTTTATAAGTTTTTGAGGTACATATTTGTCCCGAAGTGAATATAAAACGTCATAGAAGTAACGAACTGCATCGTCGAAAGACCTACCTGATATTTCAGCTACCCAGTCGATCTCAGTCAATTTCAGGTTTAAGACGGAGTAGTCTGCCTTATGATAACTAAATTTTAATCGAGGAGCCTCTACCAGATAATCATAGTGAATAAAGTCAATGTCAATCGAGACCGCCTTATGATGGCCTTCAGTGTAATCTACAAGAGGATCCAATACTTCAGATACTGATACGTTATCATTACAGAAGACGAGGTCCAGGAATCGACCAAGCTCGTTAGGAATGGAGTTATACTGGTTAAGATCAAAAGAGCTCATTTGGTCAATTAATTCTGTTTCGTCATCAGAGAAAATGTTTGAAGGAGCCAGATAGGTATACCCAGCACATGAAGACCAAACGATGTTACTTAGGTTAAAATCCCCAACAATCAAGATCTTATCATGTGGATGATCTGTAATTATTTTGTTCAAGCTAATAAGAAAATTTGACAACTGATCGGAGAAGTTGAACCTATTGCCTATGATTTTACCACTTTCACCTACTAAGTACAACACCCCTACATGCAGATTACAAGAGGCACGAGAAGTAGCCGTATTTAACTTGATGGTAATCCAGAGATCCTCGGCAGTGGAACTCCACGAAGGTTGCGGAACCACGGGCAAGTCCCTCCGCGTAGCCAACAAAACCCCACCGCCATATATTTGCTTTGTCCGTTCATAATCACGATCTCGTCTCCATACCATATACCGGTCGTCAAAGATCTCGCTATCACTATATATCTATATTTACCCAGTGTGCCTACACTCAGCAGGACCCTATGTCCTATGACGATGCCAGTAGTTGAGGGAGTTAGTTCCAAATTTGTTCAATCGAATTCAATCATTTTTTTTATTTGACGGCTCAAAATGGACGAGGGACACGATTTTACAGGCGACCTCCAGCCAGCGGGACACTTCCTATTTATAAGCCTCAGGAGCTCCAAATGGGTGTCAAACGTTCTACTTCCTTGTATTATGTTCTAAGCAAAAACAAGTTTCTAACATGTGTTATTTCGATAATAGTTGGGTTTGAAACAACCTCCAGCCAGCGGTAGACTTTTTTTTCGTGAGGATGAGGAAGCTAGGAGTTATATCAATCTTTTCGATAAATGTATTTATGTACCTACATTGCAAAAATAAAGTATTTCATTTCATTTCATTTCTCCCCAATTAGTTCTACTAAGTAACTACTTATAAACCCTTATACACTCGGCGTCAAAAAAATCGCACCTTTTGAAAAATTTACTTCAAACCATTTTAATTCCTATTTGAAACCAAATATGAGAGAACTATTTGGTATCAATTGAAAGGGCATTAAACGACCTTGAAATAAACAATCGTTTCATTTTATAAACGATAAAAATCTCTCGAATATCGTGGTATTAAGAAAAGTATTGCTCAAATACGCGTTCAAACGGTCGCTAGTTGCGCTACATAAAAGGGGTATAAAAAGGTAATTACACGTCAAATGTAGGTTTGTGACTCCACGACCCTCCAGCTTACCAGAGTACTGCACCACATGTCGGTAGGCCTTAACAAGAAGGAGTACACCGTTGCAGTACTTCTGGATATGGAGAAGGCCTTCGACAGAGTATGGCACGAGGGCCTGCTATACAAACTGTCGACCTCTCCAGCCCCTCGGCGCCTGGTTAGGGTCGTGAAGTCGTTCCTAGCTGACCGCCGCTTCAGAGTGGTGGTGGAAGACGCCATCTCCGGAGAGCGCCAGATCAAAGCTGGCGTTCCACAAGGAAGCTGCTTGTCCCCAGCCTGCTACTCCCGGTACACCGATGATATCCCTTTGGGAGCGGGAACCCAACTCGCTCTCTTCGCCGACGATGCGGCTTACTTCGTATCGTCATACAAGCCCTACCACGCTGCGGCGAAGATGCAGCGCACCCTGGACCTGCTCCCAGACTGGTTGTCCAAATGGCGACTATCGGTCAATGTCGGGAAGACGCAGGCCCTCATCACCGGAAGCACCAAGGAACCACCACCACTCCAACTCCACGGAGTCGAGGTCCCATGGCAGCCCCACGTGAAGTACCTGGGAGTCACCATTGACCGGAGACTCTCAATGCGGAAACACGTGGACAACGTCGTCACCCAGGTGAAAGGAGCGCGAGCAAGACTGCGACCGCTCCTGTCTTCAAGCCTACCTCTGCGTGCGAAGCTCGGGATCTACAAAACTTATGTGAGATCCCGCCTCACGTACGCTGCGCCGGCATGGTACGCTCTAGTCTCGGAGACGAATAAGAAACGTCTCCGAGCCCAAGAAAACCTGGCCCTTCGCACCATCGTCGGCGCGCCTCGCTACGTGAGGAACGACGTGATCGCGAGGGACTTGAGGATCGAACGCCTGGACGACTTCGTCAGCCGGCTCGCGACGGGGATGTTTACGCGCGCAGAGCATGCGCCGTTCTCACATCTTCGAGAGCTGGCGCCGCACCACGCGCGCCCCCCCGATCGCCGCCGCCTGCCACGGGACCTCCTCAAACCACCGGACGAGAACACAGAGCCGCCCGACGCGACCCGCGCGTCCGCGACGACTGCGCCCGCGCCACGCGCCCCCGCGCCGCGCTCCCCCGCACCGCGCGCCCCCGCGCCGCGCACCCCCGCGCCGCGCACCCCCGCGCCGCGCGCCCCCGCGCCGCGCCCCCCCGCGCCGCGCGCCTCCGCGCCGCGCGCCCCCCGCGCCGCGCGCCTCCGCGCCGCGCGCCCCCGCGCCGCGCGACCCCGCGCAGCGCGCGCTCGCGGTACTCGCGTCGCGCGCGCCCACGCCGGACACCACATAACAACCGCGGCTCCTCCCTGAGTAGAGCCGAACTCCTCCCTGAGTCGAGCCGTGCTCCTCGAGAGTAGAGCCGCAAAACACCACCGGACAAGACAACCCAAGGACATGCCCATAGTCATGGGCATCGGAAGACGTCTCAGCAAGGGGGCACCCGCCCCGACGCTGAATACCCACGCCCCAGAAAGGGGGATGTGAGAAAACCAACGAGAAATGTAGGTCATTCACTATCCAAACTTTGAAGGTGACACACGTTAAGCGCACAAGTAAAAAATACTACCCTCAACATGGATACTACTCCTGAAGAAGCTGCACAAGTTCTTGCACTGCTGCGCCGAAGGGTGCGGCAGTGTGATATTGCCCGGCAACTCAACCTAAGCCGTTTTGCTGTTCGAAGAGTAGTCCAGCGATTCCGGGAGACTGGTGGCTTTGTCCGAAGACCTGGGAGACGACGCTGCACATCTGAAAGGGATGACCGCTTCATAGTGTCGACGAGCTTGAGAAATCGGTTCTCCAATGCTGTTGAGATAAGACAGGAACTCCAAGCAGTTCGCTGGACAACTGCAAGTGACTCTACGATTAGAAGAAGATTAACAGAGAAGAAAATAGCCGCCCATAGAGCTGCTACAGGCCCAAGATTGACTGTAGAGCATCGTAGATCCCGCTTGCAGTTTGCCCGCGATCACGTCGATTGGACGCTAGACCAATGGCGAACAGTTCTCTTCTCAGATGAGACGAGGGTGTGCCTTTTCTGTAATGACAGGCGAAAAAGAGTGTACAGGAGGCAGGGGGAGCGATTCGCACAAGCCTGTATTCAAGAAACTGTGGAATACGGGGGTGGCTCCTGCATGTTTTGGGGCGGCATATCTTGCGACGGCAAAACTGACCTTGTATGCGTTTCCCGGACTGGAGGTGCTCGCGGGCAAGGGTCGCTGACTGCTCACCGGTACATCACAGAAGTCCTGGAAGAGAATGTGGTCCCATATGCTAGTTTCGTCGGCCATGGGTTTACTTTGATGCACGACAACGCTCGCTCCCACACCGCGTTTATTGTACGTGACTACCTTCAAGAGGTTGGGATCCCTATCATGCAGTGGCCGGCGAGAAGTCCAGACCTGAACCCGATAGAGCACCTTTGGGATGAACTGAAACGGCAAGTTGGGTCACGAGATCCTGCTCATACCACCCTCCAGGACCTGCAAGAGGCCGTAATTTCGGAATGGGACAGCATGCCACAAGATCAAGTCCTGAAATTGGTTAGGTCTATGAGAGATCGAATGGAAGCTGTTATCAGGGCAAGAGGAGGTAACACTAGGTTTTAGATTACTTTTAAGAATGATTTTGTGATTTTTTCTGAATAATTAATTCTTTTGTTGTAGAGCGTAAATAAAGATGATTTTTCTTTCCCAATCAACCTGTATTTTTTTATGCCCTTGTAATGAAAAACACTTTTTTTTTTTCAATATTTAAATAGTCTGTTTTATTACCTTTCAATTGATACCTAAAAAATCCCGCGAAATTGGTTTCAAATAAGAATAAAATTTGTTTGAAGCACATTTTTTAAAAGGTGCGATTTTTTTTGACGCTGAGTGTATTTTAACGATAAACGACAACTATGCAAACAATAAAATAATCTAATAGCTGTTTGGTCTAGCTCCCTTTGCCTTTCACTAACAAGAGAAAAAAAAAAATACGGGGAAGTAGAACTAAAATTTGACACCCATATGAAGTTCCTGAGGCTTATAAATAGAAAGTGTCCCGTTGGCTGGAGGTCGCCTGTAAAATCGTTTCACTCGTCCTTTTGACGAAACAAATTAAAAATTTAATTGGATTCGATAGAACAAATTTGGAACTAACTTCCTCAACTACTGGCATCGTCATAGGAGATGGGGTATTTACCCCACTAGTTTTTAGGGTTAAATCGAAAATTTCCCAACGGCCTTTCCCTAAGACCACAGACAGGATGATTGACGTATGATTTATGTTGCTAGTACAGTCACAGAATAAATAACAGTACCACTTACAGAAGATCCACTCTTCAAAGACATACAAATAAAAAGCTACTATCGTCCATTGAACTATCAGTGCTATCGTCATGCGGAAATCTGTGGATTGATTGGTAGAAAATGCTCAAAGTCCGCCCATTTGCATCTTTTATTTAGGCAATAATTGTTGTTAACTAGTTATTATAATTAGTTAATAATGGTTATGGTGATGACTATGACAATAATAGTGATAGTGATGATGATGTTTTAGGATTTTGTGACATCTTGATAGGTTTCATCTCAATAAAACTGCACACATATTTCGATAAAATAGTATGTCGTGCCAGTATGAAACTGAATTTTACAATAATACGTCACAGTCAAAAAATAACTCTATAATTCCCATAGAAGACAAAAATAAACATTCTTCTTTTATAATGTAGTGTGGGTAGTCTTTGAAAAAACGTAAAATCATACGCACGTTTGCCAATTAACGAACACGTTAATATTAATTTATGTTACAAATGAGGTAAGGAGGGAGGCAATAGCTTACGAGCATGATTTGAAACACGAGCGAAGCGTGTACTATACTGCGTTTTCAATGCATAGTGTGAGTAAATAAAAGAAACATAAGTAAAGCAACAAACAATAAATACTCTAAATGCGCTTCAGGCGGGCATTCTTTTTCTAAAGGCGCAATTTGCCAACTTAACGGAGATAAACTGCGTTCACAATTTAGCAATGCATTCGCAGGCTGCTTTCAGACTGACCGTCGGGCGACAACCCACCTCATGCACCTTGATACTGTTCTGCTGTCAGTCGTAGGCTGGTGTCATCTGACGAACAAACTGAACTCAGTTTATTTCCGTCAAGTCTATCTATGGTACACAAGGAGAGATTGAGAACATTTTCTATAAATAAAAAAATAAAGCACTAGTGCGGTAAAAATGATTTTGCCAACAGTTTTGATGCATATAAAATGGGCCTATACGAGCACTTGTATTGAAAAAATATAAAGAGCAGCCTGGATATGATGTCACAAACACCTAAGGATTTTTGTATGCAGCGATGGGTTCAGTCGCGCGTACTGGCTGCTCTTAACACTTCAGTGCTGCGAGCATATATTGTTGATATAATGACACCTATTCTCGTGTAGCAAATGCCATAACCTAAAACTTTTCATTGCAAAATAGGCTTTAACGCGGATGGATAAAAGTTAAATGAGCTTGTATTATTTTAGGTTTTTCGACTCTAAATTTAAGGTTTGCTGCACGAGAATTGGTCACAATAAGTTTTATAAGGCAGAACATAACCAAAATTACCGGAAGTACAATTCGTGTCAGCTGAGATGGCGGGTATGTATGAATATGCAGTCGCAGAGCGTCAAGAAAAAAGGGGTTTGCGCGGGCGGATACTTCGCAGCTGACATAACTCGCAGGAATTTGATGAAATGAGTATTTTGATCAAAATCCTAGGATTTTCTTCCTAGAAATTACAATAAGAACCTAACTTTACCCCCTTAACTTAATGTTAATAAACTATAGAGGTCACCACACGCAGTGTGTTAAAAACTGGCTGAATGGGCTATCATATCTTTGCATAATCCAAGATGATATAAAAAATGTTAAAAAATAAATAAAGAAATCCTTCATAAAAAGCTACCATGGTCTTAGATACTATTGCCTTTTTCTCCTTGGTAAAAAAGAGGCTCTTCACATCTTTTTTAAACAAAAGCGCCTATTAACGAGCATGTTTGAGAAAAATAATATTTTTATTGCCTTTTTGTAGCTATTATAATATAATACATATTAAGTATTACATATTAAAGAATGGTTATTACGTAAACACACATAACTAAACAACCAAAACATGACACAATATTTGTGTTGTAGGAAGATAACGTACAAAAGACTAGTACAGAATATTTGTTGATGACTTCATGAGTTGGAGCTGGGGGCCAAGTTACGTCAATGGTTTCCGCACCCGAACTTATTAGGACACCGCTAGCGGCAACGCATACACTTCCATATATATTTTAGTTTCAATTCAATGCCGTTTTATCGGGCTTCCAATAATGCGTCTGCGTACATTAGTTCCGCCAAAGTGGGAGTATTACCGGGGCAGTGGTAACAGCCAGTTGCATAGTATTAGTAATTCGTCCGTTACCGATTTACGTAGGTTTTTGTGGAAGTCCCTGGAAAGACTGACTACCGCCTCACCTGATGTCGCTCTCCCAGTTTCTGAGCGAGTGCGCTTCATCTTAGGTCTTACCGACGCTTTCAATCAGGCGCGGTAATGGCCAGGCGTAAGCTAATGGTAGGTAAAGGAAAAAAAGTTGATTATTTCATTGGTCCCGCGTCGCGTCGTTTATAAACCTATGTTTTTCCGTTTCAACTCCCGCTATTTAGGTGAAGCTAAAAAAGAAATATGACTTACCTCTCGCAGCAATCCAAATAACATATCCGTGGAGAGAGACCGCTCGTGAGCTTCGTCCATTATGATGGCGGAGTAGTGGTCCAAGTCTGGCTCCCTGTGAACACCATCACTTGTAACATTATCGTGTCACTATAGGTCTAGTTCCTTTTTTTTCGAATTTTCAGCAGTTTCAATTTTTTACATAATAATACATTTTAGTGTGAATGTAAAACCTCATTTTATTATTATACGTATGTTTTCTTACCTAGAGAACCATGTACTAGGGGGGATCAAAAAGTAGTGAGAACGACATATATACTCCTTGGTAAGAAAAGAAAAAATACTGGCAGGCATATTTCAGATATTTGTAATATTAATAAAAAAAAAAATCTTCGATTCTCTTTTGTTTGCTTCGTGTCGGATCGTGTTCTCGAAAATGGAGAAAAACGAAGTGGGAATTATTAAATACCGTTATTAAATACCTCTGTTTAAAAAAGTTTACGACGCAAGAGATTCACTGTGATTTGGAGGCAACATTAGGAGAGTCTGCTCCGCCGTATTCCACTGTCGCAAGGTGGGCTTCTCAATTTCGAGTAGGGAGAACGAGCACGGAAGACGAACATCGTTGCGGCCGTCCATCGACGTCAGTCACCCAAGAAAATGTTGTGAAAGTCGAGAAAATTGTATTGAGCGATCGAAGAGTTACCATCCGTTACTTAGTTCAAGAAACGGGCATTTCATATGGAAGTATTCAATCTTTGAATATGCGAAAAGTCTCCGCAAGATGGGTGCCGAGAATGTTAACCGATAGTCAGAAACAAAATCGACTTGACATTTCGAAGACATTGTTGGACAAGTTTCAAGATTCTGAAAACTTTTGGTCTCGTTTCGTAACAGTGGACGAAACATGGGTCCATTATTTTGATCCCGAGGCAAAACAGCAATCTTCGCAATGGAAACGGCCATCATCACCGACCCCGAAGAAGTTTCGTGCCGTGGCATCGGCTGGCAAGGTTATGGCCTCAATATTTTGGGACTCAGAAGGGATATTTTTGATTGATTACCTGGAGCGTGGAACCACTATTACTGGCCAATATTATGCAGCTTTAATTCCCAAGTTGAAGAATGCCATCAAAGAGAAAAGGAGAGGGAAACTTCGAAGCGGCCTGCTGTTTCATCACGACAACGCATCCGCGTGCACAGCTCGGCGGTTGCGATGGCTGCCATTCAGCAAGCTGGCTTCGAATTGGTTGACCACCCCCCTTATTCTCAGATCTGGCGCCTAGCGATTTTCATCGGTTCCCCAAATTGAAAGAATACTTGAGGGGAAACAGGTACGAAGACGATAACGAGGTGATGGATGCCGTGGAGGGCTTTTTGCAGGAACAAGACAAAACTTTTTTTTTTGAAAGGGATTAAAGCCTTGGAAAAGCGCTGGACTCGATGTATAGAGACTATCGGAGACTATGCAGAAAAATAAATTATTAAGTTATCATTAGTCATTTTATTCTATCTCATTCTTACTACTTTTTGAGGTATGTAGACCAATGTATAATTTATGCTGTGACTAAAGAAAGCGGATCAGTTACCACATACTTTAAGGCTGAAGACAAATATTATGTTTTTTTATCACAACAAATATTATGTTATTTACTCCATGTTCCTAGTTCCTTCTGTTTGGTCTAGAATCTAGATCAATCTAGACTCTACATCTTGGCCTTGATTTAGCGTTTGTAGATCAGTCAGTTACTCGAAGTCCAAATTCAAATTTAAATTTAAAGTCAGGGTGATTACCCTTGAGCGTTATAGTTACTTCTCCTGATTTCTCTCTAAAAATCGGTCATTAAGGGTATCTATCCGTATTGGTATGGGACCTACCTGAGTCCTTCCCGCAGCAGTATCCCGTCGGTCATGTACTTGATGACGGTGTCGGACGTCGTGCAGTCCTCGAACCGGATAGCGTACCCCACTTCGTCACCTGAACAATACGAGATAGGTTTGGAATGGTCGTCGCTACATAAACTTTACATCATTGCGACACGGATGCCCGAGGGGGTGCCAGAAGTGTTTCCGAGTGTGGACAGTGAAATGCAAGTCGCAGTCTACGCTTGTTCACCCGCGTATCAACAATGATTAAGTCTTATCTTGACCACTATACGCAGAGGCGATTATTAAATATTTTGTTATTACCACGATAGTTACAAAAATCATATTCATATTAAGTTGAACTACGTTTTTATGTTACACCAGCGACATTTTTGTAAGCTCTGAGAGACGCAACATAATGTCTTAAAACATCCATAAGTCTGGTGCGTCCACTGCTGGACATAGGTCTTTCCAAGATATAGCCGCTCTTGGCAGTCATCCTGGAAGAAATTCCCTTACTCACACAAGCTGGGCAGCCGCATATTTTGACAATATAACTGGACGAAGTTTAGCATAAACGTTATAATCCACTAAACAGTCAGTTATGTATACCAAAACGATCAGCTGGTGCTGAATTTTCATATATCAAAAACATTCTAAGCTATCGGTTATGTGTGCGAAGATAGAGCTATAGTATTCCAACCCAAATCATAGAATCACCCAATACAAAATAAACTTCAAAAGTCAATATCTCAAAACTAGCTTCGTGTGGTTTGGAACGTTTTTGCTAAACTACGTTCAACTTATGTCAACACTCCTGAAGTCACAGATCGCGCTGACGTCGGGAATATTTTGAAGTACACTATTATAATATTCATCACTTTATCACCTCGTCTCAATGATCGCGCTGGCATCGTATATATTTTAGAGTGCAGAGCTTCCACTTTAGGCACTCTAAAATATTCCCGGCTTCAGCACCGTACTTTGGCGTCAGTTATAAATTCAAATGCAGAGTTCCGCGCTTACGCACTTCAAAATATTCCCAACCCCAACACCGCGCCGTGTAATTATAGATATTACCTGTCTCATTATTAGATTGTCCTTTCTTTTTACCACACAGGATGATGCAATCATAATTTGTTTAAGTATTTACTTTTTAATTCAAAATAAAGAAAATTAAGTACATATGCCATTTTGTGTTAATTTTACTCCAATAAATATTCTTAGAGTTAAGTACAAAATACCTACACAGAGTATTTTTTTTATAACTAGCTAACTACCTCTTAAATGGCTGTTTCTGTAGGACATTTTGGATAACTTTATTTTCGTAGAGGTAGGAAACAAACAATACGCAGAACAAATACGCAAACTTTCTCATTTATTTATGGAAATAGTTCTACTGATATGGCTTAGAACTAAACCGAAACATCGTTAACTTATTTGAATTTTTTCAAACAGTTTAATAACCTGTAAATGAATAAACACTTCACATTCATAACTCTCCATGCCCATTAAAAACTGTTCTGTATCAGGGATGCCGTTTGATATCCCACACAGAAAGCACCTAGGTAGTCAAACTTACAATTCGACATTTGAACAGGCAGACACTTGTCCGGCTAGGAATCGAACCTCTTATCGTAATCGTCATTAAATTCGATTGTCATATTGCTATTCGGCTAATCAAATTAGCCCATTTGACAATTGAAATCGTACTTTTTGGTTGTCAACAACAAAACAAGACAATCGTATTCATTTGACAGCCAAAAATGTACGATTTCAATTGTCAAACGGGCTAATTTGCTTAGCCAAATAGCCATTTGACAATCAATTTGAATACGATTGTCTTAACTCAATTGCACGTCTGATACCGCTAGAAGCGTGTATATAATAATAGGTAGTACCCATTCTGTGTTGTGATAAGTTATAATTTAGAAATATAGTTAGCTGAGTTGTTGACTCGAAAACATAACCGAGTTGAGTGTTGAGATCGGGAATATTTTAGAATGCCAAACTTGGTGTAAGCTTTCTTTAATCTATAACCGATTCCAACTCTATGGAGTGCTGCCTCAAGTTATATTTGCAAAATAAGCTGGGCAGCCGGGTTGGTGAACACGGTGCTGAAACCCTCGCACCAGTGACAGTTTTATTTAAGAACTAGCAATTGGGGATGGATATGTTATGGGTAAGACAAGAAGATAGGATACACCTAGGTTTACCCGGGTAATCCTATACAAAACTTCAGGGGTAGCCTCGCTCCGCTCCGCTTTGCTCGCCGCCCAATGTTTATTAACATGTCAACCTAACACGCTCCTTCTCGCTTCGCTCGTCATCGCACCTATTTTTGACCTTTTTTGGCCTTTACCCGACTTGGGACTTTACCCGTGACAGATATACCGCGATGAATTCATTATGGACGTAAAGATCGCGGCCTATAATAGACGATGTAGATTTTAGGCGCTCAAATGCAGTGCTATAAGATTGGCTGAAATTTGAATGAGGCGGTGGAGCGGGTGTGGAGTATTACTCGAACAATCAAGTAATTCAACACATATACACCGACGTTTCCATATCTTACTTACGTAACTTAATCAGTTGAGTTTGTTCTGCTTCTTTTTTGTGGTCTTCTGCGGGTGGGGAAGTAGGGATAGGTATAACATAACTTTAATAACCCAACGCGGCTGCGTGCACCCGATCATACCGAGCTTGCTGTAACCTTCCTCGTGGAGGTACTGAGTCGGCTGTGTGGTCTAACCGCTGCGAGTAAGGAAGTAGGGATACGTATAACATAACTTTACTAATCCATCTTGGTGTGCATCTCGTCCGACACACGTTTGGCGACAGACATGGCGGCCACTCGCCGCGGCTGCGTGCACCCGATCATACCGAGCTTGCTGTAACCTTCCACGTGGAGGTACTGAGTCAGCTGTGTGGTCTTACCGCTGCGAGTAAGGAAGTAGGGATAGGTACTATGTAGCTTTACTCACCCAACTTGGTGAGCATATCGTCCGAGACACGTTTGGCGACAGACATGGCAGCCACTCGCCGCTGCTGCGTGCGCCCGATCATACCAAGCTTGCTGTAACCTTCCTCGTGGAGGTACTGAGTCGGCTGTGTGGTCTAACCGCTGCGACTAAGGAAGTAGGGATAGGTATCTTACTAACTAACTACTTTACTAACCCATCTTGGTGTGCATCTCGTCCGAGACACGTTTGGCGACAGACACGGCGGCCACTCACCGCGGCTGCATGCACCCGATCGTACCGAGCTTGCTGTAACCTTCCTCGTGGAGGTATTGAGTCGGCTGTGTGGTCTTTCCGCTGCGGGTAAGGAAGTAGGGATAGGTGTTACGTAGCTTTACTCACCCAACTTGGTGTGCATCTCGTCCGAGACACGTTTGGCGACAGACATGGCGGCCACTCGCCGCGGCTGCGTGCACCCGATCATACCGAGCTTGCTGTAACCTTCCTCGTGGAGGTACTGAGTCAGCTGTGTAGTCTTACCGCTGCCAGTCTCACCTGAAATTTGGTAATTATTCGCTTATTTATCGCTATAAATTGTTTAGAGGGACGTATGCTAAGCAAATTCTCGGACCTTTTCGCTGCTTCAACACAGAAATTAATAAGGTTTATTTTTATAATTTGTTTTATTCAAGCTTTTATTTATTCCTGTTGTTGTTTACTGTTTATATTACTTTTTTATATTAATGTGTACACATGTTTGTTTGCAGCGAATAAATTTTATTTTATATTAAATTGGCGACAAAGAGAATAAGGGTCAAGTAAAAAGCACCTCGAATATTTATGGAATACAGTTAAATAATTTATTTTCCCGACTTCAAAAACTATAAGCTGAATATCTAATACAAATGAGTTTTTTTAACAATATTTTATAATACGTACAAAACAATATATTGCGGCCCGACCAAGGAGGTTTAGTGGCGGTGCGAGACCTCACCGCTATGATACCTCCTTGTGACCGAACATCACATGCATGCGCGTTGGACTGCTATATTTATTGCGCCATAATTTTAATAGGTTATTAATTCAATACTTACCATGTTTCTGTTGGTTAAAAGTTATATTCTGTGCAAAAATATCTAACAGCAGTGAACTAGTGGTACAAGGAAATGAAAATTACTAACAATTTTATAACAGCAAAATCAAGAAACCAACGATGAATTTTAAGGATTGAAAAATAAGTAAAGTCGCCGTCAATAGAAATTGTGGACTATGTAAACAAAGCGCCATGTTGTCTTTGTTTATGAATAGGTGAACTATCTAGAGATGGGTAAGTATGTGATTAAAATATGTTAGGTGCTTAATTAATTTTCTTAATTTGATTCATCGCTAAAATATTCTGATGAATCGCTAGTCAAATCGCCCACGTTAATTACAAATGGTTCCGTCACAGCGTCGGTGGCCGTATCTATTATCCCATCCAGTTCTTTCATTTTTTCTTCTGCTTTTAGGACATGAGCTACACATTTCGCCCACTGTTCTGGCCCGATCCGCGCCAAACCTTGGTCCAACAAAATCTTCACATCGTCCATTTTGAATGTTTTGTTGTTCCTTCGAACGTAACCTTTTCCTTGCGCCCATATCAACACTATCGGGTTAAGCTTGCAATGATATGGTGGAAGGCGCAAAACTGTCACATTTTTCGATGCCGCCAACTCATCTACATACATTTTTTAATATTTTTGCTTGTCTGCTATAGCTATGAGATTCACTTTGATTTCGGTTTCTTGAAATTTGATTTCTTTTTCGCGCAACCAGTTTTGGATAGCCTCCTTCCGCCAACTCTTGGCATTGTCTATTACTATTACGATAAAATCAGTAAGAGAAGCCAAGTCGTTAGAATACCGAAAACACAAAAGATTTTAGAGCAACGCTGGAAGATCACACAGCTCTCGATAGAATCACACACACGTTTATGTCAAAAATTATGAAGTAAAGCTGTCAAAAAAAAATGACGGAATAAAATAGCATCACGAATAAAATAGGTTTATATTCAAATAGATTCGTACATCACTAATTTTCAAAGACAATACAGATTCGATGAGAAAAAAATATGACAGCAATCTCGACGCAGTACAGAATTGACTATTGATTGTATGATTTTCCGTAATTAACTGGTGATTATTGAATATTTCATGATGAAATACAGCGAATGGCAGGTAAGACTTGATGCTTCATGATTTGGAATAATGTTCAGTGAGACTCCGTGACAGAACCTTGAGAGAAATTGAGAAAACGGTTTGTTTACATAGTCAACAATTTCTATTGACGGCGACTATAGGTAACTATTGCATGAGTTTAGATAAAGTAGTGTATGAAACTGGCCATAACTAGGCATTAAAATACTTGTGTGATACTATTAAAAAACTCGCATACGACTCGTTTTTAGGGTTTCGTACCTCAAGAAGTATGAACAGAGCCCTTATAGGATCACTTTGTTGTCTGTCTCTCCCTTTATCTCAGGAACGCGTGGAGGTATCGAGTTAAAATTAAAACCATATACTCAGGTCTACAGTCCCTTGAAGCTGTGAAATAATCAAACTTTTAAGTTAACGTAAAAAAGATACGGCCGTTTATGCCGCCAAAAAAGTATATTTCGAGACTCTCAAGGGAATCAAATTTTATATTATCCATTGTCCTAGAACTATGAAATTCGGAACGTAATACCGTCTTATACTACAAGTATAGAGAAAAATCTGAAACTATACATTTGTAATTAAATCATAAAAAATATAGTCCTTAACGGAAAAGTTACGAGTGCGACTAGCACTTGTCCGGTTTTAAAACTTAGTCTTTATCACATTACCTTCTTATGTACCAGTTTCATAATAGTAGTTTATGAAACTGGTAGATAAAAAGGCTATTAAAAACACGAGTGACAGTTCAAAAAACGAGCCGAAGGCGAGTTTTTTAATAGTACACGAGTGTTTTAATACCTAGTTATGCATAGTTTCATACACTACTTTATCTAAACTCATGCCTAACAACCTGTTTTCATAAGCATGATAAAATTTGTCGTTAGCCATTTTTATTGTTCTTGTAAAAGCTCGTTCTAAAAGTGTTCGTAATTTCCGTCGTTATTTCCAGAATGTCAGGCGGAGTCAAATTATTGTCACCATCACTGCTGTTTGTAATTTTAGGGCAAAATAATACTTTTGATTTAACCCATAAAACCACAGTAAATAGTAATTTCCACGTAAGCTATGTACGGCTCCAAAATCCAACAGTCCACCACGCATGCGTACGCGTTGCGTGCGCCCGCAGCCATAGACAATGCAGGCCGAAAATAAAATGAAATTGTGACCTCCTTTGTCACGCTGCAATATTATTTAGTACGTGTTAGAGTATATTATATAATAACCTCATTGGTATTTGATATTAAACCTCAAACATGGATGTATGGGCTAAGTTCCCCTTTGCCTTCCTAGTTAGTATCACGTGTACTGTAATCTCAGAAAATGTTTTTTATAGCATTATGTTGTTCGGAGACCTATACTATAATTATTTTTTTTTGTGTTTTAGAGACGATCATGGAAATTTTTTTTTCATTATGCTATTAGTTTTGAGTTCGTAATGAGCATTTTACGATATGAGGTTAGAAAAAATAATATTTGAATTTGAGTGCATATGATAGAGTCGTGCAAAGCTAACTTTGCAGTGACCTGAAGATGTTCGATTTTAAAACATTATGTATGGTATCCCCAAGAATGATCTTGATAATTTGATTAAAATATTGAGCTAGAAACAAAAAGTCATAGCGACAGACAAACAATCGTGACTCAATGACCGTGACGTAAATCAAACTACTGCGAAAACTTTAGGTAGGTATACAATTGCTTATATTGAATGCGATCAATAGCATCTTATACATATTTGGTAATAAAACATGTTTTTTATAAACGTGGTTACAGAGTTAAATATAATCATCAAAATCCGATTCCAAAAAATTTATGTCTTTGAACATGGTTTCGTCGTCATCATCTCTATCAAGTACCACTTAAGTACTACGTAAGGTGTACCACTCAAGTGACAGCTGTGAATGTTGCCCTAAATAACTTTTTTTGGGGATGAACACTTTATCCTGTTGCAAAGTTTGCACGTCTCTACGATAATTGTATATTTACTTACCAACAATGATGACGACGCTATTCTCCCTGATCACTTGGAGCAATTCCTCCCTCACAGCGAAGACCGGCAGGTAGCGTCTCTGTTCTTCTATCGTCTTCTTCTTCACGAAATCTGACTTCGACTCCGGTTCCTCACCCTCTGGAATGTTCATAGTTGATATTAATGGGGATGATCCAAAGCCGCTCTCCATACAAACTTGTCGGAACTAACAACCACGTCAAAAGCACTATAATTTCGTTGTGTTACTTTTTTCTACTCCTTATTCTACATACTATGTTTATGTTTATTAAGAAATAATGATAACCCCCAAAATCAAACTTTTAGCTGCGAACAATATTTACAAATAGTTTGATATATGCATCAATTAATTTTTGTGATATTATAGTAGCTTCAAAATAATAGGATTTTTCAAGTCGTGATTACGAATACGAAAAATTTCAAAATATCGTAATCACGACTATGGAGAATCCTATTATTTTAAAGCTACTATAGTATGTTCGATTTATCATGATATGGGTGACAGTTCGTAATTTTCCGTTTCACCTATACTACTCACACCATACTACATACACCCAGGTGCAAAAGAAAATATTAGGTTTTAGAAAGAATGTATATCATTATGATCAGGTTGTCCTCGCCTAAGCTATTCAACCTGTACGTTAATGCACTGATAGAGGAGCTCAGCGGCACCAGGGTCGGCTGTCATATTGACAGGATATGTCTTAATAATATTAGCTACGCGGATGACATGGTGCTGCTGAGTGCCTCTGTATGTGGTCTCAACAAGCTGTTAAGCATTTGTGAAAAATATGCTACAAGCCATGGCCTGAAGTATAATGAAACGAAGAGCGAATGTATTGTGTTTCGGGCAGGGAGCAAATTTCCATCTAATGTTCCACCGATAAAACTGAATGGAGGCCCACTAAAAATGGTGGACCAGTTTAAGTATCTGGGACATATAATTACATCTGAGCTGAAGGACAATGCAGACATTGAAAGGGAGCGCAGGTCTTTGTCTGTCAGAGCGAACATGATAGCTCGCAGATTTGCTCGTTGTTCCACTGAAGCTAAGATCACTCTTTTTAGAGCTTATTGTACATCCTTTTACACGAGCAGTCTGTGGGTTAGTTATACGCAAAGACAGTACAGCGATCTGCGTGTTCAATACAACAACGCGTTCAGGATGCTGATGGGGCTGCCCCGGTTCTGCAGTGCGTCGGGAATGTTCGCGGAAGCGCGAGTAGATTGCTTCTACGCGACCATGCGCAAACGGTGCGCATCCCTGGTAGGCAGAGTTCGGGCCAGCGCCAATGGTATCCTGGGCATGTTCGCGAGCAGGTTCGATTTTCAGTACATGAACCATTGTACTATGATTCATGTACTTAAAAATAAAAATATGTAAATATAGGATTATGTTATTATGTTACTAACAATAGGTTAAGCAGTTTTCAATTTTAGATATATTTATATTACTAACATTATTGTAGATACTGTGTGTGTTATATGGCTTTTTGCTGGCCGAAATAAATGAAATGAATGAATTGCAAAAATACAATAAATTATTTATCTATAAATCGAAACAATAATCACAGTGTATTCGTCAAATTTAACAAAAAAAGATTCAGAAAAGAATAATGTCTTTTTGCTACTTGATGCGTGGATCGGAACGCTAACCCATAGGTACGGACACTACATAATCGAAAATATATCGATGAATCGGTGCGACCATCATATAGGATCGCGTCAGTATGAGTACATCTTGTATACGGTTTGTGTTTTCGTTGCGGTTGCTTTACGTGCTATTTTTTTTCACGTTTGTTACAGTTTTTGTTGATTTTTTGTTTTGTTATTGGTGAAATTCCGAGAAAAACAAAAAAGAAATCTTTGAACTCTCAAGCTCTGGAGTTATTGGTTCGTATAATTTAACTAATTTAGTAATTAACAAAAAATAGTTTGGAAAATCAAAGATCAATCAAATAAAAAATCGATTTGATAGCCCTTGCTGACGTTCTCGATACTTGAAAAAATCGATTCTATTTCGTTAGGGCACATAACTATAACTGCCAACTTTGAACTGCCACCCATATCATGATAAATCGAACATACTATACAATATCATCAAATATGTTCGCATGTAGGTATATTAAACTATTTGAAAACATAAAAGGTGTTTTTTGGGCGATAGAATTATTTCTTATGATTTGGTTACAAAATATTACAAATCCGGAAAACAGACAACAACAAACATGGACAACGCTCGCCCAGAAAGCAGATTAGGCGATAATCAGTCTACCCGAGACTTATGTAAATCTACGGAAGTCGGTAATGGACAATTGATGAAATTATTAAAGATTTTATGGTGGCGTAAAATTACATTAAAAAAATATAAGTATATTACGGAAATATGGGCCTTTTACAGCTTCATACGAACATTTCCAGAGCCTGCGTATTACAAAACAAAACTGTCATTACTCAGTTTGTATATTATCTATGGTCAATGTTTTTGTTACCATAGAGTAATATTTTTTCTTTTTATATGCGGGCAAAGGTTATATACGTACACAGCTGTATAAGGACTGTATTTCTGAAATTTAAATATTTTAATTCTCTTAGAATTAACGTCACCAAAAAATCAGAGTTTTTTTCCATATTGGAAATGTTATTCTTATCAACAGAAAAATATTCGAGCACTTTTAATAATCTCATCCATAGTCCATTGACGGATGTCTGGTACTACGCAACAGCCTGCTACAACTCTCCGGTACGGCTTCTCAATACTCATGAGGATGGTGACAAGACAAGCCAAGCCACGGCCGAATCCTAGAAGCATCGTTTCCTCACGTACCTTGGTCTAAATGATCCGCGTATTTGTACGCTCCTTTGGAAGGGCCCTCATCTTCTTCGTCTTTTTCTTTCTGAATACCCATTATATTACCTGAAATGTTATCAAATAATTAGCCATTTTGAACCTGTCAAAAGATGCCGTCTAAAACATGAAGTTATATTCATACATATATCTATTTACGCCTGTTTTCCAACGAGTTAGGCAGAATCTTGACACAAAAATGTTTTGCTTCTTCCACAATCATGTTTTTTGAAATAAAAGCTAGGCAATGCCGAATTACGTCACACAATAACTATAGTCTGGTTTTCGTTTGACCACACTAAGATTAAAGTGAAAGTGACTGTGATAGTGTCAAGTAACGAATAATGTGAAAAGTTGCATAATTTGACCAGAGCGCAAGATTTGACTGTCGATTTACCGCGCATGTCTTCTAACCAGCCAGTGCTTTATTATGTTCTTTTTAAAATGTCGACAAAAATGTATAAAACTCTTTGGTCTGCGCATCAAACTGAAACCAGCTCATTTCTGTCAAGTCTATCTATGGTACACAAGATAAAACTGGCAACCTTTTTCGATTAATTAAAACAATACCCCAGAAATGGCTGTATGGGCTAAGTTCCCTCTGCCTTTCCACTACGTATGGGAAAAAAAGTAAAAAACTAAATAAATGAAAAATTAAAACACTAATGCGATAAAGTTGACTTTGACAACAGTTCAGACGCATATAAAACAGAACTTTACGAACACTTGCATTGGAAAAATCTAAATGGTAATTTTCATACAACTTTATTCCCGTGGGAGAACAACAAGTGTTAAATAGCTAAAGGGGCGGATTAGGATCATTGTACATGGGGATATGTACTTTCTTCCAACCTATCCCGAAGACAGGGATGGGTACATCAACATACTACGAGACAAGGTGTATCTGCGACGTGATATAACGTTTATGATTTTTGAAATAATGCGACAAACAAAACTGTATTCTTTCCATAAAATTTGTCAAAGGGAAGCGAGTTGTTTTAAAATCGCGTAACATTAAAATCGTAAACAAACGTTGTGCAGTATGATCAGCAGAATATTAGGTTCTGTATGACGTCACTGATAAACCTCGTAAGTATTAGGTATTATTGTTCCACGATTGGATTGGGATTCAAAAGTACCGTTTGCATAATAGTACAAATAAGTTGATTGATTATTCAGTACGTTAGCCCATCAAGTAAAATAATTATCAAATTTTGCGTTACTGATGTTTATAATAGATTATTGATCAATAATGTTGCTTCTCCAAAATATGAAATGATCGCTGATTTAGTTGTCTGAACTGTTTGCTGAATCTATTTTAACTGTTTTATAAATTAAATCTCAAATTTTATTTGACAAATCTGTTTTACAAAGTTTTAAAGGCGTCTTACCAATCTTAGTTCCTTCCAGTTTCCAATGTTTCTTCTGTGCTTTTCTTCTCTCTTTTTGTTCTCGGAACACTTTGACCAACGCAGAACCTTTTCTTGCATTGAGGGCAATATCCGACGTAGGATCTTTTACCTGATGAAGTAAGGTAATAGGTAAGTAAGGTAGAATTTTTCACCTTCGCGTTTAGTACATATATTAACTGCTTTTACTGAGTTATATGGATATAATAGTAGTTTAGTGCGGTAAGGACCATAAGGACCATAAGGACCATACACCCACTTTTCGCCAACGATTTTACGAGACAACTCACCGGTATGACAGGTTCCGGCTGCTTGGTGAACACTATGCGTCCGTCCAGGAACGGAGGGACCAAGTTGTGTACCAGCAAATGTACGCGGTCCACGCTTTCCTGAAACACGGAACTGTACATCAAACCACGCTCTTCTTATTTATAATAGTAGATAGGTGGCAAAGGGTGAACATAAGCCGGACAAAAAATCGCCTAACTCTGAAAAGAAACTAAGGAAAACATACTTCAAATTTCTTGTACTTTTCAACTCTCTGTCAGCCAAGTGTATTTGTCGATTGAGCTTTATGGAAATGTTCGACAAAGCAAAATTTAGTATGGATGCCTTTTCCTAAAAAAGCCGATGGGAATCGTGTTATATGGACCCTTCGCCACACACAATACACTGTTCACCGAAAGAAGTGTAGTTTGCCTTAATACACACAAGTTGGGAGTCGGACTTTCTCCCGATACATAACAACGATGAAATCATACGACTTTTCTTTTACTTATTACCGGAACTTAATATAAGCAACAGGTCATTTTTACATAATTTTATCTTCTTGGTACATATTTGAAAGAAAAGCAAATTATTAACCTTGCGTGCCGTGATTTAGCTCTTTAAGTTTCGATCTCGATGCAAAATGTACAATTTATTATTGTTTTCCTTATTATTTAATAAAAAGTACTACATAAATGTGATTTATGGCATTTCACGACAATAGTTTAATGTCAATTAGGCTTTTCTACCAAAGTTGTGTAATTTATGTTGTAAATGCATGTCCAACAACTACACGGTTTTAAGTTGGAATTGGGTATTCACGCGAATTATAATCCGTGAAATGACGCAATTCTGCTAAAAACCCCTGATAATTATTAAACAATGGTCGCAAAATATAATAGGGTTAAACCATTTTATTTCATGCATTTTATTTCAAAATAAGGTAAACAATCATAAGTTGTGCATTTTGCATCGAGAGCGAGACGTTCCTACTTAAGCCCGGTACGATAATATAGTATAAATTATCCGTCGCCTGCAACGTAAGATAGAGACAACATATCGCAATCCACTTTGATTCTACCACAACTCTTCCACTTCACCCTCGTTCAATGATCGAGAGGGTCCAAATAAAAGTACCGGGAATAGAAGACACCTCGGTTGATGCATTTGAAAGAGGTGTATGACATACCCTAGGAAAAAATGTTATTACCCGTCCAACACAAAAAGGCCAATGTCAAATACTTCATTAGCTTTTGATAGAGGCGATTATTGGTTAGCTAATTGACCTATTTGTCTAGGACGCGTAATACTAATAATTACGCGCGGAACAGCAGATCGGAGGGTTTTTAGCTAATACTGAAATATTTTGTAAGGAAAAACTACTGGATTTAAGAAGAAAACCTTTACATTCTACTAGGTTTTGCCCGCGGTTTCACCCGCGTTGAATTAGTTTTTGTGTACTCCTATAAAATCAGTCAATATTATTCGGACTGTTATACCTACAGTAAACACAGCTGGTGAAATGTGTGTGTTATGCAAATTTTCAGCCTAATCGGTTTCGTAAGCATGGCGTGAAAGGGTGACACATCACTTTTCTATAGAAATTTTAAAGCTCATTTTCATCCCATGGGAACTGATTTATGGCATAAAAAGTAGCCTATGTCCTATTTCAGGTCTGGAACTACATTAAAGTAAAATTTCAGCTCAATCGGTTCAGTAGTTACGGCGTGAAAGAGTAACAAACATCCATCCATCCATCCATACATCCAAACTTTCGCATTTGTAATATTAGTGTGATTTGTTACGTTTTAAGCAATTCCGTAATTACGGAAATTACGGAATTGCGTCAAATGTTACGATGATGTACCTAATACTTAATAGATGTTACCGTAAATGTTTGTATATTTTTCAGGCATTGTATACAATTCCTAGGAAAATTTTAAAGGCTATACGTCATACTAGCGAGTCCGGAGGCAAAACAGAAGGCCGAAAACAACGAATATACGTCTTAATAGCTCAGCCGATAACTAAAAATATAAATTAACACATTAACTGTACAGTAGACATGTGTAACTCAGGAGTGATTGGTAAAAAAGATGTAAATCCTTCAAAAAGAGTGATTCAATCAGTAAATCATACGTTTTCCAAATAAATCTTTAAATCACTGACGCTACGCTTCATTTATGATTTATAGAAGCATGACAAGATGTAGATAGAGACGACTGTTGCGGGATTTGATGAATCAAAAAAGACACAATTATTGAATAGTTGGTGCATGCGTCGTACGGCAATGATCGGTTGAATTTACATTAGATTAATATTTCCCCGCATAGGAAACCATTTCTTCTGCCTTCATTTCTTTGCCAAGGTAAACACATCAAACTAAGTAAGGAAATTATAAATAACTATCCAATTATTCTTTTATGTTTTTCAATCACCATGTTAATACGTTTTATGTACTTAAAATCTCATGCTTCAATTGAAAGATGAAAGAGGTTGATGCAATGATTCAATATTTTTCTTTTCGAGTACTGAGTTGTTTGGGATTTAAAGATTTAGAAGAGTGATTTAAATCTTCTGAACAAAAAGATTTATAAGATCTTTTTTTCCCTCAAAAGATTTAGTCTGCGCATCTGTGGTGTACAGTAAAGTGTGAATTAATTCAATACCTCATCCAAGTCATTGTTAACGTTGATGGAGTGCACGACGCCGCTGGTCAGCATTCTGTTCCGCTCCCACAACTCGTTGTCCTTGTCTATCTGCTGCCGCTGCGCGGACACCTTGCGGTTCTGCCGCTTCACTATTTGCTCCTCCTTGCGCGCCACGTACTCCGCTGACGTGCCGGCGAACGGGTCGTTTTCGTCCGTCTCTCCTGGACATTTATAGAATACAATATTTTAGTACTAAATGATTCGTGGTTTAGACTAATAATAAATAATAATTTGGACAAATGTGAGTCGGACTCTCGCACAAAGGGTTCCGTACCACCAAATTTACGGGTACGGAAGCCTAAAAACATTATGGTACAAAAAGGTTGACAAACGACTATTAGCGCCATCTATCGGCTCACCAATGAACCTCTGCACAAAAAGTTTGACAAGCTATTATTATTGTTAGCGCCATCTATCATCTAATCAATGAACCTCGGTAGAAGCTGTCAAACAAATCATCTCAGATGGCGCTATGGTTAATACGAGGTTTATTGTAGAAAGTGACTACGTAGCCGTTAGTTCCTTCCTTCCTTCCTTAGGGTTATTAACTGTTCATACTTTGTGCTTTGTTACATTATCTTTAGATTTACATTACACCGGAGACAAATTTTATTCTGTTTTTCAGTTAATTTTTTTTCCCTAACTTTAGAGTTTTACTCTTGCCCTCAAAACACAGTTCTGTATCGACCCATGACTTAAGTTAGAAATATCCGATTTCAAGGGTTTTTAAAACACTGTGAGACGAAGAATTAAAAGATTGTCTCACCTTCACCCATGTTATACCAAGCCCGATCTAGCTTCTTTTCAGCCTCTTCCCACTCAGGGTCGTCCACGTCCAAGCCACGACGAGAGCTCACCCACCTGTAAATCACGTTATAATATATTCTACATTCATATCGTTTGTCAGAATGTATACAACATCAACCCGAGAGTTCCAAAATACCCTAAACAATTTCTGCAATTCAACAGAAAGTAATAAAGGTAGGCATTGTACAGCTATAGGCGTAATTAGCACTTTTGTCTATTAAAATACAAGTACTCATCTGAAATGTAGATAGTGTAAGTACGAGATTGTACTTTCAGGCGTATAGGCACGTCGCCGTTTTAGTCCAAAGTTTGATAATCCTCTTCTCAGTTGTTTTTCGTTATAGATCAAAGTATAAGATCTATCATCTGGTACTAATATTTTAAAAAGCACCATTTTGCTAAACTTTTTAATATTGATTATGTTTTAAAAATATCAAGCTGGAATGATTTACATACAACGTTGTTTTTTTGCCTTAAATTGTACCCATACTAAAATTTTACATTTCAGGTAGATAGTGACTTTGTAAATGCCTGTATTAAACTTTAGACGTCTCAAACTTTAGTCTATAACTAAAAACTTTAGAGTGCAAGCAGGACTCGCGCCCTAAAGATTCTGAATTTAAATAAGTTAATAGATTAAAATGATTTGAATAAAATTTACAAACTTATGAAAATGTAGATATTAAACAAAACCACAAGAGTATTTCGTCGAGTATTTGCACGTATCCCTTAACCTATATTAAAAAATCGGTATTTTCAGTATTTGTTGTTTAAATACAGTATATGGCACGTAACATACAGAAATTTTCAAATTCCTTTCTAGTTTAGTTTTTATATAGACCCCGTAATAAAAACGATCTAAAATTTACAACTTTGATAAAAAATCGGCCAAGTGCGAGTCGGACTCGCGCACGAAGGGTTTCGTACCATTATCTATAAAAACGGCAAAAAAATCATGTCTGTTGTATGGGAGTGCGCAGGTCCGACTCGCACTTGGCCGGTTTTAGTATTTGTTGTTAAAGCGGCAACAGAAATACATCATCTGGGAAAATTTCAACTGTTTGTATCGGAGTGCGCAGGTCCGACTTGCACTTGGCCGGTTTTAGTATTTGTTGTTATAGCGGCAACAGAAATACTGTGAAAATTTTAACTGTCTAACTATCACGGTTCATGAGTTACAGCCTGGTGACGGATGGACAGACAGACAGACAGACGGACGGACAGACGGAACCCTAAAAACTGACATGTTTGCCGTAATCATTGCTTCCCAGAATTTTATCCTTATAAGCAACACTATCACTTGGTGCAATAATATAGTGTTTTTTTTTAATCAACTGGTTCAAATTCAAGGAAATAAATTTTTCAAAAATGTATAATTTAAAAAATCCAAAAAATTGCATTCGGATATTGTTCTTGTTACAAAAAATACTTACTTATGAGGAGTAGCCCTAGCTGAGTTGTCATAAGGCCTTCCTTTATAATCTCTCAGTGGTCTGCCACTCCTAGAACTATCCCGATAAGACCTCTCTGAAGCTCCAGCATCCCGACCTTTGGGTATGGGAGTTGGGAAGTCCCAGGAAGACTTCTTCGGTGGCCTGAGGTTGTCATCATCATCTTCATCCCACGCTGTTTTGTCTGTCGGCTTTAATGCTTTTATGCTAAAAAAGAAAGCAAAAGATAGTTTTAGCTGTATAACAAAACAGATAACGAAATGGCCTCCAAAATATATATTTTTGGTACGTTTTATTAATTGAAATGGATATTGTTCTTAAACTAATCACTAGCACAAGATAAAATTAAAGAAGGTTACTTTGTACAGGATCTATTTAAGTACCTACTTTGGGACAAATGTAACTCCTGAATGACAAAATGAAAACGTAGGAAAAAATATTAACTTAGACTATGTTAAGTTACCAGATTTTTCCAATTTGACGCTAATAAAAGTGTACCTGTGGCGAAAGGTGAATATTTTAAAAAAGGAAGCCAGACAAAAATATCGCCTTACTCGGAAAAACAACCAAGGAAAATATATTTTGTTGTACTTTGCAACTCCCTGTCAGCCAAGTGTTGTCGTATTGAGATTTAACAAAGCAAAGAGCACGGAATAAAGAAATGTAGTATTGATGTCATTTCCTAAACAAGCTGATGGGAATCGTGTTATATGGAACCTTTGCCACTGGTGTGTACCAAGAACTTTGATTAAATAGGTTCATATTTGGGCAACTAAAAAATATAAAATGAACCAACTTTTAAACAATATATCGTCCATATACTGCAAATACCGACTAACTGTCAATTTTGTCAAAAACGACTTATCAAATCAGCTTTTCAAGTTCTATCTACTGGTAAAACCGTTTAAGTGTTACGTCGCCTCGTCTGAGAATTAGCTTCTGATAAAAACAACTAAATGCAAGTAGTTACGGTAAAATATACTGACAATATATGATATATGCCTATAGTAGTTTTTACTCGCTTGCTTACAAGGCAAAAAATTCATACAGGCAAAAACGACTAGCAGCTTTGAGCCATGTTTACTTGGAGTTTAGACTGCCAATAAACAATAATATTTTTTTAATAATATACTAATAATAATATCCATTTCAGAAAAAAATAAAAACAATACAAAAATGTCAATACAAATTACTAAAAAGAAAATAATTAGAAACCCTACAAAATTTAGATCGCCTCGTAATCGCGTACTCTATAACAACGCTTTCAGAGCATTGTTTGGGCTGCCGCGCGCATGCAGCGCCTCAGGAATGTTCGCCGACGCACACACAGATTGTTTTTTCACCATCATCCACAAGAGCTGCGCCTCGATGCTCTGTAGAGTGCGCGGTAGCTCCAACTCTATTTTACAGATGATAGCCAATAGACTAGACAACCATGCAATACAACATTAGGTTCATGTTCATGTAAATAGGAATAGCACATATTGATATTGCTGACACATATTTTCCCTTTCGTTAGTTAAGTTGTCTTTAGTTTTAATTTGTAATGTTTGTTTTGTTATTATTATTTTATGTGTATTGTTATGTGTTGTGTTAGTTTGTATTTTGATATGAGCTAAAAATGCTTGAAAGAAACGTTTATTATTATTATTGTACGAAATGCATCGTTATACTGAATCATGGACTGAATTCTAAGAGTAGAGTTGCTTTAAACAAAGTCAATTTGACTTCATCTTTATACCTGACCAATCGGCGCATAACCATGTATCCAACCCTATTTGTTATAGGTATGGTTGGATACAATAATTTGGAAGTTAGAAGAGACCTAGCGCTACTAATTTACTTTTTTAAAGTTTTGCGGGGATTATGCAATCCGCGGTTGTTAGCGTCCTTGGAGCTGTTTGTGTCGGATAACTTTTTTCGCGCGAGAAAACACCACAAGTTGCTTCGTGTGCAGTGCGCGCGCACTAATGTTCATCCTGTTGTAAAAACAAGCTTACAGATACCGACTTGTTTAGTTGTTCTTTGACGGAGTTCACAAAAACTGCTTTCAATATAATTTGTTACCAATCGCAATAGGTGTAAGCCTGTAAATATTGTAAAGCATAAAATGTATTAAAATAAATAAATAAAATGTTGCATCTGACAGAGGGAGCTCTTCTTTCCCTCTCATATCACTATCATCTTTCAAATCTTCCGTCAGAATGTGCCATAAAACTTTTGACTAAACGTAACGGCAAGCTATTCAGTTTAACCTCTAGAACCTTCTCTGGACCTCTCCCTGCTTTGAAAATCAGCATTTTAGATTTTAGAACATTATTTTCAGCCCGTGACAATTAGCATAATTGTCACAGGCTGAAAACTGTTTTTTTAATCCGTTGATCGAGGGGCTCAGGAGCACCATGCCATCTGCGTAGCTGAGATTATTCACACAGAGATCTCCCAGGTAACATCCGACTTCTGTATCCCTGAGCTCCACGATCAGTTCATTCACATAAAGGTCGAAGAGGTCCGGTGAAGTAAGCCCGCCTTAGCGTACATTGGCTGGTAGTTGTTAGAGGTCGTGTCGCCCCATCTCAGTACATTCGTTTGGTTTCCGTACCAGTATCGCAACAGATTTACTACCAGAGACCTGTGTCTTTCGCAGTTTATTTCATAGTACGTTATAGTTTACCAGATCAAAGGCTTTGCTTAAATCAAGAAAGCACGCAGTAGTTTTGTAAATAAAATAATTTTATCTAACCTCATATCGTAAAATCCTCATTGCGAACACAAAACAACTGGCATAATGAAAAATATTTTTCAGGAAAGTCTCTAAAAAATTAAATTATATGTAGTATATGTCTCCGAACAACATAATGCTATAAAAAAACTTTTTCTGAAATTACAGTACACGTGATATTAACTACGAAGGCAAAGGAAACTTAGCCCAAACAGCCATGTCTGAGGTTTAATATCAAATACCAATGAGGTTATAATATTCTCTAACACGTACTAAATAATATTGCGACAAGACAAAGGAGGTCACAATTTAATTTTATTTTCGGCCTGCATTGTCTATGGCTGCCGGCGCGTGCAACGTGTACACATTCGTGGTGGATTGTTGGATTTTGGCGCCATAGCTTACGTGGAAATTATTATTTACTGTGGTTTTATGGGTCCAACCAAAAGTATTATTTTGTCCTAAAATTACTAACACCAGTGATGGTGATGATAATTTGACTCCACCTGACATTCTGGAAATAACGACGGAAATTACGAACACTTTTAGAACGAGCTTTTACAAGAAAAGTCAAAAATGGCTAACGGCAAATTTTATCACGATTATTATGAAAACAGGTTATTAGGCATGAGTTTAGATATAGTAGTGTATGAAACTATACATAACTAGGTATTAAAACATTTTATGTACCAGTTTCATAAACTACTAAGATAATACAGTATTAAACGCCATTATGAGCGTTACAACCCTTACTCACTAAATACCCTAAGATATCATAAATATTAATTTTACAGCTAAAACCAACTGAATGTGCTCCCCCTTGCAAGTTATTGTAGTTTTTTCGGTTAATTTTTAGATACCATCTACCTGATTTAAGTGGGTTGGGGGGTAAGTGGGGAGAGGGGGGGCCCCCCCTGTGCCACTTTTTCTTGCCGGAGACACGCGGTTTTTTTATCGAATTCTGAAAATCGTTTAATCAGCGACTTGAAAATACAAATTTCAGGTACTGTTAAAACTGGGAACGTCGTCGCCTTCTCCTTATATTATTATCTTATGTGTCAACCTAACACGCTCTTCTTCGCTTCGCTCGTCGTCGCACCAATTTTTTACTTTCGGTGAAAGTATTTTTTTTTTTGGAAGTTGATAGTTGAGATTGTCGGCACTTGGTCGAATTTATCAAACAATTTTTTTTTTACTATGACTCTAATAAAGACCCTTCCATTCACCCAAATTATAAAAATAATTGTTGTTATTTTACCCAAAAACGTCAAAATAACCCGTAACCATAAATGACATACACCGTAACGGAACGACATTCGCACCACTAAAGTAATAAAAATGGCGAATTTGTGATCGGTAAAACAGATTACCAGTGCGTTTTCGAAAAAACCGAAAAAATTACAAAAGCGTATCCGGCAAAAAAAAATATCACTGTGAATCATAGTTTGGGCCCCTAAGCCCAAATGCATTGTTATGTACTCCGAATTCAGGTAGATGGTATCTAAAGCCAACCGGTTTTTTCGTACCAATTGACATCATTTCATTTCAGGTAACCATTTGTTTTCAATATTTATATTGAAAGTCTGCGTAAAAATAAAGCTTACGTATTTTTTATTTTGTTTTATTGTGTGTTTTAATGCTTATTTAATTTTTTTCTTATTCACTCATTCTAAAAGAACGTAAATCGCAACTGAGGATTTCAAACTCGATGTTCATTGCCAAGGGATTATTAAAAAAAACTTGGCATGTTTATGTTCGCTGTCAATGTCAACAGTCACAATGACATGAAAGTTGTTTTTTTTTCAATACGGAATGTTCTTGAAAATCCTGTGTTTACCAACTTTTGTTTTTTTTTTAATCTCTTTATTTGATAATGATTTAATTCTGAAAATAATATATGATGCTAAGAAGGCCAATATCTCGAAATGGTTTTTAGTTTTGTACCAATTATTAATTTGTAATGTTGTCGATTTGCAAATGATTATCATTTTTTTCTCAATAATGACAAAGTGCATTAAATAACACATAAAGTAAAATAGACAAGTTTAGCATATTCTTGCGAGTTCTATATAATTTAGGTGTGCAAACTTTCAAAACGCATTTACTCTAAATGACAAGAATGCTAGTTAGTCGGTATTAAAGTCGATTCTGAAGACTTTAATTTTAGTTTTAGTGCTGTCAAAATATAAATTTTTTGAAAGTAATATATCTTCTGTTGTTTACAACAAAGAACTATTTTGGATTGAAGAAAATTTAGTTTTGACGGCACTAAAACTAAAATTAAAACCTTCAGAATCGGCTTTATTAGTAGTATATGGACAATATATTATGGTCAGGAACTTATATACAAACCTGGGTGTCCTTGGCTCATCTTTAAACCTTGGTTCATAATAGCTTCTTCTAGAACTATCTCTATCACTGTCCCTTCCTCTTCTATCCCTATCTTTATCCCTTCTTCTTTCTGAATCTCTATCCTGCCTTCTATCCCTGTCTTTCCTGTCATCATATCTTCTCTCCCTGTCACGGTCTCTCCGGTCGTACCGATGGCGATAAAATCTGTCATCTTCTTCATCTTTAGACCTTAATCTTTTTTCTTCTTCAGTTGAGTTATGGACTCCTTTTTCTTTAGTTTCCTTTTCTTTTCTGTAAAAATAATTAAGATAATTTAATAATGCTTTAATAATAATTACTGTGGCCAGAAAATTGTGATTTTGTGCCTAAGCAAAGGAATCATTTGAAAAGTGTTTGTGAAAAGTAGGTTAAAAACAACGAGCTATAGATACTTATGGAAATAGAACCAAAGACAAAATATGGCCCCATGAAATAAGAGCCGGAAATTCCTATGACGTTTTAAAACCTCATTCTTGCATTGATTTTTGTCAAGAGAAAATCTCACAATAAAATTTATAAAACATAAAAATACCATCTTGCGTAGTTAAATAGTGCCGAAATAATACCCAACATTATTGCAAATGTAATAGGATAACGTTTTTCATGTAATAAACATATCCATCTTGATATAAAATCCAGGATGAACTTAGTGAAAAACATATTGTACTGCCAAAGAAGGAAGTCATTATGTTAGTTTGATTTCGTGCATCAACGGTGTATTTTCTATGATGAAACTAGAAATGGTTGTCAGATAAATACTCACATTGTATTTACTCAGTATTTTTCTATTTTTGGATAAATACGAGTATTTATCCGTTTTTATCGGATAAAAACTCAAAACGTAGGATTAATACTGTTTCTATGGGATTTAGAAAAAAACTGCCATCGCTATTGTAATAATATTCTTAAGGCTTGCAACAGGAAGACCATAAACTACATAATGCTCATGGTTCAGTCATGAAAAGTTGTTGAGCCAACACATTGTTTTTATGCGAATTTACAGAAGAATGAAGAGAACAATATTTCAGATCTGAAAAAGCGTCATGTATTTCAAAATGTCACCTGCACCTGTATCTACTTAATTATTTGTTACTACATAGAACTCTGTCACTTATTTAATTTTGCTGCTAAGTCAGCCACTCTTATTTTAATGATAGAGCAATCAAGGAAAAAACGAATTCTTGGGTCTGTTCCATCTAAAAACAATATTACGTTGAGATATTAAGAAATACATAGGCTTGGATAAGAATATTGATTGTGCATGCCGTGACTGTACCTTTGAGGCACACAGAGACACGACTTTTTGTTTCTATAAACAAACGAGTGCTTCCAGCCAATAAGTTGTTGTTGCATAATCGTTGTAAAATAGGCTTTCTGTGGCCGTGATAAGACGTATTTTAAAAACCGTGACTCAAAGAAATGTGACCATTTACACCATGCAAGACACACAAATGACAATACATGTTTGGTGTCATATTGAAAAGCCAGCTAGTATGGTGGTTACACATCTATAAGTATCTATAGGTCGTTGGTTAAAAATGTGTTTAGTTGAGACTCAAAAATATGTCACCTCTCTTGAATTTTATGATATTGAGTACAGTTTGTGCCAAGCTTAAGGGTGCCTTGGGTGAAGATAGCTTTGGTCAGACAGAGATAAATATATGACAGAGATACATGAAAGAAAGAGAAAGACAGAAACAGACAAACTTCAGAATTAATTTCGGCACCATATCTTTACATATAATGCAATGTCTGTCTGTTTGTTTGCTTATAACTTGGGAACCACCCAATCGATTTTTATGCAGTTATTAGTGTAAAATTGAGCATTTCTTTAGGAAGGTTTTAGGCTATGTATCATCATGCTAGGACCAAAGGGAGCAGTGCTATAAGAATTTTATTGAAACAACTGGAATGTTTGCTGTTGCTGATCTGTTATTTGCGGATTTAAATCCCACCAGACATCAGCCTGTGATCGTCCACTGCTGGACATAGCCTTTTCACATATTATACCACTCATCATATTGTGTTACTGCTGGTTTACTTTATAATATAATCATTCTGTTGACCGTTGAGAATTTCCCTTATCTACCTCCCGACAGTTCTGATGGCAATCTTATAGAAAAACAAAGAAAGTAAGGTATATAAGTAGGGGATTTAGGTTATATTTTGCATTTTAATTGGATGCACCCTGGGTGGTTTCAACTCATAACCTGCTCTAAACAGCTTCGGCCTGTGAGGATTAGCACTTATGGTAGAATAGAAAGATAAACAGGTGAAGAGTAGGTTTGATTTCTCTAAATCACTTACAATTTCATTAGGTATATTTTTCATATTAGTTCAGACTTGATAAAACATGTTGGGAGGGAGGGCTAATACAACAAGAGGCGATGGTCGCGGCCCTTCGGGTAAAATCTACAGGCCAATGGAAAGGTAATGCTCTAAAAACCAACCACTGCCGCATCCTTGATCGAGCTCTCGAAGTCGTACCGGAGGCGGCCAATGGGACAGATAGAACACCGAAAACCTATTTATTAGATAGGAGGTATGACTTATCTTTAGAAAAAAATACGACCTTTAACCAAAAGTCAGTAACTTTTTATACAGACGGATCAAAAAACAAAGATGGCAGCGGCTGCAGTTACATTTCTCCAGAGTTAGGACTCAGTAAATCAATGCCTCTTAACAACATAACAACGGTTTTTCAAACCGAAATGGTAGGTATACTCCTAGCGGCCAAGGCAGCTAATGCTATTTGCATAAGTAGACCTTGCGACATACTAGAGATTATGATAATAACAGACAGTGCAGCTTCGCTCTCATCGCTAAGCAAACCTGTAAGTAGATCTAAAATCGTAGCAGACTGCCATGCAGAACTGCAGAACCTATCAGCAATGTGCAAGGTAAAGTTAACATGGACCAGAGGACATAGCAATGACGAAGGCAACGAACAAGCAGACTCCCTTGCCAAACTAGCAACTAGCATGAAGGTATCGAAGCAGGGAAATAGTCTGTGTCGACCATCAGCAGAAGCTATCAGGAGAGAGCTTAGGAGATACACTATCACCGAGCAGAACAGGAGCTGGACAGCACGGACTGACTGCCGACTGCCGGCTGTCAAGACTAATGGTACCGCAAACAAACAGCAAATTAACAAGGTACCTTATGAAACTTAAACGGCCTGATATCCGGGATATGGTAGGCATCATTACCGGACATTGCAACCTGAACAAACACCTTTTCACTACAGGCGTGACTGACAGCCCCCTATGTCGAGGGTGCTTAGACGCAGATGAGACGGTGGAGCATGTGCTGCTTCACTGCCCCACCACTGATGACATGAGACGTAAAGCAGGGATCGCAATGAGCTCCATCTCCCCTTCTCTGGACCAGATTTTGTGTCGGCAGGCTGAAGCCGTTCGGCTCTATTTTAAGGAGTTATCCTGGCTGGGCTAGCCGACCGGGGGGAAGTGCACAATACTCACGTTCACGGAGAGTCAGTGCAGGACTCATCGCCCCCGCTACGAATTTAGAATTTAGAGGGCTAATAATCCATACAATATAGATTTTTACTGCACTTGTTGTCAATTACTCAGGCCACAGGATGCAATATTTGGGGGCTCAGCCCAACTGACAATAACATTGCGGAGGTGAGGGCACCTTGTGGAGTCGGGGCCACTGTATTAGTTTATAGAAAAAAATAAGCACTGAATTAACAACGGGGCCACAACCAACAAAAACGACTGCAAGAACTTTAAACAAAACAGAATCTGGTTATGTATGACTATAATTACTTTTTTAGCCGCTCCAGCATTCTTTCCCGTGCTTGTTCTGAAATACCACCAGTATATGTCGGAGTTTCTTCATTAGACCTTCTATATTTACGGTCTTTTACACTAGAAGTGCCGGTTTTCGAGTCTCCTTCGTCGCCTTCGGGTTCATCGTTGTTAAAAGATATAAGACGATTCTGCTTTCTTTTGGCCGCTGCTAGTTTATCGAGACCTAGTAAGGAAGGCCTGGCAAACTGAAATTCTGCAGTATTTTCCTTCTTTTTGATGATTAAGCCACCTGGAGCATCAGCAGAAGTGCCTTCTAAACGGTGAAGCCCCTCTTCGCTGTCACCCATGATAAAATATTAGGTATGCCACAGAAGTTTATACCAGAAACTTTATTTTCAGGAAACAATACGCTGTTCGTATATGCAGGCACACAAATAGTTAAAATAAGTTGGAAAACAACGCAACAAAAAACTCGTGTGTAAGTGAAGTTAAATGTCAATTGACGTTTGTTTATTTGTTGGAAGTGCCTACCGTGCCAATAGTGGCAGAATAGCGTGTTTTTCACTGACATATGAGTTTTTTTTTAATTGTTTTACGGCCCTAGATTATTATGCATATGCGCCAGTGAAACCATCTTAAAATTGGAAATCCTACCAATGTTTAAAGTGAAAACTTGCTAAATAATGCCACACACTTCGAATAAAATTCCGAAAAAATGCCAACTTTTTAAAGATAGATAGGGTATAGATATTTTGTATTTGTATTATGTATGTGTATTATAAGTTACTTTGGCTATAAAACTTCAACAAATATTTTAGGAAGTGTTTTATTTATAAGAATACAACTAACTTTATTTCATTTACAATAAACTCAGGAAAAATTAACGCTTTTGAATTTTTATCTAGATGAACAATATAAATAAAAATTAATTAACGCTAATTGTATACATTAAGTGTATACCGATTTTAAATCGATTTTTTCTGTACCGATTTTTCACCACGATTCGAAATTGATCTCAAATTCGATATTTTATAGAAAGAATCGATATCCCTAAATTGTTCAATGATTATAATATAACAATTATATATCGATTATCCCACAGAAACTCTCTACAGAGAATGCGGTGTCTTAACTATCAGAAAACTTTTTATTCTTAGAGCAGCACTAATCCAACACAGAAAAATTATTAACTCTCCCGAATACGATAAATTGCTTCGAAGAAGAGTATTTAGGACAACAATAACAGCGACAAAAACTAAATTCGCACAAAGATTTCCTCCCTACCTACATCCTCATATCTACAATATTGTCGCTAAAAAATGCAATTTAAAACTGGCTTCCGTACATGAAGCAAAACGAAAAATTGAAAAATGGCTTCTTAACTTAAATTATGTCGATACTGAAAATATATTAGGTATATTTGGAGAACAGATATCATACACTTGAATATTCTCTTATTTTCTATATATCAATAGTAAATAATGCTCTTATATATATATATATATATATATATATATATATATATATATATATATATAGTACTCATACATACTCATTACTTATTTCAATACTATCTATTCCATTATATATAAACACTCGCTTAATTTATACATATTCTTTCTATATAGGTAACTATTTATTTTCTTTAGAAGCATTGAGTCCTTATTAGATATTTAGATTAAGACCCTAAAAATGCTTTTGTTCTTTTTTGTTTTAGGCTTGGGTTAAAATAAGTTTTAAGGTTATAGATCTTAATCACCTTATTCACAAATAACACATTTATCACTTGTCCAAATATAAGACAAAACTTTTGATTAACCAACCTACCAGCACCCACGGAACAGACTACCCATCGTCTAGTCTGGGAGCTACTGAATTTTTTGTAAATGTTACCATGTGTGTGAAATAAATATTTTTGTATTTTTTGTATTTGTATTTGTAATCACAATGAAGAAGATTATTATGTTCATTATGTTACGGTTCATAATTGGTTGAATTATAAATACAACATGAGTAATTAATGGGAGTCCCAGACCAAAGATAAGTAAAGTGAATTCTCTAACCGTCAAGGTTGCCATTTCAAAATTGGGTAAATTTTCCCCTGACGTCGAAAATATTTTTTGATTTCATGAAATACTGCCAAAACTGCCAGTTTCATAAAACGTCACCATAATCTGCCAGAGATTAAGTTACTGGACTAATACTGCCAAAAAGGCAGGAACCTGCCACATATGGTCACACTGTTATGCGTCATTCGACAATACGTCAAATCGAGTGCTACCTATGGCGTGCATTGGGAGAGGCCTATGTCCAGCATTGGACGATGTAAAGTAGGCTGATGATGATGTGTCATTCACTACAACCCGGTCACATTATCTCGAGACCTCGCTGGAATGCGAACCACCCGCCCCGTTCTCCTTTCACCTCCCCGTGCTCACCAAGGGCACGTCAGTACGGTTAGCACTTTCGTTGCCGATACGCGTCGACTTGTTTTCGTGGTATATTTTTAAACATTCCATTGTTACGTTTGGACTTTTATTGTTATTTTGTTATTGCTGTTACGTTAAAATATTGTTTTTGTTGCAATATATCTGGAATCTAGTGAAGCAAAGGGTGGGAGACAAAAATGTACGCCAGTCAGAAAAAGAAATAGAAAGATTAACAAGAGATGCGATTAATTCCATCACACCTTCCGACTGGAAAAAAGAAGTAAATCACGTTGAAAGATTACAAGAGGAGTATTGGGAGAAAGACCACCTTGAAGAAGAAAATGTTCGTGAAATAATTATATCCCTAGGCGAAGAGAGTTCGGACAGTGAGATCAGCGGTAGCGATAGCGATAATGAGACAATGACTGGCATCGAGCCAATCATATATTCTGAAGAAGATTTTTAGCCTGTAGTTTTGTGTAATAAACGCTTCTTGTACCCACTTAACCAAGATTGTTTCATTTATTTTTCATCATTTTAATCATATCATTATAATAATATTACCTACATTAAATTAATTAACACAATATTTGTTTTGTTGGAAATCTTATTGTTTATAATAATATCCCACTAGAGGATGCTTGTTTTGCGCACTATATCTGAGCGCCGACGCGACGTGACGTCATCGACGCCAGGTCTCGAGATAATGTGACCGGGTTGTACGTGTCGCAAACGTCGTCATCGTACCGTACCTATACGGTATTGGCTGGCTGCTACACAGCCGTTGAATCGGTGCAATGGGTCAGGGGCTCAGGGTAACAGGTTTAAGTAACCAGATTTTGGTTTTCAAAACGTCAGAAGACTTTTCTATTTATTTATGTTTTAAATGAAGTAAGGTTTACCATATAAGGTTTTATAGGTGGTAGAGCTAATGCCGGGCTCGACTGTGGAGGTACCACCATCTTACTCGCAAATCCTCCCGAAGTTATTCGGGGGAGAGTAAGAGGACAGCTCTGAGGTAAAACCAGGCGGCCCACCATTGCCTGGGACCGATGGATGGCGGTATATCCATCCCTAATTGCCAGGCCTTAAAACAGACTAGTGACGGGCAGCGGCGTCACTGGTGCAAGGGTTTCGGCACCGCGCTCACCAACCCGCCTGCCCAGCGTGCGTGAGTATGGGCATTTCTTCCAGGAGGACCGCCAAGAGTGGCTAAATCCTGGAAAGGCTTATGTCCAGCAGTGGACGAAACAGGCTGATGGACGGATGGAAGGTTTACCAAAGTATTTCAATAAAAAGAGCAATAAAGAGTGAAATGGAGTAAGGACAAGCGTTTCCGGTTTACGTGCAAATATATTTGGAAAGTCAAGCGAAGCGGAGTGGAGCGAGGTGATCCCCCTTGTTGTAACAGATTATATGCTGTATACAAAAATCCTTTTTGTTTAACATATGTAGGTACATACATTTACATATAAGTATATTCACGTGCAAGGGTTTTGGCACCGTGCTCAACAACCCACCTGCCCAGCATGTGTCATTCATTTCTTCCAGGAGGACCACCAAGAGTGACAAAATCCTGGAAAGGCCGTCCAGCAGTGGACGAAACAGGCTGATGGATGGATGGATGGACGTTCATCAATTAACAAGCTCTTTTAGCTCTATCTCACTAATCTGGTTAGCATACGTCCTTTTAGGGCGGCATCCGGTAGAGTTTTACCTTTCATTTCACTTTCACCATATGGAACGCATTTTCACTGCTTTCACTCTACTTCGATGCACACGATTCAGTCTACTTGCTACACCCAACATTTACTACCATACATTTATCAAGCAAACGTAAACAACGAAATCACGCGACTGTTGCCAAAATAGCAAATCGAACATTTATGTTGCCACTAGTGGCACGGCAGACACTTTTTTATTTGACATGTCTGACAGTGGTGTTCTGTGTTGCTAGCTGAGAATAATCAAATTTGTCGTTGATAATTTAGGGTTTATTTTTTATAAATAGTCTTCATTAGAAAAAGATTTTGTCGCACAGCGATGACGTCATCACCCTTATAAGGCTACACATTAAAGACTATTTTAGTGTTATTTTACAATAAAACATTTGGGGCAGTTTTTAATTTTTAAACAACAACCAAGCTTATGACGGTAAAAACAAGCATGTCTTCATGTGATGGAGAGTGAGCTTAGCCTTCAACCTTTGAATGTGCGTCGATGGTATTTGGCAGGAAAATTTTGGTTGAGGTCAAGGCCATTTTCTTGTAATGTGAACATAGAAAGAATAGACGAATTAAATAGGCTTAACACTGACAGTTATTGGGCTAGGAAAAAAAAACCGCTTTTATCTCTTCTTCATGAATATTTGAAGAATCTACCTATTTATTCTAGTAAAGTTTTAGAAATGTATAGTTTGGACACATGGGTTGCAAATATCGAGTTATCATCTGTCATTAGACTAGATATAGAGGGAGTTGATCGGTCTAAAAAATGTCTTGGTGCTTCTTATTTAAAAGATAAGTGTAAGATTATGATGCAAGGAGAATATACACAATATTATAAACTTTATACCGATGGTTCGAAAGACAGGGATGGAGCCGGTGCAGCTTTTTATGATCCACAATTGAACACCAATATGAAATTCCAAATTAAATCAAACATTTCAATAATGCATGTCGAACTTTTGGCAATTTTAGAATGCTTATCATATACTAAGTCTCTTGCCTGGGAAAGGATTGTAATTTTTTCTGACTCAAAGAGTGCGTTACAACATTTGGCTCGGTGCACCTCGAATAGTCGAGGTATTCCGATAGCCTACGATGTATTAGATACTATTCTAAAATATAAGTCTAAAAATAAAAGTATAGTTTTGCAGTGGATTCCATCTCATGTCGGAATTAGGGGAAACGAAGAGGTCGATTTGTTGGCCAAACTTGCTACTACTGAGGGCATACCCGTGATATGTACTTCACTCTTTTCAGACATGTTACACATCGTAAGAGATCTATGCTATTGCCAGTGGAAGGAGTATTTTGACAAGAGATCCTTGGAAAAGGGAATTTGGTACAGAACCATTCAATGTAACCCTCTTCGTTTGCCTTGGTTCGAAAATTATATTGTTAATAGGAGTGATGTAGTTCTTACTTTTAGACTTCGTTCCGGACATATTCCATTAAATAAATTTGCTTACATGATGCGCAAGTCAGATACACCAAACTGTACTGAATGTGGTGTAGTGGAAGATGTCTATCACATTTTGATGGAGTGTGTGCGGAACGAGGTTCAAAGAAGACAAATAAATTACGACTCAATATTCGAACTGGGTGGATGTAACAGTGCTTTGGCTTGCCCGTATTCGGACGAGGCTAAGGTGCTGATTAAGTTAGTTAAGATCGGGATTAAAGTAAGAAGTGTTGTTGTTTAGTTAAGTTTGTATATGTGTACAATTAGGGTGACATGGTCACTACGTGACCAAATCCTTTAAATAAAGATTTAAAAAAAAAAAAAAAAAAAAAAGTTTTTTAATAATTACCTACTTTATTACAATCTCAAAAACAAAGAATTTGGCCTGTCCTAATTAACCCGCCGATAGATAGGGCTATTTCTTAAACCATTTAACTTAAATGGTTATATAAATGTCTAAGGGTTATTATCAGATAATCCAGGTATTTTTAAGTAGGTACATATTTAAAAAAATATTCCTTAGATTTTAAAAAATTTAGTGATATTTGGACCACAGCAATTTTGGAATAAGTATTTCTGTCATTAATACCTACAATAACCAAAAATCTATTAAAATATAAGTGTTTTGATTTAAGAATTTTTCGGATACTTACAGTGCTTTTTGGTATTTTTTTCAACATTAAAGAAAATTTTAAAATCTAGCTTGGGACAAGTTAGACTAAGATAACATAACATATTTGGGTAATTTGGGACATGCAGGAATATGCTTTATCATTAAGGTAAGACTTTATTCAACACGTGAAGCATGACGCGCGTTCCATAATGCGCTAGAGGGTTCTAGCGACATCGCGTCACTTGAACTGGAAAGAAGTGGGAGAGAGATGGATATAGGCTGTGCGATAGGGTTCTAGACAGATCGCGAAGCCGGCGTACGGTATATAAAAACGGGACAGATAGCGGTCGAGAGTTCCGTTCAGTATTAACTACGAGACAAAGTGGACACTCTAGTGAAGTGCGACTGTATAGAGCGAATATAACCCGGTAACGAATGTCACGTCAAGGACTCCAGTCTGTATCTGTCCCTTTCCAACCTGAATGCTTCCTCTCACTTCTTCGTCCGAGACTTTTTGAGCTCAATGACGGAAACTTCTCGCATTTTCCAGTTGTGAACTTGGCCTGGAAGCGTCCACACGTCATCCGCGCTGAGATTATTTACGAACTTCCTTACGCGTTCCATGATGTGTGAGATTTTTGTTTCGTGCGCCGGTACTAAGTAACAATAGTATAAAATGTACTATGCTGTGAAACGAATATATTTTGATTTGTTGTATTGCTTCTAGGACATTACGGTACATAAACATTCATCAAAATATGTGTAAAATCCAGGAAGTTAACGCATGTAACTTTTGTAGGCGATAAACCGCTGGCCTCTCAATCATGAGACTAGGTTCAAGCCCCGGTCGGGCACGCACTAATGAGCTTTTCGGAATTTATGTGTTTTGTGTTCTTACCTCTAATCCTGACTTGCTGAACGGTGAAGGAAAACAACGTGAGGAAATCTGCATGCCCTAAAAGTTCCCAAAGTACGGCGATAGGGCCCACAACCTATCACTGGAGTGGACAGTGATACCATAGTATAAGTAACAAATAGTATTCTATCTCCATACAAGCGGGCCGAAACGAACCACCGCCAAAACATGGTTCAACTCGGTTTACGATAGTCGCGGTCGCACCCAAAGATTACAATATAATAGTCGCACCGCAGTTACGTACTCACGTTGTCTCTGTGACGTTCCCGTCTATTTTCGCAAATTATGGCATGAAATTACAGAGTATGTTGTGCATTGTATGGTTGCTTAAATACAACTTTTATTATAATTATAATTATAATAATAATATAATAGCATAATATAATAGCATTATCAAATACGCAGACAGTCAGTTGGCAGCCCTAGGGCGTGTTTAGGCGCCGAGCGGCCGTAGGTATTGATTTCAAGGACACTGCCTAGTTAAACTACTGTTGTTACCTATACTGTGGTGATACTCAATCCGCAATATTATATGTACCTATCTTTGAAGCCCTACTCCTCCTATAAGGGTGGCCCAAACACTAAAAAAATACATAATAGGCATTGTACGGGTATGTAGTTCTAGGCATATCTAACAAACTAAAAAATAAACTCCATGTTTAATAAAAAAAAACTGTCATTGCTTTTGACAAAAACGCATGGAAAGTATCGAAAATTTCCTATGATTTACGCAAGAATTTTCTTACTCCTTCCGAATGGCTGAAGCGATTTTAATGATTTTTTCAAAGTACAAAAGACAATTTATAGATCTAAAAAACTATAGTTTCAATTTTTTTTTCTGTCCATCGCTTTCTTGTGAAATGTTTATTATTATTTTCTCCTATTTTGCGCTATCCAGAGACCACATATGAAATAAATTAGTAGTAAACTACCAGAGACGCAGCGATCGTCGTAACAGGCTAACAGCCACATTGCAATACGCGCTGATATGAATGTAATTTCAATGTCATTTCCGTCGATTTTTATGCTGACACTATTGAGTTGCTAATTTAGCGTAGGCATGCGCCTTAAGGCGAGGCATTGATAAACTTAAAATCGGCGCCTTAGGGGAGTGGAGTGAGGTTGACTTACTTCAAACAAATATGCGAAATATTTGCGCTCACGACCTAGCTTATGCCGTAAGGTCATATGCGGCAAAACAGTAATTTTCATTTAAAATGACAACTATAAGTAATTTAATAAATCCAATCGGCCATATTGAAGTGTATTTGTAGACTATTTTAAATAAAGAACTTAGAGGCTTCATTCGCTCCCGTTTGTCAGTAAAATAGAAATCTCTGTTTTAAAAGAGGCTTTCCAAATATTTTTTTCTCTGCTATGAAAATTAATCAATCAACTAAACCGTCGGGCAAAATGATGTCAATGAAATGCTTAATCTAGTATCCATCCATCCATCCATCAGCCTGTTTCATCCACTGCTGGAAATAGGCCTTTCCAGGTTTTCGCCACTCTTGGCGGTCCTCCTGGAAGAAATGCCCATACTCACACACGCTGGGCAGGCGGGTTGGTGAGCGCGGTGCCGAAACCCTTGCACCAGTGACGCCGCTGCCCGTCACCAGTCTGTTTTATATAAGGCCCGGCAATTGGGGATGGATATACCGCCATCCATCGGTCCCAGGCGATGGTGGGCCGCCTGGTTTTGCCTGAGAGCTGTTCTCTTACTCTCCCCCGAATAACTTCGGGAGGATTTGCGAGTAAGATGGTCGAGCCCGGCATCAGCTCTACCACCTAGATACAAATTGGTAATTGCATATGTTTTTTTATTGCAGAGAAAAATGGAGATCCATGTCGTCAAATTTTGTGGCGTCGCCTTAAGTTTAATGCGAAACCTAATGAAAAATTTATTTCCAAATGTCAGGATTCAGAGCCGGAGGAAGGTAATTTACGAGCCCCATTTCATGAATGAACCTTCTACCTTTACATTTTATTTGTCTAGGGACCTCTTCTGTGACATAATTTTATTAGCAGAAGCATTCTTTTATTAGACTTTATGTCTAAGTGAGGTCTTTTAATATGAATTATAAATAGGATGCTAGGCTAGATGGTTAGATTCACTGCAACTACGTTAGGTATATTGTCATGATGTACGAGGCAGTGTTAGAGGTGTTCCCAAGTGTGGACTGTGAAATGCCACACCCGCTTTTCACCGACGATTATTACGTCCCAAACGTGATAGTGGTGAGTCTATCGCCGTACTTCGGACATTAATGGACCAACAGCTTATCGTGCCTTCCGAAGCACGTAGACTGAACATAAATTACTGTGCACCGTGGGGATTGAACCCACAACCCCTGGATTAGCGGGCGAGCGTTCTACCATTCCGTACTTAATTATTTATATATTTATCTATGATTATATTTTACTAAAACATCTATAGGTATGTCAATAAGATTTTCAAGTTATACGAATTCAAAGAACTGAATTTGTTTTTGAATTTGCATGGCTGTTTGCTGTTCTGCAATAAATTTAAACTGTTCAATTACCAACTTTAGATAACGATTTTATGATAATAGTCAGATGGAGCGCGATCGCGCATATGAAATTAGACGGGTAATGACACCTATTCTCGTGTAGCAAATATTAGATTTAGAGCTGCCATAACCTAAAACTTTTCATTGCAAAATAGGCTTTAACGCAGATGGATAAAAGTTAAATGAGCTTGTATTATTTTAGGTTTTTCCACTCTAAATTTAACATTTGCTGCACGAGAATAGGTCACAATGCTTATTTAAATAAAATCATATGAAATTAAACTATATTTATTGTAACCAATCGACAACATTACAAATTAATAATTGGTACAAAATTAAAAATCATTTCGAGATACTGGCCTTCTGAGCATATATATTTGTTTCAGAATTAAATCATTATCAAATAAAGAGATTAAAAAAAAAAACAAAACTTTGTAAACACAGGATTTTAAAAACAATTACCTTTGCTTTCAAGTTCATTCCGTATTAAAAAAAACAACTGTCATGTCATTGTAACTGTTGACATTGACAGCGAACATAAGCATGCCAAGTTTCTTTTTTAATAATCCCTTGGCAATGAATATCGAGTTTGAAATCCTCAGTTGCGACTTACGTTCTTTTAGAATGAGTGAATAAGAAAAAAATTAAATAAGCATTAAAACACACAATAAAACAAAATAAAAAATACGTAAGCTTTATATTTACGCAGACTTATAATATAAATATTGAAAACAAATGGTTACCTGAAATGAAATGATGTCGATTGTAACACTTTATTATAGGTATTAGTTTTCTACCTATGTAATTGCTGTTTATTTATGAATTTAGTTACTTAACGTGATTTTTTTTCTATATTTTATTTTCTTTTAATTAAAGTTATTCAATCACACATGCAATCGATCAATCTTTGCCAACGCAGTAGCAGTTTATTGATGCCCTTCTTGAAGAAATCAGCTGACGGGAAGGCAACAAATTCTTCAAAGGCATTTTGTACTGCCTCTCGGGTATTGATTTTTTTCCGAAAAAATAGAAGTCTGTAGGCGCAAGGTCTGGTGAGTAGGTACGGCGGATGACGGAGAGCTTCCAACCCCAGCTCTTGTAACTTGGAGACCGTCTGCTGTGCAGTATAAGGTCACGCGTAGTCGTGCAGGAGCAGCGGAGCAATTGACCAAAGCTGGTTGAAGACGTGCGAGCTCCTCCATCATTGTGTTCAGTTCTCCACAGTTAAAAATCTATAAGTTAATGCTCATCCCGTGTGGTAAGAAGCTGTGATCACACCGGCGCTAGACCACCAAACAGAGACCATTACTTTTCTAGGGGTGAGTTTTCGTTTAGGGCATTGTTTAGGTGCTACACCAGGATCCAACCCACGTGCTGAGCGCTTGCGATTGTCAAACAGAATTCATTTTTCGTCGCAGGTAACAATGCGGATCAAAATTTCTTCAGTAGTATGCCTGTTGAGCAGTGCAAGGCACGTCTCGACGCGTAAGTACTTACTTCGCGTTGGCGACCATCGAATTCGTGGGGAAAATGGGTTCCCTTCCTCAAGCTTTTTTACCTTTCCAATTTGACACAAGTGGACCAATATAGTTTTGATGCTAACATCGAAAGCTGCTGCTAATTCAGCCGTAGATTGAGCCTTTAATTCGTAATTTTCGACCAAAGTTTTTGGAGGACCACGGAGTTTTCTTGTCGCAAAAAAACGTAGATAATAAAAGCAAACCTGCTGTAAAGTAGCCTGCGCTACGCATTCGCAGCCAGTTTTTGCTACACGCATAGTCAACTCTTTACCTACTACGCTACGAAAATGAAAACTGATGTTTCCGGCTTTGTAAACCTGCTGCCAGAGAGTTTACGTCATTAAATAAGTTTCACGTCAAATTATTTTCATTGACGTTGGAATATGACACAAAATGACCTGCACAATACAACTCACACCAGGTGTATTTGTGATGTGTTGAAACTGAAGCCACATGTCATGTTTTAGTGATCATACGAATCAACTTTTATTCCACGACTTTTTAGTTATGTGACACAAAAACTAATTCCCTAATTTCGCCTTTTAGCGAAGCCTGTAAAAATCCGATATTATCTTTTTGCATTCATTCCGACAGACAGACGCAAATGACGAAGATTAGCATACCAGAATAATTTTCCACTTAGAGAACTAATGTCCCCGGTGAATATAAACAAAGATTTCCGCCCAATTGCCAATTGCACTTGGGAATAACTCAAAATAGATTTAGTATGCCAGTACTGCTTGTCTAGCCAAGACCTGTGGCAGTGGTGAATTAAAAAAAACACGCAACGTTTCATTTTGACGCGGGAAGAATTTCGTATCTGTTTTCGCGCGCGTTTTCGCTCATAATATACTTGTATATTTTTTGAGACCAGCATTTTTATGCCAGTGAGATTTTGTCTTTAGGATTTTCTGTGTTTTGGCGGTGGTTAAAATTTTACGATTCACTTTGAAGTGTTGTTAGTGGGTTTTCTTCAAAGAAGCCGTGTGTTTAGAGATAAATCTAAGGACAGTTGGTTTTTAGTGTTTGTGTCAACGACCCAAGGTTACGATATCTGTGCACTGATCTCTATTCGGTTACGAATATCTGTGATTTTTTTTCTAAATATAAGTGTGTCTCAATATTGAGTGTGTCGTAAAGTTACAAAAAGTAAAAGTAAAGTTAAGACAAAATTAAAGTAATGGAGTCAGAGGAACCTAAAGTTATGGATAGAGAGAGTTGTTCGACTGAAAGACAAGAGGAGAATGACGAAGAAAGAGATGTTACAATGACAATAAACAAAGGTAAACATAGATCTAATTAATTTGTAGGCAAGATACGAAACGTTCCTGTTTGCATGTCCACGGAAGAATCACAGAGATAGTTAGACTTTACTTCGCTGGCAATGGACAGACGGTAACCAGGTGGTAGAGCTAGTGCCGGACTCCACTGTGAAGGTACCACCATCTTACTCGCGAACCTCCCCCGAAGTTGTTCGGGGGAGAGTAAGAGGCCACTTCTCAAACAGGCACAACCAGGTGGCCCACTATTACCTGGGACCGATTTATGGTGGTATATATCCATCCCACATTGGCGGGCCTTATAAAAAACAGACTGGTGACGGGCAGCGGCGACACAGGTGCAAGGGTTTCGGCACCGCGCTCACCAACCTGCCTGCCCAGCGTGTGTGAGTATGAGCATTTCTTCCAGGAGGATTCTTGGAAAGGCATATGTCCAGCAGTGGACGAAACAGGCTGATGGATGGATGGGCAGACGGTTTCCGGGAAGGAATAAAATTACGAGAGAAAGAGATGATGATATGAAAAGCTACAAGAGACTTTTATAGAAAACAAGGTACGCTGAATTCCTACTTAGTCATAAAATGATCGACTTCCAACTTTAGCCCGTCTTGTACTTAGATACGAAATACGATATACGTAAATATTAATTATATACGTCTACGGTCTACGTGTACATATTATAATTTCAAAGATTTGTGTTTATTTTTTCACTTTTTCAACGTTTGAAAGATGTCATTACAAAAGGATTGTGGATTGAGCATATCATCTTATAAAAAGTGTTGGAGTGTCTGTATTGACTAAAAACTTATGAATAACTCGCATTTGCTGAGGGAACAATCCGGAGTTTCTGGATGGCTCTTGCCTTTGTCAATGTGCTGACTATTCTAGGTAGCTCAGGCTAGGCGGTAGAAGGCTGGCCTCTCAATCCCGAGACCCAGGTTGGATCCCAAGTTGGGCATGCACCAATGAGTATTTAGGAATTTATGTGCATAGTATTTGTGCTCTTAACTTCGGTTTTTTTTTACTTTATTTAGTTGTTATTCGTTGTTAATTGAAGTTTTTAGTTTGAATTTACGGGTTTAAAGCTTTAATGAATGTTGTTAGAAATAAAACGGTAGCTCTGCCGGACAATTATGTAAATTTTTATCTCAATTAGAGCACATTTTCTTTTTGCCGCCATTTTTCTTTTGACCCTGATTTTTATCTTGCACTAGCTTTATCCCGCGGCTTCGCTCGCGTGCAAGTGTCTACCAATAAAATTATCGACAGTTTTGAGCTTGGCGGTTATTTTATCAATACCCCTTATAACCTATGTGTTGAATATGGTCACTACGATGATGATAAAATAAAAAACCAACCAAGTGCGTGTCGGGTCACGCGCAATGTAGGGTCCCGTAGTTGCCCAGTTTATTAAATTTAATAATTTGGTCTACTAATACAGATCGCGCCAAACTTCGAGTCCCATACATTTAGAAGAACGGCCCATACATTTTCGTATTTAGAGAGGGCCAAAAGTTTTGCGCCACCTGTTCTGGTAAACCTGCAAAGCCTTCTTAGCTATGATAGTTTTCCATTTAGCTAAAGTTTCTTCAATATGAAAATTCAAAACATTTTTAATAAAGTGTATTTACATTTAACTAAAGTATGTAGGTGCCATTTTGTTCGATAACTTTCTGCCATCTTGTAGGTAGGGACATGATCCCATTGCTATAAAAATTCTGGGGCTTCTGATCAAAAAACCGCGACAAGTGGTTTTGGCAGTCCTCTCGTGATGTTAACCTGACACTGCCTAAAGAATTCTGAAGAGACCGAAACAAGTGGAAATCTGAAGGTGCATCAAATCAAATCAAAATATTTATTTTTGCAAAATAGATACTTAAAGTATACTTTCTACAAGTCAAAGTTAAGTTATAACAATATAATATATATCTTTAGAAGATAAAAAAATATATAATAATACGGGAAATAAAATATACACCTGCATAAAACAGAGGAATCTAGGAATAAAAATATTATATATACATAATGAAGAAATAAGTTCATAAATAAAAAAGGGAAATACATACAAAAAATATTAAGGTTGCGCTACTAAAATGTAATAAAGTTATACACCTGAAAGGTGCAAGGTCAGGACTATACGGCGGATGCATTAATATGTCCCAACCAAACTCTCTTAATTTTTGCTGAGTGGCTAAAGATTTGTGAGGTCTAGCGTTATCATGATGAAAAACCACACCCCTTCTGTTGACTAATTCCGGCCGCTTTCTCTCAACTTCTTGCTTTAATCTCAACAGTTGTTCGCAGTAGAGTTCAGAATCGATGGTCCTGCCTGGAGGTAACAGCTCATAATGAATAATGCCCTTCCAATCCCACCATACACACAGCATTACCATGTTGCGAGATAACCCGGGTTTCACCAGAGTCTGTGAAGCCTGACCAGCCTTTGACCACGACCTTTTTCGCACGTTCTTGTCGTAGGTGATCCACTTTTCATCACCGGTTATCAGGTTTTTCAAAAATGGTTCGGTTTCATTACGTCGTAATAAAGAATCACAAATGAGTACACGGTTCATTTATTTATTTATTTATTTATAACACTTTTTGCACATTTACAAAAATTATATGGGAGACAGATTAACGAAACAAACAAATATTGTGTACAAAGGCGGCACTTATTGCTAATAGCAATATCTTCCAGGCAACCTTTGGAAGCATACAGAGAGATAGACAAAGAAATTACATGGAAGGTGTAAATGCTAATTATAAAAAAGGAGACTAAGAAGAAAATACATTATCTAGGGCATAAACTTACATATACTTACAAATTCATGAACCTACTTAAATTAATACTTAAATTAAAATATACACATATATACTCATAACTATAAAAAATAAATAAACATTAAATAAATATACATAATACTGGATATTCGAATTCTACTATGATGGGTACTCTGTTGAGAAAAATTGTTTTAATTTTATTTTAAATGAATTCGTGTTTTTCAGTGACTGAATAGACACAGGTAATCGATTCCAAAGTCTTGCAGCGTGTACAGAAAAAGAATCGCTATAAAATCCGGTTCTGTTTTCGGGAATAGCCAACCTTTCACTGTTGCCCGAGCGCATTGCACGCCCGCGCTCTGTAATAAATGTAAAACGTTCACGGAGGTAACTAGGAGCAGATTTATTGTTTAAGACACTATGGAGAAGATTAAGGATGTGAGCATTTCTGCGAAGACGAATGGGGAGCCAATTTAACTGCGAACGGAACTGTGAAACATGATCGTATTTACGAAGAGAAAAGATAAAGCGAATACATAAATTTTGAAGTCGTTCGAGTTTATTGAGAAGCTCCTCAGTGAGATCTAAATAACAGGAGTCCGCGTAATCTAGAATGGGGAGAAGAAAAGACTGTGCTAGCATAATTTTGGTTTTGATTGGCAGAAAGCTCTGCATGCGTTTTAATGCGTGAAAGGTACCGTACATCTTTCTGCTTAAAGATTCCACGTGTGGAGCCCAAGACATCGTTCTATCAAACGTCACACCCAAGTTTTTCACTGTATCTGTGTAAGAGATTACCGAAGTATTAAATATAAGCCTTGGAATTGCGTCGATATCAATCTTAGACCGCATACGCGAACTACCAATAATTATAGCTTGCGACTTACTGGGGTTGACCAGCAAGCCGAAGGCCTTAGCCCATACTGATATTGTACTTAAGTCCTTATTCAGAGCACAAATTGCTTCATTAATGCCATCTACAGGTGCATCAACATAGAGCTGCAGGTCATCAGCATAAAAGTGGTAGCGAGAAGATAACTGTTTGGCAAGGATGTTTATGAATATAGAAAAAAGTAATGGAGACAAGACACCACCCTGCGGTACACCTGTTGTTAATGGACACCAGTCCGAAAAACAATCACAGGCCTTGACGCACTGTTGGCGACCGCGAAGATATGATTCAAACCAAGAGATGACGGCTGGAGAAATGTTAAGCGTGCGTAACGCCCCTAGCAGAAGGTCAAAGTCAACTGAGTTGAAGGCGTTGCTAAAATCAAGCAACGTAAGAACTGTGAGACGCTGCTTCTCCATATTAAAACGGATATCATCAGTGACTTTGACAAGGGCAGTTACAGTGCTGTGACCGGGACGAAAACCGGACTGTAGCGGGTTAACTAAATTGTTTCGGGACAGGTATTCACTCAATTGAGTATGGACAATTTTCTCAAGGACTTTGGATAGGAAGGGAAGTATGGAAATTGGGCGATAATTTTTATAGGATGTAGGATTATTGATCTTAGGTAGTGGTATAACAAAAGCTTGTTTCCACGAAGAGGGAAATGTGTTGCTGGCCATAGAGTCATTAAAAAGTTGTGTGAGAGGAGGAAGCAACACATCTAGGATAGGTGTGAGCATGTCCAAGCCTATGCAGTCACTACCAACAGCTTTCGAGGAAATGGAGAGGATACACTTCTTAACATTCTCAACCGTGACATTATTAAAATTAAAAGGTTCATGCTCGAGAGTAGGCAAATTGTTTAAATAATTTAGGGAATTACTTTTGATCGACTGTTCAACAATCATCGGAGGAGTTGTAAAGAAATTGTTGAGACCATTTAAGTCTACGTTTGTAGGTGAAGAAGTAGAGGTTTTGCCTACACCAAGAGTCTTAAGAAATTGCCATATGTTATTTCTGTTACATTTGTCTATAGAGGAGTGAATGTGGCGTCTTTGTGCATCTCTACACACTCTATTGCATCTGTTCCTGTACTCCTTAAACAATTTAAAATTTTCTTCTGTAGCATTAGCCTGATATTTTGAACTGGCATGGTCACGTAATGCTTGCAGTCTTTTAATTTTTGGTGTGAGCCAAGGAGCTGGAGGATGTTTCACTGTGACTGGTCTGAGAGGAGCGTGCTTATCATATAGCTCAGTAATAATTTTACTAAGTACTACGACCTTTTGACTAACATCAATAGTCTCATCAAAACCAGACCAATTAATGTTATTGGCGTCCGCAAGCAACGCATCCTTGTCAATTGCACCAAAATTACGCAGCAGAAGAGAGTGTCTTATATGTTTTGGGGGGCGAATTTTGTACGAGAGATAAATAAGGTGATGATGGGAAAAACCAGCTGCAGTTAACTGACCGTGTGTTGCCACACGGTCAGTAGATGAGGTAATTATTAAATCTAAGAGAGAAGGAACACAGTTTGGAAAGAAATGAGTCGCCTTGAGCGGCAAAATGTTTAAATTGAGAGAACTGAGTAGGGATTGCAGCTTGGCCGAACGAGAGTCTTGTTTTAGGAGGCAGGTATTAAAATCACCCAAAATAATAGTATGATCGTATTGTGGACAAAGATCATCAAGAAGATTCTCAAAGGAAGAAAAATAGTCTATTCTGAGATTGGGGCTGTAGAAGACACCGAGAAGAACTTTTCTATAATTGAGGCTTACTTCAAGAAACAAATGCTCAGCTGATTCAGAGTATGCTGACGGAGATTGATTGACTATTTTATAGGGAATATGACCACGCAGGTAAACAGCAACTCCGCCACCACCTTTATCAGTACGATCATTACGAATTAACTGAAAACCAGGAATCGAAACGAGAGTTGAGGGGAGAGTGGGCTTGAGGAGACTTTCAGAAACTAGGACAGCATGAATATTTGGATTATTTTCAAAAGTAGACAGGAGATAAGCATAATGCGCATCAAGGCTTTGGGCGTTTATATGAACCACGTTGAAATTTTTAGAGAGAGAGGAATATGTGGACTCAAGAATGTCATGTAGGGTCGAAATATTTGTGTCGTTGTCACTAAAGAATTCATCAGAGTTATCCGAACATGAAAAGAACTCGTCTTCAATATCAATATCCATCACAAATAATATATATAATATAATATGAATAAAATAAACTAAATATAACTAAAAACTTATTATAAAATACAGTACACTATATAAAACCGGTTTCTTTCTTAGATTTTCACCTGCCAGTTGTACAATTAAACAAATTACAGTAAGAATATTTTTTTACATATTTTTCTATGAAATAGGAATAGCAAAGAATCAAAGTGGACACCAAAAAGAACAAGAATTTATACAAAGGCTGAAGATAAATATATATTATAATAAACTAATTTATTTACACTAAACTTTCATTATTTCCGAAAGGAAACATACACAGGAACTTTAAATATGTAGGTACATTATTATTATAAAATAACAACCAAAACAGAAAAAAAAAAAAGACACTTAGGTCATGTTCCGCTCGGTCACACCAAAGCATCACGTGCGGTGCGCGAAATGTTTGGTGATGGTGTAGTTTCGGAACACAGCTGTCAAAAACGCAACCGTCGTATGTTGAAGTACCAAAACGGAATACACCTTTGTCAAATAAAAATAAATACAAGTACAACCTACAAAACTACTTTTTATGTACCTAGGTAATCAAAAAAAAAATAAAAAGTGAAAAAATAAAAGCGTTCATTAAGTTCATTTTCATTAAGTTTCTTTCAGTGAGCTCATGAGGCACCCAAATATCTAGCTTTTTTGTGTACCCAGCTTTTTTCAAATGCGCCAAAACTGTTTTTTGGTCAATCACCAGTTCTTCAGCTACATCGTAACTAATGACATGCCGATCTTGCTCCAGTTTTCCAAAAATGGCATCCATTTTATCCGTGAAAGGGCGCCCAGAGCGAGGTGCATCTTTGACATCAAAATTTCCGGATTGAAAACGCTTAAACTAAATTTGTGCTACTCTCACAGACACTGCACTAGGTCCCTAAACATCACAAAAAAATTTTTTTCGCGGCTTGCTTTGCGATTTTATCTTTGTTGTAGTAAAATTTTAAAATGTGTCGAATTTCTTCATTAGATTCACTCATCTTAACAGTAAGAAAAACAAATGAAAATCACACATTTTACCTAATTTGAATTTGGAATTATCTCTTTTAAAATTTAAACTTCTTAATAATACCAAAACCAGCCAGATACAAATGGTATAGCCAAAGAGATTTTATTATAAGTTCATACATACTATATATTTGCTAAAAGAGTTTTTCCCCAACCTATTATATACTGCTTCTGTGAATTTTTTCACATATCTATAAACAACCGTTTATCTAGAAGGGGGGGGACGCTTGACTCTAACAAAAATTAGCACCTTAAAGCTTAATATTTCGCCAACAGAATCCTAAATCGAAAAATGGTTTTCACACACCCACAATGTTTTTAAATAACCTATCCAACGATACCCCACACTATGGGATAGACGAGAAAAAAAATTCATCCCCAATTTACGTGTACGGGAGGAAACCTTAAAATTTTTCTTTTTAATCTTTTATTTTACCATTTTGTCGACGTGAATAATATGTATATACATGCTAAATTACAGCTTTCTAGTACTCATAGTCTCTGAGCTAAGCCGCGGACAGACAGACGGATAGACGGAGACGGCGAAACTATAAGGGTTCCTTGTCAGACTACGGAACCCTAAAAAATGCATCCAAATATAGACAGACTGGCAGACAAACAAACAGAAAGACAAATTCTTAAACTTGCAATTTGAGCCCCGTTACAGTAATAATAACCCATTTAATTAAAAATTGCGCAAATATTAAATGCACAGTTATATCTTTTTCACTATGACTATGTACTTTATAATTAGTACTGACTACTGACGGATAGATTTACTTTAAAATATTCGAAGGGAACAAGACTAGAATGATAAATGACATTTTATTCATTCATTTGATTCATTCATTCAATGTCCAAAGATTTTTTTATATTTAGTATGTTATCCCCCGTGATGCTATTCTTATCTTCTTGTATCGTACACTCGAACACTGCCAATCAAGAAATATTACTATCCACCTATAAGGTTTAACTTCAAACGTAATTACACCAATATTTAAATAAAATATCCCAGTCATCGTTTAAGAGTGCACCGAGGCAATAATTGCCTTCGTTTGATCTACAGGACAGAATGATCCCTTGCTGTTATGCAATTAATTTTGTTGATTCATGGTATTATATCATATGGTTCCATTTAAAAATGTTTGTACACCCTTTATTTATCTACTACAGCGCCCCCTAGTAGGCAAAAAATGTAACACCTAACCACCATCATTGAAATAATACTTTGTTTGCAAAAACCCGATTAAAATCAGTTAAGCCGTTCCAGTTCATAAATAAACACACAAATAACCAGACTTCATATGCATACCCTATTACATTCAGTAGTAGGTAAAAATAAATAATTTGGCCAAGTTCGAGACACCTCGCGCACAAAGGGTTCGGCACCACCACACCACCATTCGGTACTGAACCCAAAAACATTATGGTATTAGGTGCAATAGGCGACAAAAAATAAATTGCTTAAATGATAGAGCCTGACGAAAAATTTGGAATTTTTTGGGTACGAAATCAAATTTTTATTATTTGTTATTTTACTTTAGAATATGTTAAACAATCAGACCAAATTAAAAAACTTGTAGGTAAGTATTACCGTCTTTGAGATAGACCTGAATATTTTCAAGGCTGTTTGTACGGGAACCCGTCTTGGATGTCATTTTTTTATTGCTTGTCGTGGTAGAGGTCATAGTAACACGTCTTTTGTGAACATTTCACCTGGCCACCTATTACGGCTGAAGCTGTAGTAGACCCCTGTGATAGTTGGACGGAGAGCGGAGGCTTTATAATATAAAGGGTTTTAAAAAAAAGCACCATTGTGAAGAATCACGTTCATAATAAAAAAAGCATCTAAGTGATTGAATCATTATTTATTCTTTGTTACTTACAAAGAAATGAAAAGACATAACACACAATGTTACATTAAAATACGTATAGTACAGCTTCGTATCTAAGATCCTGCTGCTCATATACTGCGGATTTAAAAGCAGTAATTCTTCGTTTCTTGCAGAAATTGCTGTTATACCAGCACTACGTATAGTATTGCCAGACGTGTTGGAATAAATAAAACGGCCAAGCGCTAGTGGAACTCACGCCCTTGGGGTTCCGTACCATTCACATAAGTTAAAAAAAAATTACAAACTTATTATTACCCACAAAATTCATTAAACAAAACTACAAAATTAAACTGGTCTGGTATTAGGGTACGTTACACTAAAACTATATTATAAATGTGCGTTTTCAGTATTTGTTCTTTAAATACAGTATGCGGCACATGATGTACAGAAAATTCCAAATTCCTAACTAGTTTAGTTTTTGAGATAGACCCCGTAAAAAATGATCGAAGAACTGACAACTTTGACGGCACCCATTTCTTTATTAGTACACGTATGTTTCTTAATTGGTGCACTATTAATAACGGACTTTTAATTAATATTTCCTTAGCACCTAGATTTTGCTGGAAGAAATCTCTTTCAAAGATAAGCTCGCCTTCAGCACATTAAATCAGAGACTGCTTGTATGTATAACTCTCGTTGCACAATAAAGAATTATGAATACTACTCGTCCAAGACAATTAGGCAAATGAGCCAACTAATAATCGCCTTTATCAATAGCTAATAAAGTCTTTGCCTAATTATGTGGGATAGGCGTAGGGTTAGTAAGTTCCTGAAAAAACCCTAAAAAGATCAATAAATTTCCTGACAATATAGGTAGCGCGATTTTTGGTTAGGGTGTAGATAAGGTATTGATATTGCTACACAATAAATATAATAATCATAACCATTTATGCATTCATTCGCTTTTAAAAATTCCTAACAAATCCCCTTTTTTTATATTTCCTGACAGAGGTACAAAACTCCTGTCATCTAGTAACCTTAAATGAGAGTAACATCTTTATAGCCTATGCCAGCCATACCCTTAAAAAACCGGCCAAGTGCGTGTCGGGCCACGTGCTGTGTAGGGTTCCGTAGCTAGTTTCCCAGTACATTTTATAAGTTGGTCTACTAATACAGATCGCGCCAAACTTTTAGTCCGCTCGGAAGTTGCCCTCCCGAAGAACGGCCCATACATTGTCGTGTTTAGAGGGGACTAAAAGTTTGACGCGACCTGTACTCGTAAACCTGTAAAGCCTACTTAGCCATGATAGTTTTCCTTTTAACTTCATTACGTAAACTACTTCTGTGAATTTTTTCACATATTCATAAACAACCGCTTAGCTGGCAGGGGGGGACACTTGACTCTAACAAAAATTAGCACTTTAATGCTTAATATTTCGCTAACGGATCCCTAAATCGAAAAATGGTTTTCACACACCCACAATATTTTTGAACCACCTACCCAACAATACCCACACTATGGGATAAACGAGAAAAAAAAATCATCCCCATTTTACGTGCATGGCAGAGGTATCGAGATTTTATTTTACTATTTACAAATTACAGCTTTCTAGTACTAGTCTCTGAGCTAAGCCGCGGACAGACGGACATGGCGAAACTATAAGGGTTCCTTGTCGGACAAGGGAATCTAAAATACGGACTGTCTGGTCCAAAACCGGACTACTGGCAACCCTAACCACGTAGCATACTAGTAGGTTATATGTTGAGAAATAAATAGCAGCTGAACAATTTGAGCGCGATAACAAATTGCTGCTACCAAGATTGTTTCTTTTATTGCTTTTTGAGTATATTAGCAAATATCAAGTTGTATTTATACTATTTGGCTACAATTATCTATGTTTATGTATGAGGCTTTTCAATTTCATTATAAAAAAAGATTTTCTTCTATAGGATTTCATATTTTTAGTTTTACTGTTTTCTTAATTAATTTACTAAATATTTTCGAATTACAAATTACCTTAAGTACGAGACAGAGCAATAGAGGAAGGCAACAATGTATTGGGTTTACATTTTTTATGAATAAATATTATGTATTAAACTCTTTTTTAGGCTTTTATTAATTTTGTAGCAATTAATAATGAAAAAATAAAATATATTTATTGTCTGTATTAAGATAGTTTAGTTATTCATTTTATATAATTAAGATTTTGTTATTATGAATTTGTTTGCCAAACAAAAAAGTAATAAATATATATATGTATATATATATATTATATACTCGAAATATTTCGGCCCACGGTATTCGACTGATGACGGCCCCATACCGTGGGCCGAAATATATCGAGTACCTATTATAAAATATAATTTATTTTTTCTTTATATTTTTTTAGGATTCCACCACTACAACTGAATCCTGTACAGCATACGTAGTAATAATGTATATTCTCTGGCTTCAGTTTCTATCTGTATTTATATCTGAGCAGATTATGCAATAGGTGCGAAATAAACGGCACTAAAACTATTACCGTCGCATTAAAAAAAAAAGTTTTTTTCCAAAACTGTTTCGTATGTCTGGTAAAACACGAGGATAAAGATTTTAGCTATTTTATTTGTTAAATCTTCCTTGTTATTGCGTATTGAGGGGCCTGTAGCAGCGTGCGAGCATGTTGATAGTTAATACGAACCGCGCTTAAGCAACGGTTGCCAAGGGCAGTCTTTGGATGGGTGACCATTAGTGGCAATTACACCTTGGTTCCTCCGCGTCTCAGAAAGCACGCAAAGGTTTAGTTTCTGACTAATATCGAAAGATAATGGTTGCTAAGCGATGACAGGCCTGTAGGCCTACCATGAGTTTTGGTCACGATAAAAATATTTTATATGAGAAACTGTGCGAATCTCTCATACAAAATATTTTACGTAACGTGTGTCGTGACCAAAACTCATGGTAGGCCTACGTATGACGGCCTGATCAACTTTGACACCAAGATGGCCACTGATAAATAAATAAATAAATTTCATTGATCTATATTTGTTTGTTACATACATGTTTGAAATCAAATAATTAATAACTAATATCAAATAACAAAACTGACAATAAAATAAAATAAAAATTACTATAATAGACTAACAATCAAAAGATAAAATGTCAACATTCCAACCTTCTCACCGGCACAGCTAATGCAATATAATAATTATTATATATAATAATCATTCGATAAGAAGAAGTAGAAGTAAGATAATGCGTGCTGTGACAAAAAACATTTTTGCTGTAAATGACATATTTTGTATAACATTGTTAGTGATATGAGTTTCCCGTAGACCACGAGGCATGCAACTGCCTCGAATCCTCGTCGGGTGCCTTTTCTCAAACAAAAGGTAATAAAATACATCGCGGTAGTAAATATTAATATAAACAAGTCGAGCAAAAAGCGGTTGAAAGAAAAGTTATTCCTTTAGCCTGGGTGTATTCGCGGGCAAACGGCTAGCATGAGTATGAACATGAAATAATTCATTACCGTCTTCCTCATATAAAGGATTTGTGACTCGAGAAGGGTTACGGCACCTCACGGGGTCTGTAATAACACGGCTTCATTTTATGACACCCTCGGTTTTCCACACGTGTCGAATGAAAATGGAGGCAAAAATAAATAAGCATAATAAAATAATGTGTTTTTGTGGGTTTAAACCTGGTTTCTAACGAGAAAAACAACAATAGGAGTCTATGTTACGTTGGACGAATTTGTCCGATTGTACGTAAACAGGTTAAATGAGATTTAGTTAGTAATATATTTAATGTATTTAAACGGGTTCTTGCCAAAGTTTTATTTATTTTTCGAATGCATCGTTATGAACGCGGGTAAACTGAAGTTTTTGAGAGTTTCAAAACCGAAGGGCATCGAATCTAAGTTGCGATAAAAACCAAGGTTAAAATGTATGAAACTTAGTTGAACCATCTCGTACACAGCACGTTATTACAACGCACACGTGAAGACTTCAGTAGGACGAACTTATCTAGAGTCGATCGCGAGTAAACAATATATTTATAAAAGACTTATTTTTCCAATTAATTTACTGTTTGGGATGGAAAATTCAACAATACGCCTCGTCAGTCTGACGACGGTTATGTTTAATTATAATAAATACAATCGTTACGCCGTAGTTTTATATAATAATTTTTCATTTCAGAACGTGCGATCATAATGCGAAATTTCACTCGTTTATTAGAAAGAGAAGATCTATATAAGAAAAAGAGAAAGAAAAATCTGGTTGCACCAATCAGGTGGCCCAGTATGATTTTCGCATTACTCCGAAGCGTTTCAAAACACTTTCGTGCAACTGTCAGGTAACAGTTCGTTTACCCTCGGTTTAACCTCGGTCAATTTTTGAACGCTCTAGGGTGAAATTCGCATCACTCCGAGTGAAATTCACTCGTTTCCAAACGGAACCTAAGTGGCAAGGTAGGTAGCACTATGGAATGAATGTGTCGGTCGGATCAGATTGGTGTGAGTGAGCGTATGCGCGTTGGAGCCCCGTCCTCCACGCCCTCTCGTACCCCGCGGTCGCCCGGAGCCTTTAGGGATTTACATAGTTTATTTCCCTGACCAAATAAGGAGATAATGAGGAATACTAACACTAACAATCATATAACACTGCCAATGGACTGAAAACATAATTATCAGAGGATATATTTCATAAGTATAAACTCACATTTTACCGTGGTCCGTTAGGAAATTTTTCCATTTAATAAAGTAGTTGCCACGGGTCAGTCAGTGGTCCGTTGGGAAAAAATACATTAATTTTGTAGTTGCATCTGACCATTGAGCGAATCACGTGAGCCGATGGGAATAACTTTTGACGGTTGGCTAGTTTTCGCATAATAGTCATGTTTAATTTAGCTAATAATCAACTTATCATTTTTATGTTATATGCAAGTTCCATCCATCCATCAGCCTGTTTCGCTACTCTTGGTGGCCTCCTGGAAGAAATACCCATACTCACACACGCTGGGCAGGCGGGTTGGTGAGCGCGGTGCCGAAACCCTTGCACCAGTGACGCCGCTGCCCGTCACCAATCCGTTTTGTATAAGGCCCGGCAATTGGGGATGGATAAACCGCCATCCATCGGTCCCAGGCAATGGTGAGCTGCCTGGTTGTGCCTGTTTGAGAACTGGCCTCTTACTCTCCCCCGAATAACTTCGGGGGAGGTTCGCGAGTAAGATGGTGGTACCTTCACAGTGGAGTCCGGCACTAGCTCTACCACCTGGTTACCGTCTGTCCATTGCCTGAGAGCTGTTCTCTTACTCTCCCCCGAATAACTTCGGCAGGATTTGCGAGTAAGATGGTGGTACCTCCACAGTCGAGCCCGGCATCAGCTCTACCACCTATATGCAAGTTATTGTTTTTATAATATTAAAGGTTCTATTCTTTTAAATATTTGATTTGCTGTTAAAAACTAGCCAGGTCAAATGTTGAGGTTCAATAAATCATACAGTACTCCCAAACTTATAATGCGCATACGAATCTTCGCCACTGCTCGGCAAAGTTCGTATTTCCCTACACTTTCTGTACAAGCAGTAAGGTCACGTGGTACGTCCGGTCGCTCGGCTATAGATTTCTATGCGCATTATAACTTAGGGAGCACTGTAAGTTATTTGCTTTGTACAAATAATTAGACTATTAAATTTTAAAAAGTCATACTTTTATATACGAAACATTGTCGTAGCAGAAAAAAACAAAAAAATGTGTTTTTTTTAATTTACCTAAGAATGTTATACGTTCCTATAAATAAACAGGATTGTCTACAGAACTTGGCACCCATTTGGATCTCAAGTCTTTTGTCGGTAAAGTTGACAACCACACCATGATTATCATAATATTGAACTTGGCTCCCGTTTTCACGTTTATGTTTTTGGTGGGATATACGACATTCTGTGTAAAAACTACCGGGAATAGGCATGATGACTAAAAAAATTTATTAGTCCGTCAGTTAGATTATCAGAAAATATTGGATACGTATTTTTTCTTTTTTCAATTAAACAAACAATGATGAAGATATAGCCCGCTGAAGTTCTGCGTGACGTCACATCTAGGTACAATTTTACTTAGAAGTGACGTCATTTTCTCCCACTCCCAAACTTTGATGCGCTTTATCTCTGTAATTTTTCGTTTGATTGACAAAAGAAAACATACGTGTCCAATATTTTTTGATAATCTAAATGACGGACTAAATAGAATAATATTTTGTTTACCCTGTGTACAAGCCTATTGTTCAATAAAAGTAAAAAGGTAATTTATTCGTCAAAATGTATTTTGTCGCCTTCAAAATAGGCCCCTTCGCTTGCAATACAGTTACGCCAGCGCTTGACCCAGTCCTCTATACGTTTTTTGTAAGCTGATTGGTGTATGGTCTTCAATTAATTCAGCGAATTTTCTTATATAGCTTCAATCGACTCGAAACGCCTTTCTCGAACCATATCAGGTGAGTGCGGCGCTTGGTCGATGATATTCATCGGTTTTTGGCTAAAAACTCTTGCACAGTGATGACTTTGTGCGATGGTGCATTATCATGGTGTAAACTGCACGAATTGTCGTTCCATAAATCTGTCCGTTTTCGGCGGATATTCTCTCGCAAACGCCTCATGACGCCTAAATAGTATTGTTTATTTACCGTTTGTTCCTCTGGAAGAAATTCGTAGTGCACTACACCGCGGCAATAGAAGAAAACTGTAATTTATGAATTCCCGGTACTTTTTACACAGAGTAGTACATATACGTATACATACAAGACAAGTTGAAGGACACCGGTTAAATTTGTTGATCTGCCATTTTGTCTGCTACATAATTATTTATCTGAACTACTTATTTTCTATATAGAATTAGGAACGTAGAAATACTTAATTATTAATCGTTATTATTTTATTACAAGTTGGAATAAAACATAGAGCTAATGTATAACTTGGGACAAAGATAATATAATTGAGAATATCTCTACGTATTTAAATTGCAAATTGCAAGCTTGTTAATTAAAACTGGGCACTAAACGAACATAATTTGAATTTATCAGAGAAGGCTTTTACGACTAAATTAGAATTTTCAGGAAGGAATTTATGAAAATGACGGTTTATTAATAAAAAGGACGTAGAATTTAAGATTGTTTTAGAAAAATGAACGCCGACCTAAAAATACTGAAGTCTTTTTGTATCAATCGATTCGGTTGACGAATTTTGAAGAAGGAAAAAATTATATGTATTACAATTTTGAGCGACAACTGCTGTTCATTATTGAAAACTTTACAACCTATTACAATTTTATTAAAATAAAACCGGGCAAGTGCGTGTCGGGCCACGCGCAATTTTGGGTTCCATGGTGGCCCGGTACATTTTATAAGTTGGTTTACTAATACAGACCGCGCCAAACTTCTAGTACCTACCATACATTAGAGGGGACCAAAAATTTGACGCCACCTGTACTCGTAAACCTGTGAAGCCTACTTAGCTGTGATAATTTTCCTTTTAAATTTATTATACTAGGTGAAATTAAATCAACCGACCAAATTCATACTGGAGACTCGGTTAGTCATCAGGAACAAGGTTTAATGACACTCCAGGTGAAATTCGAAAAAAAAAATTATTTTACCCGTAGAACCTGCACTAGGAATTGTACTTAAACTAGTCCAACCAGTAGTACGGGAGCAAAAAAAAATATTTTTCGTAATTGGCCAAAAGGATTACTGAACCTAGTCCTTGATCACTAACCGAGTCTCTAGTATGAATTTGGTCGGTTGATTAAATTTCAGCCTATATATACTACTTCCGTGCATTTTTTCACATTTCTATAAACAACCGTTTAGCCGGCAGGGGCGGGGGGGGGACGCTCCACTCTAACTAACATTTTCACTTTAAAGCTTAATATTTCGCCAACAGATCCCTAAATCGAAAAATGGTCTTCACACACCCACAATATTTTTGAACGACCTATCCTAAAATACCCAACACTATGGGATAGACGAGAAAAAAATAATTCATTCCCGCTTACGTGTATGATAGGTAGCCTTAAAAAAAAATATTCAAGATTTTAATTTACCATTTTGTCGGCATGATTAATATTTATATCCATACCAAATTACAGCTTTCTACAGTACTAATAGTCTCTGAGCTAAGCCACGGACAGACGGACAGACGGACATGGCGAAACTGGGTTCCTTGTCAGACTACGGAACCATAAAAACCGAGTATTTTCTTTATTCAAGTCATACTTTTTGTAACAGTACAGATTACCTGCAAAATACATGTCAACATGATGTGTCATAAAATTTTACTAGTAAAAGGTTCGTGGTTTAGATTCATATTGAATCAGATTTCGCCTGACTAGTTTCACTGTATTCGTACAGTTTCTTCGGAGGCAAACATGGTCACGCGTCGCCCGGCGGTTCCCCGTTTGACCACGGGGCAGGAGCCATCCACCCTCTGTTGAAATTTGGATACCACTGGTTCTTATTTGATTTCCGAATCTTGCGTGGCACATAAAACTTTTCCCGGGCCAACACAGTGGTCTTGTCAAATTTCGTGTTTTAAACTCACACTCGTCTTATAATAACCTCTTTATGTACCAGTTTCATAAACTACAACTAGAAAATCAAAAAAATTATAGTATTATATTCCGCATGTAAATATTATTATTCAACTAGACTTTGCCCGCCGCTTAGTTTGCGTGAAAGTGTCTTTCAATCAATGTATCTTTTAAAACTATTATCGACTGTTTTCAGCTTGACGTCATTTTATTAAAATTGTATTTATAGTTGTAGCCTATACTATATGTTGACCTGGGCCATTACGATGATAATAAAAAAACCGCATTAAATGGTTCTCGAATTAAAACGGAACATAATTACGGAAAGACAGACAAACAATAATTCAGAAAATTGTAGTTTTGGGCTCAGTACAATACTGATAGCACATTTGAAGTAAAATTTAGAAAAAATTTACAGTAGGTATACAATACAGACACGCCTCTTTTGCTACTTTATTATTAGTATAGATAGGTCCAATAAGGTCCAATAATAATAAGGTCCAACTATAAAATAAGTGAAAATAATTCTAGGTTGGATCATGTATCGTTCAGTGATAACAATAAAGAAGTTTTGTTTTTAATCAATTGATTTTTTTTACTTCGTGGTTCAATCAGCTGACCAAATTTCTATAGAAAGGCGAATAAAACGTTTTTTCATTGGAAAGAAAAGACTTTAAAGTTTTTATACGCTTAAGCTTGGCCATTACCATAACCCCACCTGATGGAAAGCGTCGATAACACTTAGGATAAAGTGCGCTTACCCAGAAACTGAAAGAGTAAAAGCAGGTGAAGCTAATCAGTCTGTCCATGGACTTCCGAAAAATTTACGCAAGTCGGCAACGGACGGATGACTGATACTACGAAACTGCCTTTACTCTCCAGATACGAGTAGTCGTTCAAAAACTCACACCAGCTTGGGTTCGTACCCCGGGTTCCAACACTACAACCGTTCAAAAATCAACACGGGTCGCGATACCGACCGTTCAAAAATAGCAGTGTCGCTACACCGGTGGCGAATTTTACAACACCAACTCTGAGCAGGGTTCGCAAGGTTCGTATAGAGACGTCAAAATGACAGTTATAATCAATACGAAATCTATTGGAAATATGTGCAATGACGTTTGGAGTGTAGTAACTCGGCCAAACCCGTTCAAAAACTCAGTATTGCAACCCCAGTGTTCCTACCTACCATAGGGTTCTTTATTGAACGCACTTCTGGTACGATCTCCATGATGTCGCACCACGCAACAGTCATTCCTTACATCATTAACCAGAGGTGCGATTGTGTAAGCCCATCGTATTCAAATTGATTGTCATATGGCTATTCGGCTAAGCAAATTATCCCGTTTGACAATTAAAATCGTACATTTTTGGCCGTAAAATGAATATAATTGTCTTGTTTTGTGGTTGACAAACAAAAACGTACGATTTCAATTGTCAAACGGGCTAATTTGATTAGCCGAATAGCCATAAGACAATCGAATTTGATGACGATCGTCTTACACAATTGCGCCTCTGATGTATTTCAGAATCAATTCAAAGGTCAACGGAAAAGCTTGTAAACAAATTGCCCTTGCAAATACGAGTATAGTGGACAATTTGCAAAGGCGTGAACTGTAATGGGCGTCGCTCCGGTGTTTTAGATTTGGCAGCCGTCCCATCTTATCTTACACATTTGTTCGACATTTATTAAAAGCGACAGTTCATTATACAGTTACTTTATTGTAGTGTAAGCACAGCTGCTGAAAAAAAATATAGTTATAAAAAATTTTTTCATCGTTGTTTCTTGTTATTTCTGGATTTAAGGTGGTAGAGCTGATGCCGGGCTCGACTGTGGAGGTACCACCATCTTACTCGCAAATCCTCCTGAAGTTATTCGGGGGAGAGTAAGAGAACAGCTCTTAGGCAAAACCAGGCGGCCCACCATTGCCTGGGACCGATGGATGGCGGTATATCCATCCCCAATTGCCAAGCCTTATAAAAAACAGACTAGTGACGGGCAGCGGCGTCACTGGTGCAAGGGTTTCGGCACCGCGCTCACCAACCCGCCGGCCCAGCGTGTGTGAGTATGGGCATTTCTTTCAGGAGGCCGCCAAGAGTGGCGAAATCCTGGAAAGGCCTATGTCCAGCAGTGGATGAAACAGGCTGATGGACGGATGGATGGATTTCTGGATTTGTGTCAACTTGTTGCCAACCGGTGAACTTATCATACCGATGTGTTTTTAGGGTCCCGAACCCAAAGGTTGCCAAACGGGACCTCCGCTCTCTCTCTGTCTGTCCCTCCGTCTGTCACAGCTTCACAGGGGTCTACAGCTTCAACTGTAATGTAGAAAGTTGAAATTGTCACAGAATACGTGTTATTATAGCATCTATTCCAACATCAAAAATAATATTATAAAAAAATTATTTAATGGGCTTCCCCATACAAGAAACCTCAAAAAAGTTGCATTATTTAAACATTATTGGTTTTAGCTCTCACTTGAAGACGGTAAAACATACAAGTTTTAAATTTAGTGAGATTGTAGAACTAACTTTGAAATAAAACAATTAATAACAAAAATTAGGGTTCCGTACTCAGAAAGCGCCGAATTAATCGTCAGATGCTACCATTCTATCGCCATCTATGTGGTTGTTATGTACCATAATGTTTTTAGGGTTCCGTACCCATATTAAATGGTGGCATGGAACCCTTTGTGAAGGAGTCCGACTCGCACTTGGCCAAATTATTTCAAATACAATGTGTTTGAAGTGTCATCGTCAGATATTTATCGTATTTTCTTTGCCGAAATTTCAGTTAATTTGCCAATTTATATTTTAGTCGTTTTGCAGACGGATACAGGTCATAATTTATACTATGAGTGCCTCAGGGATTCATGGCAATTTATACTAAACTAGCTTTTGTCGTGGTTGAAGTGTGTTATCGACAGTTGTCGGCTTAGCAATTATTTTATCGACTTACCTTTTAAATGTTGACAACTACGATGATAATAAAGAAAACTGCATCCAAATCCATTGAGTCCTTGAGTTAAAACGGAACATTTTAATACAACAGACAGAAAAAAAATCTAAAAATGGTAGTTTTGGCTTGAGTACACAGTGTACATACTAATAACCGATTTAACCATTCACCTCTCATAAACAACAAGACGCACGGTCTCTAAGAAAAGTTCGTCAGAAAGTGTCCGAACGTGCGACGTGCATAGTAGCAAAAATCTTCAACCAAATTAAGACGTTATGTCGTTAACATAAGATGCAATGTCAGTTGTACGAAGTCGTCATTCGAATTTGTCACCCCATAGCGGTGAGAAAATGCATCGCGGACACTTTTAGAGCGAGATTGTGAGTCTAGTTGTTTATGAGAGGTCGATGGATTTAACTTAAAATTTCACAAAAATATTCTGTATAGGTACAAACAATATCATTAAGAAAATTTATCTCAGATAAGAAGACGTATAAATCTGAAATTTTCTTAAAAAACTCTATGAATTTATTTTGATAACATTGACGGGAAAAATGGAAAATATATGTGACACGAACAGAGACCTGACCTGAACATAGGGACTGGAAACGGCTTCTTATTGGGATTTTGATCCTTTATGATTTTAACCTTAGACCAAAGTAGCATATTTTTTTTGTAAAATATAATTATATTAATTTATAAATAAATATATTTATTTATAAATTAATGTTCTTTTGCGTGACCACTCACCTAAGTTAAAAATACCTATATTATGAGAAAAGTAAGATTTTTACCTGTATTAAAGTTCCCTTTACGAAATATCAATTTAGTACATGGTAAGAACCGAAAACACAAGGTCAAAGTGTCCGCACGCACGAGTAGAACTAAAGTAAAATTACTAAGATAAATGTAAACAAAAACAGGCACTTGGGACTTCAAAGAGCTCTCGTAAGGATTGAAAACAAACAGGGGATGGCTATCTAAATGTTGATACCGGGAATTATGGCGCTTGAAATAACAAAATTTGTGTTTCAGTGGAAACAGAATGATTATTTTGGGTCGCAAATACAAGGTGACATAAATTTATGAAGCCAAATTCATACTAAAGACTCGGTAAGTACTCAGTCTCAAGGTTCAATGACACTTTTTGTCAAATATGTAATTTTTTTCTGTCTTTCCTTAAAACGCAAGCCTGGCTCCGATTTGATTGGATACCAACGAACTATTTTCGTTGGAGGTCAACATTTTATTTTGCAAAATTAGCAAAGTGTACTCGATCCGATATTGATCACTTACCAAGCCTTCAGTGAATTTGGTTGCATATTAATGACACGCTATATAAAAATTTGCAATAAATAAATAAGCGAACAAGTTTGTACAAATTTAAACATGCGGTATGTTAGAATTACGGCGAGTAAATGAACTTATGTTACGCCGTGTGATACGCGGTACGACACGCGGTGCGATACGCGGTATGACACGCGGTGCGATACGCGGTACGACACGCGGTGCGATACGCGGTACGACACGCGGCACGACACGCGGTGCGATACGCGGTACGACACGCGGTACGATACGCGGTACGACACGGGGTGCGATGCGTTGTACGACACGCGGTGCGATGCGCGGCACGACACGCGGTACGATACGCGGTACGATACGCGGCACGACACGCGGTACGATACGTGGTACATAACGCCGTGCGATACGCGGTACGACACGCGGCACGGCACGCGGTACGACACGCCGTGCGATACGCGGTACGACATGCGGCACGACACGCGGTGCGATACGCGGTACGACACGCGGTGCGATGCGCGGTACGACACGCGGTGCGATGCGCGGTACGACACGCGGTGCGATGCACGGCACGACACGTGGTACGATACGCGGTACGATACGCGGCACGATACGCGGTACGATACGCGGTACATAACGCCGTGCGATACGTGGTACGACACGCGGCACGACACGCGGTACGATACGCGGTGCGATACGCGGTACGACACGCCGTGCGATACGCGGTACGACATGCGGCACGACACGCGGTGCGATACGCGGTACGACACGCTGTGCGATGCGCGGTACGACACGCGGTGCGATGCGCGTTACGACACGCGGTGCGATACGCGGTACGACACGCCGTGCGATACGCGGTACGACACGCGGCATGACAAGCGGTACGATACGCGGTGCGATGCGCGGTACGACACACGGTGCGATGCGCGGTACGACACGCGGTGCGATACGCGGTACGACTCGCGGTGCGATGCGCGGTGTGATAAGCGGTACGTGGTACAAAAAACGGTGCTTATTGTAAAGCTCTACATTTTCTAAATAACCAAACGTTAGAAATTGAAAGATAAGTGTACAATACTGTTGCTGTAATAAAATACCAGCGTTGAGTCGTGATGATAACCTATAGGTACTTCGTAGGTATATCATGTCGACACAGCATCATGCTGAGTTGCGACCATTTTGGTAGCACCAAATACTTAGATATATTTAGATTTAGTTTGTAGTAATCTCAGGTTTATTTTATTTACCCCTTATTTTTTCGAGTGTTATCAAATAAATTTATTTTATTTCTTCTTTCTTTCGTTATTCAATAAACTATTTTTTTTTATTCATACTTAAAGTTACTGTTGAAGTAGTTTCTTATAATCTTTACTGGAACAATTTTTAGTTATCCTTGATTTTATAATTTAAAAAAATTTACTATCAGCTTAATGTTCTTACTAAAAAAAACAACTTTTTTTTTCTTGTCTTATATTTATTATCTCCAGAATATAATTTGTTTATAGTTTTAAATAGTTTCTTTTCTACTGATTTTACACGGTATTTGACCATATCGAGATAAGATGACTTTTATTTTATACAGCCAAATTCTCACTAAAGACTCGTAATAAGTGCTCAGTAACAAGGTTCGATGACCCTTTTTGTGAAATTCGTAAATTATTCTTTTCGTATTCCTTACAAACGCAAGCCCAGCCCCGAGTCAATTACTATGGGACGTCAAGATTTTATTTTACAAAATTAGCAAAAAAATTGTCGGTCCGTGTTACTGATCACTTACCAAGTCTCCAGTATGAGTTTGGAGTTAAGTCACCTTATATATCGTTTGACCTGTTGACCGCATTTGCTAATCGATCGTAAGCATTTTCAACATAATTTGTGATGCTTATAACCTCCAGAGAATACGCGTGTCAAGCCAAAACTGTTGTCTTATTTACAGAGTTTTATACCCTTGAAAACAACGCGCGATTTTTCCTGAATGTCACACAATACATAACAATCTTAAAGAATATTATGAAAATTATGAAGACTGACAAACTTTTATGATTATTTTGTGAATGGATGGAGAGACATTAGGGATAATTTTTGAGACATTTTTACTACTAAAAGATTCGTGGTTGAGGTTCATAATGATATTGAAAGACGAAATCTGACTATATAACAAATCGTGAGTAGCCGTTTCAATATCATTATGAATTTTGGAGCCGTTGTTGTCCTAAAACAAGGCACAGCTCCTTCGGAATCTGCCACAAAACAGTAATCATTCGTCACTTTTGACACCTGCATAAAAAAAACATGTGTCACTTTGACAGCTGTCAAAAAATAAGAGTTAAAAAATCAATCATCTTTGAATAAAACTACTGCGAATATGTAGTTCCATTCGTAGCTATCAATATGCGATAGTGGAACTAGCGCGAATAAAATTTTATAAAAATTCTCAGTAGTTCCATCATGGAACTCGGCAATGGAACTAGTGCGGAGGTTTATTTTATTCTTATTTGTGACATGTACCTTATAATTAAGCCACTTTGAATAATACCCATTACAAGATTAAAAACTAGTAAAAAGAAGATCAATTTTTTAAATTACTTTTTACATCTATCCATCAGCCTGTTTCATCCACTGCTGGACATAGGCCTTTCCAAGATTTTGCCACTCTTGGCGGTCGTACTGGAAGAAATGCCCATACTCACACACGCTGGGCAGGCGGGTTGATGAGCGCGGTGCCGAAACCCTTGCACACAAGTGACGCCGCTGCCCATCACCAGACTGTTTTATATAAGGCCCGGCAATTGGGGATGGATATACCGCCATCCATCGGTCCCAGGCAATGGTGGGCCGCCTGGTTTTGCCTGAGAGCAGTTCTCTTACCCTCCCCCGAATAACTTCGAGGGGTTTTTATTCATTTAATAAATTTAATAAGTTTATTGCGAGTACATCACAGTCGAGTCCGGCATCAGCTCTACCACCTTATTTTTACATATTTTGCATATCTTTTGTTCTACTAGAAAATTGTTTCTTTCACGCGTAAAATGGCAGGAGGCATCAAAAGTTCACTGTAAATCAATTGTTATCGAGAATCAGAACTTAAGAGTGTTTATATATACAACTTTGATATCTTTAGAAAAATATAATATTCTCAAAAGCTGTTAGAGCAGAACTACAAAAAAATAATTAGTAATTATTAACGTTGATATGTCTTGCCCTTTGCCCTGAAAATACCCCACCACGAATGTCCATTTAAAACTTCTTGGTTGCACGTCTACAGAAAATTGAGATTTCCTCAACTATTTTCTCATGTCGAAATACAGATTTATGTTAATCTGTTTCCGAACGAACCTATAAACCACAAAATCTTACCGCCGCACAAATAAATCTATTTGGAAAATGGACGGTTTCCGCGTGGGAATGGAAAATAAACACATTTTAGTAAAGCTAACGCTTCGTGTCGATGGTAAATCCTGGGGAGATTTATTGGAATTCTAATCAAGAAGTTACAAGATACATTTGGCTTATAATATAACCAGAAAGAAGAAGTAAGGATTATGAGGTCATAACAATTCTGGTAACGATAAGGGAAGTGGCTGAATCTGGGTTCACGATCTCTCTGATGCCAAATATGTCGGTAGGACTAAAAAAATATAATAAAAATTGTTAAGTGGCTAAATTGGTATACACAGTAAATAATACTTGTACTAATGTCAACTGTGTAAAAAAAAACTGACTAAATATTTGGTTGCGTTTTGAAGCAACGCTCCCTACATAGCGGAACTTAAGTTTGATCAGAAGTGTATCGGTATTTGATCGGCATTGCTGCTACAACGCGAATAGTGTGCGTGCTAAAACACACCCTTGGGTCACCAAAAATGGTAAAATCTCTGACTGTTCCATGACATAGTTAATGCCATATTACAAATCTTCGATAGATTTAGATAGATAAACTAACAATACAAATAACTTTGACTCTCCAAAATAATGTATGTTTGTTTATGTCCCTAGGGAACTGCCCATCTCCAGGAAACAGACTTTAACCTATGTTCAAATGAAGAAACTAACCATTACAACGGAAGAATTAAAAAAATCAGTCCGGTAGTTCCATAGATAAGACGCTTGAATTTAATTAATGGTTGTGTCCCTAGGACGTATCTAGCCATTACAACAATGAAATCAAAGATGCTATACCGTGACAATATCATCAAAATAAAGAATAGTGAGTAGAGTGTTCATTAGTAGTATGCCATAAATGACAGCATTTATGATCAGATATGCTGAAATATATAATTTGTCGGTCAATTAGGACATAAACGTATTAATAAAATAATAAATACAATGCTTTTTTAAATAAAAACAATCTTTGAACGGGCGTTGATCCAAAACGCAATCAAATATTTAGGTAGTTTTTACATATCTGACAGAGTAGAACTAGCACTTACTTTCTATGTCATATTCAGCCATTTACCTTATCGTATTTTTTTTTTTTGGTTATCATAACTAGTTTTTCAAGTGCCATAAATAAATTTCACAACCAAGCTGCTTCAACTAAAAACCATTTTTGAAGTTGTTTTATTTAAGCTGTATGTGTTATCTTTTAATGTACTTTCTTTTTATATTTTTAAGTGCGTGTTTGTTGGCAGCGAATAAATGATATCTTATATCATCTTATCTTACCTTATCTTATATGACCACTTCTGCAGTTAGGCCGACATATTTGGCATCAGAGATGTCCCCTTTTTTCTGTGAACCCAGATTCAGCCATTTCCTTTATCGTTACTAGATTTGTCATGACCTCCTAGAATATAACACGTGTATCTTTGCCCACGCATAATATCCGAAATTGAACTGATTATGAAGAAACTTGCGTTAGATTTCTTCTCTTCTTGCTTTGGTCGTGCGTGGACATAGACTTGGTGATTGGTATTTGAAACTTGAGCTTCTAATAGGAAGAAACTATCCCATAAGTTGATTTTCAGACCGTATATCTTCGAGGATTTCTCACAAAACTTCTCAAACCTACTAAACAAAACAACAATTTTACAAACATTTACTTAGGAAGATAAACAAAATGAAAAGAAAGAGGTAGCAACCCTTGAAGAATACTGCTGGTCTGTTGCAACAAAACTAATATGTTGCAAAAGAATATGAGATCACGTTTATTCTCCCGGGTGTTACTGGATATGAAAATGTACATTTTATGTTTGAAAATAAATAGGGATTTTAAAGTAAGTAATCATGTAGATACATGTTTGGTTATAATGTACGTACGTGATAGTATAATGTAAGAATAGGTAAACAACCTGAAAACAGAGATAACAAAATATTTTTTTTAGATTTAAGCATTACCCTTATGCGACTTTCGTTTTAAGACGCCTTTTCTGAAATTTCATATCTTGATCACCTTTATGCCGACTTTTTTTTAATTTCATTCACTACGTCCAGTGGGCTTGCGTTCGGCCATTACCACGCCTGATGTAAAGCGTTAATAAGACCTAGGATGGAGGGCGCTGACCCATAAACTGGGAGAGTTACCGCAGGCGAGGCGTTAATCAGTCTTTGTTGGGACTTCTGCAAAAATCGAATTAACTACAGAGACAGAATGTTGGCATGCTTTTTTTAATCCCTTAGTCGCTTTTTAGAGAAGAGATGGAATGACAATATTCCTTTTAGATGACGTTGACATACCACACAAAATCGACCTTCAGACGCGTTTGACCTTCGACCTTCAGATTTCAAGCGCGTCTTCGTCTGAGCCGAACTCTACTGGCATTATGTAAGTATAGTGGGTGACTTTTAACTAAACCCCAATAATTTAATATGTTATTATGGCGACGCCACGAAATTTTGGCGATATGGATCTCAATTTTTCTCAGCAATAAAAACATATGTAATTACCAATTTATATACTAGATTAAACATTTCATTGACATCATTTTGCTTCAAGATTTAGTTGATTGATTAATTTTCATATAAGCCTGTAAGTTTTTATTTAAATCAGTCTACAAATACACTTCAATATGGCCGATTGGATTTATTAAATTATTTATAGTTGTCATTTTAAATGAAAAATACTGTTTTGCTGCATACGACCTTACGGCATAAGCTAGTTCGTGAGCGCATATTTGTTTGAAGCTCAGACTAAGTTTGAAGTAAGTCCCCCTCACTTGAAATTAAAAGTTTATCAATGCCTCGCCTTAAGGAACGTTAGTAGAACACATTTTAAATGCATACCTCGTGTCAGGTAAAAAGGCCGCTGGTGAAGCTTAGGCGGTTTCTTTCTCGCACGTCTTTTACTCGTGCGCAGACACTTCGATCAAAAGACACGCCTCCTCCCTGTTGCCTAGCGGCCTAAAAACAATTAAAATTTGAAGCCAAAAATTATAAAAAAAATGTTACTTGGAAATATAATTTATGGTTATCCTGACCGTTCCCGTACGGACCAAGTTCAAAGTAGTCCAAAATAATAAAAACAACTTCACGCGATCTAGCTATCCTTAGATTTTACGAAAGTCACTAAGTGGCTCTAACATGAAAAAAATATGAAATTCTAAAATCTATTAACTTATTAGGGTTAGGTTAAAAGCCATCCTGTATAGTGTGAGTGATAGGACTGTTTTTGACTGCAGTTTTCATTAGCCTTGGGTATGTTTATGTTGCATATCTGTAGTAGCATTTTTGGTTTAGTATCTTCTTTTCAAACCCTACTGACCTTTTAGTTAAAAGTTTTACCTCTATGTCTAAATAAAAAGACGGTTAAACCCAGTTTTTGCTCACAATAGGCAACTTTGCCTTCTAAGAACTAATAGTCCAAGGTACCTTTGGTAATGGATTGGAACGGAGAATTCATAGATTTACCTACAAAACTACTTCCGTGCATTTAGTATACAATTCAGCATAGTAGAGCATAAAGATTGCGTTTACAGTTGTTACAACGAGCCATGAAATGAGTCGAGCAATTTTGCTGGTACCCTCAATGTCAAGGGAATGGCAGAAGATAAGTGATTGTCGTAATCGCCAACCAACTGCCATAGAATCGAATTCTCGGTCAAAAAGAGATCCGATTCGATTCTCACACAGAAAACAATTCAGTGAAAATTAATCACCCTTGTGCAAAATATAAGGATATGTAAATAAACTAGGGGTGTATTTCAGGATATACACAGATAATTGTAAATTTTTTTTAATTCTTTTTTTGAGTCAATTCCTGGTATTAGCATTTTGACTATAAAATGTAGGGTTTCGTGTTGGGATACATTTTTCTCGATAAAAATAATTATCGAAAACATTTTTTCTTCTGAACAATAGGAATCATGTACATGGGTTTGAACAATATCTAGACTTTGGATTTTGGAAATTTTGCTGGCTACCTTTGTTTTTTCATGTTTTTTGGAAACTCTTTCATTACAATCAATACAATTATTTAAAACAGTTTAGTTAATTTTGAAAGTGTTTAATTTTTTAGTTATTTAGCTATTTTAGATGTTTCCATCCATCCATCAGCCTGTTTCGTCCACTGCTGGACATATGCCTTTCCAGGATTTCGCCACTCTTGGCGGTCTTTCTGGAAGAAATGCCCATACTCACACACGCTGGGCAGGCAGGTTGGTGAGCGCGGTGCCGAAACCCTTGCACCAGTGATTCCGCTGCCCGTCACCAGTCTGTTTTATATAAGGCCCGGCAATTGGGGATGGATATACCGCCATCCATCGGTCCCAGACAATGGTGGGCCGCCTGGTTTTGCCTGAGAGCTGTTCTCTTACTCTCCCCCGAATAACTTCGGGAGGATTTCCGAGTAAGATGGTGGTACCTCCACAGTCGAGCCCGGCATCAGCACTACCACCTATAAGGTTAGTAGAATTAATATTGAAATAAAATATAAATACGTATATTATTAGATCAGCATAGGTAATTGAGCTTTGGTAAGTGGGTTGATTTTAACAAAGCAAAATATTTATATGATACCTCCAAAACACAACTGGTCTGGGCAATAAGGATGCTTCAATAATATACGCAATGGACTCTCCCAGTGATGCAATGCAGTAAGTATACGGCAAGGAATAGTTAAAGATATTTCTACTGGATTTATTGTTATGTATTTTTAAAATTTTAGCAGGTTCGCATTGTTCATCTTAAATTTAAATATTTGGATATATTTTGACATATTTTGTTGTATTTTAAAATATGAAAAAAATCATAGTTTCACAGAGCCTCATTTCAAAACTCATCAAAACTCTGTTTTTTTTAACCACCATTTTATACCACTTTGATATTTTAATATTTCGAAAGCAATGTATTATTGGCGGCAGTATTTACCTGTGAGTACGGATAAACAGAATTTGCCCCAAAGTAAAGCCGCAGCACGAAAAGTATGCGCGGGATTATTATTAGTATTAGGGGTGTACTTATGCAACATATGATATAATATTTAATAATAATACTATTAATAACGGCTTATTTTTCTCCAAGACAGTGGGTTGCAGGTGCACCCCCTTGCCCCTTTCTGGTATCTATAGTACAGTGATAACCACTAGCATAGGTAGCAATGAACTATCCTTATAAGTTAAGTTATTTATTAACAAACATCTGTTTTGTGGAACAATTTATATAGTTCAGGATAATATTTGTTATTATTTAAGCAACAATAAATACATTTTTATCTTTTTTTATCTTATCCTCCTGGTACCCATGACGAAAAGGGGCAATATTGAATGTCGCAGCCAGTTTTTTACCTCAGCGCGGCCAGCGATCCACCTTGGCTCCCGGCCAAGCGTCACCTCTGAACTTGAGGTGTGTTATTCTTGTCACATATCCTGTACCGCTGCCGATATTACTGCCGGTGTCACGGTCTTGATACGTTTATTTAATATACTGACCGCGATCTGTTCGTATCTGGTTTAAATAAAGGCGGATTTCCATTTTAAAAAAGGCGGATTGCTTCTTATTTAGGTTACTATTTATTTAATGAGGGTTAACAACAATTGATTACATATTTAAGTTTTATGTTTTATGTACGGAAATAGAATTTGTTAAAGAACGCATGTATATTGGCTTGGTCATTGATAATAAATTTACCTGGCGTCCGCATATTAACTATATTAGTAAAAAACTTAGAGCTATTTTATGCAAGCTATCTATTCTCAAATATAAAGTACCGTACAAAATATTAAGATTATTATATTTAGCACTTGCTGATTCCATTATTAGTTATGGACTAAGTAGTTACGGTAGAACACATAAAACTCACTTAGAAAATATATTTAAACTACAAATTAGACTTCTCAAAACAATTGTACCTAAATATATAAAAGAAAAAAATTGTCAAGATTATACTCAAGTGTTTCGTTATTGTCATGTAATACCTATTCAAAATAAATTAAAATTGTCTATCCTCAATGAAGAAAAAAATAAAGTACCACTTTTGCAAAGAAAAACACGATTTAATAAATTAAGGCAACTATCCGATACTAAAACCTTTAATTTACCTAAATGTAATAATGTTTTCGGAACTAGGCATTGGGAATTTATACTACCAAAAATCATCAATAGCCTTCCAAAAGAGTTGCAAAAATGGTATTTTAATAATAAAAATAATTATATGACAAAACTGAAAAAGTACATGGTGGAATGTAGTGACCTCAACTACATTTTGTAAATAAAATAAGCTAAATTAACCTATTTGAATGTATAAAGTGTAATGTAGAACTCACTATCGGCAGATAAACCTTCGTGGCTTACGTCAGATAGTTCTATAATAATTGTTTTTAAGTGTAATGTGTATAAATTGTTCAATAAACTAAAAAAAAAAAAAAAAAATCATTTAGGTTTATAAGATAGTTTTTTAAATATTCAGATTTTTTATCTGTTTTTGGTGAATAGCAACTATAGTTAGCAACCGATTCAAAAATTGTAACATGCCCACAGGTCCATAACGAGCCCCAAATAACTTCAAGTTTGAGACAACAAACAAGAGCAAACAATTTATTTCATTAATTATATTTAATAATATAACTAGTTACAAGAAAAATTAAATAAAAACACAATTTTCAAAATATTAACTCTAATTAGATGCTCCTACTCTTTTGGCCATATTTTTATCATTCCTCTGTAAATTTAAGATTTTTGTACCTCATTCAAATGCTAGTAAAATGCAAATATATTCATGCTGATACGCACAGAAATTTGCATAGAGACTTTTTGTTTTAACCTAGCTTTTTTGTAAACCTTTTGCGATTTTCAAGAGTTTTCAATTGTTTTGGAGCACAGTGTCAAGGTTTACGTCAATAATGTGCATTTTAGGGTTATTGTTTATTGGCTGGGATGTTATTAAAGCGAAACAAATTAAAAAATCTAAAATATTGGCTGGTTTTTTAAATATATATTTTTAAAGTTTACTTTAGAAAAAAGCTTAAATTCAAAATATCTCAAAAATGGTTCACTTTTCCTTAAGGCATTATGTAGTCGAATCAACTGCAATTGTTTTCTTCTATAACCCCTTCAAGGGATAGCATCTAATTACCAATCAGCCTGTATATCTAGATGAAGTCTGATTTATTTATAACTAGCTTTTGCCCGTGTTATTCGGTTTAACGACATGCTTTTTTCCGGGATAAAAGTAACCAATGTGTTAAGTTGAGGTAGGTTCTAAATTTCATCCAAATCCGTCCAGCCGTTTCAGCGTGAAAGAGTAACAAACATACACACAAACACAAACTTTCGCGTTCATAATATTAGTGTGAAGTGTGATGAGATAACATAGCCTTGTCTTATTTCACCACAAACGATTAATGACCGCGCTTATTAGACACCTGATATATGAAATAACAAAGCCTTGTCTTATTTCACCACAAACGATAACGACCGGGCTAATTAGACACCTGATTTTTCAATGATATTGATCTATCCTACAGGAACAATGCATTTTTCCGGGATAACAAGTGGCCTATGTGTTAAGTTAGGGTATAAGCTATATCCATTCTAAATTTCATCCAAACCCGTTCAGCCGTTTCAGCATGAAAGAGTAACAAACATACATACACACACACACACGCACAAACTTTCGCATTTATTATATTAGTAGGATAGGATAGGATTAGTGGGATAGGATATTTTCCGTATTTATTATATTATTATACAACAATTATATTCATTATCAAAGTAAACATTATATCCTGGAATTTAAATTATGAATTATTTACTAATCAGAAATATTATGTATGTAGAACTCTTGCACCATTATTTGTGTTCGTGCGTCACCACTATTAGGCTCTTGCAGAATAACAGCGCTGCAGTTTGTACTGTGTACATTGCAGCACATGCTGAGTTTAGAGCCCTTTTATTGCCACGACACATGATACATTAAGTTACATGGCTGTGTGTGTGTCATTATTAAGTTTTAATGTACTGCGTCTCAGTGTTGAAAATTGTTAGAGTTAAGTGCTTTTTATTTTGTCATGTCATGTGTTTTGTGTTGTGTTGATAAATAAATGCTTAACTTACTACATTACATTAGGAATTATTCAGGGACTCAATACAAAATAAGCTCTGTTTATGGCCCAACCCCGGATTATCCGAGATGGTCAGTTTAAAGAGTTAAAATCTTATCTTTAATATTCATTGGCCTTAAATCTGAATCCTTATTGAGTCTCCTGTATAAATTGGTTGTCACGTTTCAATAAAAGTTACCATTATAAATATTTGTTTTAACACTTTAGGATAATAATAACAATAAATAATGGTATTTTCGAAATATATTTCGGCCCAGTTTGGGGCCGGCGTCGACTGAAAGTGAGCCGAAATATGTTTATCCTATAAATCAATTAAGAGTTTTCATAAAAAGACACCGCAACGCATTGAGAACATACTTTAAAAGTGTTCTGAAGATGCTGGGATGTGATCCTTATTTTTTATTTTATAATATATAAAGGACAACTGAAACTATTATAACAGGTTGGTACAGTAATTTAGTTTTGACAACGACTTGTCCGTGATCATTTTACAGGCAGCAAAGTGTTTTGTTAAGTTTATTGAGCAATTAACGGGTGTTATAGTCAATTGAGTTGGCAATAAATGTAATGTTCTACCAGCTACTACTTGCTCAGTTGGCAACTAGTCAACTTATTAGATGGCAACACTTCCCTTACTGTTTCACTTCTCCTCTATTTTAACTGTACTGGATTGTATTCATTATGTTATCTTATGTTAAAAAGTAGTAACAGACTTTCTCATTGCATAAATTTCATTGTTAATTAAAGTATATTTATAAATAGCAAAAAATAAATCCAAAATCCACTTTCCAATTTATAAAACAATATTTTTTTCCGGGGCTTCGTCTTCCTATGCATTGATTTTATGTGTTGTAAAGATTTTCGGGGAAAAAATAGTTTATAAAGTTTGAAGCTCCTTTTTATCCCAAAAAATATACAGGTAATGCAGGCTAGGATGCAAAAGTTTCGCAATGGACTGAATGCAAACAAAAAAAAATTCAGTCTATAATCATTTAAGTGCCTACGAGCAATCGGTTTCTGAGTCAAAACGATATATCTGATTCTGACGTAATGACTAAACGAAGTTACTCTTTTATAAGCTCATGCGTTCATATACGAAGACTATGACGTCATCAATCAAACCATGACGCAAATTACATATCCGCAATATTTGGTTTATATACACTATCTAAATATTTTTGGGCTATGATTACACTAACGCGCTCACTCCCAAAATAGGCGTTCGCCTTTTGGTTAACCATAATCATAATTTGATTAAAAAACACTTGTTCTTGTACTTGTCCACTTGATAATGCCATAAAAGCGAAACCGGTTAGGAACATAATATAAATAAGTGGATAAGTACAAGTGATTTTTTATAAAAACGTTTAGATTGGCCTATGCCAAGGCCTTAGGCTAATATCAAATGTTAATTATGCAGTCGAGGCCAGATGTAGGAAGACGTAGTGTGGGACGACCTGCATCCAAGTGGACCAATGGCCTGAAAGGTGATGATAGTAATGATGAAATTATACAGAGCAAAAATAGTCAGAGGTACTACAACAAAACCTAACACATATTCTCTACAAGAAAAAACGCTTCAGCAGAAATCTATAGGTATTTAAGGTCTTACAATAATAAGTGAAAATAATTCTGTGGTAGAGATCACAATAAAAAACGAAAAAAATAATAAAAGTTTTTGGTCAAAAAAATTTTTCATTTTCCATTACCTACAAAGTGGTTCATTCAGCTGACTAAGATAGGGAGAAAAAAAGATAGCGGGAATTATTTTTTCTGCGGAAAGTGGTTTCTGAGGGATATTCTATCTTCGTTTAATTTTTTTCCCCATTTGTTGTAGGGCCTTATATATTGAAACTTTGTAATTGTTTGTGTCTATTTATACCAGGTGTATACCAGTAATTTCACCATCTGGTCCATGTCAGTCCAAGATGGCCACTTTATCTAAGGGATCTAAATAAACGGAATGTAAACATAATGAAGCTCCAGCCAGGTTCGGAAAACTTGTACTAAACAAATAAGGAGCGGTGGCAACATGTCAGTTGAATGCCGGTTTCTTAATCTTGGGACGTAGGTTCGAATCCTGTTCTTCTGTGGAACAGTGAAATAAAAACACTGTGATAAAATGTGTTGCTCTACTGCTGCCGACAGGTTGACATAGCAATTTTCTAGTGATGTGACATTACATACCGGATATTTATAAAATTATTTTTCCGTTCAATGTCACAATTTTCCAAAACTTTTTTGGCTAGTTCTCGTGCTTGAGAATGAATTATTGTTTTTTTTAACACGTAACGAAGAGGCAACCGAAATCATTTTTGAAACAAAATTAAAAGCAATGACGTGAGCGAGATCAAAATCGATAAACACATTCGCTGCCAACTCGTACAGCACTACGACTATGATGGCGCGGGTGCAGCGCGGGTATGCGGGGCGTCACCCCCTCCGCGACTCACCCCATACCCCGATTGCCATGTCGCCCTGTCGTCATCAGAACGCTAAGTGCAAGGTGTCATCGAATGACTTTACTACCGCGTTATTCGAGTTAAGCTGGGTTTCCAGCGCGTGTTTTTCCTACACACTAAACAAAAACATGTACACAAAACATTGTTTCGCTACACATTTTTGCTGATAAGCATACAGGACACGGCTTATCAACAAAAATATCTAGCGGAACAATATTCTGTGCAGACGTTTTGTTGTACTGTGTGTGTAGGACGAAACACGCGTTGGAAACCCGGCCTAACTCGATTCACGCGGTAGTAAAGTCATTCGATGACAACTCGCACTTCGGCTTCAGTAGTAGTCTAGAATCATATAGGCTTATTCGTTACATCTTCTCTTCATCTTCTACAAAGGACACAAAATGCAAACTTATACGAGGAAGCAAGACATACATATAGTTATCGTGCTTTCTTTTTAGGGTTCCATACCCAAAAGGCAAAACGTAGCCCTAACTCTGCTGTCAGTCAGTCCGTCCGTATGTCACGGGTCTCTAGCTCGTAGACGGAATGAGTGATAAATTTGAAATTTGGATATTTTGTGTAGAATGTTGACAGTTAAACCTGATAATGAATAAAAAAATCAACTGAATTATTTTCGAGGGTGTCCCGTGCATGAAAAATAAGGTGTTAAAGATTTTTTTTCTTACTCTGGCTTATAAGGTGTCATTGTATTGAGTAGAGTGATAATAAACATGAATAAATTTGTATTTTTTGTTTCAAATTACTTAATTCCTTTAACTTATTTGAATGGTACGGAACGGAACCCTCAGTGCGCGATTCAACTAGCACTTGACCGGTTATTTCATGTACAAGTTTATGCTTGGCCAGTACGACGTCTGATGGAAAGCGTCAATAAGACCTGGGAAAAAGCGCGCTCGCCCAGAAACTGGGAGAGGGACAGCAAGCGAGGCGTTTCAATCATTATTTCCAGGAACTTCCGCAAAAATTTACGGAAGTCGGTAATAAACGAATGACTGATACTACGCAACTGGATGTAATCCTTCCAGCACTCCTCCTGCTAGCGTAGGTTCTGTTTTTATAATAGTCCCACTGCATTCCCTAATAACTCGGCGAAGTGCGAGTCAGACTCACGCACAAAGGGTTCCGTACCAGCACACAATACGGGTAGGGAACCCTAAAAACATTATGGTAAATAACAACAATATACATATGTGCCAAAGCAATATCAAGGCTACAAAAAACAAGTTGACATGATCGTTGTTCCTTAACCCACAGAGATGGCACCAGGAGTTTTCACAACTGGTCACTACTTCCAATATTGTTGTGGAAATTTATCCATAGATGGCGTACCGCTAAATAAAAATTAAACATTGTTTTATTAAATCTTAGTAAAAGGTATGAGGTAGTTTTGGAAATAAATATGCTAAGTAAAATTAAATTAAATTTTAAATAAATCACAAAGACAAAAATAAATTAAAATTGAACGCATCAGAACTTGAGTGTACCGTTACCCTCAAGGAATGACGAGTTGTTTTTTGAAAGGGGGACATAGCGGATTCTGAGAAAGAACGTACGGTTGCATTTATGTTTATTTTGGTCATAATTTTAGTAAGAAATATTATGTTGCGGCTGTAGACTTATGTTCCGGAAGCATTTTTATAATTATAGCTTGCTAAATTAGTGCATCGGTCACGGGCTTGTGGAAACGCCCTTTTCCCCCTAACGAGACGGGATATCCGGGAATTATCAAAAATATCCCGCTTGTTTATTTACTTGTCGACATCGGAGGGATCATACGTCATTTTCACTCAGGCTTCCAACTTCTCCGTGGCAAGCGGCGTAGACCGTTCGTCTACGACGCAAAGGACCCTGGGTTCAAACCCCGGACAACGCCCACTTGGTTCAAGTCAGACTTTTGTGTTATTTTTATATTTTCTTGTGTTCGGTATTCTTTTGTGTTTTTATTTCTTATGTTCGTTGAGTTTGTTTTGTTGTTGCATTGTATGCCATTAGTTATAATAAGCGATTATTGAATCGTGTTCTGGATTGTCAATCCCTTATTTTATTATAAGTCTGTGTTTTCTTCTTGTTTAAATACATATGTACCCGTGTGGCGATAACTGTCGTTTATTCTGAACATCCCAGACCCGAAGAACCCCAGTCATCACAAAGTCGCTAATATGGTAGCGCCTAGCAAAAAATTTGGCACCGTCTGCGTGCGTTTATGCAATCTTTGCCCCGTTTTCAGCTTAGCCGTTATCTTATGAACACCCCTTATAGTCTATTTGTTGACCAGAGACCCTAAGATGGTAATGAAAAAAACCGGATCCAAATCTGTTAAGTGATTATCGAGTTAAAAGCGTTTATTCAATCTTTGTCCCGTTTTCGGCTTGAGCGTTATTTTATGAACAACCCTTATAGCCTATGTGTTGACCAGGGTCATTATGATGATATTAAATAAATCGCATCCAAATCCGTTGAGTGGTTCTCGAGTAAAAACGGAACATACATGCAGACATACAGACAAAATTCTAAAAATTGTTGTTTTGGTCTCAGTAATATGCTTTGAATTTGATATTTGAATCAATATTTAAAATTTCGCAAAAATATCCAACGTACAGACACGACTTTTATACTTCTTTATTACATACATATACTCACGCCTGTCTCCCAGAGGGGTAGGCAGAGACTACAAATTTCCATCTGCTCTTTTGCTTCTACATCCATCAATCTAGTCATACAAGGTCTTCCATTCCGGGTCCATCCATCCATCCATGAGCCCGTGTTCGTCCACTGCTGGACATAGACCTATTCCGGGTACTTATTATTATTTATCTAGTGAGAATAAACAAACTTCGTTTTGTAAACAAAAGAAGACCCAAGATAAGTCGTCTACAAAACCAAGACATAATAACGCGCTTTAAATTAGGATTCCTTTGTGAAAATCAGAGTACAATGTCACGGGACCTCGCTTTATGGTCTTTAGTCTCAACTAATTATGTCTTTTGCGAGCATAAACGACAAAACCTCCGGAGATGGAGAAACACTTTGTATTTTTAATGGCAAGTTATTTTCGTGTAATTTACACTGAATTTACTTTACGTTTGACAACGTGAAACTAAAATAACCTGCAGGTTCCTGCAATATACAGTGTGAGTCTCGTTAAGAGCATGGCATACCCTAGGAAAAAATGTTATTACCCGTCCAACACAAAAAGGCCAATGTCAAATACTTTATTAGCTTTTGATAGAGGCGATTATTGGTTAGCTAATAGACCTATTTGTCTAGGACGCGTAATACTAATAATTACGCGCGAAACAGCAGACCGGAGGGTTTTTAGCTAATACTGAAATATTTTGTAGGGAAAAAAATACTGGATTTAAGTAGAAAACCTTTACATTTCTATTACCAATTTTACGAAAAAAAAAATCTAGTTGATCTCTTAAGCGCGTTCTTGAAACGAATGTTTGAAAACCAAAAAAAGAGGGTGGAAAACATTTTTTTTTGACAAAAGTGTAAATCTTAGTACATTGTTCATAAGTAGATCACCTAGATAAAAAATCAATATATCGAATATATATTTTCCAATATTAAGATAGTCCTACTTTCGTCAAAAGAACCCTCGAAAATGTGGCTTTTTTCATATTCTAGGGTCAGGTACAGCCTTCAAGTGCACAAACTAGACCCAATTTTATCGACAGAAAGAAAAAGAAAACTGATTTAATAAAAAAAAATCATACACCTTTTTAATACTAATTTTGATTATGTTTTTATTGCGAAATCCATCGCTTTGGAATACTCTAAATATTATTATGAGAGTGCATTACAAACCAGAAAAGATAAATTAGAAATAAATGTAAAGACAAGAATTTGAAAAAATTCCTCGGGCCAGGATTCGAACCTGCGACCTCTTGTTTCCTTGGCTTGCATGTATCACGTCTTTACAATAGTTTGATTGATCGTATGCATATTTTTTGTGCCTTGAGGGCAAAAGTCTATCAGGTGAATTGCCCCAAAAGATTACTCCATAACGGAGTATTGCTTCCACATAACCATAGTAGGCATTTAAGACCGCTTTATGGTTGGCTACTTTAGATAACGTATATACAGCAAAAAAAAAAATATTAGTTTTATGCAGACAATTTAACTATAACTATAGGTGGTAGAGCTGATGCCGGGCTTATAGGTGGTAGAGCTGATGCCGGGCTCGACTGTGGAGGTACCACCATCTTACTCGCAAATCCTCCCGAAGTTATTCGGGGGAGAGTAAGAGAACAGCTCTCAGGCAAAACCAGGCGGCCCACCATTGCCTGGGACCGATGGATGGCGGTATATCCGTCCCCAATTGCCGGGCCGTATATTAAACAGACTGGTGACGGGCAGCGGCGTCACTGGTGCAAGGGTTTCGGCACCGCGCTCACCAACCCGCCTGCCCAGCGTGTGTGAGTATGGGCATTTCTTCCAGGAGGACCGCCAAGAGTGGCGAAATCCTGGAAAGGCCTATGTCCAGCAGTGGACGAAACAGGCTGATGGATGGATGGATGGAGACAATTTCAATGTGTGCTTTAAAAAAATTTGCTTGGTAAAAATGACTGTGCTGTCATGAGCAAATAAAACCTTAGGGTGTCTTATGCTTTTTGGAAGGTCATTTATATATTATACGCCAGGAAAAGTAGGTGACCCAGTATACTTCCTTGCGGTACACCATATCTTATTTGACGAGAATCAGATCTATATGTAACTAGCTTTTTCCCGCGACTACGTCCGCGTGGAGTTTGGTTCACCCCCTTGGGGGGTGAATTTGTAAAAACCCTTTCTTAGCGGATGCCTACGTCATTACAACTATCTGTATGCCAAATTTCAGCGAAATCCGTTCAGTAGTTTCGGCTGTGCGTTGATAGTCAGGTTTGCCTTTTATATATTCAGAAGATTTCGGTTTTGTGACATGACAGATTTTGCTAATTTCAACTGCTTAGTTAAGTACGATTTTACAAGGTTTGCTGCGTTAGTTACCTCTTACTCCTTAACATTCTAGCTTTTTCATTAGCAGTCCATGATCTACGAAATCGAACGCTTTCGTCATATCTCCTCCGCTGTCTGTTTTTCCTGCGAAGCATCATAGGTGGAAAATTATCACACAGTACGTGTTACAATGGCCTCTATAATGACAAATCATAAAAAAAGCACAAGAAACTTAGAAAAGTTGCATTATCTAAACGTTATTGGTTTTGGCTGTCGATAATTATGTAGGTAGGAAACATGGGGTACTCGAAGAGTACTGAATAAACAGTTAGTCTCAGCTCGTACTCCGTGTGTGATTGACATTCCTTTCCATGCTTTCCTTATATACTTAACATGGCGCAGCCGCAGTTGTTTTCCGAACTTGCGAGATATAAAAGTTATAAAGAGTGTTATTTTAAAACCAGTAAAGTAAAATAAATATAAATTTTGTTGTTATACGTACTGTGTTTGCTAATTACAAAGTGCAATGGAGGCCGTGTTACAGCCCCCGCCGCCATTTGAGTTTGACAATACTGTGTCGAACGTAACTTCTGGCAACATCTGTAGAAGTTGGAGTAACTGGAGAAAGTCGTTTCAAGTATATTTTGCAGCTTGTGAACTTGATACGAAAGCGGCAACGGTGCAGATCAACATCTTGTTACACGTCATCGGCCCAAAATGCCGCGAAGTTTACGACCAATTTCCCGGAAAATTTACAACTTTGGATGCGGTATTAACCAAATTTGACCATTTCTTCTTACCAAAAAAGAATATCACAGTGGAAAGAAATAAATTCTTTTGTCGTAATCAGATGGAATCGGAATCTACAGAACAATACGTATTCGAAATCACCAAGATGGCGTCATCCTGTGAGTTCAAAGATCTTTGTAACGGTTTAGTGCGAGATCGGCTGATTTGTGGATTGAGAGATAATGCAATGAGAGAAAGACTGCTGAGGGAATCTGATTTGACACTTGATAAGGCACTTGAAATATGTAAATTGGCAGAAATGTCGCGTGCACAAGCCAGCAGTTTTGGAAAAGGCGAAACGACGGCACATCACATTCACGAGATATGTCAGCAATCTGGATGTTCTCAGTACGAGCAAGGGAACGAGGCAGTGCATTGGGTGCGAGGCACGCAATGTCGGTGTGCAGCGTCAGCGCCGGGCGTCTCCGGCACGCGAGGATCGCGTGACCGTCGCAGGCGCGGGGGCGGACGAGGGCGCGGACGCGATCGTCGCGCCGTCCAGACCACTGATACTAGGGTTTCCCCCGCCCAATCCCGTCAGTTCACGAGAGTCTGTACAAAGTGCGGTTTGACTCACGAACTTTATAAGTGTCCAGCATTTGGAGTGCAGTGCGATAATTGTAACCGATATAATCACTACGCTAAGATGTGTAAAGCGTATTACGTCGATGGTGCCTCCACTGATCAGGTATGTAGCCTTGTCTCATCTAATAGTGACTGGTCTACAAATTTGTGCATAAATGGTTTTGAAATAAAGTTTAAGCTGGACACGGGGTCTGATGTAAATATTATCCCGAAAAAGTACCTAGCAAATATCTCGGTATTTGAAAATGAGTTAACCCCCTCATCGATTAAGTTACATGGGTATTCGGGTGATTATATCACGGTCATAGGAAAGTGTAATCTCAAGGTGATTCATAAAGAAAAAACATACATATTAAAGTTTATTATTGCTAACGTAGATTCACCACCGATTTTGAGTAGGGGTTCGTGCGAAGAACTGAATTTGGTGAAACGCGTTATGGCAGTAAATACAGAAGTAGCAAATAATAAAATATTAGATGAATACGCCGATGTATGTGAGGGAGTTGGGTGCCTACCAGGAGAATATAAGATACAAATAAATGAAACAGTACGCCCAGTTGTACATCCCCCCAGAAAACTTCCTATTGCCCTAAGAGAGAGTGTGAAAAACAAGTTAGCTGAAATGGTCAGGCAAGGTATTATTTCAAAGGTGGAGGGACCCACGGACTGGGTCAATAGCATGACCTTAGCGAAGAAACCAGATGGTGATTTTCGAATTTGCTTAGACCCTCAGGATCTAAATAATGCTATTAAACGTGAGCATTTTAAATTACCAACTCTTGACGAAATAACAGCGACACTGTCAGGTTCTAAGTACTTCAGCGTATTAGATTGTAAACATAGTTTTTGGCAAGTCAAACTAGCGGAATCTTGCACTGATTTATGTACATTCAATACGGCATTTGGTCGTTATAAATTCTTACGTCTTCCTTTCGGAATTTCATCGGCCTCGGAGGTTTTTCATAGGAAACTCATGGAACACTTTGATGATATGGGAGAAGGAATTTGTCAGTTTGTCGATGATTTACTCGTACATGCGCCTACAAAAGCGGAACATGATTGTAGATTACGCAAAGTTTTACAAAGATGTCGTGACATCAACATCAAATTAAATAGGAGGAAGTGTAAAGTAGGATTGAGAGAGATAAAATATCTAGGTCACAAAATAAGTGAACATGGTATATTACCTGATGAATCGCACACATCAGCTATAAAAAATATGCCAGAACCAAAAAATATAAAAGATTTAGAAAGGTTTTTAGGCCTCATTACATATTTAGGTAGTTTCATACCCAATCTATCAGAAAAGACACAAAGCCTACGTGAGCTGTTAAAAAAAGAAGTGGAATGGCATTGGGACGAAAGACATAAACATAGTTTTGAACACCTTAAACAATGTTTAATTAGCCCCCCCACGCTTAAGTTCTACAGTCTAGATAAAGAAATCACACTATCTGTAGATTCATCAAAAAACGGTATGGGTGCTTGTCTCCTACAAGATGGTCACCCTGTAAGTTATGCTTCTAAATCACTAACAAAAACAGAACAAGCATATGCACAAATAGAAAAAGAGTTATATGCGTGTGTGTTTGCTTGTGAAAAGTTTTATTCGTATTTATACGGTCGAACTGATATCATAATAGAAACGGATCACAAGCCCCTAATTAGCATAATAAAGAAACCGATAAATAGCGCACCTCCGCGACTACAAAGAATGCTCATGAGACTGCAACCTTATACATTCAAACTTGTTTACAAGCCGGGTAAATATATGTACGTGGCGGACACACTGTCGCGCGCTTGTGCTGATAACGGCAATCCGGGCTACATTGAGCCACGCGACCACCTGGAAGCGCAAGCGCAGATATGTGCGATAGCCAGTAGCAACCCGCTCACCGACTCACATTTTTTACTTATACAAAAATGTTCACAAGGCGATCAAGAAATGAAATCACTAATGAAAGTTATTAGAAAAGGATGGCCAGAGCACAAAGATCAGGTAGATAGTTTGTTGAGATGTTACTGGGATGCAAGAGATGAGTTAACGGTATCTTATGGCTTAGTGTGGAAAGGTGACCGTATAATAATACCTAAATGTATGCGACGAGAACTATTACAAAAAATTCACATTGGTCATTTGGGATTAGAAAAGTGTAAATTACGGGCACGAGAAATCATGTACTGGCCAAATATGAATTCTCAATTAGAGGACATGATTTCTCATTGTCAGGCTTGTTTGACATACAAAAAGGCGAACAGCAAGGAAACGCTAATTCAACATGAAATACCAGACAGAGCGTGGTCTAAAGTTGCTGCTGATATTTTTCACTTCTCAGGTCAACAATTTCTTTTAGTGATTGATTATTTCAGTAAGTTTATAGAGGTAATAAAAATGAAATCTATAACTTCAGACCGCGTTATTAAGGAACTAAAAATAATATTTAGTAGGCAAGGCATTCCTGATTTTTTCGTATCTGACTGTGGTCCAGAGTTTAGTTCAGACATATTTAAAATTTTTGCAAACGAGTGGAAGTTTCGGCATATCACTTCTTCTCCAAGATATGCGCAGTCTAATGGTCAGGTCGAAAGAGCTATTCAAACCATAAAGAATATCCTAAAAAAGACTTCTTACGATCATACAGACTTTAGATTAGCACTTTTAGAATACCTCAATACACCCATAGATACTAGGTTGGCATCTCCAACGGAACTTCTGAACAATAGGAAGTTGCGTAGTGTCGTGCCGTGTTCTCCGGTATTATTACAACCCAAAATACAAAATAATGTTAGTAAAAATATAGAAAAACGACGTAAAGTTCAAAAGAAATACTACGATAAAAATGCTAAGGATCTTCCTAAATTAAATAATGGTCAAAAAGTTAAAGCATGGCTAAATAACAAGTGGGAAAATGGTTTCATATTGAAGATGCTGCGTCCGCGATCTTACTCCATTAAATTGAGCTCTGGCGGTACAATAGTACGGAACCGCAGACATCTGAGACCGGATTCAGAGCGCCGGCATGACTCACCGCCATGCAACCAACACTCGATCTATGACGATATAGTCGTCCCGGGTACGTTAGCTTCTCCTACAGAGTCCCGCAGTCCCCGTGTCCAGTGTCGGGCAGCCAGTCCTTCTAATATTTACGTCACTCGTTATGGCAGGACAGTGAGGCCGCCTGATCGGTGGGCTTACTCCGTGACCACATCTCATCCGCATCATTCTCCGTGATGAATCGAAGTGAGATCAGCACGGTACCTCGTTATAATTTTATTTTATAGTATTAGAATAAAGAGCATGCATGCATGTCAAAATGCATGTTTTGTACATATTAGAATAAATTTTAATTTATTTATTGATTGTATCATGGTTTAGATCAACTAAATCAAACATGATAATGAAAAGTGTTATTAAATTAATTGTTAATAATAGTAAGAATCAAAATTTTGCATGTTTTAAATTTTGTTCACTATTTTTATTTATAACACATGCATTGTTCATTTATTGATGTTAAAATGTTATCAATAATTTGTATTTAATGTACCGAATTCTTATTGTATAATTCCTAACCTCTTCTTTCTTCTTATTTGTTTAAAGAAGGAAGATGTCGATAATTATGTAGGTAGGAAACATGGGGTACTCGAAGAGTACTGAATAAACAGTTAGTCTCAGCTCGTACTCCGTGTGTGATTGACATTCCTTTCCATGCTTTCCTTATATACTTAACATTGGCTCTGACTTAAAGAGGAATAGATACAAGTTTTAAATTTAGTATTTATTATTATAGCGGTTTGTTTCTGTGCCATTAATGTTGTTTTAAGCATGTATGTATATGTGATTTACCATAATACATAATACAAAATGTTTATTCACGCCACCATATTATATCTAATTACACTTTTGTAGGGACTTCCTTTTAAGTATAATGTTTTTAAGATTCCATACCCGTATTATTTGGTGGTACGGAACACTACCCGCACTTGGACCAATTATTTCTCTAAATTTGGCCAAAACACTGCCGTCTGTTTATATTATGAGAGCAGTAGGAAAATATTTTTGGTACCTATTTTGATGGGAATAAACTAATGGAATTAATTACGAATTACACCTTTCACCCATTTTATTCGACCATAGAACTGTTCAGTGTTTTGTGGGAAGAAAATGGAAAATTACGATCGATAAAAATTTTATCGTCGTCAAAATCATTATTAGCTAATAACTTCAGTTTGCTGTTAATATATTGTGGCTTTTGGCAAAACATTAAAATAATTTATTCACCATATAACAATGTCCGTTATAAAAGGTTTGTCAATACATAAGAAATTTACACGAAATACAAAATATGTACAATGTACATACACAATGTAATTTATAAAAATTTACATAAAATAATGGCTTAAATTAAAAATAAATTAAAATGTCATAATTAAAAATAAATTTATATTTTAACTGTATAATCAGAAAATGAACATGTCTTTAGCTTTAAATTCAAGAAGTAGCGTAGGCTGACCTCGTGCCCGCTGGACCAACGACCTGAAAGACACTGCGGGTGGCGGCTGGATGAGGAGGACGGAGGACCGCAAAGAGTGGCGTAATATTGGAAAGGCCTGTGTCCAGCAGAGACGATTGCAGGATGATGGATGGATGGATGGAAGGTAAATAGCGTATGTCTGGTGTCTGTACGTCTGACTGCGTCTTATTTCTTAAACCAATGAGCTGACGAGATAAACTTCAGGTAGTTATTGAAGTTTCAAAACGGTGATTGACTGACTCACTGGACATGGTTGTTTTACGTCAAAGTTTTGTAGCGTATTTAATGCTGACTGGGGATAAAATCTGACATTTGACATGACTTGACAGTTTCCGTGAAACCTGTTTTGTATGGGATTTTTGGATGAAAACTTTTTTTTCGGTCGAGCCAGCGAGCTGTATTCATTTATCTTTCAAGCATACGTGCGTCTCTGAAACACGCATTATTAAGAGGATGATCCCCGCAAACCCCTTCTTCTTCTTCTTTCTTCTCCCCTGCTTAAAGAATCTGACATATAAAAAAATTGTACTTTTGCCAAGAACAGAATCTTCTAAAGTCATTCCGATATTGAGAAATAAAAAAACAAAAATGGCTCTAAAAAGTTTTCATGTCGATGTTTGTTTCAGCAAAACCCGTACATATTATTTATGGATTAAAATCGGTATATAAACTTTGGAACGAACAGATATCTCATACAACTCTCTACCTCTAGTTTACTTTTTATAGTAAAATAAGTTTGACTTTTTTTCCAGAATGCACCCGTCAAGCACTGCGGGTCTTTGCGTATGGAGTAACAGTGATTGATGCAAGCAGGACCTATCATCTTAAGAGTTTGATAGAGATGCATATACAACCGAACGAAACTGACCGAATCTTTGCACTTCGGTGTAGCCCCCCAGATTGTTGATTTGGTCTGCAACTTGCGTCATGTATACAACAACAATCGTACATTACAATAATTAATAGTACAAATTTGATGCAAGTGCGATAAGGTTGATATTTAGAGTCGCGATTGACTTCTTCGCCGAGAAGCAGTCGAAAAAAAAAGTATACAAAGTAAAAAGTTACAACAGTGTACTTGACAGACTTTTACTCGTACTTCCATTCATCAGCATGTTTCGTCAACCACTGGACATAACCCTTTCCAAGATTTCGCCCCTCTTGGCGGTTCTCCTAGAAGAAAGACGCATACTCACACACGCTAGGCAGGTGGGTTGGTGAACGCAGTGCCGAAACCCTCGCACCAGTGACGCCGCCGGCGCCGCTGTCCTTCACTAGTCTCGTTTTATATAAAGGCTGACTATACTATCAATCGGTAGGCATAGTGGGTCACCTATTGTGGCTGTTTGAGAGCTGTCCTTTTACTCGTATTTGCTTGTAAATAAATCTTTGATTTCTGAATTTTTAACGAATTCGTACTCCAAAGTTAAAAACAATTAAACAGATTAAAAATACATAAGCCACCATATTCAGGACGCCACCTGTGTATCGGAAAATGTATTGTTTGATGCAATAATAGACCATTGTTTCCACAAAAGGTTCTGCCAGTTTTGTCAATGAGTTATTAAGAGGACGCACAAAAGCGTTTTTTCAACAATACGTTTATAAAAAGTTTATAAAAAATCATAAATAACGCTGTCTGTCTCTCTGTCTTTCTGCCTGCTCGTCTGTCTGTCCGTCCGTCTGTCACAGCACAGGGGTTCACAGCTTCAGCAACTTCTCAAAGTATATTTATTTGACAAACAATACCGTAATAGGCAGAAGGTTGAAATTTTCACAGAATACGTGGTACCATGGCCTCTAACACGACACAAAACCACAATCAAAATGAACTGAAACCCCATACAAAAAACCTCGAAAAAATGCATTTTTTGTTTGTTTCAGCTCTATCTTAAAGACGGTAATACATACAATGTGTAAAAGTCAATAACTATATTAGCTCTGACCTTGACCTTAATCTAGAATTTGGAGTCCCTCAGGGTAGCATGCTTGGCCCTACCTTGTTTTTGATATATTTAAATGACCTGTGCAACCTTGAATTACAACATGGCACCTTGATGTCGTACGCCGATGACACAGTGCTACTCTTCTCGGGAAACACTTGGAATGACGCTTACGAGCATGCGGAGGAAGGTTTCTCTAAAGTGCCTAATTGGCTTCAACGCAATTTACTAACTTTAAATACTGATAAGACAAAATATATTGCCTTTTCAATAAGAAAGCCTCAACAACCCCCTCTTGGAAAAACAATCAGAGCTCACCACTGCTCCCTACCAATCAAAAGATTTTTCATGCATGTCCTCTCATCCATAAAACTGATTCCATTAAATATTTAGGTATAATGGTCGATGCAAATCTTACCTTTCGACAACACATAGACAGGAAGTCTATAAGTCCAGAGTCCGCAAACTTATTTTTGTTTTTAAAAAACTACGAGGCTTTGCTAACAAGAAATTGCTAAATCAAGTATACTCAGCCTTATGACAGTATTCTAACATACTGCATTTCATCATGGGGTGGAGCTGCTAAGAGCACTCTGCTAACCCTTGAACGAGCACAACGAATGATATTGAAGGTTTCGTCTTTTCGACCATTTTACTTCCCAACTAGAAAACTATATCAGTCTTGCAAAGTACTAACCGTCCGCCAACTTTTCATTCTGAAAATAGTCCTAATGCAGCACAAATCCACAGCTTACAACTCGGAAATTACTAACAAAAGACACAAGGACATAGTCTGTGATCAAACACGCACCGTACACGCTTTCGCGCATAAATTCATTTCATTTTTAGGCCCTTACCTTTACAATAAAATTAACAAAATCGACTTCGACTAATCGACTTATTTGACCACACTAGCTTTAAATGCAAAAACCGAGTCTTTGAATGGTTACAATGTCTGTCCTACGATGGGACGGAAAACCTACTCTCAGTGGTAATTTAGATGCAATTATTATGTTTTAGTTAAATTATTTTAAGTATAATAATTAAATTAATATTAAGGTTTTATATTTAATTGACTTCTACTTTTATTTCGAACATTTATTTAATTTTTAAGCTTACAATTTGTTATTTTAAGTCATAATCATGTTCTGTCCATTTTGTGCCTAAAATACAGGCTACTTGCATAGTTTAGTTTAGGCAAAAAATTATACCAGCCATAAGATCCTATTTTTGATTGTATTAATTCTAAGTTCTTTTTACGGAAATAAACAAATATTATATTATATACAAGTTTCAAATTTGCGCCCTTTATTGTACATACTTTACGAAAATAACAAATAATAACATTAGGGTCCCGTACCTAGAGGGTGCTAAATTGCTTTTATAGGTGGTACTATTTTAGCGCTTTATTTTTGGCGCTTTAATGTTGTTTATATCATCTTTATTTTCGATATGTATGCTCTTAGAGTTCCGTACCCGTATTGTGTGGTTGTACAGAACCCTTTGTGTGCGAGTCCGACTCGCACTTGGCCAAATTATTTTTCAGTAACGGTGGGTTATTATTATTAGTGATAACGTATTTGCTACATAAAATTAAATTAACATTAAATTACTTAGAGGCGGCGGGGTAGAACGCTGTCCTCTTAATATTGAGACCCAAGTTCGATCCCCGGTTGGGCATGCATCAATGAGTTTTTTGGAATTTATGTGCATTGTATTTGTGTTCTTACCTTATACTTACCACTTTTTGAACGGTGAAGGAAAACATCGTGAGGAAACCTGCATGCCCTAAAAAGCACGTAACTGTGCCCGAAGTACGGCGATAGGACTCACCACCCATCACGTTGGGACGTAACAAGCGTCGGTGAAACGGTTTACACTCGGGAAACCTCTGACACCCCCTCGGGGATTTATGTGGTAAACTAGATAACGTGTTGTGAGGACTATCCATTGAAAGGTTAGTGTTACCTTGTAGGCATTGTTTTTTGTTTTTGTTTTTTATGATATTACTAGCTTCTGCCCGCGGCTCCGCCCGCGTGTTATTCGGTTTAACGACATGCTTTTTTCCGGGATAAAAAGTAACCTATGTGTGAAGTTGGGGTATAAGCTACATATATCCATTCTAAATTTCATCCAAATCCGTCCAGCTGTTTCAGCGTGAAAGAGTAACAAACATACACACACACACAGAAACTTTCGCATTTATAATATTTTTTTATTTTTTTTTTTTATTTACTAATAACTAAACAATATTATGACAGGTTAACCTAAAGCAATATTGTTAAAAATTAAAAAAGAAGAATCTGAAAACCTATGATCTTAACAGACATGAAAATATAAGCTACATAAAAAATATTAACTAAATCACTTATTACATATCATCTACTTAACCTATTTACATAACAAACACATTGCTACTCTTGTAAAGTCAGTCAGCGAACAGTAAAAAACGTCAATATCTGTCTCCTGATCAATTTTATTCAAAAATCGGATAGCTGTCGTAACTGGTGCCTCCTTCAGCATATTTGTCCGCACATTATTAGTGTGAAGTGTGATGGGATAACATAGCCTTGTCTTATTTCACCACAAACGATTAAGAACCGCGCTAATTAGACACCTGATGTATGAAATAACAAAGCCTTGTCTTATATCACCACAAATGAAACGGACCGCGCTAATAAGACACCTGATTTTTCGATGATATTGATCTATCCTACAGAAACCATGCATTTTTCCGGGATAAAAAGTAGCCTATGTGTTAAGTTAAGGTATAGGCTATATCCATTCTAAATTTCATCCAAATCCGTTTACCCGTTTCAGCGTGAAAGAGTAACAAACATACACACACACACACACGCACAAACTTTCGCATTTATAATATTAGTAGGAAGTAGGATAGTGTATAATATAATATACTCATACGAACACCCTTATATCCCCTCTCAAACACACACACACACATCCACAAACACCCTCTCTCCCTACCCCACTCACATACTCATCCTCACCCCTTTCCTCTTCCTACTCTCTCTAAAAGTTTATATTTTAAGAAAGTAGGTAGGTAGATTTCTTTTTTTACTCATTGTCACCATGTCATTTTTATATGCCATCATTTCATTGTAAATATGTCATTATTATATCAGATCATGCCGGGCCCCGTGGGGCCCCAAATATATATTGAAATATTTTTTTCTTTTTTTGTATATACTATAATAAAATAAAAACAAGATATAAAAATGTATTTACATTTGTTTTCTTGTAGGCATTGGGGACCCAAACAAAAAACAGCTATCTACTGTTTTATTTTATTTTATTTTAATTTTACGTCGCTATGGATGGGCCCTCTTAAAATGGAATGTTTAATTAATTTAGGTTGCCAATGAATGATGGTTGGATGCTGGCCAGATTTGATGAGGACACTGAGGAATATTTATTATTGAAGTACTTGGAAAATTAAACCACGTGCTCTACTGATTGTGCTGAATTACTTTCGTATTTTTTTTAAGCAGCACGAATTTAACATTGGTTTGCTCGTCACTCTAATCCAAAATACTCAGGAATTCCATAACTATATTCGAATTGATTTTTCAATTCAATTCGGGTGCACTTTTACAAAGGTATATCCGAAAATAGCAATGCAGTTTTTGTAACAAGCATTCACAATTTTAGAATCAAAAGCTACCCATTCCGCAATCGCATAAACTTGGGATCTCAAAATAAATATAAACCCGTAGAAATGAAAACTTAACGGTTGAATTTCTAAAACCGTTGAATTATTTTTAATTTTGCAATTGTTAGCTTCCAATTTCATAGTTTTAATTACGAAACTATTGTTATTTCGATACAAACTTTCGCCTATTAATTAATACGGAATAAAACAAAAATCTTTGTTTTTTGTTTCATTTGTGATATTTTGACTCTAGCTCCGAATTTTGTCAGAATGACTCCCCAAAAATGAAATCGTGGATCCATCCAACAAGAATAAAAAAATATTCTTTATTGTGCTGCTCCTACATCAAAGATATTCCGTACTTCAATGGAAATATTACCAATTGAGGCAAACATATCGATATGTAATATTGTCGAACTATTATGAAATTCAGGTATGTGACTGTGTTGTTAAATAACCGCATCCGAACAAACCAACAAACATTTCATTTTTTTTTATTCTTCTGTTTGTTTACCTTCTGCTCTGCAAGTTTTTGTTTATGCTACCGCCGCACTGTACATTTTAATATTTTATTTATTTATTTAGGGTTGCTTTAATATCAGACAAAATAACATTTCTGGACGTCGACCTCACTCTCAGCAACGGAAACAAAATCATCACATCTGTCCATTTCAAACCCACGAACAAACTACAATACCTACACTTCAACAGCTGCCATCCCAGTCATATCAAACAATATCAAACAGTATATAGGTATGCAACAACTAAGAAAAACTACACTCTTTCCAAAACAAAATTCACACAGGATTACTAAAACGAAATTACCCAGACAACTTCCTCTGAAAACATATTTATCACAGACGTAGCATACAGCAGTGTGTAACAATGTGAGCAGCTATCCTAAAAACTATATTATTTTACCCCTAAGGGGCTCATAACAAGGCTTATTAAGAAGTAAATATTAGGGCATGCAATATAAAAAAAATATATATAATAATAATAATTATATATTGAGCATATATAAAATAAATAAATAATTGTGACCAGAAGAAACCTGGACACGAAAGAAAATAAAACATGAAAAATACCTAACTAACATAACTTAATACTACCTCTATATAGGTAATATACTTAATTAATCAACATTCATATTCCTGCAGTAAACCATTTTTAAGCATCCTTTAAAGCAACAGAAGGCTGCTTTGATTAATAATGCCAGTAGTAACCATGACAGAACCGTTTGAAAGCATGGAAATTTTTGCGGGATGAAACTAAATCCTGATGATATACTGTTGAGTAAGTTGTGCCAATTTGAGAGAGCATAAGGTTTCGCTCGTCATTCAAAAGAGGACATTCCCAAAGTATATGATGTGCAGTTGTTCGATTTCCGAACACTCACAGAAGGGAGATTGTACAAGCTGCATGCTATGTAGCTTTGCCTGAAAGTTACCATAACAGGAATTGTGAAACCTGATGGTCGATTTCGATCCAATCAGCATCAATTCTGTCACGAACCGATGGAAAGAATTTATAGAGGTGTCTACCGTTTTCTGAATTATTCCAACGTGTCTGCCATTCTAAAATTAGGTCATCGTTAAGGTTTCGGAATCAAAAAGACGCTCAGTTTTTTGGCGTTCGCCTAAACCAAAATCTCCCCAGTCCATGTTGCGGGAGCAGAAATAGTTACTTGCTCGGCGCTGGAGCTCTAGGTTAATGGGCAAGACCCCAGCCTGTACCGGCAAAGCATCTGTTACAGAGAAAGATGAGAGCCAAGCGCTGAGTCTGCATAATTTTTTTCCGCACAGTAGCCAAAGTGAAACGGTCAACCCATACAGGAACAGCGTAGCACATACTTGACACGTATGTAGCTTTATATATAATTTAAAAAACTGGAAATCTTAATCCCCATGTGGATTTGGATATATTTGCCAACGCGTAAAAATTACTACGTGCTTTTTCTCCAATTATGCGGGTGTGTTCGGTAAACGTGAAGTTTCGTTCGAGTATCATCTCCAGATACATCACTTGAATTACATGTCTGTAAATACGGGAAATACTTTTTATTTTGTTATTTTTTTAACATGTCATATTTACATTTATTTGTCATTGTCAATACAACTGATGCCGAGTCCAGAAGGACTCGAAAGATATCTTGCTTTAATTCATTTATGTGCATATTTTTATGAGAATTAATATATCTATAAATATTTATAAAGAAGAGCCGAAAGGTTATTATTATACATTTTTAGATATTTAATATTAGTGTAACCTTTAGAGGAGCCTTGACACCATGACATCATGAAAAGCCGTACCGGAAGAATGCTTGCGTAGTACTAGACATCAGTCCGTTACCGACTTCTGTAGATTTTCCGGAAGTCTCGATACAGAATCATTCTGTGCCTCCGGCGAAAAACGATTTAACCCAACGTATCGTATAGAGCCGGCTGTTGAGTGCTGGGGTCTCTCTGGCTTGGCTGGTGTCGAAGTCATGGATTTTGACGCTTTCGTCATCATAATTGTTGTCTTCTGACGGCACTCTGCCTGTTTGGGTCCAAATTTTCCGCAGAGATAACATTTTACTGTATTAGGCTGTGTAAAACGCATTCGTTTAAAGTTTGGCCCGTTTTTGTTTTCGGTATAAAAACGCTTTTAACTTTTTCTGTAAACTTTGGCATGTATCTATAGTTATTTTGGAAGTAAATGCCATGCGTTGTAATCGAATGTCCATTCTAGCCACATGTGATAAGATAACACAACAGAAATTATTATTTGTTCAGTAGTCACATTTTTCCATTGGGTCATTAAGGATGATACTAAGCGACTGGCGTAAGCAGCATAACTTTTCCTCTCACTTGGCTTATCAGTGAAACAGGTCCTTGAATTGTTCCCACGTTGAGCCGGGGTAAGTGACGTGGGCAAGCTAAATAGATGCCGTTCCTTTCAAAGCTTTACTTAGGGTTATGATACTTAAGTTGACTTACTTCAAGTGAATTGTCTTCAAAATATAAATCAGCGGTGGCGCGCCTAGATTTAGCATCTATATCTCTTTTATCAGAATTGAACACGGGTAAAGTGACTTGTGTACTCACATGCGGTTTTTTCAGTGTTTGTATTAGTGCAAGCATTTGCTCGTTTTGCATTTTAAACATCAACTGCCACCGGGAATCATCTTGATTATCTTCTTTTTTTAGGGTTCCATACCCAGAAGGTAACCAATGGGACCCTATTACCAAGACCCCACTGTCCGTCCGTCTGTCTGTCCGTCCGTCTGTCTGTCCGTCTGTTACCAGGCTGTATCTCATGAACCGTGATAATTAGACAGTTGAAATTTTCACAGATGATGTATTTCTGTTGTCACTATAACAACAAATACTAAAAAACAGAATAAAATAAATATTAAAGGGGGCTCCCATACAACAAACGTGATTTTTTTGCCGTTTTTATAGATAATGGTACGGAACCCTTCGTGCGCGAGTCCGACTCGCACTTGGCCGGTTTTTTCTAGGTTGAATCTCACTTCTGATGACGAAGATAGGGGCCTTTCTTTTCTTCATGTCTACTATCCTTTTTATTTATGGTTTTCAAGATAAACTCCAAATAATTAATAAGTGTCTTTCACATCTTTTTAATTATGACACAACTAGCTTTTGCCCGCGGTTTCACCCGCGTTGAATTAGTTTACTCCTATAAAATCAGTCAATATTATTCGGACTGTTACTGTTACCTACAGTAAACACAGCTGGTGAAATGTGTGTGTTATGCGCCTCTGTTTCCCATTTTGTGTGTCTTTTTTACAGTTTTTCCATGGGAACAAAGGGAAAATGTAGTTTTTGTCCTATTCAAAGTCTAGAACTACATTTATGCAAAATTTCAGCCTAATCGGTTTCGTGCGCGTGTAAGGGTGACACATAATTTTTCTATAGAAATTTGAAAGCTAATTTTCTTCCCATGGGAACTGATTTGTGGGATAAAAAGTAGCCCATGTCCTATTCCAGGCCTAGAACTACATTCATGTAAAATTTCGGCCCAATCGGTTCAGTAGTTACGGCGTGAGAGAGTAACAAACATCCATCCATCATACATCTAAACTTAGAGGGATTAGTGGGATAGTGGGATGGGATGGGATGGGAAGTGGGATAAACTACTTTTCAGTGTCTTGTCTTTGATTAGCACTATTTTCTTATATTCATTTATTAAATAAGCAAACCCAAAACCAAATTTAATATATTGTATTTACCTCTCTTAAGTTGAATAATTTTACCTATTTAATATATCCTAATGTGCAATAAGTGTATTAATGAACCTACATTGCAAAAATAAAGTAGGTATTCATTTTTTTTCATACTCTTTTTACGCAACGGCCTGTGTGTAAATAAGTTACTGATGTTTGGTCACCTGCACATTAAACCATGTCTTTATACGTTTTCTCTTGTCATAGCGTCACTAGAACTACCATGCATGTTTGTATTTCACTGAAATCAACAAGGAAGCAGTCAAAATTCGCAAAGATCAAAGCATTGTGTCAGTCCAAAAATGCTCAGTTTACAAAGAATAATTTTTGCAGAGACATGAATTATGTTTTTCTGGGCGCCAATTTTATTGCTCAGTGTAAATTTATTATGTTTGGTCTAAACAGAAGGAATGTTTACAATTATTATACAACTGCATGTTTTGGATGATGATATTTAAAATAGTTTTTAATATTTACTGCTACAATATACACAAATGTTTCCAAAATTTTATTTTAAAAAAGAAGACTCAGTCACAAAAGAAGGAAAAATTCTGAAACGTATTTTTTATTTAATGTGACTGATTGAAATAGTCAAATTCAGGATCAAGATTCAATGACCTTTCCTGTGAAATAAGCAACATTAAATTCAGACTTCCTATACTACTTGATAGTATATAATTTAGCACCCTCTGCGTACGGAACCCGAATTTTATTATTCGTTATTTTAGTTTAGAGAATGTTAAAAAATGTGTGCAAATTTGGAACTTGTACATATGTATGTATTACTGTCTTTAATTTGTTAATGTCTGAAACAAATAACGTAAAAAAATGCAAATGGTTTTTGTATGGTTTTACTTTTTTTTTCACATTTGTTATTTGTCGTGGTAGAGGCTATGATAACACGTATTTCGAGAAAATGTCAACTTTCTACCTATTACGGTTGAAGCTGTAGACCTCTGTTACAGACGGACAGACAGACAGACAGACAGCGGAGGTTTAGTAATAGGGTCCCGTTTGGCACCCTTCGGGTACGGAAGTTTTGTACATGTTTATTTGTTGAGTTATTTAAAAATAAAAAATAAAAAGTGAAAATTTTCAGAAAATACGTGTTTTATGGCTCCTAACACGACAAATAATAAAACATTAAAAAAATCGAATTAAAGAGGGTTCCTCACACAAAAAACCTCGAAAATGTTACATTATTTAAACGTTATTGGGTTTGGCTCTTACTTAAAGACGGTAAAACGTACAAGTTTTAAATTTAGCCAGATTGTAGGACATACTCTAAAGTAAAATAAAAAATAATAAAAAGGAGGGTTCCGTACGCAGACGATGCCAAATTTTTTGTCAGGCGTTACCATTTTGGTGCCTTGTTTTTTTTAGTATTTATGTTGCTTTGGCATGTATATCCTTGTTATTTACTATATTTTTTTAGGGTTCCGCACCCAGTGATACGGAACCCTTTTTGCGTGAGTCCGACTCACACTTGGACAAATTATTTATTTTTTGTGATCTTTTTCCTTTATTTGCTAAGGCTGATAGATCAACGGCTTTTTGTATTTTTAAAGACCGAGTCTATATCGATTCATCTCTTCTTATGTATAAAATTCTGTTATATTAATAATTGATAATAATTATTCTATTGTGTACTTGGAGACAAATAAACTTGTCTTTCAATGCAAGTGCTCGAAAAGATATCAAAACTGGTGGTAGAGTCAAAGTCAATTTGTTTCTAATTTATCTTTTCTAGTTTGTAATGCACTCTAATAATAATTTTTAGAGTATTCCAAAGCGATGGATTTCGCAATAAAAACATAATCTTAGTCAATGAGAACTGTGAATTTCTTAACTGTCTGAAGCAACACATACTGTAGCGACGACAACGCCATCAGAACAAGGCGTGAAATCACATAACGCCCTCGTGAGCGTTCAGTATGTGCATTACAAGCTGGTCAGATCAAATAGTTACAAAAATATTCGGTGGACAAGTATGGTGGAAAAATTCAACGGTCTATGTAAGTACCTCGGTGGCACAGTCGGTAGCGCGCTTGTTTTGATAACAAGAAGTCGCAGGTTCGAATAATGGCCCGAGGAATTTTTTCAAATTCTTGTCTTTTCATTTGTTTCTAATTTATATTTTCTAGTTTGTAATGCACTCTAATAATAATATTTAAAGTTTTGTTTTGTTTTAATTTTTTATTATTTTAATTTACTGAACGTTGGATAAGCTTCTAATTTTCCTTGTATACAAAAGTGTATTTTTTTCACTTTTTAACGGCTCTGGGTACTCAGTCCTACAAAATTGTTATTTTTAGCATTAATAATGAAATGATTTTTATTTAATTATATTTTTGTTATATTTTATTATATATTATTACGTAATATCATTTTAAAGGTTTTTCAGTAGGTGGTAGAGCTGATGCCGGGCTCGACTGTGGAGGTACCACCATCTTACTCGGAAATCCTCCCGAAGTTATTCGGGGGAGAGTAAGAGGACAGCTCCCAGGCAAAAAAACCAGGCGGCCCACCATTGCCTGGGACCGATGGATGGCGGTATATCCATCCCCAATTGCCGGGCGTTATATAAAACAGACTGGTGACGGGCAGCGGCGTCACTGGTGCAAGGGTTTCGGCACCGCGCTCACCAACCCCCCTGCCCAGCGTGTGTGAGTGCCTTTCTTCCAGGAGGACCGCCAAGAGTGACGAAATCCTGGAAAGGCCTATGTCCAGCAGTGGACGAAACAGGCTGATGGATGGATGGATGCAATTGTATTGTGTACTTGGAGACAAATAAAATTTTCTTGCTATGCAAGTGCTTGTAAAGTCAAATTTACCAGAGTTTTGTTTTGTTTTTATTTTTTTCATTTACTGTATGTTGGATAAGCTGCTAACTTTAAGTGTACATAAATGTATTTTTTTTTCATTTTATTAAAGGCTCTGGATTCTCAGTCCTACAAAATTATAAAAGTGTTATTTTTAACTTTACTAATTAAATGTTTTTTAAAAATTATATTTTCCTTTTATTTCCTTACACTATGCATTTAAAAACGTAGTATGATACACGTGGGTGAGGGCAATAACTTACTCGTTACGTTTAAAACAATTGATATTGTAACTATGTATTAGTAACATAAACTACTAATATATTATTATTTACTTACCATTTGCTCACTATATGCTGTATGTAAATAGCGACGGAACAAAGTATCAATATTTTAAATAAACCGAATTTACATACACACACACATCTGAAAGAAAACATAAAATACTTATTTGCGTGTTATTATGTGGAAGTGTTTCGTCGCTCCCACATCATGAAAATGAAAACATGATTTCACATTCGTGCTAGACAGCAGTTTAGATAGCTCTACATGACCTGCCCTAAAGGCAAAGCTTGTTTATTTATTATAATGTGGGTGTATTAGGGCTTTTAGGTTATCAAAGAAAATATTTTGTTAAATTGCTATTTGCTAAGCAGCTTGAAAAAAAGGTCGTTTGGTTAAAACAACGACTATTCCTTTGATTCTCCACTCAAAGCTGTTTTATAATGTAATTTATTAATTTAGTTTATTTTTTGAGCCCCGAGTTTTCTGAGAGTAAATAGTACTGGCTGGCATAAACGGTCGGTTGGTATTTTCCCGATTTCCCGCGTATTTATCTGTCAGTCTCAGTCGGCTTCTAGCGCGTCTATGGGGAAGTCGCTTTCCCGCGCTTTTAGGAATTTTCCGAGCGAAGTTCGTGTCGAGAATATTTTAGAAAGTTTGATTAGGTTTTTGTTTACGTCCTGTTTTTGTGTTTTTGTCGAAGTTTTGTATTTTGTGTTCGTACTCGTATGTTTTTGAAGTTCAGTTTTTTTTGTGGTTATGATTGTGTTTAGTTTTGTGGAATTGTTTTAATTTAAGTGATTTGGAAAGTTTAAACCATGGCTGGAAGTGATAAAGAAGAAAATTTGGAAGGTACGATATTTACTAAGTATATAGTATTTGGCATATTTCGCTTTTCTGCTGTTTGTTTTTTATAGCCTGGTACCTACTTTGTAACATAGTAAAAATGTGAAATCTATACATGTTATATGCGAAATATCCCCCACACATTCATCAAAAAATCTCAAGTACTCGCATATAGCTTACAATCATAAAATTTAGCATATATTTTTCTCATATCGCGCAGGCAACCGATAAGAAAGGATTTTGTAATACAGGGGGAGGTTCAAACTTGTATTGATACTCCTCCTCCTTGGGTTTTATACAAAAATCTTTTTTATGTGATTAAAATATTATGTTTTATAGAGTTTGTACTGCTTTTAAAGATAGAGACCCAAAACTAGCAACAACCAACTCTAAATTGTTAAAAATAAAAGGGAGCTTAAGCCGTATTATTATATTCTCAAAACAAAATATTCGCGTAGGCGCTTAAATCCCGTTTGCCATTAAATCACAATGAAAAAGAAAAAACTTCATCAACATTATTTTTGTTTCGAGTCTATTTTCTTCGGCGCGAAGGTCAGTGAATCATCGCGGTAATAAATTGACATTACAATTGGACACCAAGGCGATGTTAGTTTAAATAGCTCGATATGTGTGTTTTTTGTGCAGGTAATAAAAAGCGTCTAGTTACTAAAATAATTACCTCGCACATTGCTGTGGTGACACAAGAGGCGCGGCGCGGCTTAAATAAACAACCTTCACTCGGCGCGGTGGGGTTCTAGATTTTGTAGATTAGTTTACAAACTTGCTTTAAGTAAAATAATTACCTCGCACATTGCTGTGGTGCCACAAGAGGCGCGGCGCGGCTTAAATAAACAACCTTCACTCGGTGCGGTGGGGTTCTAGATTTTGTAGATTATTTTATAAACTTGCTTTAAGTCAAATAATTACCTCGCACATTGCTGTGGTGCCACAAGAGGCGCGGCGCGGCTTGAATAAACAACCGTCACTCGGCACGGTGGGGTTCTAGATTTTGTAGATTATTTTATAAACTTGCTTTAAGTCAAATAATTACCTCGCACATTGCTGTGGTGCCACAAGAGGCGCGGCGCGGCTTGAATAAACAACCGTCACTCGGCGCGGTGGGGTTCTAGATTTTGTAGATTATTTTATAAACTTGCTTTAAGCAAAATAATTACCTCGCACATTGCTGTGGTGCCACAAGAGGCGCGGCGCGGCTTGAATAAACAACCGTCACTCGGCACGGTGGGGTTCTAGATTTTGTAGATTATTTTATAAACTCGCTTTAAGCAAAATAATTACCTCGCACATTGCTGTGGTGCCACAAGAGGCGCGGCGCGGCTTGAATAAACAACCGTCACTCGGCGCGGTGGGTTTCTAGATTTTGTAGATTATTTTATAAACTTGCTTTAAGTCAAATAATTACCTCGCACATTGCTGTAGTGCCACAAGAGGCGCGGCGCGGCTTGAATAAACAACCGTCACTCGGCACGGTGGGGTTCTAGATTTTGTAGATTATTTTATAAACTTGCTTTAAGTCAAATAATTACCTCACACATTGCTGTGGTGCCACAAGAGGCGCGGCGCGGCTTGAATAAACAACCGTCACTCGGCGCGGTGGGGTTCTAGATTTTGTAGATTATTTTATAAACTTGCTTTAAGCAAAATAATTACCTCGCACATTGCTGTGGTGCCACAAGAGGCGCGGCGCGGCTTGAATAAACAACCGTCACTCGGCGCGGTGGGGTTCTAGATTTTGTAGATTATTTTATAAACTTGCTTTAAGTCAAATAATTACCTCGCACATTGCTGTGGTGCCACAAGAGGCGCGACGTGGCTTGGATAAACAACCGTCACTCGGCCCAGTGGGGTTCTAGATTTTGTAGATTATTTTATTAACTTGCTTCAAGTAAATTTTTCAAGAAGATTTCGATACTAATATATTTTTAAGTTATTAAAGCAGTTTTAAATTATTACAACTCGGTTTGATATTTAATGAATTGTTCCATAATGTTACAAAACAAGACATAACGGTAATTATTAGAAAAACTTAAAGAAAGTAAGACTAACAGCTATATTTTAAGGTTTTACAAAAATATATATTTTTAATAAATTTTAAATATATTATTTTTAAATGTATTAATTGTTTAGTACTAACCATTTGCTGAACGGCGAAGGAAAACATCGTGAGGAAACCTGCATGGCCTAAAAAGCATGTATTTGTGGCCGAAGAACGGCGATAGGGCCCACCACCCATCACGTTGGGTTGGGACGTAATAATCGTCGGTGAAACGCGGGTGTGCCGAGTGTGGACTGTGACTGCATATCACAGTGCATACCCGGAACACCTCTGACATCCCCTCGGGGATTCATATCCTGACGATATACATATATATCTTTTTTTTTTAATATAACACTTCTGTGAAATATGGGACTCTATAGCCCTATGGCTTCGATTGAAGCAACCTAAAAGAACTAAATCAATTTCCGAGATGTCACACAAAGATATTTGCTTATGTAGTAATACTCCAATAATACGTATATACGTACGTAGGTATATAACAGTTATAGTATG